>OU744729.1:25249862-26711112 GCA_916613615.1 Steromphala cineraria | reverse complement strand
TAGCGTTTGCGGGATACCGCAAAAGCAGAGCAGCCCCTGAACTTTGGGTTTCGCCTTACCCTGTTCCGCCTTTTACAGGCCCCACCAAATTGGGAATTTTCTCGTGACCTTGACCTTTGACACTCAAGGTCACACAATCAATGAACACATTTCATTGAGTATAACATTATTGTAATGAAATAAAGTGTTAAAAATTAAATTAATCCATTTTCTCCATATATGTTGACCTTGCTGTGACCTTGACCTTCGACAGTTAGTACCCAAAACTTTTTGAAAATGTTGTACTTCTCAAAAGATAATATATACAAAATCTAAACTTCATAGCACAAAAACTTTTCAAGTTATTGTGTTTACAAGGAATTGCAATAACTCATATCTCATGACCTTGACCTTTAACCATCAAGGTCACACAATAATTGAACACTTTTTATTGAGTATAACAATCATGTATTGATTAAAAGTGATCATAGTTAAAATTAAGCATTTTCGCTAAACCATGCTTAAGTCATGACCTTGCTGTGACCTTGACCTTTGACGGATTGTAGCCAAAACCTTTTCAAAAATTTTTACTTTTCCAAGGATGATATATACCAAGTTAGAGCTTCATAGCACAAAAACTTTTCAAGTTACCGTGTTTACAAAGAATTTTGCGGTGATTTTATAACTCGTGACCTTGACCTTTGAACTTGAAAGTGAACATGTCATAATGATTCCCTGGAAGTATTAACATTTAGACATGTTCATGAGTTCTGAGAAAGCTAAATGGGATAAAGTTATAGCCAAATTTAGTGCATTTTGTAATAACTCATATCTCATGACCTTGACCTTTCAACTTCAAGGTCACACAATCATTGAACACTTTTTATTGAGTATAACAATCATGTATTGATTAAAAGTGTTCATAGTTAAAATAAAGCATTTTCGCTAAAACATGCTTACATCATGACCTTGCTGTGACCTTGACCTTTGACGGATTGTAGCCAAAACTTTTTCAAAGTTTTTTACTTTTCCAAGGATGATATATACCAAGTTAGAGCTTCATAGCACAAAAACTTTTCAAGTTATCGCGTTTACAAGGAATTCTTAGAGTGAATACATAGCTCGTGACCTTGACCTTTGACCTTGAAAGTGAACGTGAATCGTTCCCCCGAGGTATGAGTAGTAAGGTATAAATAAGAGTTCTGGAAAGCTCAGTGGAAAAAAGTTATAGCTAGTAGTACGAGTGCGGCGGCGGCGGCGGCGATGGAAACTTCACAAAAACTGATAGCAGCCCCGTCCTTAGACGGGGCTGCTAATTACCGGGGGCGTAGCTCAGTGGTAGAGTGTCCGCTCGTCACCCGGAAGATCGGGGTTTGATTCCCCGTCGCGTCATACCAAAAGACGTTAAAAGTTGGGAGTTGTTGCTGTCTTGCTTGACACTCAGCATTGTAAAGGCAGAACAACGCATTAACTGGCGCTGCACCGTGGCTGCCGGGTGCCATGGGCACAAATCGAATTTCCAATATGTACATGTACTGAGGATAATAAAGTGTTATTATTATTAAATACGAAGTACAAAATCAAAACATCATACCCTTGCTAAAGTCTGGAAGCCACTGTCTGTGAGATGACTGCACCCAGCGACCTCCAGTGTTCTGTTGCGATAAGAACATCAGGTCATCAAGTGCAAAATATAGAAAAATATTTGTTTGTGTGACAAACTATTCTAGATTCAAGTATTCAGATTGACAAACAGGAACAAATGTCTTAAATGAAACAAGCCTTCTTCAGAGATTAGGTGGTTTAGGTTCAATATCAAATATTAAATTCAAGTTTCATTAACATAATAAATAATTCCCAAAACAGAATAAAAAGTAAGGAACCCATTTGATTTGATATGGTAAGATAAACCTTAGTAAGGTTCATACATGATATTAGGAACCCTCTTGAGATTGATACCATGTAAGAAACTGATAGGATCTAGAAGCTAAAAGGAACCAACAGAAGTGCTACATGCTAAAAGGAACCCGAGAAATTGACAGATTATGAGGAAACAACAAAAGAGTGATCCATGCTAAAAGGAACCCGAGAAATTGACAGATTATGAGGAAACAACAAAAGAGACCCAAGAGTGACCCATGCTAAAATGAACCCACTTGAGATTGATACAACATTAGGACCCCATAAGAACTACAAGCTAAAGTGAACCCACAAGAGTGAGCTTCATGATAAAAGGAAGCCACTTAAGAATGGTACAAGATGGAACCCACGGCATCTACAAGTGAGTGAGTTATTGTTTAGTGCCGCTTGGTCAGTATTGCAGGCATTAGCGGCACCACGGGATCTACAAACTGTAAGGAACCAACAAGAGTGAGCTAAACGGAACCCATTTGAAATTGATACAACATAAGGACCTACAGGATCTAAAAGCTAAAAGGCACCCACTTGAGATTGGTACAGCCAGTGCCGAGTGCGTTGAGAGATGCGTCTGTAAGGCGGGGACAGTTGGAGACACACAAAAAGGTGAGGGCGTGGCAACACTGGCTGATCGTGTTCACCGCCTCGTCCGTGATATGCTGCAACAATAAACATTGATATTGTAGGCACCACAACAAGTGAATAGTAATCAAATAGACAGGGGGAAAGAGAAATATACAAAAAAAACTGGCTGGATTGTAGTCACACAATCATTTCTAAGGAGAAGGTAGAGAACTTGTTCCCTAGCTAACCTTGCTGCATTTATAACACTACTCTTCAATGTTGCACAGCCCTTCATTAGATTCATGATTCGAAGTTGATATCTTCATAAACATTTCATAACTTATTTCATAATTTTTTTTTTAATCTTACCTGACAACCTTGTAGATTTAGTTTCTTCAGATTTTTACAATTTTGGGCTAAGTGTCGAATTCCATCATCACCAACCTGCAAAACAAAGAAGTCACAATAAAAATAATTGTGTTATAGTTGATGATAACATAAGTCAAATCAAGTGCACAAAGTTCAAACAGTCCCCAAAGAATACAGATTGTGGCTGTAGCCCTGTAGATTACAATAGACCAAGGTCATCCAAAATCAATTACTTATGCAAAAACATCTTTGAGGGTGAAGTAATTAAATAAGAACAAACAATAAACTTGGAGAGTGAGTGAGTTGCAAGTTGAGAAATATTTCAATTATTAGTGCATCCTGTCTCAAGGTTCGAACGTTACGCTAACTCCACTAATCTGTACCCTGGGCTCAATCAAATCATTTTCTCGCCACCTTCTCTATAAAATTTCAACGAGAAAAGGATTTGATTTGCTATATCCCAAGTTGGGCCGCGCGAACAAATCTAGTTTCTGAGCCCAGGGTACAGATTAGTGCAGTTAGCGTAACGTTTGTACCCGGAGACAGGATGCCATTAGCGGGAAAAAAATCATTTATAAAATGGTGTAATAATGCATGAATGAGTGAGTTTCCACTACCAATGCAGCTATCACTGTACCTGCGTGCAGCCCTTTGCAATGAACACTTTGATTTTGGAGCAGCCCTTGGCGAGAGCCTCGACTCCATCGTTGGTGATCTGCATACACCAGGACAAGTCCACCGTGTCCAGCAACTTGCACCCATCACTGCAAGACATACAACACATCATGGATATCATCTTGAGATACCTTCTTATTTAGCAAAATGTCTCTCTGCTCTTCAACACACAGCTGACGCCAACAGGGGCACATAACTCATAACAACATTTTACCCAATTGTATATGTATATGAATGTGTTTATGTTCCAAATTCCGTAAATTTATTTTATTTCATCTATATACACCTGAGAGTTGTGCTTGTGGATTTTTTATGTGTATATGTATATGTATATAATGTACCAGAATATGTATATGTATATGTATATGTATATGTATATGTATATGTATATGTAATGTATATGTATATGTATATGTATATGTATATTGGGCCTCACATGCAATTAACATCCTTTGACTTTGACCATGATATCATCTTTGAGGGGTTGATATGAGGTTCACACCATTAAACTCCCAGGATTTCAATATTCTAAATTCAAAGAGGTTATTCAGACGTATATAGCATCTTTGAAGAGGTTCATATGAGGTTCAAACCACCAAACCCCCATGATTAGAATTTACTATATTCAAAGAGGTTATTCAGACGTATATCAACTTTAAGGAGGTTCATATGAGGTTCAAACCACCAAACCTCCATGATTAGAATTTACTATATTCAAATGGATCATTTACCGGTATACAGATATCATTGTTGAGCGGTTGTTATGCTGGGATGAACAATATTAGCTATGTTATGATAATCACGCAACTTCTCAACACAAACGATAACTCAAGGAAAGCAGCAAGATACGTAAATCCTAAGAGTTGGGCAACAACCCCAAGCATTGACTTTATTACAGTTCTACCTGAAAATAAAATGGTACATACCTGAGAGCTTTCAGGGAGTTGTTGGAGATTTCCGGACAAGAACTCAAGTCGAGTTTCAATAACTTTAAACTATTTTTCCCTAGGCTTTCACATGTTCTGAAATGGAAATGAAATGCCAATGATAACAATAGTCTCTACAGATATCAAAAACATCAAATTAAATTTTTATTAAAAACAACTTTTGACAACTCAAACACAAGTTGTTAGGAATTATTTGAAGAAAAGAAACATTAATACTTACACATCAGTGATTTTCTTACAGTTATTCAATGATAATGTGTCTATATTCCGGCATTGTTCTGCAAATTTACTGAAATGAATGGATTAAAACATGTCAATAGGATTATCAAAGAAATAGATACATATCTGATTAAAAAGATTTTACAATAAGAGCATTGAAGGATCTCATCTAAATAATTCATATCAATAAGAAAAGAAATACACAAAATCATTACGAGACTATCATTATTTAATCAAACTCCAGATAAAGAATATCACAACGAAAACATTGTGTCTTTGTGAAGTACACACATCATTTCAGTGATGCCATCAGGATCTTTATACTCGTCTTAGATCACATCATAGACTACATTATCCATCTTAGTCTTTATTTTCATCAAATGATCAGTTGAATGATAACAGAAACCTCCCTTAACTTGAATTTTAGCAAGAAAGTGTTACAGCAATTGGCAAAGGGCCACCTTAGCAATATGTTCAAATGATCTAATAAGCTTTCTGAGTGAGTGAGTTGTTGCTAAGCACCAATGTGACCACCAGTTGAGTGATTCCTTTGAGAAAAGACTACTTTGAAAAATGACAAGTAGAAGTTAGAACTCACATAAGCGCTGAGTCTGTTATACTCTGACAGCCGCGTAGACTGAGTGACTTGAGGAAGCCACCACACCGCTTGGAGATGTTCTCTACAACTGGACCCTGTGACAGACAAGTGGGTAAAATGTACATGTACCTCAACAAAAATAAAAAATAGAGCCATTGGCTCTGTAGCTCATCAGGCATCATATCAAGTTTGCTTTATACAGGCAAGATGAGCTAAAAATGAAACTGATGTTACCTATTGCAAAAAAAACTATAAAAAAATTACAAAACAAAATTTAATGTATTATTATTCAACACTTTCTAGATCGCCAATATCAGACAGTGAAAGAAGTCCACACTAAAATATACAAGGAGAAATAAATTTGCCATAGACTGTCATCTAATGGAGAAAAATAGGTTTTTAAGATTGTGACCCCTGTGACCCTATTTGGGGTCATGGGGTCACAAAACCTACAGTTTAGAATCCCAATTGGCCAAGGAGTCTACATGCAGTCTTTCAGCTCAATAGACCTTTAGGAGCTAAAGATGATGATGAAAATAAGTTTTTAAGGTTGTGACCCCGGTGACCCTATTTGGGGTCATGGGGTCTTGAAATCTACAATTTAGAATCCCCATTGGCCAAGGAGTCTGCACATATAATTTCAGCACTCTAGACCTTTTGGAACTTGAGAAGAAGATGAAAATAGTTTTTTAAGGTTGTGACCCCTGTGACCCTATTTGGGGTCACAGGGTCAACAAAGTTACAAATTAGAATCCCCATTGTCCAAGGAGTCTGCACATATCGTTTTTAACTCTCTAGTCCTTTTAGTACTGGAGAAGAAGATGAAAATAAGTTTTTAAGGTTATGACCCCTGTGACCCTATATGGGGTCACAGGGTCACCAAAGTTACAAATTAGAATCTCCATTGTCCAAGGAGTCTGCACATATCATTTTCAACTCTCTACTCCTTTTAGAACTGAAGAAGAAGATGAAAATAGGTATTTAAGGTTGTGACCCCTGTGACCCTATTTGGGATCACAGGGTCACCAAAGTTTCAAATTAGAATCCCCATTGGCCAAGGAGTCTGCACATATCATTTTTAACTCTCTAGTCCTTCTGGAACTGGAGAAGAAGATGAAAATAGGTTTTTAAAGTTGTGACCCCTGTGACCCTATTTGGGGTCACAGGGTCACCAAAGTTACAAATTAGAATCTCCATATGCTAAGGTACTTGTACACAAAATTTCAGCTCTCTAATGTGTATGGTTCATGAGAAGAAGTCGAAAGTGTCAAAAGTTTACGGACGGACGACGGACGACGGACGACGGACGGACGACGGACGGACGGACGACGGACGGACGCCGGACGACGGGCCATGCCATAAGCCCATCTGGACTTTCAGTCCTGATGAGCTAAAAATAGAGCCATTGGCTCTGTAGCTCATCAGGCATCATATCAACTTTGCTTTATACAGGCCAGATGAGCTAGAAATGAAACTGATGTTATCTATTGCAAGAAAACCTATAAAAAAATAGAGCCATTGGCTCTGTAGCTCATCAGGCATCATATCAAATTTGCTTTATACAGGCAAGATGAGCTAAAAATTAAACTGATGTTACCTATTGCAAGAAAACCTATAAAAAAATTACAAAACAAATGTATTATTATTCAACACTTTCTAGATCGCCAATATCAGACAGTGAAAGAAGTCCACACTTAAATATCCAAGGAGAAATAAATTTGTCAAAGACTGTCATCTAATGGAGAAAAATAGGTTTTTAAGATTGTTACCCCTGTGACCCCTGTGACCCTATTTTGGGTCATGAAATCTACAATTAAGAATCCTGATTGGCCAAGGAGTCTGCACATATCATTTTCAACTCTATAGTCCTTTTAGTACTGGAGAAGAAGATGAAAATAGGTTTTTAAGGTTGTGACCCCTGTGACCCTATTTGGGGTCACAGGTTCACCAAAGTTACAGATTAGAATCCCCATTGTCCAAGGAGTCTGCACATATCACTTTCAACCCTATAGTCCTTTAGTACTGGAGAAGAAGATGAAAATAGGTATTTAAGGTTGTGACCCCTGTGACCCTATTTGGGATCACAGGGTCACCAAAGTTACAAATTAGAATCCCCATTGGCCAAGGAGTCTGCACATATCATTTTTAACTCTCTAGTCCTTTTAGAACTGGAGAAGAAGATGAAAATAGGTTTTTAAGGTTGTGACCCCTGTGACCCTATTTGGGGTCATGGGGTCACGAAATCTACAATTTAGAATCCCCATTGGCCAAGGAGTCTGCACATATCATTTTTAACTCTCTAGTCCTTTTAGAACTGGAGAAGAAGATGAAAATAGGTTTTTAAGGTTGTGACCCCTGTGACCCTATTTGGGGTCATGGGGTCACGAAATCTACAATTTAGAATCCCCATTGGCCAAGGAGTCTGCACATATAATTTTTAACTCTCTACTCCTTTTGGAACTGGAGAAGAAGATGAAAATAGGTATTTAAGGTTGTGACCCCTGTGACCCTATTTGGGATCACAGGGTCACCAAAGTTACAAATTAGAATCCCCATTGGCCAAGGAGTCTGCACATATCACTTTTAACTCTCTAGTCCTTCTGGAACTGGAGAAGAAGATGAAAATAGGTTTTTAAAGTTGTGACCCCTGTGGCCTAAATTAGAATCTCCATATGCTAAGGTACTTGTACACAAAATTTCAGCTCTCTAATATGTATGGTTCATGAGGAGAAGTCGAAAGTGTCAAAAGTTTACGGACGGACGGACGACGGACGGACGCCGGACGACGGGCCATGCCATAAGCCCATCTGGACTTTCAGTCCTGATGAGCTAAAAATTACAAGACAAATGTAAGGATTTCGGAATAAATTTCCTTACCCAAATGATTTATTATTATTCAACACTTTCTAGATCGCCAATATTAGACAGTGAAAGAATTCCACACTAAAATATCCAAGGAGAAATAAATTTGCCATAGACTGTCATCTAATGGAGAAAAATAGGTTATTAAGATTGTGACCCCTTGACCCTATTTGGGGTCATTGGGTCACCAAACCTACAGTTTAGAATCCCAATTGGCCAAGGAGTCTACATGCAGTCTTTCAGCTCAATAGACCTTTTGAAACTGAAGATGATGATGAAAAAAAGGTTTTTAAGATTGTGACTCCTGTGACCCTAATTCGGGTCATGGGGTCACAAAATCTACAGCTTAATATCCCCATTGGCCAAGGAGTCTGCACATATAATTTCAGCTCTCTAGACCTTTTGGAACTTAAGAAGAAGATGAAAATAGGTTTTTAAGGTTGTGACCCCTGTGACCCTATTTGGGGTCACAGGGTCAACAAAGTTACACATCAGAATCCCTATTGGCCAAGGAGTCTGCACATATCATTATTAACTCTCTAGTCCTTTTGGAAATGGAGAAGAAGATGAGAATTGGTTTTTAAGGTTGTGACCCCTGTGACCCTATTTGGGGTCATGGGGTCACAAAATCTACAATTTAGAATCCCCATTTGCCAAGGAGTCTGCACATATCATTTTTAACTCTCTACTCCTTTAGGAACTGGAGAAGAAGATGAAAATAGGTTTTTAAGGTTGTGACCCCTGTGTATGTGACCCTATTTGGGGTCACAGGGTCACCAAAGTTACAAATTAGAATCCCCATTGGCCAAGGAGTCTGCACATATCATTTTTAACTCTCTACTCCTTTTGGAACTATTTGGGGTCACAGGGTCACCAAAGTTACAAATTAGAATCTCCATATGCTAAGGTACCTGTACACAAAATTTCAGCTCTCTAATGTGTATGGTTCATGAGGAGAAGTCGAAAGTTTCAAAAGTTTACGGACGGCCGGAAGACTGGCCATGCCATAAGCCCATCTGGACTTTCAGTCCTGATGAGCTAAAAATGTGGGTAGTTTCATCAGAAATGTGGAAAAAATGCATATCAAATAGTTTACAATATAACAACGGCATTTCTTATGAGAGGAGGGGCATAACTCTGTCAACTACGATCAGCAGAATTTTGTAGTTGTTGCAGGGATAAGATAAATTTTTCAGACACAAGCCTCATCAGACTTGAGTTTGATCAAGAGGGTCTAACCACTGAAATATATAATTAAATAATTCTGCTTCTCTCGAAGTGTTAAGCTAACTCTGTCATGTAATTATAACAATCAAAATATGTTTGTCTCGACACTGAATCCTAATGCTGTTGTCCCTACCAGGCCTTTAGCACATTTTATCAATATATTTATTTGTAATTCACTTCAATTCCTGCTCTGTAATGTATTCATCTCATACCTCAACATCTGTCTGAAAGTCAAACAGATCGACCCTCTGCCAGTTGCTCCCATCTAGAGCCAGAACATTCCAGTACTGAAACACACAGAGACAGATAACACCCCTGTAGTAGTACCACACAGCTTTAGCAAATATTGTACAAGACAGCATCTTGAGAAGCTGAATTGATGATAATGAAGAGGAATATATGGCATTTAACTTTTTTATTCATGGTATGTGATGTTTTGAGACAAATACTTTGAGAATGACACAAGAACCTGTGTGAAAACATTGCATACCATGAATAAAGAAGATGTCATCCTTTATATTCCTCTTCATTCATATATAAGACAATCAAATGGATTCGTATTACATTGTGTACACTTTGGCTCCTTCTGGTTACCGGTAAATCACTACACAAAATCTAAAATGCCAAGTGTATAAGCGAGGGAAACATATTTCCCACATGCACAAGCAACATTAAAATCTTTACAAATGTTCTCAATATTCTAAAACACCATTTTTATAAAAAATTCTAAATATTTTATTTGGTATTGAATTGTAAAAGATATAAAGCAAATTGCATGATTGTTTGAGGGAACAGTATCCATAACATTCATAAATAAACATCATTCCATACAAAAATTGAAAATTTCTTTTGCATTAAATTTGCATTACTTTTTTCTTTATGAAATCATTTTTTAGTCACAAATGTATTGTATCCAAGACAACTTTCTAAATTTTGAAAATAGATGATAATAAGTATATCTCATCCAGACATAAATATTGTTTTGAACTACATGGAATTAACCACCTGCAGGTTACAGGCAAAATAAGTTGTCAGTTCAATGTCTTAACAGTTCCTAATAATGTACAAGGCCTGTACTTGAAATTGAACTTTAAAATGTGCAACATAGCACAGTATCACTCAATGATATATGAATACTCACATTATCTTAAATCACAAAAGTTTTTGCAAACAAAACAGTAACCTGATACCTCTTTTAAACTCCCAATAAAACTGCTACATCAAAGACATATCAAGACATATGATAGTTTCTGGGTCATCATCAAAGATATATCAAGACAGGTGATTGCATCTGATTCATTATTATTGCACAAGATTGAATTATTCATCTTAAGAACAACTTGAATAAAAAAATATCACAAGATTAATCATCAATGGAGGAATAAGATGAAGGAAGGAAAAAAACACCTTTTGAGAGGAAGAAAATTATAACACGATCTGCACAATACATTCTCATTTCATTTAGGAAGTCATTATGCTCTTAACAATAACTAACATCATGACATTATCCAGGAAATAATTATGATCACTTTTGCTGATTAATTAAATCTTTCATTGTTGTAAAAAAAATGGGTTCATCATAGAAATGAGATCAATAAATTGAACTTCTTTAAAAGATCTTGTACAGAATGTCAACACAAAGAACTTTTGATGACATGTGACTTGGTGACATATAAAACAATTATATCAAACAAAATCAATATCCCTTGATTCTTCCTAGATTTCAAGAAATTAACTGCTTGAAATTGTGGAATAACCACATACTCTAACTATCTATCGATTCAAAGTTGACCCTTTAACAAGGCTACTTTTCTCAGTGACTAAATAACTTGCAATAATAGTTTTAACTGTAAATCAGGGTCAAGTGGTGGACCAAAGGAGGGGTGTCTTTTTGGATTTCCCCTCTTCAGATGGGCGAACCCCAGCCCCTTTTCAATATTTGAAACTGCCCCTTTCAAAATTCATTGACCCCCATTATTCAAGGAATTTCTTACAGAATGTCAGAATTTTATGACAAAACTTAAGTTTAACTTCTCTGCCATAAAGAAACATTTGTACCACAGTTTGAATTTTAGTCGTTGACCTCTCACCTTTGACACCTGAGCACACCGACAGAGGGACACAACATCAAGAAAGGAAAAGATCCTGGAAGAAAAGAATACAAAATGACTTCAACTTAAATGTCTATTGAACATTAGAGCTGAGATAATTACCTCCTATGTAAGAAATAACAATCTGACACTGATTTCTTATGATAATGATTCATGATAACCTTGTATCGTATACATTTTTTTTAAAATATCACAATAACCCAATAATTGACCTACTTTCCAATATTCCTATTGACAAAAATCCAGATAAGAACAAGTAATTGTCACAAACGTGACAATGTCCCCCGCCGCAATCAAGAATATTTCATTCAATTGATATTATTCTTATGAGAATGTCATTGGTTTTCAGCATCTTTGACATGAAAAGTCACCCAAATTGATTGGTGTTTGCATATTCCGAAATAAAGATTAGTACAGATTGGTGAATGCATATTCTCCAAATGATTGGTACCAATTTGAAGATACTTAATACAATGGTTCACAAGATATCGCGCCGACAACATTTAAAAAAATGGTCAAAATGATGTCATGGTCACCCAAATCAATTGATGTTTGCGTATTATCCAGATGAAAACTGGTACCAAGTTTGAAGACTCAAGGTTGAAGGGTTCATGAGATATGGCGCTAACAACATTTTCAAAACTGGTCAGTCTCGCCGTGACCTTGAAAATGAGGTCAAGGTCACGGAAAACTTTTCAGGGTTGCGTATTCCCCAGATGATTACCAGTACGAAGTTTGAAGATTCTAGGTTGAGCGGTTCATTAGATATGGCGCTAACAACATTTTCAAAACTGGTCAAAGTCTCACCGTGACCTTGAAAATGAGGTCAAGGTCACCAAAAACTTTTCAGGTCTGCATATTCCCCAGATGAAGGCTGGAACCAAGTTTGAAGATTCTCGGTTGAGCGGTTCATTAGATATCGCGCTAACAAGCAGCTGGACGGACATACGGACGTACGTACGGATGGACGTATGGAGCTGAATACTATGTCCCCCGCTCCGCGCTTCGCAGCGACGGGGGACAAAAATCATATCAACTTTATGGTACATATGATATATAATATCATCACCAAAACAGGCTGCTTAATATCAACAGCATATTTTAACCACAGATTCACAGTCCCTGTATTCTTTGTCATCTTACCTCAGTAAAAGTTCCTTTGGTAGTTTCTTGTTGATGGTCGCATCATCATCCGTTGAAAACTGAGAAATCTGAAAAACAGACACGCATGCCTTAGATTGTGTTTTTCTCAACACTTACAATTTATTAAATATATATGGAAGCCTGCGGAGAAGTGTTTAATAAATAACACTTTTTAAGTAACAGCTGTAAAGCTGACCTTGAAAGTATGAATCATTGTAAAATGATTAACATTTTAAAGGCACTTTTTTTCTAAAAACAAATCAGAATTCAAGAAATTTTATTTATATTAAGATGTTTAATAGTTCTTCATTGTAAAATGAATATAACTGCAAAGGCACTGTTTTTTTAAATAAAAACATTTAGAATACAAGACCTTTATTCTATACTGTGGTGTCTAATTTATTTTAAAATGAATAACATTTGAAAGGCACAGTTTTTCTTAAAATATTTACTGCAGAATGCAAGACTTTATCTTAACTATGGTGCCTAATAGTTCTTCATCGTATTTCAAAGGCCCTGGTTTTTTAAAAAAACATTTAGATATACAAAACGTTTTATCTATACTTTGGTTGATATGGACAACATATTTCTCCTCATAGATGTATTCAACATAATATTATGTTACTAAAGGAATATAATTTATATTTCACAAAATAACATCTCAATGAGAAATGTTTAATTGCTTGCATAACCCATCTAAATAGACACTTAGCACTTATTTTCTACTTTCAAGATCCAGGGGAGCATACATCAAAAGCTTACCTAGTGTGGAAGATAGTCAAAATAGACATATTAACCTTTGAAAATATAACAAATGCAGTTTAAATGGAGGAGATATAAATATTTCAAATCGGTTTTTCTGGGAATGTTTAACAGCTAAAGACACCCAAAACAGCGAAAACTGTATATTTTACATATCTAGACACTGTCAGTACGTCTGCACTGGATTCAATGCACTGAACATAACAATATATATATAATCATACACGCTAACTCATTACTCACTAACTACAGCTCTCATGCTATTATGGGTTTTTTCTAAAATAGAAACATTATTACAATGTCAGGTTTTCATCCCAACAGGTATTTTACAAGTTTCACTCAATGAATGGAACAATATTGTGTTGGTCTGACTGTACTCTTAGGCCTGGATCTAACAACCACATAAATACTGGTTCCATAATTTGTTATTTTTATACAGGTTTGCTGAATCAGCAAATTATTGATTATAATGATGTCTACCATATTAACTGTAATAAGCCCAAGAAAATGGCAACCAAAGGTGTTATCACTCAGGAGGTAAACTTGTAGCATAGCAATTCCAAAGGAGGGATTCTTATCATTCGTAAGGCAATTTTTGGAAAAGCCCTCAAAAGTTTTCAGTGCTGGCAATACTCATTCTCTCCCCACAGAGGCAACATGTCATTTAACTTTGATCAAGCCTCTGTTTCACTTAGCCAAATACATGGGCAAGAAAGGTAGAAACCTGATTGGATGCAATCAAAGTTAGTTGTGACGCCGTTTCAAAAGTTGCAAAGTCTCGGTCATTTCTGTATGCCACGGTAAAACTTTATCAATGAAATTTAACATCCAGGGGAGATAACTGTATTGTTTTCAAATAACTCATGACATGTTCAACATTGGGAAGCAATCATAACTCCATCCTGTCTCAAGGTACGAACGTTATGTTAACTCCACTAATCTGTACCCTGGGCTCAGAAGCTAGATTCGCTCGCGCGGCCCGACTTGGGATATAGCCAATCAAATCATTATCGAAATTATATCGAGTAGGTGGCGAGAAAATTATTTGATTGGCTATATCCCAAGTCGGGCCGTGACAGCGAATCTAGCTTCTGAGCCCAGGGTACAGATTAGTGGAGTTAACGTAACGATTGTACCCTGAGACAGGATGTCACAACTCCATATAACAAAATCCTTGAATATTTGACTGCCTTGAATCTAAAGCATTAATGATTGCCTGCCTTGAATAAGCCAGGTCGATTTATTAATTTAATTTGTTTTGATGAATAACTATATGTTATTGAACATGATCATGTGAACTGTGTTGTATTTCAGATAGTGGTTTAATCAATTTCATCTTTGATTACAAGAGAATCAATTAGTTCTAACAACTTGTCTCTATTCAATCCAGCACCTCATCATAGGAAATATGGTATGCACCAGGAAGCAGTTTGAGATTTAGATTATCTGTGTCAGCATTTTTTCCGTTCCTTCTCAACAAAAAACATCTTTTGTTGAATATGATGTGAAAATTATATAATATGAATCTGAATCAATTACACTATAAAATCATACCATTGAACATAACTTCTTTTGAATTGCTTTGAAATTTTTACATATCAAGTCAAAGTCAGTTTTTCTCTACTGATTCAGATGTTTCAAATGTATGTTTAAGTAAAAGTTTACACCTAATTTTCTAACTTTAAATGAACAACATTTTTCTTATCAAAGACATATGTAATTTTGCACTTTTAGAATAATATCTCACAATAATAGATTTTCACATGATAGTGAATTCTGAAAAAGATATAGATTGATAACAAAATTTGAAATATTTGTTTATAAAAATTATCATACAAGATACAAGAAAGGGGCCTAAAAGAAAAGAGTTTTTGGTTCTTTTCACAAATCTGAGTGAGTGAGTAAATGCTTAACGCCGCTTGGGCAATATTTCAGCCATTAGCGGCGGGTTCACAAATCTGAACTTTAAAGGGGCAGTAGCACGTTTTAGGGGGAATAAAAGGTGATGTCAGGAAAATGAAAATTAATGGTTCCAATTGAAAGACAATGTATTTAAACTAAATGGAGCAGTAATAATTCAAATATATAACGTAAAGTTTAGCCATGCTATTCCTTTTTATGGCCGCCAATAGATTTTCAGTGAATCTCCATACTTTGTCCTCTGACTATGGATGATTGGCTTGTGTAATGAGATTTTTGACACTGTAAAAATAATACATTTAGCATTTACTTTCAATTATCAGTGAAAATTTTAAAATATAAAATTATGAAAAAACGTGCTACTGCCCCTTTAAAAGCTGGGCTAGGAACAATGATAAAATATAACAGTAGGTACCTTATTCAACTGTCTCAAACCATTCTTGGTTAGCAATTTACAGGAAACAGGTGAATCAGTGTATTCTTCTGTCAGAATAGAGAAAAGTTTTCCCTGTATCAGTTTGGGTCTGAATAAATAAATCATTTGTTTTTCAATTTACATAAATAAATCGTTTTCTGTTAAAGGTTAATGAAGTTGTACTTCTTGTTCAGATTTATGGAACAAATGTCTTGAAATCATCTTTTATTTCTGCCACTGACTTAATTAAAGGTTTCTTTAAAAATCCTGTAACTGAAAGCAACACCAAAATCAATACACAACAAACATTATTTTTTAGGTAGTTCAAAGAATCGTTAAATTCTTTTGAATTGAATTTTTATATTCAAATCTTTACCAAAGCAAAGAAGATTTGTAAAAAGTGAAGGAAATATATCATTGTCACACATAAAGACTTTGCATAAAGAAATACATCACTGCTAACCATGCAAGTCTTTTCATAAAGATCATGTTTTCTCACAAGTGTATTCTGAGAAAATTGTTTTTACAGCAAAATATAATCATATTCCTAGGATCAAAGTATTTCCATCTCCCCGTGGACTTAAACATAAATAACAGCTTACAAAAGCAATAAATTATCTGGTAAATTGCTTCGTTTATCATAGAGGGAAATATCATAGGTTCTTTCATCTCAAGTGCTTGTAGAGTATCCGGAACAGTTTCCCCACCATGTTATCTAGGGTGTTTCTACTGGTCTTAGGAATATTAAAGAACCCTTCTTTAACATTACACCTGTTGATAAACATGATGAGATCATTAGATTAACAAGTGTGTCATGCTGGTTTCATGATATGAACAACTAGATTAGCGTTTGCGGGATACCGCAAAAGCAGAGCAGCCCCGGAACTTTGGGTTTCGCCTTACCCTGTTCCGCCTTTTACAGGCCTCACCAAATTGGGAATTTTCTCGTGACCTTGACCTTTGACACTCAAGGTCACACAATCAATGAACACATTTCATTGAGTATAACATTATTGTAATGAAATAAAGTGTTAAAAATACAATTAATCCATTTTCTCCATATATGTTGACCTTGCTGTGACCTTGACCTTCGACAGTTTTTTTTTTTTTTGACCTTCGACAGTTAGTACCCAAAACTTTTTGAAAATGTTGAACTTCTCAAGAGATAATATAAACAAAATCTAAACTTCATAGCACAAAAACTTTTCAAGTTATTGTGTTTAGAAGGAATTGCAATAACTCATATCTCATGACCTTGACCTTTGACCTTCAAGGTCACACAATAATTGAACACTTTTTATTGAGTATAACAATCATGTATTGATTAAAAGTGATCATAGTTAAAATTAAGCATTTTCGCTAAACCATGCTTAAGTCATGACCTTGCTGTGACCTTGACCTTTGACAGATTGTAGCCGAAACCTTTTCAAAATTTTTTACTTTTCCAAGGATGATATATACCAAGTTAGAGCTTCATAGCACAAAAACTTTTCAAGTTACCGTGTTTACAAAGAATTTTGTGGTGATTTTATAACTCGTGACCTTGACCTTTGAACTTGAAAGTGAACATGTCATAATGATTCCCTGGAAGTATTAACATTTAGACATGTTCATGAGTTCTGAAAAGCTAAATGGGATAAAGTTATACCCCAATTTAGTGCATTTTGTAATAACTCATATCTCATGACCTTGACCTTTGACCTTCAAGGTCACACAATCATTGAACACTTTTTTTTGAGTATAACAATCATGTATTGATTAAAAGTGTTCATAGTTAAAATAAAGCATTTTCGCTAAAACATGCTTACGTCATGACCTTGCTGTGACCTTGACCTTTGACGGATTGTAGCCAAAACCTTTTCAAAATTTTTTACTTTTCCAAGGATGATATATACCAAGTTAGAGCTTCATAGCACAAAAACTTTTCAAGTTATCGCGTTTACAAGGAATTCTTAGTGTGAATACATAGCTGGTGACCTTGACCTTTGACCTTGAAAGTGAACGTGTCAAAATCGTTCCCCCGAGGTATGAGGAGTAAGGTATGAATAAGAGTTCTGGAAAGCTTAGGGGAAAAAAGTTATAGCTAGTAGTATGAGTGCGGCGGCGGCGGCGGCGGCGGCGATGGAAACTTCACAAAAACTGATAGCAGCCCCGTCCTTAGACGGGGCTGCTAATTACGATGCTAGCGTCTTTGACAACATTTTTATTTCCACGGATTCAAGTCAATCTTCCATTTTGATCTCTGTAAATTCTGACTTAGCAATCAAAGTTTTAATTAGTTAATGACAGTGTTACAAATTGAGCATCTGAACTGAACTTGTTACTATTGAGAAGACTGGAATTCAAACAGTTTTCTTACAAGTTTTCTTTCACTTATATCACGGCTTCTAGTATTGTTTGGGGAGAAATCCTGCAACACTTTTGCGGTTATGCATTGCGGTGAAACCTGCGAGCAATATTTGGAGCTAGCGAACCATGGGTGGTACTGCGCTGAAAGTGTATCATGGCACACAAACCTGACTGCGTGTAGAACAGTTCTCTACTGCAGACAAAGTTGCCGAGCCCTTGGCGGCATTGGAACCACGGACCTGCTGATCCATATGGAAGGGGATGTGTGCCAAAAATGAAATCATGTACACTCGTAACTCGCAAGATGTAACATGTCGTTCTCCACCATGCAATTCTCGAAAAGACAAGTCCAAGCGTGCAAAACTAACATTTCAATCCTGTAAAACTCAACTTGCTGTTCTCAACTGTACAAAGTTGTAATGTAATTCAAGAAATGTCAAAAGACAAAACCAAATTTTCTATTTTGAATAAGAGTAATATTCACAATAAGCAATGCTATAAGTTACGTTTCACATATGGAAAATGGAAAATGGAAAATCAAGAATTGTAAAATCAGCTTTTAAAAACAGACTTTTGCATTTCGAGTTTTACACGATTGCAATGTACATGATTTCGCATTGACGGGGGATGTGTGCCAAAAATGATATGCTATGCTTGATTCGTTAAAGCAAACATTTGACCGGCGTGCGCTTATTCTGCAACAGGCACGAGAAAGGAACAAGTTTACTTTATGTAAGCGGCTGACCTGGCTAACCGAAACAAATACATTAATGAATTAATTAAACAGGCCAATTTAAATTTAAAGCATATCGTCATTCCAGATATTGCTAGCTTGACCATTATTGAATTTTATATAAAATGGACATAAAAAATTAAACAAAAATATTCAACTTAAATGACAGTAAATGTATGACTGCATTGAATATTCTTATCAACGATAAATTTTAGTGATTTTTCGAAATTGAAGCGATAACTATGTATAATTGGGTATATATGTAAAATACCTTTGAACTTTTATGCCATACAAGTAGCAATGAATGCAATACTCTTCCTACCTCACCGATTTTGACATATATTTATTTTGTAAACCACTTTAAGTAAGAGTAAAAATGTTCAAAAATGCATACATTTTCATCACTGCGATATTATATACCAAAATAGATTTAGGTTTTAGTTTCGTGAAAGTTTATTCAGTTTTAAGTTACATTCACTTAAATGTACTTCACCTGATTTGGTAAAGTTTACAAATTACGTGGTTGTGCTTTTCACTTTCAAATATAAAAACAAGAGCCAGTCATCATAACAATCTCATTTTTTATTCATTTGATATTCAACTTGATATATAAGTACCAGTATAGCACTCTCTCCCCACATAATGAAGTCATGAAATGTTGATACAACCTCTGTTCTAACTAGCCGAAATCCATGGGTTCTTGCAGTTTCCCCCGGCGCAAAATAATTCGCTGATTGCGCAAATAATAAATATAAATTTGATTTTCTCCAATCAGGCACAAAGTCGGCATAATAGAACAGAGGCTGTATTGATATTTCATGACTTGATCTGCCTCTTTGGAATGCTAAAATAGTGACATACAAATATTACCCTCACAACAATAACCAGATTGTTGGATTACTTTAATCAACAATTGAGGAATCGAGCAGAGTTCACATAGCCCCGCTTCCGACTTTGTTCAAAGAATTTTAAACAGTAGAATTGATAAACATTGTTTAAAGTTTATGATAGTTTAGTATACAGTTTTAAAGGTACGTCATTGTGTAAGTCTCCTTTGAACTGAAACCACAAAACTATCTTCATTAATAGATTTTACCATTAAAAGGGTACATCTAGGAATAGTGGTTGATCTTTGTTTCAAATTTTAGGTAGTGATCATAAAATTCTACGAGATGTGCTGAGGACAAACATATTTTGAGTCACTTTGTTAGTCATGTTTAAAAAACACAGAAAAGAAAATTCACATATTGTTTAACTTTCAAGGGGCATAACCAAAATCATGATTGACATGTGTAGAAAATTTGGTGAAGCTGAGATGTATATTTCAAAGAAATTTATCATCGAATAACTTTTTTAGTCATATATCCATGGAAACTGCAAAAATAATTGTTTTTAGTCTAACCTCCAAAAGGCACATCTAGGTATCATGGTTGATAAGTGTATGAAATTTGGTGAAGCTAGTAGTTATAGTTTTTGAGATATGCTACGGACAAATTTTGTGACGGCCAGACAGAAGATGAACGGAAAGAATGAACGCTATATATACTCCCGCTTATGCTTAAAACGTACATTGGTCTGTTATTCTGTCATTTAGGTATTTGTTTCGGTTAGCCAGGTCAGCCGCTTACATAAAGTAAACTTGTTCCTTTCTCGTGCCTGTTGCAGAATCAGAGCGCGCCGGTCAAATGTTTGCTTTAACGAATCAAGCATAGCATATCATTTTTGGCACACATCCCCCGTCAATGCGAAATCATGTACATTGCAATCGTGTAAAACTCGAAATGCAAAAGTCTGTTTTAAAAAGCTGATTTTACAACTCTTGATTTTCCATTTTCCATATGTGAAACGTAACTTATAGCATTGCTTATTGTGAATATTACTCTTATTCAAAATAGAAAATCTGGTTTTGTCTTTTGACATTTCTTGAATTACATTTCAATTTTGTACAGTTGAGAACAGCAAGTTGAGTTTTACAGGATTGAAATGTTAGTTTTGCACGCTTGGACTTGTCTTTTCGAGAATTGCATGGTTGAGAACGACATGTTACATCTTGCGAGTTACGAGTGTACATGATTTCATTTTTGGCACACATCCCCTTCCATAGATCCAAAGCCGAATGTGCTAACCACTGCTCTGTCCCGCCCCCGTTTCGGGGAGAAATCCTGCAAAACTTTTGAGGCTATTCATTGTGGTGAAACCTGTGAGCATCAGTTTCAACTAGCAATCCTTGAATGGTATTCTGCAGATTCAATGCAGCATTGCACCCAAGCCTTACTGCATGTAAAATACTTCTCAATTGCAGAAAAAAGTTGCTGAGCCCCTGATGGGATTTACAAAGCTCAGGTTTACAATGGATGAACTAAGCTGGGCCCATAACACAAATGTCTATTGTTAAATAAAGGTGACAGTGTACAGACGTACTATTTACAGTATTTACAGTATTTACAGTACCTGGCCAAAAGAATCAAAACTTAATTGTGGAAGTCCCATAGACTTTGACTGCAAGAACAATTTTTATTGTTTGAGATTAAATACTTTTAATTTAAATTCTTACAAAAACATAGCGATTCCCCTTGGCTACTCCAACATGATTACCTTTATCTATCTGTTTTCTATTTGCAGTACCAACCATGGTTCGCTAGTTCCAGTCGATGCTTGCAGGTTTCACTGCAATACATAGCTACAATAGTGTTGAGGGCTTTCTCCCTGCAACAATACTAGCAGCCACGATATAAGTGAAATACTCTTGAAAGCGGCGATAAACCTCATATCTCCTCCTCCTCCATTTTTTTAATGAAAACATTTTTTTATTTCTGGGAATTGGTAACTATTTGATAACTGAATTGATAGAAGACAACCTGGCGAAATTAACTCAAGCAATGTCATTGGTTTGAAACATATCACCTGTATGACAAAAAATACACATATTTGGATTATACTTTTAAAAATCTTTTCTTCTCATTAAAAATAAGTGTCCAATTAAAGGTTACTTTCCATCATTAGGTACAGGTCTAAAACACAATTTGATTTTCATACTTATGCACAACTGAAAATGATCATATAGTTTTAACAACATAAGATAATTTTTTTTAACAACATGGAAAAATAAAAAGATCTTCTTGAAAACATTACATAATTCTTGCAACATATTGTTAATAGTTTTTTTAATCTAAAATTAAAACCACCATATTTTAAGGAGACTCTTTTTTTCTGAATATATCACACATTTAGCTTTAAGGTCTGAATTTGAAACCCTAAAGAAAATGCCTCGTAACTGCAAATAGAATATATAACCTAGTAAAACTTCACCAAGTAAATAAGGCACTTAAAACAATACATAACACCAAGAAACACTAGCTAAGAGAATAAATATTACTGAGAAATCCAACAATGACTCACAAGCTGAAATGTGTTGTAATAAATAATATCTGATGCGAAAAATACTATTTCCCTCAAAACACGTGATAATTGAATACAAAACTGAATCAAACAAATACAGCATCGGTGAGGAGTGCTAGTTCCTAGTCAGTAATACTCTTTAAGAAAGCGCAGTCAATATTGAGTGTATCTAATTACCAGAGAATTAGTGAATTACTTCTCTTGTACTGCAGTCAATATGTTGCCTCCAAAGCCTGAAGCTAAGGGGATGTAGAGTTCACTAAGCTAACCTTGACTCATCTTCAGCCAATCAACACAAGGAATTGAAGTACATAGACTTTGTCGACATCAAAATTTTAACAAGAAAAGATAGTAATTTACACAGATCAGAAATAGCTGTAGTTACTTTGCCTCCTATATTGTTTAGCACAGGTATCAATTTTGAACTTCTTTTATAGTATTTATGTTTATTTACATTGAATATTCAAATTCATTCAAAAAAGAACATGGCCGTAAGCAATAATGCAGAAAGATCTAAACAAGTGGTGTAACGATTCATTGATAGTATCGATGTATGCATCGTAGACCCCCTAATCTAAACACAGCAATGTCAAACAAATAAATGTCATCAAAGCCAAAAATCTGGGTCCAATTACTTAAAATCTCAAGTGACAGAGATAACCTTTGCACAATGTTGATAATCATCATTATATTACTTTAGATCGCTGATTCCACAATGTCTGAATCAGCAGAGTTAAGGTGCTTGAATGTAGATTTAAAATTTATCCACTTATATACTAGAGACTTGTCTTTGGATTTAGGATACAGAGCAAGAACCACATCTATCTATATACACTGAGTGAACAAGTGAAACCTGCTGGCCCTGTCTATACCTGAGAAATACTGTAAATCCTTGAATAATCGCCTGCCTTGAATAAACACTTACCTTGAATAACCGAAGGGGTCGCAGCCCTCTTTGAAAAAATAATCGCTTGCCTTGAAAATCGACGGGTTTTATTTAAATATATAATCCAACTTGTCAATATCGTCTTATTATACTTCATATAGGCATTCTGTTTTCATGTTAAACAAGGATTTACATAAAATACCTGATATCCACCAGAAAATAGTTCCTGTAATGATATTTTGTTGAATATTTCAAAACTTCATGATCACATCATGGAGAAGAAAATGAATAATTAATCGCCTGCCTTGAAAAATCGTCCGGTCACAACGACGTTTGAAATTAATAATCGCCCGGCTATTCTTCAAGGATTTACGGTAATCAGTACTGAACTTAAAGGGACAGTCCTTAATGGTTGTTTGTGGAAATGAAATTAAAGGTATATTTTAGTTTATGCACATTATGCTATTAGTACATGATTCTAACACAACCAAGTTAAAACATGTTACTGGGGTAACATTTTTGTTGATATATATTTGATAACTTGATATAGAAGATCGCACAAGCAAATTTTACTTTAACAAAAAAAACTGATAGAACTGTCACTTTAATGACTGAGAGTCTGAGAAGCAGTAGATGCAAACATAATTCCACATTTTTTACTGGAGAAAATTTCATCAGGATTTGAACCTAGAACCTTCAGTTCCTGCTCTGTTGTTAAATATGAAAACCAATGAGCTCTTGCCTATCCAGTCAAAACCATATGTAAATGTAGATCATAATCATCATGAAAATATTGACTTTGTTATATTCCGATATTCTTATTTCACAATTCAAAAATCCACAAGTGAACTGCTCTATCCACATAAGAAGCTTTAAGTTGAATCTGGAAGGCCCAGGGGCCTTAATTAGCAACATTGTGTGAAAAGTAGCAATGATTTAAAAAACGCCTCCAAATCCTTGCACTTAAACATGAGGTTAAGAACAGCATTGTCAGCGTAATTATTCAGACATCACAAATCTATTGTATAACTGACCAATCAATACATAGGGTACTGGGAATCAAAATGGCTGACATTTTAAATTGATATTTCCCACTGGTCCAGACATTTGAATCTTCAAATTGTGCAGAGTAGGCCCTGTTGAGAGGTTAATCCTCTTCAATGATTGAGGTACATTTCTAGTGTATGCTATGTTCAGGTGCTCAAACTGAATAAAACTTGGCATTAACTTGGCTAACTTGCCTGACCACTCAAATTTTTAAGTTTTATGATTGAATCCAAATGGAGTTGACAACTTTGGTGCACATAATGAATTTACAGCAAAGGAGAAGAAGATGAAAATAGGTTTTAAGGGCCTGGCCCCTGTGACCCTTATTAGGGGTCACAGGGCCAGGGTCATAAAAGCTATGAATTATAATCCCCACTAGTCAAGGAGTCTGTACACAAAGTTTCAGCTTTCTGGGCCTTACGCTTCTGGAGAAGAAGATAAAAGTAGGTTTTAAGGGTGTGACCCTTATGAGGGGCCACGGGCCACAAAAGCTATCAATTATAATCCACACTAGTCAAGGAGTCTGTAGACAAAGTTTCAGCTTTCTAGGTCTTTTGCCACTGGAAAAGAAAATGAAAATAGGTTTTAAGGGCGCGGCCCCTGTGAGCCTTATAAGAGGCCCCGGGGCCACAAAAGCTATAAATTATCTTCCCCACTGGTTACAGGCCAGAGGAGTTAAAAAAAATGAAAATGGCCCGTGTCAAAGATGACTTTCCCAATCCCTGGTCTACACAATAAATCACTTAACTTTCATATTTAACTTACTGAGGATGAAAAAAGGATTAACAATGGACAAACTAATAAACATTGCTAACACTTGGCTCATACTGGCAATGATTTTGAACAACTAGTCCTTGAAATGAGATTTGCTTGTTATACTTAAGATTGACAGATTAATATCACAACTGGTATGTAAATTTATCATATTTAATGAACATAAGATTGAAACAATTCACATACTTTAATCTTGAAATAATTTGGCCCTCATATCCTCATTTCTGCATATGTAAAATTTCATATTACTGGTAATTTAACAAACTAAATAACAAGGACAGTGTCAACCATCAGATAAAAATATAATATATATATGATAAATTCTTGTTTTTTATGAAAATCTTAAAACAGTCATATATGTTTGTGGAAGCCCAACTCTCACATTCAATTTACATAAATACTAGTCATGCAGCAGTCCTATAGCCTATCAAACATTCTCAACCCATAACTGTCATTGTGACTGCTTTAGATGGGTTTCAAAAATAACGTTTGAATGATTAACGTCATTGTTCGGTTTTCGATCATAATTAAAACTTAAATCTTTCTAATGTTCTCATACAACGTCGATTGGCTCTAAAATAATATTTTGAAGCAATAGTCAAAATTTGACATATGGGGCATATGTAACCCTAAACAACTAACAGAGTTGCTCTTTAAGAGATCCACCACTTGCAAAAAATGTCTGTTAAATGAGTGTTCCTAGATAACTGTAACAAAAAAAATTGTTTTCAGAAAATTGTAATCAATGTTAAGTTAAATTGACAGTTAAAATGGTGTTTAGACAAATTGAAAGAGTAATTCAATTCTGAATACAGCAGCTAGTAGAAATAAAACCTTGTAATCTATAGTTATTTGCAATTTCAACTGAGTATCAATTTCAGTAATAAAATATGTTTCAATAACACTCATATTCTAATGTATATGACACACTCACTGTTGCATGTATTTAAAAAAATTAGCATTCAGCACAGTTACAATCAATCATCATTTTTAACCAAACGTAGCAAACTGTTGCGAGTATTTATGTTGCCTGAATGTATTACTAGGGATATACTAACATAGCAAGATTATGCAAGACGGAGAATCCAAAAGTTTGTGCATTCTGCTAATTCTCATTCTAGAATCAATAGATCAATCAAATACCTGATCCACTGAACAAACAGTGTGTGGAGCTCAGCACTTTCTCAAATATTTATAGAGGAAATGATGTATTTGATTGTAAAAGAAACTCAAGAAAGCAGCATACTTTCCAATTCCACTTTACTTCCTAATGATCAATGAGGGTATAAGCAATTTTCTCGAACCCTAAATTATGTCTTCGAAAAATATATTGGCTATGTAGCATATCAGATTTTTATTTTAAAAAATTATCTTAGGTTGAAGACCGAAATTGTAAAAGAGAGATTCACAGAGCATGCAAAATTAGGATACAGTAATTCTTCTAATAAGAGCTGGGTCTCCTATAAGTGCCGGGGGGTCAGTTAGTTGAAAAATAAGCGCCGGGTGTCTAATAAGTGCCAGGTCTAAACCGTATAATTGATGCTCCTTTAGTTAATTTAATTGTTATTCAGTTAATTTAATAATGAGAATGAAACTGAAAATATTTAATAGAACTGATGCTAGACGATGAAGACCACCAGACATCAAGATGGCTTCTGTAAATAGAGCTTCAATAAATGCTCCTGGATTTAATCCTTGTCAAACTGACATGGTGTGTCAATCATACTTGCCATATGAATCAAAACTATCAATACCGGGGTACATAGTTAAAAAAGATATCTTTAACAGTTTCTTGTGGCATAAATTCGACTTACTGCATATAGGATTGATAAGCTTGTTATGGCTATATATTTATGTCAGAGCAACTAACTTGAAAATAACTTAACAAGGAAACAGTTTACTACACAATAAAAACCACAAAGACTGTAATGAAACATTCGTTTTTAAAATTGGAAAATGCATGCAATGCAATCCAGTACTGGAATTTATGAGGACAAGTGCTTCAAAAATATATTTTACAAAAAACAATTATTGCATGGAATATACCATTTTAGTTTAGTAAAACATGAACTTAAATATGTGAATAATTTATTCCAATAACAAGATCAAGTAAGCTATTCCAATTTTACCAATTTCATAAGGCGCCAACTGTATCACGAATGAGCTTAAACCGTTTTGTTATTATCATCCAAGAGCTTTCTTAATAATTCTCTACAGTAACAGCATGTGAAACATTCTTTATGCCCTCCTTGATTTGAAATTAAATGGTTCAGTCAATTACTGCATAAACCTCAGTTTGCTTGTGCTTGGAATTGTTACTGGTAAAGACTTCTGCACTTCCTTGAAACAAGTTGAATGATAGAGGCCTTTACCATAGGAAAACATATCCTCATAATACTAGTACAGAGATGGGAACAGAAAATACTATGTATTTATTTGACCAACAGTACCATAGTTGAAAAACATGAAGTTATTCAAGGTAAATCACTTGAGAAGTAATGTTACTGCAAGCACCTGTGCAGCATTGTTATCTATCAGCCAGAGCAACTGTATCCTCAATGCACTAGAGGAACATATTATGCATCAAAACAGTTTTGCTTCTGTTCGATGTCACTTAAATGTGTAGGAGAAGGTTGTTTGTGCAATTAAGTCCAATTTGTTAATCATATTTGCATTCAATCAATCTGAATCATTAATTTTGTGTTTTATCATTTATAGACACTGTCAGACCATTTGTTATTGACATCTCAATCTATGTTCAACTTCCAAGCCTTGTGGCTGTGTATGTATATTGTGCTAACCAAATACAAATACAGACATGTGCTTACACTACATCTCTAATAACAAAGAATGCTGGGAGAAGCACTAAGAAGGGATGGTCAAGTTGAAATGTACAGCAACAATTTCCATTTCAATATTTTCTTTTCATTGCATTCTGATTCAAATTATTATTTCTTGAACATTATTTGGACAATATAAATAGGGGTCTTTCTTGAAATATTTTTTTCTTGACAAAACTAGTTTAAAATAATCGAATTTTGTTGAAATGCCTCAGCTGATGGGGAGATTGGTGAGAAAAACAATCGGAGAATAATGTCAAAACAACCCATACGAGGCTTAGATTTCGGCGATTTGTGGAATATATACCCACCTCTGATCTTGTTTTGACGTGGTGGCTAAAGTGGTTATGATGGTTCATCTCGCTGTGCCATTAAACCCAAGATTTTTGTCCTCTCGGCCATGTAGCGACAGAAAATGAACAAAAGAAAATAATAACATGAACTGCTCTGTCGAAGTAGATATACAACAAGCCATTTGATTAGTCGATTCCTAGTGACGAAACTGAGGCAAATACGCCATGATTATTTCTTTCCAGCCTACAGTATCTTCAAAATCAGCTATATCTAATTAGTGGGAAACAAAGTTTTTATAATTGAGTGGGTTTTAACATCCTGATTTAGTTATTATGTCTACATTTCACTTATATTGGCCGTGTTAATGTCATCGCAGAGGCTCGATACAACCAATCAAAACAGCCCTTACATTTCAAGCGACCAGCTGATGAAAACTACACTTCCCAATGTTTTGATTCGAACATGACGTCATAATACGGGAAAGTGTGCTTCCCCTCTATGAACCAATCAAATGAGCCGTAGCGGGAGATATGAACAGGTGCCCGCAGGTCGGGCATTATGATCTCATATCTCACAAGAATAATTTTCGACTTTTTTCAACCTTTTGTAAGATCAAATTTAACAATAATTAATTTAAACGTATATAAAACATTGATGTGTCACATTTTTACATGTATGAAATAAATAATATAAAATTAGATAAGATTTATTCAATTTCTATCATTTGGTCCAAACTGAAGTTAACTAAACGAAGTTATCTTCTTAATGTAAGAAATTGATTGTTTGTGAACGAAATAATATTTAAAACTAATTTTGCATAGAAATATAGTTGCAATATAACAATGAAGATCAACAGGTATACTAGGTTGATTGTAAGAAGTCTCAGCATCTCACGTCACTAGTAACAACATTCAGACTTGTTTGAAAGTAAAATGACGAATTATTAATGGGGTTTTTCCATAAAATATACACGTTACAGATTTTCCAACGTTTTACGCAATACCAGATCGATTATTACAATTATAGCACATACATGCATAAATGGATCTTAACAAAGTGCCTTTTCCTTGCAAATTGACACAACTTTATTTTTTAACGATCTATTTATCGCCAAAAGCTAACAAAATGAACAATGGAAACATGCTTGCAGTGCAGAATGAAGCAGCATCACTAACTTGAAAGCAACATGTCACTCGCAGAGATATGGATCGATATTGGTTGCCGTGTCGTCTACGTTTGCATGGAGAAGAAGCTTAGTTTTCATACGCAAACCGTAATTGATTTGATGTTTCTCCGTGACGTATATGTGGTATTATTTTACGTATTAATCAATTGTATTTCTTCAATGTAAGTAATTACGCACGGATGTACACTGTCTCACTTCCCTTCATGATGATTATTGAAACATATGACATGACATTATATTTATAAACATCATTATTATAACTATAAGATATATTTATCATAAAGTGTCAGTAAAATGAGATCGTCATATGAAAAACATATTCCATTGCTTTTAATGGTGCTCTCTTTTAGGATATTATAAACTAAATATATAGGTTGAATTTGATTAAAATTAGAAGATGGCGCCAATGTTTTTCTCCATGTGATCTCTAGCTTCTATATCATGACCGATACATCAAGAACCACATGACAAAGAACCACTCTTTGAAATTACTTATATATGTATTCGACATATAAATATAGAATAGACCGTTCAGATTTCCCAATATATAAATACGTAAAATTATTTACATATGAAACGTAAAAATTGTGGTCTAGAACCATATATCCTTTGCCTGTTCAGTGCTAGCCGATATCTCTCCCAAGAAAATAAACTAAATTTTGATAATTTTATTTGAGATTTGAGTTTCTATTGATCTGCACCCAATGGTCATCGATTAATTACAGGAATAGAACTGTTGCCTAAAGCATTGATAAAATTAAGTAAAAAGGCTTCGCAGTTCCATTGTTTAACCGTGAACACTTAGGAGTTATATATACAGCATATTTCATCATTTAATACGACAACAAGAGTCAATTTTCTTGAGTGAAGTTAACATATTCTAAATCGCTAATTACTAGTTCACTAAAAAAAACAGAATCATGTTATTCACTTGCTTTCATTGATTATCGAAAACTGACATAATCCTGATAAGAATAGAATTTTTATTTCCCGTTGACTTGTATACTTATCATATGAACTGCTAGACATTAAAAACAACGTTTGAGACTTTGGCATACGTTATTGTGTTTGATTATGGATCACGACTTCGTAGTGTTTATTCTCACTGAACTTTAAAGCATTAAACTCTTAGTTTTAGAACAAATACTTAGCTACTTCTAGAAGTGTCAACTACTACAAATTCTCAGAATAAAGAAATCTTGTGACGTCACATGAACAGAGACCCACACTGCACCTAGTTCATTGCAACAGATTTAACTCAACAGAAACAAATAGTAAAACATTGGGGTCTACTCGTATAAATTCCTTTAAAACTAGTCTTCTTTCGTCTACCATGACAGTCCAATCGTAGACCCCGGCAAGACTAAGACATGCCCTGCATTCCCTATTTTTTACCATGCCCTGCATTCCCTATTTTTTACCATGCCCTGCATTCCCTATTTTTTACCATGCCCTGCATTCCCTATTTTTTACCATGCCCTGCATTCCCTATTTTTTACAAGATCTAGTGAAAACAAGCAAAGGAGGCAGAATATTTTATGATACACTACAAACAACCGAAAATCAAAATACTAACAACAAATACAGGAAAAAATGGAATATCGTTTTTAACGAACAAATATCTGATATTGACTGGAAATATATTCATAAAATACCTTTCAGGGCACTTGTTAATGTAAAACATCAATGGTTTCAATATAGTATTATCCACAGATGCATACCAACAAATGAACTGTTATCAAAACTGAAATTGATTGACACTAATCTTTGTACTTTTTGTAAAAACGAAGTGGAAACTATAACACACATATTTTATGAGTGCAAGATAATTAAAGAAATTTGGAGTAATGTTATTAAATGGATTCAACTGAAAACTGGCACCCTTCTCCACTTTGATATGTCGAAAATACTATTTGGATACCCTGAGAAAAGAAATGTCGTAGTCAATCGTCTCATAATTATCACAAAGTACAACATTTTTAAATCAAGATTAGCAAACAGACATCCAAACATGTCGTACATTAAACAAGATGTTGAATCTGCATACACCCTAGATAAATACAATGCAAAGATAACTTGTAGTGAAACACCTTTTGCCACATTTTGGTCTTCTTGTCATATGTTGTTTAGTTGATGTCTTATCTGCATAGCTGACGCTAGTATTATTACTATATATCTGCAATATTGATATTATAATTCTATGCTCAACGATGTGATTGATCTTTGTATGTTGACTTTGTACCAAAAACAGTGAAATAAAAAAAAGAAAAAAAAAAGACTAAGTACGAAGGGTGTCGCTTCGTGAACACTGATTTAGTCTGGTGGAAAACCCGTGAACCTTGTTTTGAGAGATAACAGATGTTTTATTGTTTTATATGGTAGAGGAGACCTTCCTGAAAGTATATCAGTCGGGTGCAGTGACTGCACCCTTGGGGAAATTTTTTTACGAGCAAAATTCAAAATGGCCGCCGTTTCCCATGAGAAATACCTTTAAACGGTTATATCTTGCCTTCTAATTGACATAGAGACCTAATTTTTGTCACAAAGTATAGGTTTTCTAGGTAGAGGAAGACAATGTCATAAGTATTATTATCATATTTCAATTCCTTCATTACCAATCATCAAATATAGGGGTTTCGGAATGCTTAAAATATACAATTACCGTCATATTTTGACTTCTGACAGACTCCCAGACCTTCAATTTTCCCGGATAAAGTCTATTCACTTTAACATACAACAAAAGTGTAACTTCTCTTAATCAGCATACACATCTTCCTTTACTATGTCTTTAAATATGGAAATATTGGTACATTCTAGAACCGAAAACAGGACCTAATTTGTTAGAAAAATGTTTTTCTCAGTAAATAATTTTAATCATATTGTTACACCACATTAACTTTATCTATGACCACTTTTTTTATTGCAGCTGTTTAACAATACTTTTAAATAATTTTAATTAAGAATTAATTAATTCCATTTGACCTAGGTATGGTTAAAACAACACATTTCCTTTTAGCATTTGTATATAAATAAAGGTAACTTTTGAAGATTACCATTTTTTTAGAATATGCTTTAAATACAATTACACATTAATGACACAAATTTAACAAGAGAAATACATTATTTTCCCTTGGAAATGTCTTTTGATCTCATAGACAAAACGCATATTCGAAGAGGACCGTCGGAAGCTTTGAAGATCTAATTACTAGATTGAAGCCCTTCGTTTTGTAAGACAGTTGACGCTTGGGGTAATAATAAATACACTTGACGATATATCATTTTACCCTTAAACAGATTACAGCCTTTTCATGTTTCCCACAATGACTGTATAATATCAAAACATGAACATGATCATTTGGACTTTTTTGTTTTGAATTACAATTTTGACGCTCAAATATGTCTTGCCCATAGCACAGGCGTGATGGAAATTAGATAAGAATGACATTTGCAATGGAAAGCTACTGAAGTTCAGGTACATAGTGAAAGGAACCGATGAACGTCATACTGTCAGATTAATGTCCTTGATAAATGCCATTGATGTGTTGTTGCTTTATACTGTAAGGTCATTCTTTCGTCACGTCAGCAAAACGCACACCGTTGTGATTCAATCATGCCATGATATTCAGTAGATTATGAGTAATGTCATGACGATGCAGTTGGTGTTTATTGTTATGACGTATAGTATTTAAGCTTCAGGTCCTTCTTTCTTCAGTCGCACACCTCAGCAAAAGACACATCGCTATAACCTCACCGAGCCATGTTATTCAATAGACTCCGTGAGTAATGATGACGTATATAGCAGCAGTTGGCACCAGAGCACGACAAGGCCGCCTGATGGCCATGTTATTCAATAGACTCTGTTAGTAATGATGACGTATACGATGCAGTTGGTGTTTATTGTTATGCCGTAGTATTCTAGCTTCAGTTCCTCCTATCGTCTTTTGGACACCTCAACAAAAGGCATATCGCTATAACTCACCAAGACATGTTATTCAATAGACTCTGTTAGTAATGATGACGTATACGATGCAGTTGGTGTTTATTGTTATGCCGTAGTATTCTAGCTTCAGTTCCTCCTATCGTCTTTTGGACACCTCAACAAAAGGCATATCGCTATAACTCACCAAGACATGTTATTCAATAGACTCTGTTAGTAATGATGACGTATACGATGCAGTTTGTGTTTATTGTTATGACGTAGTATTTGAGCTCTGTTCCTTCTCCCGACATTTGCACACCTTAGCAAACGGCACATCGCTATAGCCTCACCAAGACTTGTTATTCAATAGACTCCTCGAGTAATGGTGACGTATACGATGCAGTTTGTATTTTTATGACGTGGCATTTGAGCTTCAGTTCCTTCTTCCGTCATTTGGACACCTCAGCAAAAGACACATCGCTATAACCTCACCGAGCCATGTTATTCAATAGACTCTGTGAGTAATGATGACGTATATAGCAGCAGTTGGCACCAGAGCACGACAAGGCCGCCTGATGGCAGCGGGTGCTGTAGCTGTGAGATTGGTGTCACATCGCTGGTTGGCTCCTACTGCTCTATACAATCGATAAGCCTGAAGTACAGCACCGACTCGTTGCTGAGCGCGTGACGTGAGAAATATGCCATTGCCATGTATAGACGTCTATCAGGGAGTATGGGTGCATTAAATAGAAACTGGAGCAACGACTAATAGGTACAAATCATATGGTAATTCGACATTTAGAATTGGAAATAAAAAGAAAGATGTTTTTAAGTGGTCTTCATTAACACTCAAAATATTACCAAGGAGCAATTCATACAGTCTAGATTTTTTCTTTAGCTAGTGTGGTCAAAATACTCAAAACGAATTTTCACGTAAAACAAAAACATGCTATAAAAAGGCTGTTTTTTAATCCTGGTCATATTGTTGAATTGGAAATAAATGTAAACACCTTTTAAAATGAACTTCATTAAGACTCAAAATATATCCACTGAACCATTCATATAGTCTAGATTTCGTTCTTTAGCTAGTGTGGTCAAAATACTCAAAACGAATTTGCACGAAAACCAAGAAAAATATATGAAAAAGGCTGTTCTCTAGTTATAAAAAGGATAACACATATTCTAGTCCCTCGATAGAACTCTATAGATCGAGGAACATGCCTTTTCCTGTAATAGACTATACGAGGAAGGGCGTGTTCATTAAATCAAGACTGGAAAACGATAAACGGCTAATGACAGTTTGGTTATAGACGTTTTACTTTGCAGCTCCCAACGAGTGGTAGACCAAAGACGTCTATACAGTCACGTACCTTTTATGGACCTTTTATGTCAAAATAATTAAAAGAAGAAGATAACATTTGTCTGTATCATTAATAATTCTCTATTGTGGACATATCCAGAAAATATATTTTTGTGCAATCTACGCCTTATTTTTTTTAAAATTTGGAAGACAAAAAAGTTCTATTCCAGATTATTTTACTTTTCTTAAAATCGAGGATTATAAGGGTCTGCATATAAGTCAAGACTCTGTTCTCCATTGTGACTTCTTGTCTTGAATGTGACTCACAATGAAGAACAGAGTCTTGACTAGACAGGCCCGTTTGAGTCAGAACCGATAAGCATACGGGAAAAATCCCAATGATCCCTGAATTGGATCACCGTAAGAATATTTTCTGGATAGCAAATTATTAATTTCCAGCTAATTTGTTTGGTGCTTACTCATTTATCAAATTGGATGAGCCAATGCCCTTTAAGAGAAAATAAGGCACATTTAGTACTTGGTTAGTGAACAATTTATTCATTGTTATAACATTTAGAAACATTGCAAAGCAATTTATTTTGTCTTAACATCATACCGGGCTATTTTACTGTAGGCCAGAATAGAGTTGAACTGAGTAACTGTCAATCTATTGATAAATAACTATGCAAGAATTGTGAAAATTAAATATTTAAGGAAATGGATTTGACTCACACACTCATAACATTTAAAGTGTCGTTTTGCTACGAATTCGAGCACAAAGTACACGCTAACAGTCTTTTAGTGACTGATTTAGCAACAAGACGGGCTATGCTAGAGGGAGATCGGGAATAGGTCCTGATTTATATTGAATAAAGCATGGGACAGCTGGGGCGATTGTCAATACTATATATAGCTGGATGTTCCCAATTAAGAAGACAGCATACATCGGATATACCAAAGGGAAATGGCAAATATATTGCTAACGTAGAAACTAAATAAATATACTACTAAAAGCGAAAAACGATGTCTTCCATAATCTATCATGTATATACTGTAGAATGATAATGTTCTTATTGACAACTTCTTTAAAATGGTTGAAATTAAACAGCATTTCAGAGGGTAAAGAATCAATCTACCGTACTTCAAACGTTCGATGGCGTCAACATATTCCATATATGCAGAAATGTTTCATGATCTTGTATAGGTTAATATCATAATTAATGGACATAATATGTCTAAGCCTATACATATGTCCCTTGATATGATAATATTTTTTATAAGCCTATACATGACCATAAAACATTTTTGCATACTTGTGATACATTTTGTTAATGTGAACTGTAAATACTACGGAGAGGGCACATGTGTCCTTTTCGTTTCACTTAGGTGAATAAATATGTTTAAATAACAAAAACAACTGTTTTCTTATATATGTAATTCAATTTCCGGACATAAGTGAGCAATATCAAAATACATTGTATTTACGTTTAACATCCATGATGATGTCACGCGTGTAGGTGATAAATGATATGTAACACACGGATTCCTGAATATTCCATTTATAAAGAGCCAGTGGAGAAATGTCTATAGATTACTTCCGCGACTGAGCTCCAAACAGCGCCCGACTAAAGGACAGATGCCCCCAAGAGATCAATGGTCGTGTCAGAGGAAACTCCCTGTCGATGTGCGGAGTTGATAATGCTAATTTATCCATTAGTTGTGTTGTAAATGTTAGCTTCAATCACCGACCAGGTTGTAAAGGGGATATATCATGAATTGTTTAAAAGCAGGATATTTTCTCTACAATCTTATTAAAATATGATCTTTTTGCTACACTACGCCACTATAATCTGCGTAACGCAGTGAAAAAAATTATGATCTTATTTTAATGAGATTGATTAGCTCTATTATCATGGGCGTTTACATGATTGAAGGAAAAGCGTGACAATATGTTTTGAAATTGTGTTACAATAAAAGTTTATGAAATTGAAACAGAAATTGAAGCTATTGAAAGATCATTTGATAAAACTGGAAAGTAAAAATACAGCATGAACATGATCTAATCAAGGTGATTTTCAGTTTTGTTTTCACCCATGCATAGACGAGTTTCCATCATTATAACGATCCCGTTTTGTCTACGAAATCACTGGTTCCCATAACATGTATATTCTAGTGCATCAATAAGAAATAATACTTTCTAAAATACTATTATTTCAATTATATATAGAGTAAAAATATCAAGGGACAATTTTCAGTATATTGAGCAATGTGAGTGACCGACCCATCCGGCAATCTGTTTCTACTGTTTCTCTTTTCTAAAGGATTTAAGGACTATTTAACTATTTTTTCAACAAATTAATTATCGATATCATCTTGTCATATTTTAAAACTCATTACATCATTGTGTGACCCAAAATTGGAACTTAACACTTAATAGCAGTACCAGATATTATATGTTTAGAGAAATGAAATGTCTACTTACATCAGAAAAAATATTTATTTAAAATAGTGGATTTTAAATTTTTTTTAAAGCATTGTTGAATTACAATGGGGCTATTACCTTTAAATGTTAATGAGGGTAGATAGCAGAAAATTGATAGGTTGTCTAGGGTTTGTCAACTTTTTAAGGAAGACGAACTTCATTTCATTCCTATGTGTGATTATTATAATTATTTAAGAAAAATATGTCTGTCAAATATAGGAAATAGAAAAATGTATACATTTAAACAAACTCTTACAACCAACGAAAAACACATGTTGAAATAGTTAACCGACTATGTTTATTATGCCTAAGAAAAACGATTTGAAAAGTTAAATGAAATTTCTTATCATTAAATATTTCTTTCATGTTATCTACCTCTCGTTAGTTATGGCATTTATCACTATTTATTATTGTCTATGAAATTTGCGTGTACCTGTATTTGGGCTCAGGGACCTACATACTTGAAAATAATTTTGTCAAGCTGAGAACCCTTTATGTTATATGAAGTTCAAAATTCAACAATCATCTCAACCTAATTTATGCCGGACATCGGATAAGTTCGGAGATTTAAGTGGGTATAAAGTTTAAGGAGGCCTACAGAACGTGCAGGCCTACCTCCTGCTGTTACAAAGGCATTTAATTGTTTAGTTTGGGATTTAGCTTATCAAACTATATAGTGACGGTATCTTTTGTGAGAGATTAACAGTGTAGTCTTTTATCTTACCTACAGCTTTCATATGTAGCTATATATATATAACTATAACTATATATGATGTCATCTTTATTTTTTCTCGGCTAGAATAATGTTTAAATCAACATTTAAGAAATGTTAAATTTTTGAATGATTATAACATTCTAGTTAAAATGTTGATTTGGAAAAAAAAAACTAAGTTGTTATATCAAAATATGTTAGAAACGTTTTTTTTCTGGATTATCATCCAACGCGAAAATCAGTTCCTTTTTGGCGACAAGCAGAAGTTCGATTTTTATAGAGTTATCTCCCTTTGAGCGCTCTCCTGGCAGAAAGGGTTGATAAAGGTGTTCAATAACAACAAACTAGAGGGTGTGTAAGCATAGAAAACAACCTATTTCCCCTTGAAAAATTCCTGTCGTGTCGATTCAAATGGAAGTCTGAAAACGAAGGTACGGTCATACATTTTCTTCGTTTTACGTTTTATTATGCATTTCCTTGCGCAATATGTATGACGATTGGGGAACTCTCTGAGGTCTCTCATTGTTTACGAAATATGACTTGTCATATTACAATGTATGCACGTTTTATTTGATTAAAATTAGGGAATTGATTGAAAAACAATTTATCGAAATTCTTAAATTGTTATGCAAATATTTTGAGAATAAATTGCTTTGAAAATATTGATATTATTTGCAGAGAAGAACTAGTAGATCATAAATAATAAATATCTCAATCTGTCAAGTCATATTGAACGTACTCTGCCTTTAACTGTTAAATAATAGTATAATTACACTTTCATTACCTTGATTCATGGACTTTAAACCGGATATATCAGTTCATAATAGGTAAACAAACAAATCTAAAGCTAATCATACATCGTTTCGATTATTTGTGGATTTGTTTTTGTTCGAGGGTAATTTGCATTTATGATCTTTCTCAGTCAACAAAAATAGTTATAAATGTTGACCGGTAATTGCAGGGAAATAAGAAAGCCTGTCATATGTCTCAAGTACCCACGATGGACAGTTAAAATTGTAACTTGACCAAGTAATATCTTATATCTCTGTACGTCTGTTAAAATTACTAAATTATATTTTCATTACCTTGATTCATGGACTATAAAGCGAATATATCAGTTCATAATAGGTAAACAAACAAATCTTTGTCTAATCGTTCATAGTTTCGATTATTTGTGGATTTGCTTTTATGATCTTTCTCAGTGAACACAAAGAGTGATCAATGTTGACCAGTAATTGCAGGGAAATAAGAAAGCCTGTCATATGTCTGAAGTACACACGATGGACAGTTAAATTGTCACTTGACCGAGTAATATCATATCTTTGTAAGTCTGTTAAAGTTACTAAATATTTATTTATGACCTATATTTCCAAATTTCAAGTGCATCATACATCAACGTTTATATCCATATATATATGTACAGTGGTGCAATTCTTAAGATTTGTCGTCAGTCAAGCAATATGTTTTGTACATATCAAAACTTCTGCTATGTGTCATCATACAAGATTTCAGTAACAATATATCACAGTTTATATGGTCATCCATGAATTTAGGTTATATAACTGTTAAAAGTTTAGTCACCAAAAGTCAATGTATTCTTAAAGGGAATGAGACCTGAAACATTATTATATTAAAATTATTAATAGTTACCTATCCAAGAAAGACAAACAGAATAAATGTGGAACAAATTAATTTTTGATAATTGTTTTTCAAAAGCAACATTAAGGAGTTCTAGTTAATAGGAGAATAGCACCACAATAAGGTTGGTGTCTCAAGCCGGACACATGCAACAATCCAATACTCTATCCACTTAAGAACGTCAATTTATCTCACAGATCTAACAAGATGTCTTCCCATGCTGCTCAAGCCACTGCAGCAAGATCAACATCATCAACTCCTGGTCCAAAAGTTGTTTCTACTCCGCAGAACCAGAGGATCATACAGGATTTAAAAGGTGATTCAGCTTGTTAGATATTGTTGAATAATAAAATGTTCTCCAATAATCAATTAAAAAAACCAAAGAGACACTAATAAATAGAGGTTATCCCTTGTTGTAAAGCAACTTTGTTCGAATAAGAGCAAGGTTGGTAATAATATTTCTGTTGAAACTAATCGCCAGGTCTATTTTAACTACCGTATATTTTAATGTATAAGGCGATTTTTTTATGCCAGAAATTGGGGGGTCAAAGAAGGGGGTCGCCCAATTCACAAGGTAAAAAACTAGAGGCCAAGTGAAGGGTTTCTGCCAGCCAAATAAGTCAAGCGAGTCAATGTTTAGACCGGATGACCATTACACAATCATCGATGTCATCTCAAATTTGTAAAATAAAATACCTTTGTCAAATTGTTCTTTTTAATTGAAGATATAGAGAGAAATATGAATGAAAATTCAAAGTAACTTTTCAATCAAAATTATCCATGTACCAGACCTAAGGAAATATTCAACACGTGTTTGCTGGCCGATAACATGTTATGTTAGTGTCGGTGTCATACGAGATAGAACCTCGTGATCGCCTTATAAATGAGATATATGATTTTGGCAGCAATTTGGGGGGCTGAGAAAGGGGGTCGCCTTATGTAAGAGGTCGCCGTGTACATTAACATATACAGTACTGGGGTTCTAATATGTCGTTATGCATTTGTGTGAGCCTCAAGGTTTCTTTAATAAATATTCTTATAAGAAGCAGAAGGTCCTTAAATTTGAATAAGTTTCTGCAAGTTGTTGTTCCCCTCTCGCCTGTCATGATGTAATTTTTCTCCATTTCAACAATGGATTCCTTATATTCCTGTTATTCATGTCCAAAGAGAAATTAATTATGAATATCCCATTTTCTGTGTTTCAGAGTGTATCAAGCAGCTGAAGGAAGACTTCACCGAGAACAAAGCACCCATCAACGATGACAACCAGACTCTCCACAGATTCTGTGCTAAGCTGGAGTATCTGATGCAGGCTCATATGAAGGGTATTTATACATAGACAAAATATGAAAAAAGTTCACAAGAACAGTATTATTACAAGCACTTGGGGCATTGATATTGCTCATATACTATATATGAGTCATTCTCAAAATTGGTGCATATTTATGTTATACGTTTGTATCTTTCAAACTGAAGTAAAAGTTAACATTATTTTTATAAAAACCAATTTATCTCACTTTGCTCTAACCATTACAGTAAATAAAAATTAATTAAATATTTTTTTAAAAATTAAAACAATAAAAAACACACCCGATTTTACTCTATTTTCTAATGTCACAACTCCAGTGGTCAGTGAACATTTTCACATTTTTTTACTTTTTTCATGTTTTAAAAAAAAAAATCCATGATACTATGATAAATGATGTTGTAGCTACATGTCTGGCATGGTTTGGTGTATTTTCCCATTTTTTAAATATTTTTTTTTAAATGTCAAACTTTGTCACAAGGTTTGATGTCCATACCGTTACAGCACTGAAAAAATTGCTATAATGATTACTCCTTGGACTCTCTTCTAATTCTACTTCCTGTTAGCAAGGGCTGCCAGAAGGTCAACATGACTGTTGATGAATAAGAGGAAAAACTTCATATTTATGAATTTTATGACACATAAGGTAAGTAAAATATGATATCTGAGATTTTTGCATGTCCTGACCGTTACAGTATCTATCACTTTCAACTAATATCTATCTTAAGCCAAACAATGCCAAGTACCTTAGATAGATGGGGAAGTCACTTCAAACCTTGTGCTCAGTAACTTTTGGGGACCGTTTATTGTTTTAAAATTGATTATTCTACAGGCTGTCCATACCGTTACGGTCACAGCCATTACACTGGGGATTGTAACGGTAAGGACAGATGTTTGTAATGGTGGTGACATTCTTGGCAGTTTTTTTGTTTTCTTAAACAAATCTGAGTACTTAAACTTATCAAAGTTTTTTCAAATCTAATTTTTCATTCGAATTAAAATACACAAACAACAGTTTTTTAGATGATATTCTTCTTATAAGGCAGTTATCTTCAAAGTTTGATTTTTTGGTAACGGTAAGGACATATTTTGTAACGGTAAGGACATTAAGGCATTTTGTTGTTGTTTTAAACAAATATGAATACTTATATTTATAAAAGTGTTTTGATATTTAAGTTTTTATACTATTTGAAAAAGCTAAAGCAATCTTTTGGATAATATACTTCTTATAAGTCACTTAGCCTCCAAGCTTGAATTTTTTGTAACGGTGAGGACAGATATTTGTAACGGTAGTGACATTTTTTTACTTCATGATTCTTATTAACTTTAACTGATTGATATTTTTTTATCTTAACGTTTAAGTGTCAAACTTTAAAATCACATTCAAGTTTGAAAACAATCTATCATAACAACTTAAATAGGACAGTTATCCTCAGAGTTGTTGTTTTTTTGTAACGGTAAGGACAAATTTTGTAACGATAGGGACATAATGGTAGTTTTTTGGTGTTTTAAAAGATAAATGGATTACTTAAATTTATATAAGTATTTGGAATTCACATTGAAAAAGCAACACTCATTTAGATAATTTATTACGAATATGCAGTTAGCCTCAAAGTTAGACTTTTTTGTAAAGGTAAGGATAAATATTTGTAATGGTAGGGACAAATAGGTAGTTTGAAAAAGCAAAATCCATCTTTTAGATAATTTCTTTCAAATAAGTAAAATTCAAAGTCAATTATGATAGTTAATGTGTGGCAATAAATAAAGCATTGATCATACATTTCAGTTTTAATATACATTAATATTAGAAATGGAACTGATGATTACATTTTGTAATTTCAGAGTAAAGATGCCTTCAATGAATGCAGCAGAGCGAATGAGAAAAAAAACTCCAAAAATGTTGATATCATTTGGTGCTACTCTAGGTTGAAAGTCCCTGTTGATGAGATGTGTGGTGTATACTTTCTGTCCAGGGAATAAATTTGTGTCAAAAAGAAATTGTTTTGTTGTATTGTTGATGTTGGCTGACCAACAAATGAGTATACCAGCAACCTCCAACAATAAAAGATGAATTATCAAGAACATTAAACAAGAGTCATCAGAAGATGACATATCCCACCGGTTCCACATGATTGTAAGATGTAAACCTTTGAAAGATAATTGTAAATTTCTCAAGCAAGGTTCATAATAATATAAGCTACTATATATGAAACGAAACCTTTGATGAACAGAGTCCAAATAAGAGCCGTTTCCATGGAAATAATAAAAAATAAAATTTTCAGAAATGTGAAAATATCAAAAGGCACCACTTCAGTAGGTGGGCAATACACATGTAAAGTTTCAGAAAGATATGTGGACCGGTTTTATATATATGAAACGAAACCTTTCATGAACAGAGTCCAAATAAGAGCCGTTTCCATGGAAATAATAAAAAATAAAATTTTCAGAAATGTGAAAATATCAAAAGGCACTACTTCAGTAGGTGGGCAATACACATGTAAAGTTTTAGAAAGATATGTGGACCGGTTTTTGAGTTCTGCTCCGGAAACGAAATGATTACGGACAGACGGACGGACAGACAGACTGACAGGGTGAACACTTTACTGACTCTGATTTCAAGGTTGACATCTTAAATTGGATATATTTGTCATCACTAAAGTCTCAAGTGACAATGTCCATGCCGTTAAAGTCATAGTCCCAGCCGTTACAGTGATGGTCACAGCCGTTATAGGGGTAGTCCCAGCTGTTACATTTTAGATTTTTGTTATTAATGAAAAATTATTTGTCTGTTTGTTCCTCTAAATTCTTGTGCAAGTATGTTTGTTAGTAGAGCCTTAGTTAATTATAAAATATAAGATTTAGTTATTTCTATATTTTTCTGACATAAAACTTTTTATATTGCAAATTTAAGAATATAAGAATTTCAGGATGTTGATCCTATTTCAAGCAAATAAATATATAAATTCAGAATTAATAAATTTATTTTATTGTAAAACTAAACTTAATTGTATATCTGCACATGAAATTACTTGAATTACGAACTTTTATTTTTGGTAAAATGGTTTTGAAAATTCTGTAACGGTAGGGACACAACTTTATTAAGTTGCTCACAAAAAGGATAAAAGATAAAAAAATTTTTTTTGTTAAGCTTGCATAATTTGTATTTTATATATTCAGAATACTACAAAGGCTTAAAACAACATTTTACGACAAAACACGAAAACAATATTTTACATTTTGGCAACATGAAATATGCACGAATTTTGAGAATGACTCATATATAACAAGGCTATTCAACCAGAATTTTGATCTTCGAAATAAACATCTTTGCCTGATGCAATTAAACACTAATTAGCTCTACTTATGAGGGTTACATATGTAAGATCGATGTAGAATGAAAGATACTACAGCATTTGTGAGCCTGTTGCAGGTGATGAGAAGCTGATGTCACCAAAAGAATTTGCTGGAAATATGTTTATTTCTGAGATAAAAATTCCGGCTGAAAACAATTTTTATATATAGTATACGAGCATTATCCATGCCTCAAGTGCTTGTGATTATTACCGGTATATATTCAAAAAATTAAAAATGACAGATCCATGACACAATGGCTTTGTGTCAATTTCAATCTTGGTTATGTATCATATTGTAGACACTGGTGTGGCTACAAAAAGATAGCCATTAATATTTACAAAGCCGTGACACAATATCTTTGTGTCAATTTTAATCTTACAATATATCATAATATTGGCACTGGCTTTTTGAGACTTATGGATTCAGAATTACCCATCAACAATCATATACATGATGACTATAAAGTTTTAACTTGGCATTGATGTTCTTGTTGTTAATGATTACTTATGTCCAAGATATAAGTTTTGCATATGTTATGTTGAACATGTGTATTGTCCCTTGTTTTAGAGAAGTATTCTATGCTTGGGAGAAAAAAGGATTACTGGGACTACATTGTTGATTGTCTTGGATCAATCAAAGGTGTCAATGATGGCATCAAATATGTCAAGAACTTGGGCGAGGTGGGTTAATAGTGTAATGTCAATATGATATATAAAAGAGAGTCATGATTATGAACATCATATTAACTCTATCCTGGTCTTTGGCTCTAAAAAAAAAATAAACCATTCTATTTGGTTTTCATTGTAAGATCACATACTTGATTCTTAAAATTAGAACTATTGGTCAGCAATAGCAGTTTATTTCTGTTATTAATATTTGTTGAAGATAAGATCGATAAGTTGAAAATATCTTTAATAGTGAGACAAATATAGGTTTTGATACTTTTGACAAATACAGCACTTTTTAACATAAATATCGTCGAGAATGAACACTAAATATCTTGGTTGATTTGCCTTTCAGCACAAGACATCTCTAGGGAAAGGTCGAGCATTTATCCGATTTTCCCTTGTTCACCAACGACTTCCCGACACTGTGCAGCAATGTGTGCAGAACCCCAAAACAGGGTGAGGTCATTTATTATGTTTTCATATATATTCGTTAACAGTTGAATGAGTTTGTGTCAACAATTCTGAGTGACCAATTTGCACAATTTGTTACAAATGGCTTTTATCTTACTTCTACTGTTAACAGCTTTAGGAAAATGTTGTATGATTTTATGAGAAATTTCTTGAAATATGCCTTTAACATAGGAATAAATGCTTAAAAATATTACCTCTCACAGTCAGGATACAAACTCACTTAGTGGTTTTCTTAACAAATTGTGATGAAACAGCCAATATAGGTGCATGTTTAGTTATCAGTTCTCAGTGTCCCAGCAGCTTATCAACATTTTTCCACAACAAAGAAAAATGAGAAAAATGGTGTTGAACATAGAGAGAATTGTCAACAGGATCCACTTAATAGTTCGAGAATTGTTTTCATTATATATTTAATTACTATTATTGATGTTTGGTGAACGTGTCTATTTTGGTGTCATAACACTGGGAAAATGTTACATATCTTTTAAAACACTATTCCCTAAATCATGATTCTTCCAAAATTTCACTCATTTTAACTGCACTTCTTCAAAGATGAGACTAGATACAATAACACTCACACCCAGACTCAATATGATTGTTGGTTTCAGAGACTGGTTCCAACCAGCCAGTGTGTGGTATCAAAAGGCCTTGACAAGCGACCTAGTCAACTCCCTGTATGACCTCACTGACATTCACTTTGACCTTTCACCTCGGGGCTACGACCTTGACACTGCCTGGCCTTCCTTTGCAAAGTAAGTTGTAAATCGCTCATGTACTTTGTGACATTATAAAATCATGGTGTTTTTCCACCTGATAAGGACTAAGCATATACAGATAAAAAAGATTTGGAGATACACACGGTTTATTAGTCTTTGACATAGATAGATACATGAATGTATGTTTTTTGCTACAAACTATAAGATATTAATTTTCTATGGATATCCGCTCTTATTGACTTCTAATTCATATCTCCAAAATGGTTTTGGCTGTGTTCTAGGCAGTTGTTTCATGCATTAAATTTTACATTAATTTCAATTTCCAGAAAGCAAGGGGGTAACTTCACGTGGAACCCTCCTAGTCGGCGCTCCAGTATCAGCAGTATGGCAAGCATCACCATGCAGGTGGGTCATTTATTTTCCAGGTAGTTGATATGTCATCAGAGAAAGAGTTAAAGAGGAAACACTAATGAAATTCTGACTAAATGTCTATGTTAATAGAACATCACCTAACGTCCTTTTAATTACCACTTATGTTTTTGCTTAAAAGTTAACTATAATAATGTAACAATGCATCATTGATTGAAAAAATATCATCATTTTCAATTTTATCCCATTGATTGTAATATGTTTCATTTGACGATGTCAGAGTTGATTGTTTAACCAAAGTAAGAGTCAATCTGAGTTAATTTTGTTGTATGGATCTTTTTGCTCAATATTTGAAGTCACCGTAGGGCACGAGTTGAGGCCAATTACATTCCCCAATGAATGAACCCACAGAACTTGACCATGTATGTTACAGGACACGTCAAGTCTGTTGAGTGTTCCTCTGTATGCAGACAACTCCGGGGAGGTGGACAAACTCACTCAGGATCTTGAGACGTCCGAGTCCGTCCGCTCTCAGCTCATGGATCAGGTCAATTAACACCCATCATATCATATTTCATTTCGTTGAATGAATTTATCAAAATCTTAGTTTTTGAAACGTTAATAGATTTTGGTGCAAACGTCTGGAATTTTTGCCACGATAAATATTTGAAATGTGATATTCAACCAATTGACACTAGGGATAGATTACCTGATGTTTTCCTAGGTTTTCGATTGTTAAGTAATGGTGTAAAAGCCCAAAAAACTTTGCACCAATATATTCCTGAAAGGTTGATACATACAAAATTCACTGAGTGCCACATCCTGTCTCAGGGTACGAACTTTACGCTAAGTCCACTTATCTGTACCCTGGGCCCAGAAGATTCGCTCGCGTGGCCTGACTTGGAATATAGCCAATCAAATCATTATCTCGTTGAAATTTCATCGAGAAGGTGGCGAGAAAATGATTTCATTGGCTATATCCCAAGTCGGGCCGCTAGCGAATCTAGCTTCTGAGCTCAGGGTACACATTAGGGGAGTTAGCGCAATGTTCGTACCCTGAGACAGGATGTAAGTGTCAGAGATATTTTACTTGAGGATTTCCTAGTTTTCATTCATTAGTTTATGGTGTAAAAGTCTGAAAGCTTTACCCCTATTTCTATATTCCCAAAGGGTCAATGTCTTAACCCATTCACACATTGGCAGAGATTTGTAATATGAGTTGCATGTGCAGGTTGACTCCCTGCAGCAGGAGAAGATGTCGGTGAGTCAGTCGGCGTGGTCCACCCAGGGGGAGCTGCACGCTGTCCAGGAACAGCTGCGGGATCTGCAGGAGCAGCACACAGACCTACAGGCCAGATACCTGCAGATTGAGAAGAGGTCAGTGTCATAGAGTGATAAGTAATTTTAAGTTAAACCGTTCTTATGCATTTCATTCGACACCGATAGAACTGTAGGAACTTTGCTTAACTTGATACTCTAATGGAGCAGGATGATAATTTCAATGATGAGACAAACTATGACATTGTACTAGGTTATGAAAGGACATGCATTTGGTTGTGAAACTTAAAAAATCTTTTGACACAAATTACATAAGGTTCCTGAAAATATGTCTATCATTGTTTCCAGACATGACAAGATGTGTGTCGAGAACACAAGTTCAGAGAAAGAGTGGCATGGCAAGGAAGAGGAACTAGCCAATCAGCTTCAAGCTTTGCTAGACCAGAAGCAAGAAGCAGACGGGAAATTGCACGAGGTCAACACACAGTTGGCAGAAGTGAGGAAAGAGATGGCCACCATGACTGAAAACCACAAACAGGAAAAAGAGATACTTGAAGGTGAAAGGGCTGAACTCTCAATTCAGATTAAGTCCTTGGAAAAGGATATTGAGCTTGCTAAAGAGTCAGAGAGGAAGAAACTTGAACAGATCGAAGCCTTGGAACAGAAGGTTCAGGCAAATGAGGAGAAGAACAGTGAACTGTTGACGAGACTCCAGACGGCCTTGGAAGGTAAAGAGAATGATGCATCCAGTCAACTCGATGCAGCAAATAAACTTCATGAAGTCATAGCCCGTTTAAAAGAAGTGGAGCTCTCAAATGTCAAACTTTTGGCTGATAATCAAAACTTAGAGAGAAAATGTGAAAACTTTGAAACTGAGGTTTCATCTCTTGAGATTGCCAGAACAGATTTGAATGACAAGCTGACAAAAGAAAAAGAAAACAGTAGTGATAAAGAGAACAAACTGAAAGAAGTAACAGAAACAACTTCAGTGGAAGTGCAATCTTTGAATTCACAGCTGAATGAAAAACTTGCAGAATTGACTGAAAAGAATGAGGAAATTGAAAATCTGTCTTCGCAGGTGTCAGAACTGAATTTGAAATCTCTAGAGATGGATGCGATGATAGGCAAATCTTACAGTTTGTTGAACATGTTGGCAGGAGGTGGCGATGAAATTGATGGAAAGGATATTGATTTCAGCAATTTTGTTTCTGATGTTGATGGACTAAAAGATGAAATCTCAAAGAAGATCTCAAAGACAGAAGAAGAGGTTAAGAGTTTGTCGTCTGCCAATGAAAAGCTTGAAACTGATTTTGGAAAAGTTAAGGAAGAAAAGGAACAAGTGATGGAAAATTTGAGTGACCTGCGGAAAGCTTTTGGAGAATACCAGCAAAATCAGCAAGATAACGAGCGTGACCTTGACCTTAAGCAACATGAAACTGAGTCACAACTGCGGCAGGTGGAGTTGGAACTTTCTAAAAAGTCGGAAGAGTCAAACAAAATGGCTTACCAGCTAGCTGAGCAGAAGACACAAGTGATTGAAATCATGGATGCATGCAGTTTACAGCCGGTAAATTAGGCCTTCTCTCTATCTTTATCTTGTAGATATGTTAAATTGTTCATATAGGATTGAGCCTTAAAATTATGCAGTATGATTGTATTAAAACAAATATGGTAATAACTCTTTTGAGAGAACTATAAGCCTTGTTAGCTTCTCATTATTAGGTCAAAATGAATATAAGTTTCAGCAAGGAGTAGTACCTTTGATAGAATTTTAAAGGTTATGATTAACAATCATTTAGGGAGAAAAAATTATAATGTCAATATTAATTGAAAATATGGACAAATGAGAAAGAGCAAAAATATGTTCAACTAATCATATAATTTATTATTATACATATCCATTTTTAATTCATATATTTTTTTGAATGATAATCTATGATTTTTTGTTTACAAATTCAAAGGACAAAGGATCTGACGTAAATCAGCTGCTGTCAACAATGTCTCTGCACATTCAGAAACAGGCAACAAGAATGACAGACATAGAAGGAGAGAAGAGCATTCTGGAGGGTAAACTAAGTCACCTCCAGGCAGGAGATGTTGACAAGGGGACACAACTCCAGCACCTTGAGGAGCAGTTCTCTTCCTTGCAGAAGTCACTCAGTGAAGCAAGAGAGCTTGAAACCTCTTTGAGGACAGATTTGTCTGACAAGGAGAGACTTTTGAAGGAAGAGTGTTCCAAAAGCACAGAGCTTGCTGATAATCTGGGAAAGAAGCAAGATGAGCTAACAAGACAGAGTGAACAACACGACAATACCAAATCTGAGAATGTGTCCTTGAGAGAACAAATAGCTACCCGGAACCATGACCTGAATGAACTCAAGGTGACCATGGCAACAACATCTGAAAAGTTGCAGACGGCATCCCAGATGAAGAACAAGGATGAGAAACAGTTTGAAGAAGTTCTTAGGCTGAAGGAAAAAGAGCTCAGTGATAAAGAAGAATTGATAAAGACAGTAAAAACTCAACATTCTGATGTGAAAAAGGAATTGCAGGAAGTGACAAAATCAAAATCAAAGCTTGATAAAGAAAAGACGAAGCTTGATAAAGAAATAAATAAAACAAAGGCAAAAGTAGAGGAGTTTGAAAACAAGAACAGGAAACTTCAGGAGGATTTAGAGAAGGAAAGGACAAACAGACAAGAAACAGGAAACCAACTGACAAGTCAACAAGAAGAATTTGATTTCCTGAAACAAAGTCTGGTGGATGCCCAGACTGAAGTCAAATCTCAAGAAAAGAGGTACTCAGAGATGCTTGAGAGTAGTACAACAGAAAGGATGCAGTTAAAATCTCAGTTGGAAGAAGCTCTTGGTCACTCAGAACAGGTTGAAGCCCAATTAAAGCAAACATCAGAAGAACTGGAAAATCTGCATAGACAGGCAGAGCAGGAGAAGAAGGAGGCTGAGAATAACTTGAAGGAAGTGGAAAGTAACTGTCAAGAACTCAAGGACAAGCTGAGTGAAGTTCAGCAAGACAAAGAATCTCTTGCATCAGCAAAGGAGAGTGCTGAGTCCGAGTGTGCAACGTTGAGGTCGGATGTCAAGAAGCTGGAAGAAGATCTTCAACAGATGGTGGTAGAAAGATCAAGTTCCTCATCTGAGAAGGATATTCTCATCAGCAGTTTGAAATCAGATATATTTGAAACAAAATCAAAACTGGATGATATTCAATCAAATCTTTGCAGCCTTGAAAGTGAGAAAGTATCTCTGCTTGATCAGATCAAAGCTGCTGAAGAGGAGAAAGAGAGTTTGAAGGATATATCAGAACAGCTGAAGAAGACTGTTTCAGAAGAGGAGAGCAAGAGAGAGGACCTGCAGACAGCAATGGACAGACTGAAACTGAGTGTCACACACCTGGAGACCTCCCTGGATGAGAAGTCCAGGAGGTGTGAAGAACTGGAGACCAAGACCAAGGAACAGGGCAACCTCCAGCTGCAGATAGAGTCCCTGAACCAGGAGATCTCAGCACTCCAGTTCCAGATGAGTGCAGAGCAGATGCAGCATGAAGAATCACTCAGGGTAAGAGATGCAATGTCATTTCCTATAATTTTTCTTAAGTTTGTTATTTGCATTTATAGTCTTCATCAAATTTATAAGGACAAATATTTTATGCTTGAAAACGATACAAGAAACTGTATCGAAACGTCGTGTACTCAGAATAAAGAAGTTGTTATCCATAAAATATTCGTCCTTATTTGACTTCCAAATTCTAAATGCCACTCAAAGAAGTTATTCATCAAATTGATTAATCCACTTAATAAGGAGTGAAAAATGTCGGCTTGCATGGTCACATGTCTTTTCAGGGCCTGGTATGGTGGTTGCAATTGTGGGGTTTATTTTTTCTGCTTTTATTTGATGTGTCTCCTCGAAGGGTTGGAAACATGTTGGTTTTAGCAGGCAACAGTTTGGAATTTGTCATTCTGAGAGTTAGAAACAAAATTCAGCTGAAAAGGTGTGTGGTCGAGACATCTGTTTTTATAAGTAAAAACACTTTCTAGTCTTAAAGGACATTAAGGAAGTTTATTAATGATTTGCTCCAGAGTTTCACCAGCCAGGAAGATGATGTTGAACAGATGCAGAATAAGCTGCAGGAACAGGAAGCGATGGTTGTGCAGCTGGAGGAAGAACTGACCTCAGTGAGAGACGTGCAGAAAACAGAAGCGGAGAGACAGTCAGAGGAGGTATGAGGGAGTTACTTCCCTTTGCAAAGACATTTTAAACATATCCATAGTAACCGAGTCTGTGCCTGTTGTTAAAATTTCAATGCTAAAATTTCTCTGTTCATGTGTTCATTATGAGGTTTTTAATAACTGCATTATCAAAACACATTCTTGTTGGACGTGCGGCGTTAACGCAACTCGCGTTGACGTCGCACATGCAACACAAAATAACAAAGATTGATGTGGGTTAATGGTCATGGGCGTGGCGGTTCTTGGAGGGCCCTAACATAAGATAGGAAGGTAAGTAGGGCGACTACAAAGTAGACACCGGCAGCAGCATAGATTAAAATAAGCAAACGAAGTTGCAGCAGCAGCAGCATAAATGATAAGTAATATATAGGTAGCTATAGTTCCGCTGAGAAGCAGGAACTGTATGAAATTATTTATATGCCAAAATAGTCCCAACCACTGATAAGTAGAGGGAAAAATAAGATCCAACTGAAAAGTAGGACCCCTAAATTTAGAATATTGTAATGAAATGTATAATCCTCCAAGAAACCCGCCAATGCACAAAGTGCCAAGCCCACACACATGACCAATAACTCACCCGTAGATACCCACCATAGCTTGCCTTAGGAGAAAACTTATCTTAGTACATGTAGATTGATTGGATAGCGGCCTTCAAGCTGGCAATAAAAAGTTCTATTCCGCGTGGGGACAGGTGCACCCCATCCCAGCAATACATGTCGGCGCCCTGACATGTAATTCCAGCGTGTTTCGCCTGGCAGCCCCCAAGATCTCGTACTCGGTTCCCCACTCTCCTGTTGAGTGTCTTGCGGGCTCGATCGATGGCCCAAAAGGAGTTGGCTCCGCTCCAGTGGCGGCGAGGCAGCATGTCGGACCAAACGATCCGGGTATCCTGCATCAAAAGCTGCACACGAAGGAGGGCCTCACTGATGTCGAGGTAGAGCAAGGAAGTCTTCACCTGGACCATGTCGTTAGATCCCAGGTGGATGACAAGTACTGCTGAGTGGCGTCTCCTACAAGACTCCCTCTCGATGAGTGGGACCAGTTCCCCAAACCTCATGCCTCCCCGCGCAAACCACCTGGCACCCTCAATGTGACGCCCCGCTGACTGTTTGGCCCTGGCCAAGTAGGATGAGCCGACCAACCATACTGAATATACAAAATAAGTGATAGAACCAGAAGAAAAGGCATCACACGAAGTGTATGTCAAAATAAAGGCAAACGAATATAGGATTTAAAAGCATCAGAGCCCCATCTACCATAATTTTTAATTGTGGCTTGGTCAACGCCGTTTGCTGCCGCTGTAGTTGCAGCACCAATCCGAAAGGAATGTGAAGAGAATGATGAAGTGTCAAGATTACTGTGTGCTAAAGCCTTTTTTAATACGGCCTGGAACTGATATCTTGTGAGGGGCAAGTGGTCAAAATGAACAAAAGCCTGAAGCGGTCCGCTTGGGCGAATTTTAAAGTAAGTTTGCATGGCTGAAACGGGGCACATTGGATTGGAATTTAGTGAAGGAATGGTAACCATGACGCCTGTATTTTGCCTATCTGACTTGGAATGTCTCAATATAAATTGTACTCGCCCGGCGGATGCGTCCAGCTTCACGTCATTGAAAGCAATGCCAGGATGGTCCGCAGAGGTTTGTACAAGTTCCCCCACCCTGAAAAATCCAAAAAATGCGGCGCAGAAAACAGCTGCAAACAGATGTTGTTCATACAAGTTTATGCATACGGCTGGGAGGTTACGAATTATGAGCTTTAATAAATCAAAAGTGATTGGTTTACGTGTGTCGCGTCGGGACTGATCCTTAGTCATGCCAGAAAGTAACTTGGAAACTAAGAAGTGATCGGTGCAATCTTGCCACCCATTTAACTTGTGATAGGATGAAAGAGCAGAGATATATGTTTTTGCTGTACTGCTTGAGTAATGGTTAACAGAAAGATACGAAATGAAATGTACAACCTGATCTATTGTGGCCGGCCATCCTGGAGAAAACTCGTGCTTCCGTCTGAAGGTGTTGAAGGTCTGTAAGCCCGTGCTGTATGTCGACCAAGTGTTTGTTGACAGGGATGTATGCAACAAACGCTGTGCCTCCAAGTCTAGAAGCTCCAAACATCGTCCGGGAAAGGGGTCGGAGTTAGGTCCGCCGCTGGTGCTAACTTGCGGAACTTGTTTATCTGAAATCTCGAGATAGAGTCAGCAATAACATTGTCAAGAGTGTTAATATAAACGGCTTTGAATGTGATATTGTACCGCAAGCAAGACAGGACGAGGCGTCTAACAAGTGCCATCGTACGCAGTATGCGGCATGACTGCTTGTTGATGATATGCACAACAGCTTGATTGTCGCAGTGAAACATTATTCTCTTGTTTGAAAATGACTCACCCCAAAGTTGGATAGACAATACAATAGGGAACAATTCCAACAACGTCATGTCTTTTGTCACACCCTCTCGTACCCACTGCTGCGGCCACCGCCCACATGCCCACTTGCCCTGGTTGTAGGCACCAAACCCTGCACTGCCAGCCGCATCAGTAAAAAGCTGCAGTACGTTGTTTGACATCCAAGAAGCATTCTGAAAAACTGATATGCCGTTAAACTCATCAAGGAATTGCAACCACAACACCAAATCGTCCTTAATAGATGCTGAGAGTCGACATCTGTGAAATGGGGACTTCAACTTACACATTACATCTATTAGTCGCCGACAAAAAGCCCGTCCCATCGGAATGGCACGACACATGAAATTCAGTTTACCAATTAGTGATTGCAGTTCGCGTTTGGTTACTTTCTTGCGATCCGCACACAGCCATGATTTGATCTGCATCGTTGTCTCAATAACTTTCTCTTGTGGGATGCGCACATGTCCAGCAACGGTGTCAAGCTCCAACCCTAGGAAAGTCAGCTTTGTTGTTGGCTGAACCGTCTTCTCCGGTGCAACTGGAACATTGAAGTAATTGAGTACCCGCATACAAACCTGCAAATTGTAATGACAGTCATCGGTGCCGGCCGCACCCCCTGTGAGGAAATCATCAAGATAATGCATTAAGTGCTTACTTGAGAGGTCACGGAGGATGCACCATTGTAAAAAAGTGCTAAATTTTTCAAAGATAGCACATGAAATAGAGCATCCAAATGGCAAACATTTGTCAAAATAATACTTGCCGTGAAACTGAATTCCGAGCAACTCAAAGTCGTGGGGATGGACCGGGATGATGCGAAACGCCGATTTGATGTCAAACTTCGCGAGTAGTGCACCTCTTCCCAGCCTTTGAACCATCTCCACAGCTTCGTCAAAGCGCGAATATGAAACAGAACAGTCTTGATGGTTAATGTTATCATTTATAGATGTACCTTGTGGGTATGATAAATGATGTATTAAACGAAAATTGTCAGAAAACTTACCGACCCCACTTTGATCAATTTTCTTTGGAACAAGACCGATTGGAGATACTTGCAAATTGGGTAACGGTACATCCTGAAAGGGGCCGGCCATTCTACCAAGGCCAACCTCTTTATTCAGTTTTTCCATCACGATCTCCGTACCAATCGGGTCAGTCGCTGATGACAGATTTTTTGACATCCTAGGTGCCCGGGTACCCTGAAACTTAAGCTTAAAACCATGCAAAAAACCAGAGTAAAGTGAATGCGCGTCAAAGGGGTTCACACGTGAATACGCGTGAAGGGAGTCAAACATTTTACTTACGTTGACTGGCGTTGGTGCCAAAGACATTGTGTCCGTACTGTTTGGGTGTACGGGATGGGTTGCTGGCTCCCGAGGTAGTGGTTGCTCTGCTAGAACCGTTGGGACGAAAACAGCTCTTCACGCTGTGGCCAGACTCCCCACAGTTACCGCATTTGTGCGGGTATTTACATAATTGCCGCTGACAGGTACCCCTGTTAAAATCCCAACAGATGTTAAAAGGCAAATCACGAGAAGAAGGTTTTGAAAAACTTACCCCAGTCCCAGCGCGAGGCTTGTTCTGTTGCGGTGTCAACATATGTTGAAGCCATAGTTCCCCATCAACACAACCCCACTGACGAGTGGGATCTCTTGCCATTCGGTGTCGGAAATGCTGGTCATACACTCTCCACCCGTCTCCCCCGTAGCGCCAGGCGGCATTGCGGATTGACTCAGCGTATGATAACATTCCCTGTAAAACACTTGGTGAGGAATGCTTAGTGATATAAATGGACATAAAAATGTGAAAGGCAGAGGTCCATGCACCAAGCGTGATTTGCTTACCGTTAGTTTGCTGCCGCGAAACGAGAGAAACACCACCGTCTTTATCAGTGATTATCTCCATCTTCGCCTGGTTCTCAACACCCGTATTGACATTTGGCAGCAAAGATGAAAATTCAACATACTCACCATTATAGATTCTGTCACGGACTTGCTGTTTCACGTGCGCGCCAATTTCCTGTGCTTGGTATGTCAGAGTTGAGGAGGGTGAAGAATGCATTTGAAAATCAGAAACAACAGGGGTGGAAACAGGCGGGGGACTAATGTTACCTTGATTTGCAAGGATGGCGAGAATGGCTTCTAACTGTCCTGAAATTGTAGGTTCAACATGTGCAGTGGAAGCCGATGTGGTAAAATCCGAAATATGGACCGATGCAGATGGGGTTGATTGGTTAACAATAACATTGTCAGACTCACCTTTATCGGCCGCATCTTCCCTCTGAACGATGGTAGTCTGGGTCCGCTTGGCCCCCTTTGTACGAACGAGCCGATGGTTAATGGCTGCCTTGCGTTTTCCTGGCATAGTGCACAAGTAGACGAGTAGGTTGAAAAGATGTTTATCGAGCGGGAGCAAGCGAGGGAATGAGAATGAAAGGGGAGCGGTTGTTAGGTTGATAAATTATGACGTCATTTAGTTACTATATGACGCATGAGGGCGTGAAGCGGAAGTGGTTCCCCAGGTCAGTTGCGCTGTGCGTAAGGGCTCAGCGCAAATAAGCGAGGATACCATTATTGTATAAGGGGTATGGAATTTAATGAAAAGCAATTGAATTTATTAAGAAGCAAGGAAGGTTTTGATAAATGCATTTAGTGTCGAACACGAAATGGAATTTGATAAATATCTCATTGTGATTAATGATTTACTTTTATGTTTAAAAAAAGAAACAACAAAAATTTCTAACCTTTTTATTCATTAATACTTCCAGTTCTCCATTTTGGGTCAGAAATTAAATGTCCGATTGGCAAAATTTTGAATCTGCACCCCTGATCTCTACCTTCAATTGACCTTCAAAATTTGTTTAACGATTTGACATAAATAATGCTAAAATATTCTTATGTATTCAGCATGTAATTAAAAAACACAAAGAATGAAACTTTATTGTAAATACCTGAGTAATAATTAAAAAATAATTGCTTTTCAGTTGGAAAATCTCAATGCAAAATATGTCAAAGCAAGTGACAACAACAAATTATTGACTGAAAACCTTCAAAAGGTAAGTTGTATGAATGATTATCGTAATCAGGTATAATCTAATATTTATTACAATAGCAACAACAAGACAATGAATTTTTATTATCTCAAAATGTATATACTTGTATATTCTTTTTCAGATTGAAGAGGAACTCAGAAATGATAGAAGTGAAAAACAGAAAATAGAGGTATGTATGTAACTAAATAAGTTATGTGGTGAGAAAATATACAAAAAAACGTAAAAAATCTACCATTCCAAGCACATTCTCACCCCACAAAGGTAGAAGTCATACATTTTCTTGTCGGACCTGCAGCAAGACTATGCAACACAAATTATCTGAATTCTCAGTCAATGAAAACACTTTCGCATTGAAACTTGCTTATCGTCACTTAGGCCTATGATATGATTCAGTTGTCATATTAGGGACATAGTCCCTTTAATGATATTATCCATATGAGATCATTCCTCGAATAATATCTACTTTACAACATGATAGGCAGGCACTCTTATGATATTGAAAGTATGACATGGTCCATCTAATGATATCCACTGTATGACATGGTCAATTTAATGATATCCACTGTATGACATGGTCCATTTAATGACATCCACTGTATGACATGGTCCATTTAATGATATCCACTGTATGCTGTGGTCCCACTAACAATATCCACTGTATTACATGGTCAATCTAATGATATCAACTGTATGAAATATGGTCACTCTAACAATATCCACTGTATGACATGGTCCCTCTAATGATATCAACTGTATGACCTGGTCCTTTAAGTGATATCCACTGTATGACCTGGTCCCTCAAGTGATATCCACTGCATGACCTGGTCCCTCTAATGTTATCCACTTTATGACACTGTTCCTCTAATGATATCCACTGTATGACCTGGTCCCTCAAGTGATATCCACTGTATGACCTTGTCCCTCAAGTGATATCCACTGTATGACATGGTCCCTCTAATGATATCAACTGTATGACCTGGTCCTTTAAGTGATATCCACTGTATGACCTGGTCCCTCAAGTGATATCCACTGTATGACCTGGTCCCTCAAGTGATATCCACTGTATGACCTGGTCCCTCAAGTGATATCCAGTGTATGACCTGGTCCCTCAAATGATATCCACTGCATGACCTGGTCCCTCAAATGATATCCACTGCATGACCTGGTCCCTCAAATGATATCCACTGCATGACCTGGTCCCTCAAAGGATATCCACTGCATGACCTGGTCCCTCAAATGATATCCACTGCATGACCTGGTCCCTCAAAGGATATCCACTGCATGACCTGGTCCCTCAAAGGATATCCACTGTATGACCTGGTCCCTCAAATGATATCCACTGTATGACCTGGTCCCTCAAATGATATCCACTCACTGCATGACATTGTCGCTCTTATGATACCCAATTTAGTGCATGATCCCCCTAATATTATCCAATGTATGACATAGTCCTTCTAATGCACCCCTGTATGACATAATACCACTTAGGATATTGATTGTATGATATTATTCCTCTAATGATATGGTCTTTATGACATGGTCCTTCTAATGATATCCCCTGTATGACCTGGTCCCTCAAAGGATATCCACTGCATGACCTGGTCCATCTAATGATATCCACTGTATGACCTGGTCCCTCAAATGATATCCACTGTATGACCTGGTCCCTCAAATGATATCCACTCACTGCATGACATTGTCCCTCAAATGATATCCACTGCATGACCTGGTCGCTCTTATGATACCCAATTTAGTGCATGGTCCCCCTAATATTATCCAATGTATGACATAGTCCTTCTAATGCACCCCTGTATGACATAATACCACTTAGGATATTGATTGTATGATATTATTCCTCTTATGATATGGTCTTTATGACATGGTCCTTCTAATGATATCCCCTGTATGACCTGCTACAGACGGAGCTGTCCACGGTTGAGTCGAGTCACTGTGAGGAGGTGCAGGAGAAGGAGGAGGAGATCGCCTCACTCAAGTCAGACTGCAAACAGCTCAAGAAACAGCTCCTCAAACTCATCAGGTCTGTACATACTCCACAAGCTTCTTCTCAGAACATTACTCTTCAGCTCCCTTTCTTTATCGCTTTTAATGAAGTGATGTTTTGAACTCATAATTATCTTTATTAATTTTGAAAGTTGACATCAGTTACTCTTACGGACATGTCTATTGCATAGTTTTCCGTAAGTTTTTTATCAGCAAAAAAGGAAAGAACCATAACTACAAGAATGTGCAGAATATATATATATCTACAACAAATGGTGGAAAGCATTATCAGAGACACAAGTACAATGTGTATGTAAATACGCTGAGTATGAGCCAACCCCCTTCTTGATCCCCTAATTTCTGATCTCCAATTCTTAGCCTATTCCATATACAGTAATTTGTCCAGGCAAAAAGTTTGGTCTATTTACAACTGCTAATGTTCATATCATGTCCTGTCTCCAGAGACAAGGATACCCTGTGGCAGAAGACCGACCAGTTGACTCACCAGCAGAAGGTGCAGGCTAAAGACACGTGGATGGACAACAACACCGCCACCAACTGTCTCAACTGTCGTTCAGAGTTCTCCATCTGGCTCCGCAGGGTACGCAATATAGAGGATATCTGTCTTCTCTTGACTAATACAATGTTTATCTCATCAAGTAAGGTAAAAAGTTAATATTTTCTCAATGGCGCAGCCATGAGCGAAAATGTTTAATTGTTCTATCTCAGGATATGAGATAAACATGGTATTTGTCAGGGTTTAACAGGTATTCTTTTATCATATGATGAAATCTTTCTTATAACGCAAAAAAAGCCAATTTCATGTTGAGTTGGAAAGGTCTGTTGCCGCGGTAACAGTGTAAGGGGAAACATTGAAATTAATCATTAATTTTAGAATATTGTTTCATAAACTTTTTAAGCTCTAGTTATTTACATCAACTATTTTAACATGTCAATGGATATTTCCTTCATGGCGTAGGAGTACACATGATTTGGTTCCTAGAGAACAATGTACATTCATGTAGATAAAGAATCCAGTACATTTGTGTCCACTTACAGCACCACTGTCGGCAGTGTGGGAAGATCTACTGTTGGAAGTGTGTAGACAACTGGGTGATGACACCGCACAGCAGGTAAATACACCTTTCTTATCTTTCATTGACGATTTGATGCAATTATTGGTATTTTGTCAAGCCTAAAAGCAGTACCTGGAATATAAGAAGTCCTCATTAACCATCACCATGTGCTTATCCCAATGAATGCAGCATTAAAGTAAAATAAAGAGAAACTAATTACCCTAATGCGATAAGGTTGCCCCCTGTTCCTCTCCCAAACAGCAAGAAGGACCACTTGTGTGACTTAAAAGCAGAGTCTTGTATGTCAAGCCAGAGCATGAGAACTAAAAAAATCTCTCTTCAATCTTCTTCCTACCTCCCCTTTTGCTACAGCAAATGAATGCAACAGTTAGGCACCTTCGAGGGGTTTCTGCAACATAAGAATACCTCTTCAGTCATTATTTCTCCAGGCAGAAATATTGCCAAGGCAGCCTAACAACAACTCACAATGGCGTCTATCTCTAATCACTCACTCTTTTTCTCACCCCAACAGCAAGACGGAGCTAATGTGTGACAAGTGTAAAATTCTAAACCATAACCAGGAAACCCAAAGAATTCTTTATATTCCCTCCCTGCAAACCCACTTCCAAACTCTCCTTTTGCCACACCCAATGAATGCAGCATCCAAACAGCAAAGAATGGAGGCATTGACAACTTTCACATTTGTTCTTTCTGTCTCCCACAGCAAGAAGGAGCGAGTGTGTGATGAATGTAAAGCCCACAAGCAGAGTCTTGAGACGGAGACCAGCACGTCTGTCCTCTCCACACACAGTGGCAGTGAGGACGAAGAACAGGACGAGGAACTCCTCAGATCCATCCGCAACTCGTCTCTCTCCACAGACGACCACAGCTCTACTCAGGGTTAGTTCTCATCTTAATAGAACAATTTATCTCAGAAGATACAAGATATTTCTCTGTTCAATAACATAAAATAAAGTTTTCTGTTACTTGTTTTCTGTCACTTACATCTGTTATTGATGAAAATATGAGAGTTGGTGTGTCAGAATAAATAAAAACTAATTGAAGCACTAGTAAAATATATTGAGCATGTTCATTCAATTTTCAACCACCAAGAATTTTTATGATAATGCCTTTTGAATGTCAGTGCTTTTAAGTTGATTAAATCAACTTCAAGTCTTTGAATCAAATTTCAACAATAAAAACAATTTCAGCTCTTGATATTGAATATTTGATGACCCCAAAATTGTTCCCTCTGTTATTTCAAGAAGATGACTCTGTGTGTGCAGGCAGCGAGGTGGCGGGGGAGTCGGACACCAGTAGTCAGGTGCTGCAGGCTCCACCGGGGAGTCCCAACGCTACAGACGAACACAAGGTCCAGAAGATGCAGAACAGCAGGTCAGTGGAGCAGGTCAAGGTCATCTAGCAACATTGTGGCAATGTTCGACAAAGATCAAAGGCTCTGTGTTTCCTTTATTCAACAATCAAGTGTTATTATGTAATGGCATTTCTTCACATTAACATCACTTATGATATGATGTTAAAGATTTATTATTCAAGGCAAAATTTAAATCATATTCAAAGGAATAAAGTTAGAAAGTATTTAAGAACTACTCTGTATGAAAAACCATGAAAAGAAATAAATGATCTAAAGCATCTTAAGTTTTGCAACAAAAAGCAGTTTTACCCCGTACAATTATCAACATCAAAACGCTTGGTCTCTTGGTGTAGTCTTTTACTATAATTATTAGTCAGAGTTGAACTGTAAGCTCCTTCAAAACAAAGGATGGTGAAATGAAAAAATATGTTAACAAACTATTTCATGAGACCTCTTTGACTACTCCAACAGCGGGAGTGCTGAGCCTGTAGACTCAGAGAGTACTCCCACCCCAGAACGAGAGGATCCATTCCACGTGATCACAGACGAGGAGGTGCACAAATCTCTCACGGTGTACAATAGTGAGGAGACAAGTGCACCCCTCTCCCCCAAGTGAGTCTCGTGTTGTGCTCACTAACCAGCATGCAGTAGTGTAGTTCGTTGTTATGGTGATCAGTGTCTTTTCTGTTTTCTCGTGTACTCCCTTTCTGTATACAGTAGTTATGCTTGTGGTGTAATGATGACTTGTCGTTTTTGTATATTGTCTTTTGTGTAATCATGTAGTTAGTCATGGGCAACTTGCGTCAATATTGTCAGCCAGTGAATTAACATAATCAGTGTTAGAATACAAGATTTTATTAATATCCAATTTCTTTGTCCAATAGCTACCTTTTGGTAAATATCTCTGCCGTTTTCAAGCATATGTTGGCTATCCATAACATCTTGTACTCTTATCCTAAAACCTCTAGAATGTCACTCAGACGGTTCATAATCAGTTTTATCATTATAATTCTAACTGATGATTTCCTATGCAATTTTGTCAGAACTAGTTGTAAAATTAGTCCTATATGTCCATCATTATATCTAGGGAATGACTAATTATGGTTTGTTTCTATTTGTACTCTTCCCTTATACTAACCAATAAAATGAGGAAAGTCAGTTTTGATCATTCAATTGTTTAGTTGATTTATGACTCACCAGCTTTCCTTGCATGACTAAGACCAGTTTGAAATTTCCTAGATTGAATGACAGACTCAGATTCATTATAACATCACAGCTAGCTTTGCTAGATTGCTACTAAAAGCTAATATGTGAGTGTTTGAGTTTGACACTTAAAGTCATTGCCTCACCTTGGCAAGGCAGATCATGTTGCTTAAAAGCTGGTCAAAAATGACTTATCATGTCTTACTGAAGTAGTAATAAGCATTTGGGGGGGATGAATTATGAAAAATGTCTTTAGAATAAATAAATAATCTAAGTGTAAGTTGCTCTCTGTTCTCTATGTTGTGAACCAGAATGCCCATGTGTTTGATAGATAGATGCATAAATAAGATATTGCGTTTATATTTTAAAGAGCCATTCCGTGATTTTCATCACATACACCCCAAATGCCTGATATGATCTTAACTTGTTTCTAATGACTTTTTAAAACAGCCATACATATTTGCAAAAGCCAAATTCACACGCCCCACTTACATAAATACTAGTTATATAGTCTATCAAACATGATAAACACAATATTTTAATTCTAAATGCTTTATGTAAGTTTCCAAAATTATGTTTGACTAATTGATTCAATGTCCGGTTTTGAATCATTATCCAGTCATCAAACCATCCTGTGGTCACTATACAACATCTATAAGCTTTGAAATGTAACTTTCCTTCAAAAATTGATACTTCTTGATCAGATTTCACATTTGGAAATTTTGGCATATATGACCCCTGACAATTCACAGTGGGTGTTAACCCCACATAAGAATATTACTGAGTATCAACAGTACATGCAGACCTCCTGTTCCAATGCAATCAACTGTAAATTAGACTGTCCAAACTGTTTCATCAAATCACTTTGATGGTATCCCATTGGACTTTTGAAAATGTTGTGAAGCATGATAGTTGAAATGAGTTCTGTTTTTCAAAATTCTATATTGAAAGCAAGGAAGCACCTAATATTTTGAACTTCAAATTGAAGATTTACACAGATAAGCAGCTATTTTCATGTCGTTTAAAATATTTGCCTTTCCATGATGGTACAATGACTCAAATGTTAAACAAATGATATTTTACATATCATCTCATTTATTTATGTAACCAAATAATATTTAACATATTCTCTAATAATATTCAACATATTATCTCATCTCAAATCCATGTGTATTTACCACTGTAATCTCATCACTGTTACTTGCTGCTATTTTAAAATGTTTCAACAGTTTTCAGATATTTTTTGGTTACTCCTACATTTATCCTTTAACTTTTAGATTTTGCATCAATTGAATTTCAAATCTCTGTCTTTTAAAAAAAAATGAAATGACAAGTAGCCTGTAGGTGGCAAATAGTTCTAAAGCAATTACCGGTATATGAAATTTGGTTATCCAAGTAAACCGTTGTATGGAGTTCAGTGGTCTTGTTAATATGATTTGTATGTATATGGATTAACATGTGTACTCTTTTTGTACTTGTGTACCATATTTTCTCTGATAAGTGATTTGACCCTAGTACTTTTTAACTGTGAAGGCTCTTGAGATGTCATGTAAGAACTTGTGTAGTTCACGTAAACTTTCAATAATAATTGTTAAAGACATAAGGTTACTATTCTTCTCCTATTAAAGGGTTAGTTGCACATTTTTGGGGGGAATATAAGGTGATGTCAGGAAAATGAAAATATATGGTTCCAATTGAAAGACAACTAAGTGAAGCATTAAAAAATCAAATATTCAATGTAAAATTCAGCCATGTGATTTCTCTTATTTACACAAAATGAATTAAAGGTGTTCATACAAAATTGGCCGCCAATGGACTCAATGTGAATCTTTATGATTTGTTCTCTGACTATGGATGACTGGTTTGTGTAATGAGATTTTTGACAATTTCAAAATAATAGATTTAGCAATAAAGTATAATTATCAGTGACAAATTGAAAATATACACTTTTCAAAAAGCGTGCTACTGCCCCTTTAAGTATAGTGTCTATATATAGTGTATAGTATGTACTTTTCAATTCTAGTTGTTTGATTATTAATAAGAGTCCATGTCAAAATGTTACCTATACAAAATAAATAAGTTATATGTCAACAAAAATAGTTGTCATTCTTCTTTGTTCCAACTTCTAAAATCAATTGTGTTTAAAGTTGTCAAATCCTGATATGTTATTTTCTGTCAGATCTTTTTCTTCCGTATTTTTGTGTTCACCCTGTTTTGTATAAATCTTGTTAAATAATCATTAATTTTTGTGAATGATCACAATTTTTAGAATATTATTTCTCTGTTATGATGTCTTGTTTTCATTATTCAAGAGTCTTGTATTAAAACTGATCTACAAATTGCAACAAATTAAAAAATTTAATAAGTTTTCCCATCATAGAAATGACAATAATTGTTGTTCAGATTGAAATAATTTCAATTAATCGTAATATTTTACACAGCTATCGCCAATAACACCATCCATCACCTACATCATCCCCACCATCATAATCCCACCACAATTCTAATCAACAACACCAGTAACAACACTTTCCCCATCCCCACCATCATTCCCACCATCATTCCAACCAACACCATCATCCTCACTACTATCCCCACCATCATTCCAACCAACATCATCCCCACCACCAACAACACCATCACCATCACCTCCATCATCATCCCCACCAACAACATCACAACCACCACCATTGACATTATCCCTACTTTCATACCTACTACCAACAACACCATCATCACCACTTTCATCACCATCATCATCCCCACTACCATCATCATCCCCACCATCATCCTCACCAACAACATCACAACCACCACCATTGACATTATCCCTACTTTCATACCTACTACCAACAACACCATCATCACTTTCATCACCATCATCATCCCAACTACCATCATCATCCCAACTACCATCATCATCCCCACTACCATCATCAACCCCACCATCATCCTCACCAACAACATCACAACCACGACTTACACCATTATGATAATGATTATCCCCCCACCACCATTTATACCATCCCAACTTTCATCCCCACCATTATCTCCACCATCATCCCAGCAAACACCACCACCACAACTTATCTCATACCCACCAACATCCCCACCATCAACATTACCATAATCACAACCACCATTCCCATCATTATCTCCACCATTGTCACCACCATCATCCACACCACAATCCCTACTATCATTCGCCATTACAATCCTCAAATCATCCATAAATCATCATCCATGCAATCTTGATTTTGATGTCATCATTCGATTCTATTATGGTCAGATCTAATTCACTGAAGGACACCCTTGTACTTACAGTATGTGTAGCAGTATGATCCTCTCCGCTGAAGAGCTTGAGAAAGGGGAGATAAACCGACAGAACGAGGTGTGGGTCAAACCTGGCAAGAGCTTCATGGTACCTATCGACATAGATACGGAGAATACAGAGCTCTGCTGGGAGTTCACATCCCATCCCAAGGTTAGACATAGAAGATGAAGAGTATCTCAATTTGTGCGTTTAAGACTTAAATGACTCCCTTGATTTTCTTGAACATTATTTTAAGTTCAGGTTGAAATTCATTACTGACATGCAAATTGTTACACACTTCTCCCCAACTAACAGACACTCTACAATCATCTACAATCAATCTAACTATCATTCTGCCCTCCAATTGCAGGACATCGTGTTCAGTGTGACGTACCGTGAGAGTGACTCCAGCGAGACAGAGGAGTTGGTTCAGCCCTGCAAGTGTGACTCCCACAAACAGGCAGTTCAGGGGACACTCACAGCCAAACAGACTGGGCTCTACTCCCTCGTCTTTGATAACACATACTCCAGGTGCGTTCACTCAAAAAAATATCAAATTGTTTAGACCCTTGTTGATACAGTCAAATGGAGTTCATGCCTTCAGGTTGTTATACATAACATGAAATAATAATTGTCTAGTAAGGACTGCAGAACAGCAGTTTTGTAGAGAATTCATTTGAAGTAAATAACGTTTTTATAATGTGTCCTCAGTTCCTGTCTTTGCTGTTACTTGCTAAGAAATAATTGTGAAATAAAGACAGCGGGATTTGCTTGTTTTAGTGAATAATTTGAAAGTTTTTTAGCATTATTGGTTGTAATTTCAAATTCATTAAGATTTATTTACAATCAATTAAAAACATTAAAAAACATGAAATCAATTGAAAATAGGTATTTTCTTGTTAAGTACCATTGATATTAATTTTTCACCTCACTCAACGAAATTAACATTATGTTTGTGAAAAAAAACTTCTAAATATTCATATGTATGGTAAATTTGACTCATGGGAGTGGATAGGTAAAATATTTAGTAATCAGAAAAACACAAGTCATGTTGCACAAAACAAATTCTGGATCAAATTGCGAAAAATGAAAACCTGTATGGTATAAACCTAAATACATGACTATCAATTTTCGACAGTATAAGGATAATGTTCCCAAGAGAATCTGAATTTTAAACCCTTCCGCCTTTTTATGTCAAACTGATCTTAACTAGTGTTTGTTTACCAAGTCATTAACCCTCATTAAGTGATTACCCAATCACACAGACAATAGCACTGAAAGATTGCCCAAAACAACACAGAATAGCAGGTCATGTCACACTCTACACAAAGGTGTGAATCTTATCAAATTCCTCCTCTTTAGAAGGCTTGTCTAGTCAAACAAACATGTTTGCTGGAACTGAATTGTGTAACTGCAGAAAGCATTTTTTATCTGTTGAACCACAATGCAGGAGCATTGACATCTTGTGAAACTTTGAACCTGTCGTTTGTATTGCTTGATATGCATTTGCTGTTGTTTATAATCAGAATTTCAAATACCACAAATATGAAACATTCTTTAAAAGAGAAATATGTACAAAAACATTTTTTTTATAAAAGAAAAAAAAAAACCAAAATTATTTTGGTTTATCATTATCTACAAGGATCAATAAGGAAGATTTTTTTAATGGATAATCAACTTCTTTATTCTTTGAAAGCGACGTTTCGACATAGATCCTAATGTCTTTGTCAAGCAAGTGATACAGTGGTGGTGTGACAGAGCAAATATATATATATGACATACAATGATTTGATATGAGATTGAGCAATGTTGATTGGTTAGGGTAATTGATGTACAGTGAGATTAACACTTGCTTCTCGGATCTATGTCAAAATGTTGCTTTCAAAGAATAAAGAAGTTGATTATCCATAAAATAATCTTCCTTATTGATCATCACACTGACTTCTAGAATGCCAATCAAAGAAGTTATCATAATCCAGCTAAAACAAATAAATTTTCTTTTGATTTGTCATAATCCATTTAAATATTTTCTCTTTCAGAATGACTGCGAAGAGAGTTCACTATTCTCTCCAATCAAGATCAACTTCCTGATCACATGACTGTGATCTGATCAATTGGCTGATCTCGGAGATGCAAGCAAGAATCAAACTTTCTTCTTAATTGAAAATGTTTAAAAATGCAAAGCTACAAGAATGGTTGAATATCACCTATGATATATGTAACAATGTTTACATATTTGGAAATGTCATAATAGTTTCTGTTCATTTATGCTTATAAATACTTCCGATGTATTATTCATATTTCTATTTATTTGGAGATGGTCTTGCCATAATTCATTTGCTCAATATGAAAATTATTGCAATTCAAACATTTTACATATCAGTGGATTAAATCAAAATTAAGTGATAAACAATGAATAAAATCAAGGTCAAATTGCCGGCTTTACACTTTTTTACATGGTATTTCATTGTTCTAATGGACTGTGAATTCATGATCTCATTATTTGTAAGTGTTGTGTATTCCAAGAAGGGAATATTATATGTTAATTACAATTGAGCCAAGGGAATATTCTTTGGGAGTTTGTTTATTAGGTACTCATTAAATTTTTGTTACATAAGGTTTGATAATTCTTTTTTCTTATTGAGTTATTTTATATTATTTAATTTCAAAAGTAATGCTTTCTGCATTAACACAAAAAATATTTATTTTAAGCATCTTTATAGAGATTTTTCAATTGGAAAAAAATCTCTATTATGTGATTTATGAAATGGTACACTTTTTACAAATGATTTGAACTAGATAGGATATGGTTTAACTATTTTTAGTTCTTGGCATTTCATATCAACATAATACTCATGATTTAGTTCAGTTTTTTGTTCGGTATACTTAAAATGATTTTTTTTTAAATTGTACAAATTTTCATGTGTTTTACATGGTGGTTGTTGATCATTTTACCCTCTATTGATTTTCAATAGCTAGGTTTGTTAGTGAGATGTGATATTGTTTGCTTGTGATTATTTGATTTTTATATTTAAGCTTAATAGATATTCAAATGGTAAATTAACACCAGGATATTTCAGCACTTGCCATTTCCTTTGGTTTACTGACATTTTAATTTCTTACTTTTGTTGATCAAAACACATGATTTTGATACAATTTCTGAACTTTTAATACTTAATCATGATACTCAGGTTGATTAAAGATCCATTTGGAAACTACTTTTAACTTTATATGCCTTTAAAACCTCTCTGTGATAGCTTTAAAAAAAAATATTTCTTCTGAAGTCGCAATAAAATATGAATGTTGTATTCTGTAATGTCTGGTTAGTTATCAGTAAAACGATGCTTTATGCAAACACTACTGGTGCTATCACTGATTGTATTCTTGTTGTCTGTTATTGTTCCTGTAGTTCAAGTTATATTCACATGGCACTGGGTTTTATTTATTGTATGCAATATGACATTTGACACATGTTAATAAAATTAATAAGAAAATGAAGAAATGTTTTGTTTTAACTTTTAGCTCTTTGTTTCTGAGGCCACGCCCTAAAAACTTTTTTCATCTTCTTCTACAGAAGCATAAGGCCTAGAAAGCTGAAGCTATGTGTACAGACTCCTTGGCTAGTAAGGGTTATAATTTTTAGCTTTGGTGGCCCTGTGGCACCTAAGAAGCGCCACACGGGCCAGGCCCTTAAAAACTTTTTAATCTTCTTCTCCAGGAGGACTAGAAGGGTGAAACTTTGTGTGGAGACTCCTTGACTGTGATCTCTAATGAGGGCCATGGGGGCAACACCTTTAAAACCTGTTTTCAACTTCTTCTCTAGAAGCATTAGACCTAGATAGCTAAAACTTTTTGTACAGACTCCTATACTAGTGAAGATTACAATTTATGGTATGGTGGACCTTTGTCCCCTTATAAGGGCAACACAGGTGACACCCTTAAAACCTATTTTCATCTTCTTCTCCAGAAGCATAAGGCCTAGAAAGGTGAAACTTTGTGTACAGACTCTTGACTTGTGAGGATTATTATAAATTATAGCTTTGGTGGCCCGTTGGTCCCTAAAGACCACAGGGGCCACACCCTTAAAACTTAGTTTCATCTTTCTCTCCAGAAGCATAAGGCCTAGAAAGCTGATTTTTTTTTGTGTGTAAAAACTCCTTGACTACTGGTAGTTAAGGAAGATTCTAAATTGTACATTTAGTGACCCTGTGGATCCTACTAAGGGGGAACCCCATTGACCACACCCTTAAGCAAAATTGATTATGAAACCTGATGAGCTACAGCTAATGGCTCTGATTTAATTTTTTTAACTTAGAATGGGAACCTAGTGTCAGACAATAATGATTGACAAGAAGTGAGAGTGAACTGAACTATTAACACATTTGTAAATATAGCAAAAACTTGTATCCTGAGGGATTGACACAAGTTTAAGATAGTTCTGCTGGCTTGTTTGATTAAAAGGTTAGAATCATTAATATATTATTAATCATTAATATTATTGCTTGATATGTGAAAAATAAAATACAACCTTTCAAATAAAGACAAATGTAGTGCATATCAACTTGTTTCATGTTTGCCATAATGTTTCTGGGATATGCCTTTCACCTTGGTCATGTGAACTATTGAAGTATGTACTGGCTCCTTTAAAGGGGCAGTAGCATGTTTTCAGGGGGAATATAAGGTGATGTCAGGAAAATTGGAACTAATGCTTCAATTGAAAGACAATGCATTTAAACTAAATTGAGCAGTAATATTCCAAATATATGATGTAAAAATTAGCCATGGGATTCCTTTTTCTTACACAAAATGAATTAAAGGTGTTCACAAAAAATGGCCACCAATTGATTTTATATGAATCTTCATACTTTGTCCTCTGACTATGGATGATTGGCTTGTGTAATGAGATTTTTGACACTGTCAAAAAATACAATTACCGGTAACATTAACTTATAATTATCAGGGGAAAAAATTAAAAATAGAATTATCAAAAAAAACGTGCTACTGCCACTTTAAGGGACAAGCCGCTAATGGCTGAAATATTGCGAAAGGGGCGTAAAACGATAACTCACTCACGCACACCTTTAATGAAAACTCTTATATGGAATAGAGCTGATTCAATGATCTTATATATGCAGAATTTCTGCATAATGTTTCTCATAATGTTAGCAAAGACGCGTTACCCGTAAATGTTGCAATCGAGAGACACACCGTTTACTTTACAAATCATCTGTTCGTACACCATGGTAAGGAAACGGAAAGAGAACTGCACTGCCCTCGTCGCCAAAGTAATATGCAAGCTCGTGTCATATTAATATCAAACCCGCAGTGTTGAACACAGTAGATCACTAAATTTGTTTTAAATCTAAAACAATAACAAAAATGGTTAAAGTGCTCTCCGTGATTTTCAACACATATGTTTTTGCTTTGAAACGAATGTAGATGGCATATAATCAATGATGCCAATTCAAAACTCGCATATTTATCCCCCAAATAGCAGTTATGTGATAAATTTTGTTTTCAACCATATAACAGTCATATATAGTTGTGGAAGCTCAAGTCACACGTCCAACTTACATGAATACACTTATTTAACCCATAAAACGTTATCAACTCAATACTCTCATTCCGACTGCTGTAGATATGTTCCCAAAATAACGTTTGCCTGGTTGACGCGCGTCATTGTCCGGTTTTTGATCATTATCAAAAGAAAAAATCTTCCTTATTTTGCTTAACGACGTCGACTGACTCTAAAATGATCCTACCAAAGTCGATACTTCAAATGACACTATTGGTAAAGTTTGTCATATGTTGCCACTAACAACTCACGGAATGGCTCTTTGGGTGTTGTTTTAACCATTTATGATTTTTTTAGACCCAATGCAGTCTAAGTAAACCTAGCCTCAATATTATGCGTTTCACTCCTATACTGAGTCTAGAAAGGCCTAGTAGAGGGTCGCGTCAGCCTACGTATCCAATTGGCCAAACAGAAGTCATCTTACCAAGCCAACAATAGTCTGCCTTCGCACGTATAACGTTGGGGGTCATAGGTCGCATGAAGGTCGGCTGACGCAACCCTCTACTAGGCCTTGCTAGACTCAGTACAGGAGTGAAACGGATAATATTGAGGCTAGGTTAACTTAGACTTGAGACCCTATGCAATACTATTTCAAGCCTTAGCGCCTGTTAAACAAGATTATGTTAGGATCCATCTCTACGTTTTCATTTGGTTAGTAGTAAACACGTTTTCTGAATCAAGACTCAACACATTTGTTTGGTATCACCAAGCCTTTATTCTATAAGTATTCTAAAAAGCATTCATCACATACATAGATTTACAAAGTGTATAAAAATAGAGTATAAATATACTATGCATTTTCAATGTTGAACAGCGTAGAAATAAATAAAGAATATACAATCAAGATATACAAACATTATAATATACAAATATTTTACATTTACATATGTCGTGGTAAGTGCATAATCTCATTCTCAAGAAAAAAGGTTATTGTAGTTTCCTGACACTTGACGTGTTTAAAGACAAGACAAGAAATACAATATCAGGAATATACTAGTTAGACCTAATCGCCCTGAAGTAACAGTTCTTATATGTCTATAATATCATAATGAACATGATTTTTGTCAATAAAAAAAACAGCTCCCGAGGAAACCAAAGTGTAGATTTGGCAATCACATTAATGAATTCAATCTTCAATTGACAGATATGGACCCCTAAGACACAATAAACATCTTAAACGATTAAACAGTTTTTCTTGGACATGATTAAAACAGTTCAGGGGAATAATAAGTTGTCGACTAGTTAAATACTCATTAAAACGGCGATCTTTCCCCACAGAGGTAGCTATGTCATCAAATACTGCAAGTACAGTAAATTAGCTATGACCTCAGATGCCTCTGCGCGGAGAGAAGCTTATGATTCGATTGCTTGTATTGTACCTTCTACAAAGCTCTCAATTCTGTAATACAATCATTCCATTACACTATTTGCATTGCTACGTGTTATAGTAGATACATTTGATAATACACCAGTTTCATTTTTATAGATCACCTATTTAAGACTTACACCAATGGAAAGACATCAGGGGTTGACTAGGCCATTTACCGGAAATATGTTGTTGGTAGTTTTAGCATTCCACATGTTAAAGACTTTATGCTCTCTTTTGAAACACTGTTATCATCAAATCCTCATAAAATCTTGGGGTTTATTTGTTAACTATCGTATGATCGTAAACAACTAAGAGAAAATGAGAAACAAGTATTTGTAAATGGCCTTAGGTCAACGAGAATGTATGAAAGATTCGTCCAAAATGTTACTTCTTCCAGGTTTTGTTAAATACACGTTGTACACTAGGACTTCTTACTGAAGGCGTTGCTCGCCTCACAAACCCTCCACTTCCGGTACCGCTCCTAGCATATCCGCTAGCGATATACCCGCCGTAAGCCGGATACCGGCCATATACGTCTCTGTCGTACCCGCCGTTTTGATAAAACGGGTTGCGGGTTTGGAAGCGAGCAAAATTGTTGGATACCCTAGGAGCATACGTATTGCCGTAATAGCCATTGCCTCTGACGTAACTTCCGCCATATCTGGTTCCGGTGGTGTAACCGGTGTAACTGCCCTTAACGTATCCCTGGGTGCCCTGTTTCCATCCTCTATTGCCGTACTGCTGGCTGACGTAGCCATAGCCGTCGTTTTTGACCAGCTTGTAGATGGGGTCGAGGACAGCACGGACGCAGGGGACCTTGTAGGCGTAGTCGCACGTCAGGATCTGTTGGTTCCAGTTGGTGCCTGCAGGACAGTGGAACTCAACCGGAGAGCCCCAGAAACACCGATAGAACTTGGTGCAGTCCGTCGGGTGGCCGTAGAAGTTGAACAGCGTTGGGCAGGCACCTTGCGCTGAAATGGAACATAGGTATTGGCGAGTTATGAACCTTGAAACCGGATACTGTAGGTGTTTATATTATGTTAAAAGCAACACCCTTGTTCTGTAAGACAACTGTTGAATTGGGGGGTAATTGTTAATGTTGTCATTATTAAATGGCCGTACAGACCTTTCTTATAATGAAAATATTGTGATTTTTCGAGGAGTTCATAAATATATATCACTCTTCCCCAATGAGTTTTATAGCAATTTATATAAATTGAAAGGTGTATTGTATATTCTGTGAATGTCATGAAATTATCGATACAACTTTATCTAGATTGCTCCTTAAGGTAAAGTCATTTCATTCACCATATCATACTTTCTTTTTTCATTGGAAAACTGCCAAAACTTACGAAATACGAAATTGCAACCTGTGACTAAGCTCATTGTAAAATACAAATGCAAAAGCAAATTCAAATTGACAAAGCTGAAGACATTTGTCTAACTTGGAATGATAGTCTCAATGCAGGAAGTGTGTTCAGTTTCCTTTCAAGGGCTAATTTATATTCAGGAGCTCACATGTTGAATGTTTTGACGACTAAAATGTTTATTTTGCCTAATATGGACTGACTGCAGATGTTCGTAAAAAAATTCAAAAACTAGATTGCTCACAAGTAAGGCTCAATGTTTTGTTTACTAATCTTTGAACCAATTACCTTGTAAAGATAACTTTGATTTCGACTCGATTACTTGATTACTTTAAATTCTATTCATGGAAACAAGAGATACAGAATGTCAACATTCACCTTCTTTTGCAAACACATTCAACCCCTTGAAAGAAGTTCAGAGTTTAAATAAATACTTGGTTCATACTCTGTATAAATTATATATTATAATTATATATAAAAATATATAATTATACTAATTTATTGTAACATTCAAAAACGCAAGAATACAGAAGTTGTTCTCCAGTAAATTTACTTATCTCTTGGATAAGACCCTTCAATACACTTGATAAAGGATCTAGCATTTAGTTTGAAACATCAAACATGTTGACAACGATAACGTTCAGAAAAGTCCTTCTTCTGATCTGATGGAGGTTACGTTCAATATAAAAGCACAAGTAGACAACATTACAATGAATCTTCATATTGGCAGTAAAGAAGATTTTTATAAAGAAAAAATAAATCATATAGTGAATTTAAAATCATATGACAATATTAATCTGTCCTCCCCGTCCATAAATGACAGACATGTTTGTAAATATAGAAAGAGTTTCATCTCCGTAAGGATGAGTTATGTATACATTCCCTTTCCGCAATTACATTAACTTAACTTCCGCCTCGTTAGTGCTTGTCCTTATGCAGAAGAAATGCAAACCTGAAACTTGTAGAATAACAAGCCTGTTTGTAAACATGCCGAATGTTACTTCGTCATCGAGAAAATGCAAACGTCCAAGTCGTTTGCACAACCCTAGCATTTGGACATCCCCGTGAAGCACAAATGAGCATGTCTCATGTCACTTAACAATAAGAGGTGAACATTGAGTTAAATTGGCGAGCAAACGTGGACACTATCAAGTGCTGACCACATATTTGTCAACTCACAAGGACCTCTTCAAAAAGAGGCTAATATTTTTGGCAGCTGCTGGACTTCTTGACCGGACATAATTGGTCAGCAATATTTACAAACGGCAAGTATTAGGTTTTCTTTGATTATGCATTGATTTTTTTTTGTTTTTTGCAAATAAGGATGTTTAGTTATAACATTCTAGTAACCAGATCCGGAAGCGAAATCAAGAAATTGAAGGAGTTACTGAAATGAGGAGATCGATTGATTGATTATTTCCCTTATTTATAAATTCATCTTTTCTCTTGATGACTTCGACCTCTCCAAAGAGTATATCCTTCCAAACTTGGAATGATAGTCTCAATGCACACATACTTAATGATTTTGACGACTAAAATGTTTATATTTCTAAACATGAATTGGTTGCAGAAGAAATTTCACAAAGGAGATTGTTCGCCACATGTGAGGCGAAATATACTGTTTACTTTTGAACCAATTACCTGAATTTGTTTTAGATACCTGGTTCATACTCTCTGTAAAAAAAACCTTTTTACTGTAACATTAAAATCGTGAGATTGCAGAAGTTGTTCTCCAGTAAACTAACTTATCTCTTGGATAAAATTACAATACATTCGATAAAATAGTTAGCATTTAGCTTTAAACGTCAAGCTTGTTGAAGTTGTTATACATGTATACAAAGCCTTCTGTGAGTTTTCATACTTTCTTCTGGAAATGAGTTTAGCATGAAAATAAAAATCATTTTGACTGTGTTGTACTTAATGATTAAAGTTATTTCAATACGATAGTTAAAAAAAATACCAAGTAAGCAATGTAACGTATAGCTTTTAAATTGTAATAATCATAATCTACTTACCATTTGTGGTCGATATCTGTGCAAGGACAATTACTGAAAATAAAGCAAATACACATTAGAAATGATAAAAATTAAAACATATTTGCTATATATTTAAATCAATATGGTTATTTGGCGGGCATGTTAAAAGTTGGCCCATCTTTTTGGATAAATAAGTGTCATATTTATTATGTAACTATATGATATTACGCAATATACTTTTTGTCTTGAGTTCATGGTCACGAATAAGGTTTCGATTTAAGTAAGTGGTGAAATGAAAATGATAATTGATGAATATCCATGAGACACAGCTTTTTGCAATCTCATTGTCAAATGAGAGAAAAAGTATTCTTTGTATGTAACGAAATAAAAAATGATTATCTGGTAAGGACAGATACTATACGGCAAAAGAAACGTCACCTTTTTTATCACAGCAAAAAAAGCAAATACTGGTGCCAGATTAACTTCATTTTAATGTCATAGCTAAAACAATGTATCGATCATAGGAATACACAAGTTTAAAGATAATTACGATTTAATTTGTAAAATTGTTTAAAGGGTGCAGAAATTTAAGTTATCGACGTCCTTAAGCATTGAAATCGTATTTCACTCTCACATCTAGCCTCGTTAAAGAAAAAAAGGTTGTTTGCAAATATTGACTAGGGGATGACTTTCCCTTTTCCGTTGAGTGTATGTTGTAAAACGAAGCCGATGTTATACATCTTTATGAAAACAAGAGGATATGATGCATTTTACATAAAAAAGCCTGCTAAAGTGTTAGAAATAAGAGACCTTTATACCGCAATTTCTTATACTATTACAGCGAATCAGATGCAGTAAGCTTAAGATATGCAATGATGTTGTAAATATACTTCACTTATGGACAACCTGCCTATTTCCCTATTATTTGGATTCATAACTTCGCCTAACATAACATCTGAAGATAACAAGGAACGTATGGTCAGCAATATCTCAAATATAAATCATATCATTATCAAGCAAATGTGATCCGAAATTTCAGTTCGTGATGAGAAACAAAGAACATAAATATATAATAGTAGTTTAAATTCCTTGCATCGACTGATAATAGCCATTAGCCAACGTATTATAGTTTACACAGATTCATGAGAGGTGATTGGTTGATAAAACGGTCATGTGATCTTCATTTAAGACGTTCATTTCACAAGAACTAAAAAAAATAACGTTCGTACTAATATTAACCTTTTTAAGTCGTGTGAACATTTACCGGAACTACTTTCGGCTTAACATGGAATCAAATGTCAGATGTTTCCACAAATCCATAGCAAATGATCTATAAAACATATAATTTCACAAAAAATAGTTTCTTTATGTGAAAATACTTAAACAAATCTAATCACTGGCTTAATTTCCAAAATTGATGTGAACGAACGATAGGAAATGCAAATACAGTTACTTTGTTTACGTTTCTTAGTTAACATGAGTTTTAATGCAGCTTTGATATGGTTCATTTTCCAGTGCGAACACAAACAGACTGACTTTCAATTCTGCATTATCCATTTTAGAATACCGAAGGGGCTGCAAATGACTGAGAATGTTTTACAATTGAGATTTGTTACTTCATAGACCCCCATTCCCTCAATACTTCATAAGGTAGAAAACCCACAAACTGATAACGTTATATATGCAATATGATCAAGGACCAAGCTAACTTGGACTAACGACATTCGACAATGCTAATCTCAAAATGTCTCTAAATGTCAAAAATAACCATTAAGCAAAAACTGAAAGCCTATACTGACAGTACCATACTACAATATAATGCATTGTTTATTATCTTTTGATTAACAGACTACAATAACTTCAATTCTAATTTTACAACAGCATAGAAAAGTATGGTGTAAATATGATGATGTAACAAGATGACACTGAATGTAAGTAATCATTTCTCTACATAAAAAGGTTTCACTTCAAGGCTTATATTTACATATTTCATTTACTTTTTAACGATGCGTGTCTCATCTCGTCATAATGTAAAACAACACAATTTCAAATTTATACATAAATTCATGAAAAACCGTACTTACTGCTCATTTCAAATGACTTACAATGAAGCATTCATATGTAGCCAAAATGATAAATAAAATTTATCCGGCAATTTAACTCATCGCATCAAGATATAAGTTAATGCTATTTCATAAGTTGATCTACTGATGGAAGATAGTCAACTCCATGATATACACGACAAACATACTGGGCACTCTTTGAAGCCCCTACAATTGATACCATAAAACCAAATATGATTGAAATTATATTTCCCAAGTTCATATACGGATGGAAGTTAATCAAGTTTCTTTAATGAATGACAAATTTTTCATTTTTGCAATAAAGAAGTTGTCTATGTATTTTAAATTTAAGATCTACAAACCTACCGGGAAAATGTTATGAAAATAGAGACCTCACGAAAGTCAAATTTTAAATTTGTAAATGAAACTTTAAATTTGATTCTAAATTTTAAAGACACTTCCCATAAATAAAACTACAAACCTTTGTGTCGAGATATCTACTTAATTTTCAACACAGATTCGTCATTAAGAACAACAACAACATCTAGAAATATAGATGATATTCTTTTCAAATTCTAATTCCTAAATGAAACTAATAGCAAAGAGCACGAACCTGCCAAAGTCCCGACAATTGAAAGTGCCATGGTTGAGAGTAGAGGGATGACGAGTTACTCCAAGACCTGGAAGCTTGTGGCAGGAACCTAGGGGTGCCAGCTTTATATCCCCCTCTTTGACGCGTCCTGTTACTATGTCAACACGCAATCCCCCTTCCTCCTCCGTGACTGGCCGAACTGAGACGCCGGGTCTTTGTATGAGGACAAACTCCCTTTGTTTGGTTTCCGTCTCTTCCTCAAGCCATAGGGAAAGAAAGTTATAACCTTTAATTTAATGATTTTTATATTGAAAAACTTATGGTTATGTCAAAAAATGCAGTTTTGGAATGTTTGAAATATGTTTACAATTTGATTTGATTTACATGCCTGGAATTACAAAGTTGTTTTTCAGAGAAAAAAGTGCATCGACTCGAAATATGTTAATAAAATGTTCAAATATTAATTTAATCTTTTTTTGGCGTGTTGGCGTGCATAATTGCTTAATCAGCGAAGAGGTTTTATCTCACTTCAAATGACACGGCTGTTACCTGTGTCAATATCGAGGCGAAATTACAGGTGCTCAGAAGATATTTACCACGTCAACAGAGGACTGGCTATCAAAATGAGGAGAAAAATATCTAATGACCGCTTGCATTTAGACTAAATTTACTTTATTGAAAGCGATATGTAATTTAGAACCTATATAGGCCGTACAATATTTGAACCAAATTAACTATGTTGTGTTGGTATCACTTTTGGTAAGAGTAATGGCCATTTATATGTCAATTTACTTTTATCGTCGACGATGGGAAGGGTAAACTAGAAACTGTATATGGACGAATTTTTTTTATCATAGCTGAAAACAAGTAAAGGGACATTCCAATTTCTATACGAAGAATGCAATCTAAACGTTGTGATGACAATGCAAGTTTTTTTAAAAACCCCTTTCTCGAACCACTGCTTAATATATGTAGTAACGGCGTTAAAATGAAGAATAGAATGCTTCATATATTGCTGATTCATTAATTCTCAAATGTAAAGTTTATTATTAAACTAAGTAACTTCAGAATGTAAAACATCTTAAAAATTAAACTGTTTTGAAATATCGGAAAAGAGTTATAGCTTTATAAGTGTGGTCCCTAATGTTATTAAAAAACTTTTATTGGTTACATATATAATAGTATGACATGATTGGGAAATATTCTTGAATATTAAGAAATTGAGAAATTATTAATCGTAATATTTACAATTGACAGATGAGATAGAGAGATATAGATTCATATAATTATGTAGAACATGTGAAAACGGAGTTTCAGTGATGTTTATATATTGAGTGAATAAGGTATCAAGGTTGAGTTCTTTTAATGACTTTTCTTGTTTCCGAAAAAACAAAATTTCCTTTTTTGTTCATTCATTCATACATATCTAATAACTAATATCTATATACGTATATATATGTTTATATACATATCTTCGAACAAGAATATTTTCAAACCAGTTTACAAAACGTACGAGGCATGTCCTTCATAAATAAAAAGACGAATTAACATAGCCATGCAAATCAAACTTTATCAAAACAATGGATCATGAAGAATGACGTCAAATGCATCCGCATACATCATTCAAACACTTTTAAACTTCTTTAAAGTAATCAAATAAAACACAAGACACAATTTAATTAACGCAAGAAGATAGGAGACAGGATTAACACGTAAGGCGTCAAAACCAGATGTCTTCATCTGCCTGACAAACACTGGATGACATTAAATATTGGGAGAGACGGGACTACGTCATGTGACTGTGATGTGCCTTCACCAGGTTTGTGCAAGTAAAATATGATCTGTTTGTTGTGGAACACAGACCGTATGTCTTCTTAGATGGTCTAATCACGGTGGACACTTGACCTTTGACATAGATTCCTTGACCACTACCTGGACAAAGACTGACCAAAAGGAATGTGAGGTTCAATGATAATTGCAAGTCTAATGTTTAATCCGTGGATTTGAAACAAGTGGACTATCGGCATATGTGGTGAATGAGAAAACGAAGGCAATGATGACTTTCATGACTTGAAATAGTATTTTTTAAGAAAATGTACTATTTTTGTTTTCTATAATGGAACCCCTATTGTATCTCTGAGCTCTATGTGCATTAAATAAATTACATTATAAGCTTATCGACGTTTATCAAAATTTGACTTACCACATTTCGATGCATGAAATAGGCATGTAACATACCGATTTCATGTTTGTAAAGGTATATTAGAGAAAAATTAACAAACAATTTCCAAGGCTCATACATTTAAGTTCTTATCTTGATCAACTTCAGAAGAAGATAATTCTCTAGATTTCACTTAGGATTTAAAACAAAATATACCCAATGTATACCCAAAAGTTAGAAAATATGATTTTCTAAACTGAAACCACGCCAAAGTAACGACTGTAACGCCATAGAGGGTAATCAAAAATAAAGTTTGACGAATTGAACAATGATATAATGGATATACAAAGAACTGTCATATGAATAATGCATAGAACTCGAACCTCATGTCACTGAAATTTCGATAACGTCTTTGAAAGTAATGAAAAAAAGTACAATTTATATAATCGTTATACAGTTTATTGTCGATTGCTTCAAAATTTTGGTGCGGGTAAATTAATGCAAAATAGAAATGTTCTACACCCAAATATATAAAATGATAGATTGCATTAATCACAATAGCAGACAATGAAACAAATGATGTATGATACATGGGAGGAGGAAATGTTACTACAAGGTATCGGTACGCATGTTTAAAGACAAATACAGGAACTACGACAGACCGTTAGGGCTCGTCAGGAAACATCTCAACAAAGGGAGCTTCACATGTTACGAATACCTTGCAGTGAGAGGAAGTTGTATACAAACCTTACTTTCGTTTTTGACATTGGGTCAGGTTGAACGGTTTTATTGAGAATCATTGAGAAGTTAATTTCAATAAGAATCAGTGAGAAACACTTGTTAAAGACAGAGATCAAATTGTCAATTTTGAATATTTTAATGAATTTTGACATCTGATAATGTTGAACTTTTGTTTATAGAGATTCATTGAAAAGTACTTCTGAATGAATAAATTTGTTAAATTGAAATATTTTATTTAATTTTGAAATGTTGACTTCATGAACAAGGAAGTTACATAAAAAGCAGTCTAAATGAATAAGGATCGACGGTTCCATTCACATCAGTTAAAACATTGACCTTAAAATAAGCCTGTTGGTCTAAAAAAATTCATAATGCATAATATGCATTATACATAGAAATGTTCTACTTCCAATCTTAAAATCCTTATTAATCAGTTTTTTTCAATTAAGATTTGAATTTATTTTTTAATTCAAAGTATTCTTTTTCTTTTCCCCAATAGTTGTAGGGTACAACAAAGAGACACACTATTTACTTTCCGTTACAACTTCAATAGTAAATGTTTAGATTTGATAAAATTCTATTCACTACTTCGTTCGCTCTTAAAATACCCCAAAGAAACATTTTTTCCTATATTTTTTCATTGGCAGAGAACGTGCCATATTGGAGAAATATTTCAAAATTGTTTCAGTGTTTAACAATCATACACAGCGTTTTGCTTGTACTCGCTAAACCTGACTAATTCAATGTTTTTTGCTTGAAAATATGAATCTAGTAAATATTTTGAAATATCACTGCCAGTTTTCTGCTGTGGAGTAAAGGAAATGGAAAAAAGATGCACAAATATTGTTTTGAAATGTATTATTATAATATAATGCTTACCATGCTCTACATTACAATATCAATGATGACCGAAATACAATCATTTGATAAGTTTTCTTCAAAACTTACTTGAAGATATAAGAAAATCAAACGTTCTTGAAGAACAACAGAAACTATCTTGTGAAAAATTAGATGGTGAATGATAAAAACCAATAGTTTCAGAATGAATAGGCTATTACTTATCAAACGAATGTGATATGTGTTTATTTACTTTTAAAATTTCGACGAGATGTAGAATGTAGAATAAGGTCATGACCGTCATTGCGTGCTATGTTCCAGTATATAAATAGGTCAAGAGCTGACACTTGAGTTTGCTTGATATTGGTCCCTTTTTTCCTCAATAATTACTCAGGTCAACCTTTGACCTTTGAACTCTCACCTCTGACCAAGTGAGGGTCCAGTGTCAATTATATTCCACCTCGTTAAAATAGTTTGAAAAGGTAAAGTTAACAAACTATATTTGGATGGGTCTACATGATATAAGAATTATACGAATAAGGGAACCTCCTTTGGGTACATACATGTCAGTAGTTAACCTTTATAAAAGTACCATTTTCGATATTTAGTGGTTATCAAAATTTCCATTTTACTGAGCCTGTTCAGTTCATTGATAATGGTAAACTTTACATCGTCAAATTAACATTGGAATATTACAAACTACATCATTGTGTATAATCAATGCCAAATTCGAGGATATTTTAAAATAATCAGCATTTTACTGACAATAGGTTTGTTTGTTCGTTTCCTATTTCTTTATTGGTTACAAGATTAATTATCAGTTTGATTGAAGTTTTACTTAAAATTACAACAATTCTCCTTTCAAATTGTCTTATTTTTTTCCTAAAACACTGCAAAATAATCTCAACATACCTCAAAGTATAAATGTGCATATTTCCTTAATTATATAATAATTTTCCTTTTAACCTAAATATTCATTAAATTATTTCTTCCTATCATTTCTTCTAATAGTTAATAAACCACAACAACTGAGGTTTGACGATTCCGGTGGATTTGTAAATCACTTCCTGGTTTCTAAATCAAAATGAGCAAGGTTTGGAAGACTTTCAGAGAGACAAACACTGCTGATTACAGACCACACGGAACTCGCTCACCTGAGTTTCACCTGGGATCAACAGGTGTTATGTAACAGTGTCAAGCTTTTACCTGCCGAGTCAGGTAATCAACAGGTTTGTTTGGGACTCTTCCGCTTTTTAATATTATTTGAGGCTGTTTCGGGGTAAAAATTGCTTTTTAAGCAAGTAAATACCAAATCATGTTTTTGAAATACCGGAAATAGAACTTTTAAGTAAAAGAACTTTTTTAGATTCAAACTAAAAGTGAAAATTTGTATTCCTTGGTTTAGCTTCTTTTACAAGCGTTAAATTAAGTAATGCATTATTTAGATTCATAGGATAAATATAACAAGTTCCCACTGTAGTAGAAACAAGATTTACCAAATATAAATCCTGTATTGGTCGTGTTTCCCCTTACTTTTACGATATGTTGAATGTTATTAAATGTATAAATCAAAAGATGTTTCATGAAACAAACCTCTTTTATGAATTGATAATAACAAAAATAATTTTAAACCTCACCACTATTTATACCCTTAGAAGAATATCATTATGATGAGATTAATCGTAAATACAATAGATATGATTAATGATCGATTTTGTTACAGTTTCTTACAGACTCAGCGTTGCACTTTTCTTGTTATATAGTTTGTGTTTTTTTTTTCTGATTGAGTCACAGAACACGTAAACCATTTGTTAACACACAATCACAATCTTCAAAATACATTTATCAGAACACGTAAACCATTTGTTAACACACAATCACATTCTTCAAAATACATTTATCAGAACACGTAAACCATTTGTTAACACACAATCAAAATCTTCAAAATACATTTATCAGAACACGTAAACGATTTGTTTACACACAATCAAGATCTTCAAAATACATTTATCAGAACACGTAAACCATTTGTTAACACACAATCACAATCTTCAAATCAATTTACTAGCATGGTGAGTATTTAATTAAAAGTCATTTGAAGAAGATACAATTGCCTCTTATTCGTTAACTTAAATCAGGAACAATTATTTGAGTCCATACTAATAGAATTCCACACAGACTGGGAAGCGTATTGTGCAAAGAGTTATTAATGATCCGCCAGGTTGTTCCTGTCGGTGTAACATAATAAAGCCTGTTGTGTAACTCTGTTGTCTTTGATGATTGACACTTTACCGAGAGGAAAGGGAACAAATTAAAACATGGTTCGTTTATAGAAACCTGCTGTGTTTTTCTAATAATAATTCTTTATTGTCTTCATTATAAAGTAAATACGGAAATTATTTTAGTGCCCATGGCACCCAGCAACCACAGTGCAGCAATGTTATATCAATGTTGTCTATCCTTAAATGCAGAGCGCCATGCAAGAAAGCAACATCTCCCATCTTTTAACGTCTCTTGATATAACTTGGTCGGGAATTGAACCCCGGCCCCCCTCGTGAAGAGAGGACGCTCCAACTAAGCTACTTCAGCTACAGTTTTTTAAAAATTGCAAATACTGCCATATCAATAAAATATCAATAAAATGATCCTTTTTCAGAATTGAGCAACTGTTCCTTCCTTTGATTTGATATAAGTTTTGAAAGGATGTAAATAGAATATTTTACTAAACACTATCTCCCAATGCAAAATAATATGATCTTGATGAAAGCCCTTTGAAATGTTTTAAACAACTTTTAAACAAATATGTTAGTATTAATATCGTTTGCGCTTAACAATTATGCATCGTCCCTTTTAATTTTAAACCTTGGGTCAAGAGAACTGCCCTGTCAATAGTTCCAACACAACTGTATTACACGATGCTATTCATCTAAACGGGTGGGTCTCCAACACCTCAACATCCCTTCCAATCAACAACACCTACATTCCATTTCCTCATTCAAGGTTCAAAACTGGTAAGATCAAAGAGAACTAAAATAGACCCTCTTTGGACCATTGGGTAAAACAAAATGTTATTGTTTCTCGTATCAAAGTGGTCATCGGTATGGTCAAATGTCCCCATTGTCCAGTCTTGACTCCGTCTTAAAACTTCTTCACATCACCTTTGTTTGCAGAGGGAGGAGCGGACCATCCCATGCTTAGATAAATGGTAGCAACTTTGTATAAATAACTTAATCCTCATTACGGGGATTCGGTGTTTACATTATGGGTTCTGACATAGCGAAACGTAAGGTGCCGACTTCTGATATCCCGACTTCTGACGTCAGAGCGCCTCGTGTATATAGAAGCTCACTGCCTGGATTGACTTTCTTCAACTACTATTTAAATATGTTTTGGGATCATTTTATGTCAACTTTCATGGACATTTAAATTTTGATTTAAATGTTTACTTTCATATGATTTTTTAAATACATTGTTACTTCAGGGGTTCAAAAGCCTTCAAGCACGCCAATTTTCGTTAGTATAAATAATGCACGGGTAACGAATATCTCTCAACAATGCTAAAGATCAACAATATATTTACTATATTTAGTTATTAAAAAAAGTTGATAAAAAAGAACACAATTATCTAAAGCAAAGTTGCATTAAAATTGTAGGCTATGTACTTAGACATCATAAAAACTTACGATTTTGCATAAACGTCGACCGTTATGTTTCATGCAACAGCTATACTTTGTACTAAGAAAACAGTGAATTTTTTCAACTTCCTAACGAAAAAAATAAACCATTATTTTGAATTTAGAGATTATGGAATATATATGGCTGCACGCATTCCTAGTTAAAACATCTATATTTCCATTTTGTGTAAACCTACTCACGATTTTTGCCTTCCTACGTGACTTTGGCCATTTCATTATTGATCGCAGGTTAAGTCGAAAGATGATAAGAACTTTATGCATCAAACGAAATTAACAGCAAGTGCAATTGTCCTCACTTACCCTAAAACAGACAACTTAAGGCGGGAAATTGTTTGCTTAGGTGTCAAAAAGCGTTTTACTACAAAATGTATACTTATGAGTGTCTATTTTAATATGAACATTGTAATGGAGTAAGTATACAATAAAGTAAAATAAGCATACTTCTTGTCTTAACTCAGCATCAGCACAAAATAAGTAAACAAGTTTTTAATTTTAGTATAATATCACTTATATTTAATGTTTTTATCAATTTTTAAAAGATGTGTCTGTATTGTGTAAGAAATTGATAATTTTTGGATTATCTCAAATGAAATATCTTTTTATCGACTGCATCCTGATAGCAATCAATGAATATAAAGGTAGTCATCTTGTTAAATCTCATTCTTGTTAAAATCAGAGAATGAAATGGCCAAAAAATATGTATCAAATATACACGTTGTATGTATTCAGTCAAACGCATAGCCTACATCAAACTAAAAACTGATGTGAAAAGAAATACACAACGTTTATGTTTGATGCTCATGTACTGCGCATATATATGTGTTTTATCACCTACACTCTCAAATACATTGTCATGCACTCTAAAAGGACATTCTGAGAGGATTTAAACATCCAATGCACCTTGTTGTAACACGTTTTCTACATAGAGAATTTGTCATATACATGTTTCTCTAACCCGGAAGTGGACGGCTTGATATCGACATGGTAACCGGTGCTGTAATAGGGACAGTGGAATGTTGTCTGGCCATGGCAAGTGCTCGCTATTGGTAATTGATTTGTAAAGTCAAGACAAACATGTTTGTTTTCTTGTTTGCAGACTGGCGTGAGAGGAAAAAAAGAACTCAAGTTGACTACAACAGGAAAGTGTCTATTGCACCGTGTGCACCTTGACTCCCCGTATCAATACAGTGGAGAAGTTCTTTACTGATATATGTGACGCTGGTTTAGGGGCAGGTGAACTCATGCTTTTAGTGTTGTTTGTCCAGGATTTTGATTTAACGGCAAAGTCAGAGTTAGAGAAGACACGATTTTAAACACTTCTGAAGTGATCTGACGCCGTCTTATACATTTACAGGACATGTGTTCTCGACCTTTTGTTTGTCATCTGATGATTTCATGCCAGAGTATGTAAGGATAAAAAGACGTGTGACGCTGATTTAAACTTATTAACGCGCCTCCTTTCTTTACGAATATTGACGATGTTGTTCATGACTCGAGTATATGAATGAGATATGAATAATAAATCTTAGCGTCGTTTGATTTTCGTTGTGGTCCTGTCCATCTCTCATTTTTTTCTTGAAGTCATTGAGGGTAGGGTTCAGGGTTCATGAAGTTAACCACAATATCATATCTGTCTTATGACAACTTCACTAAGTAAGTTTATCACGGTTCCGATGCTCGTCACATGATTTGCAAATTGAAAAGGGCAGATACCTTAATATAAATAGAGAACAGAGATTATGTAAATCATGCAATAATAATGTCTTGGAAGATGAATACCATTTTCTGCTCGTTTGCCCATTATATAATAATTTACGTCAAATATACCTTAAAGAATTTTACTATGTCCATCCCTCTAAAGATAAATTCTCATTTCTATTAAATTGCAAAAACTGTAATGTTATACAAAACCTTGCAATGTTTATATACCAAGCTATGAAAATAAGAAAAGGATAGTAACATTGAATAGCAATACTTGTTAACGCCTATTATCACATCGTTACAAACTGTAAATATAAAATCTTATCATCCAAAACTGTGTTCCACAGGAGATATCGCTTGTGAAAGATCAAGCGATATCTCCTAGGAGATATCGTTTTGATAGTAGATTTTGAACAATGCCCTGTAATCAGAAAATACATGACATCACACAAGTTTTACATCATCAGTAATGACGTCACAATGTTATGACATCATAAACACAGCGACGTCACAATGCTATGACGTCATTAACATGATGACGTCACAATGCTATGACATTACTGGTTTAGGAGTTGGAGGGCTATGCAGTGTTCAAAGATGTACCTTTTTCATGTTAACGTGATCATGGTGATGAAAAATGATTTTGGATGATAAATAGAATCTCACCCTCGTGTCTTCTGATATCAAATATATCAACACTCGTTGATAAATGTAAAATATGTGGAAGCTCAAGTGATATCTCCTAGGAGATATCGCTTTGACAGTAGCTTTTGAACAATGCCCTGTAATCAGAAAATTCATGACATCACAAACGTTTTACATCATCAGTAATGACGTCACAATGCTATGACATAATAAACACAACAACGTCACACTACTATGACGTCATTAACACGACGACGTCACAATGCTATGACATCACTGGTTTAATACTTTTAGGGCTATGCAGTGTTCAAAGATGTACATTTTTCATGCTAATGCGATGAAAAATGATTTTGGATGATAAATAGAATCTCACCCTCGTGTCTTCTGATATCAAATATATCAACACTCGTTGATAAAAGTAAAATATCCTCGGCAAGCCTCGGATATTTGTTACTTTTATCAACTTGTGTTGATATATTTGATATCAGAAGACACTTGGGTGAGATTCTCTATTTATATGTATATAAAACATATGTAATCTTGTATTTTTTGTAAAATGTACTACAGGCCTGTGGCCTTTTTGTATGGAATAAGGATTGATTGATTGATTGATTGACAACTTCACCATTGGAATCAGAATTGATCGCGGTCACGTCGATGCCAAGATGACCCTCCAATCATTTATACCAATTGTCAAGCTCGGTGATATCCATATTTTCTCTTTTCAGGTAAAAATGAGAAAGTTCAATTGTTGAATTAGACTTGACAAGATTTTAACGTACTGTTCTTACCTGTCCTAAGAGTTTGACCCGCCCGTGTTTCCATGGTTTCAAGGTATCACCTGGAAGGATCAGCTATCCTACCGATACAAACACGACCATCCTGTTCAATATTTACCATTACTTACCCCAGCACACCTATATCGTATGTGGCTGATCATTAGGACTTACAAACAAACAAACACCTAACGAACAAATATCTGAAAGTACTTCCTCTACCTCGCTGCACGCTTGTGTGATTGATAACTGAGATATACAAAAGTGAGCTCAATCGTCTATCTCCATACGAAATATATATATATACACACACAAAGTTCACAATCATAGATTGTCAGGTCCAACTCTCAGGTATTGAAATATATATATATATATATACAAAAGATATATATATATATAGATGTTGTATTTAACATCGGCAAGAACATTTCGTTTACGTTTGGTTTGATCAATTTATATAATATGCTATAATATATTTTTAAACAATCATGTATTATAACAAAATGGAGCCCAGAAGATCGATCTAGACTCGTTATACTTTTCTAGACTTGGTTAATCATTAATTAAATAATTATGCTTTAGGGTCTGGATGACAGACTAATAATATGCACGTTGTCACTAGAACGGATAAAGTAAACCTATGTGGCGAAAATGTCAATTGTATACTAAACAAAATAGCGTTGAACTTACAAAACAGTCAATATCTATTAGAATTAATTTAATCGTTTTAAATAGTCCTTGACTTTTGAATAAACAGAAATTCATATGTCATTTTCAGAGATTAAATGTCTGTCTTTCGCGCATCAGATCAGATATTATTATTTGAAAATTTGCCAGTGTTGAAAATATCTTAATATGAAAGAATTTAATCTCTCATCATAAGATTAAATGATACTAATGCAAACATGACACTATGTTAATGATGTGTGAAGAAATTTGATGATTTGCCATTAATTACCTTCTATTTTTTAACTGTTCCGGTTTTTTAAAGACAATTTATGCACTTCGTCAACCAGAATTAATTTATCTTGTAGTGTAAGCAACGGATATATAGGAAGCTCTTATGAAAAGATCCTCTCGTTAACAAATATTCAACACTATTTCTAGAACATTATACACAATAGAATCTACTCGCCAATTCTTGAATACAACTGTAAAATGGTCATGTGTTTCCTATGGCGCTCAAAACAAGGGATATTTGCTACAGCGTATAAAACAAACCTTCAGTTACGAAACCAATGTATGGCTTCAAAATAACATATTTGTTCATTTCGAAAACTAGGAAGTGATCGCTCTTTTTGAGAGTTTTTGTCCGTTGATTATTTGTCTGTTGACCAGGAAAACACGTTGCTTGCTTAGTAAGCATTTTATTTGGATGCCATTCGTTCCTCAAAGATTGTTACCATTTTTGTTCTTGGAGACTGGTCACTGACTGGTCATTCTCTGGTCAAGTGTCTGAGACCATGTGTCTACAATTAGAAATGGTTAGCATATTTTGATTCAAAGTTATTTGGAGGGGAATAGATGAACTCAATTTGCCAACATTAATTATTTACGCCACTTCCTTTGTCCATTTATCGCCCACCCTTCCTGTAATTTCAGAAATACCTTACCATTTGAGAGAAAATCAACAGGTCTAGCACTTCATCACGGACTTTAAAACCTTAAAATATACATGGCATGTTCAATATTTACAGTCGAACTCTTGTCAATCTATTTTCAATATTTTGTCTATGTCTTTTAAAATATTTGGCAAACTATATTTACAAAATCAGATAACTCCCTAGTTTCGTTGAAAGTTAACTATGAAGAGTGTGTACTCAGAAACTATTCATTATTATACAATAAACATGTAATCTAATGCTATCAAAATATAAAAAATCAAGGACAGAGTATTCTTAATGGATGAACATTTATTTTTCAATGGTGAAAAGAAAATAAGAAAACGACTTTTATTGACTCTCAAAATCTATATTCACTCCATGGATAATAAACTGAGATAAAACCTGTTTTTAATAAAGTGAACAAGTTACACATCCTGTATTTATCAGTGAACATGTTTTTAAATAGTTATGTTAGTGGTCATCCTAAATCATGTTCATGGTCATTGGTACCAGAGTCACTGCCTCTCCCAGTGGATATTAAGAATTAAGATGTCTGTATATCCCCTTCATAACGCGTCATAACAATATTAAGCCTTTACAGTAAGTAAAGCCACACAATTGGTCATTTAAATAAACTGACACGAGGGGATGATCGACTTGACTTTAGAAACTGGGGGATATTGAAGTCCAAGCTATCCCCTTGTTCTTGCGTATGACGTTTTGTGACATTTGGAAAGAAGGTTCTTGTTTTAATTTAATTTGACACCGATGGCCTCTCGAAGCCCCGGGGTTTACACAAGGCGATAATTACGACAGGTCGGGCAGTGAAAAGATCTCTTGACTTTCTTATTACCCTGGCCAGTTTACCTAGCATGATTTACATGGGCTTCGTGGAATTTACTTATCATTATATATCGTCTTCACCGGCTGGTATTTAATACATGGGTAGTTTGAAGTTCAGGCATATTAGCCAACATGTAATTAGTTTTAATAGATGCTAATTACTTTAGTTGATTTAGTAAATTCAGTAGGTGAAGAAACTTTGCATGTTTGAGTTTTATCACGATTGCTTTTTACTTTGTACAAATATATTCTGTTACGTGTGAATTAACTTATATTGAGAAAGATTCACTTACATGAGAAAGAATTACTTTTTTTCGGTAGATGATTCTCTGAGATATAAGAGTGTTAACCAAAATAGGCATTTAATTTTAAAAATTAAAATCCTCCATATGAATGCATTGGATTAGTTTTGTTTATTGGTTTGGTGGAGAGAGCGATTGAATCAAGGATAACATGGGCTTCCTTAGAACTGAATAAATAAATTCGAAAAAAGTCACAATGAATTTAAACCTTTTAAGCTTTGTGTCGCTAAACCAGATGAACCTGACAAAGGGACGACACCTGAATATAATATTATTTTCAAGGACAGATAAATGTAAATCTTATTTGATATTCCTTTACGGCTTCTTTGGTTTAATGTTGACCTTCGGTGTTAGAAATTGTTTTAGCAGCTTCAAAAGAGGATTAAATTTCTTAACCAAACATTGAAATTGCTGGATATCAAAACGAACACAGCGGCAGCTTTTATTTCTTATTTTCAAAAGACAAACAAAGTGACGACCTACTTTGAAAAGGTGTTGCAAGGTCAGGAAGAAGATAAAAGCTTTCCTCGTTTCAGAACCCCCCCCCCCCCCCCCCCATTCCAAAAAAAGGAAAGAAAAACAATCCCCAAACATTCTTCACAAAGGTCTTCAAATTGATACAGAGTTTGATACTATTATCTTATTACCATACAGTGCTTAATATTATTATTTTATAACAATACAGTGCTACTATTATCTTATTATCATAAAGTGCTTGATACTATTATCTCATAACCATACGGTGCTTGATACTATTATCTTATAATCATACAGTGCTTGATACTTTTATCTCATAACCATACGGTGCTTAAAGGGACAGTAGCACGTTTTTTGACAATTTTATATTTTCAATTTTTCACTGATAATTGTAAGTTAATGCTAAATGTTTAACTTTGATAGTGTCACAAATTTCATTACACAAACCAATCATCCACAGTCAGAGATCAAATTATAAAGAATCACATAAAATCCATTGGCAGCCATTTTTGTGTGAACACCTTTAATTCATTTTGTGTAAGAAAAGGAATCGCATGGCTTAACTTTACATTATATATTTGATTTATTACTGCTTCATTCAGTTTAAATACATTGTCTTTAGATAAGAACCATTAATTGTAATTTTTCTGACATCACCTTATGTGCCCCCTAAAAACGTGCTACTGCCCCTTTAAAACTTTTTTTCTTATTATCATAAAGTGCTTGATATTTTAATTTTTTTATCATACATTGCTTGATACTTTTATCTCATAACCATACGGTGCTTAAAACTATTTTCTTATTATCATAAAGTGCTTGATATTTTAATTTTTTTATCATACATTGCTTGATACTTTTATCTCATAACCATACGGTGCTTAAAACTATTATCTTATTATCATAAAGTGCTTGATATTTTTATTTTATTATCATACATTGCTTGATACTTTTATCTGATAATCATACAGTGCTTCATAATATTCATAACTCCCTCTAAACTAAACTTAGTCCTTATAAGCTCTTTAAAGGGGCAGTAGCACGTTTTCAGGGGGAATGTAAGGTGATGTCAGGAAAATGAAAATTAATGGTTCCAACTGAAAGACAATGTATTTAAACTAAATGGAGCAGTAATAATTCAAATATGTAACGTTCAGTTTAGCAATGCCATTCCTTTTTCTTACAAAAATGAATTAAAGGTGTTCACAAAAAAATGGCCGCCAATGGATTTTAAGTGAATCTTCATACTTTGTCCTCTGACTATGGATGATTGACTTGTGTAATGAGATTTTTGATACTGTCATTATAATACATTTATAACATGAATTTACAATTATCAGAGAAAAATTTAAAATATAAAATTATCAAAAAACGTGCTACTGCCCCTTTAAGTGCAATTTTAAAAATACAGTGTGTCACATGCCTAGACATTATGAGTCGGCTATGCCTAAATTCCGATGTGGTGTTTCTTTCCATTTGAGTCGAAACTGATCGATATTACCAGAAAATATAACACTTTTTTTATTGTATTAATGATGTAGAAGATGAATTACATGTGTAGTTGCATTATCGTGTTGATCTGAGAGATACTATTTTTATCAATGTCATTTTATCCCCAGACTTCTTACATAAATATCGGATCTTATTTTTATTTATTTAATGTTTAACAAATCTGATATCTCTGTTAAAATACAGCCACAATCTGTTAATATCACGTACTATGTAAGATGGTTAAATAATGTTTATGTCTCTCATAATTCTGTTTTGAATGGTTCTGTAGATATTTTATATACGAATTGTGTGTATAAATGTGTATATTTTAGATATTTACAGAATTGAGACGTTTACAAACTATTATCCGATATCTGTCCCGCTTAATGACTTACTTTTTGTTATTTTTTAGAAAACCGTTTCCAAAATTATTTCTTTCTCTATCTTTCTTATTTCTCAAGTGCAAAATTATTATACAGAGGTGCACTTTTGTGCACTTAATGAGTGCTATTCTTGTTAAGATAAAATGAAAAGGCCAAATTTGCTCAAATCATACGCAAATATCCGACCTGTCTGAGAATATCTGAAACAGATATTTTTAAGGACGAAAACCTGTCAGTGCAAGAGGAGTTTGCTGATGGCAGGCTCTTAATATCAAGTCAATATTTTCAGAGAAAACATGGAAATGTCAGATCTGTGAAATGATGCTTATTCCAGAAATTCTGCTGGTTCAAAGCTCCTGACGTGGAACATTTCAATAAAATTTAAATCTTGGAATAGGCGGGGTCTAATCTTAACTTTTCTCGTGCACACACATAATATCTTAATATCAAGTCAATATTTTCAGAGAACATATTGAAATGTCAAATCTCTGAAATAATACTTCGTCCAGAAATTCTGCTGGTTCAAATCACCCAATCTTATTAAAATATGATACTATTTGCTACACTACGCTACGAAGCAATTAAGATATCATTTTAATGAGATTGCAAATCACCTGACGTGGCATCCTTCAATAAAAGTTAGTCTTTGAGGGGGCGGGGTCTCAAATTATCAGTCCAAACTTCATACACATCCCAATAAAATCGGGACCTGATGTTTAAGCGGATAAAACGTTTATTTGTCATGCCTTATATACTAACACAAATCCATCCTTGGTTACCCGGGAGTTTATGCTCAGATCCCAGCATAAACCACTTGGTAACCGAGGATGAGAAAAATCATTCTACTTTAGTTTCACTCTTGGATGTCATTACATACTTAGATTTGAGGAAATGTAAATCATTTATATCAATCGTACCTTATTCATGACTTTCATCATTCAAATAATTGCTTACCGTCTCCTCACTTAGGAGTCCTCTGTAAAGGAAATGAAAATGTGAACAAATATACTGTGAATGTGTCTCCAAGGCTTTGCCATAAATAGGTTAAAGAGCCACTCCGTGAGTTGTCTGCGCCCATATATGCCCAAAGTTACGTACTAAAAGTGTCATCTGATCGAGAAGTGTATACTGTTGGAGGAAGGTATGATTTTAAAGCTAATCGACGACGTCCAGTGACAATAGGGAGGTTTGAAGTTGCGATGATGATCGAAAACTGGACAATGATTAGCGTCAATCAGTAAAACGCAATTTTTAAAACATATCTAAAGCAGACAGAATACTTGTTGATAATGTTTGATGGTATTCGTGTAAAATTGACATCCAAATTTGGATTGTTTATGACTGTTTTAAGAGTTTTATCGAAAACAAATATTTATTATATATAAATGATTGCACTTTGGCAAAACTGAGATACCTTGAATTCATATAATGAGGTAAGGCATTAAGTGTCCTACCAAAGTAAAACATTATTGGGTGAAAATCACAGAATGGCTCTTAAAGGGGCAGTAGCACGTTTTTTGATAATTTTATATTTTAAAATTTTCACTGATATTAGTAAGTAAATGCTAAATGACTTATTTTGACAGTGTCAAAAATTTCATTAAACAATCCAATCATTCATAGTCAGAGGACAAAGTATGACGATTCACATAAAATCCATTGGCGGCCATTTTTGTGTGAACACCTTTAATTCATTTTGTGTACGAAAAAGGAATCGCATGGCTAAACTTAACGTTATATATTTGAATTATTACTGCTCCATTTAGTTTAAATACATTGTCTTTCGATTGGAACCATTAATTTTCATTTTCGTAACATCACCTTATATTCCCCCTAAAAACGTGCTACTGCCCCTTTAAGAGGTGTTACAAAACTTAATTACATATTTTCAAAGAATAAGGGAACCAAGGTAAGTTTTATAAATTTTATTCATTAACACTCCACACTCAACAACAGCATATTTCTCTTGCATACACAACTATATATCTAATATATATTATACTACATAGTTCAGGTTCAGTTTTTAGGAAGTAGCTAGTTTCATATATTTCATGAACATGAGATAACATTTAGAGAGCTTTTACAGCTGCTTCTTACAGTTTGCCTATTTATGATACAATCCATAGGACACTTCTCAATCTCTATTAAGTCAATGGTCTGGGGATAAGTTTCGAGTAGCTACTGCATGTATCAATTGCTAGGTTCATTGAAAGAATCAAAACATTTCAACCACAAAACAAGCTTCAATATTCTTTAAGATGTCATAACTTTTCTATCTGATCGATATTTGGTCCTTTTATGACTGCTTCTTTCAGTTTTCACACCACATGCCTTATTAGCTAAATGAAATGCACTAATTTTAAAACTGCTCGTAAATTCACCCATAAGGCAGTTAGGCAATTTCATTATCCCTTTAGTCAGTGGCAAAACCATTATTGAAACAACTTGAAATTCCTTCATGTAGTGAAATATATATCCATTTCTTCTAGACGGCTGTAGCAACAGTCTTCCATTTCTCATCTTTCATAAGACAAATCTTGAACATATAACCATAGTCCTACAGTTCAAGTTCTTCAAGAAGCAGTAGCAACAGTTTCAGATTTATTAGAGTCAGTTGTTGCAACATCTTTCTCCCCCTCCGCTTCATCTTCCTCCTCTATAGGCTCAAACTTTGGTTCACGATATGTCTTGTGTAGCGGTTCCCTCGGGGGCATCCAGTCGGGTATGATCTTGCCATGTATCCTCCACAGCCCGTACATGTTAGCGATGTGTTTCTCTAACACCACATACTCCAGACAGTCCTTGGCTACAGCCTCACTCCCGTACATCAACCGGCCGAACCGGTCATAGATCGCCAGAAGCTGTGAACATGAGCGGAATGACATTAACACATACAACATTTAAGTTCCGACTCAAAACATATCCATTTTATCGATGATTCTCCCATTTTCAAGTGCACAGTTGTATATACAGTTTTATGTCAGGGCTTTGAGAGTGCCCCTTTGCTGTGCAGTTCAATGAACTTATTATAATTAACATGGAAGTGTCTGATGGTAAATGATCTTCAAAACAGGAAATTATTAACAGAAATTTTAAAAGCCCAAAGTCAAGAACTATTAAAAGGCCTAAAATCAGCAAATCTGTCAAAATTCCCAAACAATGAAAAATCATATTTGGAACATTTGAATCTTCAACAAAAGAGAGCAACCACACGGATCAACGTATGAAAGGTCATGCAGATTGCCATCAGTTAGGTGATGAATTTCCTAAAGAAAGGTGTATATGTTTAACATCAATCACAAATCAAGTCATTCACCACCCACCTGTCTTGTGTGCAATCTGACGGTAACTTGAGCATACAAATTGTCCTTCCCAAGAATCTCAGTTGTTCTAACATGAGTCACGCGGGGCGGCTCTAGGGACTCCACAAAACTCCACCGGAACGTCTTGTTGGTCAAACCAAACACCATTTCCTGAACATCGACATCAGAAGTTACAGTTATGGTTGGACATTGGTTCAGAAGTTATTCATATCTGAATCAGAACAGTTTTTCTTGGAATGAGGAAAATAAAGGAAATCACTGGTACGTTTGCTCAAATTGTGAAAGTATGATATTTGAAATGTAATGACACATGTTCTCCAAATGTCTTATATGCCACAAAACTATAAAAGCCTGATGAAACATTAAAGGGCCATAACTTGATATTCACCACAGTCAAACCATGGCTAGACTTACCGGGAAGGCTTTTTCAGTGACCAGCTCATGCAGACGTTTCTCATTCTTCCTCACGCTGTAAGAAAAATAACTTTGTATTACTTCAATTTCATGTCAAATTTGATAGCTACTTTGTTTTTGAAATACAAAATGTTTACTCATTCTTTAGTTGAATATTTGGACTCACATAATTGGATACACATGAACGGTATTACTGATAACAACCTGATAATAGAGTAGGCAAATAAAATGAAACAATGAATTTTTTTCAAGAATGTCTTACTGTTAATGTTGAAACTATTTGAAAAAGGCCATATAGAACAAGAAATGATAAACAATATGAAATAGCAAAAGGTAAGAGATGATAAAAGATAAACTTCAACTAGAGCAATGGGTTCTGTTGCTCATTAGTCATTGTATCTTTTGAAAACTAACAAATAGAGAATCTCACCTGGGTCATCTGCTGTCAAACATATCAACACTACTTTAATCAAAAAAACAAATATACGAGGCAATAGCATTGTGAGGTAAGATCATCAAGTATATGACATCATTGTATTGAAATACCTGTGGCATCACAGCCCTTTAAAACTTAAAACTAAGCTACATACTCTTCTAAGTATTTCTGTGCCTCTATGACCAAATCCTGGGCAAGCAGAGCAAACTCTTTGGTGTCAAAGTCATCTTCAAACTGTCTCACTTTCCTGAGTTCCAGGAAGGACTTCCCCTTCTTCTCTAGCTCTGTGTACTTCTGTTTCACTCCCTGCAGAAAGATCAGATATCACTACATGTGGATTGAAATTCAACATTCCACAATAAAACAAGATTACATGATCATCAACATTCCCCACAAAATTATTTTTCATTAAAGCTCGCAACATTTTTCTACATTGGCCATAATTTTGTAGTATATAATTGCATAAATCTAATTTTTTAACTACATCAAGTTATATATACCCTGAAGACACATAGAAATTTTGGTTATCCTATCTGAAAAACGTTTTCCCCATTAACGCTGACTAATGGAAACACAGACAGATGGAGTCCAAACCTATATCCCCCTCCCACTTCTGGTGGGGGATAATAATCACAACCACTCCTGTTCAGGACAGTACAGGACAAGGCGCAGGACACATTGAATCTGTATGTTACTAGAATTGACATATAATAGATAATATTAATTATCACTATAAATCTGTATGCAATAAGAATAAAGATATATGTAATAAACTACATTAATTCCTCTTTGATGTTTCAGTGCTCCAGATAAGCTGCGTATTTGCGTATTTTACGCACTAAAATCGTTGAAAACGTAATTGATAAGAAAACTGAGAGTACAGATACGCAGACATTTTCCTTAAAACCCAAAAGAATCAAAATACCATGTGTACTGTACGCAATAGTTAGTAAAATCTTGCTTACTGACGCATAAATTTGTCACGAATGGATATCAAAGCTCTACATTTGTGTTTAACACGTAAACCGATAAATATCTGTTGTATTAAGTTGCGGGGTATCCAGATGAGTAAGGAGCTCATAACTCTACAGTAGTGCTTGTTTGTATAAGCGATGCCTCCTCATTAATTTTAGTTGTTTTACTAGAACCGTGTTAGGAGCTTGGTCGCCACATGTTTAAACATGGCACTGCCAGGCCGTGGTTGTAAATGAACGAAACAAGATCAAAAGAATAAGCTTGATGGATATTTCCAGGCATTCATAAGGCCAGAATGTGAAAGTTATTCAGCAAGTATTTGTAGGGAGATTCTTTCTGACATTATTGAGAATGTATGTCCTGAAAAACTCAAGCGGCGGCATACGGGTGACAAAGTCACACAGAAAACATTTGGTGAATGGAAAAATAAATTTCCGTGGTTACTGCTCAATGAAACTGAAATGAATATGAGTTGTGATATTTGTGGTAGAAAATAACCCAATCATGAAGAATTGTGAGTGTACAATCTAATTTTTAAACAAAAATACCCAATTGCCAGAAATCTGAGGAGTACAATTTTACTCAATACTCTCTCAAAATCAAGTTTACTCAATTGTTTTCAAAACAGGGAGTAAATACTCAATAGGTCAAAAACTTATCTGGAGCACTGATGTTTATAATGATACACAATCATGAAGTCGAATGTCATGATCTAAGACGAATAAGTGTTATGAATAAATACATTTTTAATATTTGACAATAAAAATTTTCATCATAAACTTTTTCAGAAATGGTTCCAATGATTCATGAGCGATTTACCGACACTTACTGATGTAGATATCAATGATGATTTCCCATCTCCTTCTGGGGGAACAAATGGCTCGAAGATGGTTCCTGCAATAAATGCAAATTTTGTTATGTCAAATTCTTTGGAAAATAAATTGAATAATCCTTAGATCAGCATTACATACCAAGTACATCAGTTTTGTTTGCACAGTAATGAGCATCCATCAATCAAGGGGAGACAACTCACCTGTACAGCTGATGTTTATGGGACGTTCCTGGAATACTCTTGGAGGTAATCTCTTATCTTTCTTCATCTTCTCCTTCATCTTGTCTGGTGGTAGCTCAGAATCTTCTATCAGCTTACCATAGTCGGGCAGCTCAAACTGTAATCAAACATTAGTCTTAAAACGAAGGCAGAGAATAATGTGGAATCCATATTTTATTGCAGTTCTTAGTCTCAGTACATTGTTTGCATCCTGACAGTGTCTATCAATATTATTTCTTCAAAATTTGGAAAATAAAAAAAATAAAAAAATTTCTTCAAAATTATTTATCTTGCCAATGCTTTGTAAAACTGCTCGTAAAATAAATGTTTATATACTTTTGCTTTGTAAGTAATTGCCTTCAGTCTGTATCATCATGTTTACTCTTTTCACACAAATTTATTTTTGAGGATAATAATGAGGAAAGGGATAAATGATTGAGAAATGTCCGAAATATGAGTTTTTTCATGAAAACAAAAAACAAGTGATTCATTTTAACATTAGATAAGCATCACAAAAGCAACTTGACTTCGTATGTAAGGTTCATTGAGGATGTAAGAATTTACCTTGAAGACCTTCTTCCTCCTTAGTTTTCTCCATTTTGGATCGTAGTGTTTAGCTGATGGGTAGCGGACTTGTTGTGTACAGACAGCAGGGCCACATTGGCTGATTGCCGGCAGACCCTGCGAGACTGCTTGACATCCTAACAGTTTCTGAAAGGAACGTTTCTTGGTATTTTACTTGGCTGCCCCAAAAATATTTAAAACAACAATCTTATAATGTAGTGCCATAATTTCAATCTTACGTTTCGACAATAAAAAATATGGTATTGTATGTTGATACTTGATGTCAAAGCATGGCTCATTACTGCCCCAGACCATGCATTCCTAACCAACTTACCCCAATAACTGCTTATTTCCCGCAACTTAAACATTGAAATATCCAGATTATTAGCAAAAGTCTCACAGAAAAAAAATAGAATGATTTTTATCTGTAATCTATTGGAAAAGGTTTGATCTCATAAATAAATGACAATGTGCAAAATATAGATATTTTCACAAATTTCATTAAATATCTTCATTATCTTATAAATTGCCATCCACTGCATTGAATCCCTCTGAGAACTGCAGAGTTTGTTAAATATTGGATGAATAGTCTTTAATTGGTCGGACAAATTCTGATCTCAGAAGACCACTGAGTATTAGTGTCAGTAACTTGAAATTAGAATTGTCACAAGAATGAAATGTATGGCTACACTCAAGTAACCTGTTTTCATGGGTCACCTATTTTCGTGGCATTTACAAATAATGTCATATCTCACTACCTGTACTCTTGTTTCTATCACGTTATAACTTATTTTCATGATAAGTTGTTCTGTTTGAATCTAAGCAGATATTTTTTACCATTTCATTTATCTGTACAACTCATCACTTCAGTGATGAAAACTAAACTATATTTCATGATTTTTGCAAACTACCGTTTTGGAACATTTCTGGGTGAAGTTAAAAAAGGAATTGCCATCTAATTTTTGAAATTCTGTTTTGTAGCAAGGTCATGTAATTAATATAAATTATGTAAAGAATTGACATCTATAATTCAAATGCTATTCCATGCCATCAGTCTATGTTTAAAATACATTAAACCTTATGCTATTGCTCGTGTTGTATAAATCATAATTTGAGCTGCTTAAAAAACCCATTAAAATAGGTGACATCAAAATAGTTAGTAAAAATGTTCAGCTGTTTGAAAGCTGTCATTAAAAATACAAAAGAGTATTTAAAAGAATTATTAATTGTTATTGTTAAATTTTGGAAAAATATGTCTTCTATCATTTTATGCTGTTCTTAATGTTTGCTGCTGTCTGTGTTCAACGTCATTGAATATTTTTATTATTACCACGGAAATAGGTAACACGAGGTACCAAAATCATGCAAAGGGCACTGGCACCAGACCAAACGCAGGCACTGTCTAGAACTTTTGCAGTAAGGCCCACTCTCAATATTATATAATGTCTTTAATAACAATAGTTTTTCATCACCACTGATTAAGTTTGGGCTGCTTAAAATGGGAATTTGAATATGGACAATCACGAAAAACATGTTCAACCTGTTGACAAGTTATCCGCACGAGCCGACCAATGTGCGCGGCCATTTTGTATTGAAAATAACGATCACGTGATCAGAAAGGAGACTTCAAGCCGGGTCAGTACTACTTTATTTACAACTATTTTTTCTTTATCTTAGAGGGATACGGTCATTAGCGTAGTGTAGCAAATAGATCATATTTTAATAAGATTGAGCCATGTAAGGTTTTCAAAGGTGAGATTTAATGAACAAAATATCAATTCATTTATTTTAGAAATAAAACAAAAACACATCTTATAGGAGCATGAACTTCAAACTGAACCTTCAAACAATTTAAAATTATCAATTCTTCTCATTCGAAATACGAGAATAAAAATTAAAAACAAATTAAATCGACTTCCCTCAACAAGATGGGTTTTTTTCCCAAATAGATGATTTAATGTTATTGTGAGGGTATTGTTATGTAGATGTGATATGTTTTTTAATACTGAATATTTTCAATTTCCTGTGATGTATACAGTATTCATATTTGGTTATTTTCACCTTAAAAGATTATGGAATTTTCTTATTTGCATTTTGAAAAAGCTTTATAAATATTCTTTCAAAATCCTTAACAGGGTGGCTTATCATTTATTATTTGAAAAATTCAACTTATATGATAATGAAATTGATTGGAGTGAAACTCAAATAAAAAGTCCGTCTGTCTGGTTTCAGGATTTCAAAGATACTGATAAAAAGACAATTGGTTATAAAATATTTGCATTTAAAAAAATATAATGTATACACTTCGAAAATAGTTTACACCTATTTCCAACTGCAGTGATCACAACGTACGAACATGTACCCCTTGAAACTGAAACTCATGGAAATAAAGGAGTTTCTTAGCGAGTTTGTGTTTGTGCATTTGGTCTAGGGTTTGGTTGCCGGATCAAGTATTTATGAGAACTTATATTTATGGTTGTTAATATAGATTTTAACCCATATAAAAACAAACTTTTTTGTCAGCCAGACCCCCCCCCCCAAAAAAAAAGCCTAAGCAAGTCTATAAAAAGACTTGAGAGCTCAATCTTAGGTCTGAAAATTAACAAAATTCTATATACTAGTCTCCTTTCATTATATTTAATAATTTTTTCAAATTTTAGATTTATTGTTAACAAAATCATTTCAGAGTGTAATTGTTAGACTAGATAAAACAATGTCTATATACGTATGTTACGCTATGCTACACATTGTGTTTAACTGATAATTCATGAAAATTTCTGTGAATTCGTGTACATTTCACATTTCCGTTTTATTCATCCCAATGACAGCAACAACAGTGGAACATGCAAATATTCAGTTTGATAAAACTTGATCGAGTTCCGAGGAATAATATGTTGTCTCTATCGGGGTTCGAACCGGCCGGGATGTCATCAGACGTCATAAGAGCACTAGCTAGCCCGTTTTTGTACGTTGTCTTTGTTCAAAACGTTACATATTAAAATACCATTTAATGCAAAATATATTTTCTTCAGAGGGAAAACATTTCATTTTTAAAACCAATTATCGTAGTCTGTAAATAATGTGCAAATAATGTGCATATCGCTTATGAAGCAAACACTACATGGGCCTTTTTTGTTGTGAACATACAATTTGTAAAATGGGCTTATAGTCGTATCACATTATTCCCCTTATAAACGCCTTATATTACTGTGCCTTTAAATGTTCTTTGAATAAGTTAGGTTTTCTCGATTGATCAAGTTATATCAAAATATGCCAAAAACTTCATATTTACAACATTTATTATAATCATTTTCTCAATGTAGATCTACAGTTTACACTGTTGATTACGGGTTTTAAATCATCATTATTTAAAATAAATCTGTTTTACAAAATTAAAGTGGAGTTTGAACGGTTGTCATGCATTGGGTATTTTTAATTGCATTGCTAATATTAACGGATTTGTCGACATTATTATAAACCTCAACAACATTAGAGGTATAAATTTATCCTTAAATTTGGCAAGAAATAGTCATGCAAGTAAGTTGTACAGAAAATAGTATTAGACAATCAGTACAGTCGCGTGAATTTCCGTGACTCTCCGGGAGTTGACCTCAAAACGATCCTTGTCGCAAAGAACAAGCTGTGTTGAACGTAAGGGTTTCAAAATTATGTATATCTGGTTAAGTCCGTAGCCTTTTCCGTTAATGATAGCTATAATGGTTGTTTGTCGATCCGAATTACCTATATATTTTGATATATTTTCAGAATATCAAATACTTTAGATTTATTTCATCTGTTGATGCAATGTGCGTGGTTCAACGCGTCATGGCCGCTTGGTCGTGGCCATGTTGTGTCTTGAGAAATGTTATATCTTAGATCTATGAAATGATATTATGTAATCATTGATCATTGATGGATTTATATGACAGTTAAGTAGTAAGGAATGGTTAAGAATCAGTTTTAAAAGGGTTAATTCTCTATTGTTTATTTCAGGTCACACGTAATTTCGTTTTCCCTGTCTGACTCACGTTGTCATAAATTTTATAATTATTGAAAACTGTCGCTTTCCTTTGACGTTGACAAAACATTGACAACTATATGATTATTTTTAAAAGGACATCATAATATTATTCAGATCAGTAATAAGTAATCACACTAAAACAGTGATTGGGAAGATGGAGGGCCATCATCCATGAACCATTTTACACATCAGATGAAGAAATGGTCCACTAAAATGTTGAAGTTTACTAATGTTATGAGGGCCATGGTCCTTTTAAAATTCAGATAATTGCTAAAAAAGGCCCCTTGTCAATGTCTTCACGCTTGAGATTTAGTAAAGACTGGTCCTTCAAAGTTTAAATATTACATTATACAACCAGAGTCCACTTTAGGCAGCGCCCTTGCGCCATTGGCGCATGAAAATAAGATATGACGCACTGTCACTTTACCTGGGGGGCCCCGTGGGCGCACATTAAAAATAAAAGACCCGTAAACAACCTTGTTTTAAAACGTACCTTGAAAACTTTATCTGATAACGAATATTTATAAGTTGTAAACAGCGAATCGTAATCAAAACTCTCTACAACACAACACATAGTTTTCATTCAGTGCGAAACCTAAATCGATGCATGGAGCTTTCAAGCGAGTCAAAATCAAAACTCATCACATTGCTACACAACGCTTTCTTGTCAATGCGACGCCTAAATAAATGCTGCATAGAGCTTGAAATGCGATGCTTATTCAGGTCCCGTTGTAAAGCATACGTGAAGAGTTACTCCCCTTTGCAGTTAATTTATTTATCAAAGGTTCGCTCGTTTGAAAAATGTCTGGGTCGTCTGCTTCGAAGCCGTTCAAGCGCCAGTCGCGATTAATTTCGTTTTTTGGAACGAAAAGGCAACGACCACATTAGACATTGTTCTGTGAAAGAAAACACGACTAAAAGGTACATAAAAGGTTTATTTTTTTGCATATACATTATCGATCTCATCTGCAGTGTATTTGTAATGGACAATCGTTTCATCGATCATGTAAACGATCATTATACTCTAGCATTAAATCAGTGCAAAATAAGTTGTCCCCCTCTTATTTTTTAATGACCCACCTTCAATGAGAAATGTCCCACTAATTTGGTTACTCATGGGCCCAGGGCCCACTTCATGTCAAAAGTAAAGTAGGCTCTGTACAACCTTACTTGTGTTCTTGCACAATCTGAAGAAACCATTTACTTTTATTTTACAATTTCTGGTTGTTTATACAAATTTGATATCCTATCTATTCATGACTTAGAAATGACTGATTAAAACTTAAGCAATTTGAGAATAGCAATCTTGTCTTATCTTCTTAATCCAATGAAAGAAACAAAAAATTTAACTTGTACAATGCATACAATGCTTTATTGATAAAACAATTTAATTAATCTTCTTTTTCTTCTGCTTAAAGCTTGACTACTATTTTTTTTTTCAAATCAGTCTATTTACTGTTACCTGTCGATTGATTACATCATTTATAGTTGAAACAGAAACATTGACAGCATGAGCATGTTAGTCATAACGACAACAAATTGGATGGAACAGTGGGCACTTTACCAAAACTGCAATTGTTAGTTCTTATATGTTTTCCATAACTTAATTTGCTGTAGTCTAGATCTTGTATGATATTGTTTGCAACCTTGAACATGCACGCAGTGTTCTAGTACCTGACAGAACGAATATTCATATCAATAATATCGGTAACCACAATGTTTCTTAATTGTTTTCCCCCCAATTCCATTGAATAAGGTTGATAGCTTCTCTTCTAATTATTCCACATTCATTGTCAACATTTCATCCAGAGAATGGAAAAGACATCTTTGACAAGTGGTCATTTTCAGTGTTTTTAATATTTTCTGAATATCAGATTGGCTATTACCCTTATTTCGTTAGCAAACATCAAGACCAATTGCATCCAATTAAACAGATTTTTTAGTAAAGTCGATACATTAAAAGGATTTCAACAACTGTGATTGTGGAATTAGATTAGAGCTTAATATTACATACTCAATAACACATTAATTAGATGGAAACTGATTATTGAAGATAACTTTCCAACGAGATGAATTAAACATTAAAGGGGCACAATGCGCTAGCGGGTCAAGGCGAATTGACCACCGTTAATGAGACCGTTACGTAATTGATTTAGCGGGTAGCAAGGTCACGTGGTGAAGACTGGGCACTGGCCCAGCGAGATGCGGTCGTAGTTTTGACAGGGGAATCCCCTTCATGACCGTTTTTTTTTCAGGGAAAAAAGCTTCGTGGAGGTTTTTAAATTTTCATTTAATATTGTGAATATATATTATATAGTTTGATGTAATATTTACAAAGTATCTACTCAGTTTATTTATACAAGACATAACATCGATCGTATTTATACATTGGATGTACAATTATTCTCCTTTGAATTTGTATACTATCATTTACAATGATAATTTATTGCTTATATGAACTTATTTCACAATTTGTCACTCTATACGAAACACTGTTTTTCATTACGAACCTGTAAAAATCCCATCTACGAACCCGTTTCCTCTACGAATAAACCTACACAAAGGTATGGTTGCTTCTCTTTCATCTTATCATATTTTTTTACGAAATATTGAATGAGGGGGGGTATTTCCTTAACTCGTATTGAACACGATAAAAACATACCTGCTAGAAGCATCCATGTATATGATCCACTGTATTTGTTAACATCATACATGATCCATCAAGGTTTAACATATAGTGATGAAGGGGAGTCCTATGAAATAAATTTACATTCTTTTTCTGCTTTTCATTGGTCGGATTATATTCTTCAATATCATTGGTTAACATTTTGTCTGCAGAAAGGTGCCAGGACAATTGGCGGTCCCTGCCATGTACGAATACGTTAGTCACTAGTCTAGACATTCGGTCTGCAGTAAGATACCAAGACAGTCGGCGGTCACTGTTATGTACAAATTTGTTGGTCACTAGGTCAGACAATCTGTCGGCTATTGTGATGACAAGTTAGTTAGTGCCCGGACAGTTATGTCACTGTTTACTTCATACGACTAGACATTTCGCACTTTCATTGCTATAGATACACAACGTATAAAATGACAGGTGTCCGGTCGTCATAAAAGAAAATTACAGAGATAGATAAGGTGGTACTAACGAGATGTATATTTTATCAATGTATTGGGTGTGATTACAGTGATTACAAATATCAGCGATGTATTTTATTATCCTCACAATTAAACAAGTAAAAAAAGTCCTGTTTATTTCACTGCCTGAAATCCAAGGAGACATTACTGTTTATGATACCTGTTAAAGAAAGATGATAAATATTTGATCTATTTGAAACATTTAGACAAAGATTAAATCTTAACTCAATTTAACAACAGCAACGCACATTCATAAAAAAAATCTTTATGAAAGGTTATAATCGGTGTTCGGTAAAAAAAGTCCCGGTAAAAAGTCCTAATTTTGCCTAGGAAATAAGTTCTCGGAAAAAAGTCCTATTTGTAAAACCCAAAGATTTTGATTAAAAAGTTCATTTACATGTACTTTGTATATGATTCAACATACATTTATGATATCATGATATTTGTGACATTTCTGAATCACATTAATATTTGGCATGTGATATTGAACTCAAAAATTTGTCTATTACCTCATGATAAACTCACGAAGATATATTAGTGAATGTTTTAATTTTTGGTACGTAATAAGTTTGCAGATGTTACTGGGTATGCCTAGTATTGAAGTTTGATTGGACATAAGGATGATTTTATTCGACCATATTGTTTGGACTTATAAACAATCTCGTATCCGGTTGAGTACCGCGCGAGTAGGGCGCTGCGCAAAACAAACATCGCTGAGTAGTGGTCACGCTGATTGAGATTTCCGACCTCGTTACGCTTGGCTAATTAAGCTTTTCCAACAAATAATTAATTAACCCGCGAGCGCATTGTGCCCCTTTAAAGACATGATATGATTGGAATATTTTCATAACCGACACACATCACTGATGTCATCATGTTGACACATTCAATCATAAACGTCTTAAAACAAACATCAACATTATTTAGGTTTGGTTATTCTCCCGAAAGGGGTTGCTCTTTTGGCTCTCAAATTTGACAGAAATCTAATAAAAAATTGTTGACAAGACAGTTGTCGCTATTTCTACTAACTTGTCATTCTGGTTGTCGCCATTATGACTGTATACCACCAACATGAGTGTCAGTTAATTTGGATTATTTACCTTGTATTTCCATGGTTTGAATTGTATGAACCAATAAAACTACAACACAATACCAATGATATATTCATTTTTAGTGTTCATAATTTCATCCCAACTGTATGTTGCTGTGTTTTAACAGGAAATTGTCGGTGTATTTGCAGAAGTTTTATGACTACTAAGGCAGAAAAACCAACGCTATCAGGCACACGTCTGAAAACCCGTAAAAGGGGTAAGTGGAAACTGTCCAAATTGTATGTGCTTTTCAGTTAAACAATAGAACACGGATATAGCGAACTCGGATATAGTGAACAATCTGATATAGCGAAAAAAAATTTAAGACCCGTCCCTATTTAGTATCATTTAAATTATATGCGTATAGCGAACACCGGATATAGCAAACTAAATTATTTGTTCCCTTGGAGTTTGTTATATGAGACTTCTACTGTACTTTTTTTGACTCCATTGTGCTCAATATTTTATTCAAATTTGATTGACTTTCTTGTAAGAAATGCCCACATATGATACCTTGTAAGAACAAACCAATTTTCACTTTGTTGAAGTAAACAATTTTCTTTTTTGCTTGGGAATAGTTTTGTAGAAAATTGATTTTACTTTGCAGATGAAAAAGAAAAGTACGACCCTGCAGCTTTTAGAGACACCATTATCCAGGGCCTTGATGAGACTGAGGGCGATCTAGATAAGGTGATTACATACTTCACACTCTTTTAGAGACACCATTATCCAGGGCCTTGATGAGACTGAGGGGGATCTAGATAAGGTGATTACATACTTCACACTCTTTAAGAGACGCCATTATCCAGGGCCTTGATGAGACTGAGGGCGATCTAGATAAGGTGATTACATACTTCACACTCTTTTAGAGACGCCATTATCCAGGGCCTTGATGAGACTGAGGGGGATCTATATAAGGTGATTACATACTTCACACTCTTTTAGAGACGCCATTATCCAGGGCCTTGATGAGACTGAGGGCGATCTAGATAAGGTGATTACATACTTCACACTCTTTTAGAGACGCCATTATCCAGGGCCTTGAAGAGACTGAGGGCGATCTAGATAAGGTGATTACATACTTCACACTCTGTTAGAGACACCATTATCCAGGGCCTTGATGAGACTGAGGGCGATCTAGATAAGGTGATTACATACTTCACACTCTTTTAGAGACACCATTATCCAGGGCCTTGATGAGACTGAGGGCGATCTAGATAAGGTGATTACATACTTCACACTCTTTTAGAGACACCATTATCCAGGGCCTTGATGAGACTGAGGGGGATCTAGATAAGGTGATTACATACTTCACACTCTTTAAGAGACACCATTATCCAGGGCCTTGATGAGACTGAGGGCGATCTAGATAAGGTGATTACATACTTCACACTCTTTTTAGAGACACCATTATCCAGGGCCTTGATGAGACTGAGGGCGATCTAGATAAGGTGATTACATACTTCACACTCTTTTAGAGACACCATTATCCAGGGCCTTGATGAGACTGAGGGCGATCTAGATAAGGTGATTACATACTTCACACTCTTTTAGAGACACCATTATCCAGGGCCTTGATGAGACTGAGGGCGATCTAGATAAGGTGATTACATACTTCACACTCTTTTAGAGACACCATTATCCAGGGCCTTGATGAGACTGAGGGCGATCTAGATAAGGTGATTACATACTTCACACTCTTTTAGAGACACCATTATCCAGGGCCTTGATGAGACTGAGGGGGATCTTGATAAGGTGATTACATACTTCACACTCTTTTAGAGACACCATTATCCAGGGCCTTGATGAGACTGAGGGGGATCTTGATAAGGTGATTACATACTTCACACTCTTTTAGAGACACCATTATCCAGGGCCTTGATGAGACTGAGGGGGATCTAGATAAGGTGATTACATACTTCACACTCTTTTAGAGACACCATTATCCAGGGCCTTGATGAGACTGAGGGTGATCTAGATAAGGTGATTACATAATTCACACTCTTTTAGAGACACCATTATCCAGGGCCTTGATGAGACTGAGGGCGATCTAGATAAGGTGATTACATACTTCACACTCTTTTAGAGACACCATTATCCAGGGCCTTGATGAGACTGAGGGCGATCTAGATAAGGTGATTACATACTTCACACTCTTTTAGAGACACCATTATCCAGGGCCTTGATGAGACTGAGGGCGATCTAGATAAGGTGATTACATACTTCACACTCTTAGGATAACTCAGCTGAAGATTTGAATTGAATCACCAAAATGTGTGGAGTTGTATTGTCATGATTTTACATTTTACTGAATACTAGACAGTATCTATTTTCCGTAATGAATGTGATCGTTCCACTAAATACCAATGGCAATTTCGTAGGATCCAGCGGAAATAAATTGGCTGGAACATATGATAACTGAAGAAATTGTCTTAAAACTGTTTACCAGAAGCGAATTTTTTGAATGAGTCAGTTGATAGCATTCTCTACCCATAGAGGCAGCTCAGATGTAACTGAGCAAGCCTCTGTTCTTATTAGCCTTATACATAGGATAGAAAGGAAGAAATCTGATTAGAGGCAATCCAAGTTAGTTGTGCAATCAGCGATGAAGTTTCAAAAGTGAGCATACGCAAAGGCTTGGTCATTTCCTTATGCTTCGACAACACTACTTTAACATCCAGGGGAGGTAACTCTTACGGAACCAAAGAAATTTTGGGAACAAAAACGGAGGTGTTGCTTGGATACAACTGAGCTGCCTCTGTTAGGAGAAATGGTTGAAAGGGGTTGTATTCTAAATGTTGGAAAATTATTCTTTTATGTTTCTTTAAGTATCTTTAAATAATTTTAATTGACATTTTCAGGTTTCCAAGTACCTTGACACCTCCGGTTCTCGACTTAACTATCGCCGATACGCTGATGTTCTGTTTGATATCCTCTTTGCTGGCGGACAACTAGGTATGTTTAAGAAACATTTCTATCAGGGTATCATTTAAAAGATTCATTTTTGGTGGTTTAATTTTTGGAAAAATTCCAGTTTAACAAAAATAACATGATTGTATCAGAAACCACAGAAATATTTAGATTTAGATTTGCCAAATTGATACAGAATAATGTACATTTATTGAGTAAGTAATACCATTTTATAACAAATATTTAGTTTTAGATTTGCCACTTTGATCAGAATTATATAAATTCATTTAAAGAGTTAAAAAATAACTGAAAGAGTTCACATGCTTGTAATTATACCCCCGCTACGACGTAGTCGGGGGTATATAGCGCTCCGCGTGTCCGTCCGTCCGTGCGTCCGTCCGTGCGTCCGTCAGAAATCGTTTCCGGAGCATTACTCAAAAACTATACCACTTAGAAACTTCAAATTTGGTATGGAAGTAGCCTATATGATGCTGTGGTGCCTTTTAGGGGTTTCAGCTCAATGGTCCAAATAATTTTTGAAATTTTGACCAAAAACGATCCGATTTTTGGACTTTGTCTCGTTTCCGGAGCATAACTGAAAAACTATACCACTTAGAAATTTCAAATTTAGTATGGAAGTAGCCTATATGTCGCTGTTGTGCCTTTTAGGGGTTTCAGCTCAATGGTCCAAATAATTTTTGAAATTTTGACCAAAAACGGTCCGATTTTTTTACTTTGTCTCGTTTCCGGAGCATAACTGAAAAACTATACCACTTAGAAACTTCAAATTTGGTATGGAAGTAGCCTATATGATGCTGTGGTGCCTTTTAGGGGTTTCAGCTCAATGTTCTGAATAATTTTTGAAATTTTGACCAAAAACGGTCCGATTTTTGGACTTTGTCTCGTTTCCGGAGCATATGTAAATACCAAATGACTCGACACTTTAAATTTGGTATGGAAGTATACAGTCGAACCTTGGATACCCGGACTCCGTATATCCGTAAATCTCACCTTACGGACAAAATTTTTTCAAACAATGTGTCTATATTTCTTAAGAAAAATGACCCAGTTAACCGGACGATTTGCTATCCGGACGATTTTCACCTGTAACCAAAACAAGGTTCGACTGTATAGTGCTGTTGTGCCTTTTAAGGGTAATTCCAGGGTTCCCAGAATTTTATTCAAAAACTAAATAGCCGGGGATGTTTTGAAGTGAAATAGTTTTTAGGGTTGCAAGATCATTGTGTTCAAAGTCATAATCATTTCAAATTAATGTTACGTGAAGGCGGTCAAACTACAGGCGGGGGTATGTGAGCCGCGCTCACTTTTGCCTTGTTTGTCCCCCCCCCCCACCGCGAAGCGGGGGACATAGTATTCAGCTCCGTACATACGTACGTCCGTCTCGCTTCTTGTTAGCGCGATATCTAATGAACCGCTCAACCTAGAATCTTCAAACTTGGTACAAGTCTTCATCTGGGAAATACGCAGACCTGAAAATTTTTCGATGACCTTGACTTAATTTTCAAGGTCACAGCGAGACTTTGACCAGTTTTGAAAATGTTGTTAGCACGATATCTAATGAACTGCTCAACATAGAATCTTCAAACTTGGTACCAGTCTTCATCTGGGGAATATGCAGACCTGAAAAGTTTTTGGTGACCTTGACCTCATTTTCAAGGTCACAGCGAGACTTTGACCAGTTTTGAAAATGTTGTTAGCGCGATATCAAATGAACTGCTCAACCTAGAATCTTCAAACTTGGTACCAGTCTTCATCTGGGGAATACGCAGACCTGAAAAGTTTTCGTTGACCTTGACCTCATTTTGAAGTTCATGGCAAGACTTTGACCAGTTTTGAAAATGTTGTTAGCGCGATATCTCATGAACCCTTCGACCTAGAGTCTTCAAACTTGGTACCAGTTTTCATCTGGATAATACGCAAACACCAATTGATTTGGGTGACCATGACGTCATTTTGACCGTTTTTTAAATGTTGTTGGCGCGATATCTTGTGAACCATTGTATTAAGTATCTTCAAATTGGTACAAATCATTGGGAGAATATGCATGCATAAATCTGTACTAATCTTTATTTCGGAATATGCAAATGCAATCAATTTGGGTGTCATGTCAAAGATGCTGAAAACCAATGACATTCTCATAAGAATAATAACAATTGAATGAAATATTCTTGATTGCGGCGGGGGACATGGTCACGTATGTGACAATTACTTGTTTTAAAGGCTTCCTATGGCATGACAAAGGATTATTTGTATCTTTAATTTTGAAATGATAGGAATAACCCCTTCAAGGACAAGTTTAGATTGAGACCTTTAAAATAACAATGCAAATTTGAAAATTTGTTTACAAAAGCATTTCAATATTTTCAGCTCCCGGTGGATTTGTTGTCCAAGACCCTGATCCTGAAAAACCGTCCCGTACAAATGTGTGTGTCTTCAGTACAGATGAGGACATTGATGCCCAGAAGAGATTTTATGAAGTGAGTTTTCAAATACAAAACAACTTTGTTGATGAGGTATTCTTTCAACAGGGTGTTTTGTAGTGAATTAAATCTTTTTCTTTGTTTTCTGCAAGATCTTGTTCAAGATCTATCAAGGGAGAATAATGTTTAGTCCAAATGTCTTTAAAAAGGGAAAATGACCTAAGAAACACCTTACAATGAACATTGATTCTGCACACTTGTTTATTATCATGGTAAAGGAATATGAAGCTAAAGGAATTTATTTAAAAGTCTTGACAGTCCAAAGATAGGACAATAACTGCAAAAACATCTTATTATCTGCCAAAAATATGAACAGTATTCTATGTTTCTGAGGAGTTGTCAGAAGATAATGATATCCAAAACACCTTTATATCCGACAATGACCATGGACTACAACCACATCATTTTGATGTTGTCAGGTGTTCTACAAGCTGATCCGACGCTACAAGTACCTTGAGAAGTCATTCGATGACAGTCTGAAGAAGATCCTGGTCTTCCTGAAGGGCTTCAAAGAAGATGAGCGCCGCAAGCTTGCAATCATCACCAGCCTCCTGCTGGCTAACGGGCTCTGTACCGCCCGTGTCCTCGCCAGTCTCTTCGAGGACCATCTTGTTAAGGAGGGTAGGTCTCCTTTCAATTCAACTCAAGGCCAATACAATATTAATTTAGTTAAAAATGGGCATATATATACAAATACATATTTGGATGGTACACTTCCCTACACTATGAAACAGAAATATTTACTGGCTAATACATACAAGTTGATGGAAAAACTTCTAAAGTTTCTGTGGATAGAAAAGCATATCTTGATGAATCATTACATTGGTGTAGGTTTAAAACCCTTAATACTGCATTTGTTATCAACTATTTGACTAATAAAATGAATTTTTTTTTCAGTTGATTCAGGTTTCATTAGGAATTAATATTGTCACTGTCAACCTCACATACTGTAGAACTTGCTTAAAAACACAGATGTAAAAATTTGAAGCTTGAGTCATCACTGAAGTAAATGCTTCACTTTTGATTAAGCAAGCAGAGAATTAAGTCAGTTAAGACACACATGATAACCTTTGACAATTCAGGGATTAAGATGTTTGTTTTCTATTTAAGGACTATGTCTGGATTTCGCCGTTGTGCTGTTCAGAACCTGGCTGTCGGAGAAAGATTTGAACTCTGTCTTTGCTTCCCTAAAGAAGTCACAAATAGATTCCCGTCTCTTGGTGAGTGACCTGTAATGTTTTAACATTTTGATTATAATTGACCGAGTACCAAGAATAATCATTTCAAATATTAATTTTATTGAGATACGAAATCTGCTACTCACCGCAGTCCTGTAGTTTGCATAAATATTTACCAGTTAAGTTTTGGGCCGATTTTGATCAGACTGTATAAGTATCAAAACAAGAACAAGTCCAGTAGCCTGTTCTATGGGAAAAAGAAGTTGTGCAAGTGGAGGGCAATAACTAGTAGTTCATTGGACTAGTTTTAGTTTAGTTTATTTATTACAATGGAGATGCATCTTGTTAGCATAAATATTTATTTAATTTAATTATTATTATAAATTTAATAAGGTCTGAATAACTTGAGCATTGATGTGGTTACCCTCCACCAACAGAGATTGGATAAACAAATTAAATATTTTGAATTTGTTTGTATGCTCAAAATGATAAGTGTTGCAATATATAGGTAATTTTCAAATTTATTAATTTTGCATGATCTCTTGACTAAATAACAGCAGTAAGAGTACAGATAAATGTTTAATTTCTAATTGTTCTATCTCGATGTTTGCAGGAGTTGTTCCCCATTAACAAGAGAAGTGAGGCTACTTTCTCCACTTACTTCCGCAATGCAGGGCTTGGACCTATTGCAGATATGCAGGTTTGTAGTGTCACTAGAATGTATTTTTAGCTCATCAGGACTGAAAGTCCAGATGGGCTTATGGCATGGCCCGTCGTCCGGCGTCCGTCCGTCGTCCGTCCGTCATCCGTCGTCCGTCGTCCGTCCGTCCGTAAACTTTTGACACTTTCGACTTCTCCTCATGAACCATACACATTAGAGAGTTGAAATTTTGTGTACAAGTACCTTAGCATATGGAGATTCTAATTTGTAACTTTGGTGAGCCTGTGACCCCAAATAGGGTCACAGGGGTCACAACTTTAAAAACCTATTTTCATCTTCTTCTCCAGTTCCAGAAGGACTAGAGAGTTAAAAATGATATGTGCATACTCCTTGGCCAATGGGGATTCCAATTTGTAACTTTGGTGACCCTGTGACCCCAAATAGGGTCACAGGGGTCACAACCTTAAATACCTATTTTCATCTTCTTCTCCAGTTCCGAAAGGAGTAGAGAGTTAAAAATTATATGTGCAGACTCCTTGGACAATGGAGATTCTAATTTTTAACTTTGGTGACCCTGTGACCCCAAATAGGGTCACAGGGGTCACAACCTTAAATACCTATTTTCATCTTCTTCTCCAGTTCCAGAAGGACTAGAGAGTTAAAAATTATATGTGCAGACTCCTTGGCCAATGGGGATTCCAATTTGTAACTTTGGTGACCCTGTGACCCCAAATAGAGTCACAGGGGTCACAACCTTAAATACCTATTTTCATCTTCTTCTCCAGTTCCAAAAGGAGTAGAGAGTTAAAAATTATATGTGCAGACTCCTTGGACAATGGGGATTCTAATTTGTAACTTTGGTGACCCTGTGACCCCAAATAGGGTCACAGGGGTCACAACCTTAAATACCTATTTTCATCTTCTTCTCCAGTTCCAGAAGGACTAGAGAGTTAAAAATTATATGTGCAGACTCCTTGGCCAATGAGGATTCCAATTTGTAACTTTGGTGACCCTGTGACCCCAAATAGAGTCACAGGGGTCACAACCTTAAATACCTATTTTCATCTTCTTCTCCAGTTCCAAAAGGAGTAGAGAGTTAAAAATTATATGTGCAGACTCCTTGGACAATGGGGATTCTAATTTGTAACTTTGGTGACCCTGTGACCCCAAATAGGGTCACAGGGGTCACAACCTTAAAAACCTATTTCATCTTCTTCTCCAGTTCTAAAAGGACTAGAGAGTTGATAGTGATATGTGCAGACTCCTTGGACAATGGGGATTCTAATTTGTAACTTTGGTGAACCTGTGACCCCAAATAGGGTCACAGGGGTCACAACCTTAAAAACCTATTTTCATCTTCTTCTCCAGTTCTAAAAGGTCTAGAGAGCTGAAATTATATGTGCAGACTCCTTGGCCAATGGGGATTCTAAATTGTAGATTTCGTGACCCCATGACCCCAAATAGGGTCACAGGGGTCACAACCTTAAAAACCTATTTTCATCATCTTTAGCTCCTAAAGGTCTATTGAGCTGAAAGACTGCATGTAGACTCCTTGGCCAATTGGGATTCTAAATTGTAGATTTCGTGACCCCATGACCCCAAATAGGGTCACAGGGGTCACAACCTTAAAAACCTATTTTCATCATCTTTAGCTCCTAAAGGTCTATTGAGCTGAAAGACTGCATGTAGACTCCTTGGCCAATTGGGATTCTAAACTGTAGGTTTTTGTGACCCCATGACCCCAAATAGGGTCACAGGGGTCACAATCTTAAAAACCTATTTTTCTCCATTAGATGACAGTCTATGGCAAATTTATTTCGCCTTGGATATTTTAGTGTGGACTTCTTTCAGTGTCTGATTTTGGCGATCTAAAAAGTGTTGAATAATAATACATTTGTTTTGTAATATTTTTATAGGTTCTTGCAATAGGTAACATCAGTTTCATTTTTAGCTCATCTTGCCTGTATAAAGCAAACTTGATATGATGCCTGATGAGCTACAGAGCCAATGGCTCTATTTTTGAAATTAAGGTTTGAAAAATGATGGAGATAAAATTCTTTGTTTCTAAGTTTGTCTGATAATCATTGGAGATATCACGATGCCGACATTATTTTATATATGTTGCCGGATTAATGAACAATACCATTGGATACAAGTAATGATATCCTATTTCAGTGTTTTGTATTTAAAAAATATTTGTTATTTACAAACACTTTTTAAGGTATTAAACAAATTTAAGTAAACAATATTTATGACAAAAAAAATCCATTTTATCACGATTTTTACAAATATCATATTAAGTAGAACAGTTCTCATTCTCAACATATTGTTCAAACACAAATCATTGTGAAGGGTTTGTGACACCTACCAATCTCACCATTTCAACTACTTATTATGGGGTCCATAGATAAGCTCTTCTTATGTGCATTATCGACCATGGCCCATTAGTGTCAATATTAGCTTGCTCTCACTTGCTTTAATTATTGACCTGAATTTGGTCAGAAAAGCCTTTAAAAGGGTCCCAAAAGAATCTTACATTTGGCCTTGTACTATTGCATGAACGCTAAATTTTATCAGTAGCTAATTTAATGGTTTTCATGCGTATATTTCCAGACGAAGCAGGCGGCTGTGGAGATGAAGAAGAAACTCCAACAGGAGATTTATGACATGATCAAAGACCATGAGGCTGCCAGCGAGGTGTGTAGAAAATACCATATTTCTTAAAAAGTACTGCTATATATAGATTGTTACTCCTTTCACACATACAAGCTAGAATCGGGCCCAGTTTAAACTTTTCTGTTAACAATTAAGCACTCCTTTAGAAATCTTCTTTCATTGGATATGAAATTGCTTAGTGTTGTTTGATATCTTAGCCCTTTATGTCAAGGTGTTTGTTTTACCCCACTTGACAAATCCATTAGTTGAGAAGAGAATAATGTAAAGATCATAGGCAGTTGGAACTGTTGGCATCTTACATCACTTCTCCAGTAAAATTCTCTTCAGTTATGTGTCCAGAAAATGTGGATGTTCCATTGTGATTACTTCCCTTTAGATAGATGAGGATAATGTTTTCCTGTGAAAATTATTTTATTTAATTTAACTGATCCTTGCTTGAATTGTCTTTAATTCATATTTTTAATATTCAATATTCTTCACCTGTACAGATCAAGAGTTATGTATTAGAAGAGATGCAGAAAAACAACATACCAGAGCATGAAGTCGTCATCCTGGTGAGTTTAATAAGTGTGTTACAAGAGACAGATCTGTAATTAGCAGCCCTGATTAAGTCGGTGCTGCCATCAGATTTTGTACAGTCTTTGCCGGACTTGTATAGTGGCCAGAACCTTTTTCATTTAGCTCTTAAGAACTCATATGCACATATTACTGCTTATACCTTCAGGAGATTTATTTTGACATGTTCAAGCTGCAAATGGCTAAAATATTGCCCAAGCGGCGTAAAACAACAACTCTCTCACTTTCATAGGATGTAAAATTGTTACAACCTAGTCAAACTTAGTGAATTTATTAGGTGTGAGAACATAGTCAACCTTTGTGAATTTAACTTCATTTTCAAAAATAAGTCACACTGGTTTTCAACATCTATTTCATGTAATATATGGATAAATTTAGATTTTGACTTCATCATAATCAGGCTTTATTTTAAAACTAAAAAAATACCTATCCATAATGGTGGACCTCTATATCCTGTTATTGTTTGTTGCAGGTATGGCACATACTCATGCTATCAGTTGAGTGGAACAAGAAAGATGAACTGGTTGCGGAGCAGGCTATAAAGCATCTTGCTACGTACACGCCTCTCCTTGCCGCTCTGGCTAAGTCTGGCAAGTCGGAGCTGGCTCTCATGCTGCGTATCCAGGATTACTGCTACGAGAATATGAACTTCATGAAATCCTTCCAGAAGATTGTTGTTCTTCTCTACGACAGTATGTATTTGATCCTCCAAAAACTAAGAATGTTTTTTCTTAAAGACTGAGAATGGTGTTTCATACAAGAGTAAGAGTTTCAATCTTAAGATCATCACATAGGTATTTAAAGAATATTTTTTCACAGTGCTCAGATTGTTGTGCTTCAGAGAGTTAACTTTCATTTAAATATCGGATCGATTGCAATGTTGATATGATGACAATCGACATGATGTCTTCACAATAGTTTATCTATTCTGACAAGTATAATTTTGGTAGAGATAAGATGGAAGAGGATGTTTAATGATGAGTTGTATCGATGTTACAGAGGATGTTCTGAGCGAAGATGTGATCAGGAAGTGGTACAAGGACGGCCACTCCTCCAAGGGTAAAAGTACCTTCCTCGAGCAAATGAAGAAGTTTGTTGAATGGCTCGAGAATGCGGAAGAAGGTAAATACATTTTAAAAGATTGGTTTTAATAACTTCATTCGGAAGAGATAAGGCATCAAGATCTTTAAGACTTTGTTATTTTGACAGTGTTGTCAAATTTTAAAGTACAGTAGAAAACGGATATAACCTGGTTTCCATGGCAACAGTTTCAACTTAGAACATATGGTGTGAGGACCATTTCAGGGCCATATCGCAAAACTATTTAATATGATTTTACGAAACTTGGTATGTGGTTTGTCCTAGTGGTGGAGTGGTGTCTTTTCTATTTTAGTTATTCTGAATTATTTTTCTGGTTTCTATAGAAACAAGTTGGAACTAGGTGTATATGGGGGGTAGGGTCTGTTTCCGTACTTGAGCTTAAAAACTATTCAAAATATTTTTACTAGACTTGATATGTGGATAGAACTACTGGGGGAGTGGTGCCTTTTGCTACTTTGGTTATTCTGAATTGTTATTTTGCTGGTTTCCATGGAAATTTGAAATTTGTACATAATTGGGGTAGGGTCACTTTCGGATTAAATGTTAGCGGGGGACATCACAGTGCATCACATGCACATATTTCTAGTTTTAAAGTGTGCCTATCCAAACAAGTGGAACAACCAGAATGGTCAATAAAAATCATATTTGAATATATTCCATCTAGAGTGCAAACACTGGAATCGTTTTGTCTGATGTTCTGTACAAAACAGATAGAAATAGAAGATATTGTTTCTGGTTTTATCATGTAAGAACATTTGTTTACATTTCAACCTATCTATTTTCAGAGTCAGAAGAGGAGGATGATTAGTCCTAAGTGTACTGCTGCATCAGCAGAATCCACCAGGGACGTGCAACAACATTTGTATCTACAGGCACTGTTTGACACCATGAACCATCGGACTGACTGACGCTGAAGTGTTTATCCGGAAGTGGCCGTGTATGCATTCATCTTTGCTAATATATACAGCCAGCATTATGTGCAGGATACTCTGGACTCTAATGTGTTCCTCGGGAGACACTGTTGCCGTGGCAACATGATGAGTTACTATGGCAACCAGGACTGTATTTGAGTTTCCAGGGCAACGAGGGAGAGTGTTTGCCTGTAGTGCCTTGTTAGAGACTGTTGCACTATTACTGACTTTCATAAGTTCTTACTTAATCAGATTGCCAGCCTTTAGTCTTCTCTACCATCTGAGCATTGATGCCAAGATTTGCAGTTTTAATGTGTACATCTGGAGTCGAGATGTTTATGAGAAATTATGACAAATGAAATTTTTAGCAAATTGCTTGTCTAATATATTATACATGTAAAAGATGTCCAAGTTGAATGTGACTGGATTATTGATAGAAACACTGCAATAATATCAGTGTTAGTTATCTTGCCAAATATGTCAACAGTTCACAGAAGTCGATCGGACTTTAAAATATTGTGTACATTGTCAGTGGCCAGTGAATCGACTTGTTCAGTGCACACAGTGACTCTTGCCTTCGTGGCATGACTCTGTAACCATCACTTCAGCTTGTAAGGTGCATCAAGGGCTTTGTTTAATGTTCAAGGAAATCAGCACAGAAAAGTCTCAGTCTTTGTTTTGATGGATCTTTTGTTGCAATGAGACATTATTTCAGTTTATCATGATCTCGGCTATTACTGCTTTTGTCACAGATTTGAATAAACAAATGTTTTCCTCACTGTACTGTTTGAAAGCCTTCCAAGGGAGGCTACTCTATTCAAGGGGGGTAACTCATCACTTAACCTGTCCGAAGACTGCTAGGGTCATATCATTGTTAGCATATATTTTTGTAAAGTCACCCAGAGGCCCAGTATTATTGAGCAGCATATCTGTGGCCTTCTAAATGTTGATTTTATTCTTATCAAGTGACTCAAATCTGATCAAACTGTACGGCAGTCGTTCTGACCCATGTAGAATAAAATGGTTTATGTTACATGTGCATATGTTATTGATCATATCAGATATTGACCATCTGTTTGTAAATACAGCCTTGATCATACTCAACGAGCAATTCAACTATTTTTATGATCATTATCCTCAAGGCATTTTGTTACATTGCAATCGTCGCCCTTGAGCCAAAATCAAAACATTTGGAAATGAATATTTTGTTCTTTGCATGATTTTGTCCTGTCAAGCTCTGGTGATGGTAAATTCCACTGTTCTACGCAGTTAGTGGTTGACACTGACCCACTCTTACTTTCGTCTTTGTAAATTGTCCTATTGTGCTGCCCAGTCTAGGTGAACCAACATTTTGCATTTTACTGTTAGATTTCTCGCACAACCTACTCGTGGCGATATGTTTTGTTTTGAATGAACTCTCACTTTTGAGAGCTTTCTCATTCAGTGCATGTGCTACTTTGCATTGGACTAAAGGACTGTATTATGCCATTGGTCTCTTGTTTATCTACAAATTGACTCGATTGTTAAGGTGACTTCCTGTTATAAGAAATCAATCAGGTACATCATCCTCAAATAGTTGTCATTTTGTAAGATTCAGATTTTGTGAATAAAATATGAATTGACAAAGCGTTCTGATTTATGAGAATGTGACTCTCTGTATTCATATAGCATGTTATTCCCAACCACAAAGTTTGGGCTCAGTCCATGTTCTGTGTTCAAGGAGACAGCTTTTCTAAGGAACTATTGAAGATAGGATTACCAAATTCCATGAAATTTGCTGTGTCTTCAGGGTATCCATACCTATTGAATTTGAAAATTGAGACTGCAATTATGTTATACAAAACTATTGCCCTTATCCCATGTTTTTAGACTCTGTTCAAGGGTACCTTCATAGGGGAGAACTTTTCTCAGAAACAAGGACAATTATTTTTACGGCGTTACGGCCCTTCTTCCAAGATTTTTGAAATTTTATTTAGGAAACTTTCTGGAGGTAAAATGATAAGCAATTTTGCGAGGGATGTTGATGACTTTAATATATGACAGCCTGTTCGCAATAGCCAAGAAAATATTTACATTACAGTCATTACATGCTCATCAGACCTGAAACCCCTACCTGAACAAATGAAACAACCAAGCAAAAAGAATGACGTGCTCCACGTTTTTCACGTGCAGGTTGTTAGGTCACGTGATCTCTCCCGCATACTCAGAGAACAGAATTTAACCCAAGCTGTACATTATGAAACTACAAAAACGTAAGAAAACTGTATATTAGTACAAAAACAACGATGGACTGCATTATACTGTAGGTATATCAGAAATGAGTGGATATTCGGCTAATGCTCCTAAAAACACCATAGCAACGAGACCGGAAGTGTGGTATTATGTCTAGAGGATGTATTCTTATGTCTCTGTTACACAGAAAAACATAATTTTAATAAGTATGTGGGCTAAATAAATCCAACCTTATGTTGATTTTTGGGAATTTTAAACAACATAAACTTACTTTCAATTTCGGCTGCTATAAATATCTCCACCGTACACCTCGGTAATTCTGGTAACGGTTACATACAGTTATAAAACCGTATAATAACGTTTGTTATTCACACGTGAAGTGCATATATGATATGAATATTATAGTAACACATATGAAAACCCAAGCAGTAGTTCAATTCGATGGTGTACTAGTTTACCCATGCTCTCCCAACAAAAGTTATAAGCAAGTAATATGAGTTTCTCATTGAATGCAACTTGAGCGACGAATGACGGGCTGTTCTCCTAACCCTTGAGAAGACTCCATTCCCTTCACATCTGCGGTGCACAAATATTACTTGACAGATGTCGGCATAAAGTTTAGGCGAATTTTGATAGATAGAAAAAAACTTTTTGCGGTATCAACAGTACCTATCTGTAATATCATGATTTATTGCAAGAAGTAGAATACATATACATTTACTGTGAAATTAATTGCTTATAAAGTTACAGTGACGATACATTAATTTGATATATGAGTCGTTTTCAAAATATGTCAATATTTGGTTCTCATGAAAAGACAAAATTAAAGGATTGAAAAAATAAAATTCATTCCTTTCATTACATTATTTCACTATTAATCTCTCTTCACATTAAAGAATTGACCCTTAAATACAATTTGTTTCTCCAAAAATCAAACATTTTTCTCTAATCTTAATATTAACATTCTTTCCCGTAACAACACTAAGATGGGGTAATATGTCAAAATGAATAATAATTTTTGCAATATTTTAGTACAGACATAAGGAGTAACCTCTATTCAAAGAACATTCACTTAAATGTGGGAAGATGCATTGTCGTTTTTGCCCAACCACCGTTGTATGCGAACTTAAATAAAAACGACACACAGACCAATGTTTCAATTATCAATTTTATGAAAAAAAATGGAGTTACAATGTTTTTTGTTATATGAGTAATATCAAAAGAATTTGGCAAATGTTTACATTACAAAGCTGTTACACAGATTGAATAAGTTAATCGTTACTTATGTTATGGTAACCTAAATCATCGATGTCATATGATCGAAAATATACATTTTAACTTAAACTGTGAAACGATCACACAAAAATAACAAACTTAAATTTTTCAAAGAGTATAGATTGTGCTAAACCTTAAATTCTAAAATTTACTGTTCCAATTTAGGTTGATCAATGGGGTATGCAGTGATTTGCTGTGGTTTAGGTATTAATGCACTGAATAGAAATGCTCATGCATTGTATCAGATACGAAGGGTTAATTTATTTTAAAACAGTCAATATCATAGAAACATATAATATTAACATGTAAGATATTCTTTCCCGTAACAACAAGTCTTTACTGTAACAGTTCAAGCAAATACATATAATGATTTTCAAACTGGTGTGACATTATATTATCGAAAAATTTACAGCTATTTACTGTTTAGCTTAACTTATCTGGAAACATAAATTCAACAACGATTCAATAATGTTTAGTAAATTAAGACCTTTTAAAGCAATAAACTTCTTTACTGTAACGAAAAAGTATTCTTTACTGTAACAGAAACATTTATTTGTTGTTTATATATAACATGTGCTTAATGAAATAAACGTTGATTACACATGCATTAGAAGATCATATACATGGAGTTTTAAAACAGAAGATGTGATTGCTCAAAACCAGTCAATGTTAATTGTAACAAGAGAGAGTAAATTCTTTCCTGTAACAATTTCAGTCAAATCCTTCTTCTCATTCTATTTTGATGATTTAAGACACACAAATGTGACTTAACTTGTCTTCAAGCAGTCAAAAGCTTAGTTGCGTATTGTACTTGTAAAACTTTTGTAAAGCTCTGAATTTTCTTTGCTGTAACAAAATCATTCTTTCCTGTAACAATTTTTAGCGTAACAGGAAAGAATGTAACATGAAAGAAAAACATCAACATTTTTTGCTTCATATGAAAATGAATGCTCCCTTGCAAAGCTTTTTCTCTTACTGTGTAAGGTGTTTCAAAATTCCAATGCAGTCATGTAAACAATATTAAGTCTTAGTGGAATATCAATGCTAGAGGATTGTTACAGGAAAGATTCATTAAAAATATATGTTAAAACATTCTATCTTTTTTAGTTTTTCCTGCAGCTCTCACCCATTTTATCATCTTGAATGCATAGTACCAAGCAACGTTGGGAATTGTCAAAGACCATGACAATATACATGGTTAACCCAGCACTAGGGACTATACAGTATTTCAAGTTTGAAGCGTTCGTTACAAGAAAGAACGAAACCTGAGGGACAGCTACAAAACATATTATATCTAAGATTTATGAAGTTGAAAATATTTTATTTAAGGTGTCAATGAACTAAGCAGTACATATGTATTCAACAAAACCCCAAAAAATTATAAACAAACAAGACTTTTTTTGAACAGAGATGAAAATTTGACAACATCTTTACTGAGGGCAACCAAAAGTGACACATTTAAGACATTCAAAGGACTGTTAATTAAAACCTGTAAACATTTTTTCATTTTTAAACAAGAATAAATCAAGATTAAACCATGATACCCTTCCCAGACTTGAAAGTTCAAATAATTTTGATGAAATCATGATTTTATTGATAAAGGACAAGAATTCCTGCATTTTTTTAAAACGACTCATATATTACACCGCCACTTATCACGTGCCGAACTGCTTCATTCGTAATATATCAACATTCATTTAAGTCTTTGACTTGCACACCTACATCTTTGTACATTATTCAAGGTTGTACATTATTCAATAGTTTAATAGTAGTAAATGTGGTTACTTTCAGTTTTTTAAATGCGCAAGTATTCTGATAAAACACTTGCACAATGTACGCCTTGTTTAGAAAAAACTTGAATCCATCAAATATGACATTGAACGAGGAGTAATTTAAGGAGTTCTTAAATGCGTTGTACTTTTAATTTGTATATTTGGTCATTTGAACCTTAAATTTCACGGAAGTGCATCAATAAATAATAAAAACTAACAACATAAATAAATATCATTTTTATTTTATACCTTTCACCTTCAAATGTTTCTAATTTCCCGATCTAACATATTTACATTTTTGAAAGTGATATTATTTAAAATCACCTTTTACTGGTAGATGGGTACGATGTCCTTTAAAACAACAACAAATTGGTAACTGTCATGTCATTTTAAGAAAAATAATCAAAAATGAATTCGCTTTTGTACAAAAAAACACCTATACATAGCGTTCGTTAAAGTAACATAACTACATGTACATAATCAATAAAGTCGTGTTTGACAGGCAAATATGCCAATATCTAATATTGTATATTTAATCTGTTTATTGAGAAAATAACATCTGGTATGATGTATCATATAAATAAACATTACAGGAATGCTTTTGGGAAATTATCACAGTTCAACTACGAACATATCTCATATTTCATATACAGTCAACAAAAGTCATATATGCCAATATTTGAACAAATCAATAAAATATTTTAAGAATGGCACAAAAATAAAATCCTAAGATTTTCGAGATAAAGTGATCCTTCATAATGTAATGTAATAAAGTAAACTAATAATATCAAGAAACGGTTAATTTCTCCATTTTCGGAGGTTGTGCTTCATATAGCGGAGTCTAATGGTTGAAATAAAGTCACATATGACACCGAAAGGCAATTTAGATATACACATTGAAAACACCGTAACTTAAAAAACATATAAAAATCAACAACTACATTTGATCAAAACACAACTCCGACAAACGTATCAATACACATATTTATAAAATTACAAGAATGACAATCTCATGTTATAAAAATCCAATGGCAAGAAAACGCTGAACACTGGAATATCCTTTTTTGGCATTAGAAGGCTTGCTCCCATAAAACCAAGGTTGCAAATATTTCACAAATGCATAGAATCTTGAAAGCAGTTTATCTGTTATGAACACCCACGTGGTTAGAAGTTCTCATAATGATGCTCAAACATTGCCTTCGTGACCTTGCTGGCGTCCACGCATGCGCGCTCCACACCTTTAGTCACTCCAGGGGGTCCGCAACTAAAGACGCCAACTTTCTTCACCTGCAATGGTAAGAGAAGTGTCATCGATGTGTTTTACTATATTCACGACATTACCTACTTTCAAATATACAGAGCTTTAACTTATAATAACGAAAAAAATATATCTAAAAGCATCTTACATAAGAGACATGTGTTGTGATGAAAGGCAACAGTTCAACTTTAAATGGGCAGTAGCATTTTGTGTAAGAAAAAGGAATGTCATGGCTGAAATTTAATTTCATATTTGATTTGTTACTGCTTCATTTACTTTAAATACATTTTTTTTCAATTGGAACCATTTATTTTCCTGACATCTTCTTACATTCCCCAAGACAACGGTCTACTGCCCCTTAAGGGGAAACACAAAACTATGTTATTAGCAGAAATTGTTACTTTTATGGACAAATCAGTAACCTTACCAACCCCATTGTGTTGATGACTACCCACCCAGATTACAGTTTTATTAGATTTTTGTATCTCCTAATTAGATTTTTTTTAGTTTTTAGTTTTAAATTAAAGTCAATATAAAAGATCAATAATTGAGGTTACATACATGTATTATAACATAAAGTTCTAGCATATTTTTGAGTCTGATGGATTGTTAATAACAAATAGAGCTTAACTAATCAGTGCATGGGAACGGTGCTTATAAGACAATTTGAGTATTCAACAATACTTCACTTAACACTCAACATCTTTGAAATAACAGAATCCCTTATATCGTATAGCATACTATATGTACTTTAAAATTAAGGGAAATCGACAGTCCTATATTTGTTTATGAATTCAGTTTGATGATATATGATGCACATACCTGTGGATGTTCTCGATGTACTGCTGTCATAATCTTGTTCAGTTGTGGCCGCCCAAAATGTGTTGTTGCTTTCAGTCCTGTAAACACACTCTTGCCTCCTGTCATCTTTTGGAAGTGTTCCTCGAATATGTACTGCAATAAATGATTGGGATGTAACTTTTACATCTTGTAAATACATACACCTTTAAATATTGCGACGCCAAATTAAAATTAATCATCAGAACGGCCTTCAACCCACAACAACACAAGAGTTTCCCGATAAGTCCCTTGACACATGCAAAATCGAATGAAACCAAATACCTCAAAGACAGTATTTTGTGTCGTTCATGAGGAGACCTATTGCTGGATCGTCTGTCTTTATTAGTAAGACTTATCAGTTATTATCGCAGTGGGACATTTCAACAAATATGGTCGAGGCACGCAGTGACACGAATCAAATGTGTCTTTGCCAAACCTAATATCATTTTCGTAGGTGTAATATTATATTAATTATTTGAGATAACACTACGTGGTGAATCGAACAGAACCCCTCATGTCCACTAGAAATGATCGTACTAGCAGTCTACTAACTCGCCAATTTCGCGTTGAATCGAAGTCCAACAAGTGCTTGGTAAGATGTTGTTACGTCCATTACCCTTCTGATAGATGTAAATTGCACATCACCCAAGCCTAAATGTACTTTAGATAGGTTAAGATAGTCAACAAATGTAAAATTGGTAACCACGCAAGAGTAGAAGCACCCTTGCGCAGGGATGACTTTACAATATCCCCAGTGGTTTATCTTATTCAACTCACCAACATGGAGGTCCTGAGGTCAAAGTTCTGGAAGAACTGGGTGATAAAGATATCTATGGAGACCACGCCCATCGTGTCGATCTCCTCAACCTCCCGAAGAATGTCGATCAGCCACTCGAAGTGACGTTGGCTACCCGTGATCCAGATAAAATACACCTGCACAAACGTCAGTATGCTCATATTCACTTTGATAATATAAACAATGTTATAAGTAAATTGGAATAGCCATGCATACATGCATGACTAAAGCTCTGAGCGACGACGATGTTCATTTTGCAATATAAATCAATGGCTCACATGCGTAAAAATCGAAATATTATTAATTGTATTATTTTGAAGCATTGTTTCACGTTGGATCTAAGACGGGTTTTTCAATCTAGTTATGGTAACATTTGAAACACGTTTCACGGGTTGCAATCTATTTGTAAGCCAAATTTTTTTGTGTGTTGATAAATGAATTGACCATTTGCATGGGAAAAATACAATTCAAGCTTTCGTATAAATCAACTTACAGATAAAACATGATCACTATTTTGCTATAATTTTATTAAAATAGAACCTTTGGGATATCTTTGCCAGAAACATTTCGTGTTGTATTGACGTGCTTTTGCAATCAATTAATGCGTGAACGAATTGCAGACAAGGATCCCTGTGACCTCATACCTTTTGACACTTGACCTTGTATGTGTTTCTGATGGAAGACATGTGCACGAAGTCCTTGAGAATGGAGGCGTAAGGAGTGACCCCTATACCGGCTCCAACCAGCACCGACACGTCGTACTGGTACCAGTCCTGCTGACCAGCTCCGTACGGCCCGTCCAGGTACAGCTGAAACCATACATGTACGTATTGAAGGTCATTTGATTGTTTAGGTACAGCTGCAACCATACATGTACGTATTGAAGGTCATTTGATTGTTTAGGTACAGCTGTAACCGTGCATGTACATATGGAAGGTCATTTGATTGTTCAGGTACAGCTGCAACCATACATGTACGTATTGAAGGTCATTTGATTGTTTAGGTACAGCTGCAACCATACATGTACGTATTGAAGGTCATTTGATTGTTTAGGTACAGCTGCAACCATACATGTACGTATTGAAGGTCATTTGATTGTTTAGGTACAGCTGTAACCGTGCATGTACATATGGAAGGTCATCTTAATTGGCTACTTTCTTTCACGCCGCTAATACCTGAAGTTTTACCAGACCTGCGTAAATCTCCAACTAATTCACTTACTCTAGTTTCTTAATGAATACAGAATATTTTACTTGCCATTGGTACTGGAAGGTATCTGGAAAGGGTGACGGCTTATTGCAGTTAAACTGGGCTTATTGAGAATATGTTTTATTTCTCTGGATCAGATTGTGGGTTTCTTGCACAAAACATTTCAGTAAGACCTTCAAAGATTAATTTTCTCTATGAAACTCTATGACGCTTTTAGGTACATAACTTAGTTGTAGTGTTAACAAAATATTATTCACGAAAGACGACTCATGGTGAATGTGTCTTACGATGCAATGACAAAGAGTCGGAAACAGTTCAAATTCTAAAAATTGAAAAATGAACATGAAATACAGCTTGTCCGAGTAAACAATCCTATATCCATGTTACAAAGCCACTTTCAGAATCTGTCACCGCTGAGACCTTCATACCTTAGGGAGCGGGTTATCCTTGAGGTTCTCTAGGTCGAAGGTTTGCCTGATGTTCCAGGTCCACGGCCCCAGGGCCCTGATGTGCAGCTTGAGGGTGTCCTCGTGGGGTGCCGAGGTGAGGGTGAAGGGGTGGTACTCGTCCTTCCCCTGGGTCAGGCAGGCGATCCTCACCCACTGCCCCGACTTGTACTCGAACTTGGAGGGGCGCTTGAACTCCAACATCGTCACATCTGTATAAGAGATTATTGATAAGGGTTTAAACTGATTGTTTTCAAGGCAAGGATTGTATTTATTCTGTATTTTGTCGAACTTGTGTCGTTATCATTTGTCTTCTTCGATGTTCAAAATTGCCAGGAAGAATTGACGATACTTTTTATATTTTATTCATATTTCAAACTAATACTACCGTTTCACTTCAAATGGATCGAATTTGCCTTGGATGACTTATTTTACCATAAAAAATGGATATTGAATTCTGAAACCATAGGATAGGATAAAAGTGTTTACAACGGATACTATATATCCTTGATACAATCACATGGTCATATATTTTCTCGTTTCGAGAATCACGTGTTTCGCAACCGTTATGTGAATGTGTCAATTAATAATGGTCTTTTCTTTAAACAACCAAATGCCTTTAATTAGTTTGCTCCCGTTCTATTTCGTTTATTAGGAAATGGAACTATTACCTCATTTATCAATTATATTTAAGAAAATCTTTACAATTAATGAATTAGCTTGGATAGATTCTTAGACATTAAATGTCCTCGCTCTTCAAGTTTTTTCACGAATTGAAAGTTTCTTGAAGCATTGACCCTCATTTCAACCATTATTCGTCATAGGTGTAAACACAAACTGAACACTATTATGATATTGACAAAAATTCTGGGTATATCTTTCAAAAACACCGTAAGCTAAGAGAGTTACTTTACAAACTTAGCTGACAACTTGAATTTATGGATAGAAGGACATTTCCAAATATTTTCAGGAATATACGTGTCTCTTAAATGGAATAAAAGCTTACAATGTAAAACAAATTTGAATTCAATGACTTAGACCGTACCTGAGGCGAGGTTCTGAGCCTTAACGATGCTGATTTGAATCTTCTTGCGACTGAGACTGATCATCTTGTCGATGGTGAAGAGGACGGCAGGGCCCACGAAGTAGGCGTAGAAGAGGGGTTTCTGGACGATGACGGAGCTGCCGTGGAGGATGGTCAACACGTACATGACGATGAACAGTTTGTGGGTGAGCCAGAACATATTGAATATGTGCCGGCGAGCTGTCTGGGTGGCGAACACGTAGATGATACACAGAACCACTACAAGCAGTACTCCTGTGAAACCTGGGAAGGAGAGAATAGTGTGGTGGGTTAGGGCAATGTGGAGGATGTTACAGTATACACACCCAGAATGAAGTTTATCCTTTCGCCCCTCAGAAACCAGAATAGTTTTTAGCCTGACTTCTTGCTTGTTGATATGAAAGGATTAATGCTGCTTGCACTAACACAATTTCTTGGAAAACAAGTAAAGATCTGCGGGGAACTACTGGAAAAAAAAAGCCTTTTTCTGAGGTTCATTTTTGATATTCAAGAAAATATTGTTTTTGGGAAATTTTTTTCAGAGACTGAATACAAATGTATTAATATTGTTAATAGAATAAAGGGATCGGGTCGTTTGGAAGTCTATTACTAGATGTTGGTAGCTACATATGGATGATATTCCTATTTATCAAAAGTTTGTTGATATATGTTTCAGAATTTCGCCAACGGTAAAGTTGTATTATAATTGACACCGTAACAAGTAATAGACCAAGACCAATTTATTTACGGTGTATGTTTATTCGTTTCCTTGTTTTAATGATGATGTTAAGCCTCTGATTGATAATATGACCATGATGATCTTGTAAACAGTATTCAAGCTAATCTAGAACATAATGTCAATTCTGAACTTAAAGCCCTTACTCAAAACCCTTTAAAAACTGGAGAACACCTAGTTTAATTTTCTGTATCTGAATATCTAAATCAGACATTTGTAGTGTACCTGTCATAGTCTCGAAGACCCAGAAGCTGAAGGTAGGTAGTGCCTCAGCTCTCAGTATGACGCTGTCGAAGATACATAGGAACCTGGTGGGCACTGTAGCCAGGCTGTAGAAGTTGAAGCTGTATCCGATCACATGCAGAGCTGGAAACGTAGAGAGTATTAGAATCAAGATAACATGAGAAACTGTAATAAATTATGCAAACATGATACGTTAGAATATGTTTTACGGATGATCACATTTGCTTATAATGACAAATTATGACCAATTCAAATGAAAGCATAGTGAATCATGGTTAATTCCTTATCGAAATGAGTTATTGTCGATGCAATTCAATATATACTTTGATTTTGTGACTGTTCAATTGCTCTCTGTTATCTTACCTAGTTATGGAGGAGAATCTAAATCGACATTTTACAAGCATTTTTTCACAAATATAAAAAGATAGAATTTTAAAATTATAATCAAAGTTAGTTGGCATCGTCGGAAATTATGGAACTAATGTAAAATAATAAATTAAAAAAATTATGTAACTATGTTACTGTATTATCAATCACCCTCAATCAATCCCCTCGTATGAAATTACCAGCGTTTCTTTGGGACACTAGTTTAAGACACCTGATAGGAAGACACATAAAGTATTTTTATATATCACTTTTCTTTTATACCTTGATATGACGTCAAAACCCTGACATATATGCATTTGGAAATAATATATATGATAAAACCAATAAACTTTAACTTTCTTTTGTACCTCAATGTAGAGTAAAAACACATACCTGAGAAGAAGAGGGCAGTCCAGGCGACGACCTTGTGGAAGGAGACGTGCGAGTCGAAGGGGATGAAGAAGTTGAGGAAGGTGGAGCGGAGGAAGGTGATGGTGTTCCTGCACATAGTCAGCAGCAGCAGGGAGAAGGTGAAGGACATAGCTGCAGCAGCTCCTCGTGTTATACTGATACCATACCCCATCAGCTTCCTGAAGCCGCTCTCCTCTCTCTCCACCGTGTACTCTGGAGGGAAGATAACAGTCAGAGTTTGTAATTTTTTTAGAGATATTCTGCAGTTTAGTCACTGAGTTACCAAGATTGATTTAACTCAATTAATCATCATCCTGCTTCATCAGCGTAAATGTCTTTAATGTGTTCCTTAACACATACCAAGATATCCATCGGGCCAATGGCGTGGTTTCACTACATATAGCCAGCCAATAAAATGGTGCGCATTCAGCAATAGTTGCACCACCCGGATGTGAATTCATAACAGTGTGATTCAAGTGCTGTTATGAATCTCTCAGGCCGCGTTGCCGCCCACAAGCTCGCAAGCATCGTTCAGAATGATTGTCTCCAAACGCAATAGCAGTGAATGGTGTTCGAAATAGTTGGTTGGAAAGATACAGGACATAAAAGCTTTGATAGCGTTGAGGCCATCTAAAGCTCTTACTCTGAAATCTCAAGTGGTATTTTCATTTTGTCCATTTTCCTTTTAAATTATAAATTGTCGAAGACTAGGTACACTCCAAACCAAAGGAATTATTGTAAACAAAATGAATTCCGGAATTAATTAAACACTTGTATAAATTCTTAATTTGACATTGTGTGGATTAAAATTGGTCTTCGATTATATTAAAAGAAAGGATATTTGACTGTCACTCACTGTAGAATCTTTCAGCGAACAGTCCACCAATGATACCATAGAACAAGACAAGGAAGAATATATGTGCTCTATAGTTCTCTACAACGTGCTTCACCATCTTGATCTTGGCCTTGACGGGTGTATATTTCTCTCTGACAGCAGTGAAGCTCCGCCTGGCGGCCATTGACGTGGATGAAGGGGGACAACTCTCAAGTGAAGAAGATGAGGCAACTCTCTGGCGTAGATCACTGTCACTTCTGAAGAATGGATGTAATACATGCATTATCAAAAGTACAACAAATCAATTTACGGCCAAGGCAAATAAGATGTTAAAAGTAAGATAAAATCATCGGTAAATTAAATTTAGTTTGTAAGTTGAGATACTTACTTCGCTTTGGGCATTGTAGGCTTGATCAAGTTCTTGATACCTGAAATGACAAATTATTGATAATAAATGTTTTAAGGATAAAATGAAAGATATTAAAGATAACACATAATTTCGGTCTCATAAAAAAATGAAACGTCGATTAATATACAAAATTAGGGACCAATTGAAAATAAATAGAATTTTTTGCAGCAATAAGTTAGCAACCTGTCCCTGTAAGAGCCTAACAACAGTTAGTAATAGTCACTTCTTACCTCCTATCATTGTTTTAATACTCTATCCTCGATGAATATGATAAGAAGGATCGGTGTCCTACCTTTCCAATCAATGGAAGCATTCCAGAGTTTGTCCATCTGAGGAGCGAGGATCTGACAGAAGTCCTCAAACCTGAACTCGCTCTTCATCTCGACACCTGACTGGACGCACAGAGACTCAACCAGCTGCTCCACCTCCTGTCCCTCCAGGTTACTCTGGGCCAACTCTAGCAGAGATCTGGGTGGGTAGTGGACACAATCATTTATATAATTTTATGATGGTAGACTGAGAGATATACAGAGGCATACAAAGCGACGAACAGTCAAAGCCATAGCGACACATGGTCGTTGACAAAGAAATGCCAAGAGATCGACAAAAGTTAAGAGAAGTTCAAACCAAAGATACATAAAATCAACAGAAAGACTTAAATAGGCAACCAAAGAAATACAAAGAGAGATACCGAGGTCGACAAAGGAATGCATAAAAATCGACATAGCAATACACAGAGCGTGAAAAAAGATACAGTGTTGGACAACGAGTTATGCAGAAATCAGGGGAAAATACACAGAGGTAGACAGGAATACACAGAAATCGACAAGGAACAGAGGTCGACAAAGGAATTAAACTGGTAGAAATAAACAAAAATATTGATCAAGCTAGAGAAAGATAGTATCAATGATTGACAAAGAGATACGCATAGAACGACTAGGAATAATCATGGACTGAAAAGGAAGTACACAGATCGACAAAAAAGATTAACGGAGATAGACAACAGATAGACACAGAGATCGTCAAAGAAATTGGCAGATAACGACAAGGAGATACACCGATAAATATAAATAGATAAATACAGTTGGTAAAGAAAAGAAAGACATACCTGAACATTTGACATATCTCTCTTTTACTCATGACTCCGCGTCCGTCTAGGTCATACATGTAGAATATGGTTTGCAGTTTGTCCTGGCAAGAACCTGAAAAGATAAAGGGAATTTTCAATGAACGCATCAAACAACATCAAGATTGCATTTCTTTGCAAAAGGTAGTATAAGAAGGTTAAATGGTTTAATGGTATCCTAGCAGAAATCCTTCTTTGTGCTTTGTAACTCATTTGTAGCAGACCCGTAAATCATTTCAAGAATATGAAAAATATAAGATACCCTGGCTTACATGAAACAAACATGAAAATATGAAAATGAATGAAACTGTATTACATTACACGATAAATTAAAACGACAAGGTAAGCAATCTCCTATCATACCTTTGGAGAAGAGAACAATCGTGTTGAGGAACTCCCTGAAGGAGATGTAACCATTACGGTCAGAGTCGATGAGACAGAAGAAATGTTCCACAAAGTCAGAGTTGGCTTTCACTGCCAGGGCTTCAGCGAACTCCTCCTGTAAACAACAAATATAACGTTCTAATCCTTAAACTTACTAATAATATTAAAGAAGTGCAATTTTAGGAAGAAGATTTGAATCTTGTTAAACACTACATCTGAATATCAGAGTCCAGATTTCTGAAATCACAGGTCTATCTTACGGATCATGGTATCAAAATTATCAAACGATAAAAATATGTGATCATTGCTAAAACCTCAAGTAACCTCGCTTAAATATAAAGTTTATTCTATATTTCATTAAACTTGAAGCATCCTTATAAAGTATTTAAAGAAAATACTGTGTTTGGCTACTTAAAGTGACAGGTTACCTTAGAAAGTTCACACTCCAGGATTTCCTTTGTCTTCTCCTTAGTGTCCAATTGGTTCTGGTCGAGTGCTGGGTCGTAATCCATTTGGAAGGCCTGGAATAATAAGTAATCATCTAACAAAATACCCTTTGTATCCTCATACATATATTTTCTAAGAAGTTGTAAAAGTTCCTTATCATTCCTTTTCGTTGCATATAATTCCTTTATCTAAATATGAAAGACAATTAATTCTAGTAGGGGTAAGCATAAAACAGTAATAAGGTGATGTAGATCATGGATTAACAAGATATAAGTTTCTTTTTTTCAGGACATTGTAAACTATCGAGTGTATTTCCTGTTGCCTGGGTATTATTTCTAACTGAAACACAGAAAACCTAAACTTAACGCAGGAATTATAGGACTGGTAAGACTTCAAGTACTACAAACACCAACATGTTTTGTTAAACCATTCAAAATGTTCATATTAGTAGTCAAGGTACCTCAGCAAAGACGGTCTTAAAGAACTTCTCCAGCTGTGCATTCCTCTTCTCCTTGGTCATGGCGACCTCGTACACCTCCTTGACGGACACCTCGTGGACCAGGAACTCGGCATGGCAGCTAGCCAGGAACTCCCCCAGACCCTGCTCGAACTGTCCCCGGTGAGCCTCGCTCTGGAACTCCAGTACCTGGGGATACATTATGGTACATTGTCAGTGTGAATTCACTATAGATAGAATACAGTTTGGTTCCGTTTGTGATATAATCTCCAGGTACATCATGATACAGTTGGACAATAAAATTCATCCTAGCACCTGGTATGCAATTCACTCTTGCTTCCGTGGAAATATTGCGATACAATGTCCTTTATCGATTCACTCGGGTATTTATGCGTATATTTTGTTACATTGATACTGTAAGTCACTCTAGCTGAGTATATTTGATAAAATCATGCCATCATGACCTTACTACACTAGTGAAGACTATTTGATACAATGCTATTGAGATTTACTCTAGCACCTTTGAATACATTATGATATAATGTGATTAAAAATTATGATTTATAAAGAATGATACTGAATGGATATTAAAATCACTTTAGCAAGTTGGAAAGGGGGCAGGACAAGATAAGTTAACGCTGGCACATTGTCAACTGGTTAGCTGTCTTTGCTAGTGAAATAGGTTCACAAGTATGCTTAAATCGCGTTGCGATGTTTGAGTTTAAAAATTTGTCGGTTTATATGTTGGATAAACATTGACCATGCCCTTTAATAAATAGTAAACCTAAGTTACTTAGAAAGATCGATAAATATTACCTCTCGCTTTAATGAACGTTTACCTTCAATTCTTTATACAAATGTCTCGAAACTCAAGAGGTTCAAGAAAGATTTCATAACGGGTCAAAAGTAAAAGTCAAAAGTAAAAGTGAAAAGGATAAATGAGGAAAGCTTGCATCGTTTCATCATTAGTCTCATACATTTCGGATTGCTTAATACATCTGAATGTTTCCCATTACCTATCAAGATGCACATATAACTTACCAAATCGTACTCTTTAGCCACGTGTATCATGACGACGTTGCGCCCCTTGTTGTTACTGAGGTAGATGTTGATGATGCCCATGTTCAGTAGTTTGATCGTCCTCAGGTGAGACCCCGTCGTGCTGAACAGTTCAAGCGTCTCACGTGACGTCAGATGTACCTCCACACAACGTTCTGATCCCTTCTTTCCCCTCCACTCACGTGCATCGTGCACTGAAACGCACACATTGTCATGATTATGACGTCAGTTTAAAAGAGTTAATATGAAGGGAATGATGTTGCCATGAACTCGTAAATTCTTTTGAATTTTTTAATTGCGGATTCATGCTAATAAATTTATAATATAATATAATTTGATGTTTAACAATCCAAGGTATTCATTGGTAGATTGGTATATTAGTAGATCATGTTGAAGACATTTTGAGACATAGTTGAATAGATAACCAGTGTCTTATCTCTTGCTTAAAATTACACTTACTGATTTAAATAGAAAAAACGTCATGTAAAACCTCTAATATTTCGTACAAATATGATGATTATAATCAACTTAGAAGAGAGATGAGTGAATTTAATTGAAAAAAGCAATTTAATAAGAACATCCCTAAGGTGCTTATATCATATGTATCACAATGCAGTGCACTTGAATGAAAGAACATTTGCATTTAAATCTTTTAGATGTGTTAATTCTACCTATTAATGTAGATCTACTATATATGTCTCCGTCCTCCTCGGGATAGGTAATTAGTTCTAATTGTCCAGGTTGGCTAAAACAACGTAGGGACCCGTGAGGTGCAAAAAGCATTTACTAAAATTACGTATATTCGGTTTAAATGTGACATTAGTTGCAGTTTTATAAAGTTGTAAGATTGCATAAATTAAGGCGTGAAAAGATTGTGTGCACATAAGAAGTTAAAAGTTGTTCAAATGCATCAAAGGTAATTATTTCTGTGCAAGTTAGCGTGAAATATACTGTTTAGTCCAATCAATAAAAATACAAATTTCTAAGTAAAAATGTTATTTCGCTTTCGAATTTTGTCATGTCGAAACTAGCAAGCAAGGTACAGTGGACTTGTTAAGTAATATAATTTAGTAGTACTGTAGCTATGATGTTAGGTTCGTACTTCCTATACTCTCTGAGCATACCGAGCTAGAACGTATGCTCTCTTTAAGCTCTGGAAACAAGAAAAACATTTATATAAAGTTTGATTTTCTTCTACAAAATTAAAACATATTTTTCATGTTATTTTATCAAGTTTCAATGAAAATCGTTTTACCTTTAAATCATTTGTAATATGAGTCACGTTGTTTACCAGTTCTCTTTATCAAATTCTCTTCGGAAATATCACAAAATCTCACCCGAGACACTTGATGAAAGTGTTCTTCTCAAAATCCTTTTTCTTTCTTTCTCTTCTTTTGCTTCCCGTACACGGACTCTGTGACGCCATTGTTTACATTTGGCCAAGATTAGAGCAACCAGGATGCATGCTGGAGAAATGGGTTGAAAGGTGAGGGAAGCGCCATTAAAATATGCTCGTGAATAAAATACTATTTTTGAAGGTTACGATATTATTTATTGTAAAAGTAAATTTATATATGTTAAAAAAATATTCGTTTTAAAGAGGTTCTCGTATAACTTATATATGAAAGGCAACGTATATATAATTTCTAAACATATTACAAATGTAGAGGGCATATTGATTAATTGGCTAAAACTGGACAATGTATGATCAATGACTTTAAATATGTTATTTTGAAACCAAGGCAAGTATGAATATTACCGAGTGGTATAGTTCCGATACAGGTCCAGATAATGATGTAAGGTATTTCACTGCCAGCGAAGAAGTTGTAACCCTTATGACTCGGGCACTCGTCTAACATACTGGACATCAGCTGTTTAGGCTGGGGACACGGGTCACCTGTAAGCAGATTGTGAATCATTTATATTTAACACTGACGTCTTAACAATTAGAGAAATAGTGTTTCAATGTATTGATGTTTTAGAAGAAAAAAATCACAATGAATATCAATAAAAGGTACATCAAATAACCCTTGGTTCTATTTGGCATCGAACTATCTGCACTTGTAAAACATCTTGTACTCTTATAATAATGATAAGGTGTGTGTTTGTATCGAGCACTTTTAATCAAATGGCATGCTCAAGGCGCTACTCACAATTATTACCCTTAAGGAATTGTACTTTCATAGGAGTTACCAAGCGCTAAGTGAAATCATGTAGATCCGTACATCCTGTTTTCAGGTAGGCCCTACCCATTTCAACAGCTGGGTGGACTGAGTGCAATGTGGATGAGGAACATTGTCAAGGGACACAACACAGTATGCGACCCAGGTTATTTAACCCAACAGCTCAAGAGAGCAACCCTGTCAGTAACGGAAGACCCTACTAGCAGGTACAAAGTAGGATTGTATTAAATATTGCAAATAGATGTGACCAAATATGAATGTGCTAAGGTTTATTTAGCTTAATGTTTAGATTGAAAGCATTTATAATACCACTAAGTCTATGATGGACGTTCTGGGAATTAAGTTGATGAAGAATGATAAAGGTAATATCATTGATATGCAAATTCTTTATACAGTGTTGGCGACGTATCCACATGGATACCTATGTCGTTTTCAAGCAAGTATCTATTTTAAAATGTCGCCAACACTGAATAAAGAAGTTTGATATCCATAATATTGCCTTCATCATTTTTCAATACCATAACGATATTAATGAATATAGAATGACTACCTACTCTCTGAGAAAGTGAAGACATCATTTTGTATATCTTTCTTCATCACTTCCGTCGTGTTGACGATGATGTCAAACATGGAGTAGGACATAATCTGTTTAACCTCGTCCTTAGAGAATATGCTAAAAAGAGAATTTGGTACGACTTACATTAATACTTATGCTGGAATAAAGAACTGAAATAATTATCCAATCAACGATTACGTGCATTCTGTACTTTCAATCAAAGTCTTTTGACAGTTATTGATATCACCACAGAGTGCACTTTCATTTCTTTATTAGTACATTTCTTATTCTTTGTTTTTGTTTCAAATTCAAGAAAACACAAGCTTGGAACAAATTTCTTCAGTCATTGCTACTTCTTAAATTTTCGTGCATCGTTAGAATTTAATAGATATTTTCTTGAAAACAATTCTTTGTTAGATGTTTCGAGACACACAGCCTCAGAGTATATGCTTATTCCTTCATTCTGCAATGGAGAAAACAAATTCTATCTTTTGTCTGTCATTACCAAATGTTCTTCAAGGGACCAAAGAAGTAATATTACAGAGCGTAGTGCCCTCACCCATTGTCAGTGTTCTCGAACCAAAACCTGTCCCCGTCCCTGATTCTGAGGAACTGGTCCATGATGATGAGAGAGAAGAGTTCCCCGGGTCCGCTAGGGGTCGTCTCCATCATCCCCCCGGTGTAGATGTCCACGTGGTCCAACTCATCGTTGTGCAGGATACGCATGCGCCGGAAAATCTGGATTAAAAAAAATGTATATTCTTTGATGAACATGTTTAAAAATGCCATCAATGAAAGTTATATTTGTGAAATTCGTTTTTGAATAAACATGTTTTTATTTTGTTTTGCAGTGAGTGAATATGGGCTTTTACTTATTTCGGTAGTTAACACGTGCAATTTGCTTTGGCAATCAAATCGAAATATTGTACAGAGACAAAATTATCTCTTGTTTAATAATGGCGTAGTGTTGGATATGACTACAATAACATGGTTTAGGTAGAGCATGTCTGTTAAGCAATTTTTGAATGTCTTAAAAAAATTCATGTTAACCAGTGTAAATGGATTAAAGAATGATGTCCACCAAAGTGTGAAAGGCAACACTTTCGACTCCATCGTGGCATCGTTTGTTAACACCTATAATATGGAATTTTTTTTTATAAAGTTCAAATCTATTCATTAAGAAAGATTCTAAAATATCTAGAAAACGTCTTTCTCGCAAGTGTCAAAGCTATTACCTCCGGGTCTGTACTGTTGAGCCAGGGGTTGATTTCCCCCCAGTCTGAGACCGGCTTGAGTCCCATCTCCCGACGTGCAGTGTTGTAGTCTGGTAGACCGAAGTCTCTACCTTTCATGATAGTCTTCACCACGCTGTCGTGTCGGGAGTAGAAGAGAGGTCCGTAGAAGAAGCCTGGTGACCAAACGCAAAACCATAATGCTAACTCATATGATTATTGCCTATCGTTGCAAAGAGTTCCTTTTGGAAATCACATCTTTGCATTATCTCGCACCCATTGTAAGAAAGTACGATTAATGAAGCGCCCGGTAAAATATAAAAAACGACAATTAAAGAGATTGCTAACTGATTAAGTGATGATTATTGCCTGTCGTTGCAAAAGTTCCTTTTTGACATCACATATTGCATTTTCTTGCACCCATTGTAAAAAAAGTACGATTGATGACAGTGCCCGGTAAAATAGAAACAACTTCCATAACACATGAAATACGAGTATGTTTAAGCCAGTAATTATTTGACAGACGAAATAGCAGAGTACATGCAGTGTCAGAAATGTATTTGGTTTTAAGACATCTTTGCTTCAAGTTATCAATTTCGAGGACAGGGATGAACAGCCTTTGTCCTTTTTCTGTAAATGCGACTGTAACTGTAGTGATTGTTTTATGTTTTCAGTTCTAAATATGTGATGATGTCATTGAGAGGTTTATAGTTTTGCAAACTTATTTATAAGATAGTCAAATAACGTTGCAACAGAAACACTTTAAAGAAAGTAAGACATTTATGAAATATGATTGCGCTTGGTAACAGGCGAAATATCTTAAGCTCTTGCTATATGTGCTACAACAGAATACCACTATTGTACTATCAACAGAAAATTGTGAGGAATGGCCTCATCGTTAATGAATATAATTTCTGGAGTAAAACAATTCATAACATCTACGAGGGCAGTCATATCGAAGGTTCATTTCATACGATGCCTAGGGCAAAACATCACTTTTTCTTTTAACGTTAAAAACAATGCTTTGACGTCATGGTTAGCCTATGACATTGCGTTTTTTAAGCACCGCCGGCGGCTGTACCTCTTATGTTGGAAAGGAGAATTTGTGTATTTTCTTTGGATTTCCGACTATGGTAACACAAACAATACCATAGTCATGCACATGACATACTCTGTTTATGACACTGATGTCTAAATATCGGTATACCCCTTTGCTCTCGCTCAAGAAATACTAATGTTTAAGCTTTCGTGGTATCAACATAGTATTTCATGGACACTCAATAATCTCCTTTTTAGACACTTGTTTGAGAAAATCCAAATGAGTTAGCAATTTATAAAGTAATCTTACTCCTGAGATCCTCCACGATGATATGGTCCTCCCTCTCTGCTTGTTGAGACGCCAGACCCAGCAGTGTCTCCTCCGTACCCTTCATGCTGCCCAGCAACACGTGCTGGGATAGAACATGGTGACAAAATATTAACCTGCTTTCACAAAAACAAAGCAATAACACTAAACACATCATTATTGAACAACCTTCAACATAAAGCAATAACAAAGCAACCATTTAGTATAAATGTCCACGGTGTTTTGGAGTGGCATCAATAAACTCTATCTAGATTTATTCAAATTATTGTCAGGCATGACTATTGATTTGGCAATTATTCTGTGTTCATGTTCAATGTTCTAAGGATTAAAGCGTTTCGGTTGACAAAGTTTGAGAGTATATTCTGGCGTCCTTTGTATGTACTGTAAGTGATGTCATCGTATTCTCCATTACAAGTAGCATAAGCTATCAAGCTATTAATAATTTCTTTGTATTTTAGTATAAACAGACATAACGGGAACCACTTTCACTTTACTTATGAACAAAAAGGATACGTTTAAAATTATCAACAGATTTGTATTTAATGTTCCCTTTCTTTAGTGATTAAAAGCTACTTTAAAGTATCAATAATCTTAAACGTAATTTTACCTTCGCGTTCCAGTATGTATTGCACAGCCGAACTGTCTTGATAAATTGGCATTTGTCAGTTCTGAAAATAATTATAAAATAAGCTCGTACTAATAATTTATTGACCTAAATGACTTAATCAAAATTAAAACATGTTTGATGGTATTACTTTTTCATAAATTTACCTAAAAACGTTTGTAAGGAAGTAAGAAAATAAAAAGATTGATCAAACATTTATTTGCTGATCTCTATTACAACCAAACATGCAAATTGCCTACCTCTGGTACAGCCCCGAGGGTATCATGGTATCGATATATTTTATAGCGGCAGCATCAAACAAGTCAGTGACGTCACTCGAAACTGAAGGCTTGTATCCTGTAAAAATACAAAACTTTTATTTATGTAAACGACATGCATATAAATAAGGAAAAGTTTGTTGTTTGGTTAAAAGTAATACATATCCTGTCAAAAAAAGTTAATGGATTTGATTTGTAACAAGCAATAAATGTTAAGCGTAAATTCGTTCGTAAGTTCGTTTATTCGTGGGAATTAAATATTGCGAGAGATTTAAGTTAATGAAGATAAATGCTCAATAGAAGCAAATTTTGATGTACTTGTTACTCCCATGTCATAATACTTTTTTACAATAAAGATAACGATCAGACTTGGCCACATAAAAACAATTAACAAACACGTTCATTCTATAGTTGTATTTCTTCGAATACATGTTATATCAGCGATGGTCTATTAATTACACGTCCCATTGGTTTTTATGCTCAATTACTAGCTTTGGGGATGATCACTGCTATAGCTACACCCTATTGCGTGACAATTGGTGATGTGTGACTTTTGGGAGGAATCTACATCATCGTGTATGCATACGGGTAGCGCCTAGGTGCTATGTGGATACATATACCCTAATGAGGCATGATGTTTTTCTTTTTACATCAATTAAGTTTCTTAATTGAATAACAGTTATTTTCTGACTAGTCGCTCACCTGTATATTCCGGAATTGTTTGGTTAAGGAGCATTGGCAGCCAGTCATACATTATTACTTTCTGCAAGTAAAAATAAAATATTTCAGAAAGAGCAAAAGATAAACTATCAATGGATTCTTAAGAAATCAATAACAACACATTGTTTCTATATTCCAAAATAACTACATGCAAAAAATATGTTCTGTTCACCCTTCTCTTCTTTACAGCACATTGCTTTGTGATTTATGCTTACGACGAAATATGGTTGAAATTAAGAGGAATTTCAAAGCAAAAGAAGTAATATCATTTTACAATTCAAATGATATTGAATTGGAAATTGTTTTTTTCGTTTACACGTAGCAGAATATATATATAAATATATATCTAACCTGCATTGAGGCGATCACCCATCTTCTTGCGCGTTCAAAGATTTCATCGGGAGACATTTTAGGATTGTATTTCCGGATGTGGTCAGCCCGGTAGTTGTGGTACCGGAAGAACAACACTCCAAGAGACAGAATACCGGGATTCTCATACACGTGCTCATCTCCTAGTCCTGTAAATAACGTACATGGCATCATAAACTATAAACGCCAAGGCGATGATGGCTGTTAAACGTCTTAAGTATTCTTTGAATGTAACATTTATCATTTACCGCACTATCTGGACAGTGAAATAACATTCCATGTTAATAATGTAATTCTATATAATACATAGCAATATGATAAAATCATAATCTAATGATATTCAAATCCCGGATTCTTCATTGATTGGACAAACTGTATGAACGAAAATAGTATTTAGGCAATCTAAATTTATACAACAGTTGATGCGTCGTTACATACCATTTCCGATGGTTTGGTAAAAATACATAAAAACATTCATGACCGTTCATCTTGTGAAAATGTGATAACATTTTCTCTGTCAATCGATACTATTTACTCCTTTGGATTTCAGAGTTCATAATCACGAAGTCATTCAACAGGGTTCCAGGGCTAATTAATATCTAACTCCTTTTGATTTCAGAGTTCATTATTGAGTTACTCATGAGATTTTCGGGTCTCATTGATATATTACTCCATTGGAATTTAGGGTTCATCCTAACTTATCCAAACGCCCATTAATAACTTACTTCTATCAAGTTAATTTCAGAGTTTATAGATAACTTATCTCAAAAGGATCCATGACTCATTAACATACAACTCTTTTGTTCATATTTCAGGGTTCATTATTAACTTACTTCAGGTGGTTTTAGGACTCTTTTATGTATTTATAACTTCAATAGATTTCAAGGTTTTATAAACTAACTTCAAATGGTTTCGTGGCTCTTATTTACTTGCCCAAGACACACTTATGTCTAACTTCTATGGTTCATTGCTTTTTTATGAATAGTATTTATTTATCAACAAACTAACGGAGGTTTTCAAGACTCAATAATATCTAACTCCAATGGATTATCAGGATTCATCATTAACTTACTCCAAAGGGTCTCCGGGTTGACAATCTTCTGCTCCACAGTAGGGAAAGACTTAAAGGGGAGTCTGACATCGTTAAGTTTGGGGTACCTCCCCCAGTTGTCCCCACAAGCCAGTTTGCCTGACCCCGGCTCTCTCAGGTAGTCTGTCCTTACCACGCTGCTGCCGTAGATGAAGCTACCGTCGATGTAGCTCGATACAGCATTTTTCTGTAACGATAATGACATGTAAGTACAAATTCTGGTACAACTTATTTACTTTGAGGTTTGCAAAATAAATATGCTGTAATCATACAATTTGTACTTTGTTATTTGTAATTTGTACAACAATTAGTTGTTGCGAACTTTGAAATGCCATGAAATGATAATATGCCTAGACGCCAGATGTGTTTTAACGAAAGTAACAAAAATATGTATTTTGACTTGATAAAATCATTACTTGGAAACATGTAAAATTTTTGTAGTAGATTTATATCTCATATTCAGGCATTGATAACATTTTGATCTATCACATCTATCATATCTAGCATATAAAAAAACAATAGATATAAATTACTTAAAATATTAAACATTTTCAAACCTAACCCGCTTTATTGGTATTCAGATCAATGATATTATAAGAAATAGATGAATTTCAAAAGCAAATCATATCTGACATAACGTTCATGCCCAAATTTGATTAATAATTTTACATCATGGGCACTTAAATCTTTAAATTACAGCTATAAAGTTGATGTAGTCATTAGGCATTTTAGTGTTCTCTTAACAGTTAATGTCTTTCAAATCAATGTAATTGAAAACTGACTTATCAAGACGTATGTTTATGACTCAATTCATCTAAAGTTAAATTACATTTTATATTTTTATTATTATTTAAACATGCAATTATGTCTCATCATGCACAATAAATTTTCAAACAATAAAACGCGTTGCTAGTCTTCTTGAGTTATATTCATAATTCCTTCCAAACTTTCAATTTTGTATACATTCTTAAAATATATTTTTATTGAAAAATATATTTTTATTTTAAAAAAAACCGCAGTCATGCATATCAAAATTTTAAACTTTTAAGCGTAGTACCGGTCTCCTTGGGTTATTGGGGGACCACCCGGAACTCTTGTCGTATGTGTTGCGTTCATAAGGCATAAACTCGTCCCCCTTGCTGTTCTTATCAAAGACCGGGTCTCCCCGGGGTATAGGGATCTCGATGATCTCAACGGGACAGGTGACGTCATCGGTGTAGGAGACCTCTCGCTGCACCAGTTGCCCTGCAACAGAAACCATTCTTACTTGGTGCAAAAATACATGCTTATTCAGTTACTTTTAATGTCGTATTCAGTGCATGATGCCTCATTATTGAACGCTCTGAAAGAACTGAGGTTATCATCACTCCTCTGTAGCAGTTGCCCTGCAACATATCAACCATACTCACTCGATGCAAAGACTGCTTATTTCGTTGTCAATTTCAGTGATGTATTATTATTGGACACTCTGGATATCAACATATCTGCTTTTGGAACAACACACACGAACTTATGACGTTGTTTTAAACAAATGTACGACCCATGGCGGAACTTGCTTGAAAGAACCGTGATTTGGTCTCTCTTTTTTAATTTCAATATCTATGGTACTTACTTTACCAAAACTATGTATTTTTTATTTAATGAATGAAATGAAATACGTGGTACATAGGAATGATGCGTGGTTGATTTAAATGAAATTTGAAATGATTGTTGGTAAACAGCAATTTCGCTATGATTTGATAAGTCCGTTTTGCTGTTAATGACATAATATATTTCATAAAGAACAGCTTAATGAAATATCGCGAAAAAACACGACACATAGCATATACATTTGCATAGGCAACAACTGTTTTTTTAAAGTAATGGACAAAGTTTATTGAATATACAGAAATGATTTATAGCGAATTGTGACTAAAACAATAATAAAGTAAATCCCTGTACATTTAGTGAACAAAGCATGTTCTATTTTAGTCCCGTTGATCCGAGACAAGCGTGTTATTGTCTGTGGGTCTCAACACATCATAAACATATCACACTTAGTCTGTGGACATCCTCATCACACCGGGTAAGTAAAGCAGTAGTTGGTACCATGCTGTTGTCTAACTACATAACAAATACACGCTAATCCACATAACCTTGTAACGCTAACCTACCTCAACATTATCCACTGTAAATCAAATCCTGAAGAATCTGTTGAAGGTGTGTCAGTACATATCCAAATACGTTGTTAATGTCATTTTGGTAACTTTGACACCTTGCATTGATTCATAAAATACTTTTGATATAATCTTTTATTATATGATTGAGGGTGAGATACTCTGTTCTATCAGTGAAATAAACCCTCTATCTGGCTACAGTGGCGATAACCTTTATCGTCACTCTACTGAGTGGTGATAAACTTTATCACCACTCGAGTGACGTCAAGTTCAAGACTTTGACGTCATGTAACAATGGTCTGACGTCATGAATTCTCATATGACGTCACACTGTTACCGCGGTGACGGGCTCTTCCAAGCGGCCGCTCAACATGAAATTGGCCTTTTTTGACGTAATTAGAAGGATTTAATTATATAATAAATAGAATATCTGTCAATTCTTGACAAATACCATGTTTATCTCATCTCGTGAGGTAGACAAGTTAAATATTTTCACTCGTGGCTGCGCCACTCGTGAAAATATAAACTTTCTACCTCACTCGATGAGATAAATATGGTATTAGTCAAGAAAAGACAGACATCCTCTATATCTTGCGTATTTGTTCAATTTGATCAAAACTTCAGTCTTATTGGACATGATAACAGAACTGCATGATCCATGCTTATATATAGGTTTACTTTACTATGTTCAAGCAAACCGAGAAACGCATTTCAGAGTATATTGCCAATGTACTGCCAATGTCCCTTTATACATTACTGTTTTACAATCTTCCATTCAGTTTTAATACAGAATGTGTATTTTCACATAATATTTTCGTGGTATATCAAAGTTTATCTAATTGAACTAAGAGACTTGTTTGAAAGAATGACTCCTTTATGGTATAAGATGGGTTCCAATTTGATTTTTTTAGGTTCGCAATGGCTACTGGGAATGTTAACGACATCAAACAATATACAAAAACAAATATGATTCAATTACTTGCTTCAGGTAATATATATTCGAATTATTCTTAGTTGCCGAAATTTGTCTTCATGTCAGAACTTAAATTTTACAAAAAGAGACCATTGATGCCATTACTCATTTCTGAGCTCACAGTTTGTCTTTGCAAAACTCCATTTTCAATCTCACATAACGTAGAAACAGAACAATAACACATCACATATTCTCCTATCATCACTGCTTACCGAAAAATGCAAAGAGTGCAGTTCTTTTGTGGTATGAGGACAGTCCAGAGTCCCCATCAAACAGGGCGTTACTGATCCAGCGGGGGTTGGGGAAGTTGTGGCCGGACGGTTTCTGGGTGAAGTCCTCGTATTGGGTGGTCACATTTCTCGCTATAGGTCGACCTGTGGTGGGAGGTGAATATCAGTAAAAGTGGGGAGATGATGAATATAAGTAAAAGTGGGGAGATGATGAATATAAGTAAAAGTGGGGAGATGATGAATATTAGTGGAAGTGGGGAGATGATGAATATTAGTAAAAGTGGGGAGATGATGAATATTAGTGGAAGTGGGGAGATGATGAATATTAGTAAAAGTGGGGAGATGATGAATATTAGTAAAAGTGGGGAGATGATGAATATTAGTAAAAGTGGGGAGATGATGAATATAAGTAAAAGTGGGGAGATGATGAATATAAGTAAAAGTGGGGAGATGGTGAATATTAGTGGAAGTGGGGAGATGATGAATATTAGTAAAAGTGGGGAGATGATGAATATTAGTAAAAGTGGGGAGATGATGAATATTAGTGGAAGTGGGGAGATGATGAATATAAGTAAAAGTGGGGAGATGATGAATATAAGTAAAAGTGGGGAGATGATGAATATTAGTGGAAGTGGGGAGATGATGAATATTAGTAAAAGTGGGGAGATGATGAATATTAGTGGAAGTGGGGAGATGATGAATATTAGTAAAAGTGGGGAGATGATGAATATTAGTAAAAGTGGGGAGATGATGAATATTAGTAAAAGTGGGGAGATGATGAATATAAGTAAAAGTGGGGAGATGATGAATATAAGTAAAAGTGGGGAGATGATGAATATTAGTGGAAGTGGGGAGATGATGAATATTAGTAAAAGTGGGGAGATGATGAATATTAGTGGAAGTGGGGAGATGATGAATATTAGTAAAAGTGGGGAGATGATGAATATAAGTAAAAGTGGGGAGATGATGAATATAAGTAAAAGTGGGGAGATGATGAATATTAGTGGAAGTGGGGAGATGATGAATATTAGTAAAAGTGGGGAGATGATGAATATAAGTAAAAGTGGGGAGATGATGAATATTAGTGGAAGTGGGGAGATGATGAATATTAGTAAAAGTGGGGAGATGATGAATATAAGTAAAAGTGGGGAGATGATGAATATTAGTAAAAGTGGGGAGATGATGAATATAAGTAAAAGTGGGGAGATGATGAATATTAGTGGAAGTGGGGAGATGATGAATATTAGTAAAAGTGGGGAGATGATGAATATTAGTAAAAGTGGGGAGATGATGAATATTAGTAAAAGTGGGGAGATGATGAATATAAGTAAAAGTGGGGAGATGATGAATATAAGTAAAAGTGGGGAGATGATGAATATTAGTGGAAGTGGGGAGATGATGAATATTAGTAAAAGTGGGGAGATGATGAATATTAGTAAAAGTGGGGAGATGATGAATATTAGTAAAAGTGGGGAGATGATGAATATTAGTAAAAGTGGGGAGATGATGAATATAAGTAAAAGTGGGGAGATGATGAATATTAGTAAAAGTGGGGAGATGATGAATATTAGTAAAAGTGGGGAGATGATGAATATTAGTGGAAGTGGGGAGATGATGAATATTAGTAAAAGTGGGGAGATGATGAATATTAGTGGAAGTGGGGAGATGATGAATATTAGTAAAAGTGGGGAGATGATGAATATAAGTAAAAGTGGGGAGATGATGAATATAAGTAAAAGTGGGGAGATGATGAATATTAGTGGAAGTGGGGAGATGATGAATATTAGTAAAAGTGGGGAGATGATGAATATAAGTAAAAGTGGGGAGATGATGAATATTAGTGGAAGTGGGGAGATGATGAATATTAGTAAAAGTGGGGAGATGATGAATATAAGTAAAAGTGGGGAGATGATGAATATTAGTGGAAGTGGGGAGATGATGAATATTAGTAAAAGTGGGGAGATGATGAATATTAGTAAAAGTGGGGAGATGATGAATATTAGTAAAAGTGGGGAGATGATGAATATTAGTAAAAGTGGGGAGATGATGAATATTAGTAAAAGTGGGGAGATGATGAATATTAGTAAAAGTGGGGAGATGATGAATATAAGTAAAAGTGGGGAGATGATGAATATAAGTAAAAGTGGGGAGATGATGAATATTAGTGGAAGTGGGGAGATGATGAATATTAGTAAAAGTGGGGAGATGATGAATATTAGTGGAAGTGGGGAGATGATGAATATTAGTAAAAGTGGGGAGATGATGAATATAAGTAAAAGTGGGGAGATGATGAATATAAGTAAAAGTGGGGAGATGATGAATATTAGTGGAAGTGGGGAGATGATGAATATTAGTAAAAGTGGGGAGATGATGAATATAAGTAAAAGTGGGGAGATGATGAATATTAGTGGAAGTGGGGAGATGATGAATATTAGTAAAAGTGGGGAGATGATGAATATAAGTAAAAGTGGGGAGATGATGAATATTAGTAAAAGTGGGGAGATGATGAATATAAGTAAAAGTGGGGAGATGATGAATATTAGTGGAAGTGGGGAGATGATGAATATTAGTAAAAGTGGGGAGATGATGAATATTAGTAAAAGTGGGGAGATGATGAATATTAGTAAAAGTGGGGAGATGATGAATATAAGTAAAAGTGGGGAGATGATGAATATAAGTAAAAGTGGGGAGATGATGAATATTAGTGGAAGTGGGGAGATGATGAATATTAGTAAAAGTGGGGAGATGATGAATATTAGTAAAAGTGGGGAGATGATGAATATTAGTAAAAGTGGGGAGATGATGAATATTAGTAAAAGTGGGGAGATGATGAATATAAGTAAAAGTGGGGAGATGATGAATATTAGTAAAAGTGGGGAGATGATGAATATTAGTAAAAGTGGGAAAATGATGAATATAAGTAAAAGTGGGGAGATGATGAATATTAGTAAAAGTGGGGAGATGATGAATATAAGTAAAAGTGGGGAGATGATGAATATTAGTGAAAGTGGGGAGATGATGAATATTAGTAAAAGTGGGGAGATGATGAATATTAGTAAAAGTGGGGAGATGATGAATATTAGTAAAAGTGTTTAGAAGATGAATATAAGTAAAAGTGGTGAAATGATGAATATAAGTAAAAGTGGTGAGATTATGAATATTAGTAAAAGTGAGGAGTAGATGAATATAAGTAAAGTTGAAATGATCATTCGTCTAGGAATCACATGTGACTTTGCCGCCATGGCTATTTATTTAAAAAGAATAACGTGTATTAGATGACGAGCGCTTTCGAGAGGCTAAGCATTGTTACATTTTCGTGTGTACATTTTGTCGTTAATATTCCTTGAAAAAAAAAGATTTATGATTCATATATTGATAACCCCTTTCATTGTATTTGAATACAAGTTATCAAAAGGTTCCTTTATTTAAAGCAAAGGCTTTAACACCGTGCTTTGTTGAGCTGGATAATGTCGAAAAGTTATTCAGCATGTATGACCACTTGAGAAGATAAAATTGTAATTAAATTTATTCTTTGTAAGTTGTCTTTCCTTACATTGAATAGTCATAGTCGTTTCATCATTTCATAACAGGGGTACGTTAACTTAACATGTGCCTCCTTAAAGGTAAACCAATCGTAATGGTTTCAATTTGTTACATCAATCATCCCTAATTAATTTAAATCATAGATTATGGGTCCGACTTTTATTTGCACATTTATGTAACGTGTATAGCAGGAAGTTGAAGAATAGATTATATAGAATGCTGATGCGAGGCGTAACTCCGAATTATTTACGGTAAACTGGTTTTATTGGCTTAGATCAAGCATCCCCAATAAAATGAAAACCTGTTAAATCTCATCTGCATTTCATGATGAAATCCCTCCCATAATTATGTATGAGCACAGTTTAAAGACAGTCCATCCCATTTATTATATACTCTGGATTTGAAATAAGAGAATTTGATGATCTTATTTCAAACATCTAGAAGCCTTTCAACCCTAAGGCTAACGACATGCTTTGTGAATCCAGCTTTGTGGGCTTTTTCGCGGTAAAACTGCACATATGCCCTACAATAAACACGAGTCAAGGTCGGACAAGACCAATGATTTAAAGAGGGGACGAACAGGCATATTTGACTCTGATATAGCTATATTGTATTGTTTTTGCTTATGTAGGTTCTTTTTATATGTTTGTATAACTTATTCTGTGAATATAAATTTGAGAAAGAGATATAAACATGCATTCCGAAATAACAGAGAAAAGATTGAAAATATCAATTAAAGATGTGTTTCACGTTCACCAGTTGAGTAAACACATGTATGGCTTTAAAGATATCGAAAACTAAAATGAAGACTTTACCCTAACAGAATATCCCCAAAAGATGTTTAATTTGAAAATCGTCCAGAAATCGAAAGGAATCGTACATAAAATCTTAAATTTGTGTCTTCCAGCAAACCTTTTCTCATTCTTATAAATTTTGAACGAATGAAGTTTGTTGTTAATGATGAATACTCATTTCTTGACCAATTTTGAAAAAGCAGAAATCTGGCGTAATAAGACATTCATACCACAAACATGGGGTTTGTTCTTTCATAAGCATCGGTTTTCTAGCAAGAACCGTCATATTAGTAGATACAATATAAAACTTTAGGTGTCACCTTCAAAGAATGGAGAATTTGATGGCAATACTTTCATTTGACAACATATCAAACGTATTCTTAAAACATCTTACGTCTAGGTATAGTTATTGCCTTAAATACAGTACTGATATGACATGTAAACAGAACATTTCTGAACTTTAGAAACTTCTAAGATTGAAATACATTCATTTGAATAAATCGCCTTTCAATGTCCAAAACGATATGAATCAAGAGTTGTTGTTATTTTGCAAAATGGTAAATTTTATAAAATACAGCAATTACTCAATGTAACAAAACTATAAGCTTTGACAACTTTTAAGATCGAAAAAAGCTTCCTGAATAAAAAACCATATGATATTTCAAAATGATTAAAATCAAATTCAACTCAAATGGATATTCTAAAGGACCACTCCCTGTTAAAGTCACTAACCCCAGAATATAAGGACTGTTACAACCGACAGTCAGTATACGAAGAAACAAAGATTGATGTATTGCGCCTCCTAACGATAAAAATGATTGATTGACAGAAATACAAGCGCTATGATTAAACAATGCAGAATCATGACAATTTGTGCAATAAAATTGAAAGTATGAATAATTGTAACATAAAACTGACGTATCAGTTCATAACATCAGAGAACTGCGACTTTCTTCACTCTGCACTGTAAAACTTTGCAGGTTATATTTTTTCGATGAGTATAAACCTTCTTCATAAAGTTTTGTCTAGATTTAGATATGCCACTTGCATATAATGCATAAATAGAGACGCGTTTGTCACATATTTCATAACGGTAAGCTTCCCTGACGTCTATTTTCGAACATTTATTGGTACATTCACGTTTCAAAATATCAAAAAGATGAAAAGTGTTGTTTGCAATTTTAACATTAATGTCATTTGAAGTTATAAAAAGGAAAATCAAATGTGAAAAAGCCAAAGAATGTTTCGAAGAGACATTGACGTGCACCTTATGTAAGAAGTAATATTTTACGATTACGTATCATTCGTAGTTTAAGTGCAATGAACGTGTTAACAAAAATGTCGGAGAATGACGAAAATCATTTCATATGTAGTATCAACCCGTATAAAGGGAAAGTAAAATGATGATTTTAAAGTTAACGTGCACTGATTACTCTAAAGTTGATATTGCATCAGATAGTAACAGTTATCAGATATCAACGTTTCGTTTAATAGAAAAAGATTCTTTAAAGAATATATTTTATAAGTAAATGTAGTTAAAAAGACAATTTGAGCGAATTACGATAATGGATATACAACAGTGTTTTTTAAGCATTTAAATAAACTATCGTTTCCTTATGCAACAACTTTACTTTATCTTAAATTCAACATATTTCACTTTAAAATTAACGTAGCGTGTATAAAAAAAACTGAGTATATTGACTCCATTTACAAATGCTCTTAATGTGCATTATTTTCATAAACCTATCATTTTTAGTAATTTTCATTGGCTATATATTATTTTTTTTATTCCGTTTGAAAGTAATTTGAATCCAAATTCATTACATTTTCAATTTTATATCTCAATGCTTGCAATTATTCCATTTATAAAGTACCTTAGTATCATTTTTATTCCCTATAATGCTGTTATTTTTCAAATGCATGTCTTTAGTCATTTTATCTTCTTCTTCTTCTTAAAAAATCACCTGTAGTCACATATAATGCATGGCTCTCAAGAATTTTGAACATGAAAGTTAGTTCAGAATTATTTTCTTCACATGTTATGTTTTCAATAACACGTAAAAATAAAAAAGTATAGAGAAAAGTGTAATTGTGAGCTTTCCTATACACTAAAGTTGAGGACAATTTGCGTTAGATCCTTAAAGGGGCAGTAGCACGTTTTTAGGGGGAATATAAGGTGATGTCAGGAGAATGAAAATAAATGGTTCCAATTGAAAGACAATGTATTGAAACTAAATTGAGCAGTAATAATTCAAACAAATAACATTAAGTTTAGCCATGCGATTCATTTTTCTTATACAAAATGAATTAAAGGTGTTCACAAAAAATGGCCGCCAATGGATTTTATGTGGATCTTCATACTTTGTCCTCTGACTATGGTTGATTGGCTTGTGTAATGAGATTGTTGACACTGTCAATATAATACATTTAGCATTAACTTACAATTATCACTGAAATATTTGAAATATAAAATTATCAAAAACCGTGCTACTGCCCCTTTAAATCTGAACATCATGATGCCTCATGTGATCTTATTATCTACATTACACAACTGACAGTTGGTTTGGGTCTCGTTGTTTACCCTGAGGCGGTTGTTCTTGTGACATGTTGTTGTCTTATAATCTGAGGGGTTCGCTTACACTACTACAAGTATGACTGTTAATCCCTTTATCACATCATCTTATTACATATCATATATCGAGTGACGTCTTTGGAGTTTTAGTGTCTATATGATACTTTACTAGTCAGACTGTTTCTAGTTTTCGTGACGCTCGCCTTGTTTGGGTTTAATCGGTTAAAGGACTTTACATTCGATCAGTGACGTGTTGTTGACTACTGTTTCAATGGCTTAAAACTGTTATGATATCGTTATGATTTGACACTGGTTTGTCTTAAGGACATCCTCAAGGTCCAATTCCTGATTAAATCAATCAAGTATGATGACTTACACTTAAAAAGATACTCCATGATGTTAACAACATGTTACAAAGAAGGTTAGATCACACTTTCAATTTACATAGATTCTGGTTGTATCCTCTAATAAACATTATCAACTTCCTGGTGTCTTTGGAAAGTCAAAAAATGACGTTTGACAAATCGACGCGCGCTTAATGTCCGGTTTTCGATCGTTGTAACGAGGCTATGCGGTGATTTTGTAGACCAGACCGATTCATCTCCATTCGTTGCAACCACAGGGACTTGGTTTGCTAATAAAAACTGTTCCTAGTAAGAATACTTGAATACGATAATCGCCTATTACTAATAATACAGTATTATTAGTAATAGGCGATTATCGTATTCAAGTATTCTTACTAGGAACAGTTTTTATTAGCAATACAAGTGCCTGTGGTTGCGACTTTATACTTTCAAATTGTCATTGACAGAACCGAATAGTTTGAAATGTTCCTTGTTAACAAAGATCAGTACCCCTTGATGAAAGATATGATGACATGTGACTCCAACAAACAGTTTTCTGAGAAAAGCTATAGTTATGTTGCCACGCAATGTTAACATTCCCTGAATACGCTATTGTCGTACAACAGTTAATGTGAAACTCGATAGAACAAAACAATGAATTTGGAAATCGGAAGCAACATGAAAAATACTAGCTGCAGCTGTAAATAAGGCGGATGTTATGGTAATTGTGTGATCCCTAAATACGTTATCCCCTCATCGTGTGTGAAATATCAATTTGAAAAAAGAATCTCCAAAATTAGCATCTGCCTATTCGATGTATCTGCACATTTACAATATACGTAATACATTACGTCACTAATGAATAATGCATTTACGAACATCACTAATGGCTAAGCAATCGAGGTCACCCAGCACACACAATGGATTACATTTTTCACAATGCATACATGCGAGTAGGGTTTTTGACCATCTAATAGATTGACTTTGACAGACACAACAAGAAGAAGATAGAGAGACAAATAATCTGAATGACAGAGTCCTTATTATCAGAAATTATGTACATCTATCGTTTGACTCTCAGATTTGACTCAAAAGTAGGATTTGTGCCATGACCGTAAGCTGTCATTTGTAACATGTGTTTTCATCAACGATAACCACGAATCTTTGAATTTAAAAAAAATGATTAACTTACGTTTTACGTTTTGATAGATATGTGTTCATGATCATGCTAATTCAATATATAGAGCACATACGACATGGGGTTGTGTAATGATACAGGAGCATGTATGTATTGAAATGATATAGACATACTAGTATATAGAAGATAGACGGAGTTATCTATCATTAGTATATATTAGTATATAGAAGATGTATGAAAAGTGTTTATAAATATGGTACGAAATAGAATTTATAGGAAATGTAAATACAAAATTGATACATTCATATAATAATGTAAATGTATATAAATACAAGACGTACCTGCCCCTCCTTGTTGCGGGTTGTTTTGGTTGTTAAAGTTTCCGTCACATCTCTGAAAACTTCCTAGGTTTTCCGACTTTGTAACTGGAAAAATATTGAATGCTAGAAAGTGACTGGTATAAACTTAAGTTTGCTGTAAATCACTGCTCTCTTATACTAGTAAATGTATTACATCAATGTTTTTTTTAGTTTAAATATGAAACGCTTTAGTGAAAATGATGAATTGAAATATTGCTGAATATGCATTTTGAAAGGTGTTCGTGATGAACCTTTCATGCACCAAAAGAATGACAATAACAAAAACAATATAACATTATCATTAAAAGTAAATGAAAAACAACTCAAAAGAAACATGACCGTAAGAATTAGTTAATTTAACATTGGGCCAATTTCTATTCATATATTTGACATTTATCAGAGCAAAACCTTTTTAATTCATCCATCTAATTAAGCCATTCAAGCACAGGTAACACAACAACAGGTAAAAAATCTTACACCTCACACAACTTACCTGTCAAGCATGTAAAACTCAGGTAAATCCAAATAAGTCTCATTTTCTCAGGAGAGGATATTGGGGCTGTCTCATCGCTTGGTTCAACACCTTCTATCAAAATGAAAACATGGCTTTAACTCGTTAATGGTGTATAAAAGCGGTGACGACTCACCCACGGAATACGCCGTCTCAAACCGCTGACAAATAGTTCGTTCGGTGACTGCAACCCCGCTTCGCTTATCCAGGTCATCCCGGACTTAGCTTCACGGATATTGCCGAAGTTGTCCGGAGATATCCGGATCACCGAACGGATAATCATTTGCTTTTACGAATGTCCGGTTTTGTTTATCAGCTAAGGACTGGTCTGAATGTTGTTAAATCCTATCCTTTGTTATCCGGCTTCCGTCTTTTAAATTCAATAGCTGATAATAACAACATATATTTACTCTCAGAACAGCTGAGCTTTTGCACACAGCTAAAACTTGCTTAAGATAAATGTTTATTTCAATTTGAGGATATTTACTTCATGATAAATCCCTGCCTTTGATATTATGATTGTGCAATTGTTTATCAAAGACTTTGTGATATTGTATAGAGCTAAGATAAAAGTTATCCAAGTATATAGGTACATAAGAATACAAAAATAATGTTTGAATCTATTTATGTGATATGTGTCTACATGCATATAGACAAATATACCTGTCAACTATTCATGGATGTGGGTTAATAAACGTTTCTCATTTTGAAATCATACAGTCTTTTATTTCTAAAAAATTATCCACGTAAAGTCTATGTATACAGTGGAGATTTGATTAATGGAACTCAGTAAGAACAACAGTCAATGATTGGTTCCATGCAGTATATAATGAACACATTAATGTCATTAACTGTCAAAGTGACGTGATACAATATTCAGAAAAATAAAATATCGATTCTGTAATTTTCCATTATGTATTTATCTATTCCTCTTTATACAATTGAATTTGCCTGTACATGATTTTATCGTGCTTATAACCACGTCAATTATCAAAAAAGTTGTGTAGACTGTCACAGTTTTATTGAACGATACATCGCTTTTCTGTTTAACATTTTGTGTCGTTTGTACACAAGCTATAAGAGTGACTCTTTCGCTAATCCAAGCGATTATATTGCGAACAATAAAGTTATAATTTATACGCATATTCATAAAGTCTAGACTAAAGGACCGAAGTTTCACCAATCTGCTGAGGACAAAGCTATATAGACACGCTTTATGCTTTAAAAATTAAACAGAGACATATGCAAGCATTTTGGCCATTTATTTCTCAGTACTAACACATTATCTAAGTGTGATATTCTAACGTAAGGTACATATAAACGGTTACTTGCAAAAAAACGAAAATCTTAATTAATGATAACGTATAGATCGAACTTTAAGTTAGTATATGAAAATCCGGCAATTCTTTTTTTTCTGTGTTCATGAATACTAAATCACAAAACTTTCAAATATACTGTTATACTAATCACATGTGCTTAATACACGAATTGATATATGTATTTTATAAGATTAATTAAAAGGAAAATACAGAATAACCTTAAAGGGGGTCTACAACACGAATTTTTAACTTCCAGAGTTTTATTACCAGGGCCCCGAAAGAGTTAGGGACGAAATCGTTTGGTTACAAACCGCTTACAGCTGACAGCCAGTACCAAGTTTGTGTCATGGTACCCCCCTTACCCGTCTGGACGCTCTATTTAACGATGGTCAAATAGGTTTAACGAGCTAGGTTGTTGATTCCCTTTAAGTAAGAAATTGCTATAGAAAATTGACAATGCCAGATGGAATACGAGATACAAGCGATCATATGTAAAACCTTCTTCATCAACACAACACTCGTGTACAAATATTTATATATATGTAAAGCTTCTTCATTCAGGTGCTTAATGGACACTACGTGCTTGACAAATTGTGAGAGGGTCTCTCTGAATATGTTTGTCTACATTGGTAAGAGTATGTGATCAGGTGTGAGTGGTTAAATGTGTATACCATTGAAGTGAGAGGACATCAACTACTTTAAGTCCTGTCATTAGCACACACTTAGCATCTTTCATTCTATATATACGGTGTGATAAAGGGTCGTTGAGAAAAATACAGTTCCATTTTTATGCCTTTTATGGATGCATAATCTGAATGCAACAGTGTTAAAGTATTTTACGTTTTTTTGTATGTTTAACAAACGTTCGTTACCAATATAAACATGAATATGATTAATAAAGGTACAGATATTTAACCAAATGGCTTTCCACATCGGTTTAGTGTTATGGTTTAAACACATTTTCATTCTCAAAAAGAAATTTGGATTGGCGAACAAGCCTCATGGCTTATTTGAACGCCTCTCCAATACAACACACATACAGCTGGTTACAAAATAGAAATAACAATTTAATGTGAATATACCAAATAACTAGATAACTGATATACATACATTACATACATGTAGTCCTGACAATGTCATCTATGCATTTGGATGTTGAGCGTGCCCGTTGTAATGTATTGCTGCGGTTTAGAGAAACGAATTTATTAACTTCTTTGAGAGGCATTTAGAAGATGGTTGGTTTATTGTTATGGATAGAGGGGTGTTTTTTGCAGAGAATTTGGGACGTAAATACATAAAGAATATTGTCACCTGCAGGATAAAGGGTATGCTGTGAAGCACACGGTGCCCTTTTTACATGCCCTTAAGCCGGAGCAATATATTCAAATTGACTTTTTTATACACTGCATTAATAACATGAAATCACAAACAGAAATATCACTACATACTTAGTTTAAACTCAGGTCGTACTTCACTTTTCTTTGTTAGAATTAATATGTTTAGAATTGATAAACAACAGACAAAAGGGTATACTACGCATTGTATGGACTCAACATTTTAAGATTAGAAAGAGGTCTTACGAATCGGATATCCGGGTTCTTTCGAGGTTTAAGATAGTTCAAGGTCATTGATCAGTGAAGGTCACTCGAGCACGGCATTTGGAAACGCCTGGTGGCTAATTTCAATTTACGGATATAAAAATTTATTTGCACCCTCATAAAATAAAATGAAGATTTTATGAGATTGAAATGTGGGATAAAGTGGCCTTAATGGCTTTGATGACGGAATTAAACTCTCATCCGATCAACTGCTCATTACTTTTTGCTGAAGACATATGAGAGGTAGAGAGATTATTTTCCGAATCAGTTCAAGATTTGCTATATGATTATATTAATTGATGTATGGTAGATATTTATTTAAACGGTTAGGCGTGGCACTAATATAAACTTTAATACGAAAGAAGGCTGGATACATTTATGGACTTTTATTTATCACTTCAAATAAATCTCTGACTGACTCTATCAAGAAAGGTGTTATCCCTTATAAACCATACTTTTAAATGAATAATAGCTTGCAGAAAATAAAAACATGGGGCAAAACAATTTGCAAATCATTGTAACAGATGAAATAAGACACTTATTCGACATGCACATGTAGGATAGCGTATAGACATTGACATGGGCCCACTAATTGCAACGTTTTAAAGTTGTATATTCAAGTAACTTTTGAAAGTTGTATTATCAAGTTAGAAAATTGTATTAAATCTTGTACTTATAAAAACATGTAATTACAACTTTTGAATGTGTTATTCCAACTTTAATTAATTAAAACTCGAAAATAGAACTTTGAACATTTTGCAAATATACCCTACAAGCGCGGACTCGACCATCTTTAGAACTTACTGCTCATCCAACTTTCAGCCTAGAAAAGAACGGATAGCTTTTTTCAGTTAAATGGAAAAATTATAGAAATGAATGATCACCAGAACCATGCTTAAAATCTATTGGGAAAATAAATCCATGGCTCTGGTAAAATTAATTATGACCCGCTGCTTTCAAGAAAAAAAAGTACAAAACCTTGTAGCAGTTAATTCTACCTTGAAAGACTGGATCAAAGATACAACTTGATAAGAACGAAAACGTACGGTTTACGTACGTTTGGTAACCGAACTAGGAAAACAAATTTTGAGAAGGACGTACAATGTCCTTGAAATGTGGCAATAGCCCACCTGTTAGCGTGTTTCGCAGGTACGAGTAATTGCGAGATATATTATAAAGATAAGTATAATATATTAAAAAAATCTATAAATAATTATTCGTCAAAAGATAAAATACAAAATTGGTCAATGGCTTGTGAATGAGAATGAAATGTTTGGTCATGTCTTTTACGTAATAATTCCTATCGCATATATACGCTCAGTGATCATATAATATACATAAGTTTCTTAGAACCTGGGGTGACAGCATCTGATCAGCAGATTGTATACTGAAGCTTGCTACACAATTGGTTTATGTCGTTATTACGACAGTGTCTGTGGACTATTGCATACGTATCGTTAATTCGATCAGTGCGTAAACCGATGACCGTAACTTTAGTTACGATCATCCCAACATGGCGGCAGATAATACGATTCGGAACTTTTCACGCGATTTTCTAGTTGTTCAGCTACATTCAGATAAATTCAATAATGAGCTTAGATGCAGGTTGACGTGGATACGAGATTCTAAAACTATTACCGTTTATAAATGCATTTTAATAAAGATATTCAAGTTTGAAAAATCGGGCATGATGACGGTAACTGGAAAAGCATAAATGAGAATGATGACAGTAACTGGAAAGGATAGATGACGGTAACTACATACAGTCATGTAATAAAATGTGTATTACCGTGTAGGAAATAGCAAATATTCACCATTGAAGAGGTCACAGAGGGTTGTTGAAGTCGGAATCACCAGCTGATTACCTGTGTAATTATTTGTATTGTAGTTTTTTATTTTATTTTAAAAAGCACGCAACGTTCTCGACAACGCAATGCAGGTATCTTTTTAAAGATATATATCACACTGTCTTTATTTTGTTACCAGCACTGTATAATATCTTTAATTCAAATGAATTTTATTTAAATATGATGCGGTTTTATTTTCTTATGATTTGTTTCAATTTGATTTTAGAGTTCATTTGAAGGTGTGGGATAAGTAGATCTATATTAGCAACCTTGTTTGTTGATTGTTAAATTTTAGAAAATTCATGTTTGAAAAAACAAATTTTTTTAAAGAATGCTCCCTGATAATAATGTTACAAGTAATTAAGGAAATCCATGGAAGTCCATTTTATCACTAGTAGGTGTTGATATTTTGACGAATAAAGGAAACCAATAAGAACTCCATATCAAGAGTTAAGATGACCCCGACCCAACCAGGGTTGCACTTATTCAAGCCCAAGCCCAGGTTTTACCTGTTTTGATGGAGAAATATGAAACACGAATTTAAGCCAATTTCTTAACTCAATATAAGGAGTTTTGTATTTTTTATGAACACATAATTTCAAGGGGTAGTAGCACGTTTTTAGGGATAATACTAGATTAGCGTTTGCGGGACACCGCAAAAGCAGAGCAGCCCCGAAACTTGGGGTTTCGCCTTACCCTGTTCCGCCTTTTACATGCCTCACCAAATTGGGAATGTTCTCGTGACCTTGACCTTTGACACTCAAGGTCACACAATCAATGAACACATTTCATTCAGTATTACATTATTGTAATGAAATAAAGTGTTAAAAATTAAATTAATCCATTTTCTCCATATATTTTGACCTTGCTGTGACCTTGACCTTCGACAGTTCGTACCCAAAACTTTTTGAAAATGTTGTACTTCTCAAGAGATAATATATACAAAATCTAAACTTCATAGCACAAAAACTTTTCAAGTTATTGTATTTACAAGGAATTGCAATAACTCATATCTCGTGACCTTGACCTTTGACCTTCAAGATCACACGATAATTGAACACTTTTTTTGAGTATAACAATCATGAAGTGATTAAAAGTGTTCATAGTAAAAATAAAGCATTTTCGCTAAAACATGCTTAAGTCATGACCTTGCTGTGACCTTGACCTTTGACGGATTGTAGCCAAAACCTTTTCAAATTTTTTTACTTTTCCAAGGATGATATATACCAAGTTAGAGCTTCATAGCACACAAACTTTTCAAGTTATCGCGTTCACAAGGACTTCTTAGAGTGAATACATAGCTCGTGACCTTGACCTTTGACCTTGAAAGTGAACGTGTCAAAATCGTTCCCCCGAGGTATGAGCATAAGAGTTCTGGAAAGCTTAGTGGAAAAAAGTTATAGCTAGTAGAACGAGTGCGGCGGCGGCGGCGGCGGCGGCGGCGGCGATGGAAACTTCACAAAAACTGATAGCAGCCCTGATAGTGATAGCAGCTGCTAATAAGGTGAAGCCCGGAAAACAAAATAAATGGTTCGAATTGAAAGGCAATGTATTTAAACTAAATAAGGCCATAATAAATCAAAGATATAAAGTAAAGTTTAGCATATTATGGCCTTTGCGATTCCTTTTTCTTATATAAATTGAATTAAAGGTGTCCACACAAAAATGGCCCAAAGTGAACCATATAATTTGCTCCCTATTTATGGATGATTGGTTTGTCTAATGAGAATTTTGACACTATCAACATAATACATTAAGCATTAACTTACAATTATCAGTGAAAATATTGAAATATGAAATTTTTAAAAAACGTTCTACTTTAAGTAAATTTCATTAATTATCAACTGCTGGGAATAGCCATTTCACAGAACACAATAATTTGTTTTTTATACTTATACTTATAATATATATACTTATCATATATGCTTTTGTCTCAGTATTGAAATTTTGTAATAGAACAGAGGTTGTATCAACATTTCATGACTTGATCTGACTCTGTGGAAGAAAATGCAAAAATCAGAATTATAATTTGAACCAGCTCCTCAATTGTAAATACCGGATGCATATTCACGACAGTATCCTATCCATTTTAGAAGTTGGGATATTCTCGGTTCCTTTCGATATTAGGGATCCTGCATCAAATTCATATAGATTCCTGAAAAGCATAAGAAGTAAGTTATATACACATTCACTGAACATGAATTCCTTTATTATGCATACTAATTTCTTTACACTAAGAGAAATTGATGTTCCAAATATTTGCAACTTGAGACATTCTTGAACATCTAAATGCTCGTAAAGAGCCTGAGGAAGGCTTGAGTCATTATCAGGGACTTGTAACGTACAAGCCTCCAACATAGGAGAGCTAATGCCCTTGTATAAAATGAGATAGGACCCTCGCCATCATAATGAATTAAAGAAAAGGCCTTGTAGTGAGGTGGGGCCATGCTGATGAAAATGAACACACTATCTTTAGCAGAGAAGGGATATGATGGGTGTAGGGGGTCTTGGGTGTTACCATCGTGCTTTATACTTTTAACAGGTGGGCTAGAGTGTGTGTGTGTGTGAGTGTGTGTGTGTGTCATTTACTGACGCGTCTCTCCCCCCTGCCCACCAATAATGCGCCTTTTAGCAACCAGTTTATGCAACAAAGACTCCTCTGCAAATACGACTATAGATGTATGGATCAAAACCAATTGAAGATGTCGTTGTTTTTACCTGTACTCTTTTGATATATAAGTGTTTGATATAAATATACGAAATTGCGACTTCGGGAAATATGTTTACCGATAGGTCTATATGTATATTATGCTAAATGGTCTCGTGATGACGAGGAAATAAACGTGTATGATGTGATCTGATTGGTCGGTTCTAAGCCAGTCGCTACCCTTGACAAGTCACCCGTAACGGATCAAAACACAATTTTTATGTCGTTTTGACCTGTAATATAATGTATGACAGACTTTAAAACTAATCAAATGATTCATAATACTAGATGCTATATGATCATTAATAGTGATGCATTATAAAACTCTATCTTTATGATTTGTACAGCAATGGTTGTATTGTTTACAAACAATTTTAGAAGTAACAGATATACATGTACATCAACAATTTTCTCGTTTTGTGTCATCCCATAATTGCTTCGGAACTCTTAATTTGTACATTATTAACTGCAGCTCTGTTGTCCTTAATTAATATTTTATGTTGAAATTTGAAAATTAGAAACCAAAATATGTAAAACAAAAACTGTTCTACTTTCCCATTAAAGGGGCAGAAGCACGTTTTTAGGGAGAATGAAAATAAATGGTTCCAATAAATGGTTCCAATTGAAAGACAATGAAGTAGTAATAAATCACATATATAATGTAAAGTTCAGCCATGCGATTCCCTTTACTTACACAAAATGAACTTTATGTGAATCTTTATAATTTCTTCTCTGACTACGGATGATTGGTTATAGTAATTAGATGTTTCTCGCTATCAAAATAATATATTTAGCATAACATACACATTATCTGTGAAAAATTGAAAAAAATGAATTGAAAAAAACACTTGCACTGCTCCTTTTAGTGTACAGTCACCGAGACTATCGTCGTGTATATGTCAACGTCTATGTTTGTTTCAGTTTAATTAAAACATCAAACACTTAAGCTCTTTGAACAAAGCGGGATGTTTAATTGGACAACCAGAGAGATTTGATTAGAATAATTACCTTCTTAGTCAACCGAATCTGTTTCATGCGGATACGTGTCTTAGATACATTCTCTAATGACTTTTCGTTTTTATTTGAAGTTATTTGAAACTTCCTGGTAATGACGTAATGCTAATACTTTTCTAATTTCAGAGTGTTAATTTGAAATTTATGTGAACTTTGAGAAACATTTTAAATTGGAAATAAGGAGAATCAAATGAATATGCCTGAGGTCATTTCTTGAAAATACAATATTGTTTAAATATTCCAGATAATATATATCTTGAAAAGGGAACATAACCAATAAAAATGAATAAAAGAAATCAACATTTTTATACAAACCCAAGAGAACATAACGTGTATTTTGATATATGATCTTTTCCTGCTCACTGTTTTGCATACACATCTAAGATTATTTTAACCTTCTGAATGAAAATGTATGAAAAAAAGGTGAACAAAGTATCTATTTATAAAGTCTTAACCTTGTTTAACAAATGACTTTAATCAAAAAGAATCGAGGAATCCGAATGAAATCTTCAACAACCCCATAGTTGAGATAATATTGCAAAATTCTCATGAACTGCCTTCCACTAGCTTTAAAAAAACACATTTAATAAAAATTATGTGCTCTCATTACTTTGGGACTTGACAAAACTCTATCTATCAAATTCTTAAACTTGTCTAACATACGATACAGATTGTAGTTTAATAAAGAAGAATCGAGGAATCCAAATCAAGTCTCGACCAAATATGACCCCTCATTTGAGATAATATTGCTAATTTCTCATAAACTGCTTTCAACTAGCTTTCAAAAAAGCACATCAAATAAAAATCCGTCGTTGCCAAATTGATAAAAGCGCCGAGTCGAAGGGATTTAGTTTTGAATCAAAGTATCATCTCAAAAGACAGAATTCCCCAAAGACAGAAAGCTTAAAACAACACTTTTCACGGTTGACAAATGATGCGTTACATGGGCTCTACCCTTTAAAAATAATGGAACGAGCCAGGCAAAAGAAACCGAGGTAATTATAAATGCTGCTAATGTAGCCATTCCAACCAAAAGAACTCACAATCATATACCTGTCTCATGGTGGAATTCCTAACAACGGCCGCGTTTGGCACTATTCAAATATTCAAATTCAGCAGTTTTTAAAAATATGCTCGACTTTGCTTTATTCTGCATTACAAATTCTCCACCCTTCTAACTTTAAAAGCCAATGAACAAGTTATTCTTGAAAATAACCAGTTAGCGTAACGTTACTACCGTGGATTAACGAGTTAAAAATATACTGAAACACAACGATCAAAGTAGTATTCAGGGGTCCAGTGCAGGTGTAACGTTATGAGCTTTTAGTGAGATTAACAGCGCAGATTTTTACCAGATAACTTTCACATGGTGTTGGTAACTGCTGTTAATAATTCAAATTTCTAAAGCATATATTACGGTTTCACTAATGGGTTTTCAAATGGATTTTAAAAGGACACTAAATTCGCGCGTCACAAAAAACGGACACTATTTATTAGTTTAGCTATATGTTAATCAAGTCACCATTTCAATTCCAAGAACATGTGGTGATGTAATCTATTTAGATTTTTAACATCGCTGCAAAGTGTCGCTACAAATGACAAAGTTGCATCTCCCCTGATGAGATTCGAACTAAGGGCCTCATTTACACACACCAAAGCATCATTCTCCATGTGAGATAGATGAATAATTGGCATATTCATTGAGAAAGTAGAAACATATAAGATGATATTTTTAAGTGATTTAAATATTTACAATTTAGGGAGGAAGGGCGTAAAGTTAACATGCAACTAAAGAATTTGTTTCTATCGAGCATGTTTTTAAGTGCCATTACAGCTTATTAGTGGCAATAAACCCGGACTTCCTGGTTTGGTTAGATTTGCCTACTGTGTGCAAGCAAAGACTGTAAGCCCCTTAGAGTGCCCCTTCACATGGCACCTCGAATCACATCATTAAAATCAACTTGATAACATGATGTGTACCTCTCGTACGCGACTATATGCACGTAATCTATAGTCCGTAAAACCCAAAATACTTAGAAATCGATATGCAGGTTCGTACTAAAAGCACCTCTGATGTCTGATATCTCATTTCTTATCATATCTTTTTTACCCTTTTTTTGTGTGTAATCATACAATCTTGGGTATATATAAATTTATATATTTTAACGCTTTTATATAAGCAGTTTTTTTATGTAATTGTTAAATAATATGCTTTTATGATAAATATAGTGTTTTAGTTTGCTTAGTGTCTCATAAGCCAATTTATGGCTGGATGTCAGTTTTTTATGCTGTACATATATATCATGGTTTATATACCTTTGAAACTGACTTGTGACACTTAAATAAAATAGTTCTGTCTGTCTGTCTGTCTGTCTGTCTGTCAAATGACTATATGCACGCAATCTATATTCCATGAAATCCAAATACTTCGAAATCGATATGCGCAGGTTCGTAAAAAATCACCTCTGATGTCATTTTTATTATTTTATTATAAAGTCTATTATATTTGCGTTGAGTAAAGTTTGTGGATTCTGTGAATTATGATTGAACTGAAAAGGAATTTACAACATTTAAAACAATGATTCATTACGATAAGAACAAGGAAGCTCGTGTTCTGGTAACATTACATAAGCAATAACCTTATCAAGAACAATTTCTATCTAAAATGAAATACGTTTTGAAGATACAAAGATAGGAACAGATGTGTACTTCACAGATTACTTATGTTTACTAAACTGAATAGGCATGGTTGCGTGATTAACTTAAGTTAAGCAATTCAAGAATAATGAAAATCTTTGAAATTAGACTTTTTAAAACAAAACACAATCATGTCATAGATAAAAATCGTATCCAAATTTTTCGCCTGACCCAGCTCCTATATAAAACAAGAAGTTTTTTTGGTTACTTCTCTTAAGGATAATGTCAAGAACCATTTTGCATGATTTTGTTCCATTCGAAATTGCCAGGGTTTGATAAAATGATATTTTTCTGCTTTTTGCGATATTGCTCCACAAATTTATTGAACAAACGTATTAAGATACAAGATATAAATGATAAATAGTTATCACTCATGGGTGTGAAGGTTTGAGTAAGCCCGAGGAGCAATTTGTTGTTTAGCAATTAACATTGTTGTTTTTAGAAACGGGACTGTAAAAACTCCATCGTAGAATAGTATCTTTGAAGGCTCTTATGTCATCAAGTTTATTGTATAGGTTGCTGCATATCTGAACTTAATTTTGTGGGTATTTGAATGATGGGGTTTTGTCCCCACATCACAAAATAGATGTGAGGTATTGTCAGATTGGGCTCTTTTCCTATGGGGTTTGTCCGGGTGATATTTTGTCTAGGTGTGCTTTTGTCCGGTCGACCTTTGATCATATAACTTGAAATATATTTACAGCGTAATAAATTTGATATCATACAATGTGTTAGCGTTATGAGTTTTAAAACAACTGATCTTTCAAGGAATATAATACACGCACAAATCCAAACATTTCAATAGAATAGGAAAAAACATCCCCATCGCATGCATGATGAGCATTTGTTGAAGGTACAGATATGTGACCCAATCTTTCAAGGAATATAATACACGCACAAATCCAAACATTTCAATAGAATAGGAAAAAACATCCCCATCGCATGCATGATGAGCATTTGTTGAAGGTACAGATATGTGACCCAATGAAATTCGTAAACGCATACTCGTCGTGTTGTCAAAGGGAAGTATGCGGTGATTATTATTTTAGCATGATAGGTACTTTTGAAACGTCGAATTATTAGAAAACAGATGTTTGATCATTAGTAAGTGCCTTCATGCAGTCTTCATGCAGAATTAGCACGCAACTTGGAGAATAAATCACTTTTGCTTCTTTTGTTACCCAATCGTACTTTACAAATTTTTACTTTTGAACATGTTTTAAACAATGAAAACTGTTTCGACGATGCGCAAATTTATATTAGCATATATCATTCAAAGTTATCCATACAACACTGTGTAAATGAGTTTTAACAAACAGTAATAAAATTATGAGAATTTATAACTTACTGAGAGGGAACATAAGTAAAACTTAGAGTGAACAAAAACTGAAGATTCTTTGATTAAAAACTGAATCATCGTGATTGTCGAAATAGACAGGACTTCACATTCCTAAACAATTCAACAATTTGATGTAAATTATTCTACTAAATAAAAATGTTAAACTGTGATTGTTAATACATGTACACATTTCTGTCCTTTTAATTATATAATGCATGCTGTGTCAAGCAGACATATGATTACCTGAGTTCTAAGAAACCTTTGAAGAACTTGATTCGGCAAGATAACGATTTTGGGCGAACGCAACAGACGGGGAAGTTGTTGCATACCTGATAATTCCTATTATATCACACTGAATATGTTGAATAGAGGTCTTAAATACCGGTCTAAATATAGAAATCTTTACCAATGAAAATCCTTGATAGTTGTTTCTGTAAGAAGCATGTAACCCGGACATGATAAAAGTAGTACCGGCCTGCACGTGAATGCGTATAATGAGTAACCGGATATTGATGAGCGGAGTAATTTCTGTATCGTCCAATCATATTGATCCGAGCTCTACCAAATCAACGAATCACGTTAAAGCTCATGAAGTATTTAAGATTTTTTAAAGGAATGGTTGATAAACCTTTCAAGAACTGTAATTTGATCATTTATTCAAGAAGATCGCCGACTCCTGACGGTAACAGCTAAAGTAAAAGGTAAAAGATTTGAAGTTTATAAGTATAGTCATTGCAAAAAATGAATTGTTTACATTAGAGAGACAATATAAACTATAAATTGAAACCCAGCAAATGATGTGTGCTTGAAACTGTTTTCTTGCAACTATTTATTCCAGTCTTCATAGTATTTAATATTCATTAGTCAAGTAATCTATAAGTTACAAGTTGTTATAAATATGTGTAGTTTATGTATTTATCCTGATTTTGTTTAACAATGCTTGATTTTTGTTTGCCTTATAGAATATTGTCGATAGATTTGAGACTCTCAGCTTACTTCCAACTAAATTTTTTTCTTATAAAGTTTTTCTTTGAACATATTTTCTAAATATAAAACAGCTATTATTATCCTCTTTAAGTTTCAACTTGATTGTGTTATATTCAGTCATTGATAACATATAGACACTGGAATGCTCTTTCGAATTTCGTTTCTACAAAAATACCTAATACAACCGTCCATATACTCGTTGATTTCTCCATCCCTGTACATGAAAGTGCTTTGAATAAGAAAACACTTTCCTTGCATTATCATAATGTCAAAAGAAAGTAATGTGAAGATATTATTTAATTCTAGGAACGAAATACTGAACTTTTATTACCTTCTGAGCGTAAAGAGCATGATGCGACTACATATAATATGGATTACTTTGTCAGACCATTTCAACAGATTTTTCTAATTATTAATGCATTTAAATGTACATATTTAAATAACCTGGAATACATTTTTTTATCAAATATCTTCATTAGGCATGAAATTTACGTTAAGCAGTAGATACATGCAGCATGATTCGCTTGCCGCTACTTTCCTTTCGATATGATCCAATGTGGATAACAAACTTGCAGGAATAACAGGCATTCAGATACAGAAGGAAACATATCTACATGTAATTTGGAAAACATGTCACAGTCTTACGGGGGTCAGTTAGTCGAATTCAGAAGACATGCGTTGAATCCGCATTACAATATAAGCAATGATCAAATTGAGCATACATCTTGATATTAAAACAACGGCAGCCATGGTTTAAGCAAAGTCAATGTCTATACTAATATATGAAATTGGTGAATGTCACTGACATACCTTAAAACAGAATGATCGTGTCTTTGTCCCTTGTTCTTCGATTTCATAGCATGGCAACGTCATAAAGACCAATGGTGATCACTGAATATATAGTGAAACCGGTTAAGGATTTAAAAATTTTCCTGTCGTTGAATAATCATTTATAGCGCCAAATACGCGCGATAGTGTATTTAATCATCGTATATTAACTATATTCCATAGTCCGAATTATCATTATTTAACCATTACTAATAAAACCCTTGGTCGATAAAAGTTCTGTGAGAAGGACCGTTGATTTATGATGAATCAGCAATCAACGTGAATATGTTTGAACTCAGTTATATTATATTACGATCTCTCCCAATATCACTCTGTTACATCCAGATACAATTCTTCATTTGATTTAAAAACGGTACTGGTAATACCTTGACTACATGTATTACTAGTAAAGTATCTTTTTGACACATCTTTCAGGAACGCATGTCGGTTTTTAAAAGAAAAATGCTGTTTTCAAGGTGACGGGACGTTTTTATGAATCAAGTACAATTGTTCCAGATATACAGTTATATAGCGTGATGATGTCCTATTTTTCTATATAATACTATCTATATAGCACACTGAGCATGATTATCATTTAAATCATGATTACAGTGATCAATTTCAAACCATCATTCAAATAGATATATAAAATTTCGTTGGATTCTGAAATCCAAATTTCGATTCAACATCGTGATAAGAGAATGTCGTCAAGATTGTTCAATATTTTGATTGTTACTGAAAAGTTTAATCATCATAAATTGAGACATCACTTTTCTCAATTCACTTCAAGATAAGCTTAATACTTTAGCCGTACACACCGAACCACACGTTAACTATAATTAACCGGATCTTGTCGATATTGTTAGTTTTCAATATTTGGACAATCGCACCTGCCGGACATGTTTAAGGATATGGTGTAATACGGGTTTAGGATACGTATCGGACTTTCCGAGGTGCACCTTCTTATATGTCGGAACACTTACGACAAATTTCCCAGAATAGAACTCCCCGTCGAAGATACACACCTTTCCGGCTGACCATTATAACTCGTCAATCATAATCATGATAATTTCATTAGAACGCCCTCATTTCCAGGTATTCTGCGTTTTTTTGTTATTTCAAGCTTTCTTTGTATTTCTTGCTTTCGTATCACGTTATGTGTAACTTGGGTGTATCATGTTAGAACAATTTTATTTACTTATGGTTTCGGTTTTGTTTGGGAAAATCAAGGAGTAGGTTTCAAGGAGGCTTTTCTTTTCAATTTTGAAACAAGGATTAAGAATTGTCATATTCAATCATTAATGGCTGAAGTTCATGAATATTCTACATTACAGTTATACTCTAGAATTAAAACTGTATTTGGTCTTGAAACTTATCTTGTTACTGTAAATCTAAAGAAGCAAGACGTCGAATTACTTTATTAATAATTGGCGAGCTTCCCATATACAAAAATATTGGTAGACGACATGGTATTCCACGTCAATTTCGCTATTGTAAAGTATGTAAATCTAATTGTGTAGCGGATGAATTTCACTTCCTTTATAAATGTCCAGTGTATCATGATATACGTGTAAAATATTTTGAAAATCTACCTTTGTACATTAATGAAGAAATAATGATTCGTAATCTCCAAAGCAGTAATTTATCCTATGTATTAGCTATCTCCAATTTTGTTAAAGATGCCTTAATCTTACGGAAAAATTTTGATTGACAACATGACATCATTATAATATTGTTTGCTAAGGCATAATTGAAAATAATTATTTATAGAGATAGAGATATGTTGACAAAAACTCTGACATTGGTCTCTCTTTACTGACTTCCAACACTATTATAATATAAGTTGTTCTTTTAATGATACGAACTAATTGTGTTTTACGATTTTCTTAATTACTGTGTTCCTTTTAGTCATTTTGGTTGAAGATGTTCACTCATAAACATCCTTGTAATTCTATACCAGAAACTCAGTCTGATCGTTTAAATGGTAAGAAAGGTTCACTAACCTTTTTACGATAAGAAACAGACCCCACTGTGTAACTATACCTTGTTTTGACTGGATACTTATGGGATACTTATGGGACAGTAACCAGAGCAAGAAACGTTTAAAACGTTAATCTCACCATCCATTACTCAATTACCCATCCGAACCATCTATTAAACAAATGCTAGGGTGGATGGAAAGAGGGCAAATCCGATTAACAAAAAGATCTTTTTTCAAATAAGGACACGTGACACCTTGTATGTAAAAAATGTTCCAGTTGAGCGATCTTTATTTAAGTTGCCTGCCTTATTCCAAATAAGCAGAACAAGGCATGGTCAACTTCTTGTATAGAGACTCCCAAGGCGACCAGTAGCTCGTGAAGAGACTTGTATGTAATGATGGAGATACTTAGGCAAGGCAATGTTTGGGGGACAGCAATCCAGGTTAAGTAAGTGACCATTTGCATTGAAATTGAAACGTTCCATCATAGGATGATGAACACGTTGTTATTTTGGATATGACTGATTGTATATTTTTGAGGAATGAATAATTCATCGACTTGACATGTAAGTTCACAAATTGAAATATTATAATAGTTTGTTCATCATTCCAATGGTTTTGTTACTGATATGATCGGTCGGGGATGTGGTTTGTATGTGGCTATGTAAACTGTGATAAGTGCCCATTTTACTTTTATCTATATTCATAATCTTGTTTTAATTCAACATTATATCAGCGAAGAAATAAGTTACATCATGACCAACATCCTTTTTTACGTAAATTGGCATAGATGCAGTAACTGTTTTCAATGAGTGTATATATAAGTTTATTTTAGAAGCATATACTTTCAGATATTATTGAATATTCACTAGTTTCAAAGTGTAATCCTTATAGAATAGAATTTTGAATCATTGACATCATGGATTTTATTTTCTATTCAATTGTAGCATAGTAGCTTTTGAGTAACATGGACACTTCTTGGGTACCTTTTGTATCCGTTGGTAAAACAAAGCAGAAATCGAATAAGTTACTTTTACCGTTGAAATCCTGATAAAATGAAAGCGATCTAGATTTAGAGAAAGGTTTACTATGTCATGATATACTTCAGTAGGATAGCAAACGTCACTAATTACTGATCTCCTATCTCTTTCAAAGACACTTTACGATGTTTAAAGAGATTATAGGCATTAAAAGTCCATTGATATTGTGACCTCTATTTCATATATAACACGACGTCCGAAGGGTTTAAGTATGGCAAAACACAACTTAGAAATATTATATTTATAAATATAATTAGTATAAGAGATGCGACGACCTGCTATAACTATCTTACAAAACCCATTCACGAAATGAGGTCATAGTTATAGAGAGCACCTACCATCAAATTGAAGGTTCAGCCAAGCTAATAGTTGTTCTTTGAAAGTTCTCTATGCATTACCAACAGGGGCACTCACTCGCAAACTGAACTGAATTTGAAGGTAAATAGAACACGGTGCACCTCTAGCAACATGTGAACCTTTAAACATAGGTAAAAATACAAGGTTCCCCACAATAAACTCCTCTTATATATAATTGAATAATTGAAAGTGAAAGTTTATTCGTATTCAAGGCCTCATTGCAAAAAGTACAAAATCGTATGTACATATGATAAGAGCGTATGGACATCGAGATGGTATATTACATAGGTAGAATACGTTTGAGAAAAATAGCAAGATTCTTAAGATATTCAATATTTTGTGAAGCCATAAGCAAGTTAAATATTTCCCTTGTCGGATTGTATGAAAATGGCTCGGTAACAGCAATTTTCTACTTATTTCATAAAATGGACAAACTAATAAAAAATGAAATTCATCTTGAATAACGCCATAATTACAATTTGTACATTTGAGTAGGTCAGTATTAACATTTTTATCATATCGGTATTGCTGTATATTAAGTTTGTGACTCATACATCTGAACTTACACAGAGTACGTACCAAGTCTCTATATGAAAAAAGCTTAAAAATGTTAATCTCTGGTTCCAGAATACTCTCGTAAGAGCAATAATTATGCAGATATGATGATGAACACAATTTACTATGCCATTATTGATACTGAATATCATGACATCGTTGTTTAAAGCATTGCATAAAAGCTGGGATATCACCACAAGATGCACCGTCACTCACAGGGTTAGCTAAAAGATCACAAACTGTTCCAAATATGTATAAACATCTACAGAAAAAAACGATACAACGCCACATCCACAAACTTAGGTTACAAGAACTCATCATACTGCAATCAATACGGTTGAATTTGGTAACAAGTGGATGACAAACCTCCACAAAAAACTAACAACTTTGGTAAGAAGAACATTGCTTTAAACTTGTTTAAAGGCACCACTCGATCGCGTTTCATCCGCCATTTTGAAACGTAAGCATTGCGAGAAAAATAATGTGCTGTATTATGCTAATTCATTAACAAAATTTAGAAATATCTACTTGAATGATAGAAGAGGAGCATATTCACATAATAAAAATTATCAGTTACGACAGCATTTTGTCGTAGTAATGCATTCCATGATCGTAGCTTCTATGATTGGCTTCATTTCACGATGTTTTCATTTTTTGAGCGAAACACTTTATTCTTTGTCAAATTGTTAAATTTTTAACAACTGAAATGCTAATCTCACAGACGTGTTTGAAATTAAGTGAGAAATTAACATGTAAAAATCATAAATATTTGTCAACAGGAAAGTCTGAATTTCGTTTCCAAAAAAAGTACCCCGCTCGAATGGTCCCTTAAAATGTCTACACTCTAACATGCAAACAGCATCGTCGTTCTTGACGTTATTGCTAATTTTTTTTCGCAAAATGGACGCAAGAAAGAAACAAATGTATTTGATTCATTCTATGTCATTTCATTAATTCATGAATATTTCAACCTCAGTAATCGGTCAATTTTTTTTATTTGAATGTTCAGGATGAGGGATTTAGTGTATCATAATTAGTTTTTTATATTCAGTAGAACACGGATATAGCGAACTCGGATATAGTGAACACGGATATAGCGAACAATCGGATATAGTGAACTAATTTTTAAGTCCCGTCAAGAGCCCTATGTATGGCAGCCAAACGTGAGTAGGGAACACCGGATAAAGCAAACTAAATTCTTTGGTTCCTTGGAGTTCGTTATATATACGTGTTCTACTGTACCTCGTTATGCATCGAAGGTTCTAGATATCAATTCACATGGTGTCAACGGTAGAAATTGAATGTGTCTCATGATACCTTAAAATTATACACATGAAAAGAAACGTCTCAACCACGCTTGCATTCTGTACATGTTATTCTATTGCTCAGTATGTTGCATTCGTACATAATGAACCATTACATTTGTCGATTAAATAGCATGTACCAAAACGAAGTGAGGAAATCACACGGATGAAATAACATTTTCAGGAAATCGGTACTTCAATTCATACAAAAATATGTCCCAACACAAAACATATACAAATAGAAGTAAAAATAAAACCTTCTTAGCCCATGCATATAAAATTCACACATATGTCATAATATCTTAAAGCATGCTGTTGTCAATTGAAATGTCACAATTTTTAAATTGAATGTGATGCACAATGAATTTAAAAAGTTTTAAAAGATGTGCATTATATATAGTATAGCAAGTTGAGAGATGCAAGGTTCATAGGTATTTGATGCTTATCATTTCATGTTTCGTTTCTTTGTAAAGACAGTATATGATGCATGATAGAAGTGTATGGAACAGTTTGAAGAGAGAGAGAGGGTCAATTTGTTTATTTTTGTCTCATCTCTTTAAAAATAAAGGATATTCCATTTGCAAAGAAAACTTTTGTGCAAATTTAGAAAAACTGTTCCACTCTGTGTAATCATGAAACGTGATCTGCACATGCGAATTAATTTAGACACAGGTGCAGTTGTGTATGTTTGAGTGTTGTCATTGTTTATTTAATGACTGCGATCGCAGTTATGTGTTGATTTAAGACCTACACATTTATTTGACGTGCAGTTTGCAAATGCAAATATAAAAGTGTAGGTACATGTACTCACTGTATCTGTTTTTGACAAATAAACACAAGTTGCCATTTCTAGGGCATTAGCAGAATTCCAAATAACGTTCCGAATCAGTATAGTGACAATGATATAAGTGTATAATCCATGTCGTATTTAATTATCATTACTCATCATTTATAGCAATGACCACATATAAAAGGTTCGATGCAGTTATTCAATTTCATAACGTTAACAAACACCAAAACAATATTTTTATCAAAACAAAACCATCAAAATGATCAGCAAAGAGATAACTTCATGTTTATAATCCACACGAGTTCTCTGACTGTTTTAATCAAACCAAACTGCTCAAATTTACCTAGCTTTGAAGAGAAACAAAAAACCTCTACAAGCCAGCAACCTGTTAGTAGAAACCCTGGGACGTGCTGACATACTAGCCCTTGTTTGTTTATGTAAATTGTTAGCTAGAACGATTAGTCGTGATAAGGGGGCGTGGTGTGATGTTAAAGCAGCTAATATTCCCTCTGTAAACATCAGTTAAACATCATACTGGCTATTTCGGCTACAAATCCGCGGTGATCAATGTTAGCAAACTTATCGCACGACTGGCCAACACGTACAAACACACGTTATTTAACTACGTCACTGGTCAGTGTTAAGCTTGAGGCTCTTACAGGGTTTGATAATGTGATAGTATGATGGTTAAAGGGGCAGTAGCACTTTTTTTTTGAAAAATTTATATTTTCAAATTTTACTGATACTTGTACATTAATGCTAAATGTATGTTTTTGATAGTGTCAAAAATCTCATTACACAAACCAATCATCTATAGCCAGAGAACAAATCATAAAGATTCACATTAAGTCAATTGGCGGCCATTTTTTATGTGAACACCTTTAATCCATTTTGTGTAAGAAAAAGGAATCCAAAGGCTGAACTTTACATTATGTATTGTTACCGCTTCATTTAGTTTTAATACATTGCCTTTCAATTGGTTATAACGTGCTAACCGCCCTTTCACACCTAACGCTATATAAAGGTGTCTATGTGACTTTATGCATATGTGATACATATGTGTATCAGAAGACAGGCTCTATGTTCTTGCCCAATGGTTAATACCTTAAAGTCTGTAATGAACATTTGAAACCTTCGGTCGGTTTGACGACAATGTGATAAATACCTTTAAGTGAATATTTGATGTACAAGATTTAAAACTTCTCATGGACCAATATGAGGCTCTTAAAACAGAATCATATTGTGTCAATACAATTATATATTTCATATGTCAACAACTGTAGAAGTTTCGAATCTCAAGTTAAGCCCTTTTACTAAAACTCTGTATTATCAAAGTAAAAGTTTATGTCGACAAGTATCAGATAGTTGGGGAGATGAAAAGAAGGAATTTGAATAGCTTGGGAAAGAAAAATGTTAAATGGCATGGCGAAGAGTAGAGTAACATAGAGTTATGTCTAGGGAAACGATTCGAATATTAGTTTGCATTGATTAAGATTTGTTGAGGTCATTACCAATCACGCTAATTTGATACATTTTAGTTTGATTCATGAATTTAAATCCAAATGCTCTCAGTTAAAGTGAACATTATCCTTTATAGTTGAAAAGCCATGTGTGAGTCAACTATCACCTGCAATCTGAAATGAAAAAGTAAATAATAATCATGTTGCAACTTTCGCATCTCTTCTATTCTCCATCACGAAAGTTTAAAACCATCGGGATGTACCCATTACAATGTTCTTCATATAACCATATATTTCTGAAGGTTAATATATATTTATGGTATATTAACATATTTCAAACGTAGAAGTAAGTTAAAGAAAAATACTTTCTCAGTCATTTATTCTTATAAGTAGTCATTTCGTTCTTCAAACTCAAAATACTGTTTTAGACCAGACACAATCAAATTTTACATCCCATACTGGGCCTCTCATTCAGTCACATTGTCACAGAAGTGACTTTTACTAGACAAATGTTTTAATTAGACAACGTGTCATGTTCATGACATCACGTGACTCAAATTATTCAGGTAGGTGAGAGACTTCACGATTTTCACTTTTTATCTTCTGTCATTTAACGGATCTTCAGCCGCCAGCTTATCGCAGAGAAGGAACGTTCATATACACTGCGAGGCGATGTTTCCACCTAAAGTGTTAAACGCCAGAAGGATTTATGTGTAGATTTTCGATGGAAAACATATATCTGACTTCATTACCAAAAATCTCAAATCTCAATTATTTTCAAACTGGATATCTTTCCGCATACTGTATGGGATCCTTCTAAAGATTGGAAGGAAAGTTTGTGCAAAAATGGGAGGTGCAGAGATGGGTAAGGTTTTTGGTTAGCATAATTATCATTAAATATTTTTCAAACAATATTCCTGTCTTTGGATTTACAGTCACGATCTGAACATCAACTGCATAGTGCTATCTAACATTCAGAAATATCTGAACTGTTTTCTCAATTTGTGTTGTTGCTAGACATTTTGTGTTTTGACATTCAATAAAACGAAGAAACTCATGGAATAACTGTAACATAGAGATAGAACATCGTGACAAGTCAAACTATTTTGATATTACCATAAACTACTGAACTGTCACTTCTTAGTTTCTGTAATTTCTTTACTTTTTATGCTTAAAATAGTTCAAAGAAACATTAACAATCTGACGTCATTACGTTTATCTCGATGAAGGTTCATTAATTAATGTTCTATATCATGTCCAGTCTTAGGTTGTTGATGAAATGGGTACCTGTATTTGTTAATGATTGTTGCAAAAATAGTATTATACATATAATACATAAAGGATAAAATAGTCACATAGCGACAAGATGTCTACAAACCGTACTGGAAGAGTTATGGGCATAATAATAAGCCGTGTATAAAACAATTTGCATAATTTGGACATACAATCTCATTTAATTTACCTGTAATGGTTTGTGTAAAATTTTTAGATTTCTGTTTTTAAAATCTGTTAGATCATTTCTAGATTTATCGTTTTGGAAGTGTCCATAAACCTTATTTCATATCACAAAAATTTGTTTTCAGATGGTATCTTTCAATGATTTAAAAGATCAAATAATAACATGGTTATATTTTTAAGAAACGTTTGAAATATGTACAAAATACCATGCAGTATAAAGCAAACAAAACGTTTGTAATGTGTACAAAATACCATGCAGTATTTAAGAAACGAAATGATTGTACTATGTACAGAAGACCAATCAGTTTAAAAAACCTGTTTGTAATATGAACAGAAGACCATGCAGTATTATACAAAAACAACGTTTGTAACGTGTACAACATACCAAGCAGTATTAAAAAAACAAAATGATTGTAACATGTACAGAAGACCATGCAGTTTAAAAAAACAAAACGTTTGTAATATGTACAGAGGGCCATGCAGAATTATAAAAACCCAAAACGTTTGTAATATGAACAGAGGGTCATTCAGTTTTAAGAATCTAATAAGTCTTTATCAAATATAATTCTTTCTTTCTTGTTAATACAAAATACGAGAAACCAAAAAAGATACAGTTTTGTAGTGAAGATGCACCCAAGAAGAATCGCCATTCAAAATATCTTCCAATTTCGAAGTTACAAAACTTTTCAACCATGTACAAGGTTATCGTAAACCAAATAAGATAACAACAACCAAACTTCCAGTGCTGTATAAGGCACTTTATTTCGTCTAACCATTTTATACTGAATTTACTGCGAAGCGAAACATTTCCGAAGATCTCTTTTGTAAATCATCATTATGTGAAGATGCATCAAAAAGAAAAAATTCATAAACTTCTTCCAACTATAACAGGTATCAAAGATTTGCAACCCCAAAACAGACTATCGCAACCCAAGCTCCTTTTTTGAAAATCCCTACGGTACTTTTGATGGGCGTTGGTTTGACCCTTCTTATTTTCAAGGTTCTTGACATGTACGTGTTACCTATATATCTACGTGTTACCTATATATCTACGTGAAACTAGCCAGGCATTCTAGTTTTAGATACCATCTTAGCCCGGGGTAAAAGCTCGATCTACTTAATATGTATTAATAACGTCACTCTCACACGATGACCTGTAAGCTACCTTCAGATGAAAATACTTTGTACAAACAAATTGTTGTGTTCACTAATTGCGTATATGCAAACATAACGCTATCATATGCTTTTAAAGAATACTGCCAAAGTTTATTCTTTTGTAGGGATACAAGCCAACACTGACGTTTTTCTGTTTTATTTCATTAAGTCTAATGCAGAAGAGTTTATACTGGCTGTTAAATGGCTTGATTTGGCCCTATGTTCTTTCCTAAACAGGTTACCACGCATTAAGTCGCATGGTTTATACTTATCACACATATACAAACCTGTATCTATGAATCCCCATATTGATAATATATTTAGGTGCATTATTGTCTGAAAAACACATCCTGTAGGTACAGCATATCATATTCGATGTATACTAGTCAATAGATACTATGATAAAGGAAATGATAATGAAATAAATATTTCTTAAAATATTCAGACAAGAGATGTAGGGCTGATAGAGAGATCTTGCTTTAAAAAATCCATTCATAATCAAGTAGAGGGATAAGGCAATAAGAGAAGATGTCGGCACATTTCGATTTATTGCTTTGAATTCTATTCATCACCAATCAGTCATTTTAATGATATAATATGACACGAAGACATACATTTGCTTCATCAAATAGTATATCATTATATCAGAAGTTCATGAGAATATGGATTGCACATGCTGTGTAGTAGTTACGATACATACTGTCAATTTATAGGTTAGTAGGTATAGAGTTAGTTTTTCCTTTTGGTACATTTTATTGATACTCTATGTAGTTTTATAGCCTCGTTAATCATCACTGATCATTTCCTTCCCTCCAGCGTTTGTTTCACCTCATTTATATTACATATCACGTTTGAATTACATGATTTTAGCAATTATTGTGATGAAATATCAACATTATAATATATTGACCTTCAAGCTAATAAGTATATTTTTCCTGTGTGATTTTCGATTAAATGATATCGACACTTGATCAATTAAGTCGGACTTCAGAACGTCGAAGTCGAATATGAAATTAATAAAACTTTTAGAGGCTGAGATTTTTGTAATAAAAACAATGAGTTTCAGCCTAGCATAGTCTAATATTCTAATAAAGGGAACTTAATTTTAACAAAAGATGAGCTCCAAATGTTGGCAAGCGTAAATTCCTGATGTCCCGGTCTTTGACATTATGCATCAAGGAAAAAAGAACATATTTTAAATATATGATTATCCTTTGACAAGCAGGTTGTTAGAAGAAAAGACAATAATCATTCTATTCACGTATAATATAGGTATGTACAAAGCAGCTGTGAAGGGAGGAATGAACGTGATCGACATTCAACCCTCGAGCTGTCACTACACCTGTCATAACCCTTATCACCAGATCTAAGATAGAGCAATTTCTTTAATCTATAACAAATGAACGATTACTCCTTTCCTGTGTTTAACTGTACTTAAGTTGCACCGATGATGACGTCGTAATTATATCTCATACTAACCAATCAGATTCGAGTCTGATCTATAAGCAAATCAGGAACAAGCGGTGAGCGAGTGATCTAATTGCAAGTCATTACCATGGATTGAGAGTGTCACAGGGTGAACAAATAGTTTGTATAGGTACATTCACGGCCTCTATTTGGACGGGATGTAGTCAATGGGATGGACTGCTTGCTCTTCAGTTTAGATGCTGTTTGTCAAACCCTCTTATCTCCTTTTTGGATAATGCAGCATGTAGACTAAGAGACACCTGAAGGTAATCAATCACGCTTTATTGTTGCTTTGATTGGATTTACTCATTCGTTATGCATTTAATTTTGAGCTTTTATTGTCAACCTGGAAATAAGAAATTAAAAAAGTTGCATTAATTTGTATATGCAAAATATCAATCCTTCCTTACAGATGCCAAACGATAACTTGCTCAATAGCGAGAGATTTTCTGATTGGTGGATGGTACGACAGGTATGAAATATTAAGGAAAACTATGAAAATAAATGAATTCAAAGTGTGAATTATGATAATCACTTTCGTTAGCGTGCTTAATATAACTTTAGTACTTTAAACACTCTTTAATCGTATTAGACACAGAACATTAGCATCCATTTTGAATTCCTGCATTTTTTTTCGACTTATCACTAATAGTACCTGAAGCAGAACTTTCCTTTTTGGCGTGTCTACTGAAATCTCAAATCCATTTGTCCTGCTGTCAAATCGTTAGTTTTCTGCCATTTCAGACGATGAAAGTCATTCACTTTCCATATGTCTATGTCTCTGCTTAACTGAACAATGACAGGTAATTTGTACCTCGCACCGATTGGCGCCAAAGTACTCAATCTTCGACATGACAGGGAAAGTTGTTCGCGAGGAAACCAAATTCGATCCATTATTTATTGTAGTGACTTCTTTTACGAATCGAAAAATGTCAAAACTGTAATACATGGGGAACAATGTACCTTATCGCGAAAACATTTAGAATGTAATCATAAAGACTTTGTTCAACCATACTTATAGTGTTCAACAATTAGACCCTGAAAAGATATTGTTTTTCATACAATGAAAATTTGAAAAATGATTAAATATAATGAAAAGGAGACTGAGATTTCTTCATTTTCCTAAAATTGAGCTCTCAAGCCTTTTTTGTAGACTTGCTTAGGCTTTTATTTTAGGGTCTGGCTGAAAGACTACTATACATACAGTACATACAGATCTCGTCCGGGCATACACAAATTCACACTCGTTTCGTAAAAGTGATATCTCTAAGAGGGTATCGGGTAGGCAGATCTTTTCATACACTTTTGATGCTTATGATACCGTATGTTCTAACCTCTTTGTCAACGGCGATGATTGTATACCAATAAATTTCAATAACCAAACATATTTTGCTTTAATATTGAATTTTGTAGTTTGTGTTTGTGTTATATAAATAACTTCCTTCATTTCCCTGTAATAGTTAGAAAAATTCGATATAGTGAGTATTATGCATTTATGTGTTGCTAAATCGAGGAACATCAATGTAACGAAAGCATAACCAGCTTTCAGAAGAACCACGATATTATTGGTCTTGCAGCAATGCAGAAAGTCATAATGCATGCATTCACGAATTATATGCAAAGTAATGAAGGTTGAATTAGAATGTATTAATCATAGAAGTTCAAAGGAAAAACAAAAATTACAAATTACAAATTTCTTTTTGAGACTGAGATAAAGTTTCTTATTAATCAGCTGAATGTCAAGTCAGGATCTATACATAGCCTAGGTAAAATGCAATTACTTAAATGGAAAACATGAATGTATAAACATCAAATATCAGCTTACTAATATATACATACTGAAGAAAATCAATATTTAAAAGTTATACAATATTTGACAAAAGAAGAATAATAATCATATTGTAGAGAATTGACCTTGACATCTTAATACTTTCAATTTATGTTCACAGTTTTGCATAATATGCCATCAGCGATGTTTTTAATGAACGTCGGTAGGGACACGTTTGAATATTTGTTGATGAAAAAATATTTAGTTTGTCATTTGCTATATCAATATGTCTTTGAACTTTGATGTCTGATCCTTTACCTTTAAGTATTTTGCATATGGTTACCAAATAACGTCATAAAATGACTCACTATACATATCTACCTATTGAAGCGGATGACTGATTGACACTGATAGTTAAGAGTACCGTGGATTAAATCACCTTATATTATTGGGGTTAAATCAGAAAAAAATAAAACATGAACATATAGGCAATGTCGAACTCTTAAAGATATCGTACTCTGAATTGGTATTGTATTGTACAGTCATTATTCAAAGAGATATCACACACACCAGTTAAAGGATTTTCGTATTACAGACATTTAATGATCTTATTCAGAAAATCACACCTTTGAAAAGAATTCATATTCTGAAATGGTATTATATTGTAAATTCATTAGTTCAAAGTGATATCACCCACCCAAGTTAAAAGATTTTCGTGTTCCTAATATTTAATGATCTTATGCAGAAAAATCACATTTTTACTCAAGAGTTCATATTTAAAAATAACACCATCAAGTTTGTGGCACCCCCTGACCCAAAGAGTTACTGGCCATTGGACTCTTGAATGTCATCACCATAGATTTAACAATTTCTTATACTGAATTATATAATCTGATTCAACAAAATTGGATATAAAACGGACGATTTGAAAGTTTTTGGAACATTTTCTGACTTCATCTTAACTTTAACTACCAAGTGGAAATTTTATTCAACAGAAATAAGATGTTAACCCGACAAACAGTTACTAGATTGTAAAGTGTCACCGATACAGACAGACAAAAATGTGTCTTCAACCAAGTGAGCACCAGTGTTGCTGAACCTAGCTCATTGCAAGATCACATGACACAGATTAGTTATACATTCTTCATTTTAAAAAAAAATGTATAATTGAGGTTACAATCATTAAAAGAAATTTAGGCTATGTCTATCTATTAGTAAAGATATGATATTCTGTATTGTGTTGTATTACTTCTTCATTATGTCAAAGTGATATCTACATAATATTGCGTCAGTTACATCAGGAAAGATTTAAGCACTGCGAACATCTACTTTACATGCATGATGTTTTCAACTTCTCTTTATGTCTGTTTTTAATGTGGGACATTCTAAAAAGAAATTCTTTTAACTGTCCGTCCAATATGTGTTCTTTTAGGTAAACGAGTTTAATTGCTTTCATGATTAGTTCTAATAGCGTTAGAACGATGGGCGTGTCTTTGGAAATGATGTTATAATTGCTTTTGCACAAAATATATTTCCGTACTTAAAATGTCAACATACGTTATATACGTATTATTTAACCTCGTATTATATATTATATAGCCATGTTGCACTTTCCATCTACCAATAGGGTGTTGGAGACATGAAACATTGCCGGATAATGATAAGCTATCACGTTGTCTTTTAATATTTTGCTTTATTTTCTGAAACTAGTAATAAAAGAGCGGTTTTGAATGTTTTTCTTACATTTGACGTTATCAAGATTGTTTATATAAAATATACTTAAGCCTTTTCATATTTATAAACAAAGACCATGGGTGATTGTCTTGAAATATCAGGTTTTGAAAAATATTTGTCTGTATCTGGATCAATATTTTGAAAATAATATTCTTATATATGGAATCAATTAGATGTGTCATTCAATAACAATTCTTCCCTGAAATACCGGATTATAAAATTTCGATTTGTAGTTTTTAAGTAGGTTGACTATGACAACTTGGAAATGGAAATATCTTTTAAGTGATAATATATATAAACGTCATTCGGGTTTCTCTTGTTTCGTGATGTTAGCTTGTCTAAAGGCTGACGTAAATAAATGTGAAGACAATTAATCCAAAAGTAAGCAATGGTTTTATTGTTTTATACTGGGTTAACCTTGTACTCTGTGCCATGTTCACCAGAAGGGAATTGCCTTACTACGAAGTTTTACTGTTGACAAATTGTCTGGAAATCTCTTTAATCACAATAAATACAGGTTTATTAATTGGTCTATATAAAGCTGTTTTCATTGAATAGTATTATAAAAATATCAAAACGGCATTTTTTTGGATGACAAAATGATAGACGCCTTTCACATTTTCACATGTTTGTTTTGAACATAACAATTATGTGCTAAATATAAGGTCAAATATAAAGCCCTAGAAATTCAAAGTGAAATAGATTTGTCCCTTAGTAATCAGAGACAATATTACATGCAGCGCGATTGCATAGACAGTCAACACCCTGCATTGTACGTTCTGCCCATTTCTCAACGTGCGTTCGCGCTTTACCTGACAAGTAAAGAACTTAAGCATCTTCCTGGCAAATTTTAATTTTATGATTTTGTTTAGCCTAGCCGAATTTACAAACAAGGTTTTAGATGTCTGAGTCTTGACTCACTCATCCAAGTTAATAGTTAAGTTTAATCATCTTCTTCACAAGAACGACACCTGTGATACCTACACTCAAGTCGACTTTGTATTTGAAATTAACACTATCAAAATCCGACACCCCATCTAACCCGAATATTTACTGGGCACTGTCCTCTTGACGTCATACCATAGATTTAACAACTTCTGATACTGAACTATACAGTCCTCATATTTGATTTCAAGAAAAAAAAATAAAACGGACGAGTGGATAGCTATTACCGATAATGACAGACAGAAATATAATACGAAAATGTCTTCAACCATTGCAGCTGTTCTCATTTTCTGACAATGTGAAAGCTTTCACGTTAGATATATACATTCTTCATTTCATTCTTCACACTTTTAATTACTTTTTCATTTAAAAATCCATATTTTAAACTCGAAAACATTTACCGCTTAGACTGCTTTACCCTTAAAAGGGCGAATGACGTTGTCTGAATTTGTACAAAGCATATCAATCTATATGAAATTAGATCAACAGGACTTTGCCATTCTCTCGCAGTAGTATTATGATCATTTACTCTTCCTCGTTTTAATGAAATGCTCTATAGTTGAACTTCATATGTTTGCTCTCTATTCGGCTATCTTAGTATACATGCTGACATATGCACTTAATTTAGCTTTCTATTGATGCAATAAAATACCAACATGTCTTAAGAAATTATCTTCAATCAATATTGAAAATATTAAGTTGATATTATCAACAATAATAACTGAGATATATAAACATCATTATTTGCGAAAACACCTGCTATCAATATTGAAAGTTACGACTGATGAAGTTACAAAAGGATATAAAGTGTCCCTTGTGCACACAGAACGGTGAACATGGCATTGTTGGAACCGGCTGAAGAAGGAATAGACGCTGATTCTGTGTATACCTTAATCTCTTAAATAAGAGTAAAGGATGAACTGTTCATATTTTAGCATCTCGCCAATATAGAGAGTCAGAGACAGTCCATCTTGAAAGTCTTTAAATGTTTTTTGCTGATCTATCAACACTTTTTCATAAAAGTGGATGCTGATTGTATTTCATGATCATTGATGTTGTGTAAAATGCAATAACAGCCATATACTTTAAATTATCGTTTTCTTTTAAAAACGTAAATTAAGCAAATTCAAAATTAGATCAGGAAACACAGATTAATAACACTTGAATATAGTGTTGTACTTTTAGATACACTATTTCCTTTGTATAAACCATGTTACAATAAAACACTAATTTAAGAGTTACAATACTAAGTTGCATCTAAATGTGATAAGTACGTGTCAGATAAGTAAACTATTTCCCACTCAGTGGATTTTGAAATGTAGAACGTTACGGTTGAACAAGCATGTGAAGATTCCTTCAGTAAATACTTTTAATAATGTTGATTAAAAATTATTTAGCTTACATCACTTCATCACAGATGAAACTCATCGGAACTGAGGCACGACGTCCAATTGAAATGTCTTTTTGTACTGCTGAGATCATGCAATTATGCATATCTTTAAAGTTTTGTAAACCAGTTGGAGCACATTGAGCTTGTATGCTGTTGGGGGTCATAGCTGAACGGAGTTGACAGATATCTTTTACCTTTCTGTTGGGATCTGTGAACATGTTTTAATGTTAACTAGCTAGTATATTGATATTGTAATACCAGCATATATTGTTACAAGTCTTTTTAAAGCATTTCATAGAATTGAAATTTTCCATATTGGAACCATGATTAGAACTATTGGCGTTATCACATGGATCCGAAATTCTGTAAATTGTCAACAGACATACAGCATTCATTTCAATAAGGGGGAGTGTAATCATATCCTAAATTGGGTTGTCATATAAAGAGGACATTGGTGTTATCACATGGATTTTAAATTCTGTGAACTGTCAAGAAACATAAGGCATTCATTTCAATAAGTGTTATCATACCCGGTGATAAATTGGGTAGTTATATGAAGAGGACATGTTCTTAAGAAATAATCTGTTCGGTTGTTTTCATTGTCTGATAGAGATGTGGTGGTGTAGAGGGAGTTTATCTCTACCTTAACTTAAGGTAATCATTAGGTGCTATGATTGAAATGAAACCATCCTGATGTTATTATTAATAAGCATTGATAAGAAAATTTTGGTTAATATGTTACAAGAATAAATTATTTGTTGAAAAGCTTGATTCTTGAAAGGTTGAACAATTTCACTGCATACATGGACATTACAATGTATTGAATTCTTCTTTGTTCACGAAAACTGATTCGTCAACTCAAAATGTTCAATAACGTTAACGCTGATTGCCATTTAAATTGAAAAGCTAGGTTATCTGAGTTTATTAATGTCAAAGTTGATAGATCATGATTAAAAAGAGGTTTCTTATATAATTCCATTGCACTCTGATACATAGAGGGGATTTAATGGTTGAACGACCAACAAAACCATGTACAAATTGTTATGGACGGCAAAAATGCTTCCTTTGATGTTTTCTTTGCTGGGGTCTGTCAATATTGTGTTGAATATTATATGCATAAAGTTCATTAACCTATAGATGTATTCGAGTATTGTAAATGTATAAATATTCTATTGACTTAACATAATAGAATAAATAATTCACCTCTGAGGTGTAACGTAAAAGCACTCTTATTCAGAACCCTTTCAGCCTAGTTAACTGCATCGTTAAAAAGGTGTTACCCATTCTATGAACATGCATTTCCAGAGACGTATTAATGTCATTCCTATTAAGCAGAACATAAGAGAACGTCTTGATAGATTCTTCCAATATAGTTACATTCTTTTAAAGAATTATATTAAACAGAACATAAGAGAAAGTATTGATAGATTCTTCAAATATAGTCACATTCCTTTAAATAAACAGGTACCTTGCATTGAGTTATTCTGCAGAATATGTTCTACCAGTAAGACACATATGACCGAATCTATGTTAGCATTGTTCTTATATAATTTATAGTGAATACAGATTAAATGTTTGATGTTCAATGCAATGTGAATTGAATTCGACATGATAATATGACTCCTTTCCTATTGATAAGTCTTTCTAGAAGAAATTTATTTGGTCAAATGTGAAGTTAGTTTGGATACGAGAATCATTTTAAATATGTTTTATGTACAAAAACCAGAAATGCCCTGTTATAATGAATACATGTACACTGTCTTGTTAGTGTTCATAATTAAGTATGTAATTATATGAAGAACATACCTTTGACAAACATAATCTACTTATTGTTTTTAAAAATATTTGTTTGGTAATGATCTCAGCTGTATCCAAGATAGAACATGTTTATTTTCATGTTTTGAAGTTGCTTGCTCGTTGATAAGTGATATAATCTCAACACAAACTGAACATAGGAAAATATATAAAAAACATGACTAAGAGGAATATGCTGAAAAAATAACGCACATAAAATTAGGTAGGTGAATAAGAGTCTTAGCTTTAGAAGAATGGTAATTAGACGATTTTATCTCCTTGTCTGTAGATCGTGTTTATAATATGCTAAAATCTAACGCACGGATGCCCTGTAAACCAAATTTCGTGCACGTCAAATTACTTTTTCCACTTTTCCAAGTCAAATTGTCACCGAGACGAGACAGTGAGCAACAGAAACACTTTAAGAGTCGCTTTACAGAGTTAAATTCGGGGTATTTTACAGTTCTCCGCTACAATTTGCTCGACAATACGTAAGACAGTGGTTCGTCCTCACAGCATGTCTCATGTCTCTATGCTGGAGACGGGCATGTCAAGCTCGCTGTCACTCCGGGGTCGGACTAAAACGGAAGATGAATAAAAATTACTTACCTTTTATTGTACAACTGTCATCTGAACCAGTTAGAAAAACATGTGATGTGTTTCTCCGATGGGCTGTGAATGAATGGATTGCGGTGTTTGCGGGATTGGAGGGTGTTAGGATCAATTATTGTCTCCGTGTGCACCTTGGTGTTTGCTAACGAAGAGGCAAACATTAGCTCTTCCCGTCTCCCAGAAGCTAAAGCCCAGCTAGTTTAGAAACGTTCACATTGAGACACGGTGAAGACGTCTTCGTCTCTGTTTAGTGCATCCATTTTGTGAGGAGTCTACTGAATACATTCAATCCCAAGACAGTGTTTTCTCGAATTGTGTGATCTTTAGTTCCGTGACGTCATTATTTGTGACGATTTGTTGATGCCATGCACGCGCGATGACGCGTTGCGTGAAAAATGGCTTTCGGGTCGGAGTGGTAAGTTTATTATTTTATCATTTATTTGTATTAGTTATATTTACATTTGATTCATAGTAACCAGAAACAGAAGCTGTGTAACTTACTTCTATAGTATGGGATTTCAATGAAAATGCTGAAACATTGAATATTCACAATGTCTCAAAACTTAGCCTCCAATTTAAAAAACTATATGTATCGTATTTGACGACATATACATGTCTACATGTTTCGATATATTATTGGCCACTATAATAAGTTAAAAATAGATCAAAATACCATTCATAATCAAAGGCAGATAAGATAATGTAAATGACAGGAAACTGATTTGTAAATAATCGCAATACCTATATCTAAAAACACCTGTTGTATGAAGACAAATACCTGGTCGTTCCGGTCCCGCTGTGATGTTGTATATGACGTGCCAACTCCATCGGTTCCCTGTCGCGCAGTTTGTAGAAACATTCTCAACGTTAATCCCCACCCGTGGTCAGTGGATAGTACATTGTCATTAATTACAGGTAGTAGTGTCATCGCTGTTGCAACAAAACATCCCATCTCAATCATCTATGAATTTAAAATTTGATAACATTTGCTAAAATGATATGTTGTTTCAATGATCCAGTGTGGAAAGAAATTATCGAAGGAAACCATTTTATGGTGAGAACAAGATTGCAACCATGTTACCAACCAACACCCAACAATTCTGTTGCTTTCTCGGTACCTGTGCCCTTATGGAGAAAATCGTTTTGTAATTATGTAGTATTCGCATATAACATTGGTAGGAATTATACGTTGAAAATTAAAAACCAATGAAGGTATCATGTAGTTGCCAAGTATGTCAATTGTTACAATTACAAACAATTGTACTACATAAAATGGATTAACAATTTCTTTTCATGAATATTCAAATTGTCTGAGATATATGCTGGAAACACGGAAGTAGGATGTGAAGGGGCACGTATCAGTTTATTATATTCAACACTTGATTCTTTCTGGCAGCTTGCGTCATCACTAAGTCCTTTCGCCCTTTAAGTATTGCTAGACAGACAGGGGTGTGGTTTTCTCCGGTGTGAATTGCGATTTCACGGAGACGAGATCGATCATAAAATCGAATGAGAGGCCGTAGTGCTTCATGTCACGTCGAAGGTGGGGTCAAGGTCACGGCGGAGGTTTACCAAGGTCAAACACATCACATAGGCGTCAGTCGTGAAAATGCCTCCGCCCCGGTTTGACAGACTGTGCAAATACAAAGACTTGATCAGTGCAAACTGACACGGGCTCTACAGCGCCACCTTAAATATTAATCTTCAGTTACATAGTCGTGCAAATGTAAATTTTAAGAATACCTGTCGTTTTTTATAGTTGATTTGTAACTCATCACAACAAATAATCATTGTCAATTTGTTCCTAGCACGTTGGATATCAGACATCAGCCATTTGAAATATGTGTAACCATAACGTCACAGTACGACGGAACTAAGCTTAATCAATACGCTATCTATTGTCATATATTTGGAGTCTCCGTATTGTCACTGACGTTGTATATACATGTACTATCACAATATCAATCAAAATATTCTTTTAAGAATCACATTTAATTATTTGTTAAAATCTTATTAATATCATGACACTGATTGTAAAACGTCTCGATAGTTCCTTTTTCATTTATATTTTAACCAAAAAGTTTATGTTTATTGTAACGTTTCATTTGAACCATTTAACTTTAGTTTGCAACGTTTGCATTCATCTTTCATATAATGGAGCTGATGCAAGTTTACGTGCACGGATATATTTCAATCAAACAAAGATCGTGTCATACTTTGCATTATCAAACACAGTAACATACTTCCTCTTTTATAGTGTAATATCACAGTGTAGTAGTTAACCAACATAAAAATGACAAATCGTTAACAATAGCTTAGCAAACATTGTATTAAAAACATTTTTGTATAAATAACAAGGCATTATCTGAACATATATGCCATGACACCAATGATAACTTGGTCAAATGGACGGGGTGGTAGTATATCTCCCATATGAACGTACGTGCACCGAAAGAAAAGAACTTGTAGTGTTCCAGTGAAGCTGGAACGAAGATTCCAAAGTTTCTTGGCACATCGGGTATTGTTTACACCGAGGTCATCGGGTCACCATGTAGGTGTAAGAAGGGTTTCCTGTTTTTATGACTACCCTTACGTCTGTTGTGTATCAACTGTTGAAACTTGACTTGAATTAGTTGACAGATGATGTGGTCCTTTAGCCCGTACCCGTGGTTGCGTATACAGATTTAGTCATCATACAGTAATCTCATGCTTAAGAGTCAACGTAGAGAACTATCACCTTGTATTACCCCTCTCGCTATACATGAACACCGATGTTTAGCTTTGTTTACACAACCGCCTCTGTATATTAGCTGCAGATATATAATTTGAAGTAGAATGGAGGAGAGTATTTTGAAGATAACTTCTGTTACAAGTTGTAAGGTAGGCAGCATTCTTGGGTGTTTTCATAACCTATTAACTGAATCTGTTAAAAGGGAAATATAAACATTTTCCATAAAATAATTTGCATAAAAAAGAAAGGATTTATAATAATTAAACTCAATTATCGTTGATAGAACTTGTGAGTTATGAAAGCTTTTTAAAGATAATTTAAATCAATTAATCACCTATATCAAATGTCAATATGATAATTCATTTAAAAATATTGACAGTTCGGTGAATAGGCGGCTATCACCTCAAATCATACGCACATTAAGATTCTACTTTTAATACATTCAAATCGGCAGGCTTGCGGGCGATTTTAGTACCAAGGCTTCATTCTTCATAACGGGGCTTACGGTTCATTTCAATGGGTTTTATGACGGTATGAAATATTAATGGCCCAATAGAACTGGAGGTTGAGACGATCTTAGCGAGGAGGTATTATCCTTCCCTGCTTCATCTGGTGGTAGGGATTGATGCAGTGTGGTAGTGAATCAGCCCCGGGCTGGATCGAAATACCGTGGTAGAGAAAGTTAGGAGGTAGGGAGAGGCGTGAGAAAAGGTATGCTTTCAACGTTCAACCCTCAGCATTTCACTTTTTCTCAAAATCTTATGTTGATAATCGAATTAGATTTGGCTTGAACTCTTTTTCTTAATATTATGTTTCTTATCAAATTAGGTTTTTGTTTTAGAAGGATTCAACTCTCTGGATTGAACATTATTTCAAAGTCTTATGTTGATAATCAAATTAGGGTTTTGCTTTTGTAGGCTTCAACTCTCAGGATTTCACTTTTTAAAAATCTTGTGTCAATTATTCAATTAGGTTTTGCTTTAGTAGGCTTCAACTCTCAATATTTCACTTCTTTCTCAATCTTATGATAATTATTAAATTAAATTTGGCTTTAGTAGGCTTCTATTCTCAGGATTTCACCTTTAAAGTAATCTGATTGTCATAAAAATAGAATTTGATTTAACCAATTTAGATTTTAATAAGCTTTCAACCCTGAATTCACCTTTTAAACAAGTCTTGATGAAATTGATTATCAATTTAGATTTGGCCAATTATGTAAGGCTTAAGCTTAATTGTTTATATATCTAAATGGCATTTATTGTAAAATAAAATTGAGTCTTTGATTACTCTGTTGATAACTCTCAATAAAAATGGTATCAAAATTTGATTTAGTTTAAGTTTCAATTTGTTTATTTTGAATATTTGAATCAGGTATTGTTATTTAGAAAACTACCTTTCAAAAGTTACGTCATGAATTATATATACAATTTTGACAATTTGGTTACATATTAATTCAATATTTTCCCTGTCACTATTGTTGAATCTTAAAGGAATGTTACTTTTATATATGGTAAACATGTGTTTCATAATATGTCAAATAATAATGACACTGTTGTTAAGAATATATATAGTATATGATATAGATACATTCCATCTAACTGGTAAACACATGTATGTTATATTTGGGATCACACAATCTGCAAAATTACAAACTTTTGTACTGCTTGGGATCAAGTCCTTTGATGGATTGTACTATTGCAAATTGTGAGATCCGGGTACATTGACAAGGTTATGCTGATAGAATGGTCGTCATGAAATATATAGCCAAATAAACCTAAAGATTTTGTACTGGATTACAAACTATCAGGACAGCAGATGTTTATTAAATGTGAGTCTGTCCTCGACTATTCTACAAAATACTTGAAAGATGATATTTCCAATTTTCACTAATTAAAAACAACTCGCCGAAAGACATAAAATTCATGATAATGGTAATCAGTTATTTCAATGTTAATGGGTTTGGAATTGATATTGGACTAAACCTATTATACTGATATATTAAAAGCTAGCTTTGGATCAAGATATGACGCTGTCTGGAACCGGAAACGATGTTTGACTCTCCGAGATATCTTTTGTCGTTCATGTTAACTATAGTTAAATGATGACCAGACTGGTCTATGTGTGCTCATTATCTATAACCATTCTTAACTAAATACTGTTGTCAACACTGTGTTTACAAGTGCAGAAATAATAACAAACAGTTCTAAATGTTATTTCGGTCAAGGCAAATTCCGGGCCCACCATTCAATGTCAAACACAACTATTTCAGACATAAGAAGCAAGTAAGAGCCCATTCTGAGTCGGTTGCTTGTAAATATTGTCTTTTGTCTCCAAAGCACGTTGTGTATACTGAACAAAGGGGAATCAATGTAGACAAGAAAGAACCGGGAGTGTTGTCATTTTTAAAAGGCTTTAACACGTATCGTTTAGATATTTAACCCATATTTATTATAAAACGTTACTGTAAACACGGTTTGATTCCAAAATAAATCTGCATAGTTATTTTGGAAATCCTCTATGTTAAAGTTTCTTCATTTGAACATTTAATGCTGAACAATTATTTTATATAAAAGGGTTATCTTCATTATTAAACACAAAATCATTTTGTCATAAAATATATGTTGACTATTTATAACTGTTTCACTTTTAAATGGCCCACTCCTCAATTTAAAAAATACCAAAAATTTGTAATTGTATACTGTTCAACAGAAATCCAACATAAAGAGAACTCTATTGTTAACAACCTCCATATTCATGTAATGCATACATTTCTCTACGTAACCATCATTACAAATTTAGAAAATGATATTAATAATAGAGTATACCCGGATACGAAACGTTCCTTTCTCCTTTATTGAAGAAATCGCTCTTCTATTTGTGACGTCACCTGCTTTAGAAACATTTCCGCTTCCTCCTACCCAGCCAATCAGCGTGCAGATATCGACACATGCCAATCACGTCCTCTACTGATGTTACACATCTACCCTTAATAAAAATACCTTTTAGAAAACTCCTATCCCAATTGTATAAACAAACCACCAGACTATAATCTGTATGTACATACACCGGGCATGCATTGACTGCTTTAACATCAGGTTAGCAATTACCCTTTGTTCGCTACTCGTCGACAAAATAGAGACATATATAATGACCGGGTATATACCTGTACGCCGCAAGAGGTATTTGTTTGGTCGAGCATAACGCCGTTAAATGGAACGATTGGTGTTTTGCGTATGGACCCCACTGTTTAACTCATAACTTCCTTGATATTATCAATATGAACCACTGAGATCTCGGCAATAGATTACTTCGTCACATAGTGGTACATTGTACGTTACATATGTATCATAAGACATCAAGGGAACGTATACTCGTCAAAGGTAATGCACATACATGTTGTTAATTTAGATTTTTTTTAAAAATTTTAAGACGTCGTATTAAATAGCTTCACGCACACTGCATAAAAGAAATTACATTTGTTCATGTTTAAGGATGCCAAATGATATATTTCAAATGAAAAGACGATTGTGAAAAAGGGACCAGTTTATGGGAAACTGCTCTTGTATTTGCTAATTGCTTTCTAAAATATATCATTTCATAAGATTTGATACCTCTTGTTACTAAAGACGAAATTTAAGCTTGTTGATGTTATCGCTGTTTAGCAAGTAGACGGAAAAACGTAAGCAATTCACTTAAGAGCGATTCCTTTTAATTCATGATTAGACCACTTTATTGTCAACAGCACTTACTCAGCATGCATTTAAACATAGTTTATAATTATTTTATGTCTGAAACAGAAATGCATTATGAGTCATATTGCTTTTGCTATTTGCTCTCCTGTATAATAATTTTTTTTTTCATCATCAACATTATCATCATCAACATTTTCTCCACCATAAGCACCTTTGTGTTGTATCATCATCTTGCACACCTTCAGTGATTTAACCATTTCGTTAACACCTTTAGTATTGCCAATTTCAACAACTCAACTTTTTGTTCACAGGATGGCCTGGTTTGGGGCATTTCGAGGAAATTATGGATTTTCGTGGTATTCCGACAATCCTACAGCAGCTTCAGTTGACATCCCATTGGCTGCCGTCACATACTTCTGTGTTCTTGTGTCCGTGGCAACGCTTATAGCATCTCTAGGAATAAGAGGGAAAGATGTAAGTAATTCAAGATCTACTTTATCGATGTGCCATACATTGAATATTCAAATTTTGTTTTTTTGTTTATAGTATCAAACCTTGGTTTATGTGAACGAATCACAGAACTGAAGTTGTGACTGTGGTAGTTAGCGATCATGGTATGTAGCTTGCTCTACCAACCTGACAGTTTTACTAATGGGATAACAAATGGTTGTACTCAGTTAATGATTGATTTATAATTTTTGGTAAACTTTTGATTGTTTGCAAATAATTATTGAATAAAAACACATGTACCCAAAAGGACCATTCATTGTTAAATCCTGCTGTAAAATCATGGTTTGAAATAAGTTAAGTTGTCTGAAAGAGGTATAAATATGTTGTCTACTGCAAGAATCTGTTTACATCATTTAGGGGAGTAGTGAGTTCCTACTTTTGAGACAAACGTGAAGTTACAGCAGCTGAATTCAGATTTGGACCATTTTAGATACATGCATCAGATAATAGTTATGTTACATTAGCCTTCTGTGAGTGGAACTTTTGAAGTTGAAATTGAGTTAAAGTTTTATTGAAAGTAAACTTCTTTATTGCAATAAATGCGACGTTTCGATATAGATATAAACCACGTTAGCTTGATAACAGTGTTGTGATTAATATGAATTTTACAGTAGTAATTTTTTTAATTACTTCACTTACAGAGATGGTCAACTGCATTACGAGCAATATATGGATTGTCGATTGGGTCCATTATTTTAGGTAAGTCATGCCATATATTCTTTCTGAAAACAAATAAATATCTAATTATGTTATTAAGAACAAGTAACCAAATCCCTTTTAAACATCAAAATCGATATTTATTAAAGAAAAGGTAGCGAGTAATGCTCCTCTTAGAAAATATCACTATTAATGCAAAATCTAACAGTTAAGACCCACATGAAAGCAAAGTCTGGGAAACCATAAACTAAATGTGTATCTATTTTATGGTCATAGCGACCGAGTTAAAAATGTGGTGAACTGTATATTCAGCTTAACAGATATTTCATAAGTGAATGTCAACGAAAATATGGTTGATAGAATGCACGTATACAAGTTGTGTTTGATTACTTTGACATGACATATGCACGACTGCCTAAACTTTGTGATGTGCTTGCAAGAAATTCTGAAAATGTTCGAAAGAAGTATTTTGTCTATATTCACCATGTGAGGATCAATATGACAGAGAAATGATGACAGATTTTTTAATAATAATATTATTCATCGTATTGCATAAGCATCTTTGTTATTTCCACCTTTCCAAAAGATTTGCTTAAAATTTATTCAAATATGATATGTGTAAGGAAAGAACATTTGTCCATCTCCTATGTGGGACCAGACCTTTAAAGTTGCCATGGGTGCTGTTGGTCTGTCAAACCATGTTACAGTATCAAAACAACGAGTTTGTCAAGTACATTAGCAAGGCTAAATAAGATGCTGTTGCCTTTGCAATGGGTGTCACTGCCGGTTATATAAATCCATAAAGCCGTCAACCTCGCGAGGACCTTGTGACATTTGACCCCTCGAGAGACGAAGGTGTCGTCTGGCACGATTTCGGTCCGCCATGTTGGATGACAACTGTTAACAGCTGTAGGAAGTGGTTTTCTCTTTCTGTCACGTTTCGCCCCTGCTACTGGAGGCTCGAACCCAGTCACTGCTCAATTCTAGTTAGGCTCTCATTTATCCGATATATCATGTATGACGAAAATAGAACCGGCAGTCACAGTGACACATTTTCACGTTATTGTTAACTACGAATTGCCATTGTCCAAGTGCTCTAACAAAGGTTATTCAATTTGACGTTTTGAAAAATAGGAACAGGCTATTATAATTAACACATATGATACTCAATTATTCGTTTTGAAAATAAGAAAAAGTACTTTTGCATTAGAATGTACTTACATATTGAATAATTCAAGACAAATGTTATGGATAACAACTTCTTTATTGATTTTTCGCGTCGTTTCTGGGTCCCTTCTTCAGGTGGCCCAGAAACGTCGTGAGAAATCAATAAAGAAGTTGTTATCCATAACATTTGTCTTGTATTTTTACACCAACTTCTAAATGCCTTTGGGGAATAACATATTTAACAATATTGCTCTTAAAATATTTAACGTCTGAGTGAAATTTCTTTTTAATCAAAATAAAACTATAATATCTGCGTTTGGAAAATTATTTCTAAAGTATACACTGTTTACAACAGTAAATAAATCTAAACAAGTATCAATATATTTAACTAAATTGAGGTCAAACATTGCAATGTTAAGCAGTTACTCGCATATCAGTGAATTTCATTTCCGCCCAGTTGTAAATGCCATTTGATTTAGTTACTTTAAGCTTGCGAGGTATGAACAATATCTAAAAACAGCATTGAAATACTTCAACCTGTCGGGGATGATTCACATGTATGGAAATTATGATATTTATAAAGACCATCTATTAAAGGGAGAATGTTTTACAATATAAGTGTCTCTAGCGTCACGGTGGCATGATCTAGTCTCATTGAAATGCAAATGAGACATCATAATATTGCAGACGAAAATATCAAAAGAGACGTTTGAGAAAAAACGAGAAAGGTCTAGACGTTTCTTCGTACCGAAGAAACCGCATGTCGATTATTTTATATTTAGGGAAGCATAAAACATGACAGTTGGGAGGGGACATGGGGATTCGACCCCACTTCCGTCTTTTAACTGTATTAAGACGAATTGCGTGAAGCAGGGTACCCTTATATACAATAGTGGCGAAACTGCAACCCCTTTGAAACTTCCAAGATACGTCTCACAATTTACCCTTTCTATGACATATTCAATAGCTGGGATTATTTCTTGTGCTTTTTCAGTTGGAGCTTACAGTCACCACTGGCAGTCGGGTAGTATAAAGGTTGCCACGCCCTACGTATACAGATCCACACAGAAGTTTGAGGGAACAGTAGGAATACTGGTAGCATTGCACGGCGCCAATGTCACACTGGAAGGTGAGTTTCTTTTAACGCATTTATCAATAGGAATACTTGTCTTAGAATTTGCATAGAGGAAGTGTCAGTTAATAGTGAATTTGATGATTCATTTATTGAAGCGACGTTTAATTTGCAAAAGAGGACCAGGAAGCATGTACTCTAAAAGATAGTGAATGTTAATGATAAAGAAGTAATGTCCAATATAACATGCCTTTACTGAAAACCCTTTACTGAACCCATGCACTTCCAATTCAAATTCACTTTCCTTCTGAAAACTGCATGATTGAGAAAGTCGAACTTCGACAACGACCCTCTTTTGCATGAGTAACCAAGCTGTCATTTCCTAGAAATAAAATGCAACAAACCTCAAACTAAAATAATATTTATGAAAGCTTTTCAGAGTTATTTTAGAGAGTTGGTAACGTATAGCTATGCCATTATTTGCTTTTTATTATTATGATTTTGAGTTTACTATGGTAGGTATCATCAATTGTTAAATGTTACAATGGTCTTGTTTCTTAATGGAAAGAAACATCAAAATATTTGACATTGCTTTGTCTAATCCATCATACATATCATATTAATGAAAGTTTTTCAGAAAAATATTTTAGTTAGTACATCTTAGCTATGTCATTAATTTGCATTTCACTATGATTATGATTTTAAGTATTTTGAATTAACTATAAGTATCATCAATTGTTTAAATGTTGCAATGGTATTGTGTCTTAATGGAAAGAAACATAAAAATACTTGACATTGCTTTGTCTAATCCATCATAATGGTTATGTCCGCAGGCCAGTTTGGATCGGAATCTCACAAAGGACATGTTTTCTACTCTGAGGCCCTTCCGTGGACTGATTGTGAGTATAGCAGATGAATTTATAACATATCAGATATTTTAATTAAGAAAATCAATGACGTCATCCCCCCATGAAATTATTTGCCAACAATGACATTGCATTACATACATGCCAAAATAAGTTAGGGAAATTATCATTATAATAATTAATATTTGGTGAGATGGTAACTGAATAAAGTTATCATTATTCCTATTTTCTTAATTTTCATATGTTCCTAAATATGAATACTTTTCAATGCAAGAGTACGTATTTGAAGATGGAGAGGGATTGAATAACACCATAATAAGTATTATAAATCACTACAAGACAGCTAATTCAGAGTGAGTTTAACTCTTATATTGAGACAAATGTCTACATGAAATTATAAGGTATGACATCAAAGGATGGGGTCCGGTGACTTTTTATTGAACCCGGCTACTCCCATAACAACAGTAGCTATGTAGAGAGAATGCAACTCTCAAGTCAATGAAGTAAAACACGGAAGGATTAGAGTGGCGACTCGCCGGGAACCTGTAATGTTATGTAGGATGTTTGAAATACTGTCAACACAGTGTAGCTAATGATACAAGCATGTATCTCCAGTAACCGAACAACGAACACCTCAGCTCTTGTCAACCCTAACATGCGTCTCGTACGGTGAACCAGTTTTAGTCTTGTAGGTGAAAACCACTTGACATGTTACTGTATTTGTTATATAGGATAAGTATGCATGGAAACCCATCGAATAAAAAGCCGAATTTAATTGACTGATTGCACACGTACATATTACATACTTACAGCACGTACCTAGACTAATTTCAGTTTCGGAGAAATAATAATTCTCATAAAATTTAATTTAATTAAATTTAAAGGAGCCTAAAAGAAGTGACGATTTTACTTTAGATTTAGCCTTGCTTTTCAAGAGCTTTTGTCAACATTCAGTCAGTGCAGGCATGACCCATTGGTTATAAACTTGGTTAGAAAACCATTAGTTAAACGTCATCCAGATAATTAATTCGTTGTGTATTGATGTAGAACAGAGTCATATAAACTATGAGTTAAATAACAACAAAAGAAGCTTCATTTACCGGCCTGAAACGACAATAATCCTGTTTTTGGTTAATTTAAAAATTAAATTATCTTCTATAAATCGAGTAAATGGTATATAAATGCATTGTAATAGCCATTAAACCATAACACATATTCAAAGTATTATACACTGCCACGACATATTTGATTCAATGTTTATTACGCCCATTACTTCTGTGATTGTGTATTAGTTCATCACGATTTGTGTCAGGGTTTGCAGGCAAGGCATTAAACACCCATTGATGGTGATTACAGTGAAGACAGTCTCATCACAAGGCGAGCAATTAGTCAGATCATAACCCTGACAGTTGTGTCATGGTCACATACAAGGTTAACTACCTCGAGCTGTTAGGGTGACATAGTACATGAGCTTCGGAGACACCACATTGTTGTTAATTCATTTTGATTTGATATTTTATTGAAGTATGACAGAGCCGGTTCATTCTATTCACTAATTATACGCTGACGTCATATTTTTTTTAGTAATTGTGGTCGATGTCATTTTAACGTTTACGTTTTGTAGTGTTTTCAAATGGCAAATGCAAGTTAACATTCAACGGATGTATAACTGAACGCTAACATTCATGTGGAATAATAACCCTATTGACAAATAAAACACTTTCAATCCAATTCATTGAATTTCACGTGATAAAATCAAGTTTGCTAATTAACATTTCGGATACAGAGGGTGGCAGGGATGCGCACCCCTCCAAGAGAGTAATAATAAATATAATAGTATTGTGAGTTTTATTTCTCATAAATTGAAATAACAATATAGAGAGGATAGAAAAGAGAACTGAAATACTGTAAAAAAAGCTAATTTTCGTGTGGACACTATTCGTTGATCCACACTAATCATTTCATAGTTGTACTTGTGACAAGCATCAGGCGAACCCTCCCAAACAAAAATCCAGTTTCCGGCCTTCCGGCCCTGATTTCGTCATGCTGTTTAACACTTCTTTCCTTTTCCAGTCGGACGGGAGTCAGCCAGTTTCCATGGATACCTGGACCGTGGTCTCCCAGACCCCATCCTCAAGGTGGCCGAGTACCTGTGTACGGACGCTGGGGGGTTGCGATGGGGGAAAACATTCCACATAGCGGGAAACTTCGCGTGTGCTTTGCTATGGTAGGTTTCCATTTGTTCTTTACGGTAGTGAAATCTAACTGTTTGAAAGGCATTCAACCTTGTAACATTCTCTCCCAACAGGAATAGATCAAGCCATATAATGTAAATCCTCTGTTCGAATACGATCAGACCCCTTGGTTCCGGCAGTTTCCGGAAAAGGCAAAAATCTGACCATAAACTTTTTGAAAAATTTCTGCTGTTGAAAACACTTCTCTCATGGGAAGAATATATCTTGTCACAAGGCCTTTGTCATGATTCAATAGCCTAAACGATGACTATTGAACAGCGTTGCTTACTTATTTTGATTGCATCCAATCAGACTTCTCCATTTCTAGGCGTGAATCTTCAAAAGCCATTTCAAAATGTATTATTTTATTCTGTGTACAAATAACAAATTCCGAAATGGAAGGAAGAAGGCAGAGCAGCAAGTGGTTTTGATTGTCTTTTTATTCATGTAATATACAACTATCAACTGATATCGTCCAATCCACCAAAGCCTTCAATTGTCCAACAACTTCTGATTTTAGGACTGCCTTTGCCTTCTGGGTCGTCTCCAACATTCTTCTCTTCAGCGTCATTTGCTACGGGGGTTACATGTTCGGTTTGACGGGCTTTACAATGGTTCTGTCCTGTGTTGTCTATCACGCATGTCAGCCGAGGAATCAACTCTTCATTCGGTTTGGAGACCAACTTCTAACCACCCACTATGACTGGACGTTCTGGCTCATTCTTGTATCAGGTGGGTGCTCCAGTAACATACAGGAGTCTTCACCATCCATTATTTTAACAACAAGTGGTGAAAACTATTTGATCATTTTTGATAAACATCCATTAAGGCTCATAGTTTGATATTAAAAATGCCTTTTTATTTAGGTTACTCAAATGTTCTCTATATTAAGCTGATATCAAGTGATGTGGATATCACATTTTCAATTTGGTGATATTTTTTCCATAAAAGATAACAATACGAAGACATTCTATATTTGAACTTCGTTTGGTGCGTAATGTATGAAATGACACTCAAAGTGCAAATCAAAATGTTCAGGTGAAGAACTTTTAATAATCGTCAGGATGAACTCCTCAAAATTATTGAAGGTTGACGGAAGAGTAGCTTTGTTCACACACTAACCCAGTGATAATTGCTTTCAGGAATAGCAACCTTCGTGCTGGGTGTCCTGCTGATCTTCCTGGAGCATCTGTTTCCCAAGAAACTGTCCGAGTTCTTCTCTGTAGACGCTGGTATTGAGGATGATAAGGGGGACATCAGCACCTTCACCTCCCTCAGGGTACGCTTGTTTTCATTTCATTGTCATCTTGCTAGGAAACGGAAAGTCGAGATTGCATTTTTTAGGCATTGTTTAACTTAAAACTAAGATTTGTTTGAATGAAATGTGTTACGTGGATTGCTGGACGATGCAATTGTCCTTTTCTGTCATCACTTTTGAGTGCACAACTGTCTTTCAGCAGATCTTTCAATTTGTTTCCTTTGATTATTCATGTGACAAACTAAACTTTTACTGAAGATCCAACAACAAACGGTAAATAATTTATATGAAAATATAACTTTCCAAAACAATTGTCCCGTTTTGGTATTCGTATTACTGCGTTACTATCTGAGGACGTGACACAAAACAAGTTAAAGACTAAGGTTAACCATATTGTCATCCTTTGACATTTCACAAAGGCTACCTCAGGCAACCTCAACGGGAACCAGATAATTTAATTTGGTTTTACGAAACTATGCTGTTTTACGTTCAAAACCAATGCCATTTTGTGTCACGAAAGTTATCATTTCTAATGACTCTTCTCCACAGCATCCTGAGAGGCGACGCAGTGGCTTCCCCCTGGATCCCTCCCAGCGACGAGGAAGTATTTTCAACGACGAGAGACGAGGCAGTCTGTACGCCGGCATGGAAAGAAGAGGAAGCGTGTTCGCTGATGGGCAGCGGAGGTCTAGCTTCTTTGCCAATTCTTCGTTTTATCTAAACAAAGGATATATGTCGGATGAAAAAATAAAATGTAACCCCATCTTCAATGGAAGAGACAGTATCACTGAGGAGGATGAACATTTACCTGTGAAGCAGGGGGAGGAGGTAAAAATAACCATCGAGGAAGATGACTGTAGCACCATTTCCGGTTCTGACCGGAAGTCTTCAGCAACAGAGAACAGAGACAATGACTTGAATGAGAAGCAAGCTGCATCCAGTGTGTGTGTTGAGGTGGGTCGATTCAGTCGTCAGGGGTCACATGACTCGGGAAATGACAGCGGATGTGTTCAAGCACACGACTCTGATTGCGCGTCAGCCGGGGACGTGAACACAGAGTTCGAACATTGTCAGGAGACACCAACCAGCTGATTTTCGCCAAGCAGTGTGGCTGCAAACCATTGTCTTTCTTGTTTTAAAGATACTCTAGATTTATTAAAACACTAATGTAGCTCCTGAACAGAGATACCACACTAGTTGTGATAAGCTTTAACGGTCATATTTAGATATGCATTGTTTATAAGTATAAGTAATTATTTAATAAGTTCTAATACTGTATATCTATATAGAGGATTACCTGCCAACTCACACAGCAACATCCATGACAACTGGTTTGCAGGTTGGTTGTGTTTGATTCTCACCTGAACAATTGTCCCATCCACGTCGCCTCCGTCTCACTCCTCCCAGGGCGACTTCTGTATGTGCAAAGCTTAGTGTCCCGACATCAGTGTTATGATTGCTAATATTTTTGCTGCCTATTGCTTATTTGCACCAATTGATGGTGTTGTATGCGTTGTCTTTTCTGCTGAAAGATGACAGCTGGTTCAATTAACTTGCAAAGCCTCGATCAATTCAAAATCAGCTTGTTTTGCCATTGTCATGTTTATTCAGCCAAACAAATATGTTCTCCAATTAACAACGCTGCTTTTATAACTTAAACTCCTTCTATAACTTGAGAGAATGACATAGCTCCAACCGTGATTTCGTTGATCATCTATCCGCATCTTACTGCTATTTTAATTTCCAATCCTTTCCTAGATGTCATCTTAAAATTTTCCCTGTCTAATTACTTCCACCGTTCTTCCATGATTTAACTGATATCAAATTTCGAGTTCGCTTGTGATACACCTTGTTTGGTGATTGCTTGTTACAAATGATGCCCTTGATTGTCCTATTATTAGGACGCTTAACTGATATTTGACTTTGCAACTTCTGCTACTTCTGCTACTTCTGCTACTTCTGCTACTGCTGCTACTACTGCTACTGCTACTGCTACTTGTGCTACTGTTAGCCGCTCAGCCCTTCGTCTTTCATTCTTGCATAATCTTCTGCATTCTACTCGGTGTGTTTCACGACGAAGATTTGCAGGATGTGTATTGTTAAGTTGCATCATGATAGGTTGTTGAACTAGTTATTTGCAACGTTTAAAACATATATTTGGTATTTTGGTTTAAAATTTGTAACTTTTTGGTTTAAAGGGATTTCAATATCCTGCAATTTCATTTTTAATGCATATTTTAAGTAACTTAAAATAATGATTACTTCATTTGAGGGTCTCCTGTTTCCCAATGTGTTCCTTTGTGTACTACTTTTGCAAATACGTGTATTTTTGGTACTTTAATATTGAATATTTTGCTAACGCTTTGTGTTATTCAAATGACAAATATGTTGATATGTCGGACAGGTACATTTATATCTACGTGATCATACGAAAAAACAACAACAAAATAAGTCCATTTATTAGTCCAATTATATCTTGCTTAAATGTTTGTCTGTGTGTAGTAGAATAGTCAATATATATATGTAATTTTTTTGGGTCCACTGTTCTTGTGATACGCAAATACTGAATTTTAAACAGGTATTTAAGAGGATGTAATATAATAACTGCGCTTTGTATATCATTAAAATTATATATTGTAGTGTATCCAAATCTTTAGAAAGAGATTTATATTGATTTCTTACGATGAATTAAAAATCTTATTTTGACCAAATGCGATGGGTGCTCGCTATGGACTGATGACCAATAAGTAAGGGTTAGACAAAAAAGAATATTCATACTTTCGAAACACATGATTATATCTATATATAACCTTATTTGGTTTATTATGTAGTTATACATTATTTCACTTAAACTTAAATTTTCGAAAAAATATATTTTCCCGGTTTACGTAACACGCCCTCGTTGAACATCAAGCATCATTTCAAAATTGGCCAATTCAATTCTTAAAGAAGGGATTTGTGTTAACATATTCTATGAGAAGTTACTCTACAACACAGTGGGCTGATCGAGGGATGTTTTTCAAAAATAAATAGAGAAAAAATCGTGTGAAATTTGTAACATTTTGAAAGCAAGGTGAACTATTTCTGATAGTGAAGTCCTAGCGCAGGCAAGGTATGCTCACCCTCTATTCACCCGGTACCGCCACTAGTCACGTGGTTCGCATGACGTCATGACCTTTGACGCAACGATCAAATATCATATTATCTAATTCAAGGGTCAGAAAATGTTCGTTATTTGTTTTGGAACTTCTTTATCTTTTAGTTTGTAGGTTGCATATATCCTTACCAGTACATTTTGCGATCAGAGTACGATTAGATTGCGACCAGATCAAAATTGATCGCGACCAGATCGCGATTTATAGCGATCAAAATGCAGTTTATAGGCAACGGATTTTATAGGCACTGTGCAGTGATTTTTGATAAATAATCAGCTCATATTCTATCTGTATAATTGTGTTTATGCTGCATATATGTTTTCGTGGCTTCACAGTCGGTGATGTACATAAGTGATGTGTAACATGTGTTAGACCCGAGATGTTTCTTTTATGTGCAGAGATGTTGTGTGAAAATATATTGTATGACATTGTTAAACTTATTTTTGAATAAATACTATATGAAATGTTAATAGATTTACCTTTTTAATTGTTTTTACGCATACATGTATGAGTTCTCTATGGATTCTCAAAGACTATGTGGTGATGGTTTCAATCATCCAGAATTGACAATTTCCAGTTTCATGGAGAGTCAAACATGTTTCAATGCTTTGCATAAGGGAAAGTTCTGTACCATTTAGACAACACTATCATACTAAAGTTACGTACATGAACAGAAGAAACTTACATTATTATGAAAATATGTTTGAAAAAATGAATTTTGGAATAAATGCATTTCGGAAACACAATTTACTTTACAATAATCATCCAAATTATGACATAATTTTCAACATTTATAAAAGGGCAACATAACATAACATAACATGAACCATAGAACGTGACTTGCTTATTATCCCAAAGCATTGACTGTTACAGGAAAGACACAATTCAAGACTTTAAAGAACGAAACAACGAAGACATATATCATTGCCCAAATCATGTTCCACTCATGCATGCTATCGCATTTAGACTACTGTATTGATCTGCTCAACCAGAAGGTCTGATCAACAAATTACAAGTTGCAGAGGGTTCGAAATAGGAGCAAGTGCGGTGACAAGGACAAGGGATTATACTTTAAACCATCTGCACTGCACCATCTGTAATAGTCTACACTGGTCAAAGGTTGGACAAAGATATAACCCAAACTTTTGATCTTTATATGGTCAAGTTCAAATATAAGACTCCAAGATGTATTACAAGGAATAGACAAAATAGTAGAACAAAGTAGCAAAGCATAATTTTGGAATGACTTCAGGATTGCAGTGTTTTTATTCAAAGAGTAGAGTACTGTATTGCGTTTTTAAAATTGCCTTGAAGTTGTCCATATTTGTTTTCAGAATCGTGATATCCCTTATTTCAAAGATAATGTTCTGTAGAACATTTAAAGTATATATATTATTCAAAATCACTGTATTTAATTTCACCATCTATCAGTCTGACCGTACCCCACCGTGGTACAACTGCGGTCTGATATCATAACGTTTTCCTTATGTACCAAGTATCTGTATAGATAAAGGCATTAAAGAATCAGATTGCAGTCAACACTAGTAGATGTACGATCAACCAGATTACAATCAGGTTACGATAAATTGCCGAAAGATTGTAATTACGCGTGTTATCAATATTTATATGGAAGGTGCCAATATACAGTTTCATTGAATTTGCGCTGTTATTTTGTTTTCTTGAATGTTCTTTCATATCAAGTAACCTCTTAGATAAGTTGCAGTTCAAGGGTCATAACATGGTTTCTATCATCGACTACGTCACTATTGACATTAATTGTAAACGTTGTTAGCTTCGAGAGAACATGAAAGAATGTTTTATAACCTTCACTAATTTACAAAAGTTTCAATAATGAAAGATGGATAAAACGTTCCTATGAATCTATGATGGCATTGCAACATAACAGCACCCTTACCATCAAGTCATTTAATGTTTGGCAATGATGTAACAATAGACAGGGAAGTAGCTTACTGAACTGAATATCAAACGACCACATTGTTATGACTCAACAGATTTAACGAAAGGCGATAAAGGTATAGATAGAATACCTAGTACCTTAAACTCAACATTTTTTAAAGCAACGAACCACTAAATTTGCAAGGCCAATTTTTCACTTTTCAAAACTTATGTGCTCTGGTGTAAAATGTTAAGGTTTCAAATTGTTTATCCCCAAACCCCTGCCTCTATGAAAAAAACTATTAAATTAGAATTGTGTAATTGTGTGCTATGTAGTAACATATCATGTGTCATACGAGAATTATAAGTAAGGTCAAATAACGTTATACTTTGGCTGTCTTCATGTAAAACCTAACCATAGTCCAAAAAAAGTACAGAATTTGTATTAAATGTATGTACTTGCACTTACATATTCCTATTCTGCCATCATCTAACGCTTGCTACCAATTCAATTTATTGTTTGAACAAATTGGTAAAACATATTCAGTCATTACATACAATGTATATAGAGAAATGTATCAATGTTATTCTGTTTTGAATCGCTTATATAAATTGCATTCAATAAGTGATATGCATGCGGATATGTGTATTTAAACCGTTATATAAAGTAGCTACCACGTCTATGATACTAAAGTGTCATGTGTGTATTTAGTACTATTTACACAGACCATTAATTTTAGACTCATCCCACTATGCTAATGAAATATAGACGTATATGTGACCATTTGGTGACCTTTAAGTATTTGATTATAATGAGTTCTTAAATGGAGATTCAATAACGATGCATATTCATAAACTCATTTTACCGTTATATAAACGGTATGGGCTTTCGAAAGATAATAACAAGTGAACTGTACTCATTTTAGACGTTATTCTTAAGCTTTGATGAGCATAATGCCCACTTATTGTCGTTTAATATTGAACTATGAAGATGCCAAACAAAGATAAGTCTTACCAATTTCCAATGTGCTTAAAGGGTATTATATAATCACCCATTTTGAATTCTATTGGAATTAGGAATGCTGTAATCTGAACAATGGTTGAATTCATTCTAAAAGATTGATTTTAAGTTCGGTTTGGAAATCAAGTTATCAACTATCCATCCATCTAAGTTTTTCAATGTACATGGTACTTAATCAGCAACGTACACATACCAAAAGGTCACATTCCTAGTATCAAGATTACATATGTATTGATAACGTAAAGCAATGTATGAACTTTAACATGCTCAAGTTGAATGACAACAAGACTGAAGCATTACTGGTTGGAACGCGTTCAAATCTTGCAAAAATGACAGAGACTCAGATACGTGTAGGGACATCTAGCATTCCTTTTTCAGCCAATGTGAAAAATCTTGGAGTGCTATTTGATCGCGATCTCTCCATGGAACCTTACATCAGTCAAACAATAGGGTCCTGCCACTACCAGCTTAGAAATATCGGAACTATCAGACATCTCCTTCCAATACATGCAGCCCATGCTCTTGTGCGATCCTTGGTGCTATCACGCCTTGATTTCTGCAACAGTCTATTGGCCAACATACCAAATGAGCAACTCCAGAGGTTGCAACGTATCCAGAATACAGCTGCCAGGATTGTAACGAGGACCAAGAAATCATCCCACATAACTCCAAGTCTAATCAAACTTCACTGGCTCCCTGTTCAAGCAAGGATTCAATACAAAATTCTGTCCATAGCTTATCAGTGCTACCATCACTCTGCCCCTGCTTATCTTTCGGAACTGACAAGCCACTATCAACCAACACGACAACTTCGATCTGCAGATCTGTGTCTCCTCTGCGTCCCAAAAGCAAAACTTAGACGGTTTGACAAGAGATCCTTTTCTTTTAATGCTGCAATACTATGGAATGAACTGCCTGTTGATATGAAAAGCATTCCCACTCTCGACAGTTTTAAAAGGACTTTAAAGACCTACTTGTTCAGAAAATATAACAACTCTGCATGATATTCTTGACAACTACGAAAATGTTGACAAATATTGACACTATGTTTAGCGCTATGAGCATTCACCTAGTGAATGGAGTTTAGCGCATAATAAATGCACTTATATATATATATATATATATATATATATATACTTTCCCGATAGATGCTTGTCGAACCACTATTTTACCATCACTCTGAACAAATCCGTGATAGATGCTTGTCTAACTACTTTTTCAAAGTAAAGTACCACGACTTCCCTCAAAACAAATCCTTAATAGATGCTTGTCTAACCACTATTGTAAAGTAAAGTAAAGCGAAGTTTGTTGATTGGATCCAAGTTACTGCATTCACTACCTAAAAGACAATAGATACAGCAAAAAATAGTGCATTGATCACTTTATCCAGCTATACAGTATTACCAATAAACCACAGGTTAATAACTTGTCGTAAGTTTTTTAATCATCTGTCTGAGCCAGCCTAGTGATGTGAAAAGTATTGTCTGATTCGTTTTAATCGTTAACATCTAGCAGCGGGACAATGTCTTAACATAATCTTAATGTTTATCCTCTGCACTTGTACATCATGACATGTATTATAACAGCCATATAATGTACATTCCGGACCCAGGGATCCCTGTATACCTGCTCAAACCAGTATGGGAACTTAAGCATAAACTCTCATGTTTTCGCTGAGTCACTGATAAAACCTTGGAACACTTTTTAAATAACGAAATTTGATTGGTTAGTTGGACCAAGAACTTTTTTTATTGGAAAACAAAATTTTCGTGTTTGAATCTCGGTGTAGGAAGTCAAACCATTATTGGAACTTTATTATAAACTCTCATGTTTTCGCTGAGTCAGATTGAGCAAAACCTTGGAACAATTTTTTAATAACGAAATGTGATTGGTAAGTTAGACCAAGAACTTATTTCAATTGGAAAATGGTTTAGTGTTTGAGGTTTGGGGTAGGAATTCAAACCACTATGTGAACTTTAATAAACTCTCATGTTTTGCCGGGTCAGACTGAGTAAAATATTGGAACACGATGTGAATTACGAAAGTTGATTGGTAAGTTATAACAAGAACTAGTTTCAATTGGGAAACAATATCTTAGTGTTTGAATCTGAGGGTAGGATATTTTCCTTTTTTTTGCAAGGTATGACAATTGAAATTGAACATTCATCGGAAGCAGTTATTTCACGTATGAAGGGTTCATTACATTTCTAACTCTGAACATCAAACACAATTTTTTACTTTGTTCTTGCAATGTTTCCAGACCCTGGAAGTTTATAGGATGTATATAAAGGTACATTCAAGTACTTGTTTCATTGAATGTGCAATGCCATCTATCGTTTTTATTCTATTTCCTTGTTTATAGCACTTGACATAATACAAGTTGAAGTTCAAGAGCAATGGCCGAGATATGTATCATCGACTGCACCACTGCTAACAACGCCGTGCACTAAGGTCAATTGAGATTTTATAAACGTTTATGAGAGAGGAAGGGAGTTTTACATTTTCCAACTTCATCAAATCACCTATTTCGTTTTTGCATGTTGCAGCCATTGACATTTATTAATGAAAATGCATTCCGAAATGGAGAACAACAAAAAATCGTAGCATTAAACCTGCAAATAATCTGACTCTTACTAAAATAAACGATGACATGATTAAAATATTGGGAAAAGTTCCTCTTTCGAGAAAAGAGTTATGAAATAGATATTTGAAATGCTTTGGAGGGCAATCATCAAATGTGTTCTTCATTTTAGTCTGTCTATGATTATAAGAATCAGAAACGTTCTTTTGTATTTTTGTATCCTACTTTTTATAACGTAACTATGTTTCTTTGTAATGTGAGAGTCACACCATGCAATCGTGAAGTCGAATATCGCTATGATTCATGTCTGACTCATACGTTTGATTGTAGTTATGCTCTACATTACACAACTATGTTAAAACTGTTAAACTTGACGACAACGTGGATTTGAGTTATTTGGATGATAGTGACACATGTAGATGAGAACTTACTTTGTACAAGATCCTGAATTTGCTGTACTAGGTTACAACTTTTATCTTAGATTAACGTCTTTGTTCAGTTCAGGTCAAGTTGAATGAAATATGCTTGAACGATAGGAGTTTAATGCAAACATAAACAGCAGGGGAATAGAGAACTTCAAAAAATATATATTAATTATTTTTAAGTCAATGCTTAACCATTTCTGAATCTTCATATACAGGACACCATGACATGATCGAAACCCTACTGCACTAGACCCGGACCAATAAGGACTCTAGAAAGTGCAAGAAACTGGATATATATCTGTTATCTGTGAAAAATATTTACTTGGTATTCATTTTCGGTAAAATCAAGGAAATATCAAAGTTTATTACGTAAAAATGGCGTTGAAATTGTTTTTCATATCTTACCTCTTTGGCCTTTATCACTGGTCCCAAGAGAAAGTTAGAAAGTCATACAGCATAACTCTGTATCTTTTTTTAAAGATAATAGAAATATGGATGGTGCTGAATGTTATTTCCATAAAACAAATTCAATTTTAATAAAATAAGCAAAAACCTTATAGGTTTGGAATGCTGAATGTCCATGGGATGAATATATTGTTTTGCAGACAATATTTTTGTATTTAGTAATCAATCAATGCCAATTGTTCCTAACAAAACAATGAATTTTGTTCCTACAATGTTGGTATGCATAGGGTCATTTATCAAGTCTTCCAGATCATTCCAAAAGGTTCGTGTATTTCTTTATCCCAATTACAGTATACATTCTCTCTTCAATATCTCGTCGTGCTGATCACGTAATGATACTAAAACTTTTGCATTGATCCAATTTTTCCTAAAATGTTGATCCTTGCATAAGTAAATCTGTTTTACACGGAAAGCCTGACCTGTTTCCGTGTTTCAGGCCTTAAACATGACTGTGGTGATAAACTGAGTTACAACGTTGAAATGTCTATTGCATATTGGGCTTGTACGTGCAGATTGGCATACAGTCATAGAAAATGTGTGAATATATCTATGTGAATCTAGAAAACTACCAGCGTTTGCTTGTGTTGGTTACAACGTTTGTATAAGGAATACATACTGACATGTTAAACTGTAGTGAACAAACACCTGTAAGTGCGGGACCATACGACCACAGACATATCAACATACCATTTAAGATGTGTCATACAATTTTGATATTCTTCTTTCTTTTCTTCTATGCCATTTTTGGTATGTCTTACAAATCTAATGTTCATTAAAGCCATTTGAAATATGTCATAGCATTTTGATATTCTTTCATGATGTCATTTGAGATATGCCATACAAGTTTGATGTGCTTTTATACCATTTGAGATATGTCAAACAATTTGGATGTTCTTTAATACAATTTTAGATAGGTCATATAAAATAAGTGTTTTCATATAACATTTTCCCTTCATTAACTTTGCAAAACTATTTAGCAAAAGTTTCCTTACCTCAAAATAGAGAACATACATAATGTAACATCGCATCATTGGTTATAAACTATTTACACATCAAATACATATGCATTTAACATGCAATGTCCAAATTTTATACCACCTCTGAAAAGCTTAAGTTGAACTCATCAACGCACCAATCAAGTATTCATTAAATTACATTGATAAAAGAAAAGTGCATTCTCTGTGTACTAAATATAATCGTTTATCTTGATCACGTAAACATTGCATTTTGATCTATATTTTCACCTCTTATAAAACCAGATTGGTGTTAACTGCGTAGAGATGTTAATGATTACCTCATCTATAGACATTTATCATAACTGACAAGTTGTCACTGCAATAGAACTGAGGGTTAGCGAACAACAGCTGAAGGCAACCACACTGATCAAGAACTATTATCTACAATGAAATGCTTTGCACATTATGATATTATATTTTAATGATTGGAGCTCCTACCATCTAGGGGGTGCTCCTTCATGATACAGGGACGTCTGTATATATATATATATAGTTTTAAATTACGAAAATCAATTATAAAGACATGGCGCCGGAAGCTTAATGACAGAAAGCAGGCACATTATAATGCAGTCAGAACGAAACGGACTGCAGAGATATATAGTGACTTTTTAGACATGCCAACCCCTTTTATACCAAACAAATATTTGGAAAAGGGAAATTGATTTACTTCTGAGGAATATAGAGTAAAATTTTCAAAATGTTTAGTTGAAATTGGTAATCTTTTGAATGAACATGCCAAATATGTCAAAAAATACCATGACATTGATGAATTAATGTCACAAGTGGTGATTTCAGGCATTTGCATTGACAGTGATGCAGATTATGTAGAAGATAAACTATTAGAAATATGGAAGAATGATACAATGAGGGAAGAAAATAAAAGTGTTAAAATGTGGATGAAAAGGGAAAACTGGTTGTTGAAACTACCAACAACTACATCTTTGAATGAACAGAGAAAGAAATTCAAGAGATCATCATACAGGGGACATAAACAACGCCGACAAAACAGGGCCCACAAGGAGGAGACGCAAGACTTCAGAACAACGCCCCAAACATTTCATCTAGAACGAGATTCACAGCCGGCACAACATCCAGATCAACAATCTGATGGCCCTTTTTCGAAAGAAATAAAAAGTGAATCTGAAGAATTCTCATCATCTGAGGACTTTCATCAATCCAACACAAGTTTGTCAAGTGTGAAGGATAACTCAACAAGTTCACAGTTGGAAGAAAGAAGTGATGACAACTCTTCACTATCCTCTCAAAACATACCTACAAAAAGCTTTTGGAGTAAGTTCAACTTTATGATAAGACAACCTTCAAAAAGCACAAAATCATACACACCAAGAAACTACAGGTATGCAACAAACATTAATTGTGCAAATAAAACAAAAGATCCATTGACGGGCTGGGACAGACAAGGAAGAGGCCACTGTAATGAATCAAACCTTAATCCCTCATAAATAGTACATTGTGCACTAATTAAGCCACTCACTTGACACTTCCCAACTTACCAATTAATCAACGTTATTGTACATTGTTAAAATGTTATGCATGTCTACCTATATATTTGCCATGTTGTGAGAACTCCACACTGTTGAAAAGACTTGTTATCAAGTCGAAAAGCGACGCATCCAGTCATCATTAAAATGATACCTACAGCAAATGTCGTCTGAAGTATTTTATTCATCATATCTACATTTACTTCACGTGAGACTTCGTTATCTTTTTACCTATATATATACATATATATGTCAATGTGTGGATTATATGAATTTATTGTTTTGTTCCTGTATACATATGTGTAACCTTCCATTAAATTTTGTAATCATACTTGACAAGACCCACATAATGGTCGAAATGAATTCTTCGCCTTTAATATATATAAATTCGTTCTTTGATTTTACTGCTGCTTTTGAATCCAAGATCCGACTGAGACAACAATTGCTTTTACATACTTCTAAAAAAATATCACTACCTAGACGTCAACAGCATTTACAGACAAACATTTTACCACAGTTGACTTGAAAAACGTGTATGCCAATCTTATGCATTGTGTTTTAAACAAAATAAAGAAAGTTTTCCTGTGACAACTTCATTATTGAGAACATACACAAACTGAGGTACATTCTTCTCATATCTACATTAATGAGAATAGAAGAAACTTTCAAATTCGGTCGGCGGATCGTCATCCAACCTAAGATTTTGGTATCAAAAACTGACCTTATACACTGAAATAAACGGTACATACCTTAAATTTTGGTAACAACTTGTCAATGATTAATTTGAACAAACAACTTACTTACTTACTCCTTCGGGTGTTTGAAAGTATGAGAAGTTAGATAATTTCAAGGAAGAAAAACCAAATGTTGTGTCAGTATCCTAAACAATTAGACAAATATAGACGATATGCAAACATAAAGGTAAATAGGTGTATTTTGTGTCATTCGTTTGTTGCCCTTTTATACAAAGCTATATTGTACTATTCTGGTCATATGAATACATAACTTGTTATGGTGACAGAATGAAATATACCTGTAGACAATACTATTTATATATGAGTGATCGTCGTCTCCTCTGTCTTCTCTGTCCAAACTTGTCAGAACATTTCATATCAAAACAATCCATTATCTACGATCATACAGTAGTTCATAACATAATGATGAATTCATCAAAATGATCTAGCAGGTAATTATTAGAACCATAAGTTAAGTATAAGTAAGAGATAAGTGTAAGTTATAGAGGATATCTTTTGTTTTGAGTGTGATATCACTTATCTCTCATCGAGTGACGGGGTAGAGCCAGTATTTTCACGAGTGGCGCAGCCACGAGTGAAAATATAGGTTTTACCCCGTCACGGGATGAGAGATAAGTGATATATCACACTCAAAACAAAATATATTATGTTTATTATATGTCTCTGTGGTAGAAAATGTGATAATGTACGTTCAAAAGGTCTTGACTCGAGAGTTTTCTGGCGACGTCATACCATTGTTGATCGTAACTTAGCGACGGCGATGACGTCGCGTTGATTGTAGAAGTAACGTCAAACCATTGTTCACATGACGTCATCCTTTTTGTGATATTTTCACTGACTTGAAAAAGTGATATCACACTCAGTGGCGAGAACACTTTTCTAGAACTGAGAAAACTCAGTCTCTCACCGCTTGTCATATAATAAAAGATTGATTCTCGTTAAATATGGTATGATCTGATGAAAGGGGGGTGGTAAATCATTTATATAAATTATAACTGTAACGGTATAATAATATTTAGTAGGGCTGAGTATTGCACCCAATTCCGTATTGCAATATATACGATGAACACTCCAGTCAACTTTTTATTCTTATATGTATGCAGTTTAAATATTATACATTTGATAAAATGCATCTCAGATCTGCTCTTCAGATCACAGCTTTATAATTTCAGTGATTTGATATAATTTCAATCAAGGGCTTGACGGTTAAGTGGCAGTTCAATCAAAATGAAGATTTCGTTTTTATAATTCTTGCGCGTGAAACAAACGGCTCACTTGTTCTTTAAATTGAATACTAAACATTCAACATCCACATATGATATGATCTGATGATAAGGGGGTTATTACATTATTTATATAAAAATATAACTAAAATGATATAATAATATTTAGTAGGGATTAGGATTGCACCGAATTTCGTATTGTAATAAATAGGATTAGCACTCCAGTCAACTTTTTATTCTTGTGTATGCAGTTTAAACATTATACACTTGAAAAAACTACTGCTCATGAAGATAAACTTTGCAAGTAAATGTTAATGACATGTACATGTGTATATGTTAATGTCTACTTTTACTTTTCATACAGCCTAAGACATATTATTGCACACCAAGAGACGTTTTTCACGTTTCCTATTGTAACTAGATATTTAGAAAATGTATATGTGATATTAGTTGGTTCGCAATATATAGCCCAATGAAAATAACATTGCAATAATTGTATTGCACAATCTGTATTGCGATATATTGATATTGCGAAGATTTTGCAACGCATACAAAACATATACAAGATGATTTTCACATTTCAAAATGAAAAGTTTCGTCCAATTACAGCGATAAGTTTCTTCCTTATTCTTAAACCAACCTTATATCCGTTGTCTATCAAGTTATAAGGCAGATGTTCTAATTAACTTTTAACGAGACTCTTACATTAAGATTTGTTTGAAAGTTTTATCAAACAGTTTGTAATAATTTTCAGTTCTGTACTCTCTCATATGAACTTAATACCGAATAAACATTAAACAACAAAGTGATTAACGCTAAGTTCTTACCACCCAGTAAGATCTTTTTAAGTGAATATAATGGATTCCTATGCGTTTGGATTAAGCACGTTGACATTTGTGAGAATATCGACATTAAAGATGCATCATATAATACATTTTGATATCTCCTGATTTCGTTGATGTTCAGCGTTGGCCTAGAATATGGTCAATTGATAATACCATCAATTTCTGATAAAAAAAATCAAAAAAAGAGGTTTTATTCCATTTGATTATGGTGTTTTTAGAGAAAAAACAAAGAAGTTACGAAATATCTCCTGATTTCGTTGATGTTCAGCGTTGGCCTAGAATATGGTCAATTGATAATCCCATCAATTTTTGATAAAAAAAAATCAAAAAGAGGTTTTGTTCCATTTGATTATGGTGTTTTTAGAGAAAAAAAAAGAAGTTACGAAATGGATATTGTGGCAAAGAGCAAGCAACTTGAAACCTTACCCAAGAGCTTTTATTTCCTTTACTTACATGTTTAAACAGATATTGCCAAACAGACTATCAATCAGACAGCTGAGAACAATCACGTCCTCTTCTCCATAAAATGCTGATTTAATGAGGTGTTACTGTGACGTATGTAAATTTATTCTCTAATGACGATAACATAACTTTATGACGCATATTGAAGTGCTCATTAATCTTTTGAAAGAGGAAATGGTTTTGAACTAGGTTTTGATATTGAAAGGTGGTTTTTAATCATAGTCTGTCTTATCAACCGTCTTACTTTTTCAGATCGAATATTTATAATTTCAGTGATTTGATATAATTTTTATCAAAGCCTTGAAGGTTATTTGACAGTTCAATCCAAATAAAGAGTTTTGTTTTTATAATTCTTGTATGTGAAACATACGCCTCACTTGTTCTTTCAATTAATTGCTGAATATCTTTTCAGATTCGTATTATTCATAAATGATTATTTATTAAAAGGGGTTTTAGTTCGTTTCATAGATATTTTTCAAAACAACCCAGCCAGTGAAAAAAAAAATTAACTCACCTAGCCAAGCCTATATTATCAAAATGCATATAAAAGCAGATTCATAAATTACCTTGAATGTGTTAATCATACGAGGAAATACCCAAATATTATGTTTAGAAAAATAATGTGAACAGGTAAACTTACAATATCATCTATAATTAGCAGTTTAAATGTCATATGTTAATATTGTGAAAACGTCAATCAAGGAAAAGTTATGTGTCACAAAATTCAAAATGACTTTGAGCTCAGCAGCTGTTTATCTTTTTTTCAGTTGCATACTTAAATTAGGAGATAAATCCATTCTGTGTTTTATTTGTGGTTGTATGAAATATATACTCATAGAGATTTTTAGAATAATCAAGACATCAATGAGAATGAAAAAATATCCGAATGGTGAATTCCTTCCAAATGGCAGTGATTGCATCTTGATATTTTTAACCTTAATAAGTAATTGTAGGCAATGCCATATTCATAAACTATTAAATCATTAAACAAAAGAGTATTAGGAAGCAAGTGTAAAACAAAGCATTTAACATCATCATTTATGGATACAAGCATACATATGTAAAATGTATTGTTGTTTAAATATGTAACAGAAAAAATATCCATTTCATTCCCTTATAAGCATAATTAACTAAATTTGTAACTTGTTATTACGAGCGTTATACGTCCACAATTGCATAACGTTAATGATTTCGTTTGTATGGAGATATTCAAGTGCAGTTATATTAATCATGCAAATTAGCCTTTAAGTACACTCCTCTGTGGTTATATGCACATAGGCTGCGGGTATATAGGTATTCTAGTGCATTTTAATTGTCTCAGACATTAATTTTTATGTGGTACAAAATGAATAACGTGAAAAAGCGCAACATTATCATATATGATAATCTGAAGTTCAAATGAAACGTTCAGTCATTTTGTCATACTACATGACAATGTTTGAGACGCGTAACTTATTCTTTGTATTTTAAATCAAAATGTCACCAATCAAAGTTAAAGACGACGAAATAACCATGTTTTAACTTTAGAAAACTAAATTGGGAATGATGGGAATTATATAAGTGTAAAGCGTATAATCACTGAAGCGGTAGTAAATGACCCATTACCTCTTGTATTAGAAAGAACGTTTTTCAAATACCATTATGCAACCAGTTTCCTATTGTAAAATTTTGCTAAATCCTTCAAAATACCACTGAATGAATAAGTCAAATGGCTTGCAAATCTACATATGTTTTAAAGAAATACTTTTATCTCAATAACAATAGAGGTTTAAAAGTATAGGTAACTAACATATATAAACACAAGATGTAAAGCAAGCAACGAAGGAGATTAGTCTAGTAAGAGTTGCTTCCCTTGGACAAGAAAGGAGATCTGAACATCTGCCACAATAAGCACATTCTCTCCCCACAGAGACAACTCAGTCATACCTGAATTAGCCTCCGTTCTATTACGCCTAGATCCTGGGGTTCCGGCAGATTGCCCTAGCGGCAAAAAGTTGTAACTCAAAATATGTCCCTTATTTACAGCCAATGAAAACACCTTTTGGATATCCATCACATGTTGAGTTTTATACGGTCGTTTAGTGGCATGGAAAACATTATGTCTTCATGTTTATTTTTCATTTACAGTGTGAGAGGGAAACAATTTGAAAATCAGATATGGACAGGGTTTTTCATTAGATAGAAACTGTTTTATAATTGTGTAAATTATCATTTGTTTTATGATAGATTTTACTTTACAAATCAACCAAATATAATAACTAATGAAAAGGTAAAATGCGTAGTTTGTAATAGGAATAATTACCTCCCCTGGATGTTATTTTTTAACGAAAGCTTTGACAAACCACACGGAGATGGCCGAGGTTTTGCGAATGACCACCTTTGAAACGGCGTCGCTGATTGCACAACTAACTTCGATTGCCTCCAATCAGATTTCTACCTTTCTATCCCGTGTATTAGCCGTAATAGAACAGAGGCTAATTCAGGTATGACTGAGTTGCCTCTGTGGGGAGAGAATGCAATAAGCAATAAAAACGTCTATATTTCTGTACTTCCTAGTAAGCACCTACATTTCTGGGATCAAAAGAAAATTATAGATTATTTTAGTGTTTTATTTCATAAAAAATTTCACTATATTGTCACGCCTGTCAGTTGACATAATCTTTCGTCAAGCCATGAGACTAAAAAGTAAAGTTTTCAACGGTAAAAATACTCAAAAAGCTAAAATAGCATAAACGGTATCCAAGAACTGACTATTTTGTTAGATATGGTTATGCAGAATGGTATCCAAAAATCAAATAATATGTGGTCAATATATCTTGTATAAGATGTAACGCAAACATGGATAAAGTTAGTGTTTATTAAATCATATTACAATATTTAATAATAGACTTACATGAAGTCTCAGAATTATTTCTTTCAATATTGACAATATTTTTAAACAATTCATGTCGTATAACAAAATAAATAATAAATTAAAAAAACTCCTAAAGCTGAGTGATCTAGACTTGCTCTACTGCAGTAGACTTGGTTGCTCGTCAAGTGAATATTTTTGCTTTAGGGTCTGGATGACAGACTATGTTTAATAACTGAAGCAGTATGATATATATCAGCAGTCAATCAATTTATTTCCGGTACTGAAAGGCCACAGGCCTGTAGTACAATACATTTATATAATAATATGTACACGCACAAGTCCTTTACAAGCATATAACAAAATTTAAGTGTAACTTATACTGTGGTTTGAGATATATTCTGATCGAAATAACATGGCATAATACACAAACATGGACAGGTTTTGGATAACTGTATAGTTTTTGTTATTTAACAATTCTGCAAATTTAAAAAGATTTGGATGTACAGAATAATAAGATTTGATATACAACTTTCTCAGGGAATTATAAACAGGGCAAATTAAAACAAAGTGATATTCATCTTCTATTTGAATCAAATTACATAATTTGCAAATTCTATTGTCTCTTAGGATTGATTTGAATCTTCCACTTTCGATGAATAGATCGTGCGAAGAACATCTTAGTCTAGTTAATGCTATCCTAAATTTCTTTACATTAACACATGAAAAATAGGTTTCAGATTCCAGAGTACATTTAAACATCTTATAGTACAAACATTTACTGGAAAGTGATATCTTTTCAAGCCACTCTTGTAAATATATATATTTTAATCGTCTTGTTAATTGAAAAATAAATTTATCATTCGAATCAACAGTCATGTGTGATGTTTTACTCTGGAATTTGTATTTCATGTGTGATGCATGAACAAATACTTTTTACCGATTATGATAAGGATCTTGCCTGATAAGCGGCCAATACATCCACTTTACAATGAATTGGTTTGAAAAATGTGTTTCAAAACGATTTCAGTGTTATATAAAAACTTATTACAATATAAAATGATTGAAACAGTAGTAGGGGGTCAGCAGTATTAACGTCAGCTGTGATACTCTGGAAGGCTGTATTCCATGTGTGGTGTATGAACTAATACTTTATGTACCGATTATATGGGTATTGCACGATAAACGGATAAATTCAGTTTTATATGGAAACCTATTACAATGTTAAATAACTGAAGCAGTACTAATGTCATGTGTGATATATATGGTCGAGAATGTTTCCATGTTTTTGGTGTGTAAACTAAAACTATATTTACAAATAATAATAGTATTGATGTGCATTATCCAGTATATGATGTAACGCCTTTAAAAATGGATAAATTCAGTGTTATTGGAAGCTTATTACAATGTTAATTAACTATAGCATGTGTGATATTTACTCTGAAAGCTTAAGCAATTACAAATTACGTTGTATCTTTCAATTACATTGGTTTCTATTTCCATGTTATAAGGCTTGAAGATTGTTTCACATGACTTTAAGTGTCGAAGCCTCCCAACAAGCATAAACAAAATTCAGTTACGGATGTAGAAGGATGTTTTCTTGAAGACAGAAAAGTTCTAATAATGTGGTTATTTACAAGCGTTGTTTTAAGGTACAAATACCAATACCTGCTCAAAAAGTTACAGCATTTACCTGAATGATTTTTCTTTTTATATCTCTCCCAAGTCATATACATAAGACAGGACGTTAAGAATCAACTTCAACTCCAAAAGTCATACATTCAAAGTTTTAAAGGGGCAGTAGCACGATTTTAGGGGGAATATAAGGTGATGTCAGGAAAATGAAAATGAATGGTTCCAATTAAAAGACAATATATTTAAACTTAATGAAGCAGTAATAATCCAAATATATAACATTAAGGTTAGCCATGCGATTCCCTTTTCTTACACAAAATGAATTAAAGGTGTTCACACAAAATGGCCGCCAATGGATTTTATGTGAATCTTCATACTTTGTCCTTTGACTATGGATGATTAGCTCGTATAATGAGATTTTTGACACTGTCAAAATAATACATTTATCATTAACTTACAATTATCAGTGAAATAGTTAAAATATAAAATTATAAAAAACGTGCTACTGCCCCTTTAAGACAAAATATGAATAATCTCAACAATAGAGAAGCCGACTTTACTTTTACAGCAACTACTTTGCGCTTCTCGCGACCTCGCTGGTCTGTACATCCTGTTTTTAAGGTACTGTGTGAACTGAGTGTCATGTGGATGAAGTGCCTTGCAACACAGTAGGAGATACAGGTCACAATTTGTGGTGTCTCAATCCCGGACCTTATCCTCTATACACCAGTATGGTTAACACAGAGCCCATTAAACAACCCGAAAAAGAAAAAAGTCATAAACATTGATGATTCATGACAATTTTTTTAACAAGATCAACATAAAATAGTAAATAACTGGTCATCATCAATCAGATCAAGTCGGGTAATTGTTTAATAAATAAATGATAAAAATATATGAATAAAAAAGGATTAGCATAAAACGCAAATCTTGATTGTCGTTCTAATATATAATTGGTCCATGGTAAATATCTATACTATTAACCACAATTTGTCTTAAGTGTTGCAAAAACAATATTTTAGTAAGCTAAACGATGGTTATAACGAAATCTATGTTTTATATATATTTATGTTATGCTTTAACGTGAATTAATGTACATATTATGGTCTTATGTCGTGAATGATCATATATATATGTAAATTGGGTATTTTTGAGAACAACAAAAGAAATAAATATTAAAGCTTCATTAAGTGCAGTTGACAGGAGCACTTAACTTTTAATGCAAGGGTATTTTCTTATTAACAACACTTAACAATGAACATGTTCGATGATATATAGAGCCGAGGCCATGTCAATAACAAACAGCTGGTCCTCCTGAAATTAACATGGTGTGTATAGCAATGCTTCTAGCTTGTATATTTCACAAATCTTCTCGGCTCGATACGTTTATTATCATGTCATTGATCTGTCAGTATCAAGAAACTTCGGATGTTAAACAACATTTATGTTTTGCGGTTGAAGTATGAAGTACATACAAAACGCTCCATGCCATCATGGTTAAAATTATGAACAATAATTCTCCAAATACTTTTTTTATCAAACACATTCGAAATCGAATTTACATGACATACATAATTTGTTTATCCTTCGTTTGAAAATACCCAGCGTTTCTTTTGCCCATGAGTTTAGTTCCATTCAATATTTTTCATTCAATGAGCCTGGCCTTTTGTGTCACAATATATTTTAAAGATAACTGATTAATAAAATAAAACTAGTTATCAGTTTCGAATTCAAGTATGAATAGTTGATTAAATTAAAACTAAAAAATTGGGGACATGTAGATCAAATTTACCAAATGACGAAATGGAAAAAATTTACCGTTAGATTTAGGAGGCTTACAACCCATATGTGTATGTAACGTGATAAGTCAGCCGTGTGTATTATGTATAATTATTCATGTATGAACAGACGTGACATACCAATATTATTCTTGGCAACATCTGTGTATTTTAATTTGTTTGCTCAGCCATAAATGTAATATGTTATAGGGCAGATATTTACAAATTGAAAAGTGTTATTGGTAATTGATCATGATAAAAAGGCCTCTTAAAAATGAAACTGTTGTATTGCCCAGAAAAAGAAGTGACATATGAACCAGTGATGCATGGACAGGATTAACTTTTTTCATGTAAGCTATCAACCGTGATGACGTACATTGAGTATGACAAAGTCTGATCATAGCCTGATCATAGCCTGTGCATAGCCTGAGGCAAATCTGAGCATTGTCTGAGCATTGTCTGTGCATTGCCTTAACATAGCCTGAGGCAAAACTGAGCATAACCTGTGCATAGTCTGTGCATTGCCTGAACATATAGTCTGAGGCAAATTTGAGCATAACCTGTGCATAGCATAGCCTAAACATAGCCTGAGGCAAATCTGAGCATAACATAGCATAGCCTAAACATAGCCTGAGGCAAATCTGAGCATAACCTGTGCATAGCCTGAGCATAGTCTGAGCATTAACATTGCATAGCATAGTCTGAGCATTGTCTGATCATAGCCTGAGCATAGCCTGAGCATAGCCTGATCATAGCCTGATCATAGTCTGAGCATTGTCTGAGCATTGTCTGAGCATAGTCTGAGCATTGTCTGAGCATTGTCTGAGCATAGTCTGAGCATTTTCTGAGCATTGTCTGAGCATTGTCTGAGAATAGTCTGAGCATAGTCTGAACATAGTCTGAGCATTGTCAGAGCATAGCCTGAGCATTGTCTGAGCATTGTCAGAGCATAGTCTGAGCATTGTCTGAGCATAGTCTGAGCATTGTCTGAGCATAGTCTGAGCATTGTCTGAGCATTGTCTGAGCATAGTCTGAGCATAGTCTGAGCATAGCCTGAGCATAGTTTGAGCAGAGTCTGAGCAGAGTATATGCATTGTCTGAGCATAGTCTGAGTATAGCCTGAGAATAGTCTGAGCATAGTCTGAGTAAAGCCTGAGTATAGCCTGAGTATAGCCTGTGTATAGCCTGAGTATAGCCTGAGCATAGTCTGAGCAAATTTTGAGCAGAGTCTGAGCAGAGTATATGATTGTCTGAGCATAGTCTGAGTATTGCCTGAGCATAGTCTTAGTATAGCCTGAGTATAGCCTTAGTATAGTCTGAGTTTAGCCTGAGTATTGCCTGAGTATACCCTGAGCATAGTCTGAGCATAGTTTGAGCAGAGTCTGAGCAGAGTATATGCATTGTCTGAGCATAGCCTGTGCATAACCAGAGTATAGCCTGATCATAGCCTGAGTATAGCCTGAGTATAGCCTGAGCATAGTCGGAGCATAGTTTGAGCAGAGTCTGAGCATAGTCTGAGTATAGTCTGAGGCTGGTCTGTACATAGCCTGAGTATAGTCTGAGCATAGTCTGAGCGTAGTCTTGGCATAGCATTAGCAGACGAGTCCAATAGGTATCTGGACCTGGAGCCTATAGGAATGAAGCAGATTTTTGTGCAGTAGATTACCAATCAAGTCTGAGTGCTACTTGTTAATTCATTTAGGCAGTTACTTAATTTTTGCAAAACCATTTAATTTTCTTTTAATAACAGGCTAAATCAGAAAAAAATGAAAATGTTTGAGATTTCTACAAAGAACCTAATTCAAGCTGGTCAAAATTCATCATCAATTTTGTATCCTTACAAGTGGTCATTTTTGCTTACCTATATACTATACATGTATATCAGGATGTACATCAACCTAAATGAAGTGGTGTTAATCATATATAATTATTTGGAAAGAAGAAGATAAACATTTCCTTAACGGGAATCCAAAATGATGTTTTCACATTTCTAAGTGTTGATTGGAAATCCCAATATCATTCAGAAAGGAGTGAGTGAGTACTGAGTGTATCATTGTAGTCGCAATTTGGATGCTCATGTGATTGTTGCTAGTAGAATACATCTATTTTGAATACTGCCTTCTTTTTTGAAAGGTATATCACGTCATCAATGTACAGCTGCAATATCCCATAGGTCCGATATATGTCATTGTCATTTTCTGTATATGTTTATGTGAATATAATCATAATATTTAAAATAAAAGTGTGTTTTTTACAAATTCTTTTTTTCTTAAAAGTTAAACCACCTTGAACCATCCTATTTCTCATATCCATAATATATCATTAAATGTATACTTTGCAGAAGTATTTAGTCTCTGAGAATAATAACTCTCAAAAAAATATATTTTATTAAATATAAGAAACAGCCTGGAAGAATTGGAAATTTATAGATCTAGACTTGCTTTTCAAGATGTTTTGAAATGTAAAATTGTTATCAACTACAGTCTAAGGGCAAGACTACAGATGCAACACTATACTTCAAAGAACTATAAACCATGAACTTTAGTACATTGTTCATATTGTAACAGTTAAGGTGACTGGTAAAACCATTGACTTACCATATACTATAGATAACAAGTGAGAGAGGGATGGTTCCAGGGACTGAGAGACAGACTATCAAGTACTTGATCGGGTTCTAATCTAATTACTTCTGCTCTCACCTCCGGCTTAGTCTCCCAGAGAGATGACCATGTCAAACATCTAAATTATTGAGTCACTCCCAGCCTAATGGAATCACCCTTGTCTCGTGGGAGGAACACGATATCTGTCTTCACCTGATAACATCCAGTGTTACACGCGAGTTGCTGTTTCAGGAAAGAGAAGTCAAAAATTTATACGCAATGGCGTTAAGATAACTGAAAATATTGCAGTAGACCACGGTGTTGCACGCGAGTTGTTGCTGTAGAACAGAGAAGGTACTATGGAAGAAGAAAAACTGGAAGAAGAAGTACTTGTAGAAGAAGACGAAGAAGAGGTTGAAGTTAAATAAGAAGAAAAATTTGTAGTTGAAGGAGACGAAGAAGAAGAAGAAAGAAGAAGATGAAGAGAAAAAAAGAACCACCGAAGAAGAAAAGAACAAGTAGTTTTAAAAGAGGAAGAAGAAGAATAAGTAGTAGAAGAAGACTAAGAATAGACAAGAGCTCTTTACTAATTTCATTATTTTGATTTTTTTATCTACCCTGAACAATACTTCATTCTAAAGATAAGCTATCTAGACTTGCTAATATTTTCTAGACTTAAGAAGGCTCCTTTAATTAGTTTTTTTGCTTTAGAGTCTGGAAAACATACTAGAATAAGAAGTACACGTTTAAGAAAAGAATAAGAGGAGGAGGAAGAACGAAATATAATCTGCTGACTTTTCACATCATGACATTGCCGAATGAAACACTTATGCAATATCAAGTTCATAAATAAATAATAACTTTAACTAATCGCATTAACCTAATGTATATGTATATATATATATATATAATATATACATAATCAGCGTGACAACTGACATTCAAAACTAACCTGAAGAAGCCAACATGGCTGAAAGCGCTAGTTAGCTAAAATGAGTGTATTTATGTTCCCAATTCCCTAATTTTATTATATTTCATCTATATATATATAAATGTAGTATACAAGTCAATGTACAAGTACAATATATAAACGCATTAGCGTTATGTTCAGTGAGAAAGCTTTCATTGTTGAAGTAATTAGAAATTGGATTCTGATATATGCTCTGAATGAAATGATACGCAAGACAAAACCAAACCTACACAAGCATATGTACAGTCAAACAGAAAAAAACATGCATGTGCACCAACAAGCATATGTAGATATTTGAACTTCTCAGGATAATACCTGATTCCGTGAAATGCCCAGGGAATAATTATTTGTATGTAGTACACTCGTAAAATCATTTATTTTCCGACAAAGTAAGGAGGGTTGTTTCGTTAAAACAAAATTATTTAGCAATAACAACCGACAAAATCACAAATTTTTATAGGTAAAAATTTAAAATATGCAAAAAATTATTTAATATATGTCCGGTTCGTTGTTTCAAACACATTTCTGTATATGTGCTTATTTCTGTTTACTTTCTAAACAGTAGGGGCAGTGTGATTATTACAACATATGATTATGACTGTCAAGTTATAAGTTGCCCGATTTATTTTTAGGCTGATTATTACTAATTACGAGTCTTTATTGGAGAAATGTACACTTAATAAGTGACACAGTGGAATAAATAAAGGTGATGTGATTCAAAAAAGCATCTTGACTATAGCTACTTACTTTGATTATAATTTATTTATTTTGCCCATTTACTTTGTTCGGAGTAAGTAAGTTCGGATAATAGTTACAAGATACAATATGATATACAAAATTATTTATATATTTCACATCACGTTAGGGAAAGATCAATAGTATATATAAATACTTACACACACAACAAATGCAATAAAAATGTATCATTGATATCGAAGAATAATCATAAATATTAATGTTACATTTCTAATCTGTTACAACTGTAATACAAATATTTGACTTTGTGGGGACTGTGTAAGAGAACTCGAGGCATGGACTTAGAGCTTATATTACATTACTTTATAATATGTATTGTATAAGTATACGTCAGAAACACTAGCCACTTGGTCGGTCATGAATAATAAACACTAGGTACAAAGAATACCAATCAGTTTATATACCAAATGTGTAAGTAGGTATATTGGTAACCTTATGCAAGTATAAACACGCGGTATGGATTTAGATTGGGTATTATAACGTCATGGTTCTGAATACCTGTACTTAGGGGTCTAATTAAGATCTACAAAACCTGATACTCTATAGCTTGGGGGATCATACTACCTCATGCAAATAATACCTCTAATCTTGAATGCTGACGATATTTACTTCTAATATAATATGGTCAGCGGTGAAAGAAATGTGATATTTGAAACAGTGAGGTTAAGACCTAGGTAAAGAAAATTATTGAATTCGTTGCAGGCACACATCTATCAAACAAGTTACATGTTTGTTGATACATGCTCGAACAGAATTTCATCATCGTTGCCGTCTGCTGTACTCATTAAGGGGAGGTAATCGGGGGAGACTAATTGCCCTCATTTAGACTCGATAAGGAACCTATACTACCCTATTGGGGACTCCAAGGTGACGAAACAAATTGGGGATTCGTTGTCGTCTGCATGAACGGCGTGAAGGACGAAGCGCATGGACAGCGAAGGCGAGTAGTGTAGAGTCAGCAGCGAGGGGAGACGAGAGAGAGGGAGAGATAGAAGGGAATATTGATCGAGTCTTGAGCAGAGCAGGGAGTGAGTGTATTGGGGAGTGAGAGCAGTCGGCGCAAACTAGGTTCCAGAGAGAGTCTGTTGAGGACACTGGCTGACTGGAGATAAGAAGACAGGAATAAGGTCAAGTGTTGAGGAGCACATAGGCAAGGGCGAGCCTCAGTTACACCAGCATCACCACCAGCCGTAAACTGAGGGATCGATGCGTACACCAGCAGCTAAACAAACCCGCTGTGCAGTCGGACCGACTCCATGTTGGTTAGGCATAATTAGACACGCGAGAGTATTATTCCCATCTATGTGGTGAGGGTGCGCGGCTCTGCAGAGAATAGGCACATCTGCTGCTTGTGCTGCAAGAGCACCAAATTCCGTGCTCAGCTGGCCGAGTCGCTGTTATGACATTATCAAATCGGCAACTACCTTGTAAAGTGCTGTTCGGAGCTTCATGTAGCCTCTTCAGCTTCTGCGCTCCAAGAGTTCTTCGTTTTCCCGACGGGACGGGCGGAATTCCCGACTAAGTGACTTCCACCACCAGCCATATCTACCTCAGTGTACAGTCCCTACACGTGCATCGCGTGTACCCGTGAGTTGAGCACTGGGAGCGACTACACGGCTCGAACTGACTACATACATACTTATATACATACACACAGCCGTGCCAGTACTGCATACAGCGACCAGGCTCCGGTGCCAACCTACCAGTGTTTTTCAGCTAGGGCACCGTGGCTCTATGGAGAGACAGTTCTGCTAGTGGATGTGAATGACCAAGGATTACCTGTACAAGAAGCTTCCCGTGTATATTATGTACGGAGTAGAGTTGTATCAACTTGACGGTTGATATGCCCACCATTTGCTCGGCGCCTCTTGTGACCATAATCGTTCTGTCCTGGCACGTAGCGACCATCACCGCTCAAGATGATTATACAAGTAAGTACATGCCTCCTGTCTTCAATATTGTCCTGGGATTTATCATTCATGATTGATAAGACTCTTTGACCGCGTCCCCTTCAGTCACATCCCTACTGCAACATTCCTGTAGCGATGTCAGACCTTATCGAAAATTGTTTAATTCTGACAATACTATATTGATCGGTCTTGTTGGTATACTGTCGTACCAACAATTACCCTTTCCTCGCAGAATTATCAAGAATGAGAGATATTTATAATAAAACAATTTCATGAGCTTTGTTTTACCATATCTAAGAATTATGATGAATACAAATCAACCATGAAGGTGTAATTCCCTAACACATGGATGACCGAATTCGTACGTCTTCCAGTGGTATTTGGCTTCATGTCAAGCAGGCGAGCGTTATAATTGTATTACATATATGAATCGCAATGAAACACTCGGTGTCACGAACAGAAGCCAGAACAAGCAAGCAATATAGCGAGGTCATCACTCGCCAGCTCGATACGACATGTTGAACTGACAGAAACACGCCGTTACAATGAGTTCCATCTGTAAGCGTTATTTATAAGTCTGTTCTCTGTCAACCGTGAGGCGGAGGGTCGAGGCACCACGTACCATTCAGTAGACTCAGTTCCTGGAAGTGTTACATCTGAGATATGTATATTGTACAGGAACTGTAATGGATACTTTCAGAATATCAAGATTTCCTTCAAGCCTAAAGTGTTGGAATTAGAACTATAGTTTGTGTTTCTTGCCTGTAGTATAGATACTTTCATAATATTAACTTATTAAGACATAACCTAGCACTTACATATTTGAAGCCCAAAGTGTTGCAATTAGAACAAGTAATTGCAGGAATAGTGTGTTCTTTGACTGAAGTAGGTGCTTTCAGAATATCAAGATATATCCTAATACTTACATATTTGAAGCTTTAAGTGTTGGAATTATAGAACTAGTGATTGCAGGAAGATTGTGTTCCCGGACTGTAGTAGATACTTTCATAATATTAACTTATTAAGACATAACCTAGCACTTACATATTTGAAACTTTAAACGTAGGAATTAGAACTAGTGATTGTAGAAAGATTGTGTTTCTTGACTGTAGTAGATACTTTCTTAATATTAACTTATTAAGACATAACCTAGCACTTACATATTTGAAACTTTAAACGTAGGAATTAGAACCTGTGATTATGAAGATTGTGTTTCTTGACTGTAGTAGATACTTTCAGAATGTTAAGATTTTCTCATAATTACAGTTGAAGTCCAAAGTGTTCGAATTAAACCTAGTGATTGCAGGAAGATTGTGGTCCCTGACTGTAGTAGATATTTACATAATATTAACTTATTAAGACATAACCTAGCACTTACATATTTGAAACTTTAAGTGTTGGAACTAGAACTAGTGATTGTAGAAAGATTGTGTTTTTTGACTGTAGTAGATATACTTGCATAATATTAACTTATTAAGACATAACCTAGCACTTACATATTTCAAATTTTAAACGTAGGAATTAGAACTAGTGATTCTAGAAAGATTGTGTTTCTTGACTGTAGAAGATATTTTCATAATATTAACTTATTAAGACATAACCTAGCACTTACATATTTGAAACTTTAAACGTAGGAATTAGAACTAGTGATTGTAGAAAGATTGTGTTTCTTGACTGTAGTAGATATTTTCATAATATTAACTTATTAAGACATAACCTAGCACTTACATATTTGAAACTTTAAACGTAGGAATTAGAACTAGTGATTATATGAAGATTGTGTTTCTTGACTGTAGTAGATACTTTCATAATATTAACTTATTAAGACATAACCTAGCACTTACATATTTGAAACTTTAAACGTAGGAATTAGAACTAGTGATTGTAGGAAGATTGAGTTCCCGTACTGAGAAATGATTTTGTAACATTTAAGCCAAGTGTATAATGGGGAAAATTGGTTGCAAGTATACGGAATTATTGTTGAATATAATGTTGTTGTGAGTAACCTTGATAACATGCCAAGAATATCTAGATTATCGTTTTGAATATAATTGTTTTTAAAACAATAGTATATTACTGCATTCAAGTTGACTGGTTTAGATGCCTGGAAATACATTATTTAGAACAATTATCAATATAGTTATTACAATGTCTGTTGCATGGTAGGCTCTGTCTTTTTACATTTTAGAATATTTAGATCACATGAGATCCTTAGCCATGTTGATTCATGTCTAGCCAATTAAAAATAAAATAATTTAAGTGAGAAATATATAATTTTTGTTGCTAAATGAAATCTGTTCTCTTCAATACAAGATGTGATGACATATGTACCATTTATCGTCTGTAAGAGTTTTTTTGGTAATTCTATCATCAAAAATCAGGTTGAAGGAATATTTGTCTTTTAAGATTAATTTCGCTCCCTTTATTTTGTGATCTAAGAGGTGTTAATGTTAATAAGAGTTGTAAAAGGTGTGAAATTAATATGACCGAAAAGCTTCTTTTTTATTAAATTTATTACAATGTCATAGGGAAGTATACACATATCTCGGTTAATAGTCAGTTTAATTTAATCAACTATAAATTGTAGATATAGCCTTGTTAACTGTTCAAATTTTATCATAGAAGTTTGCTGGAAGAATTTTAATGAGTTAACCAAGTTCTCAGTTTACTTCGCAAAACTTTATTGCCTACTCAGCAAATTTATATGATGTTAATGTTTTATACATAGGCCTACAAACCATGATAATGAAATTGAATAGAAATAAACTGTCATTAAAGTATAGAAGTATTCAATTTGTGATGGATTTGGAGAAGCTCTAGCTTTCGATCATTGAACATTCAACAATTAACATTATTTGAAGTTCAATAATGCTTGTCTAGTTTATGAAATATATTAGAAATTATTTTAATCTTTAATCTTGCTTGTGTAATTTATGAAATATTTTTGAAATAAAGAGATAAATGCCATTGAGATAGTGAAAAATGTAACATTTTTATATTTGGGATATATTTGGGATCCCAAATATAATATTGTTACATTTTTTAAATTGAATAAACAAATTCGAATGTGCTCATGAAGTTATGAACTGTAACAACCACTTCTTAACTGTGTCATACATGTAAGTTGATACATGAGTTTGTCATATTTTAAATAGTGAACCAATCTAGGAAAATAAATACTTTTGGCTCATGTATTAACTTAATATATTTTTAACTACATAAGCAAAGTATAAAAAGGTTATACATTAATAAAATGAGAGACACGATCATGTTATCTTTTCATAATTTTGGCTCCATGATGTCGAATATGCTTCTGGTCTTTAGCTTCATAGGGTGAGATATCTTCTACTTCTAGATCAGTCTAAGTAAACCTAGCCTCAATAGTATTCGTTTCACTCCTATACTGAGTCTAGCAAGGCCTAGTAGAGGGTCGCGTCAGCCGACCTGTCTGCGACCTAGATTAGAGATATCACCTAACCGATTCACATGCTTCTTTGTGTTCTAGATATCGGTAGCTTACTCCTGCTTCATGACTGTGTATTATAAAGGAGCCGTTATACAGTCTAGGTCTTAATTCTGCAAGTTTAGATTGACTGAATACATATGAAATGTAAAGCCTCAAAAAATGAAAAATATAAATGAAGGTACAGTAATTATTTTTAATAATTCATAAACTAAATGTTAGTTTATCGGTAGCTTAAAAGAATAGAAATTTGACACTGATCAACAATTGAATTTAACAATGTCAAAATTTCGTAGTTTATCAGTATATTGTTTTAGACATCCGGTTAACGTCGTCAACTTTAAAAATTGAAAGGATCATCCATCAATTTCGTCTGTTTTAATCCCCTTAAATAACATATGATAATAGCATAACACACATGAAAGGAGAATGAAAAAGAAGAAACAAAACATGGAAGACTCGGCATCAATAAAACATGACCCTGCTATCACTATGTAGAGTTATTGATCCAAGGTTTCACAAATATTGCCACTGTCTCTTCTCTTTGCCGGATTGATCGAGTTTCAGAGCTAGAAAACGGACGCAATTCCATCAAAACAACCGGGGCAGCATCGTATCATGGTAGTTCACACCACAGTTTAGTCTTTAAATTGTTGCCATTGTTCTTCATTTAAAAAGATCATGTTCAGTCTCTCTAACTCTATCATCTCTAGTTTCATGTGCTGAAGTGTGATGTCATAAAGTATTAGTTTGCTCTTGATGTACAGGAAGTGGGATAGCGCAGTGGTTAGTGCGTTCGGCTTGGCTTAAGAGGTTCGTGGTTCGAAAACAGCCAGGGACTCTACACGCAGTAAGGTTTAAATGTAATGCTTCACTGACTTTTAGCTCAGTACCACCCATGGTTCGCTAGTTCCAGCCGATGCTCGCAGGTTCACCGCAATACATAGCCAAAATAGTGTTGCGGAATTTCTCCCTGCATATGTCATAGATAACCAATTAACCTGCGGATGAAGGAGATATATTGATATTCGTTATAGCTATATATCATTTGATGAAGGTGATTTTTATTAAGAACCTTTGCTCCCCTTACTCGCAAATGTAGTGCTCCTGTTCTATGTAACCGAATTTTTTTACAATGCCTTGATTTAGTCGTTAAAGTAAACAGGAACGCTTGATGAATCATTTTATCATACAACAATGCTATGATATATCCTCCCTATTTTATATTCATTCGATGTTACTTCAACCCCTACATTAAATACGGCGTAAGGAATATCGACAGGTCAGTGTCCAACTGTCTTAATATAACTGACATACGATGCCCGAGGTACACAATACTTGACCTACAATCTCGATGTGATGAGTTTCAAAGTGATGTTGTTCGTACTATATATGGTCGATGTAAGGAGCTTGTAAATAGCAGGATGCTAATGGCAGAACTGGAAATCGGTGTGTGGAGTCTTAGTCTAATGTGTAGATGCAGGTGATATCTATGGTGTGTCCATGCGGTGTTGAGAGTACATACAATCAATACGGCACAGGGAGTGTTAAATCAGACGGGCCCGACTCATCAATAACTTATATTCTCCAGACTGGAGGGGAACTCTAGTTGTTATGACCACCGCTAGCTAGACTATCTCTCTGTCGCCCTTTGACATTTCCCGTTGTAACAGTCTTCATTGAAAACTTGAATCGATTATATTTTATTTTGACCTTAGCCTGTTTTATATTATTTTTAAGTTATTAATTATTTTAATCATTGGTTTCAATTTTAACACCCAAATTCATGTATCGCTATTTTCCATATTCCCAACTATTATTAGAATATAGTGAGAATAGCCTTTCCCTAGCAATGTGCAGCGGACATACCGGACCTTGTCCAGATTTGTCTAGACTTTCAGAAGGCTGCTGAAACTTACCACAAACAATCTCAGAAAGTCAGACAAATGATGAGAATTTATGATATTTTGGATCAAATATGAATCAACGAATATTTCCAATAATAATATTGTCTTTGATATGATGGAATTCAATAAAACCAGTATTGCAATTTTCATCGCGAAAACCATTCATCTGACATACCTTGACAAAAATGATCAATACACCTGATCTGTTTATCATCAGGAACATTGCATTCCCTTGCATAACATACGTGATTACTTACATATAACGAGAATCAATACCATAATATTAACACACATTCAACGCTCAGCAATACATAACATGGAGGCCAGTATAGTAAATGAGGGTTTCACATCTGGTTTTCACATTACCACAACACGTGCTGTTCACTGTACTCTCAGGGCTAAGATCAATGAAAGGCAGACCTCTTGATTTAGACTAGTAAGTGTATTACTGTAAAATGCTGATTCAGCAATGGTTAACCTAACCAGGGGAATATGATCTTCTGTTCATGCTATTGCTGGATATATTGGAAGGGAAACATGAAACCTGTCAATGTGTTAAAAGTTCATTTCTTTGAGAAAAATTTAGGCTTTCGACATTTCTACTTTTTCTAGACATTTTTCCTACCAGCTTTTGATATTGATGTTGATAACGTCATTTATTTCAATTATTATTCGTATTCCGATGAAAGCCATTTTATTGATTCAATTTAGCTTAGGTCAACCTGTGTATCGTAACTATCTACGTGAAGTTAACACGAAATGATAAAAATACTTGTTTTATGTATGAATTCGAAAATGTATGTTACTCCACAAATTCGTTTCCAACATACCACAGTACCAATCCTATTTACCTAACTATGAACATCTTGAATTCATATTTGCCCTGTAACAATATAGTATATATGGAACCATCCCTTCCTCGTCACGTGACCTCCTCTATCATAAACGGGTCGTTAACCAGCGATGTATGTCAGTAGGTATATATACATTCTCTTTATTGTACCACAATACTATGACGACACCCAATAAAGCAGCCTATACTTACAGTGATGGGATGTTAATTTCAAACCGGAAATGATGTAAGGTTATTCCGTACGACCTACATTCTTGACCGAAATGAGAAGAAAAACATTATACATATATTGATATACTTAGTATACTTAAAATTTATCCCTCTCAGGATCTCAGGATCTCAGGATCTCAGGATCAGTCGGATTTATCACACTATAAACTTATCAACTACTTCTATAATACAAGGTTAAGATTGTTTAGCAGATTTCTGAATACCCTATACATGTATTCTTATCTATCGAGATATTTGACCATAGAAGGCTGAAATTTTGTGTACCAGTACCTCGGCCAAAGGAAGTTATGAATTGGAGATTTAGTCGCTCTGTGAAAGTAATGGCTTGGGGAAATGCCCTACAAATTCAATTTACATTTCTTCAGAATTATTATCACAAGAAGCTAAATCTTATGTTCAGACAAATCTTTCAATATGAATCATTAATTCTTGATTGGTGACTCTATGACCCCTTTTATGTGCCTCTTTTCTAATAGCAGAAGCCCTAGAAAGCTGAAATCTGATGCACAGAATCTAAAACAAATGGATATCATTTATTGTAATCCACAGGAGTCATCCCCCGAAAATTTATTTCTCAGCACATTTCTCTTTTACCTCTTGGGGAGAGGGAATTATAAATGATTTCCAATGAGTATGACTTTGTTAAGCCCTTAAAACTGCTTCTAAAAATTGATTGTTGTTTGTTTTAACATATATGATATGCATTTAAAAGGCTGATAAACCACAGAGCCAATTTTTTTTGACACATCATTTCAAAATTTCTTTGAAATCAATACATGTACATCATTTGATGTTGATTTATGTTAGTCGATTAAGAGTTTTTGAGAAAAATGATATTTGAATGTGAATCCTATTTTTCGGAATAGCGATAAATAAAGAGTAATGCTTTAAAAACTCTGATGTTGAAAATACAAAGGACAAACGTTAAAACCAATTGGAAGGCTAAAATCAACGCAGAGGCATAATAATAAAGCGCCAATTGCCACTTTGAGTAATGAGCTTAATGGTATGAATGCGTGTGACCTTATAGAACTAGGGATTGGAACTGGGTAATTTACATTTGTTGATTGGTGGTGAATAGGCCTCTTGTTAGATGCATAGATTTGGATGACGTAAAGCCTCTGTAAGGAATTGAATGAATTTGGTGAATATTAGGTTTGAGGCCCAGTGAGAAACATTTTACCTTTTGCATATTGCTTTCTTCATAGGGGACCGGGCTGATTAGAGCTAGTTCATGCTGTGGTTGTTAATTGCCTATTTTCTTCCTCCTTTGATAAGAGTTTAATGTTTGTGCAGCATTGAAAAAAACAATTAATTTACCAGTAGGAATTAATTCTCAGATGCATATTACTGCAGCATTGCGTGGGAAAATATCAACACCAGGCCAAAAATGTCAAAATGTAAATAGTGCTATAAAGTGTTTAGCCAGCCTTGTTTGGCAAACAAATATTGAGGAAACAATACGTAAAGTATTATAGAACAACAGTTGTCAAAATAGATCAATAATTTAATGCATAAAATTAGATCTCTTATGCTCATCCAATTCGTAAGAGAAAAAATGTTATTGGATAACAGATGTAAATGAAAATTTGCTATGCCGCTGCTTAAAATATCAGGCCAGTAACAGGAATTGAATTTGCACATAGTTGCCTTGCTGATCAGAATGGTTTAATGTAGTTTGTATATGATAAACTGTATGGTTTGATAAAAACATCTGCACATAAGTGTTGACCTGTGTGTGCTTTTTACGTAATATAAATGAGTATGAGCTGATGTACAAGTATGAGTATGATGCACGATAAACCTAAAATACAACTATTTGTTCTATCATGATTTTCTACATTTTGTACCAAATCTTTTTTTCATAACAAACGAAAAATAAGCTTCAGTTTTACCTTGATGACGTCATTGACGTATAACATGCTGTCAACATAGCATTGTTACTTCAAGTTACTATACCAATTCTAGACCGATAATGTTTATGTTGATTATGTTTGTGAAAATGGCTTTTTAAGAAATTTTGGAAAGAAGTTTCAGAGAAATGAAATGAATTGATTCTGACGAATACCTAGATATGCCTTTCAAGAATCTAAATTAATTTGGATCGACAGTTCCATATTTGTTATTACAACAGAATGAATATGAATATTTAAAAAAAAACATTGTTAATATTGGCTATTCAAAGGGATATCATATTGCCTGCTAGGATGGACTGCCAATGTTTGGAACTACAATGCATCGGGCTGATTATACCAATACAAATTTGTTCGATAAAGTATGATAACTTTAATAACCATAACCAATTAAAAAGATTATTTTATATTTCATGATAATGTTGATTATTCAGCTAATTAATATTTCTATATATACATTGGAATTTCAAAAGTGCCGGCCAAAATTCCGTTGATTAACTTCATATGATTGGGAAAAGTCGTTAATATTGACCTGGCGGGTAATCAATGAAATGCATTTGTGAATGAAATGAAGAAACACACCTCCATATCCCCTATGGATTTCATGCAATTCATTAGACAGTCTTAAATATATTCGTTCAATACAATATTGCAGAACATTTGACAATAGCATAAATTAAAGTGAATAGCTCAATACAAAAAGGGATGTATTTTCTCCATTCTTTAAATGGTTTCGTCCTTGCTGCCTTGCAACATTTTTCAATAATTTGAAGCTTTTAAATTCTAACAAATTCCACGCATAAGACAGCTTGCAATTTGAAAATATCGATCGAAATTAACAATTCAACACGTTTTTGTCAGACACAAAATATTAATATTCAAATTAGTTTTAAAACTTAGCATAATACATATCATGACGATTTTGCACAAAAGAGATCTTTCATTAAAAAAGTTTTGAAAAGTCATCAGGCTGAAAATTGTTAATGGTATGACATGGCGTCTGGTCAAATTCAGATACAACGTGTCAACTTCATAGAGTTTGTGTGCGTAGAAGGTATAATTCATTATTCATTTTAAGAGATCTTCATCCCCATCAACAAAATTTCCGTTGGAATCAAGGGCCACGCCCTTTTATGGCCGACTCACATTTTGTCTTTATATTCCTAGAAAGCTCAAATCTTTTCAATAGATCCCTAAGCCAATGGATATATACTTGTTTTTAAATGTAGATAAAGATCAAGATGCCTTTACATAAGGGCCACGTCCTGTAGCTCTATTTTCATTTTCTTATTCAAAACGAATATGCTTTTAAAAAATCAAACATTGTGTATAGTGTCTTTACTATTAACTTTGGCTATAAAAGATTATAAAAGATTATAAAATGTAGACAGGGTTACTTTGTTGCTCCTGTTTAAGGGCAAATTATCCAAACAGCAAAACTTATTTACATTTTTATATACAATGGCCAAGATCGCTGACATGTGTTGTTTTATAAATTTCAACTGGTGCCTCTTTGTTTTGTTCTCTGATGTTATAGATATCGTCAAAACCACAGAGTATATTTTCCATCGACATAGGAAAGACACATCATAGTTGGTTGTTCATGGCTTAGGTGAGTGAGTGCTTTCTGCGAGGGTATGTACGGTCACGTAACCAATATTGACCAATGGCCAATTGGCTAGTGTCCAACTATCAGACTGGCAGGCCACTTATAGCTGGGCCTGATGAACTTCCATCACGAAGCGACTCACTAAGTCCCTTAATCAAATATCCTATCTCGACGCAAACAGTCTGTACCACTTTCAACCAATCTATACACACTGTGAACCAGTTTCAACACTCCACAAATAATCGGTACCATTTTCAAACCAACTCTCCACAAACTGTCTGTAGCAATTTCAACCCATCTCTACACACTGTGAATCAGTCTCAACTCTCTACAAACAGTCTGTACTATTTTTACTCACTCTCCACAAATGATCGGTACCATCTTCAAACCAACTCTTAACAAACGACCAACTCTCTACAAACGACCTGTACCATTTTCAACCATGCTCTCAACAAACGATCTGTACCATTTTCAACCCAACTCTCCAAAAATGATTTGACAATTTTCAAACCAGCCCTCCACAAACGATCTGTACAATTGTCAACAAGATTCTCAACAAACAATCTGTCTGTAGCAATTGCAACCCATCTCTACACACTGTGAATCAGTCTCAACTCTCCACAAACAGTCTGTACTATTTTTACTCACTCTCCACAAATGATCGGTACCATCTTCAAACCAACTCTTAACAAACGACCAACTCTCTACAAACGACCTGTACCATTTTCAACCATGCTCTCAACAAACGATCTGTACCATTTTCAACCAAACTCTCCAAAAATGATTTGACAATGTTCAAACCAGCCCTCCACAAACGTTCTGTACAATTGTCAACAAGATTCTCAACAAATTTAAACAATCTGTGCCATTTTCAAACCAACTCTCAACAAACGACCTGTACCACTTTCAACTTAACTCTCCACAAACGATCTGTACCATTTTCAACCCAACTCTCCACAGACCCCAATCATTTAATCCATATTTCAAATCGTTTGCCTGATTTGTCACCCAAACATCATTAGTAAAAAAAAGTTACTATTTCCAAAACATTTAGAAGTATATTCATTATCCCTCACAAATCGAGAGAAATTAATCAATTACCAATCAAATAGGACAATGATAGGCGAATAACCGAGCTCTTGTATACATAGAACTAGAGGTATTGTACAGAGTAAATATAGCCTCATGGAAATAGGCATGTACAAAATAGTGTTTGATCAGGGAAGATTCATACTGGAAAATAATTTGTAAATAAAGCACTTAGATATGAATGCAAACTACGTATTTGTCGGCACGTACATGGTTTCAGATACCAGACAGAGTGAAATTGGTGTATAGCCCGATCAATCAACTATCCTATGTGCTTTTCATTGCGATCCAAAAGCAATTTCCCGGGGCGCATTTATATCATGGTGAAACGGCGTCGTGAAGCGGTCTAGAGGCTGTTGTCTAATTGAGTCGTGTTGCCTATCTATTATTCAATGCCCCGTGGAATCTCAGAGATGATGATATATCGCCTTGACCAGGAACATCTAAGGGCTGACAATTTGTCCTTACCTTAACTGCTCTGTTCTGGATGTGGGACAGTAGAGTCCTCTCCTTCACCTGCCAATATCTGGGCTAATTCTTATGAATATGTTAATGGTCAATTTGTTGGCTAATTGTTATCAAAATGTTAATGGTCAATTTGTAGCGCACATAACCCCATACTCACACATACATTTCCCCTGTTGTAATCTATTGTAACACCATCTCTAGAGTCCAAGATCACTGACCTGGCTAACTTCCAATAAGCGAGCTTCGCCGTATTAAATTTGAAATATGTTCAGTTCATTTATATAAGTAAACACAGTGGCTGCTCAAAGAAGGGTGTTTTGGTTGATGGAGGGGGGTTTATCTTTTGAAAAGGGGTTCACTCTCTGGGGAAAAGCCTTTTTGACGGGTGTTTTGATTTTAAGTCCGATTGGTGGATATCAATTGATCCTCCAATAAGTATTAAACCTCTGCACATTCTCTTTAATTTACAAAAAATGGAACTTGATAAAATATCATTGTAGGACAATATAATAATTTTAGTTTCCATGATTTAAAACAACAAGTACCAGTAATGCAATATTGATATTTCGACGACAACGTTTCCCGTTCATGTATGTACATTATTATAGTCATTCTTTTCCCATTATGTTTTTATTTATGATTATAGACATAATAGGCTTGTTTACACACCGGGTGGTCCTACTGAATATAGGCTAATGGTAATATAAACAAGCTCAGTAAAATATTTCAATAATCATCATTAATTGTTATTGGATTAAGTGAGTCTGCTAGCATTCTCTGACCTTTTCGGAATTGACTGCCTATCAGACATTGATTTTTATTGGATTACTGACATCATTTGCAGTGCTAAGATTTCAATTAATCTTATAAAACAAGTCACAACTATGTTTCATATTAAAGTGTGAAATGCAATAATGTAATTGCTACTGTCATTTTGAGAATCAATATTAAGATGTTTTGTGAAAATTCCTATTACAGTCATTGTGTGTTGTTTGATTGCAGTTGGGGAGGGTATGTATTTTCAGACTATTCAACTAACCACGATCGGGATGATTGATGTTTATTTCAAGATGTTTTTGCTATTTTAGTCTATAGTTTTACATAACGACGATTGTTTATTTGATTAGTTCGTAGCGCAATTTTGTATTTGTAGATTGTAGATTTTGTTTTGTGTATTTTGTTTCCTGCAATTGTGTACTTTAAGATTGTGTATTGCAATGCTTTTGTAGATAGTAGAATGTTATATTTGTTTATTGCGACGACTTTATTAACTGCTTGAATGATTTCATATTGGTAAGCTTAATAATTGCAACCGTAGTGCTTTGGGGATATAATGTGAACTATTAACACTGTGTATTTAAAAATATTATATTGCGACGATTGATTACCAGGTAGGTCTTTATGGCGAAAATTGAAGGAGTAACCATAACATAAATGCATCCGTATTCTTAAAATGAACACAACTTATTTCAATATGATATTTGAAAAAGCTCTTAATATACGGATAGAATCAATGACACAAAGAGCCACTCCGTGAGGTACTAGGATTCCATATGCAAAACCAAACACTTTTGTCAATTGATCGAGAAGTATTGTCTGTTGCAGGAAAGTATCATTTCAGAGCCAAACGACGTTGAATAGTGTCATTAGGAAGTCCAAATAATGACGCGCGTCAATCAGTCCAATCTAAATAAATTTAGATCAACAGGTTTTATATTTGGTCATACAACAGTATGACAAAATATTAAACCAGTTGATCTAAATTTATTTAGATTGCAATCAGTCAAACGTACTTTTGGAAGTGAATCTTAAATAGTCAAAATGACAATTACGTGTTGATAATGTTTAATAGATAATATAATTAGTATTCATGTTCATTGTATGTGTAAATTTCGTTTCTGAGAAAATGCATTATGCTCTAAGAGTTTCATTGATAACAAGAATTATCATATAATTTCCAATCGGGGATGAATATGTAAGATATTTTTTATTCATATAATAGATTATGCCATCTTCATTCGTTTCAAAGACAACAAATATATTTTGAAAATCACGGAATGATTTTTAAATAAAACAAGAGAAGCCCCTAATATTGAACAAACAAAAACATCACAAGAACATAACAGTATGTGAGAGGAGAACCGATATTTCTGTCAGAAATCTATTTGGCGTGGTCATAAACGATGACGTTTCAGGAAAGGTATAAATGATATTGATTTTGTACTTGAACGTGTGATTCACAGAAGGAGAAACAATAAAGCTGTATGTGGACACATTAATGGTGACATAAGATAGATCACAGGTGGTGCACACCTGAACACTAAACATCAAAGTATTCACAGACCGACTTCCGCGTTGGTACTTTTACTTCCGTCTGTCCTCCCACGTGCAACACCAGCCGTGATATCAGCACCTGATTTATCGTATGAGTATGTTCATTGTAGTGGATGGGACATTCTAGTCTGACAGCCAGACCCTAAAATAAGCTAAAAGCATAAGCAATTAAATATCAGTTTCTTTTTCATTATTTATTTTTTTAAATTTTAGATTTATTGAAAAGGTAAATTGTTAGACTAGGGACATTCCTGATTGAGGTGGTATTGGTAAAACTAGGTTCAAGGGCTTCAATTGGTACTCGAGTACTCGACCGATGAGACTCTCATTTCACTTTAAAGTGGCTGTTCTATCGCAAATTTTTGTGGAAACGAAAATCGCTTGTGCCCTCTTCTTTATCGAGTTTTCAAATATAAATCAACAAAAATGTTACCCCCAGTAACATGTTTTAACATGGTTGTGATATAATCATGTATTAATAGCATAAGATGAATAAACTGAAATTTCCTCTTGAATTTTGTATTCACAATAGATATCCCGATAGGACTGCCCCTTTAAGGAACAATATCCATGATTCAAGATTATGATCTTTGATTTAAGGAAGCTTTACATTTAAGGAATATCCTTACAAAATCGATTGATATGTTCTCTTAAAAGGTTTACTACTTTCAAAAATATATGTGTAGAGACGTTATAGCGAACTTTGTAGGACCATTGATCGATTTAATTAAATTAAGACGTATACAACTAGGTTATAATATGCTAAGCGTGAAGATAAAGATCGGGTCCAAGTCCAGTCCGACCCCTTGTCTATTCGCGGCCAAATATTTGTCCAAACCAAATTGGGAGATCAACATACTGTGTTTGGAATTTAGCGGCCTATAACGGAATTATAATAGCTCTAAATTTGATTAAAAGTTGAAAGCGTAGCTTGAGGTTTTAATTGGATAATTTATAGCTATAATATTTCCCTTTTATGCCGCTGATTTCCAAAACACGTATGTTTATCTCCATTATGCCATATCAACGAATTAATTTTGAACTATATTCTCTCGAGTCGACTCTGTTGTGCTATGTCAAAATGCCCGCACACGATTTCCACGGACCGACATTCAGACAGTATTGACGTACTTGGAAATCTCGAATGACGTTACTTGTAGTAGATCTCGACATTACCGACAATATCCAAATGCTCTAAAGGGAGCTCACTCTTTTCAATAGACGTCTCTCTTTTGCAACCGTTTTGTTAAACAACAGCAATATTTGAGAACTATTTGTTGCTAGGCAACAAATGAATTCCTGCGCATTAGACGAAGTAAGTAGATCACTGTATAACCAAATTATGATTTTTCACTGTAGCCAAACAGAAACGAGTATTTTGCACATTTAAGTTAGTGTTTTTTCCTCTCAATATACAAACAAGTTTTAAATTCTTATAATCTATTATCAAAATGATGTATGATGTTTCTTGCACACGTGTTGTTTTCAGATTGAAATTGATAGTTTGTGACATGTATGCAACGATGTGACTAACAAAGTTTATCCAATAAGTTAGTATCTAATACTTGTCCTTATCTTAAGAAGAAATTCTAAAATGAATCAAATAAGATTGGCACATAAACTGATTGAAAAAGATAAAAGCATCACAGTCTTTAGAATAAAATATGAACAAGTATATTGCATGCATACTTATAGGAAATTCAATTAATACTGTAACGGTTGTAGATATGAAATAACGAAAGCTGATCGAAGACCCCTCATCGAAGAATAAATCATTAATCTTTGATGTGCTGTAGGCCACATGTTACCTTAACAGCCTGGTGCTACATACACTGAATTCCAAAAGAAACTTTGCAATTTTAAAACTGAAATTTCGAAAACGATCTCATATTTACATTTTCATTTAAGTTGGCAATGACATAGTTGAAACCCACACTTTCAAGTTTAAAACTTTTAATTGAGCACTCTTCATGCATTTTTGTAGAAATGGCAAAAATGTCATAATCACGTGACTTTTCCACTGAAACTTAGTCACGTGACGAAAAAGTTTGATAACTGTCCATAATGAATGTTTGTCACTCCAATAGTGAAAAAAACCACATTAAAACCAGTAAACGGTATAGCAAAAATATCGCGAAAATTGACAAAATTGGTCAACAACAGCCCATTATACAACAATCGGTAGTGTTCCTTCATTTCTAATGGTAACTTGATTCGGCTATACAGAGAGGTTGTGAGGATTGCTGACAACCCTGAAACACAAAAAAACAGGGGTTTTTTCACTGCATAAGAGCCGATATCTGTGACATTAGACCACCACAAACGTTGTCTCTGAGTGACGTCAGAGATAGCAAACATCAAATGTCGGCATGTTGTTATGTTCTCGTGAACTTTATGAACTTGGACAGATCTAATCAGAGCTCATCGACTGCTAAGTTGATAGCTATTGGTCACTAAACATCGACACATGGCAATTTCATTCGAAGTTATAACGTCAGAATTGGTATGCAATATCAAGATTTAATTGAGATTGTTGAGCTCTTAAGGCTGGTTACCATTTGTACGACTCAAAGGTGTGTCATTATGACAAGTAAGACTTTCCCATTAATGGAAAAGCTTTGACAGAAGACGTAATTTAACGTTTGACCTTTTTTGTTACTCATAGCAGATTTGGAAGTTATAACACTCGGGCTGCTCAAACCTGGTACTAAAGTAGCACATTTTAGTACGTTAACGAAATTATTGCGAAAACATCATTTCAACAAACGTCTGAACAAGCAAAATTTTGACCCCTGCCCATTTCAGATCAGTTAAGTGCAAAACTTTTTTTTCCACCTTTAATTTGGATTCGCTGGTTGTTTAAACAAATGATTGATTAATAAGAGGTACTTTGTTTTAAATTTCCATAGTTTTTCATTCTTCAATCAGAATCATTACAAAATGGTGCAAAGTTTCTTTTGGAAGTCAGTGTAAGTGAGTTATTGTTTAAATGGCATAGTAACATATACATGACTCGTATACATATATCAACAATCGCTGACAAAAGTGAGTCGGTATTGTAATTCTTGCTTCCTTGGCAGGATATAGAACATACACTTACATGACGTTCCATGCAGACATAAAGATTAAGATTTAGTCTCTAAAAATACCCATTAACTATTTATTTATTGAATATAAAAAAGGAGCCGCAGATAATTGAAAGATCTAGACTTGGAATTGGTTACTAGACAAACATATAGTCCCTGAAAAAAAGTTCATGACTAAGTTTATTATCTTAATTTTTAGCTCATCAGGACTGAAAGTCCAGATGGGCTTATGGCATGGTCCGTCGTCCGGCGTCCTTCCGGCGTCCGTCCGGCGTCCGCCCGTCGTCCGTCCGTAAACTTTTGACATTTTCGACTTCTCCTCATGAACCATACACATTAGAGAGCTGAAATTTTGTGTACAGGTACCTTAGCATATGGAGATTCTAATTTGTAACTTTGGTGACCCTGTGACCCCAAATAAGGTCACAGGGGTCACAACATTAAAAACCTATTTTCATCTTCTTCTCCAGTTCCAAAAGGAGTAGAAAGTTACAAATGATATGTGCAGACTCCTTGGCCAATAGGGATTCTAATTTGTAACTTTGGTCACAGGGGTCACAACCTTAAAAACCTATTTTCATCTTCTTCTCCAGTTCTAAAAGGACTAGAGAGTTAAAAGTGATATGTGCAGACTCCTTGGCCAATGGGGATCCTTAATTGTAGATTTCGTGACCCCATGAACCCAAATAGGCTCACAGGGGTCACAACATTAAAAACCTATTTTCATCTTCTTATCCAGTTCTAAAAGGACTAGAGAGTTGAAAATGATATGTGCATACTCCTTGGCCAATGGGGATTCTAAATTGCAGATTTCGTGACCCCATGACCCCAAATAGGGTCACAGGGGTCACAACCTTAAAAAACAATTCTCATCATCTTCTCCAGTTCCAAAAGGAGTAGATAGTTAAAAATGATATGTGCAGACTCCTTGGACAATGGGGATTCTAATTTGTAACTTTAGTGACCCTGTGACCCCAAATATGGTCACAGGGGTCACAACATTAAAAACCTATTTTCATCTTCTTCTCCAGTTCCAAAAGGACTAGAGAACTAAAAATGATATGTGCAGACTTCTTGGACAATTTGGATTCTAATTTGTAACTTTGGTGACCCTTTGACCCCAAATAGGCTCACAGGGGTCACAACATTAAAAACCTATTTTCATCTTCGTATCCAGTTCTAAAAGGACTAGAGAGTTGAAAATGATATGTGCATACTCCTTGGCCAATGGGGATTCTAAATTGCAGATTTCGTGACCCCATGACCCCAAATAGGGTCACAGGGGTCACAACCTTAAAAAACAATTCTCATCATCTTCTCCAGTTCCAAAAGGAGTAGATAGTTAAAAATGATATGTGCAGACTCCTTGGACAATGGGGATTCTAATTTGTAACTTTAGTGACCCTGTGACCCCAAATAGGGTCACAGGGGTCACAACATTAAAAACCTATTTTCATCTTCTTCTCCAGTTCCAAAAGGACTAGAGAGTTAAAAATGATATGTGCAGACTTCTTGGACAATTTGGATTCTAATTTGTAACTTTGGTGACCCTGTGACCCCAAAAAGGGTCGCAGGGGTCACAACCTTAAAAACCAATTCTCATCTTCTTCTCCAGTTCCAAAAGTAGTAGAGAGTTAAAAATGATATGTGCAGATTCCTTGGACAATGGGGATTCTAATTTGTAACTTTGTTGACCCTGTGACCCCAAATAGGGTCACAGGGGTCACAACCTTACAAAACTATTTTCATCTTCTTAAGATCCAAAAGGTCTAGAGAGCTGAAATTATATGTGCAGACTCCTTGGCCAATGGGGATTCTAAACTGTAGATTTCGTGACCCCATGACCCAAATTAGGGTCATAGGAGTCACAACCTTAAAATTTTATTTTCATCATCATCTTCAGTTCCCAAAGGTCTATTGAGCTGAAAGACTGCATGTAGACTCCTTGGCCAATTGGGATTCTAAACTGTAGGTTTCGTGACCCCATGACCCCAAATAGGGTCACAGGGGTCACAATCTTAAAAAACCTATTTTTCTCCATTAGATGACAGTCTGCGGCAAATTTATTTATCCTTTGATATTTTAGTATGGACTTCTTTCACTGTCTAATATTGGCGATCTAGAAAGTGTTGAATAACAATAAATCATTTGGGTAAGGAAAGTTATTCCGAAATCGTTACATTTGTCTTGTAATTTTTTATAGGTTTTCTTGCATTAGATAACATCAGTTTCATTTTTAGCTCATCTGGCCTGTATAAAGCAAACTTGATATGATGCCTGATGAGCTACAGAGCCAATTGCTCTATTTTTTGTATAAAATAACATAAAAGGAGCCCTGAAAAATACTTAATTCAACCTAAAGCTGATGCATCTAGACTTGCCAACATTTTCTTGACTTAAGAAGTCTGGATAAGAGACTAAGACTTGGTCTTCAAGCAGTTTTGTTATGTGTCTGGATGTAAGACTATATGCTTCAGTCAACTGTGACATTAGTCCAGACATTAATGTGACATTAAGCTTACGGACATACTTGTTAAGTGTTGTTATCCGTTTTGTCGAGAGAATTGAACTTCATTGCACTCCACTTGCACTTCCGGTAAATACCAATCATGTGAAATTTGACATTCGTAAAACACGGCCATGCATGAGTAAGACACTTGCGATGACTTTCCATTTGACGGATTTATGTGAACAAAAATTGAGCAAAATCAACCTTCATGCCGGGGTTTTATCTATTTAGATATAAGACATTTAATACAGACAGATATACATAGTCGTTTTTCGCCTTTTGTCTACAAGAGTCATGATGTGAGATGTTGGGAGTCCCATATGCAAATCTTAATCAAAAGTGTCATTTGATCGAGAATTCGGAGCATCGACTGTTACTGTTACTGTTACATCGACTGTTACAGGAAAGTTTCATTCAAGCTTCTTCACGTTGCAATAGGAAGGTTTTTGCGATTTTGATCAAAACCCGAACAACCGTGAATAAATGAGACTGTTTTATAATGTCATTCAAACAAGTATTATTTATATGATTACCGTTTGGGAATAAATATGTGAGACATTTCCAATTTATTTAATTGATTAAGCCTTTACGTTCGTATCAAAGCGAAGCAATACATGATCAAAATCACGGAATGACTCTGCAATGCAAACGGCTTTCGATTTCATCAGGAAACGGGAAACCTTCGGCTGACCTTTAAATACGGATGCAGTCTAAGTTTATCGCTATCATTCTAAACAAAGAAGGACTCTCGGGACTTTCCCAATTCTGTTATCTTCCACGAATATAGACAAGGAATTGCCTGAGCAATGTTCTTCTTGATGAAGAGTAAACAGTTTCAACCTAGATTCGGTGAAAGTCGTATGAACCCATATTGCTAGATTCTTCTGATGTCTGGTATTTAGATCTTATCTTACTTACACAGGATTCAGCAGAATATTTGATTCACAACAAAGGAAAAGAGTATTCTTTTAGATGTTTGTTACTCCAATATTATGCTCTGTGTGTGTTCATTCCATTGGAGTTTTTTCGTTCATTTATCGGATGGCTGTTTATATAAATGAAAGACTAAAAAAATTCTCAATTGTTATAAACTCTTTTCAATTTCAACTCCAGAGGCTATAAGGTTTAGAAAGATTAAAGATAAGAAATCCACTTTGTAAAACTTAACATTCGAATTATTGAAGAATGACCCTTTCTACAACTTTTTAAAAACAATTCAGGTATTGAGGAAAAACAACGTTTGTGTCATTTAAAAAGATACAGTGTATCTTAATTATAAACCTTCGACTTTTACTGTATTAAAGAAGAAAACATATGTAAACCTTTTAGGAAAATCAACCCTGTGAATTAAACCCTTTTATAAAACTTTGACATGTAATTCTTTTAAACTTGAACTTAAAATTATTTATTCTAAAACCTTTAATCTTTATTGAAAAGAAAATTGTAAAATTTGAAAGTATATACTGACACTTATCATGAAGAATGTACTAAGAGGTCAGGTGTTGGTCAGTGGTGTGGACAGTTGATCGATCTGGTCCACATCTTGACCATCTACGTCGTAAACAAGCCGTGAAGAGCTCAGCAGTTAGACTCGAGACGCGGTCGATAGGAATCAAATTGTTGCCGAGAGGACAGGAATAATTGATGTGAGGAACTCTGCAACTCACTGGCTTGTATCAGACACTGTTGGTGCCACCGATGTAGCACAGTATCGAGAATAGTATGTGCAAAATATAGAATAGGGTTATCAAATTTTGTATGTAACAAATATGAAATAGGATTCAATATAGAATAGGATATATTTCAAATATAGAGTAGGATGTATCAAATATCCGATGGGATCTGTATAAACTTATCGATCGGATGTTTCAAATATCGAATAGAATATATCAAACACGGTAAATAATGTTTCAAACATGGAGTAAGTTTATCAAATAAAGAAAAGGATGTATCAAATATTAAATAGGATGTATCAAATATAAAACACGATGTATAAAATATTGTGATAGGATGTATATAATATATAATAGGTTGTACCAAATTATTTGGTCCAAATATCGAATAGAATATATTAAACACGGTATATAACGTTTCAAACATGGAGTTAGTTTATCAAATATAGACTTGATTGTATCAAATGTTCAATAGGATGTATCAAATATAAAATAGGATGTATCAAATATTAAATAGGATGTATCAAATATAAAATAGGATGTATCAAATATAAAAAAGGATGTATCAAATATAAAATAAGATGTATCATTTATAAAATAGGTTGTATCAAATATAAATAGGATGTATCAAATATATAATAGGATGTATCAAATATAAAATAGGATGTATCAAACATAAAGTAGGATGTATCAGATATAAGATAGGATGTATCAAATATAAAAAAGGATGTATCAAATATAAAATAGGATGTATCAAATATAAAATAGGATGTATCAAATATAAAATAGGATGTATCAAATATAAAATAGGATGTATCAAATATAAATAGGATGTATCAAATACTCAATAAGATGTATCAAATATAAAATAGGATGTATCAAATATAAAATAGGAGTTATCAAATATAAAATAGGATGTATCAAATATAAAATAGGATGTATCAAATATAAAATAGGATGTATCAAATATAAAATAAGATGTATCAAATATAAATAGGATGTATCAAATACTCAATAAGATGTATCAAATATAAAATAGATGTATCAAATATAAAATAGATGTATCAAATATAAAATAGGATGTATCAAAATATAAAATAGGATGTATCATGCAAACCTATCAACCCAGCCGAAACCTCAGATCCTCCCAGAACAATCTCCTGCATGTACCGCCATCCAGAACTCTCACTTTTGGTGACCGTGCCTTCCAAGTTGCCGGCCCAATACTGTGGAACAAACTTCCCCAAAACCTCAGAGACCTTCATGAACTTTCAAATTTCAAATCTGGACTGAAAACTCATCTTTTTTCAAATGCCTTTGATTGATTTTCCTGCATTTTCATGTGCTCATTATAGCGCTTCAGAGCAGTATACTGGTTTTAGCGCTTTACAAATGTTTTATGTATGTATGTATGTATGTATCAAATATAAAATAGGATGTATCAAATATAAAATAGGATGTATCAAATATAAAATAGGATGTATCAAATAAAAATAGGATGTATATTGAGTATCAAATATAAAATAGGATGTATCAACTATTTAATAGGATGTATCAAATATCGAATAGAATGTATAAAACGCAGAATATAATATTTCAATTATGGAGTAAGATTATTAAATATAGAATAAGATGTAATAGATATAGAATCAGATGTATCTACTAAGGAATAGAATGTATACAATTTAGAATAGGATGTATGAAATATTTAATATGACGTATCAAATATCGAATTGAATGTATAAAACGCAGAATATAGAAGTGTTTTGGATATTGAAAAGGATGTATCAAAAATTGGATAGGATGTCTCAAATATAAAACAGAATGTGTCACATATTGAAAAGGATGTAACAAAGATAGAAAAGGATTATCAAAGATAGAATAGGATGTATCTAATATGGAATAGGATGTATCAAATATCGAAGAGGATGTATCAAATATATTATAAGATGTATCAAATATAGAATAGGATGTATCAAATAAAAAAGGATGTATCAAATATGTAAATAATATTATTAAGCCAATGATGCGGAGTTGTACCACTGCAGAATAATTATGTACAAATATCATGTGGATGTGTCCATTTAGAATGTAGAAACCTGGATTTATTATTATATTATTATCCATAATGTTTTAAATAGGCAATCATAAAATACAATATATACTACAACTAGCGGATATTTCTTTTGCCGTTTGATAATAACAGGTGACTAGTTACAGGCTAGCGGGCACCATGCAAAAAGCGTGCAACACGTGCGGCCTCGTCTGTTGACATAATAAGCGGAGGATTCAGTACGAAAGTGTCAAAACATTTGCCTAATGTTTTATAAACAAAACGTGATTCTTATATGGCAGAATGTCAATTAGTAAAAAAAAAACTAAATAACAAATCACCAATGTTCAGTGGGTATGAATTATGTTGATATAAATGTCATTTTCACTAAAACCATGACAGATATTTCTTCACGCGTTGACACAATTGAATTCATCATAGAAAAATATCACGTTCCTCATATTCGGAATACCGAAAATTAGAAAAAGCAAAATGACATCTCGGCTTCGGTATATCAATTTATGAATGTTTGGAAGAAAATTACTGACATTTCATAAAAGGAGAGAATTATGTTTCGGTAAGGTTAAGAAAAGATGAGAAAGTAAGATATTGGGATTTTTGTTGTTCTTCGAAGGAAATGGGCGTGTAATGAAAATATCTTTATCCAGAAATTCTGAGGAGCTCCACTGACTTCTAAATCTTCTTTAAAAACTAAAATTGGTTTATTTCAAATGTTTACATACATAATGCAACATTTATTAAACCTGCTATATTAAAACAAAGAATAGCATTCAAGAGCAAAAGTAATCTTTGTGACTTGGCTTGTAAATATATTTTACATGCATAAAACCTAAAACCATTTAACCATAGTTCTAAGCTTAGCTTAGTTCAGGATATCGTAAGAGTAAACCCCGTGTTAAATCAAAATCTCTGATTTTCCTTTTCGAAAATAAGGTGGTCCAAATCGCGAGTACGGTACCTAGTTAAGGTCAAGTAATCTCATTTAATTAAAATAAAATTCAAACAAACTTCAGGATTTAATATTCATTCCAAGATGCATTTTAAAATTCTAAATTCAATTTGATTTTGAAGAAAACATAGAATCCATGCGCTTCATTTAAACAGGCAAAACACAATCTCAAAATTACATTGTCTTTTAAAAACTCAAATTGACCCATCTATCAAAGAAAGAGAAAAAGTTCCCGTTTGTTAACACTTGCTGTTTTCCCAAGTCCTAGTGTGTATTGATCTGTGCTATGAGCTACTGGGAGACGGGAGAGGTCAGGGCGAGCTCCGAGTGATTTCAAGTAATCGTTGCCACTCTGAAGCGTTCACTGTTTACTGCCTTAATAACTTCACTCTGGCTTCGTTACATCGTGTTGGCAAGAGGCATAATACTTTACACTGTCTTAATGGCATTGTGCTTTAAATCGCTCGCATTCTGACTTGCCTTGGTAACGTTACGTTACTTGGTTTCAGAGGGTATTTTATGATATCCAAACACTTACATAGTCTTAATGGCATTGTGTTTTAATTCGCTGCATTCTGGGCTGCCTGAGTAATGTTACGTTACTTGGTTTCAGAGGTTATTTTATGATATCCAAACACTTACACGTCTTAATGGCATTGTGTTTTAATTCGCTGCATTCTGCCTTGCCTCGGTAATGTTTTGTTTCTTGTTTTCAGAGGATATTTTATGATATTCTAAAACTTCCCCTGTCTTAATGGCATTGTGCTTTAAATCGCTGGCATTCTGCCTTTCCTTGGTAATGTTTGTTTCTTAGTTTTATGGGGTATTTTATGATATTCTAAAACTTTCATTGTCTTAATGGCATTGTGCTTTAAATCGGTGGCATTCTGCCTTGCCTTGGTAACGTTGCGTCACTTGGTTTCAGAGCGTATTTTATGATATCCAAACACTTACCCTGTCTTAATGGCATTGTGCTTTAATTCGCTCGCATTCTGCCTTGCCTCATTCTCTCCCCACAGAGGCAACTCAGTCATACCCCAGTTAGCCTCTGTTCCATTACGCCAAAATCCTGGGGTTCCGGCAGATCGCCCTAGCGGCAAAAAGTTGTAACTTGAGATATCTCCCTTATTTGCAGCCAATGAAAACACCTTTTGGATGTCCACGACTTCGGGAATACTCAACGGTCGCTCAGAGACTTTCAAAAGAATCATGCCTTTAGGTTTCTTTTTCATTATCAGTGTGAGTCTCAGAGAGGGAAACTATTTCAAAATCAGATATGGATAGGGTTTTTCATTAGAAACATATTGTTTTATAATTGTGTAAATTGTTCTTCGTTTTATGATAAATTTCATTTTAATAATTCACCAAATAAAAACCAATGAGAAGGTAAAAAGCGATTGTTTTGTAGAAGGAAGAGTTATCTCCCTTTGGTGCGGATCCACGCGGAGATGGACGAGGTTTTGCGAATGACCACTTTTGAATCGGCGTCGCTGATTGCACAACTAACTTCGATTGCCTCCAATCAGATTTCTACCTTTCTATCCCGTATGTTAGCCGTAATAGAACAGAGGCTAATTCAGGTATGACTGAGTTGCCTCTGTGGGGAGAGAATGGCCTTGCCTTGGTTACTAAGTTTCAGAGGATATTCTATGATATCCTAATACTTTCACTGTCTTAATGACATTGTGCTTCAATTCGCTGCATTCTGGGCTGCCTGAGTAATGTTACGTTACTTGGTTTCAGAGGTCATTTTATGATATCCAAACACTTACACGTCTTAATGGCATTGTGTTTTAATTCGCAGGCATTCTGCCTTGCCTCGGTAATGTTTTGTTTCTTGGTTTTATGGGGTATTTTATGATATTCTATAACTTACACTGTCTAATGGCATTGTGCTTTAAATCGGTGGCATTCTGCCTTGCCTTGGTAACGTTACGTTACTTGGTTTAAGAGGGTATTTTATGATATCCAAACACTTACACTGTCTAAATGGCATGTGCTTTTAATCGGCCGCACTCTGTTCTCTGGCTGGAAACGTTATACGTTCCTTGGTTTCAGAGGGTATTTTATGATATCCTAATATTTTACACGGTCTTCATGGCATTGTGGTTTTAATCGCTCACATTCTGATTTGCCTTGGTAACGTTACGTTACTTGGTTTCAGAGGGTATTTTATAATATCCAAACACTTACACTGTCTTAATGGCATTGTGCTCTTAATCGGCCGCATACTGTTCTCTGACTGGAAACGTTACGTTCCTTGGTTTCAGAGGGTATTTTATGATATCCTAAGACTTCACTGTCTTAATGACATTGTGATTTAAACGCTAACATTCTGTGCTGCCTTGGTAACGTTATATTACTTGGTTTCAGATGGTATTTTATGATATCCTAACAGGAAGATATAAGACAAAGTTTTTGATTAAAACAATACCCTGTTAATGTTTCTTGATTTCGTTGAAGATTCTGTGTAACATGATATAGTATGGTCAGGAAGAATTTAATATTAATATAACAACATTTAGGTTTTTAATAATTTATTGTGTTAATTTTAAGGCAACTTTTAAGAGAATCGAATATGAAAGATGCTTTATTAAAAAAGAGAACCTCATGACGTATGTTTCATATTGATTGAAATCAAAGGAGAGTTAGATTTGTTTCAGGGTGCTCACATTACTGGTTGAGTATTCTGTTGAAGGGTCATTCGAACATTCGTATCACTCTCACGATAGTCTGATGTCATGTTTGGTTTTCAGTTATTCATCTCACATTCTTCATATTACCTTTTTCATATTTTACTTTTCAATATTCATAAACAAAGAAACTTAGCCTTATCATCTAAACTAATTAAGTGTTCCCTGTTATCAAAAGTTTTTTTGGGCTTGTTTACATTGTACCTACATTTGAGTTGGATATTGATCAATCTGGTTTCATTATAAAATTCTTCTTTATCCAATGTTTAATTCTATATTTTTTCTTCTGATAATGATTCTGCATGAGAGGCTAAAGTTGTTAGATGTTAATCTTGCTTAGAAACTGTGGATTATTTTTTGGCCATCGGATCGTTACAAACTAAAATAATTATTTTCAATGATAATTTCTAAGAAATCAATACCACATGGACTAAAACATATTCCACATGCACGCTAATAATAACTTCAGCAATACAATTATGATTACGTAATCAACTGTAAGAAGACGCGTGTGTATGAAACTGCGGTAACATCAATCGAGAGAAGCCAATACATATGTTCCCTGCTTTCTCGCTGCATACCTGTCCGGTCGATAGCAGAAAAAGTTCTTTTGTGAGTAATGACTTTCATAGCGTATTGCTTGTGATTGCTTTTGCTCATTGATTTGGAATTGGTAATTGTAATACAGACCCACAGTTCAATACAGGTGTGCATGGGTCAACTAAGTACACGTACATACTTATTACTAACGTGAAAGGACTTGATTGTTAACGCAATTGAAAACTATGTTTTGTGTATTAAATTGTACTGAACGTCATTTGGACGAAACGTAGCTGAAATTGCAAGTAATTGTGACCATTTAAGATGATTAATTAATTAATGTAATTGTAAAAGGCAGTCTACGCTGCCAAGATGAATAGATTTGTATGATGTTTGAAATTAACGGGCCAGTTTGAACGAAAAATATGCCCACAATACATAGTTTTACACAAATATATATATAGTTTTCGAACATGGCTTATAATTCTCCATCTTGGATTTAGTGTACTAGTATTTGAGTCTTATTGTTTTATTTCCTTAACCTCTTAATTTATCATTCTCTGATATCCTACATAATCCGTTTTAGTGCAGTAATACAGGACGGTTACGTCATTGCCTAATCCTTTCAGTTCTTGTGACGTATATTACTTGGGATAAGTGACACATGCGAAGCATCAATTAGATTACGAATAATCTGCAATTGCAATAATGCAATCAAATGTGATACTGGAGACGTGACGTTGTGATGTTTTTGGTATGTTCTTACGATTCTCTCAGAACATTGCAGGATTGTTGGCATCGTTCGGATTGATATGGTACCCTTTGGGGAATTACTGGAGCCAAAACACAAATCGATTTTCTTTATGATACGTCAATGTAGAAAATCATATGGAATGAAAACGAAATTCTAACTTTTGTAAAGAACATCCGAATTTTGTTGAGACACGTTCGGTCAACTTCGTGATTCTCCGGGAATCTGGATAGATAAATGTACCTATTTGCTATGTAGTGTTGTTGATATTGTATATATCTGACCTATACACAACAACTTGAAATGTCCAGGGAAATGGTTTCAATTCCTAATGTATATATAAATTATAAATAAATATATACATTACTTCAGATTAAAGACAATGCAAAATAATTCCCCAATTCGACTCTTAAAATTTAAGTATATGACATGTAGTATGATATGCATGACTATGAAACAAGACAATGTAAGGTTCAGATTTCAAATAAAGAAAATGATTCAGAAACATTAAACTATATATCTTAAGACTTTCAACAAAGATACACACGCATGATTTTGAAAACACAACAAGGAACGAACTGTCTAGTTAAAATTGAAACGTCGAGTGAGATATACCATGTGTGAAAGATATAGATATGGAAACTTTAGGATGGTATTTGAGCATGTATGAAGGATATAGATATGGATGGTATTTGAGCAGAATATCAAAACCAGATATACTCCAGCTCACTGTTGATTTGATATCTCCTCTGTCTTCTTCTAGAAAATCAATAGAAGCATTGAGGAGAGCCTTAGAGTATATCAATCCTAGTCGAGGAATCGTGTCTGATTCATGAATAGCCAGTAGGATTGAGAGAATCCTTCATCGGGTTGGCAACATCAAAACGATTTCCGATAAACTCCCAAAGAAAACCAGCACGGTAGACTAAATTTCAGAAATAACTTTCTGGTTGTCATGGTAATGGCTTCAAATCAAAACAGATTTGGGAGAGAAAATCTCAGTGTGGGTGTTTTGGAAATGAGTCAACTTCTATCAAAATTAGTATTGATGTATTTAAATTTTGATTATATTTATATCGCCGATGGAGGGTTTATGCAAATGAACCAAGATCAAATATGGTAATTGCTGATGTCTGAATCTCAACTGCGCTGAAGCACTGGTTTATGGCAAATCTGTGTGAATTTCAGATAATGAAGTAAAGCAAAAGGAATGACAATTTTATCCCACATCTTATCGGACATCTTACCGCTTTATACTGAGAATGAAGTTTAATAGCCATAATGCCCTGGCATGTCAGTAAGCTTCTTATATATTGTCTCTCATGTAGTTATTGGGTTGATCTTAAATTTAAGCAATATGACGGTACGTTGTGTACCTAAACTTAAAATTGAAAAAGATCAAACATATTAAACAGAAGAGGTGTAAAATGTTAATGAAGGCAGGAAAATGATTACGAATCACTGAGATACATGTCCCGGTCAACCGGTAGCAGCATTGTTTTGATGACTCTCACGCTTCTTTCATTCCCTCCATATTCATTTACCTTCATAACATATTTGCATATTGCAGATTTCAAAACTCCAAACTTCTAATCAGGAAACATTAATTAGTTTCTGCCCCTACAGTCACCAGTAAATGAAAGTTCTATTGCATGCTAGATACAACTTGTAAGGAAGTGTAGTATTCACAAGACGCGTTATAGCGGGGGAGTTTCCTGATGGACGCTATTCCATTGCAAGATAACCTATTTTGTTCTCCAAGTACCGTTTACCCTGTCCATTTGCACGGCAAATCTACTAAATCTGTTTGAGTTAGCCCCACCAACCTCTCATAAAGGTTTGTCCAAGATAAGAACCCTTCGATTAGAAATATAGTGGTTGTAACGTATGGATTGAAAATCTATAATTATTCGAAACTAATGTTGTAATGATGAGTCCATTTGATGAAACTCACTGAAATGATATTCTAAAGTCAATTTATTGATTTCTATGTTGCATTTCAAAACAGGAAGTTTTATAATGAAAAAATGTTAACTGATATCTGAAACCAACTGTAAAACGGAGCCATTCAGTAATGAGATATTATGATGGAAAACGTATATAAATCATCAGTTGTATTATATCTAGGTATGAATGTTAATGTGATTTGTAACATATTGTAAGATAGGTGTTAACTAGGTCATGTCGTTCGTAAATAGAAACCCATTGTTAACTGTTATCATCAGTATTATTATCAACATTATCAATAAAAACAATATCATAAATACCATGATGATCACCATCATCATCGTCGTCGTTATCATCAACATCATCATCATCATCATCATCACAACTACCACCTTCATCACTTCAAAATCGAAGTTGCTGTCGTTCTCAGTATCATTATCGGTATCATCATCATCATCATCATCATCAACATCACCATGGCCATCAACATCAACTTCGTAACATAAACATTTTCAGTTTCGATGCCATCTGCATTCACGTACATTAGGAACACAAGATCGACAACGTCGATATCAGTATAAGTGAATATAAATTAAATCATGAAACTAATTACATTTTTCAAAATTCAATTTATATGCCTGGCAGCCAGTACCACCTGTGATCCACAGCAATACCTACAAGGCCAGGATCATTTGGGTTATCCGAGGGTTGTACGAAGCGAGTTGATCCATTTAGCCCGGCAGACATTGCTTATGATAGTGGTGGAATCTGGTTAGGAAGCAGTTCATGTCTTGACGAGGCAGGTAATTGGCTGACAGCGAGTGTGTCAGTACAGCGAGGAGAGAGAGATGGGGTTTGTGGGGGACCTGGGGGTATCATCAGCTCCATAGCTGAATCAATCACGATCACTAGACCGGCCAGTAATCTGCATTCTAACTGCCCGACCGATACAGCAAGGAGATGCTTCTAGTTCTGGAATAAGCAACGTTGCAAAAAACAATGGTCCTACTTGGGTTCATACTTTGTTGATTCAAGATTACTAGATCAGTACCACGCACGGCCTTATGTTTTAGATGTCTAAGGTGTTTGACCACTGTTATTGTTATGTCAATTTCTCTGACAATTGTAAAGTAAGATGTCGATGATAAAGTAGTTTTTAGGAGGCGAGGTTAATACTTGTTTCGGTTATTGGCCGCGACGAATGTACCTTTTTGAGTGTTTTAACTGTATTTGTCAAAGATATATTTCCTGTCTAGGTAAACCGCCTTATTGTGTATAATTTAATTGGTCCTGAATGATCAACGACTTATCCAGTGTATTGGTATAAACGAACCATTGTCTTGTTGGTCCATCGATAATGTCAGACAAGGTAACGTTTGGTATCCTGAGTCAATTCATATCCTCATGTATTTCTAAAATTCCTTATCTTATTTCAAGACTTATGAGGGGAGATATTTGTATAGAATCGGACTTGATGTCGTTGTATAATGTTTTCAAGAAACCCTAAGCGTTGCCTGGATGGATGATATTGATGTGGGATTGGATTTGTGATGAATAAGTTCCGATGCAAGCAAATGGATTTATATGTACTAAGTCATGCTAAGATTAAAGTACCAAACCCTCTGACTCAGTCAACGTGATCTTACACGAGCTCATCATTTCATTTTTCCTGATGGAAATTAAAACATCACATTGTAATTTACTAAGGACGTGTACACCTATGCTATTTCGTGTATGATTCTTGTTATGTTAATTATAAGTAAGCATTTGGTTAGTAAAGGACACATGTTGATACTAACAAAAATACACGCGTACCTCAGAAAGAAAATAGCCATGTTAACAAGGTTAAATAGGTTAGTAGAACTCGTTTGACTGTGAAATACATACCTGCATAAAAGTAGGCGTTTCTCATTAGTGTTGGCTTACATCTATAACTACAATGGATTGATTCTACTGAAGCACACTTGTCCTGCTGTTTAGATTTATAACTATTTCACAATTATCGATTGAAAATGATAATGAATAGTTGGTTATTTTTTGAGTTATAACATATGGTTTAAGAAGTATTGAAATTAACAATCTAATATGTTTGTGTTTTTAATAATATAAAAATGTGCTAACTTTAAACATGAGATAAAAAATGACATGAAACGTCCTCCCGAAATTGGTATACGTTCCTCATTACGCACCTGTTGATGAAAGAGTTGTCTATTTCAGACCCAATCACGTGCTACACGTGCGAGGGGCGCGCCATCAACAGCACGTGTTCCGACCCTGTTGACGTGAAACTGAACAAGGACTTGAAAGAGAAGGATTGTGGGAAGGGAATATGTCTCAAGTGGACGTACTACAAGGAAGGTGAGGCGAGAGTCCAATTTACTCTCTAGCTACATGTTGATGGGACAGTTGCATTTATGTTAGTTTATGCCATATGTTTTATCATGACATCAGAGTCAGTACGCAACTATAAGAAATAGTGAAGGTAATCAAGTGAAAATCACTGGCGACCATTTTTGTGTGCACACTTTATACTCATTTGGATTTTCGTAGCTTATGTAAACGCTGTAAGTTCGTTTAAGAATTGCATATTCTCAAATAATGATTTTATAATATTAATAAATAATTCAATATTGTATTTCCATTGGTAACATTTACTTCCGTTACCTTGAGATAAAGATCTGTCCGTTTCACCAAGCTTCCGTCGCTGGACTTAGTGTATGAATTGGAGGTTCACAAAGGAAATATATTTCTTCTAAGGTTATCTGTACAGAAGAGGTCCTAATCGTTCATAAAGCTTGTGAAGTTGTCTACATCAAAGAGCAATAGTTTTATTGAATATAAATGATATGCCGATCAACACAGTTCTCAAATTTGATTTTAAAACTTTACTACAAGTAAACTAACTATAGAAAAGATAATTATATAACTGATCAACTCCCGGAGCAAATATTAATACATGTATATGCATTGTATCCTTATCCCTATAGAGCATGATCAAAAGTTAATATATGATGAACTGTTACATATTCTTTCTTCGGGTATTGTGGATTTCATTGCTTGTCTCAGGAAATTTCCTATACTTTACTTTCACCTAATCAAACGCTTTCGAACACGTTCTGCTTTATTAACTTGAATCAAATGTATTTCCAGGCATCCTGTATATGCAGCGAACATGCTCTTCCGATCTCAACTTCCATTTGACGATGATTGACGGAGTTTGCCGAACAGAAAGGAATGGAAACGGCTATCTGTGCATGTGCGGGAAAAACTTGTGTAATGTGGCCAAACAAAGTTTACCTAGTTCGTCTGCCATTTTACTACTACTCTGTTGCTACGCCCTAATATCACAGCGGCTGTTGCCATGGTTATTGTGACGTCATTGCACGCGACTTGGAACAACTGGGAACTCCGAATTGCCGATTGTGTTGTCGAGGTTCTTGCCTCGATATACTGCGAAAATGGGACAGCATTTGCTGCTTGTGGAATGGAAGATGTGTTATAACGAAGTCGCAGAGGATACAAGTGATGAGGCTGGTAGCGTAACGAAAAGCAGGCATCTATAGGTCTAGTTAGGCCCATCAGGGATATAGATCTGACGCTTCAATAAGACCTACATTATTTAGCGCAGTCAAAAAGAAAGATGTGCTAACCTATCCCAGTTTCTTGTGTAGATATCACTACGCCAGTAAAGAAATCATCTATGCATATTCAGCCATTTTTAACCAACTGGACTTTCATGTAAATAGTCCTGATTAAGACTGATGTTACAGTAGTATAGTAAGCTCCCAACAGCGCGTTGCTGAGTAGTTGCAAGATAGACGCTCTGCTAGCCCAGTTAGACTCAATCTAGCGCATCCTACCCCGGTGGTGTTCAGAGAATGTACATACAGGAAGACTGGGTGAGAGGCGTGCGCATCTCGAGCATTGCTTCCTGCTTCCAGTTACAGAAAATAGGAATGTAAATAGGTGCTTCTCACATCGATTTGTATATAGAGAACAACCTCAACCCGCTTACCCAATTCAAGTCCTCAGACATTAACCAAATATTCCCAAAATTCACAAGAAATTCCATACCATCCCTTATCTATATCATACCACCGTGTTACAGAAAATGACAAAATTTTGACCATAACGTTTAACAAAATGCATATGTAACTCTTCTCAAAACCTTGGACTTATCCAATTATCATAAGTGTGTTACAATGTACATGATTAACATGTTGTTACACCTTGTACATTAAGTCAAATATTGAGATCCATCAATTATTAGTTAAGCATGAGAACAAGACTAATGGATCTCCCGTGACATTGATCCACGATTGGTTTGTCGTTTCTTCCTCTCAAAGAAAATCCATTTTGTCAAAAAAAGTTTTTCTTCTTTTGCACTGCTATTTGCCCCTTTTGAGCAATTTCACAGATTAGATAGATTGGACTTAGAGTAACCCAAACTTAAGCACCTAAGTGATAGCATTTTTACTAGTACACTACACCAAACATGTTTACAATGTCTGGTATTGCCAAACCAACTTTATACATTTTTGTTGACACTGTTTTCTAAGATTAGAGTTTGCATTTAACACGGTTATGAAACTGCACTGTAAATTGGTATATTTGAATATAGTTACCACTAGCCCGTGGAAAACGGAAGTGACCTATTAAACTGTGACGAAAGAATTGGCAAGACTGGTTAGCGATGTAAATTATTGGAATTCCCTTTCTCTTCATTAACCTTATGTCTGAAATTTTCTGGATTCGAAATAAAACGTCTATATTGTCCAAGGCAATTACGTATAGCTGAAGTTGCTACTTTCGGGTTGGAATCGACTTAAACAACTTGATTTAAGGTTCTTTGCCTTCTTTTGATCTTCAGCAACATACCTTTTAATTGCATATTATTATGTCTCAATACTCGTACGTAAATTGATAGTTGATAGTGAATGACACTTGAATTTAAAGTGTAAAGTGAAAACAAATTTAGCTATTTTTTCTCGAGGGCAAGGTTTCAAACGCGAAACTAATTCAATATTTATAGAGAGAGATTTCAAATCGCTTTTGACCATGGCATTCTTTCTACATTCATCGTTACCATGGTAACGGATTCCCGTTAGTTTCTAAGTACAGTTGATGTAGATAACAATAGGTTTGAGCGTGATTTGATTTGATTGACAGACTTGAGTGATGTGCATTTCTCCATGTAGATAAACTAGCTACGATCATAAGAAATGGTTGTGGAGATTGTTATCTTTTCTTCAAATTCAATGTTTATAGTTTGTCTTCCACATGTTTCGTTGATGGAGGTTCACGTATTATGATGCATGTTACCAAGGCAACGGTTCACGTGTTATGATGCATGTTTCCAAGGTAACAGTTCACGAGTTATGATGCATGTTAGTATTTTACCAAGGTAACGGTTCACGTATTATGATGCATGTTTCCAAGGTAATTGTTCACATAGGGATTTGAAAGAAGGACAAGGCCAAAATGAGATTTACTCATTAGTTTAAATTTGTTCACTTAATTCATGTTTGATTTCTATTATTCTCGTTTATTCTTTGTTCAATTTGCAACATGGCGTTGTATGAATTTGTGTTTTCTTTCCATCAGATGTGTTATTTAGTATAAAAGAAAATAGTAAACACCAAACGCATGACAGCGTGCTTTACTATCTTAAATTAACAATAGATTCACGATGATTTAAGAAACTCAATTAACGAATATTTGATTTGGGAACTGGTGATTCATTTAGACTTAGAGGTAGGTAGGTGAAATTAAGGGCGAAGTTTGGGCCAAGGATGACCTACATGCGCCCGTTTAGACTTAGACAAAGCTGTAAGAGTTACTCCCCTTACATGACAATTTTTTAAGTAGGTCAAATAATCTTTGATATATCTTAATACTTCCGTGGTTCGATTAGACAACTATCAAAGTAATTGGCAATTGCAATGAATAAAGAACTAGTTACTTTCCTTTTATATTAAAATAGGTAACAAAATTTCATGAAGAGTTGACCAAACAAGAGAAGCGTACATAAAATGTTTGTTCACGACCAGTTTGGAGCAATGGTTGTTTTCCATAAAATTACAAATGAAGCATTGGTGGCTGTTTTCTCTTAGGTAAAAGTATACTTAAGTGTGATAACGAGAATATGTTGAAGAGTAGAGTTTTGACTTTTACACCATACTGTTTATTGCACATTGCTTTAGCATTTTATAAATCACGTGATAGCCCACCAGGCCTGAAAGACCCGATCGGCTTATCGAATGGTAATGCGTCCGTCGTCCGTTTTATCTTCAGTACAATCATTACTATATATTGAAAAATTCCACAACATCTTACGAACAATTGAATCAATGAAATTGAAATCACGTGAGAATTAATTTCGTTCGGTGTGATTGTTTTTGATATATTATGTAACATCGCCACTATTCAATCTCATTGAAATAAGATCAAAAATTTGTTGCGTCTCTGGGTACCGCTTCAAAATGGTAAGTTCAATTTTATAATACACTCCAGCCAATCAGTGTTTCTTGTAGGAAATCATTCGGCTATATTCGATATCTAAGATCGTCTGTGATTGGTTGAACGTATTGAAATTGAATTGTCTCAGACAAGATCGCAAGATAAACCCCTACATTCAGGAACGCACTATGAACCTAGTTGTCGGCCTTTTAGGGGAATAAGGCGGTTATTAACTGTAAAAATGACGATAAACGGATGTTGAAGAAGGTAAAGGGGACTCTAATTTTACTACATTCATCATTTCTCGAAAAAAGGACTGATTATTATCATAAGACTGATGAGCTACAGAGCCACATGCCTCTTTTATTATATGATTTGACTGAAAGAGCTGTTAATGGTTGTGCCAAACGATGGGTTGACTTTTGCGTGCAGGTATTGTTTGTTATTGACATTTGGCCAAATCTAGAATAGTTTTGATAACAAGCTTTTCACGGTTTTCAAAACAATATTTCATTTTTTGCTTTGGCTTAGAGTTACCATCTCATAAAACGTATTACTTTATCCAAAATACATTTTACTGTAATTATCATGAATGCAAGTTATCAGTTCTATTCTAGGATTGGTTGACGACAATTATTACGACAACGTTGTTTTATCATCAGTATTGTTTATTTACATTCATCTGTCTTTCTAAATGGTGTGTAGAACATCAAGTTACGTGATCGCCAGAAGTAGTGTCACGTGACCAGAGTAGCGTCACGTGATCACTAGATGCAGTTCTGTAGATCAGTATCTTTCAAATCTACTTCTCTTTACTCGTCCGGCCAAGACTTGTGATTCTTTGTTGGTTTGTCTTTTTCAGCAATTAACATGGAATATGTTCAAAATGTATAAATAACAACAACTAAAGTTCCTCTTCCAGTTTCAAAAACACCTCCTAGAATGAACCCTGCCCTAAAGATACTATATTCCTTTAATCCCTTTTTCCAAAATATAGAAACAACTCTGTTCGAAAACAGTTCAGTTGAAAACGTTTTAAATTTGTAACATATTCCATGATAATAATATTTACTCTTTTTAAACTATGTCAATGCCTTAGTTAAAATATGCAAAAGAGATTGTAGTTAGCTGCAACCTGTCACCCCTCGATCTGAAATAAATCCAGTCCATGCTCGTATCTTATTTTCCAAAAACCGTACATTCGCAATTTTTAAATATCTATGACAACAATTTCATTTGTTTCTTTAATTCTATCACCATTCAAACATTAATCTGCAAACTTCATACCAAACCACTTACAAGTAATATAATAATGTTAAAATCCCGACCAGTGAACTTGATGGCAAACAAGAAGCACGTGTTGTCGACATTTCTATATTCAGCGTTTGGGAGAACTCATTGGTGGTGAGAGGGGTGACAGGTTGTCATGTTACTGTTGTTACTTGCTCCGAGGTTGCGGTCGGGAGTGATCTCCCCTTATGCATTCAGCCTAACTTCCTGTTGGATGTATCGACTGTTTCCGGTTTTCAGCCGTATGGATGTATATATCTTGATATACCTTTGTAAGGCCATTTGGAGATTAAATCAATGCAGAATTAACCAGTATTTTTGTTTTCATTTGAGACTCAATTATCAATGTGCATAATGTATATGTAAATCGACATCTTTCAACGATTTAGTGTCTGAAACGTCAACAGATAACAACTTGACAAGAACGAATCAAGTTTAAAATAAATAACCAAAACAGATTGTTAACACCAGACATTCCTTGAAAGTAAAACACCAAAAACATGTTTTAAACAGAACAACATCAAACATCATTGGTCAGTCAACATACAGCAACATACAGGAGAATGTATCTTGAACTTCTCTCCTACATGCTAAGCAGTTAAAACTGGTAAAAACAATAACAAAGTCAAAGAGACCGTCATGGTGTTTTGCTCAATTCTCTCCCCACAGAGGCAGATCAAGTCATGTATATTTAGTCTCTGTTCTATTACGGCGAAATCCGTGGCTTCCGGCAGTTTCCCCTGGCGGAAAAAACTTCCATCTCAATACATTTGAATTTCTTTATCAAATGACAAGGCTTCTCGCATGGAAAGGGTGTTTCATATCACAATGCCTTTGCCTTGTTTCAGTAGCCAAAATGATGATTTACGAACAGCGTCGCTCATTGCACAACTAATGTTGATTGCCTCCAATCAGGCATCTCCCATTCTATCCCACAAACTCGTCGTAATATAACAGAGGCTAAATTAACATGACTTGATCTGCCTCTGTGGGGAGAGAATGGTTTTGCTAAGGCTTAACAAAAATGAAACACTTGAAAATTCAATGGAATTCATTAAACCGCGGATCGTATGGTCCAAGTAAATCAGCGTACCTTCATACATGTACATAGTATATCCTTATATACTTAGTATTCACATTGCACTGTAAAAAATATTTCATGTTAATCATTCATCGTTGTCGAATCATATGAACGAGTCTCATCAAATAACTTTGTCGCTTTTTAAACCGAACAGAGTTATGTCCCTTTGGTTTAAGAGCTCTCGGAAATCGATTCATGTAGATTAAAAAAATACCATTTAAAATGTTTGGGTGTTTGTTGATACGAAGGGAAAGTGAATTCGTAGGGATAAGTGATAAAAAAATTAACTAGCGAGCTTTATTTCTATATTTTGAGTCTAAAAATACATATTTTGTAAAGCCGTGGCAATACCGACATACCTTTAAAGAATCAACGCAGATCAAACGCGATCTCAGAACGCTTTTGATCTGTTTATAGTTTTTTTGGAGGATTTGTTTAAAATAAACCATTTAAAAAATATCATTGTTAACGCCCTTCTTTTCACAGGGATGTTACCTCTACATGAATCTTTTTTGACGTTTTAAGGAGAGCCCCTCAATCAGATATAGCCTGAACAGTCAACATAACGACGAAACTTTCTAGGAATTTTAGTTAAGTGTTTTGTTTGTCTGAAAAAGTTATAATAACAGCATTTAAAGGATTGTTTCAATGTACTGACTTTATTTGAAGGAATTACATTAAGTGGTTGACTGCTTTTACTTTTTGTTGCATTAACGATCTGAAAAATGTGAAACCTATTAAAGTGTTATATACTCATTGAAAACAACGTGTTATGCCTAATAGGGAAATGTATTTCAGTCAATGGAATGAATGAATGAATGCTTTTGTTATTGTTTTAGTGAATTAAGACCTTGTATGAGGTTGCGTCTTTAAATCAAATTATCTAAATAATTAAATGAAGTTATCCAAGCACATTTGCAAAGACGAGCTAAAAGCTCAATATATAGAGAATATTTAACATTTACCATGTACATATCAACTCATCTCATGATATACTCATCTCATTTCATCATATAGAAGAATAGGGTACGCGTACGAGTATAAATATTCCGAAAGTGTATCTACTTTATTTGATGATATATATACATTGAATAACGGTAACGAAACAGAAAATGAGAACTGTCAAAAGTTCAAGTCTATTTTAGTTATATTTGTTTGATCTCGTAAACAAATGCTAACTTGGCATCAATTTCATGAATGGAATAACCACAATAATGTTATTGGGCCATTCTAGTATTTCGTCACGTTACTGACATCGTTATTTGTTCAAATTCATATTTCTTCAAGCAAGGAGAATCACTGTATACTCAAAATACGGACTTTATTTTAATCGATTAAATCCGGATTTCATTATGCCTAAATATAAAATGTGAAAGCTCAACAACGAGTTAGAGCTACATGTAGGCCCTTCGTTTTCCCACTCTACAAGGGTTTTCTTCTACACAGAAACCTCGGATCAATGATACTCCTGTTCAAATATTAACAACCAGTGGAATTAATGGATATAAATATTCGAGATTTTGAAGTTTTTTAAATCAACAAATTTGGCTTGTTTTCAATTTTTGATGCACAAAAATTTTAACATGATAACACAAACACACGTTATTTTATTATAAAATATAATAAAATGATGATGTCGTCCTTATCCTCTATCGTTGTTTGTATTTGGCATTCTTGTCTTGAAAATAAAAATTAATTAAAGAAAAATACAAGTTGTTATAAAACACCTTGCACTCATGATTAGAAATCTTCTAAAATAATTCCTACCATATTATACATTATTAATATAAATGAAATTAACAATAGCACATTTACGTCACATGAATGATTGATGTTCCTCAAAACTTCTCATAAAGTTAAACGTATTATCCTGGGGCTAAATAATGTTTGGAGCACGATTTATTTTGATTGTTTAAAACGCCCCTAAAGCGTTCCCAATTGAGCTTAACCGATATAGTCAACATACACGTCTAGAAATTGACGAGCGGCCTCCTCCCTTGATGTAACCATTTTCACCTGCCGATGAGTCCGGGACGATTTAGAGAGGAAGAGGGACATTTACCTGGTGACAGAGAAGTTGTGTAGCGAATACATGTAACATGGGCTGAGCATGGCAGGATGTTGTAGGGACAGAAAATATCGCTCTGTCGTGTTTCGTTGTTTTCTCATCAAATATGAAATGGTATCGATGCAGTGGGTTGAGGCGTTTTGAATACAATGTGTGGGTAAAAGCTTTCTATAATGCAGAGGAATATATGGATGGCAACTTCTTTGTTCATTGCATGCGAAGGTATATATATGTATACCATGAACAAAGAAGTCATCCATATATTCCTCTTCATTATTGTCATTCCAAATTCTAAAATGCCTCTCAAAAAAGTTAAAAGCTTTTTTACATTTGTGGTCCACACCACGCCATTATTTATTCTGATACAATGAAATACATACAACGAGTAAATGCAATTCTTTTAAGTTAGTGTAATTAAAACAGCCGATGAAGGACATTTGTGTTGTTATTAGGGTAAAATAACCTCACAGCATGAAAACAGTTCATGAAGGACATTTGTGTTGTAATTAAGGTAAAATAACCTCATGCATTCATTTGTGTCTCATTATATGGAAATGATCTTTACTGGCTTTACGGATATTGCATAATGTAAAATCAGGAAAAGCGAAGACCAGTCGAATAACAAATATGAACGTGATCTTTCGATAAAGGTGTGTAAGCTAGGTAGCTATGGAGAAATATATTTTCAGCTCATCTCAGGTTTCATACTTGTTTGGTTGTTTATGAGAAGGAGTGAAAAAAATATATTAGTTATTATCTATAAAAAAACAACATATTTACTACATTTTACGAATAATCATAGATATTGCCTGTTATTTATTATTCAAAATAACAATATAAAACTGTTTTGACTTATCTATAAATCGATAATCATGAATGAGCTCTAATGTTGTCATAAATTATATTGAATCTAAATGAATTCTCAACCAAAACATATATCACAAGAATATTCCCTAAGCTCATTAACTGCGGTATTCTGAAACCTGTACTTCAACACGCACTTCTCTTTTGAGATATATAATTTCCTCTTTCTATGATACAGTTCCCTTTCAGAGTAAATAAACTCCTCCACACACAAATTCAAAGGTGAAATACCTCCCCGAGCTCCGCTCCACACACTGCCCGGGGTAATTGTATACCCCAGGTGACCCAGTTACCTGCAAAATACCTGACAAAAGACCTACCTGTAATCAACAGGCTCAGGTACGTCTGATAGATGGTCTGGTGGTGGGGGCGGATCTTTAACATGATCTTGTGGAGTGGTCTGTGATCTTAACAAATCCTAAACTATCATATACTATGTGATTACAATCTCGATATATTTAGTTATAATGGTGTTATATGACGGTTCATTTGCTGTCATAATTCAATTACAAATGTGTGATAATGTAATGTATATAGAGGGTCTCAGGTTATGCGCTATTTCTGTCATAATTTCATTACAAATGTGTGTAAATGTAATTCATATAGAGGGTCTCAGGATATGCGCAATTTCCTGACGAGGGTCTCTTTATATATACATCATACGAAATGTGTGTGACTGGAAGGGTTTCTACACTATTTAACAACAGATCACAAAAATTACATAATTTATTTCAGGATATGCAAATTTCCTGACGAGGGTCTCTTTATATATACATCATACGAAATGTGTGTGACTGAAAGGGTTTCTACACTATTAAACAACAGATCACAAAAGTTAAACATTACATAATTTATTTTATAACGAGCCTCACCCCGTACCAGTTGTGTTGATCTTAATCATTCATTCTGATGAAGCTAGCGATGTGCTTGTGAAACGTCGAATCTGTAAATATGTGGATGGTTACTGAGAATGTTTTTATAGAAACATAATTTATTTTAAAATGCATATAACCAGAGTAAAATATGCATTTAAACTTTCTCTTTACAAGAAACTCTGATTACTCATGAAACAGTTCATATCATAACAACTAAACTTCAGATTTAGTTCTCTTCTATCTTAACGTTATACCTACACTTATGAAGGTTGGGCGGATTGATTTGTCAGCGACAATCCAACAATCCTTCACTGTTGTGTTACGTCCCTGCAGTTACTGTGTAAATTAGCTCTCTACTGATTCAGTCGACACTTGCTGCACCTTGAGATTTTTCATAAGAAAGTAGTTATTTTCCGCGTAGGTAGACAAGCTTGTACCTGTAGTGTGTTTGCTGAGTTAATGTAAACATGGAGGTTGACTCAGAGTTTGTAACAACATTGTGACATTATGTAATTCGAAGTAACGAACGTACATGAACTTAGACATTTTTTTATAGTTTGAACCTGTTTAATTGTTATGACGTCACGAATGATTATTGGACGATTGTCTAAACATAATGCATCTGTGATGCTCGTTAAGATATTTTTAAGATATTCTTAAAGGCATGGTTGAAAAAATATTTTGAAACGTGACGTCTGTTGTTGATATACTTATCCAAACTGCAACGTATAAGGAATAGAAATCGTTTTTGCAATATTTTGAGTTAGACTTTATAAACCAAATCACCATTTGTATTTTTCATTCATATCATAAAAATGGCACCAAAATATTTCTCAAATCAGGCTTTAGATGTCTGCATTATCTGAGTTTAATGTGACGATTAAAAAAACAATTTAAAAAAACAACATTAAAATAAACAGAAAGAAAAACCCAAACCAACGTTGGAAATAACCAAGATTTGTTATATTAGCAATCGTAAAGATTAGAAACTCAAACATGGAGCCGCTTGCCGATACAGGAGATGTTTGCTATAGTCGGGAGGAATGTGGTGAGCAAATGGACAGGCGATGTCTTTACAAAGACACTCTTTCCTTGTATCATTCATGGAAGATATCAGCGACCTTAACAGCTAGACGTTATATTTACACGTTCTTTCCTCCCTGGAACTCTGTTGGATCTTATAGTGGTGGCAAGCAATTAATGTTCTCGCCATGTTCAGGAACGTCATTGGATTTTGCAATGGTTACAGCCATTAACGACAACCATGTTTAAAGTGTCTGTCATATAATGGTAACAATCCATTTTCCTGGAGGGTTAGTTTAGAAGTCATATATCAACCATACTTTACATAACTGAGAGCCTACATGGGCAACAACCTATTGTTCTGCAGTGACACCTTGCAGATTATAAACTAATATATATCATACATGCATTAGTCGATTTAATATTGTTAAACCATGCAGTGATTAACCAATAGTATGCAGTGGAAGCATGAAATCAATTCAACAAACATGCATAAAATCCTTAAAAACTATGATAGCACTGTTTATTACCTACGAGGGCAGTCATATTGAGGTTCATATTTTTCATATGTTGCCCTAGTGCAAAATATCACTTGTTCATTGTGACGTCACGTTATAAACAATGCTTTGACGTCACGGTTCACCTATGACGTCACAATCCATGCAGATCAGCGGCGGCTAGCCCGCCTATGCTTAGAAGTAGGTTTTCAGTATTTTCTTCAATTCTGGGACTACGGTAATAAACAGAATATCATATGAGTGCCCATGACATACTATGTTTACGACACGAGTGCCTTAATATCAGTATATCCCTCGCCCTCGCTCGGGAAATACCAATATTTAGGCACTAGTGTCGTAAACATAGTATGTCATGGGCACTCATATAATATCCTCTATTTATTATCCTGTAGTATTTTGCTCTGATCCCACCTGCCACTAAAACACTTATTTAATAACCTCACCATACCGGGACAGCAAGTTATCTTTGCACTTCCCGTGAAATTTTAAGAGAATGATTACATCTGTTTTAGTGTATGGCTACAAGCATATATTTGGGCAATAACTCGCGATTGGCTTGTGGTATAGATAATAACTCTCTCCTTTAATGGCTTTACCACACGATATGGTACATAACACAATGACATGCTCGGTGAATCTGATATGAGTCACTGCTTTTAATGGACCAGCTGAGTAGGTTAGGAATGTGGTTAAGGATATATGACAATGTGTTAACAAGGAGACACTTGTTGAAAAAGGTCCTTGCAGATATTCGAAATATTAGTTCATTTAAATCATCTATGTGAATTATTTTTCTATCAGAGCGAACACCTTTTTAATAAATTAAGGAGAGGATTAAAAGTTTCAATATTCACTCGTCATTTTATGAATAAAACGGTTCCCTTTCCAAACTACTTGTCATTGGAAATGATCGTGACGTTTAATATCATATTCTAATTGATTTTATTTATTGATATAAGTTATAAAAAGAAAATCAATACGTTTTTCATTCATCTAATGGTTGGTATAAATTACCGGAAATATTTCTCATACACCTCAATATATGCTTGGAAAACGGCAAATATTATGACCACAATAACAAAGCAACCCTCTTGAAAATGTGACGTCACAAAACCCGAGCTACATGGTGTGCGACAGGGTGACGGTCTCAGCGCACCCTCTTTGTGTCAAAGTCGCATATTTGTCTTTATGGGCTCTTACGGCAAATATGGGCGAAAATACACGGATTCTTTAAATATGAACTCCTGAAATTTGTAAATGTTTGAGACACGATTATCAACGCCGCCGATCACAGGAAAAGCTTGCAAGAAAAGAGGCCTGTTTTGGGTATAGGAATCTTTGTTTGTTGGATGATTTCCTAAAAGAGAGAGAGATAGAGTTATGCTATGTGATTTTATAGGTATAAAAGGGGAGAACTAAGCTGCAATATGAAGCAGTGTTATCCAAAAACATTAACGTAATGAAATTAAGCTTCAAAAGAATTGCAATTTACCAACTTGATGATTTTTACATTTCTAGTACTGTGCGTTGTCATTAAGGTTGATAATTAATCTTAAATGTACTGCAATATTGCACTGTGTTCGTTGCGTTCACCATGACATGATAATTATAGTTCACTTTGACCTTAACCTGTCAACTTTTAGGTGCAGTGCATTTGGTGAAAAATTACAAAAATGGCACATTTATTGATTACGTTTTTTGTTCAAGCGGAAGTAGCTACTTCGTAGCAATAATACTGACGCCAAGTCCTTGTAAAAACTAATAAATGGAACAATTTCCAGATAGTTGTTAAAGGCAGAAATTTCTATTAAAAGAAACTTAAGCACCTTGAAATGTCGGACATTAAAACAAGTAATAACATTAATTTTGTATGATATTTCAAACATTGTGTTGCTGTAACGGTTTACAACTTCCCTACCTTAAATCCACCAAAGTGATATAATATTTGTTAAATTTTCACCCATAACACTTTTGGAGCATAAGGATTTATAATTTATTTTATCAAAGGAAAGGCTAATGCAAATTGGCAATCACTTCATGGAATCGTTCGGGTTAAGTCATCGCTTAGATTTCATTGTTATTGTCATGCTATTCTGTTTTATATTTTGAGAAATGTCAACAGAGGAGAGACAGCTCAATAGGGCCATTATAAAAAACCTCAATGGTTAGTATGACACTGGTTTGTTTGCAAATGGTTCATTTTGCAGCTCATTGCGTTTTATCACATCATTGCTTAATGTACAGACGTTCTAAAAGGTCATACAAAATTATTAAACAGGGTTAAATTGACAGGATTTATACACTCATCATGACACAACAAGCAAGTCCATTCAGTCCTCAAAGTCCTCAAATTCCCAATAACTCCACGACTCTGATGAAAGCACGAGTGTGCATGAACCTGCACTATTTTGAACTTACGATGATAAAGGTTCGAAAAAAGTCAAGTTTACCAGGAAAGCTCTAGAAATCCTCTGGAACCGGTAGTATTACATTAAGCAAGTCCGTTGCTCAGCGCTGTAGACACAGCCCTCAATTGTCCGGCTCTTAATCTAAAGATGTTCTACTTCAGCGTTAAAACGCCAACATCTGATCTCTCTGTAACACCTTTAAGTAAATCAATCAACAGGTGAGGTGACAGGTGACTTAACGCCAAGGCCAGGTGAGATTAACGCGTCGATACCATTTGAAAAAACATGCACCTTCAACTTGAAGTGGCTGCATCCTGCTTTTAAACCCTGTGACCTTTTTACGCATGCGTTCAGTACTGTCAAAATTCGATAGTATGTTTATCATTCTTTAGATTCAATATATCAAATAATTTGATAAATGGGCATATAGTAATTGTTACATGTGGTGTAAAGTTAAAAAAGACGCCAATAACACGAGCGCTTAGATGCTGCATATATTGTTGAGAATGATCATAAGAAGCAGATTTAGAAATAACCTTTATACTGGTAAGGCATCTTAAGCCCCGTTTATATGTGCGGTTACCCCCGGGGGCATTTTTTTGCCCCAGGGGGGTAAATTTCGTCATGTAAACGCAATTTTTAAGAGGGGTATACTTACCCCCGGGGGCAAAGTGCGAAATATTTACCCCTGGTCTGGAGGTAGGGCAAATCAGATACCCTCGGGGGTATAAATACCCCTGGGGGCAAACCTGTCATGTAAACACTTTACTGTGTATACCCCAGGGGGCAAAACTGAATATCCTTATAAAAGTCAATATATGAAGAGAAAATAATGCCCCTAGGTATTGCAATTTCATTTCATATAAACGCAATGCAATATTTGACTTTTGCCCCTGGGGGCAAATTTACCCCCAGGGGTAAATGTGCGGCATGTAAACCCAGCTTATGCTTGTGTGATGATTTCAATTCATGATGAAAACCATAAAGCTTAGATAGAATTAAAGGATAAAAACTTTTACTGAAGAAATACCTCAAAGAATATGATTTTAGTAAGTACGTTTGTAGAAAAGATCAGTACATCTATCGTTTTGGTAACATTAATTTCTTACATTACCTTTTATTTACGTATATGTCAAATAAAGTGTCAGAAACCTTGCTGTAGAAAGATATAATCATGACAGTTATAACACAATTTCTGTAGAGAGAAAAAAAATTCTAATTTCAACCAATAACCTGAAGGCCTCTCGTAGAGCAAATGCTGTGGGAAATGCTATTGGATATGAGTCTGCAAGAACATGTTTTGTTACGAAATGTTACTAAATCATGCTATTTTATTGATAATAGTATTTGGATTATTAATATCCTACCTAGTTCCCTTCGTTAACTTTAATTGGAGATTTACTTAATTTACAACTAAAAATGTTCGGCTTTATTATTTAGTTGCATTCATAAATTTTGATAATCCCTTCTAATTAGGTTAATCCGTTTGCGTGGTTGACAAAAAACGTACTTATTCCCTCTTTGTGTTGCTCTCCAACCTCATTAATGTTTGACTAATGTAACAGTGAACGAACTTTTTGCAACCCTAAATGGGCCTCGACTGGAAACCTGCTCTACGTCTTGCAGAGCGCAGTTCTATTAATAGACGTCTACTGGTTTGCGAGGCATGCCCGAGTATTTTACCTGTCCGACCACTCGTGGATGGAGCGCGTCTCCAGGTATGTAACCACTTGTTTAATTAGGGATTCCCAGGTAAATGGAGACTCTACCTTGTTATACCTTGAATGTCTCAATTCCAAGTTGAGCCGTGTTTGTGAGGGTGACATTTACCTGTATATCCCAGACGAACCTCGCCTATGGGGACTGACTGCAACTGTGTAGAGAGTAGGCTTTCATAGAAACCGACTGGTAGACCGGGCCCCCGCTTGATACAACGATTTGTCACTACATGTTGTCATTACGTGGGATTACACTGCCACTTTTGTTGTCCGATTTATCGATATCAATGGATTTGAGTAGTTAGTGATTACCTGTAGGGAAAAATACAAGGGTGAGTGATTTTTACCTGGATCGATAAGTTTTGTGTCCTGGTTGTCGTCCCATTGTGAAGAGCGATAAGTAAGGGGTATGTTGGTTGTTGCTTTATAGATATATGTCTAAGATATATTCTGTTTTGTATTGACAGCCCTTCAAAGGATGAAGTCTGCATCAATGCCTGTGTGAAGTCTTGCAGTGTGAATGGGCACGCCGACATCAAGTGTGGGATACAAGGCAATTTCAGCCATAATTCACGGTCAGGAATTTATTTGCTTACACGGAACTTCATCGATCGGGCACACGCCGATCTCGGAGTCATCAAACACGGGAGTGTCCCGACTAAGGTCAACGTCTTGTCTTTGATCTTGTGAATTTGGAATTCGTTCACCAAAACGTACAAATCAAGCAGCGAAGATCGTCTGCCTTGTGCACCTGACGACGTAATTGTCGTCTGCTCGTTGCAAGTGACGGCTTGTGTAAATGACTGTGTCGTCTGCTTCTTTCATGTGACGGCTGTTTAACTTTTTTTTAGACATTTGTCATCCATTTTAATTATTCAAACGCTCCCTGCAAGTTTAAGTTTGTAACTGTCAAATATGTCATCCCCGGACGAGGATAACGCCTCGTGTTCATCATCGCAGGGTGGAAATGACATTCTTGTTCTGGGAGACGATGTGTCGTTGACAAGCGACCCTGATTTAAACGATGTGATCGGGAAGTTCGACACAGGGATTGCCCTGGAGCCTGACACGAACATCAGTGAGGGGGATGGGGACAGCAGTGTAAGAGACTCAGATTCAATGGGGGCTGCGTCCAATACCAGCAGCATGAGGGAGGACATTATCGAGGAAGATCCAAGTGATGAAGACGAAGAGGATGAGAAACCAACTGCAAATGGTACATCTGACATTGCTGCTGCTGTTGCTAAATCGGGAGATGTTAAATCAAAAACTTCAAAGGATTCTAGTCCCTCTAAAGAAAAGAAGAAGAAGAAGTCGCCATTTTCTCTTTTAAGAAGGTTAACAAAGTTTGATAAGAAGCCGAAGCAGAGGACATTTCCCTCTGAGTTCACTCAGGTTCGTGTAGACCGACTACCTCAGCTGTTCGTGGCCAAGTACCTTGGGAAGAAGGAGGCCAATGGTCTGTATGGTCTCCACCATGTTCGGAAACCTGTGGACGAAATGGTCAACAAAATCAAGAAAGGACTGGAGGCAACAGATAAACTGGAATTGCCATTAGTGTATCTGGTTTTTACACCCAAAGGAATTGATATTCGTCAACATAAACTGAACAAAGTTGACGGTGTTGAGTACGGTATGGTTCCCATTGATTTTATCTCCTACGGAGTGCAGGATATCAAATACTGGCGAGTGTTCACCTTCATTGTGGTCAAAGAACTCTCTTCAAGAAACAAGGTGACAGAATGTCACGCCTATCTGTGCGATTCTTCCCTGAACTCAAGGAAAATGGCCCTTGCTCTCGGTGCTTCTTTCAAACTGTATTCCCGGAAACTGTCGTCTGAGGGCAAAACACATAACTTCCAGGTTGAGTTGAGACCCCCAGACGAACTAGCTGATGCTTATTCCAAGGAGTATGAAGCTTGAAATCTGGACAGACAGACTGATGGATTGACAGAAACGTGTCTGTTCCTCTAAACTATTTCAAATCCAGTTACCTCGGCTTCCGAGACAATGATCAAATGTGTCGAATCCGCGCTTCCCTGAAAAGAACCGTGGTTATGTGGTGAAGACTTTGTAGGTGCATCTACATAACGGATTATATACCCTGTGTCAAAATTCTCAATATTCCTGTAATATTGTGGTGGTGACAAGATTCCAAGAGAAGTTACGTAAACGATACACTTGGTTTTAATAGTGTTTACTGCTGACGAGGTGTTCATTGGCGGGCATATTGAGTGTATAAGGGTAGATAACTCTCTTTAATTAAACGTAATATAATACTCTAGCTATATCAATGCTTAGTGATGTATTTGAAATTTATTTTAAAGAATTCTTTTTCATTCGTATTTGAATTACTAAAAGGTCATGTTATAGGTGTGAAAAGGGGCAATGTAAGTTAACGTCTTCCCACGTTTATTTAACTATTTTGCTATGACAGTATATAAAGTCGATTAATCCTCTATCTTGCCAGTGTGTATCTTCAGTCACATCATATGATATAAGAAATTCTATCGATGATTGCAAAACAAATGTATGATATATATTAATGGGCACTTAAAGGGGCAGTAGCATTTTTATATTTTATATTTCAAAGTTTTCACTAAAATTTGTATGTTAATGCTAACTGTATTATTTTGACAGTGTCAACAATCTCATAACACAAATCAATAATCCATAGTCAGAGGACAACGTATAACGATTCACATTAAATCCATTGGCGGCCATTTTGTGTGAACACCTTTAATTCATTTAGTGTAAGAAAAAGGAATTGCATGGCTAAAATTTACATCATATATTTGAATTATCACTGCTTCATTTACTTTAAATACATTGTCTTTCAATTTGAACAATTAATTTTCCAGACATCACCTTATATTCCCTCTAAAACGTGCTATTGCCCCTTTAAAGTGAAAACCAAGTTATTTTAATTTAGTTCTGACGATATTGGAAAAAATTATTCTTTGGAGGGAGTATGATTATATAAATAGTATCATTGAGGACAGTAATACTGGGTAAACAGTAATGGGTCACCAAAAGGGCTATTTTATTAACCTATTTATCCTATTCCTTCGTTTTTAGCTCATCAGGACTGAAAGTCCAGATGGGCTTATGGCATGGCCCGTTGTCCGGCGTCCGTCCGTCGTCCGTCGTCCGTCCGTCGTCCGTCGTCCGTCGTCCGTCCGTCCGTAAACTTTTGACACTTTCGACTTCTCCTCATGAACCATACACATAAGAGAGCTGAAATTTTGTGTAAAAGTACCTTAGCATATGGAGATTCTAATTTGTAACTTTGGTGACCCTGTGACCCCAAATAGGGTCACAGGGGTCACAACCTTAAAAACCTATTTTCATCTTCTTCTCCAGTTCCAGAAGGACTAGAGAATTAAAAATGATATGTGCAGAGTCCTTGGCCAATGGGGATTCTAATTTGTAACTTTGGTGACCCTGTGACCCCAAATAGGGTCACAGGGGTCACAACCTTAAATACCTATTTTCATCTTCTTCTCCAGTTCCAAAAGGAGTAGAGAGTTAAAAATTATATGTGCAGACTCCTTGGACAATGGAGATTCTAATTTGTAACTTTGGTGACCCTGTGACCCCAAATAGGGTCACAGGGGTCACAACCTTAAAAACCTTTTTTCATCTTCTTTTCCAGTTCTAAAAGGACTAGAGAGTTTAAAACGATATGTGCAGACTCCTTGGCCAATGGGGATTCTAAATTGTAGATCTCGTGACCCCATGACCCCAAATAGGGTCACAGGGGTCACAACCTTAAAAACCTATTTTCATCTTCTTCTCCAGTTCTAAAAGGACTAGAGAGTTGAAAGTGATATGTGCAGACTCCTTGGACAATGGGGATTCTAATTTGTAACTTTGGTGAACCTGTGACTCCAAATAGGGTCACAGGGGTCATAACCTTAAAAACCTATTTTCATCTTCTTCTCCAGTTCTAAAAGGACTAGAGAGTTGAAAGTGATATGTGCAGACTCCTTGGACAATGGGGATTCTAATTTGTAACTTTGGTGAACCTGTGACCCCAAATAGGGTCACAGGGGTCACAACCTTAAAAACCTATTTTCATCTTCTTCTCCAGTACTAAAATGACTATAGAGTTGAAAATGATATGTGCAGACTCCTTGGCCAATCGGAATTCTTAATTGTAGATTTCGTGACCCCATGACCCCAAATAGGGTCACAGGGGTCACAACCTTAAAAGCCAATTCTCATCTTCTTCTCCAGTTCCAAAAGGTCTAAAGAGTTAATATTGATATGTGCAGACTCCTTGGACAATGGGGATTCTAATTTGTAACTTTGTTGACCCTGTGACCCCAAATAGGGTCACAGGGTTCACAACCTTAAAAAACTATTTTCATCTTCTTCTCAAGTTCCAAAAGGTCTAGAGAGCTGAAATTATATGTGCAGACTCCTTGGCCAATGGGGATTCTAAATTGTAGATTTCGTGACCCCATGACCCCAAATAGGGTCACAGGGGTCACAACCTTAAAAACTTATTTTCATCATCACCTTTAGCTCCTAAAGGTCTATTGAGCTGAAAGACTGCATGTAGACTCCTTGGTCAATTGGGATTCTAAAATGTAGGTTTTGTGACCCCATGACCCCAAATAGGGTCACAGGGGTCACAATCTTAAAAACCTATTTTTCTCCATTAGATGACAGTCTATGACAAATTTATTTCTCCTTGGATATTTTAGTGTAGACTTCTTTCACTGTCTGATACTGGCGATCTAGAAAGTGTTAAATAATAATACATTTGTTTTGTAATTTTTTTATAGGTTTTCTTGTAATAGGTAACATCAGTTTCATTTTTAGCTCATCTTGCCTGTATAAAGCAAACTTGATATGATGCCTGATGAGCTACAGAGCCAATGGCTCTATTTTTATGTGTAACCTTTAGGATATGGGGCATTGAAGAGAATTTAATACGATAACAGTGTGTGAGAACAACATCTTTATTAAGATATCATATTGTATATCTAATTTATTCACCAAAAGGTAAGTACATTTTTATCTTAAACGTTTTGTTCAATATTGGGTATTACCATTTTATGTACCAGATAACTATGAAATGATTTAATTGATAAGTATTTTATTTTATTTTATATTAATTTTAACATATTACAACAATACTATATACTATAGCTCGAAGTAAACTGTAAAACATTACCAAAGAAGAACGCCAATGTTAATAATTATAATTATTTATACATTACAATGATATACATAAGACATGTAAAACTGCTCCAGGATAGAATACCTTGTCACAATGGGACATGAAAGCATATTAAACTTATATTTACTGGACTGTGTTGTGAATTTTAGCTGTGCCAAGGTAATATAATCATATAAATCCATCACAGCTAGTGTATGTATTATAATATATATGAATAAAACACAAATTATCCTGATTATACTTATCATTATGTATTACTTTATTGTCACATTCCGATGTGATTCTTATCTTGAAGACCACCATCTTGTTATATATAATAAACATGAAATGCTGGATTCGATATGCAATTTTGAACACTTCATTTATAAGATTTAAAGGTTTTAGAATGAAATGTAATAAAACGCCCCCAATTTTGGAACATGTGCAATATCAAACATACGATTATAATTTTCAATGTAGCGCAATCGAAAAGATCGTCTAATTTACAGAAAATGTTCGCGAAATCGTCATTAAAGTCAATCGTGATGGAATAAACGTGGATGGTTTTATGAACGAACTTTACATTGGATTTACGTCAATAATCCCTTTCATATTCACCATGAGACGTGAATTTGTTTACATCTATTTTGAACTGTTGAAAGGCATACGATCAGTTTCAGAAGACTATTATCATTGCTGTAATATCACAATGGTTTGTCATGTTAACATACTTTTTGAAGCAATAATTTGTTACCGCAATTTGAAGTATGGAAATAGTTAAGAAATAATAAGTTACTATACAAGTTCAGTTCAATCCTCAGGTGTTAACTCAATAAATTAATTTCTATGTCTACCATATGAAGCAATTCAAGAGAAGTTGTTACCCTACTTCAATCCGCTGAAACATGCAAGATATATACACCTACAAAGAACTTAATGGGGCGAGATATTCAATGCAAGTAACATGAAAGTGACATCCGCATGTTGCAATCGATTACTATAGGAGATCGAGGAACAAACAGAGCTGTATGTCTGATCAATTGATTGAATACTTTACTATTGTGTGGACCATATGCTGTAGTAGTTCTCTTGCCTACAACTAACATCTGTGCATGCTGGTATCGATTTATCCTCTGCATAGCCTACTTCTGCATCTACATCTATTCTGTATGGCCAGGGTAAAGATTCGGTGATATGGTTCTTACGAATCAATATGTATGCTAGATATTTATATGTAAATAAGTATATTTTCAAAGCGTTATAAGACTGTTCATAGCCAGACCTATGTTTATTCATGTATTCTTTTGTTCAGTATTTGTATACTTCTGTGCAGATACTGTTCAGCTTCAGTTCATTTCAAAGAAGATTCATGTTCATGAATATTTAAGCATATCTTTTAAACAAATGGCGATAAGATTTCCGTAGTAAGATTTATTTGCTTGAAATTGCTTCTCTGCGTATATTGTTATCTACCATCCACATTGTGTCTTTGTTGGTATGAGTTGGATCAAACGTCACAAAAGACGTTTCCTTTACATCTTTATTTCAAAGGCTATTTGCCTTCATAATTTTAACACGTTAACATTATTTATATTTCTACACTAGCATGTTTCTACAGGTAAGGGTAGAGAAATCATAACTTCATTCACATTATTATTTATGTGTTAAAGTAAACATGTATATTGCATGCAACTCTATTAGCCCCTATATATATTATGAGTATTATGAACTTTTATTATAATTCTAAAAACGACCTAAATGCCATATTGACTAAATACAATTCGCAATAGTGTGTAATAATAACAATCCGACCTTACCCTAACCTCAAATATTCTTATCAAGCTGCATTCATTGCTTTGAGTATGTATTATATTTTAAAAGTTTATTCAAGTGAATGGTTTTCCATATAGCAACGTGTTTCACTTAGCAAACTGTACAAGTTTGTGACAATTCCTTGGCCTACTTTGAAAAACGATCACTTTTAGGTTTTGTGAATGGAACCCCTGATGATTTAATGAGATCAACTTGGTCGTATTTCTAAGAAAATGGCACTTTTTATTACAACAACTCTTAAATTAGAAAATGACCATTTTATATTTATATTTATGGTAAAGAAATATAATTTAAATGGTACTATTTAACATGTACATATAAACTGCTGTTTCATTTTGCATGCAACAAAATGCGCCATAGGTCACGTATACAACACTTATAGGGGTTTCTGAAGCCAACCATTCATTAAAGGAGCAGTTGCAACTAACAAAGTTAGTTTAGTTGTGTCAAAGCATTTTGTTCCAAAAACGTATAGCAAATATGGTAACACCTTTATTCGCGATAAGAAAACAACGATGCATCAAGAGAAAGATAACAGCAGGAGAACCTCAGTGATTCACACTCAACTTGAATAGACTGAGACAGGCCCCACCCTTTACAAACATCATCCTCCACACTGACCTAATGTCTAGTCCCTGACCACTGCACACTTCGAGTGTCCACTTTACTCTCCTGCCTGGCCTCGAGTCTCACCCTTGACCACTGCACACTTTGAGTGTCCAGTTTACACTCCACAAAGAGGAAATCTTTTTGTTGTTGTCACGTTTGACTGTATGGTACTACGTAAGGTTCATTTCTACATGTAGACGAAAACAACTTAGCATGCTTTGTCGTACGGGTGAAACGTTTTGTACAATGTACTCAAAAGATGAAATTTGCTTGGTCCCAAATCAAACTTTATTTTTGTTATAAAACGGAGACATCACATGTTAATGGTATTCTTATGCATGCGGATGCAAAACAATAAGGAAAAGATTGCAATTATCACATGTTATCATTAATGTGGCCTTTAGAATGTCGTATGATGAGGAAAAACAATTTCATGATCTTCAATTTTGTCCCTAAAAATAGGCCGTTTGATGTTAATTGTCTGTAATGAGTCTCTAGGGTGAATCTCCTTATATAGAGCAAAAACCATTATAAGGGTTAAAGTTGTGTCAAAACAGGTATTATTTTTCAAGATATGATAATAAATTTAAATCATTTCGAAAGTAAACATAACTCTTGAAATATATCGTCTTGATATCTGATGTTAATATTTCTTCAAACAGGTGTAAAATAACGGGATTTGAATAATTTTTCATGTGAATAAATAAGTTTCTCCATGCAAGTAAACAAATTTCTTGAAATACATCGTCTTAATATCTTATGTTAACATTTCTTCAACCGGATATACTACAAGGATATGAATAATTTTAAATATGAATTAATAAGTTTCTTCATGCAAGTAAACAAAGTTCTTGAAATATATCGTCTTAATATCTTTTGTTAACATTTCTTCAACCAGATACAAACAAGGATATGAATAATTTTAAATATAAATCGATAAGTTTCTCCCAACATAAACATAGAAGGCTGGTGTGCAAGTTGTCTGGAAGGATCTTTAACCATCCAAGTAAACAAAGTTCTTGAAATATATAGTATTGATATCAAGTGTAAATATGAATGATTTTAGATATGATTAATAATTTTCTCCCTACAAGATAAGAATAGAAGGCTGGTGTACAAGTTGTCTGGAAAGAACTATAACCATCCCAGTAAACAAAGTTCTTGACATATATAGTATTGATATCTAATGTTAATATGAATAATTTTGATATGAATAATAAGTTTCTTCCTGCAAGATTTACATATAAGACTGGTGTGCAAGTTGTCTGGGAAGATCTATAACTATCCTCACTGTATCTGCCACTGTGACAGCGTCAGATAACACACCCATTGTTCAGTACACTGTCAACAACGAGATTGGAATGTGTACAACCCGGAGCGAGGGACGGGCCTGGTCTGTGTATTGAAATATTTGAATAATCCATATTTGATAAAGTGTCATTGTGTTCGTACAGGAAGATCGATGGATTCGTTTTATATTATGAAAGAAGGGCTTATAACGAGTAGACTGTTAGTACAAGCAAGGACTTAATCATCAAACATATCATGTATAGGAGACATATATTTGTTCGTAGTATGTAAGTATATCAATAAACTGACGTTTTTAATCTTGAAATCTTAAACATATAATTGGGAAAGTTTCAAGGCGTCATGTAGAATATACAAAACTGATGATACTTTCTTGACGTAATTTTTAATAACAAGCAGAATAATATCACTTAAAGGGGCAGTAGCACGTTTTTAGGGGGAATAAAAGGGGGTGTCAGGAAAAATTAACATTAATAATACCAATTGAAAAACAATTATTTAAACTAAATGGAGCAGTCATAATTTAGATTTATAACGTAAAGTTTAGTCATGCGATTCCCTTTTCTTACACAAAATTAATTAAAGGTGTTTACACAAAATGGCCGCCAGTGGATTTTATGTGAAACTTCATACTTTGTCCCCTGACTATGAATGATTTGTATGTGTAGTGAGATTTTTGTCACTGTCGAAACAATACATTTAGCATTAACTTACAATAATCAGTGAACATTTTTAAATATAAAATTATCAAAAAACGTGCTACTGCCCCTTTAAGTTTCAACAAATATCTGCCTAATTAAATGCAGACATTTTCTCACAAACTCATAGCAAGAAGACAACTTGCATTCCTGGCGTATGAGCATTTGAGTGCAAATATCTAGGCTTATTGCTTCAAAGCATATTCCTGTTTTTAAACTTCTGTGCATTATTCTTCACATATCTCCGTATAAAGATAGTCGAAATACAATTTGAAAAAATAAATTATAAAAATTGCACATAAGACGTACAACAAAATTAAACATTTAATCGCACCTGCTCGGTTCGAGCTATATTCGACATGAATATTATTCTTTCTTAGGTCACGGAAAATTTCAAGACATTAATGGCGTATAGATTGGATTATCACAGCGCGAAAGCGACGTTTATGTCTTGATAAATGGGGCACTTTATGTACCGAGTGTATGGTAGCCAACTGCTTAAACTTAAAAATGATTCAGTTGTTAGCAACTGTTCAACTGTTTCCTCTGACTCCTAACGGCCTATAAGGAAGTGACCTTAGTGTTTAAGTTACTGTTTGATAAGCTCTTATCTGATGACCTTTTGACCAATATTGTTTGTTAAACCACTTCCCGAATATTTGAAAAAGCTGGAAAATTATCAAACCTTGATAAGAGATTTTGGAAAATTTTCCTTTTGTAAATTTCTTTTTTCGAAATTTCACTCAAATCTATTGTTTTATGTACTATCGATGAACTTTAATATTTGTTTTAAAACATAATTATTTTACACTTGCATATGAGGTTAATATAACAGATGTTAAAGAATGAAATTTTACGTTCTTTAAATAAAGTTCAGTTTTTTAGGTCCACAAATTGATAGATTTGTAAATACTATATAAGTTTGTCGTAGAAAAGGACGTGAATGAATAAATTCATCTTGATGTAATAAAATAATTCGAACGTTTAAACTATAACCATAGCCAACTGTTAAAGTCAACAACAGTAGGTTATAAAATCATCGCAAAGAAAAAAATGGTTACTTTTCAAAACACATACAAAAAGAACAAAACATTTAATCCCTGAAAACGAAGTAAGCTGTAGCTAAAGTGATGAATCGACAACACAGGATCAAATAGTTTTGTATGACTTTACTGAAATTGCAGATTGACCGATACTTAATAACATAAGTTAAATATACAATTCTGTAGCACCAATCGCACTAACTGTCCTAGTGAGTTACTTATTTGATCTCACAAATTTAGATTTTGTCCATACATTTAATACATTATGAGCATTTCAATAAGAGTTCAGTGATAGGAATTTCGAAATGTCTTCAGAAAAAAAAGCTATTATTACTTGCCTGAATGTTGCTTTTTATGTAATGACTACTTGCAGGTTATGTTTTCTAGGTTGAAGGTTATGCCTCTAATGCTTTTAATGGGCAAGGTTCGTGCAAAAGGTGTATAAAACAAAACCGGAATTACGCTACGTTAGAGATATGTCTCTTAAAACAGTAGGTATATAGCTGTGTATACTTTATTGCTTATTGTACAAGGTTAATATTCGCTTTATTGGCAGGTTTATTCCAAGGGCTAACCCTTTCTTATTCCGTGACCTATCTATTTTGGACCTTAACCCAGTTTCACTAGATTGAATATTTGACATTTATGGCTCTAATCCATCAAAGTTGCTATGGAATCAACAGGGTTAACCTTCTATGACAAAAATATAGTCGATACTGGAAGTTAGTGTGTGTGTGTTAGATAATATATCGACGTAGAGGATTCTAAAATATTATGCATAGGACTGTCATATTTGATGTGCAAATTCACGATGCTTAAAAGGTGTTAAACAGAAAATATCACATGCAGTTGTCATTGTTAGGTTTCAGAATTTTCAAATATTGACTATTTCATCTGTTCAAACGGGATAGACAGTTCGGTTATGATGTTGAATCAATGTTTACACCTTTTACCCAAGGAACACTTTATCGTTTAAATCATATCGAATAATGATCAGTCTTAAATATGGAACAGTACAAAATGCAAAATGTAAATTGTTAAACAACCCTGACACCCACTATTGCATGAATAATGCTCTAGAATGTCTATTATGAAAATATTTAAATTGTTTATTCCGAATAATGCTGTAGCAATTATTTTAATTTCTTATCAAGTGTACATTGCCACAAATAAGTTTCTTAAAAATATGTACGTTGGCTTTTGATTGAAATTTACCAATTCTATTCAACAATTATAGATCATAGCGGATAATAATCAATCGTTTTCTAGATATGGGTTGCCGAATGTCCATGCAGTGGTTTTCAGTAATAACGTGCAAAATAAATAAAGTGCATTTTTTAAATAATCTTCCTTTGTCAAGCTGTTTATTGATATTATCTTATATATAGCTGTACTGTTTATCCCTTAAGTGAATCCCTGATAAATTATCGTTAAAAAGGTAACGTTTATATAGCTTTATCATCCTTCGGTTTGGAGAGTTTATACATTACAAAGCGGAAAGAGCAATATTTACAACATAAAATTTCACATCCCCCAAAATAATTCCAAAAACGAGTTTATTCTTATTTTAATAGAATCAGTCCTATTCTGTCTGTTCTGAAATGCAAAGAATGCTGGTGGCCAACCTTATCAATATATGAAGTCTTCAGTCTGATAGGGGGAAACGCCTGAACTCGATACATTATCTTTATGTTGAAGCTTGAGTGGTTTGAAAACACTCCACCCGACCACCCGATAAGCTGATTATGGGCAGGTCAGGTTGGAGGGTAGTTGGGGAGAGATTTCTGAGTAGTGAAATATGAACCGACAATCATAGCCAATAGACAGAGTGAATATGACAAAATATTACACTACAAAATCAATTATACGATCGATAAATATATTTGAGCTTTAAATCAGGTAAGAAACTTGACACCATAACACTTGCTGTCAGCTTCTCACCCTAAATGCCATTTAGAAAGTGAACAAATATAACAATAATGTAATATGGTGTATATTAAAACTATTTTTAAATTGATTAATGAAATAACTTTGATATTGCAGATACACCACCGATATTGCTTCTAGAAATTGGAGAAAGACGTTGAATCCTCTTAAATAATTTGAAAGTATATAAGAAAATTCACCTTTTATTTTTGTCATTATTGTAGTTCTTCTTATAAATTTTATTTTGGTTGATTTGAGGAGAAAGTGGTGACGTACCTCTCTCATTGAACGACAAGCTTGAGGTATGTATACCAATACTCGTAAATATACTAGACAGCCTTTCTCTGTATGTCAGGTTTGACTTATGCATTGCTAAACAGAAATTCCCCTTTCACTAAGTACAATAACAACCAGGGCTTAGCTTGTTTGTATTGCACTAGTTTCAATGGTACAGCCTGGTATGATATAGAATATAGTCACACTGAACAACCCGCGGTATCTTTTGATATGTTGGTTTGCTTATATTAGATTCAATTTTAAAGTGCACCCGGTATGAATATTAAATGGGGTCATACAAAAGTGAACCACCTACGGATTGTGCTGTATAAAATACAATGCAGAATATCAGGAATGTCAGAAAGTTCTATTTGTTTAAGAATATTACTATTTAAATGATTTGATTATTCTTTTATTGCCCTAGATTATCCATATCCTTCCCTTCGACAAGTACTGTCTTTCCCAATTATTATCAGTGTCAATAAATGTACTTCCCTAGATAATCAATGAACTTCTTCATGATATCTAGATTTCCCTATGATAATCAATGTATATCCCTGGATAATCAATGTATATTCCTGGATAATCAAGGCATATATATATTTAATACTTAATCTCTCTCTGAATTACACTTTTCATTCGATATAAATTACGTTATAATTAAATATTTTCCTTTATGAATGAAAGTCTATTTCTTGATAACCATTGCACTTACCTTGAATAATCTTTTTTTTTTCAATTATATAACTTTCTATACGTTGTTTTTTCTAAATATTTCCTAAGATAATAAAGGATTGCACTTTGGTGATGTCTCTTACTGATACTCCATTTAACTTTGCTACCCAAGACATTTCTCATTGATACTCAATGGCCTTCAATGTACGATATCAATGTGTTTTGCTAAGATAATACAGATATTTATCTTGATAATCAATGCATTTGCTTTATATAGTATCCTCAATGTATTTCTATGTCATGCTATCCATAAAATGTAAATGTAGTTTTCCCTTTGATAACACATAGCTTTCTTAATGATACTAAATTACTTGTAATGCGATGCGATACGAGTGTATTTTTCGTAAAGATAATTAAAGATTTCCCTTTAATAATCAATGCCCATTCCTTGATAACCAATGTATTTCCTTAGATAATCCATAACTTTCTAAATGATACTAAATGACTTTTCTTACAACTTTAAATGTAGTTCCTAAGATTTGCAGGATGCCTATGCCTTTCCAAATCACACTAAACAACGTTGTTTACGATCTAAGTGTATTTTTCTATGAGATAGATAAGGAGGATTTCCCTTCGATAATGAATGCCCCTTCCATTATAACCACTACATTTCCCTTTGATAATACATAGCTTTCTCAATTATACTCAATGACTTTCAATACTTTTTGTAAGCTAATCTAGGATTTGCCTCTGGTAATCAATTATGTATTTTTCTTGATAAACAGTGCATTTATCTTAAATTGTTTATCCATTTATCTTTATTCTTACGTTCTTTCATTATGATATATTTTTGTAAAGATACGCATGAACATCCCTATTATAACTGGTGGTGATTTTTGCTATGGTAATCCTTGTGATTGCTGTCACATATTCTATTCTAGAACCACTGCAAATTTCGACAGATGATAAAATATTCACTAGCTCAGCATCTGTCAGTATCGTGCGTGACCTCAACTCTTGCATGCGATTATTAATTCATGAATACGATCAGGCCACGTGATCACAACAACCCTTTGTCTGAGTCAGATCCGACCAATCTCGAGATATCACAACCTTAAGATTTGTCTGTCCTTTCAGGTATCATATTGCGTAAACGGACACTTATATCTCCTTTAAACCAGTATACACTGACTTCTCATATCCAGAAATTCTGAATTCTTTAACTGAATATTGCATGTGTATTTCATTTTCATGGTAGAACCATAACTTGAAATCACAATAATTAAACATTTCATTTAAAACCCTTTTGTATACGTAGTAGTAGTAATCGATAAGAAAACAATTTCCTAAGTTTACCATTATTGACAAATTAATGTTTATTACAGTTTTTGTTCTAAAAGATCATTTGACACCTGTTCAGTGTCCAACTTTGATTATGGTAAGGGCAGACCTTGAAAGAGCCTATGATATTTGCTACAGGGGTCAACTCATTCTGTTAGCATCAGGTAAGATTGGGTACTCTTATCAGTGTGTTATGCGCTTCAGGGATGATTTATGTACTTCTAGTGTAATGATCAGGGTTATTCAAATACTGATAACGATTTATTGGTTATATTTACAATGGCAATATGTAAAGTGTCTCTAAATAATATATGATATAATAGAAGACGTATTTATCTTGCAGAAACTATAGCCGCATCTTAAACTTAGTGACATTATGACCCTGTAGCTTCATCAGATATGTAGCGCGAATATCACTGTTTCAATCACAAATTTCATATAGGGCAAATTGATGACATCATCGATAATCAAATGTAAACGTTCCGATAATTATCTACAATATCTAGGATAACTATCGGAACGTAAACTCTGGATTATCGAGGATGAACAAATAATGGTTTCATTTTCCTGAACTGTGTATATTGATATCAATATTGTCATAAACAATCGAAATCAGTACTAAGATAAATGATTGTAATTCGACTGGTACATTGAATATCGTCCTTAGATAGATTGGATTCAATCAGTTAAGATTTCAATAAAATGTTTCATTATTAAACACATTGAAGGAACCTATCAAATAATAACAAGACAGCAAACATTTGAAACAATTACATTACGTCAGTTTATCGTCAATCGACTAATTTAGGGGTTTTTATTCGGAAGGTTTGTTCAGAGACCCTCTTATTGACTTGAAAATTAGATGCGCCTGGTGATACTATACGTTCTTTATGTTGAAGGATCTTGTTTGATGTACAATCATATAACATATCGCCTAATATTAAGAACAGTTATAAATTAACAATATTGGGAGCCTAAAGTGTAAAAATCAATGCTTTCCTAAATGCATCTCTATTACCCTATTCTCGTCAATATGATTCACTGTTGCCAAAATCATTTCGATGCATCATAAACTGTCAATTCCGCCATGTTCACTATACTATACATACACCCGTCTTGGTGTCATCTTGTGAACTGTGATTCATCTTGATGATATGTGTAAGGTAGGTAATATACCTAACGTGAATCATTCACAGGTAGCCTACTGTTGATAGGATGGCTTTACAAATATCTCAAAACAGAAATGAGTATGAAATGCGTGGGTAGATGCATAGATGTAAAGGTATTTTACCTATCATGTCTATGAGATATTTTGCATTTATCATTTAAGACAACATCGCAGAATAAAACATTGCGCCGTATTGAATGAGTGGGTTGTTAGATTTTCTTGACATGAATCTCCATTCAAATAAATTACGTTAAGCTGTGTAGTCACCAACAGAACCTTACTTCCGCAGTAGATTGGATTTTTCTTCCATGTCCTTACTGTAAAGTTAAACAATGCAGCCCTGCTTATCATCAAGTCTTGATGAAAACTTGTTTTAATTGTTAATTCAAAAGATTTCCCCTCTATGTTACCATAAGGTTGAGAAAACATTTGTGGTTGTTTAATATCTTTCACTCAAAGAGACTGACTTGCTGCTCTATTTTTACACTTCTTCCCAACCGTTGAGTTCTAAAATACAATACGTTGACTTGAGTCATTCATAATCGTTACGAGCGCGGAAACATTCTAACCATAGCGAAGTATGTACATGTTTATAGAGCCTTTCAGAAGGTGAATAGTTGGTTCGATATAGCCATGAATTGGGCTTTTTATACATACAGCTGTTTTCATTTCGGTAGATATACATTCATAATTCATAACTTTGTTATTGAATGGAATATACACCAACACTGGATGTATATGCTTTGCAATGTGCGTGGTTAAATGTTATAAAAATATATCATCCATGCATGAAAAGATGCGACAGCTTGCAGTGTTTGTTTGTTTAAGTATCCATGGAATGTGAATCCACGACTCTGCATGAGTTTGAATTACAATGAAAAACCTCTGTGCTGTTCTGATGCTTGATAAGATTTACAAAAGATGAATAAGTCCCCGATATTTTAAAAATACACATTCAAAATGTCCATTCTGTATTCGCAATGGTCGACATATTTTCAAGAAGTTTTAAAGGGATGGTCTCGTTCCACTTTTTGACACTTTAGGATTTTTTATGTTTTTAGTTTGTGTTGTTTAGGAACCATTTAAAAAATGCTAATGTTATGATCAGAAGGTATGGAAAAGGGTGTTAAAAGGCGAAGAGGATAAAAATAAATGGTTAAACAGACCCACAGGAAAGTAAAGGAAAATAGTACAGATCGACAACTATAGGAAGTATTTTACTGTGAGGTAGAACGGTAGACTAAGACATTTAACCAATTTCCTCATCTCTTCGCGTCCCATTCAACTGAAATGTATTGACCGTCCATACAATAAAACAATGATTCTTCTGTGGTCTCGATTATCGGAATATCTACTTAAGGGGTGATTTAGCAATTGCAGTACAGTAATATTTTCACAGAACATAATACAACGACATAAGACTAGAAGGCAATCAACAATTAGCCTAATGGTTAAGTTTTGTTGTGAATAAGGGTACAGATTGACAAGAAGACAAACTATTTGATTGGTAGATATAGTACTTATGAACGGCAGACTAAGACATTTCAGCACTTTCCTCAACCATTCAAGTCCCATTCAACTGAAGTTTATTGATCGTTTATACAGAAAACAATGATTCTTAAAAGGTCTCAATTATCAAATATATACTTAAGGAGCGTTCAGCAATAGCAGTACAGTAATATTTTCACAGAACATGACATAAGCCATAATACAACTACATACGACTAGAAGGCAATCAACAATTAGCCTAATGGTTAAGTATTGTTGTGAATTAGGGTACAGATTGACAGATAGTACTGGTGAACGGCAGACTAAGACATTTCAGCACTTTCCTCAACCATTCACCAATTCAACTTAAATTTATTGTTTATTTTCACAGAACATGCTATAAGCTAAAATACAACGACATAGACAGACAGACAAATTACTTACTAAAGTCTCACCTCTGGTTTTACATAAGATATATTTGGTAAAATAATACAATGTAAAATATGAACCACCCATATATTGGGTATGAGAGACTAAAAATACATGAAGGTAAACATAAGACTAGAAGGCAATCAACAATTAGCCTAATGGTTAAGTTTTGTTGTGATTTGTAAACTCTCTTTCTCCTTCACGTTGAGCTGTACAAACACTCTCATGTACGACAAGAGTATACACACACATGAAAGGATAGGTATAAATACACTCGTCATGTTGATCTTTGACTTTCTTAGAGAACAAACATTGGTAATGAAACAATGTTTCTTTCAAATCCCCTTAACACGTTCTTTTTTCAAAATATCAAAACAATGCCCATTCAAATCGTCAATTTTTTAAATTTACGATAAAGTTGATTGTTTAGTATTTATTAAAATTGAGAGAAACTATATAAAACTGTTTTGTATTAACATCTGAAGTACATCATGAAAGTAATCTTAATTTATTCAAACAAATATCGACTACTGAAACTGTAATTGAGGATATTCGTAAAAATATATTTTGAAATGTTTGTCTTTTAAAAAATAAATAGCGGTTAAAATATGCATTTACAAATGGAAACATATAATTGAAGACTTTGTCTACAAACCAATGTAGTGTTTCGATATTCAAGGTGTAATTTAAAATATATTAATATTTCAAACCAACACAATTGTACTTAAAAAGAGCTGGTCTTTATTAGTTTGATTAATAAAACTTATTACGAAACATAATACAAAGCGATGAGGGAGAAATTTGACAAGACATACCTAAAAGACGGGCTTTTGACACACATTTTATGACCTTTTCTTGTTTATGTTAATTATTACAAAAACAATTTCATAATGTATGCAAAATTAAAACGAAGTTGCACTTTATATCACACGAATATGTTAATTTATCATGTTTGATGTTTTGTTTATGACAGGTATAGCGGATGACAAGTAAATTAGTTCACAAAAGTCGTTTTTTCCTCGACATTTTGAAACAGTGACCCTAGTTAAAATTCCCTTGCGTTAATCACTCATAAAAACTAACCACAAAAGCTTTGCAAACATGTCTCGCGTTGAGTAAAGAGAGCGAGATTAAAGGGGGATAACTCTAGACGACAGCTTTTCATCTTTACAGTACCCCACTGTGACGAAACATCGTGACCTCACTCTGACCTTTGTTCATGACCTTTAAGGAACATTCTGATATATCACTCTGTAGGTGTATGCATGACAAAGGAAATGTTTTAGGAATGTGTATTTTAAAAGAGATGACAAATAACATACACGATTTTACTTATTTATTATTGTTTCACTCTAATTTTGAACCCGTTGTTTCTTCTACAATACTCAGTCAAAAGCTCCTTGTTACCAACGCATGTCAAATATACGATGTAATACTTAGGTATGGTTGTTAATTGCTTTGTGTTTCGGAAAGAACTTCCTATGAGGCCTAGAAAAAAAGTCCGCCCAATCCCCCTGCATCGAAACTTGTTTTCAAGATCTTGCCGAGTGAAAAATGGAATGTAGTCCCGTGGCCGAGAAAAAAATCTTTTATGTTCTAAATGCTTTCAAAGACGCAGTGATAAAGTTATTCAAAGGTTTTATTTTTTCCCTTCATGTTCAATAAAAATAAAAATTGGAAACTTAAAAAAATCCCCGTCATCGCATCATTTTTGCCTTAATGTAAAGACCAGACACAGTTTTCATTTTTTTAGGCCTCATTCCTAATATAGCATTCAATAGTACAGGTGGCTTTACCTTTACCTTTACCATAGGTCATAATAACGATTGAATACGACGTAACGATTAAGTATGTTCGTACATTTTGGTGAGGACATTCCTTTCAAGCTGATCAAGAAATTTTGCAAATAGACACTTTTCTGATAATGTATCTCTTTAGATTCCGTTCACATACAGCCCGGTAGAAATATCTCCTCTAATGCCTGTGACAATTTAAGAAAGATATCCATAAAGTAAAGTTATTCAAAACTATCAATACCCTGAAGGTTTTTCTATTCTCACTAACAGCTGGACATTGTCAATAGAAATGATTTATCCCATACACGGGTTTGTTATGAAGATAAGGCGTAGGACATAACAAAAGGTTGACGACTTGGCTCTACAAGGACAGATTTTATAGTTGGAATTAGCCGCGTTCACAGAGGTCAACTGCGCCTATATATCTATCAACTTGGGTCAGATCACACGTATGGTTACACACTAATTTAAGTGCGTTAAGATAGCACTTTTACTGAGTTATTTGTTCGCACATTATACTGAGCAAAACAAGTAAAGGACCACTTAATGAGGATATTTATATTTCTAGGTACAGCGCTCCTACATCATTACCTTGCAGGAATTGTACTTTCAAAGCTGCTTTCATGCACTAGGTGCCCATTTTAACAGCTACTTGCCTAGGGACACAACACAGACTGATAGTCACAAATGTTTGGTGTCTCCACCGGGATTCGAACTCGGACCTTTCGGATGAGAGGCCAGCTTGTTAACCTCTACGCCACGTGGTCCACACTTAATTTAAATATCAATTTTTATTGACTTCCAAAATTCTGCGATTTTTTAGATTTTTTTCCTTCATCGTTTTCCATTTATTCATTATATTTTTAATCAGTATTTTTGCATGTGATTTTGGCCGGGAAGTTATGAAGGATTTTCGTAATGATATGGTTTATGTCAATTTCTTTATTTCTTTATAAACGCTTTCGAAAACTTCTCAGCTGTAGACTCTTATTCGTGCATAAGATGGGCACTACACTGTTCTGTTGCAATTTCAGTTTCAGAAAGTTTAAATAATTTTTCACATCTGAGTTTTATGTTTTTAAACATCGTCGATAACACACAATTGCATGTTGATTATTACATCAGTTTTTCTCCTGGCAATAAGGTTTTTCACTATATTAATCAAATTATAGTCAAACAAACCAAAGATTTGTAGAATCAAAGAATCAAACATTTTTTTAAATGCAATGGTCATTAATTTTACCGTGTAAGTCAAAAGCTGACCATATTCTTATTCTTATTTCTATATTTGTTCACAACCCAGCATCAAGTATCATGTTAAAAGATGTTGGTTAATGGATATGTCAGATATCACCGATAAATAACATTCATTAGGCAGCATGTCAAACCAAAAGAAAGGCCAATCAAACACGGATTGTCTCTGCAAAGCATAATTTGCAATTGCACAGAAAATGTTAACATGAAGCAAGCAAAGTGGGATATTTTATGAGAGCTTCAAAGTGTTCCTTTATCTGTCTCCAGATTACGATTTCCTATTACATACCACTCAATTATCTCTGTACCTGTCTTCTTGATAAGCAGAACGTCACGATCTGTCACAGAATGACATTAATACATGCACATATAACGTGTTCTTCCCAGATATTATGGGCTTATCAGAGAGTCCCTCTAAGAGGAGAAATTTTACCAATGCAATCGTTTCTTTTGAAAAACATTTGAAAGATCAAAATCAGTACAATAGAAGAGGCACTCTTTGAGGATGTATTGGTCTGTTCACAATCAAATATATATTGATAAGATACTCTTGAAAACAATCCTATTACTCATAGAATATGCTTTCACTTAGTAAATAAGAAAAAAAAACAATTGCCATCCGGACGAACAATACTTGTGATATCATCCGATCCACGTCATCTTCTCCCTGAACACCGGTATGTGTACTCATCTCTTTGAAATCAACTGAAACCTATTAATAGTATACGTTCTGACATTAGACATGCTCTATAGGGTTCATGTCAGGTGCCCTTGTGTGTGACCTTTCACCTTCTGTAAATTAATCGGATTACTTAGATATCAAGCTTAAATATCAAATTCTTCTGAAATTCGGCAAAACAAATTGCCTAAATATCAATTCTGCTGAAAGTCAACAAAACAGATTGCTTAATATAGGATTGCGTTATAAACTTCCTAGCTCCGGTTTAAAACTTCTTATTGGTCAAAATATTAAAAGAAAAAATTCGCGATGATTATAATAATAAAGGATATGTGTTTTAAACGTAAGTGAAAAATTTTTTCGGTCATGGAAAATAAACCACACCCTAGTGTTTGTTTGTGTGCAGCCATGTTTGTTTTTATCCTGATATCAATACGTCGATAATATCTGAAATATTGCACTAGAGAGGCTTGTCTATAACACCCACACTAACTCGCTCCACCTGTTATGAAATTATAAAGGTTGAGTTTATCAAGTTTTTTTTATAATAACAGATATAAATATGCAATGATTGTGAATAAGGATGGACAAAATTATCGTCTCTGTCACATGTTCTCCATGCTCACATGATACAACTTCGATGAAAAATAGATCACTGGGTATAACCTATTGACTAATATTACTCGAAAGCTAAATATATAAAAAACTACGTTAATAGAACAATTTTAGTACTTTAATTTTCAGAAGAGGATGTGCTCGGAAGGTCATTTCTTTCTCCCGAAACGACCAGGATAGATTCCAGATCCGTTTTCCAATTGTGTCTTTTCGTACTCTAGCATCAGTTTAACGCACGCCTCGGTAGCACAGAAATTGACCCTTGACTCAGATGATTGGTCACTTTGTGACGTTCCCTTAGACGACTGCATTCCCTTGTCCATGAACTTGGATTCCAGTTCTAGTTTCGTTGATTCTGGTTCTGGTTCTGCTGATTTTAGTTCTGGTTCTTGGGATGGATTGCCTCCTCTTGGAAACTCATCAGTGATGACAATTGCAATGTGAATGATGACTGTTGTCCACAACCATCTTCTCAGTGGCCCTGAAAAACAAAACAACAAGAACTATTGTTTGTTGTTCTTTTTTATTTTAACAAATCTGGTTAGTTTAATTCCATTTCAACTGTTTGGTGGTAAAATATGGTGTCGGGGACACATAACCATCCAAAATCAGCATGCAAACGTATTTTGACAGAAAGGCAGATATTTGAGAAACCTTGGCTGTAGAATAAAAATAAGTTGAAGTCTTCTGAACAGTGCCCAATTCTGCCCGACAACGTCTTTTAAAGCTGCGGAGAAAATTTCGAGGGCTTTTATCAAGAACGAGAACGAGAAGATCCTTTTTCAAAACTTTCACAAATCAAACGAGATTTCTGGAAGAGTTGAGAATGAAAACTATGGTGTTAGAAATGGCTTAAAAAACACTCAAAAATAAAGTCAGAATTCAATCAATATTAATTGTTTCTCAATTGTTTGGCTCAGTATATAAACATCGTTTAGAATCATTTAATGGCAAGATATAATGTTATGAATCTCTTTTCCGTTTTTGTTATGGGGAGGCATACTTTGCTTAATACTGAACGGTGTTAGTATTCAAAGCAGCACTCTTTCTAACAGTTCAAGTCAAAAGATCTTATACCAACACCTATTTGATTAAGAACACATATGAGACTTTTTGAGAAGCCCGATTTGATGCAATACAAGTTAGTATTAAAATCTCCTTTTTCGCTTAATATTTATTAAAGTGTTAAGAATGTAATAAGTAGCACAGTGTGGTCCATTTCTGAGTAAAGGGTGTTTATATAATAGCATAGATAGTTGATAGACTCTATGATGCAGATGCCTAATGTTTTCTTTAAGGAATCAGATACTTACCTTCAGCCATGTTTGACACCCTGGAGCTTTACTCAGCCATTTTTTTCTTTCCGTGTCCACTACAAAATCTCGTGAATGCCAAACAATCTTATCTCTTTGTACTATGCGGGCCGGAATCCGGATTCTTATCTCCCAAACACTGTCTAACACTAGAATATAGGTTACTAAGGCATTAAAAATCAGAATCACCTAACAAACAATTCATCGGTGTTGGAAGGGTAGGTACTGTCTGAGTTTGTGGTCAGATGTTTGCGGTCAACACGGTCATATATAGAAGATTCCTTTAAAGAGATGCTGGTACCGAATGTTTCGTACAGTTTATTCTCATTGGCCTGGTCATCACATGGAATGGACAAGTTATTCGATGAAAACAAATATATTAAAAAGGATTTTTCTAAGCTACAAAACACAACAATGCATTATCCAATTAAATGACCAATTTTATTAGAGATTAGATTTTTATTATTGTCTTAGTTAATAAAGTTATAGTTATGATAGTTTTTAAAGTACATTGACCTCCTGAACATTTAGAAAGCAGTTGCTGTATATGATGACAGTTTTTGCAATGATATGTTTTCAGTATTGACAGTAACTGAACGCATATTAGTATACCAGTTTATAATGCCTTCACGGTACATGAACATATACTCTATCAGTGGTGGCTCGTGGTTATGCGAAATGCTCAGTCAACCGCTGTCAGGGTAGTTCAGCAAGAACAGGCGCAGGTGTCTGGATGAGTAGGTGACCCGCTTTATTTGTTGATAGACTGAGCCTTTGAAGAATTAATTACATTCTCAACACTGAGCCATAAGTTGAGAGATTCACGGTATTTAGTTTGACAACAGCATTTATTTTAAATGTGCCCCTGTTCACCAAGCAGTGCCTCGGTTGCAAACTTCTACGGAGTTGAGAATGTAATAGAAGAGATGTTTGTCTTAACACAATAGGAAAAACGTGTGTTGCGCTTTAAGCATATCCCTTTGTGGAGTTGATTCAGCGGATTATATTTTTATTTAGGAACAACACTCATTAATTATCTCTTCTTAAGTCAACACAGATTCCAACATTCTAACCTTTAAAGAGATAGGATCACATATGTCAAATTTTGAAATCGATGTTATTACATCGGGAACCACTAACTGTCACTGAAAATAACAAGTTAAAGGTCATTCAGTACATTAGAGCGAAAATACGGCCATTCAAAGTCGGGATTTTGATCGAAAACTGAACAATGTGGCTCGAGTGGCGCGCACAAATTTGCCAAACGTAATTTTGAAACCTTGTCATAAGCTGACAGGAAGATATATTCGATTCGATAGTATTTATTAGGTATTGTAACTAATAGGTAGATTAATTGGATGCTTAATTTCGAATATTAAACGTATTTGAGATGTTGCCTTAATTTTTCCATAAAATCAATCATTTTAAAGATATTATGCATAAATGGATATATTTGCAAGTCCAGTGATGAGATATGAACTTCAATCAGCATATGAGATATTTTGTAGCTTATTAAAACCAAATAAAATTTTAAGAAAGATACTCTGTGTCACTTTAGGTTAGCCTTTTTGTACCACTATTATACTGCACATCATGTAATATTATATTGATGTATTATATGTACATTGATTTATAGCGATATCTGCTTACTGCCATTCAGATCAATGGGTGCGGATAGATTGTGGAGTAGCTCTACTTACTTTGATTTATTGATTTTTCAATCATCTTAAGATCTTGAGAGATATGTCAAAGGTAAGTAGTGTTAAAAGGTAAAAAAAATGTATTCCTTCCGAGTCGGTTTCAAACCCAATCAAGCCTACGTGTATTTTCCAAATGTTGAGAAGGAAAACTTAAACAAATGTTTTCCAGTAGGCTAGTGATATATCAAAACAAAGCCTGATAACAAACAACTCGTTTCGGTTTCAGGTCCTTCAAAGATGCCTTTTCGCTGTGATAAAATGACATAAAGTTTTAAGTTGACTATTTTCTATTCACGGTGAAAGTTTGTTATGTTCATTTACAATAAGATTTTATTAAATATCCCTCTTGTTTGACAGCAAAGACCAAAAGATATGCTTTTCTTTGCCTAAAATGGTTTGGTGTGGAGATAAAATACTCTTATACATAGGTGGCGAATGTATATCTAACCGTTATTGTTTCTTTATTACGATCAATTTGTTCTATCTGTCCATAAATTATGACGTTAAGTCATTTAATTTTTTAGGTTTCCTATTTTTGTTTGCAAACATAATATATAATTGTGTGTCAACTAATCGCCAAGTAAAACGTACTATGAATTCCGGTGAATTTGGCGCGGTTTATGATGTTTTCTGACATTTGTTAGACATTTCGAAATGCTACGTCTTTTAAAAAGTATAATAACCAAAAGCTTAGTGTAGTATGCATCGCTAATATTTCCTCTTCAAACAACACCTGATAGACGTTTAGAGAGAACTAACGATTTGAGTGTAAGAATTTAATACTTTTCAGCCCCAAGATGTAAATCCCTACACAGTGTTAAATATTAATCAGATAAACGTGTGAACATCTGAAAACACTCTAACAACACATTCTCTGATCAAGTCATAAAATGTTAATACAACCTCTGGGAGAAGCCTCAATCACAGTTAGATGTGCAATCAGCTGTTAAAAACTTTTTATCATTTTATAACTGGATCATTAAAACTGCCATTTGACAAGACTTTCATTTTCCATGCGAAAAGTTTCTTCGTTGGCCTACAATTTTTAAAGGGCTGTAATGCATTTGTTTTGCCTCTAGGGGAAATTGCCGGGTCATGGATCTTGTCTAATTCGAACAGAGGTTGAAGTAACATTTCATGACTTGATCGACCTCTGTCGGGGGAGAATGCGACATCACAAGAGTCGAAATCTGAATTTACAGGCGCTTCGTCAAGACAATGGCTGTGTTATCACCCGCTAGATCAAATTTTCCTTTGACACAACATATGACATGCGCTTGGAAAAAACGTTTGTGAAGTATTATATTATATTTACTGATAGGGATAGAAAACTTCATCGATCCCTGTTATTTCCACTCGTGAAGAGATGCTTTATAACATTCGTGTGTAGGACAGGTATCAACAACAATGGGGGTCCGAATTTCTAGACCCCCATTTTTTATTCGAATTTTCATTCTTGGTGTGTTGCATTTTGCATTATTTTGTTTATGTTGTATTTCAAAGTTAAGAGTTTATCTATGACCCATATTGTCAATGTAATTGTGTCAAATCGGTGTTGGTTTATACTCGACCATACATTTATAAAGGCCATTCTTTATAGGGATGAACAATAATCTGTTGTAGTCAGAGATTTAACATATTGTTGATAAGCTGTTAATTCGAAATCACAAATATATAGAATGACAAAAACAGATTTTCGTGTGGAAATAAAAAAGAAGATGAATATGATGTTGTATTTATATTAAAATATAACAAGAGTGTAAATTGTTAACAAAAATGTTGAAAGTGTATATGCCTGACATACGAAAAGCTGTATAAATAATTGATACTTTCGGCCTCATGAAAAGATAAACTTCGTGCTTACATAACTGAATTATTAAGCGTGAAAACATTTCACCAAAACTGTTAATTGCCATGAAACAGTTTTAATCTTATCACTACATTTTCATAATCATTATCAATGATAATTTTAAAACATTGTTATAACAGTTTGAGCATACAAATGAAACAATTAGGACGTCATAGAACCTTATACGTAACCGTTATCCATTGAGCAATCTTCAAAAAAAAAACTAATCACATGAAAAATGACGTCACAATCATAATTATTTCAGCAAATGAAACAATATTTACACAACGTTTCCTAACCAACGAGAGCATGATTTCTTGTACCAATAACATGAACAAATCACGGGATCATTGACGTCATAATCCTTTCAGCCATCCAATGAGCGATCTAGTAATCAACAATTGAAGTTTCTATGACGACATAAAGAGTTCAGTTAACCCCATCTTCCAACCAACGATCCATCCCCATTGTTATTTTGCTCGAACTCTTTCATCATCTCGACACACTGTTGCGTCTGACAGAAGGCCATAGTGTCACTAATAGATAGTTCATTGTCGTCTTCAAGTAGCATCTCTCGTATTTCCGGCGGAAGTGCTGTAAGGATTTCTTCCAATGTCAAGGCCTTTTTCTTAGTGGTTTCCTCTGCGAGTGGTTCGGTTGACACTGGTGCCGATTCTGTTCCGGAATATAACGCCCATAGCAGGACAAAGAACGCCAACGTGTTTGATGTCATTTCTGAAATTAAATTAGTTTATGAGGAAACTTCTTCAAAAACTTAAAGGCACTATAGCCCACCCTTAACGCTTAAATTGATTTTTTTTTCAGGGCATTTGAGTGCATTTGACCTTGCGTTAACTTTACATTAATGCATTGAAATGCATTCTTACAAATAGACATTTAATCCAATGAAAAAAGTTCGGACTGCCAAATCATCACAGAAGTCAAAAGCTATTGATAAAGACTGGATAAAAGCGAAAAAATAGATGTAAGAAAGCGCTAAACTAGGAATGAGTGCAGCTTTGTTTATCATATTTCAACCTCGTAACCGAAAACAAAAATTGTACTTTCTTTAAAGGCAAGGAATGATGTTGCTTCATGGTTCAGTCTAAGTAAACCTATCTGAGTGAAACGGGTAATATTGAGGCTAGGTTTACTTAGACTGCTTCCTGGTTCATTGACGAAACTTTTTCCATTTTCAATTTTGTCAGTCGGCGGTGTTTTTAAAAATGCTTCATAAAATTTAGGCCTTAAGAAAATTGTATATCGAATGAAATTAATTTTAATGAATGCAAACATATCCAGCTGCATTAAAGTTCATATTTTACTGTTCTTGGATAAACATTATTGCACTGCAATGTTAAATAAACAATGCCAATAGTTTTACTCCCATACAAAGGTTCCTGAAAGAGTTCTACTACCTTCACGTTCATACCTTCTTTCTAAAGGTTATAAAGGTTCTTTCTAAAGTTTCTCTACCTTCACTGTCTTATAAAGGTTCTTTCTAAAGTTCCCCAACCTTCACTGCATTATGAAGGTTCTTTCTAAAGTTCCCCTACCTTCACTGTCTTATAAAGGTTCTTTCTAAAGTTCCCCTACATTCACTGTCTTTTAAGGTTTCTTTCTGAAGTTATTCTTCCTTCACTGTCTTATAAAGGTTCTTCTACCACGAGTACCATCACAGTCATACAGAACGTATTGAACACCGTTGTTGTTATTGATACCAATACTTTCATTAACGTTGCCATGGTCAACATATGAAAATGACTGAAATCAACTTTTAGAAAAACATATTTCGTATATCATGCTGATTAGTGAAAACAAACGGTGAAGAGTAGATTCACATATACAAAAATGATTTATGATCCTTAAATAAAAGGAAAAGTAACAGCCATAAACATCTTTTCCACTTTAAAAAAGAAAAGATTAATTTAAAACCTTATTGTATCTTTAGAAATATGTTTTGTTAAAGTGAAATTCTTAGGTAAAAAGACTCTTCTGTGAGTATAACTCTATCATTGAGGATGTTGACAAACCATAAACATATATCTCTTTCGCCAGTTCAGTGTATTTACCAATTTTACAGACTCATATTTTATCCAGTCACATTTATCGAAGAGGGTTTCAGACAATTACCTGAAATGAATTTCAAATATTTCTATATTTCTAGTTTACTTACCTTTACGTAGGAAGAATGTTTATGATGGCCGCCTCCGTTAGGCGTAATCAACGTTCTAACTGTCTCACTAGTGGCGTCAGAACATACGTATATAATATAATGGACAAACTATCAGCACTTAATTGGCCAATACCATCGCAATTTAGATACAGCACACCTTCAGGAAGGTTTAAGAGATATTAACATTGACAAAATAAGATCAAAATCCTCCGATAAGATATGCCACTGCTATGACGTCATACAAGTTAATAAATACATCATCTCAGTGACGAAGCTTTATTGGAGGGAAATTTATAGTGCTTGGAGGATCTCAGTAAATCTATATCAGTCCAGTCACGTGACATGGGTGTGGCAAGAGGGTGCAAAGTTCACGTGCCTTACTGCACCTTGTACCTTTTCGAGATCGTTAGTAAAAATAACGTTTGAAATATTACCTTAAATACCTTGTTAGAAGACTTTGATTTTTTCTATTTTTTTCAGAAAAATGTAAACGTTCGGTATAGATTTTTAAAAATCTTTTGATATCAAGATTTAAAGGTATGATCCATGTCTGTGGACTTATATGTTTAAAATCAAAGTTTTATTTTTAGGGATCAACAACCAAAGAACATAATAATGAACATTCTTGTATAGAATAATAATTTTGATATCCAAACCTAAAGTTGTCATAAGGTTGTAAATGAATTTTTTTGTATTTTTCATTTAATTCAATTATATTCAATTCATTCAATCTTTATCAAGTATCACGGAAACAGGCCCAAGTCAAACATTGAACAATATCATGATAGTGAGAAAATTATTTGATACACCTTTATCTTAAATAAATCGTAACATATACATCTTAACCTAAGAGTTTCTTTTAAAGGGACAGTAGTAGTAGTTTGATTATTTTATATTTTAAATTTTTAACTGATAATTGTAAGTTAATGCTAAATGTATTTTTTGACAATATAAAAAATCTCATTACACAAGCCAATTATTCATAGTCAGAGGACAAAGTATGAAGATTCACGTAAAATCAGTTGGCGGCCATTATGTGTGAACACCTTTAATTCATTTTGTGTAAGAAATATATATCGCATGGCTAAACTTTACGTTATATATTTGAATTAGTACTGCTCCATTTTGTTTAAATACATCGTCTTTCAATTGGAACCATTAATTTTCATTTCCCATACATCACCTTATATTCCCCCTAAAAACGTGCTACTGCCCCTTTAAAACTTTGCCGAGCTGATTAGAATATCCACCAAACGTAACAAAAGATCAAATTAATGAATGGTACATTCGATTTAAAAGGAAGTGACAAGTAAATAATTTATCTTGAAGTTGAATTGCAACCTTTAAATGCAAAGTACCAATAAAGGTTTACTCATGTGTGTATTTCAGTGATTATTTAAAAAGAATTTCCACTCATATTTTGGTAGAGTATCGACAACATGCAGGGCTTTGATTAACAAGACGATGGGGTATCTCATTCCATTTGATTACAAAGGAGATGGAATTTACACGTAAGCCTATATAGTATGAACATTATCTGATCTAATGTTTTTAAGGTTCAATATTGACTCCTAAATGTCGTGACTATTGAAAGAAAGTTATTATGGCTTTCGGTTGTAAAATACGTTAAAAAAATTCAAGCGTTCTGACATCCTTATCCAAGGCCTTGTGCAGCTTATAACCTTTCGAGAAAATGACTAATCCTCTTATTGTGTGCAAATGTTCGATGTATGTATTTTAAAAACATTTTCAACATCATGAAATTGATGATTCGGGCCCTTGAGTGAGGAAAAACGTGTTGTTTAGAGACTTCCCCAAGCTGCATTACAACCCTTCATATCAGTGTAAATGATTCATTAAACGGCTCTAACATTAAAAGATATCATGAAGTATTTCAATAATGCATTTCAAATTCTTCAAAATTACTTTAAAGAAGCAAATTAATTGCATTTTTAAAATTAAATTAATTAGTTCAGGCAACTGACTTGTCATTTCTATATGATACTGCCTCTTGTCAAATTGTAATTGTAGAATATGTAACTGTATCTAAACACTTAATTTTAATGATACTACCAAACATTTGCCTTGCATTATGTCAATTAATCTTGATCTGGCTATAGCGCTACACCTCGCGAGTTAATATATCACTATCGCTCGACACCAAACAATTTTGTACATGTAAATAGTAAACAGATAGCGATAGTTCAAGTTTGATCTGCGTATAATAGACACTGTAATTTATTAATGATTAAAAGTATTTTAATTGTTATTTTCTCGTGATAATGTTAGATAATAAGATAACACTACATATTTGCTGTCCTTTTCCATGCTGGGTTTACATGCCTATTTGTGTATCATTGAAAGGGCACGTGTCCATTCGATCAGGGAGAAACGTGACTTAAATTATATTGAAAGTTATTCATAAACAATGTCATACATAAAACTAGATTTTAAAGCTACATAGCAATCTGGATAGATGTATAAGATACGATGAAATGTTTGATTGTTTAGATTAGTTTTAGGACATAGAATGACTCATTTATGGAAAGGCGATATAATGATTTGGTTGTAAGAACTTGCTTTCGTGGAATTGTGTCATGCTTTTTTTCACGTGTGAAATATTACCTATTTTAGTTTTTACACTTCCATTATCACTATATGAATAGAAATTCAAAATACATGTTAAAGCAATTTACGAAATAAGTCGAGCACTAATAGAGAAGAGAATATAAGTTTATTTTAACATTGATATTGAAGTCTTCCTGTAGAATGACCTTGGATAAATATAGCATTTTGTATGAAGACTCAACATTTCTGAAAACAAAATGAAACAATTCTATCCAGGACAAACGTGAACACTTTTCTTCATGTATTTTGATTTCATCTAAGACATATCGTTACAAAGTAGCTATTTAAGAAAAAGTATAAATATGATATACATCAAACATGACACTAAATCAAGTACGATAACAGAAAAATAATCTTTGCATTTATCTATCCTTCTTATAATGATTGTTCTTACCAACCTACATGTATTTATTCACACTTGTCATTTACACGTTTAATATTTGATATGAACTAACTTGTATACCAATAATTCTAATTTCAACACAAAATTTAATACAAAAAGCAGCTGTTGACATGATGGTTGATATATATTGAGACAATCAGCAGAAACATTTGATATTATAAAAGGTGTCGTTAATTTACATCTTCGATTTCCAAAAATGTCGTTATGAATGTTTGTCTTGTTGTATTTGTTGCAATTGTATCTGATGTTGTAAGACCAAAACAAAAACAACAAGAAGAAACACAAAGTACATAATACATAACATCGACAAAAATATCCTGTTATGATCATCTAATGATAATACAGAAGTATAACGAATGAAAAGTTGATAAAACAAGAAAAAAATATTATATTCTAGAATGCTCATGCATAAAATTTACTACCTTACTACCTGCGACACCGAGTGTCTGCACTAAGTTAATTTCATAAGACATTGTGGTATTGGCTTTTGGAAATAATTTATAGCAAGTTAGACCTCTATTTCATGCAAACAGACACCTGATTGACACAAATCTGTGAGCAAGTGAGCTAAATAGGTTTCATATCACTACGATAGGGTATCAACAGAAAGAATCTAGTTCAAACTAGTTTATAAAAAATGTTCTAGTTTCAAGTAAATGTTTGCAAATCATTGACAAATGAAGTTGCACGAGAAATTTGATGGTAACGTCAGTTACTGCCCTCTTAGCAGCCGACTTCCGGTAACGACCCAACGTCAAGACACCTGAATTCGAAGGACGCAACTCCGGAACGCAGTCTAAGTAAACCAAGCCTCAATATTACCCCTTTCTCTCCGATAATGAGTCTAGGTCTAGTAGAGGGTCGCGTGCGACGGCAGACTATTATGGCTTGATATGATGAGCTCTGATTGGTCAATTCGATACGTGGGCTGACGCGAACCTCTACTAGACTTCAATTTCTCAATATCTGAGTGAAACGGCTAATATTGAGACTAGGTTTACTTAGACTACCCCGGAACGTTTCCAGCCAGCTGCAGTCACAACAGCAACCATTCCTGACTGAGGCGGATATCACCATAAACCGTGAGTCGACGTTCTGGCGTTCTTGATTTACGGAAAAAGACGACCGATAACGACGTTACAATATCGCTCCCCAACGACATCCTCAGTGGACCATGACATTGTCCCTTTCTAGTCTAGAATTCCTTCCCAGACCAGATGCATAGGCAAAAGACAGCTATTGGCTACTTTTGGGATGAAAAGAGACGTTTGCGAAGCTTATCAAATCTGCCTTCAACTCTGCAGCAACTGAAACAACGTCTTTATGGAATGTTGAATACCATCACACAATCATGTCATACACGACTGATAACTTCAAAGCGACAGAGTGTTGACAGTGTTGAGTGACTCAACTCACCGGTCGCCCAAATGGGACTTTCCATTTTACCCATAATGCTTTCAGATGAGTGTTTTAAAGAATATATTTTTCTTTCGTCTACAATTGTCTGTTCTATTAAATACAACAATTTGTATCAACTTTGTGTTGAATTTTGTCTACACCATTTACATTCTTCACAAATTTTGTTGCAAAGTATATATCAACATAATGCAATCACAAATTAAGTTGGTAAACTAATCATCTCAACATCTGCAAGAATTACATATTACACGATACATCATCAAATAGCATGATATAATGGGGAGCGCTTTATTTCTATTTTGTGTGCACTATTGTTCATACCAACGTTTCCAGGTTTCAACACATTGTAGAGAAACAATAATGGTATATCAGACATTCTCCATGGTATTATACCATCAAGCTTATGCACAACTTTTGAGAAAGCTATTTTAATCATATGTATTTTATTTGATAAAATAAGCAAACACCATAGCATAAGTAAGGTCACAACTTGCACCTTACAGCAAAAGAAGATGTCGTAAAATCACTGTTTAGATTCCTCTTCACCCAAGGCCTATAGGGCTATATAACTTACAGTGTATGCTGTGACAAGGATCTAAATCGTGAATCTATCTCGGCGTCAGGTTAATTTTAAAATTTGATGAAAATTTATTGTCTATTAATTAGCTTTATCAGTTCTGGTATGTCAGTTAAGCTAGAAAAGTTAAATTTTGATGATTTTCTACATAATCATGTTTCGAGCTAAAGTTCATATTGAATGCTGTAATACACATTTATCACGCGTTTCAAACCGTTTTATTGTTTTATTACAATAAATGGTGTTGTACATTTTAGATTTTATTGGTCACAAAACTGTGGAATTATGATTGTGTTTTACGGAAATAGCTCAAATGTTTCAAGAATTAAACATACTTCTTCCTAAACGGTTAAAATGATAATTGAAAAATGATATGATTTTATAGAAAATAATGTTATTTCACTCATATAAGTTCAAGGTGTTACGCGGGAGAGATTAAGAGAGCTGTTTCACAAGATAATTGTTAAGTGTCAAGAACATATTTTAAAACTGATGTATCTTCATCATATCAATCATTATGCACTGGATTGTAAATTTAAAACAATGGTTGCTAAACGTCTATGTCAGGTAGATAACAATTAAAATTAAACGACATGGAGAGAAGTTTGCATAATTAGCTGCCTACTACTTTTTCCTCAAATATTACGGGGGACACAATTCGCCATGCCACATAGTCGGTACACCGACTCAACTCAGTTTAAATTATAAAAAACATATTGTAATAAATATTTCATGAATAAAAAAATTACGAATAGGTTTATGGTTGATTTGACATCTACATGTATACATGAATATTTGTAAATGTTATTAATAAATTTGTGCGTATGTGCACATTTTAATTTATAATTTTCAATTGCATTAAATCAACCGTCCAACAAATAACGTAACCTTTATGTTCTGTTTAACACATTTTTGATCATATTCAACAAAACAATTAATGTTAAGAATAAGTCAACAAAGAATAAACATATGCACTCAAAACTTTACAGTCAAACAGTTTTAAAAAAAAATACAAATAAACTGCTGATATTAATTTGAAAAGAATCATTCGCACATGTTTCACGTGTAAATCGCTAGAGGTTATAATCAGTCGTAATCCAAATAGTTTTCATACAACAGCAGACGATCCTTTTGCTAACAGAACGGCCCCGAACAGTAGCAAGCTTAGATTCTCGCAGGGTGGTTATATACCTTCAAGATGTCTTACGTTAGGCCGGACCTTGGCGATTATACAGCCGCTACCAACCTCATGTTCAATGAGAAAATCATGCAGCTAATGAAAAATGGAAAGAAGTTGTATCATTTCGGCTTCGGTCAAGCTCCCTTCCCTGTCATCGAAACTGGAGTGGATTCTCTCAAAGAAAATGCCGGGCAGAATGCTTATCTCCCAGTTCAAGGTTAGTATGTCATGTATTTGTAACATTTTATTACGTTTTTCAATATATTTTGTTTCTTTTGAATGTGTGTTAGATTTTGTTTACTTGTCAACTCTCTTGATTTGATTTCTCAGACAATATTTGCATTTCGTCATTTTTGTTTTCGAATGAAACATATAAGTTCACTGGGACCGTATACTGGTTTACTGATTAAATCCCCAAAGAAATCTTAGATGTGTCACAAATTAATAAAGGCATTATCGAACGTTTGTCACAAATTAATAAAGGCATTATCGAACGTAAACCTTTCATCACTATTACATCATTCGTTATGATTTTCTCCTTGAAAGAGGCGGAAGCTATTAATATGCAATTTTCTAACCTGCAGTGTGCATGCAGTATCTGTTGTACTTCACACGTTGTTTTGTTTTAGTTGCTAGGAAACGATACCACAAAATACGTACTATAATTAGCTTTCCGAAGAGAATGGCACACCTACAGCCCTTCCAGGGCACATTACAATAACGCACATGGTCTAAGCAAATATTACAGCTAAAATTACATATATAATGATACAGACATGTACAAAAACTAATTTTTCATTTGAATTTACACGATCGATGATATAGCCACTCATATGTATTTTCACGTCTTTATTAATTTTTGTCCAACGAGATCCCTTTTTCTTCAGTCAAGTGCGAATATAATTCAAGGTGACCCGTCAGTAAAAGGACTGGTTCCGCTTCTGGTTCCAACGATGACCTCATTTTGGAGGCAATGCGTCCCATTGTTATACGCTTCAATGGCAGTTTCTTGTGACCTTTGAAGATTCAACAGAGCATATACTCATGTTTGTATAGCTACTAAGTATGTTTCGGTCACGGTCACCTAATCGATGCGGATTTCTTCCTCAAAAGTACATATCAGTGATTGAATATCTCTCATTACATTTTTGTGTCAAATATACTGAAAAACTTGCGGGTTTTTCACTTATCTTGCTATGGAATACTTTTTGACTCATTGTTATCTATTATTTATAAATTGCACTTGAAGGCACTATATGATGAAAATTATTAATCATATTCATTCCATTTTCTAATTTTTGTTTTGTTTTTCGCTGACAACAATATGCATATTAAACAAATAGCGTCGCATATGTCAAATAAATTTGTTAAAAACTATCATTCCGACAAACTCAATTATCCATACTTAACTACTGTGTTTCTTCTTTATATCAGAATTAGACCTACAGCTAAACACACTTTAAATGTCAATTCATGTACTTTATTGATGTGTAATCTATTTGTGAATATATTGCCACGGATATTTTCTTTAGCAAGAGTGCAGCCAAATCAATATTTAATGTTTCTAAATGCATAGCTGAAGTGCATTTCAGAATATTATATAACCGCATCATTACAATCTAAATACATTTAGATCAACAGGTTTTATATGATGTCATGTTGTTGCCATCAATATTACTAAAAACTCAAGTGCTGGTGATATATGCAAAACTTGTCAAAGGAGTGAAACCATATCATTTTACAAAGTAAGCTGTCCATTATCTAGAATATTTCTTTGTTGCGGCACATCCCAAAATCCAAACGCAACGCATATGTTAAGAAACTAGAGTACTTGGTGAACACATCATTTCACAGTCGAGTAACCATCAATGCATATGCAGAGTGCAGTGGTTAGATAAATAAAACAATTTTTGGGTACATCAGATATATAGGTGACCTAAATCTGAATCCAACGGTTAGAGAAAAACATTTAGGTCATTAAATCCTAAAGGGACAGAGGACTTTTGGACCATTCTTGCTAAGTTCTGTCAATGTTATAGGAAATATAAGAGTTTATTGCATGGATCATGGAACATGTTGTCCGTTATTCCATCTATGAGAGTCGAGTTTAACATCACTGAAATCGAAACATCCTGCCGTCGCTCCTTATATACCAAAATTGTTCAAGGTTACATGTAGACTTATACTTGAAAACACTTCACGCATCGATACAGTAAAGTACAGCTGCATCCCAAAAGTTTGTTCACATTCTTGCGTATCATGAAATTTTCATGTTATCTGTGATGTTTTTTAAATATTGTAAGGGAGAGCGGGGTCAATTGTAACACTTTTACTTATTTGCCCGATTTGTTGCATGGGTCTCCGCGAACGATGAATAAACCACAAATGCAATGTTAATTGACATCTCGGCCTTTTAACTAAGCGACACTTGGGATTCTTTTACTTGCAGTTATCAAGTTATGATCAATTGAAAAAGGGTAACCAAACTATTTGAATTAATCAAAGTAAAAGTTTTTTGCTTTTGTATATATATTGTCTAAAAAGTTATAAACACCATTTGACATTAGTGATTTTTTTACTCTTTCTAAATATACATTTAAATATTCACAACTATAAATGTAGGCGATCGGAATTTTGTAATTAAGAACCTAACCAGTTATCCATATTGCCACTAAACAGGCGATCCCAGATCAAATTAAGGAACAAGTATTTTACAAGAAAAGGATGATCGCTTTCAGTGAAGTTAAAATACATATAATGCTATTGGGGCCCAAGAGAAGTCATAACATATTACATGACATGTGTACTTAACTAGAGACAAGTAGGTGAACATACTTTAGGGATGCAGCTGTACTAGAGATTTAATCTGACTGTGAAAGGTGAAAGTGACATGACATTGTGGAATACGGATTCGTTCATTACCGTTGAGGATAAATTTTCATTTCACCTTGTTTAAAGAATAACAACTGTGTTAACATCCTTTCTGAAATCAGATGATGAACTCAATAAGAATATATAGTACTTATTTCAAAGGAATCTTATGCCAGCGTGTTGAAGAGCCACTCCGTAAATTGTTGGGGTTATATTTGATAAACGTAATGAATAAGGTTATGTGATCGGGAAGTATCGACTGTTGCAAGAAAGTACCATTTTAAAGAAATACAACTAACATCTTATCATGAATATGAAATATGTCAATCATTAAACTTACTATCTGTATCTCAACATGATTTGTTTTGCATATCATCTTAAAGGTACTTTGGCCTCAATAAACATACGTGTATAAGGTACATGTCAGACTGACATTTATGTATCGTACGAGAAATGGTGTCAATGGATAAATCAGTATTCACTTTTCCTTCTGAATAAACTCGATGAAAGTAGGCCTCTTGGCGTCTTCTGTGCATTATATTCTCGTTTATTCAGTATGCATCACGAGCTTTTGGATTCCTTCTATGTCTGCATTTTTTTTTTACTTTTAAACTAAATATTCAAGTTCTTTATTCAGTAAAAAGTTGTTTTTTAAATAGATGTACTTTTCCTTAGTATATTCTTTTCCTGTAACTATATTTACTTCATCATGTCAGAAAGCGACCCGAAGAAACTGTTACTCTCACCAATATCACTTAGCGTGTTAAGTTGGTGTCATATTCTATTGAAATTTCAATTAGTTTCAAATCTCATTCACATTAAACTATTAATATTCAACATAGTGATTAATATATCCTGACATTTTTCTGCCATTCTCTTGCTTTATCACTTGAAACGCCAAACGGACATTTGTCGTTTTTAGATCATCTGGGATATAAGGCCCGATGGGCTTATGACATGACATTGTGTCCGGCGTCCGTCCGTAACCTTTGTGCAATTTCGACTTCTATTCCAGGAGCATAGGGCTAGAAAGCTGAAATTGTCTTTACAGACTCCTTGACTATAGTGACGATTATAATTTATAGCTTTGGTGGCCCTGTGTCCCCTAATAAGGGTAACAGGGGCCATGCCCTTAACACCTATTTTCATCGTCCTCTTGCAAAGCAGAAGCCCCAAATACTTGAAACCTTGTGTACAGACTTCTTGACTATATGAGAACTAGATTGATAGCTTTGGTGACCTTGTGGCCCCTCATAAGGGGCGCAGTGGCCATGCCCTTAAAACCCCATTTCATCTTCGTCTTACGAAGCACTAGCCCATAAAAGTGAAACCTTATGTACACATGCACTCCTTGACTAGTGGGCATTATAATATATAGCTTTGATGACCCTGTGGCCCCTGCTCAGGACCATAGAGGTTTGTCCTTAAATTCTAGTTCTGTCTTTTCTAGATGCATGAGACCGAGAAAGCTGAAATATTTTATAAAGACTCTTTAGTAATAAGGATTCTAAATTTTACATTTGGTGACCTTGTTGGCCCATACTAAGGCTGGGGAACAACAATTTCCACACCCTAAAGCAAACTTATACATATGAGCTACAGAGCCAATGCCTCTATTTTTTAAATCACAAATCGCCCAGCGTATCTTTATTGATTCATATGAATGATCCAACTCTATCAGCTGACAAAATTGATGCATCACTTGAGAATTCCCAATATGCATTCACCAAAGAGCTACTCCGTGGTTTCCATCAAGTTTGTCATTGATACGAACACAAATGGCTTATTTCAATACATAGCTTAAAGAATATCACACTTTCCTTTCAAAATGGCAATTACGCGATACATACATTGAAAAAACAGTCATGTATGTCCGCGGAAGGCAAATTCACAGGTCCTTTTTACACGGATACCAGTTATGTAATCTAGTAAAAAATTAACTCGTGACTGTCATTCTCACTCCTTTCGATCTCGATCAAATGACACTATTCATAAAGTTTGTGATATGATATCCCGAACAACTCACGAAGTGTTTTTTTGAAGATTTTAACTTAAATTGAAACCAAAACCTCACTCTTAATCCACCAGGTATCTCAGAACTGCGGAACGCAATCTGTAGGTTCCACGGGAAGTTTGACTCCCTGGAGGACCTGTGTCCCAGCAACGTTATAGTGGGGCCAGGCAGCAAGGAGCTCATCTTCCTCTTAATGAACGTCTTCAATGGCAGTAAGTATAAACGTACTCGCCTAGTCTACGTCCACAAAGAAACGTTGACTAATTTAGTTACTTGTCTACTTCCTACTCTTTAAACGTTAACCGATCTAGCTTCTACTTCCGATCTTAATTCTAAGCATTTTTTTTCTACATTCTCCATTCAATGAAAGTAAGTGATAGTTAAATGACTTCTACCACCGATCTATAACCATGACAAATTTAGATATAAAACACTTTCACTTATATCCTTGTCGTCTTCAATTGGCAGTCAGTGACGAATATATTTCGTCATCCAGCACTGATGTTATAACATTAACTGTGTAATATTTGAGTGGCATTCTAGAAGTTGGTGGTATAAGGAAGACAAAGTAAATTCTTTTGAATAAAAAGTTGTTCATCCATAGCTGTGATGTTGCTGTCACCATCATGGACGACATATAAACCACAGACGGAGTTGGCGGGCAAGAAGCCAGTCATTGTATCTGTTGATGCAGACAATCACTGGAAGTTGACACCTGAAGTCTTCGAGCAGGTATGTCCTGATTGACACCTCTTTCCTGTTCAGGTTCATGATTCCTGTTAGATTCTGGTATCGCGTCCGTTTGTTAAAACATTACGTGATTGACATACGTGAGCGTGTGTATATAAAGTTTCAGCTTGTCACCACGCCACTTGGTCGCTCTATCCCCTAATGAGTGAGTGATAGTTTTTAAATAGACCTCTTGTGTCATCACCATGTATTTGTTAACTCTTGTGATTGGCATTTACCCCTTTTACAGAAAAAAAAATCAAAATTCAAAAGTGTTCCTGTACCTATGATACCCATGTAACAAATGAAATAAACTTAAAAAGCTGTTTACTAGATTATAGTCACATATGAAGAAACAATCAGAGCTTTATCTGTTTACAGGCTTTGGAATCCAATGAGATAAGAGGCAACAAGTTGTTGATAATGACAAACCCTGACAACCCAAGTGAGTATAGCCCAAATCTGTGCCGCTGTTTCACAACTGATAAAAAACCAATGCCAGGACCTACTATCATTATAATCTATGGCCAAACAAATAAACAAATTTTGATAACAAACAGAAAAGGTTTTTTGATCGTACTTATTGACATCTTCCTACGCAAAGCCTAAAACGCCAGTTTCCGAACTATCAGTTCTATGCCTTGTTGCTGACCCTTGAGTTATCTGTGCTTGATCTTTTGCCTGTAGGGTCACTAGATCAGCACAGAAAAGTAAAGGGTCGGCAGCCAGGCATAAAATGACATTTCGGAAACTGGCGTTTTATGCTTTGCGTAGGAAAATGACTTATTGATTTGTGGAATCAAACATGCAAGCAACGGATATAAGAAACAAACGTCATAGTTGCAGCATTGGTCACGTTAAGGGCGGTTAACAAGGGTCAACCAGTGACGAAATATTAAATTTAACATGAACGACAAGAGAAGCTGGAATTGAATATAATTTAGCTGATTAAACATATAGCTAATCTCAATATTCCAAATATGGGGGGCATGGTTCCATGTTCACCTTTGTTTTGGTTTTAAGGGTAATATGCTCATTTCTATGTATGTTACCAGCGTTCAATGTAGTGCAATGCTGTAGTTCCTTGCCTTATCCACAAATATTTTGAAACCATCTTTTTCAAGAGAACATGACACATTGTGTATGAACTGCAGCACGTTGACACCCTGTGTACAGTACAGGTATGACGGCAGTATTTCCTTTCAGCTGGAACATGCTACAATGACGCAGATTTGAAGGCACTCAGGTAAAATGATATGCCGTATTTCCTCTAATAATCGGGGAAAACTCCCTCGCAAGACAAAACACGCGTTACTTTAAATTACTGGGTAAATAAAGCCTTGCTGCAGTTTGATATTTCTGTACTAGCCTTCTAGCTATGTGTACCTAGCAGTCCAAATTGGACGTAAATGAGGACATAACTATGAAGCCATGTAATTTTTCACAGGCACCAAGGGAATAAGTCAACGATGAGACTGTCATTAGATGTACATTGCGAAGTTAGGGGGGGGGGGGGGGGGGGGGGGGGTGGTTATTGCAGTTTAAGCTTCCTTTACTTCTTTTAAACATTGGGTTGGAAATCACGAATGGTATCAGAAATCATGGCGTGATAATATAGCACACGGATGCCTAACCCTTCTTTCTCTCTAGAACATACATACACATCAGAAGATTATCTATTTCTATAGTCATATTAGTGATGTACCTGATGTAGAATGCAATCACAAGCACATTTAGTTTAACATTTGGGCGTTATGTAGAATAGAAGTATAACAGTGCCGTTCGTTTCATATGTTTATTAGAGGAACTACGGTAGATAGATTTCTAAAATGAAAATTGTGAATGGCTTTCTTTTACAATTGTTATCTCCTCTTTGTCTATTGAGGTAAAATTTTGTTTGAGTTTTGACCGTAATCTTATCTATGACGCTTATATCCTAATACTGCAATGTCATTGTAGGCGTGACATGTCAAGGAAAACATTTTTTCCTCTTACGGTTATCGTTATGTTGACATCATCTGTTGCATGCTGAATGTGCACATTATCACATACCTCTGTAACTTAGTTGCAAGCTATTCGATTGAGTTGCACAAGGCTCGTTTATAAATAGTATATCTTGACACTGAAAACTATCCAAATTCGATGCAGCATATTAATAATTAGTAGACTATATCTGTGTCCCTTATTTTATTATCTATTCAATTTTATAACTGAATTAAATTATGAATAAACATAAGAATTAGAAATGAACAAACATAAGAATTAGAAATGAACAAAACGTCACATCATTTTTACCATATTTTTCAGAAAACTGTTACTTATTTTCTTAGCTACCAATTATTTTCATTATAACTGACTTATTGTGTATTTCTTTCAGCGAGGTCTTCAGAAAGCACAAGATCATAGTCCTAAGTGATGAGATTTACGCCAGACTCCAGTATGACCACAGCCACTGTACCATCAAAAAGGTAGATCTTGATGTCAACGTAAAAAGTTAAAATACTAAAAAAACACATCCTCTTATACCAGGTTATTCATATCCGGACATTGCTCCCTGATTGTCATGTCGCAGTATGCATCGTAACAACTTCCGTTTAGAAATATCAGCGATAAGTGAACGCTTATCGGTCCTGTTATCCGGGCACTGCCAATTTTGCTAGATTTTTAGTTATTTCACTGGCTTGTTACGAGGCAAACTGTGAAGGACAGTCATTTGATTGAAAGAGGGCTATCATTGCAGGATGATGATTATGAAAAGTACCGTGATAGTGTTATTCAATGAGATTTGACATTAGGATCTGTGGTTGACAATTTGTGTTTAATTGTGATTTTTAAGCTTAATTGTACCTGTTTTTATGGGATAGAACAACCTGGATCTAGATTTTCAAAGCTCTCTTAGTGCTAAGATTGTCTTAAGTACTATATATATTAACATTTGTTTAAGATTGTCTTAGCACTATGAGAACTTTGAAAATCTAGGCCCTGGGCGTTTGCAAGCCAAACAATTAAGATATCGTCTTAGTATTCAATTTCAAATTGCTTGTGTACTGTTCAGATGTACAGGAGAACGAAGGACAGATCTGCAATACATAACCTGGCAATGGAATACCTTATTAATGACAACTTGAATTAATAAAATAAGAACATATTTCGGGCAAAACCTTAAATGATGACAGAGTAGAGAAACCAATTTGGAGTGTTGAGATAAGTGAAACCAGAAGCTCTAAGCTGTCCCATACACTAACTCACACCTACACAACACGCTACTGTACAAATAGCGTTACCAGCCACTGACACAACCAGTGTGCACTGGAGACGAGAAACGATCTAATGTAAACGCGTGAGGTGAACCTTGATCATAGCTGTAATTAGGTCAAATCCACCTTGGGTAAATAAACTTATGACCAGGTATTGATGACTTAAAATTCGGTTTCCAGCCAATGTCAACCTTTGTGTACAGTGAGGATCATGTTATTCATGCTATTTCATATGACGACAAGTTTTATTCACATCTTTTGTAAAATCATAATCTTGGTTGGAAGAACATGTATTCGTGAATAAACAGACCCTATGAGATGCAAGAACTGTGCTGGGTGCTGAATGTACACAATGTTCATAGTGATGAATAAGCACGGTCGAGCCTCGAACCCTTTTCATAATATAATGAGAGCCACGGGTGATGTCTACTTTATAAATACATGCATCATGATTTATTTATGCCATTGGAGGTTTGCTATTTATGTTAAAACGACTCTTTCAATTCATATTCTTTGAAGGCTTCGATGCGAACCAATAGTTCGTATATTAATAAAAGACCTATTTTAGTTAACGTACACATAACTTAGTTTTAACAAGGAGCTATTATAACGCATGAATTACAATATGACAAGATATGGTGTTGAAAGAGCACCCGTTGAGTCTCTATTTCCCTATTCATGATATAAAGAGAGGCACAGACGATGTCTACTGAAGCTTGTAACACTACATGAATCACAATTTATGATATCGGAGGTTGGCAACCTAAGTTAAATCAACTCTTTTAATTCATATTTGCTCTGATGCACGCCAATAGTTCGTAGATTAATAAATACTTAATTATGTTAACGATTAATTTTAACATTTATTCTAAAATGCCAGAAGGAGCCAATGCAACGCATGAACAAGGATATGACCAATCTTGACTTTTTAATACAAATTGAAAATTAGAACAGACAACCGCGATTGTTAATTTGACGCAAAGCAATGACAAAAGATTCATTAGGCGAGGTCGCTTGTTTAATATTTTAATCGTACGAAAGATAAATTTTAAAATATCTACTCAAATCAGTTATTCCTGAACCTTTTGGATATTCATGTATAATTTACTAAAAATCACTATGACATACAAAGAATATTGAAACTTAGGCAGAACCATGCATCATGGATATAGATTCATATGAAATAAGAGAGCTCTCTGAATCGAAAGAATTTTCATTTCGGCTCAGAATCTGTGATGTTCACGTGTTTCAATCCCCTAATGTTTTGTTTGTACAAAAAGTTCAGCATTGTTAACTTAAACACAACAACATATCCAGTATTAGTCAATATGATCTAAAGTGAAGGCTTGTTATCGCTCCAGCACTACCCTGAAGGAACCATCGTCTCTACCGGTCTGTCCAAGTGGGCCAGTGCTGGTGGGTGGAGAGTAAGTAGAGTTTCTACCACTACACAAAGTCTAGTTACAATGCATGATGTTATGTTAAAATATCTGAACTATAAGTGAACTATATAGCTTATACGTTATAGCATAATGCAATGGCCATGATGTAAGGAAAACACAGTTCATTCGACCCCGACAGTGAGACTCTGTCGTCGATACAAGGGGTTCCTAATGACGTACAACATTCTTATAAAGATGTACATGAACATCTTCTGAGTGATTAATTGTTAAATTTCATGTTGCACATTTCTATCAATATTCACGTGTATCAAGATGAGGTCTGAGCAAGAAGGACTCAGTTTATTAATGTCTGCCAATGTTACAACTTTGTTTTGTTTTTATTTGAGTGAGTCTAAATTTCTGACGTTCTGCTAGTATAGAAGAAAACGGTGACATTGTTTTATTCACGTGATGCATTTTTTTAGAAGGGTAAAATCATCCGGCAATATAGGCCTATAAGAAACGGGTATACAAAGTTTTATTCTTTGGGGTTGTAGATTACGAACCTTGTCAGCAATGTTATTGTTATTCACTGAAAAGGGCATTTTTATAGCTCAAACACACTGAGCAATTTTTGCGGAAATGTTCTGAATAAATATTGGTAAAATGCTATAATATTCATATTTTAAACAAATATTTTTTTAATAAAGTGCAATCAAATGTATGTTTTTACAAATCATAATGAACAAACATTCATTCATTATCTTAATTGCTATGTAACCATTTGATCAATTGCATTAATTCAATCATTGACGAGACAAATCAACATTCTTCCTTCTCCATAACAGATCTAGAAGTGGTTTGATATACTCTTACATTTCTAAAGCATTCCCTGGCTTTGTCAGTGTCTTTTTCAACATTATGATGCCTTCAGTTGGGTTACCATGTATACCCCCCGGAGTTGTCGGACTTGTTGAGTGCAGTCAAGAGCGCAGCGAGTCATACATACTCATGTGCACCAGCCCCCATGCAGTATGCAGCAGCAAAGGTACAACGGAGAATCTCAGGGATAGCCTGCATTAAACATCCTCAATTTTCCATAATATCAATAGCAAAGCTATAGCCTTAAAACATTTATTGATTTTCACATTGAATATATATCATTTATGTCAATAATGAGGGGTTTTTTTATTATATCAGAGGCAACTTTGGTACAATCGTTTTTTAAAAATAAAAACCACTTAATAGTGTAATTTGAATTAAGATTTAGCGCCTGTATTTTCAGTTTTATAACACGACGACAAAACATAATACATTTTTTAAATAAACTTGTGAACCTTGTCATCAACCAATATATATTATACAATGATTAGAAACAAATAAAACGTCAACTGCAGCAATTGTCTTGAAAATCAGATAAAACGAGACATATTTTGATCAACACTTATTACAGTTTACTCAAAATGTTTCAGAGAGGGTTTTAGGTGGGTTGACATTATAGGTTGTGAATCAAGAAGTATTTATCTGTTTAGTATTTAGTTAAGTGTCAAATGTATTTGTTGTTGTCCCCAGATCCTGTCCGACCTTGACTCGTGTGAGGAGTACATCAGACACACTACCCGAGTCATGAAGAACGTCGCATACTTCTGTGCAAAGTACGGGTGGTTCACTACATTTGATTTGAATTTTTTTTTATTTTCCATATTAACAGGCAATAAATGTATTAATAATGACATGATAGTTGATTTTATTGCATTTGCTTTCTATTTGCTTTCATGTCTATTTCGTGCATTCATGATTGAACATGCTGTGCTTGATAACAGTATTATTGATTATCTGAAAATAGCTTCATTTCAAGTTTTCAAGTATATGCCATTTGTACTTAAATAAAACTTGCTTCAAATTACAATGTGAAGATGAATCGTATGTCAGTTAAATAACTTTCTTAGGCTACTGTCAAACAAAATCTAAATTTAAAACGTATTCATTTGCTACACAAAGGGGCTTATGCCTCCTTATGCGTGAACGTGAGATTGCGGGAGATGTGTTGACTAAACGTTGCGGACATATTTTGTAAAATCGTTATTTCATTCCTAATCACCATCTTCGTCTCCAGAGAGCTACGGTCGGTTGGAGTGAAGGTGGTGACGTCATCAGCAGGTTACTACATCTTCCCCGACTTTGACGTCATCAGACCCGCTCTGAAGCAGCGTGGTGTACACACGGGCAATGAAATGTGTCAAGTTATTCTTGAGGAGGCTTCAGTCGCTGTTAGTTTTTGTTTCCAGTATCAATCTACACCGAATTCAAAGATTTAATGCCTTAAACATAATATTATGTGTGTATTCATTGCGTCCTGTTCTCGATGATTGAGCGCTAATGTCACTTTCTTTATTCGATTCTGACTTCTATTTCTATTAAAACCCTTTCTTAATACTTCATCCTTGGTTGATATTAGGTAACGCAGTAAACTATCATTTTCTCTAGAACAGGTTTGCTTAAAATTCGGACCTTTTTCCTGGTTACCAATTGAAACAAGCCAGGTATTGAGAATGATAATCCTTTTCATTGATGAAATTAAAAAAAGAAACTTTTAAAGATTTTCAAACTTTTTAAATTCTATCCGAATACAGCTGATGGCAGGCGGTCCGGCCTATCTGCGACCAGTGGACGAACTTACAACACGACTGTGCTACGTCAACTTCGACGGGACGAGCGCCCTGGCCAACAGCAGAAAGCTTGGTCTGGACTCCCCGCTACCCGACAACTTCGTACAGGAGTTCTGTACCCCGGTATACGACGGAATCATGGTACGTCGAGGTGTAAGCTTTATCCCATGCATCAGTTTCCTTTAAACTTACATTAAGGCAATGTTTATAGCATTTAACACTGTTTCTATGGTTAACTTAGTATACTGAAAGGGCAGTAGCACGTTTTTAAAGGGAATATAAGGCGATGTTCACCAATGCGATTCCTTTTTCTTACACAAAATGAATTAAAGCTGGCCGCCAATGGCTTTACGTAAATCTTCATAATTTGTTCTCTGACTATGGATGATTGGTTTGTGTAATGAGACTTTTGACACTATCAAATAAACACGTAACGTAAATTATCTGTGAAAAAATATAGTTAAAACTTTTCAAAAAACGTGCTACTGCCCCTTTTAACTCATTAACACAGTCTGATGTATGACGGAGAAACAATCTCATTAAAATAACATCATAATTTAGTCTTCACTACGTTATGCAGATAATATTTAAAAAGATTGGATGAAGAACGCTAATCAGTGACAAAACTAGGAAATACTGGAATATTAAGAGTTCAATGAATCAAACCCAATTCGTCCCAGACCTGTTTTCAAAATGTATCTTTGAGTGTGTTCATAACCAGCCTTGATTCACTAAATAAAAAAACCCATCTCAATATACTTTTCAAATAAAACCACAATAATTGGATGCTGCATTATGATGCTTTTCATTATTTTACAGGCTCTGAAGAATTGGGTGACGCAACAGTTAAACAAACAGAATGCCGCTGTTTAAAAATCCATCAATATGCATGAGTTTTATCAAAAGAAGTAACGTTTGACTTTTATATACAGTCATATAAGTATTTCTAATTAGACGTGCGCTCCCAGTGTAACAAAGAAATGAGAGGTTTCGATGTGTGACGGTTATTTTGGATGGTGTAAATTCAAAAGTGGATTAATAATGAAACTTTCTGAGAATTCATAAACACTACATCGTGACATCTACTGCATATTGTGCATTGGAACGGTTAGCCCAACCTGCAAGTTTATTGATGGTCCTTAGTTTTCCAAGCGCTCTTAATACATTTTCATTTGACTATATTTCCACATACCATTTTTCGAAGAGACCCTATGTAATTGTCACAATATTTTTGCTGGTTTATGTCTACTCATCGAATCAACATCATCTGGTCCTGTCAACTCTTTTAAAACACTGTGCACGAAATTAAATCCTTTTTGTATGCATGTTGGTAATATGGTTAGTTCATAAATAGTAACCACAAATTATAAGCTAGTTCAGTTGAGAAAATTATTATTTTGCAATGCAGAACGTTGGTGTCGCTGTACCTCTCCAAGGAAATTTTAAACAAATGTTTTTATCTCTCATTTTTTCTGTTTTACAAATGTTATCTTTAAGATATTTTTACATTACTAACTTTACTTTTTTATGTATGTTTATTCTATATGTATATTGTTACATGTACTTCCTTTAAGGAAGCGGAACAGGGTAATTTTGAACTTAGAAGTTCTATCTAGTTCTATTAAACCAAGTATCATCTTAATCGGTCGTTGTGATTGCTTACATGAGTGTATCAAATCGATTGGCAACCTGGCTTGTCCTGAAAATTGATTGGTCAATTCCTTAGTGAAAAATTAAGGACTAGCGGACGGGCTATATAAGCATGTTTTTGCAGCTTGTGTCAATACAGAATGGACATGTCCAAGATGCAGTGGCTATTCTGAATGCCAATGTAGCAGTTTATTTAAAGAATTTTTTTTTTTTTTACATATACGACGGTTTCTTACATTTCGCAGCTACAAAAAAAACTCCTTTGTTCAAGGATCAGTTAGTTGACGCGACACACCTATAGTATAAAGTCAAACTAGTTTCGTATATAACGCTGGTGGATTAACAAAACATATATTTTCAGTAAAGTGATCTCCGTTAGGATATTCTTTTTTCATATATTATATTGATTATTATGAGTAACAGTTTTGTCATGAACCTTATCTAATAATGCATTAATATGAAGAACTGAACTTTTGTTGAATATTGCAGGCCTAAAATATTTTGCCATAACTATCCTGAAGAAATGAAAACCATTAACATCACCAGATTAACATTCAAAGCTATGGAAAGTAAGCTATCAGGAAATTTTATGATCATTTATAAACCTATAATTTTTTAAGAATGATAATATATAATTATGCATTGTAAAATTGATGGAAACATGTTTCCAAACACTGCAAAAAAAAAAGTTTGAATGCTCATATCTTTACGCCGCTTGGTCAATATTTCAGCCATTAGCGGCGTTTTTGCTGATGAATTTTCCACAACTAGATCAAAATATCACATCGATGCAATAAACAAAATACAGCTTTTTTCAGAACAATCTAAAAGAAAAGACAAATGGGCGGTTCATCGATATTTTATTCAAACTTATTTCCTATGTACATAGACACCTATCTACAAAACAAGTCCAGAATATTTGGAGAGGAAAATAACGTCATACGCTCAATCAATCAACAAGAATCAGAAGAAAAGGAAATGATATGTTTAAATTAGGCAGTAAGTACTATTTGAAGCAGAGTATATACGAGAGGAGAAAGGAACTACATGAAAGGATAAGAAATTATTGGAAGAATCATCTTGTCAAAGCACATGTAATTCAAATCTTGTCCTACAATGAATATTATCTTGCGTCGTCGCCAGCCAATGAAAACATCGCCTACAATTTTTCGGTGGAATCAATTCGAGGCAAGGCTGACTATCCTCTCGAGATAATGTTTAGACAGAATGCAAGTAAGAGATGTATTTTGGTTAAATGCTTCTTAAATCTATGTTAACATTTAAGTATGTATATAGTGGAAATTCCAAACAATCCCCAAAAGCAGGTGGAAAGAATACACATATTCATTTGATGTAAATCAATATTAAACATATTTACGAGTGATGTCATACTATTTGGTATTCGAAAATTCTTTTCATTATTCGTAAAAGGGCCTAAGAGGATGTCTTATTTCAAATAGTTAAACCAACTTACTGATTATAATTAGCTACCTTACTTATTAGCTATGCAATGTTTGTCAATTGCTGTAGGATTATTTTTATAGCGTAAAGTTTCCAAGATCCAAATCTACCAAATCGGCATCCCTGCTATTGGATCTGACGCCTAATGCCCCACAGCAGCGTAGCTAATTTCTGTCAAAGTAATTGTTATAACTATTATATTTCTAAATGGGCATCTGTTGCTTTGGCACATCTCCTTCAAACATACGACTTGTTGATAACTGATGGTAGAAATATTAAAAGTGGTTTTGTGAACATGGCTTAGCGCTTCATGCACATCAATTCATATAAGACCATCTGAGAAAAGTTGCAAGGTATATAAGATGCTTCTGATATAAAATTGTAAACAAATCAGCTAAACAGAGGGACGGAACTAAAAATATACTACATAAAGCATACAGGTGAAAGCATAGGGACGAATTGTAAAGCTCATTTCAAATATTCATATTTGAAAATTACAACGTTATAAATATCAATATTCAAGACATCAGTAATTAAACATTCATTGTCAAAATCTCTTTAATTTAAAGTACATGATTAAAATTGGTACATTATTTTAATTATCAGCATGAAGACAGTTTAATATGTACATAACTAAGATATACACAGTGTTTTTATAAGATATTCTAACATTTTCTACACATATGTTGAGATTTACAAAGAACAAGAACTGTTGATAAATGAAATAACTCAGAAAACAGTTTTACAAAAGATGTAACAAAAGTTATTCAATGAAATAACTGATAAAGTACAGATTTTGTAATGAAACATAAGCAGTGGCTTATCTACTATACAAACCTGCAGGGATAACTCTAGTCAAATCAAGCCACATAACCTGTTTCAAAAGGTGTGTAAGGTTTGTGCCTCTGAAAACGATCCTCATTTGATGAATTCATTATTTAACCAGGAATTTTTTTTTGGAGTGGTCTTATTATTCCAAATGCTCTAGGTAAATTTTATCAAAGTGATGGGCAAATTTTAAATAACATAAACTCAGAATTCTTCTGTAACTATCTAACCAAAATATGTTTTGAAAGATATAAGTACGTCAAGAAATTCATCTGTTAAAATGTTTCGGAAACATTTTTTACAAACACGAGGCCAACGCCACAAACAGATGTAGCTTATATTGAGCTCAAAGCGGATACTATTTTAATGTATCAGAAGCTAAGTAGATAGATATGACTTCAATATATTGTTAAGACAAAATGCATTCTGAGAAAACTGTAAAAAGTAAGTGTTTTATATTAACCGGGTTAGATATATTCATACAGAGATAATACCCTGATCCCTCTTAGTGGTTTGTATACCTGATAAGCAAGTTTCCCTGGCTTGAGATGTTAAAACACTAACATTTAGAGACAGGGGTACCGATCACTGGGATAAAGTAGCAACATATCAATATACAATGAACAACAGAAAGAAAAAGGTTTTATGAACATATTGGAATAAGAAAGTATCCATTGTAGGAGCAGTGACATGACTTCAAAATTTTACCTGTGCCAAATATGTAAAATGTTTGCGAAATAATTCTTACTCATAACGGACGAATTTTACCTAATAATGAACTACCGTAAGAGCACTTTTCCTCTGTGATAGAGTGAGTGAGTTATGCTTAACAGATGATGGTCTTCTATTATTAATATATTCATTCCATGATGATGTCTTCTTAATTCCCATTGGGTCAAAGATTGAATGAAATCTTCCATAAGTATCCTTTTGACCTGGATGTATACTAGATGCGATGAGAGACAGTTTTCAATTTGACACCTTAAAAACAGAAATGGATTTAGGATATACATGGATAAGTAGTTTTTACTAAATGTGTATCAACTTAATAAACATACATTAATAGAAACAATTTTTGCATAAGAAATTGTATTAATCTTTAGGATTTTGCCTTTAGCCATTGTTATGAAGTTATGTTTGAAAGATTTGTCTAAAAATCAAAATAGTCAATAGAGCATCTACAAAAGAAAAATATGTGTTTAGCTATCCATCTTTGTCATTTGTTAACATAGATTCCAAAGTTATGCTTGAAAATAAATATCAACAAATGCAAAATAATTCATCCAAAATAAACAACTGAATAAATATCGTCAACAAAACTCATAACAACAAGAACAATATTTTGTTTTAAATAATTCACAAATGCATGAAAATTACCTTTGTTTATACATCTAACTTAGCCATCAATACTTCCACTGCCTCATTGATCAAAAACATGCAAAGCATATGGAGATTCTGTTGTATTGTAGCTGAATGTAAAAAGCAGCATTGAGCAAATTTGCAAACCAAAATAATTTGCCAACAAAATACTAACAAGCAAACAGATCACATCAAAGAGATTATTATTGTTCAAGCTCCCCAGTTTCCTTAACATGACCAACGTAAACTTACATAAAGCACACTTAGAACATCACTAGAACAACTTGGAATCCAATGCTACAGTATAAGAGGGTCCTATGAAAGTGGATCTTTGTCATCAGCTTCAGAATAAATACTTTCACACACAAAGATTGAGAGAATCAGCAAATACATAATGAAATCAAGACAGGTTTTAATCTGTCAAACAAAAGTATTAATATATTCTTCATTAACAGAATCTGATGTAGCCATTAAAGTTCAACGAAAATCATTCAAGATAAATATCATACCTAATATACCTATGACATAAATGGGAACTTTTGCCACAGTGATTTTAAGCCTTGGCAGTGTACTAAACTGTATTTTGGTATGGCAAGGTGCTTAAATGGTTAATATTGAAGGTAATGAGTATCATTTGGCTTTTTTCAATAACAAATAATCTCAGTAAACAAAATATTAACTTATCAAAATGTATAGAAAAGATACCATTGGGTACAACAAACTGACTAAATAAGTAAATGTCAAATATGAAAATATTAAAAAGTTTACGTACAGTAAATGAACACTAATATTAACTACAATGTCTATAATTTTAGGACAACATCTACATCATTTTGTACAACTATTCAAAGTTTTGGGCCATTTCCATCATTACACAGTGTAAAAGTGAAAAAATATTCCTGTGAGCTTGTCGGGAAGCAAAGATGTATTCAAGGAAAGATTAAAATCTGGAAATATTTTGCAAAAATCACAGAACAATTCTTGTGATTAAAGTGAAAGTCCAGCGGTAGAGTAGCCAGTAGAAACTCCTTCTAGTTGACAGATATATATATATATATCAAAGACAATTTTGTCTTTAAAGAAATAAATTTTCTTTTATTTACACATTAATTTTCAAAGAACTCTTGCAATGTGTGAACCAGTTGTTTTGGCCAATAATATATGCAACTTTGGGTGCATAATTCAATGGCCAACTTTTCATCATAAAACATTCAAGTTAAAATTTGACATCACAGTTTGCAGTAAAGAACCTTTGGCTGTACATGCTAAAATCACAACACTAAAAGCAACACTTAATGCAAACATACTCAAAGTTAAGAAGATGATCATCACAACAAGTTATATTGATAAAATATCTAGTGCAATCAATGCACACAATTCATTGGTTGAATTGTTTTAACATTTTTTCCTAAAATTTCAGCTTTTTATGAAAAAAATTTTGAGGTTTTAGCTTAAGTGCCTACCACACCCTTTGAAACGGCCTAAGCACAAATGAACTATCTTTGCTCTATTAAGATGCAAGGTACCCTAAAATATGTCAGCTTTTGTGATGCAGCAGTTCTGGAGGTGAAGTTGAACATGCGAAAATATAAAGAGGCCAGACGAAACCAACAGTGAATGAGTGAGTGGTTAGCGGCGCTTGGGCAATATTGCAGCCATTAGCGGCACGAAACCCACAAATACAAGGCATTCGCTCAAGAAGTCAGGTTATGCCACAAGGGTGTTTGGTACTATAGGCCTTATGATCTTTAAAGGAATAAGAGATTAAGTAAAAAAGAGAAAACTTAACTAGTCACAGTCAGTTTCAAATAATGACAAATACCTTGTTTTGCATCTTGAAACAGCATTGCGTGACATCTTCGAGCATAATTTATTTGATTTTAATTTCTCTGTATCCAAGCAGTGCACACATTGCCAACAGATAGCAAACAGACTAACATTGACATCAAGGGGGAGATAACTCAAGCTCAATTATTCTCAAGTTTGCTGCAAAATTCAAATAGCTCATGTGATTAAATCACCATTAAGTAGCAGCAATATGAGTTGAATTCGTTATGATAATCATAATTAAATAAGAAAGTGAATTAATGATTTCAAATTAAATAATTTCTTCAGATGGATAGCATGTCTGATTACATAAGCAACAGAAATATGAAAATCAGAATCTACAAGCATCTATTTTTCAAAATGAAATCTAAGTGGTTTAGATTTCAAATGGTTAAGTGTTTGAATAAGTTATTGTACACAACACTGGTACGACTTTGTAGCTAAATCCACAAATAGCTTGCTGGAAGAGGGAAAGGCTCAGAGAGAAAGCAGTTAGATATGATGCTCGGAAGTGTTAAGCACCGAATAAATTAAGTTTTCAACGAGTGTTAGAAAGCTTTTAAATAGGGGCACCGTGTAAGTATCTCAAGATTTCAAACAAGCAATCGGTGAACATGCTGACAAATAGACAATCATGTATTCACTTCAGCTTAAATCCCTGTTAACATGATTCCACTGTATATTACAGTAAATAATTGCCCATGTAGAAAGGCATAGCCTCATCAGTGACTGAAATAATTTATAACAACTGGATAAATAAATAGAAACAAGTTTCCACACTGTGGATAAACATCCTATTCATTGGACAACACATGGTTGATATAGGGGACAATACTTGAGTAGTAATATGCAAACATTTCATCTTCATGCGTCTCTTATTTACACATGGAATACCACATAATTACAATGTTGACAGAGTTACCCTCAATATTAAGTTCATTATGCAGTAGCAAGGTTTGAAGTGCATAACATGTCTCAGAGCTTGAGAACGACACAAGAATCTGTGTTCAAACGTCGCATACAATGAACAAAGAAGTTGTCATCCATATATTCCTCTGCATTAATGTCTCTCTACTGAGCAAAAATCTCCCTTATTGTAATACGTGATGAAAGAAAAAACCTCAACATTGGTAAAAAAAATTATTATCCAGGGGTTTGGAAAGGCAGAGGTCATGGAGCATTTTGCACATTCGATTGAAAATGGGGCCAAAAATTTGAGTTTACCATTGATACAAGGGTAATGGCCTTTTGAAAATTCAGAAAATTATCAGTTAGCCTGAATATGGTCCATTGATAAAGATGTCTTTCCCAATCCCTGATATGGTCAATTAGGCTTTTATGGTTAATTTATATAAGATTACTAAGTGTCACATTGTCTAAAATTTTGAGTGTTGAAATAAGAATACTGAAGTAAATCTAAACTACCTTTTAAGTTACAATGGACGAATGTATGGCAAAGTTGGCATAAAAACATCAGCAGTGTAGATGGGGGGTTGGTGTAATTGAAGTGAAGGAGGTTAGGGAATAACAAATATTTTCTTCTTTCTCATCATTTATAACCAGTTTTGCATTCATAAACATTGAATTATCTCCCTTAGTTTATTGAAACATTATCCCAAAGGAAGGTCATATGTTGACAAAAGAAATTTGCTATATGTTTAGTTCTCACTATACTTTTCTCTTTTAATATACAAATCATCTACATTCAGCCTGAGGAACACACTACCGCTTGTTTTGATTTCAACTATAATGTCGCTTTTAAGTTGATAAAAAAAAATTTCAGAGGGAAAGATAAACTGAATGTCACGAAAATGGGAAAGAGAAAAATTTGTAATATTGCCTTTATAGCTTTATAGCTTTGGGATCACAACACATGATATATTTACTCTAAACATTCAAAAGCACAGAATTATGCTTACACAATATTTGCATAATTTTCAATCTCAATATCTATGTTATATTATGCAACAAAACATGCCAAGGAATAACCGATTCATCTAAATAATAGGAGAACAATTGATGCTGGCTGAAAATTTTTGATGAAGGAAAGGCTCTGCCGTAAAGACACATGAAATAGAAGTAACCTTGCTCATGATATTGGGACCTCCTTAATAAATATCCTTAAACCTGTCAAATGCTTTCATAAAAAATATGAAAGAGCAAATTCATGAATTCTAGTCAGGACAGGCCAACTACATTCAGATTCATGCTACAAAACCTACATTATTCACACGATCTCTCTGCCCAATACAAACTGTCGATACAATGGGACTAATATCACAGCTTGTGTTAAGATTGATGTGGTCGATGTGACCATGTTCCACTCCCTGCTTGTCGGGACCTTCTCATTATGGGAGATGGCATTGACGCCACCCAATACTGTAGATTCACACCCAGGGTACAGGGGCCACATCCATTACTATCACTACACCTTGTCCTCAGTTGAATATTCTACTTGTCATTCTCATCATTGAGCAACTTTCTGTTCAGCCGCAGCAACAACTGAGCTTCGGAATTTTGGTAAACAAAGTCCAAACTGAGACTCGATTCCCCCGAAGGTAGCGTGCGCCAGCCTGTATCCTCCGATATGATCCGGGTTTCTCGACATGACCTCTTCCAGGTGGACTGACTTGGCCTCGGAACCCTCGGGTCGCCTGCAAAGATTAATTGTGTTGAAGGTTATATCCCTTGTTTACTGTCTAATCTTATACTGCAATGGGCCACTAATGAATGAAATATTGCCCATGCGGTGTTAAACTGCAACTCACTTTCTCACTCATACTGCAGTGTGAGATGCAGGCAGATATGAAAGTGTTGTAATCATATATTGACATTTGAGATTTTAGTTAACTATTTTCTATAATCAATTTTAATCAAAAACAAATAATACTTGACTAACCTTCCACCAAAATCGATGTAGAACACACGCTGTAGAACTTCATAAGTGAGCAAAGTGACACCAAACTGTGGTGAGGACCTGATCATACGAGCTGTGGAGAGAATTGAAGAAACACAATCAACTTGCAATTCCACCAGATAACAAATTCATAACAATGAATGCACATACCTATTCTTCTGAGCATGATCTCATACTTGCCTCTGATATTAGTTAGTTATTTTATGTGCATGCTAGTTTACAAAGGATAATAAAACAGAAAACAAATAAATGCCTTAAACAAAATTCAGTACTGCAGCAGCAATGTAGGATTCACAAATAAGAAACAACAAGTAATTGTCACAAACGTGACCATGTCCCCCGCCGCAATCAAGATTATTTCATTCAATTGTTATTATTCTTATGAGAATGTCATTGGTATTCAACATCTTTGACATGAAAGGTCACCCAAATTGATTGGCTTTTGCATATTCCGAAATAAAAATTAGAACAGATTGGTGCATGTGTATTCTCCAAATAATTGGTACCAATTTGAAGATACTTAATGCAATGGTTCACGAGATATCGCGCCAACAACATTTAAAAAAACGGTCAAAATGACGTCATGGTCACCCAAATCGATTGGTGTTTGCGTATTATCCAGATGAAAACTGGTACCAAGTTTGAAGACTCAAGGTTAAAGGGTTCATGAGATATGGCGCTAACAACATTTTCAAAACTGGTCAAAGTCTCGCCGTGACCTTGAAAATGAGGTCAAGGTCACCAAAAACTTTTCAGGACTGCGTATTCCCCAGATGAATACCAGTACAAAGTTTGAAGATTCTAGGTTTAGCGATTCATTAGATATCGCGCTAACAACATTTTCAAAACTGGTCAAAGTCTCGCCGTGACCTTGAAAATGAGGTCAAGGTCACCGAAAACTTTCAGGTCTGCGTATTCCCCAGATGAAGACTGGTACCAAGTTTGAAGATTCTAGGTTGAGCGGTCCATTAGATATCGCGCTAACAAGAAGCGAAACGGACGGACGGACGTACAGAGCTGAATACTATGTCACCCGCTCCGCGGCGGCGGGGGACAATAAACATAGCACTCATTACCTTACTACAGAATTCTAAAAACATTTCACAAAATATGATCTATTTGGACACAATTTATTTCTAGAGAGGGCTTCTTAAAGTTTTATAACATGAGACAAATCCTTTTTATTAGTCATATAGTTTTTACGTGATGCTTCTGAAACAATTACAGATGCACAGACGCACAAAACTCTAAAAACTCTTGACTACGTCGTGACAGAGGTATAATAAGGTATTTTTAATCAAACACCAGAATACTAAGATCCCTACCAGGTCCCCCCTTCCAAAAAGCTCCCATTCCCTCCTCCTTGTAGATCTTGCGGGCGCAGTCGATGACTCCGTTGTACGATGTTTGTCCGGTTCGAGCCTGGACCTGCAGCCTTGTCTTAATCACATCGGCCGGGGTTGGGAAGAACGCTGCTGGCATACCTGCACACACAAAGGACTTTGTTCAGTTCAGAACAATAGGAGAGTTCACCTAAAACTTCTTCATACAAAACCTGAAACTGAGTTTACTGTCCTTTATGGTTTTGATTAGCACTAAGTAGTGAAAGCTGTGAAAGAATAATTATTCATGGACACTACTGAATAATCCATATGACTACCTTGATATAACTTTATTAAATTAATATTTATCCCTTTTAAGGGGATTGCTAGCAAGGGACAATGCTATCAGAAATATTCTTATTTTTTAATATAAAATTTTTTCATATGGCCGAATAGTTTTTTGCATCAGTGAAGCTGTTAATTGATTTGACAAAGAATATTCCTAATGCCATCTTTGAGTGAGTTTTACATCAAATCTTTACAAAAAGACTCTCAAGCTCATGACAAAGAACTCTCAATGCAACTTCAAATTCCTGTCCAAAACCATTGTAAGGAAGTATTTACCAGCAATTGTGGCGGACAACAGGAGAGTTCCTGGAGAGTTGTAACCATTCTCATCTGCAAACCATTTCTTTACGTGAGCGTAGGCAGGAAAGTAGATGGCGGAGAACGGGATGTCTCTCAGGAAACAGGCCTTGGCTCCCTGGGTAATACAGCACAGTCAGTTACACAGGTGGTGTTAACGAGAGTGAATGAGTGAGTTCTTCACTTTCAAAATATTGCAGCCCTTAGGCAAGGTTCTAAACAGAACTGATAAGCTTGAAATCAGTGAATTCTAATATTATTGTTGCTGTTAAGCTTTGCTTTGTGAATATTTCAGCCATTAGTGGCAGAAGCGTGTTAGACACTGACAATGTTATTATACAATAATCTCAGTGAAAATACATATTCACAAATTCAAAATGCATTGTGTCTTCCAATTGTCTCTTGTTTTAATATCTTAGAATATTTACAGTACAACAGCTACAATATGTCAGAATAAATTCAGTATCAGTATCAGTATCAAATATTGAACACTAATAAAGAGAATGACAAGCAAGTAGAGACCTTGTAGAGACCGAAGAAGCCGAGATCCTTGATAACACTGATGGCTCCAACCTTCGACCTGCCTACAATCTCACCGGCTACTTGAAGACGGATCTTGACAATTTCCAAAGGATTTGTGAACACAACTTGAGAACCTCCAGCCTAGGAACACAAAGGGAAAAGATGCAGGATAATAACCATTATATTTAACGTGTTATTTCGAATTATGCATAGTATCTATAGTCCCTGCAATGGGATAAACATATGTCATAAGGGTGAATAGAGATATGTTCATAAAGAGCAAAGAAACTGAACGATTCCTAAATTACTTTGAGCAAGCCAGATGATTTTCAGGAACAGACTTGACAATTACTGAAAGTGATGAAATGGCAAACAAGCCATTATGCATGTTACATATAAATAAAAGTACCGAGGGTACAGAAGCTCACCTTAAAATGAATGATGTGGTAAAATTATTTAATTATACATGTAACCATCTTTTATATAATTGATTATGGCTGCCATCATGATTTTTTTATCTTTTAAAATACTAGTCTTCTTTTGGAAACGACTAGAGCTTGAACAAACATTAATACACGAATGATATAATCATGATAAGTTAACAAGCAGTAGGTTTTTGTATAACTTTTTTGTATATCTATGGCTGAATTGGTGACCATCTTGTACTTTTTAATCTTCAAAATGCTACTTTTATGTGGGCATCCGTATTAATTTCATTATGATATCTTGATTGGTTTAGGTGTATCCATTTAAATGTCATTCATTACTTACATTTGCCACTTACATTTGTTTTGTAGTGAATCATTAATATGATTTCAAGATTATTTCACTGATGGTTATGCTGCATGGGATATTGAGAATCCCAAAAGTACAGATTTTTCAAGGAAAATGAATGACTGATTGAGAGGAAAGTCATAAACACAGCAATGCATAAGACACGTTTTTTTTGTTCACATAATATTTACATGTCAAGTGACCATGAGATGTCTTTCATTAAAGTATCAATTTATTTAACACTCATACAGTACTATAATGGTAAACATTTTTGCATTGTCAAATCAACAGAGAGATATGACAAATCAAATTTCCTTACTTTTCTTACTAAACCCTTTTCGATTTTTTTCATATTTATTCCACATCAACTTATCATGTAGATTGCTAAACACAAGGCTTATTGTAGACAAGTTTTGTGTAAGTTGTTATTCTTAGAAAGAACATATCATTGTCATGAGAATACAAGTCCATAACTTTTATTGCATACACATGGGCCATGGCCATATAGCATAATGCTCTGCCATATCAATTGGGTCAAGTTGATTATGCAACAGACTAGCAGCTGACACTGTGATGCTAGCAGCCTGCCTTGGGATGTGTATTAGTGGATAGTGGAATATCTGAACTCTGGTTGACCCCTTATGTGTGGTATTTAAAGGAATATAAGGGAGATACCATTGTTTAAAATTTAACATGTTTAATGTGATTTGGTTTTTGCAGCTAGTTGCCATAAAGATTTTAAACAAATTAATCAATTATGTTTGTCTTTCATCTTAATTTTTTTTAGAAACACTTAAAAATATAGAACAACTTGCACCACAATCTTAAATATTCCATATTTAAGATAATATTATGATTAGTAAGTTCAAATTAGAGAATTCATATGGTGCCAGTGATCACTTGATGAAAGCTTAAAATTTAATAATAATGATGTGCCATCTGCAGCTGAAAAGTCAATATGGCTGCTATTGCGGCCATCTTGGATTCTCAAAACTGAAACGTCTACCTTTCTGTGAGGAATCACTATAGGTATAACATACTACAATATAAAAATGATATCTAGATTGGTTTAGAAGAAATAGTCTTTGTCATGAAATCTAATTGAAAATTCAATATGGCTGCCATGGCGGCCATATTGGATTCTCAAAACTTAAACGTCTACCTTTCTGTGCGGAATCACCATAGGTATAACATACTACAATTTCAGAATGATATCTGGATTCGTTTAGAAGGAGTAGTCTTTTTCATGAAATCTAATTGAAAATTCAATATGGCTGTCATGGCGGCCATCTTGGATTCTCAAAACTCAAACGTCTACCTTTCTGTGAGGAATCACCATGGGTATAACATAATACAATTTCAAAATGATATCTGTATTCGTTTAGAAGGAGTAGTCTTTTTCATGAAATCTAATTGAAAATTCAATATGGCTGTCATGGCGGCCATCTTGGATGCTCAAAACTGAAACGTCTACCTTTCTGTGAGGAATCACCATGGGTATAACATACTACAATTTCAGAATGATATCTGTATTCGTTTAGAAGGAGTAGTCTTTTTCATGAAATCTATTTGAAAATTCAATATGGCTGTCATGGCGGCCATCTTGGATTCTCAAAACTGAAACATCTACCTTTCTGTGAGGAATCACCATGGGTATAACATACTACAATTTCAGAATGATATCTGAATTCGTTTAGGAGGAGTAGTCTTTTTCGTGAAAGTTTACGGACGGACGGACGGACAGACGGACGACGGACGAAGCGCCATGACATAAGCTCACATTTACTTTGTAAAGGTGAGCTAAAAATGACATTACTACAGAAAGATAAGATAAGACAAAAGACATGTATCCACTTACAACACCTCCAGCCACCATCTCTGCCCATAGTGGAATACTGCCGTCTGCTTTCGAGAGTTTGTCTCTCATCAGATCATTCATCTAAAAACAAAATTGACTCAATGTCTTATCAAAGGCCATGAATAACCAGAAGATTTTGAGCAAGAAGGTTATCAGAACATTTCCTGAAATATCTCTAAAAGAAATGAAAGAAAACATTGCCTTGAAATAACAGATTCGCAATATATAAATATGTGTGGATATGTTTAACAATCTGGGAAACTTTCATCCAATAAATCATTCATAATACTATTTCTCCTTGATACAAAGTCTTCGACCCTTTCAACAACAATCTTAAAAGATGATTCATTAGAGAGTTAGAGACTTCATCACTTGTGTTTAAATACATTTTAAAGAACCCTTGGCTTGCAATCATTAGGCAGTGACTAAATCTACAAATGTAAAAGTTGTTTTCCTTCAGATTGACCTCTATGTATGATTAAGCACTCTATCTAAAGGCTAAAACAACACAAATTTCATGACTTTTCCAAGCCACTAACTTAGGTAAAATTACTGACAATTAAAGAAAATAAAGGTAAATAAATTGATATTTCATAAGAAATACAAAATCATAAATGTATGCTCTTTTTTCAAACCTTTCATGATTTTAATTTTCCAGAAATTTCCAGGTCCCAATAAGCTGTACAAAACTTGGCAAAAGAGTAAGGAAAAGTACTCACTGTCAGTTTGATAGCCTTCTCTGGAGCCACACCCACTAGCTGGGGCAGCAAGCCCCTGTAGAGACCGAGCACACCCTCGTGACGGATCACCTTCTTGGCACAGTCGAAGCTGTTCTTGTACATCAACTCGCCCACAAAGGTTCCCGACCTCTGGTTCTGGAGACGAGTCTTCACCAAGTCAATCGGGTATACGACCGTTGCACCAGTAGCTGGAATCATATCATGTAGCTTCATGTCAATCACCATTCACAACAAAAACTTTTGTAAAGCAAGTAGGTTACTAAGTCACAAATTTTATCATATATCAAGAATAACTTTCGAAACTTTACAAAAGGAAACAGGATTGATTAAATTCATAGCTTTTGAGACTTTATTAATCAGATTAATTCCCATAAATGGGATGTGTGAGCCAGGCTTCCATGCAAATAAGACCGATTCTCCAATTTCATGGAAAATTAGTCATTGTCATATTTTTAGCCAAATTTGCAGGATATTTGTGATACATAGCAGCATGAACAGTATCAAGACTAAGTAAAATATTTTCAAAACACAGTGTTTTTAAGGGTTTTGTGCATCAATGCCCATGAGAGCACCCAACTGACCTCCAGCAATGCCTCCGAGCATGAACCTGTAGGCCGACTCCAGCACCGCCATGAAGGGAGTCCTCGTAGTCAGTCCCTGCTCCTGCATCACCTTTTGCTGTACCAGGAGAAAATTAGTTGGATCAGTCAACGCAAAGAGATTGTTAAATTCATAGCCAATTGTCATCATCCACATAATGTCTTTTTTCATTTCATGGATGAGCCAATGTAAAGAGAATTTTATTATCCACTAAATTGTTGTTTTTAATTTGTTAAAAATGATTTGCAATAAACATACATATGCAAAATCAAATTCATTTTCCCTGTTTATAAACAAATAGTATGAAATACACATTCAACATATCTGATAGTCAATAACTTATTTCTCAAGTTACCGGATATCTATCTTCAATGGAATTCTGAACATTCAGGCTTTATCACAGGAAAAGGAACCTTAATCAAATGCATCCATCCCGTCTCAACGTACGAATGTTACGCTAACTCCACTAATCTGAACCCTGGGCTCAGAAGCCAGTTTCGCTCGCGTGGCCCATCTTGGGATATAGCCAATCAAATCATTTTCTAGTTTGAATTTTATCGAGAAGGTTGCGAGAAAATGATTTGATTGGCTATTTCCCAAGTCGGGCCGCTAGCGAATCTAGCTTCTGAGCCCAGGGTACAGATTAGTGGAGTACCTTGAGACAGGATGAAATGCATCATGATAAACTCCTGAGAGAATGATTAATGGCAACGGAGGTACGTACCTCAGCGATCTGCATCTGTATAGAGAAGGGGGTCTCCCTGCCGGAATGTGGGTTGAGTGTCTCCAGGTCTGACAGCTGCACCTTGCTGCAATTGTACATATCATTTAAGAGTAGAGAACTTTGCCTAGGTGTGTGATACAGTAAGAAGTGTTGGCATCACCTGAACACTCCTTATCCATATTGTCAATATGTTTGTTGGAAATTTTCATAATAATACATCCCATAGTTTAATTACCAAAATGAATAATTTTATCAACAAACAGTACGATAAAAGTATACAATACAGATGCTTTGAGATCCTTTGAATAGATGATCCACAATTCAAATTTTCAAATTCAAAGATGATCATTGAAAGGGATTCTATATAATAAAAAAAAGCTTTTTATGTTTCTCTTTTGTACCCTTAGAAAAAAAAAGCTTTTTATACTTATTGTACTCTAATAATTGTGAAATTCCATTTTGGCAAAGCCTTCACAATATTGAGCCTAAGGAAGAAAGAGAATATGGCTATACCCTGTTTGATGGAGTAGACCGACCAGCTGGAAGAGGATATCCAGCTCGAGGGGCGTGATCTGAGCAAAGTCTTGGGCCTGGTACATCAACTCCTCTGGAAGAGATCAGAAGACTGTCGAGCTCTTTTCGGTAAAGTTTCATAAATTTATCTGATGGGAATGAGTTCCACTGGCACAGAAAGTCAACTTTGTTGAACAATAGTTGTGATGTAATGTTTCAGATAATAACAATGTTATGAAGCATAGGATATGTTCCTTCAACATTAAAACTTGTACATTTTTTTAATGAACTAATTTTCAACTTTACTTTGACCTTTAACTTTGGCTTACAAAACTACAGTCATTGGCAGAGTTTGAAATTAGCACTAGACCGGTAGACCATGGCTAGTGAAAAAGATGCTGGGGTAGTAAAGTGCAATCATTGGTAGTCCGAAGGACTAGTTGAATGTAAAGAAAATATGATTATATTGCTGTATTTGGCTAGTCTGAATATCTTTGGGCTAATGTTCACAGGGATGCACTAGTCCGAATGGCTAGACTAGTATCCCAATAGGACTAATTTTTACCCCTAATTGACTAACCTTGGGGAAATTTGTTATTACCTAGAGACTTCAAAGAGAATCTAACGGTAGCCTGATAGCAATATATCAACACACTATAAAAGAAAAGATATGTTTTGTGACATCAGAAAGGACTTTCACCTCTGAACACTGCAATTCCCTTAACTCAAATATATAGTGTTATCATAGAATTGTGCTAGTAATATCATAATTTTAATGATGTCATAGCTTTAGGACGATTTCACTTCACTATGGAAAACAAGGGTGATGTCCTGTACTAGATGATGGCAGGGCATTTATCAAATTCTATTTTGGCACCATATCCAATCAGAGATAATTGCTTGTTATTAAGGTACTCTAAAAAAAACAATTACAGATGCTAAATTGTATTTCAATTTTTGGGTTTAATGCCGTTTCAAGAGTATTTCACTTATATTACGGCTGCTAGTATTATTGCAGGGAGAAAGCCTGCAACACTGATGTGATTAAGCATTGCATATGCATTGTCTGGAACTAGCGAACCATGGGTTGTACTGCGTTGAAATTTGGCGTAGCATTGCACACAAACCTTACTGCATGTAGAACAGTTCTCAACTGCAGACAAAGTTGCCAACCACCTGGAGGGATTAGAACCACAGACCTATTGATCCGAATCCAAAAGAGGTATCCTGCCCCCAATTTTTTTTTAGTTGAAACTATGACTGTTTGTTGGAATTGAATGCGACTGCTAAGTTTGAGTAAATTTGAACAAAATTCTCCAGTATTCACCTTTGGTGATCTCCTTGTGGACGTCCCTCCTCGTTGCAGCCAGGTAGATCTTCTTAACGAGCTCCAGGTTGTTGAGGAGGGAGATGAAGGCAGTGAAGTATGCATAACTGATCTGGCGGTGCTTCTCTCCTTGCATGGCCACCTACACACATACATATAAATATGAGATCAGTATTTCTAAAAGGCACTGTAGCAAATTTTTAATGTATGAAATAAGGCACAAGTCCATCAGCTTAGTACATGGGTACTTTTGGCCTTGGATGGTAACGTTTTGAAGTTTTTCATCAATTTTACCATTAAAGTCAACACGTTAGGCTACTTTCTCAGTATTCTTTCATACACTGCTTTTCCTCAAATCGGTATTAGTCAATGTATAAATGGCCATATCTAAAGAAATCTGACGTTACGCTTGACATTTTGATAAATTCAATTTGAAAACCCTTTTTGCTTACAGATTCATATGGACTTGGTAAGTAGACTACCGTAAGTACATCTATGAGAAGACAGCTACTCTATTTTCAGCTGTTCTCCCATTTCTACATTTAGGCCCAGGAGGATGCCATTATTGTATCCTCATATTTCAAACTCCTTGCAAGGCCAATAACAGTTCTCTCATAATGAATAGGGCTTGTGCTGAGCTCAACTAGTTTTATATTGGAATCAGCACTAAGGATATGTTATATTACTTTAGTTACTTGAAGAACATATTGGCAATGTGAACAACAAATGGTGCATCACATATTTGGTATAAGTTCAGTTACTTGGTTTAATATGATATGCCATATTTCATAAAGGAGCCACAGGATACAGATATTGTATATGATATTGTTGTATTAGAGAGCAATATAAAAGCTAACTGAGTCTCATCAATGACAACTACTCACGGTAACGATGTTATCCCTCACGAAAGGAGTGAGCAGATAACTCTTGAGGGAAATCATGACTTCCTCAAAGTCCTTCGCGCTGATGTAACCAGTGTCCTTCCTGTCAAACTTGCGAAACGCCTGCCAAGCATGTTCGTCATGGAAATCCTGTTTGAAAAATTTCAGAAATTATAAGTACTAAGCTGCATGAATTTGAACTGAAATAAAGCAATGAAACATGGAAATGGGGCATAGCACAGTGGTAGGCTAAGAGTGTCACCCAGAAGACCGGGGTTCGATTCCCGGTCCTATCATACTGTAGCGTATTGGTAACGTATAACCAGTTGACCCAATTATCCATTGCAAACTGTATGTATTACCGAGTGCTCGCGTGCAACAGCACCGGATGTGTATGTAGCAAGCTAGCGGACCGCATGGCGGCCGATTACACATGACCTACATGTAAATGGAATGTTTAACGAATACACAGCATCTCCTCAACAGAACAGTGTTTGTTGTTATGCCAAAGTCATCACACATACAAAAGACATTAAAAGAGAGTTGTTGTTGTCTTGCTTGACACTCAGCATTGTAAAGGCAGAACAATGCATTAACTGGCGCTGCATTGTGGCTGCCGGGTGCTTCGGCACAAGACAAATTTCCAATATGTATGTATGTACTGAGGACAATAAAGTGTTATTATTACCCGGTATTATATTATTATTAAATACAACATTCATTATGAACAATGCATTTTAATGATTACAATTGAGATTGCATTGACATATGAGAAACACTGTCAAAATATCAAAAGAATGAGAGCCTTATAATAAAATCAATCTAAAATCTTCCACTGTGCTTAAAATATGATGTAGTTTTTTTAACAAGACCATAGACAACATGGAGCCTAAATCTATGATACTTACATGCATGAGCTGGGTGAACTCTGCATAGGACACTTTTCTCGTTCGATCCTTGCCGAAATGGAGACGGATAAAATCGCTGTTAAAGTTGAAAGGAACATCCCTGTTCAGGGTAGTGTGTTTGATGATATCCTCAAACTCATCTGCAACAACAATTCATCTAGTTTCATTTCTTATAATTTCATTTCTTAGGGAAGCCAAATATCACAGATCAAAATTCTAGCCTTTTGACAAGGGTCTTAGCATACACAGATTATAAAAACAACAACTTTATGTGGTCAAAATTAGGAATAATTTTTTTTGATGTGGCCTTATAAAAGCATGAATTCATCCTAGATGAATTCACTTGATAAAGAAAAATCGGTTGTTTATGTTAATTTATATAAGGTAACATACAGAACATCGTCAACATAACACAGTGATATTAAAATCATTGACTATCTCTATCAACAAACCTTCCAATAGTACAATGTGGTCTTGTTTCAACAATGAATTCAAAACATTTAGAACTGAAATAGATGCTTTAACCAATTGTATAATCATCCTTTGAGACAAAAGAAATAAGCAAACTGCCTACCGCATGTTATGTAACCGTTTCCATTGCGGTCAAATATCTGGAAAGCGAGAGCATACATGGCATCCGGGAGACAGAGCAGAGCTTCGAAGGCTTGGAACTCTGTGAAGGAGATGAGCCTGAAACAAGAGTTCCACTTTCTCATAACTTCAGTAGTCAAAATTGTTGTATATGTTTAGAACAGGGGATCGAACAGATTCTGATGTTTGATAAAACCTGTGAAAGACACGAGTCTGAAACATAGCAAGGAAGTGTGAAGGAACTAATTCAAGCTTCCATAATTTTAGTGGTAAAAGGTTTGGTACTACGTTAAAACAGATTCTGTTTATTTGATAACTTATTGGGTTCAGTTATATATACGGTAGTGTAATGAAACATATCACAGTCCCTCCATTATATATTCTTAGATGACAGATATACATTGTCAATGTTGCTGACAATTCTGTCTTTGAAAGAGAAAGTGTTCACTAAATGTCAATGCAGTGATCAAAATTAACCTTATACATGGTTCATACAGCCAAAACAGAATAAAATTCCAGTACTGTTCAAGGACATTCAAAGGAGATTCAAGTGAACATGTCCAAACAAATGTCATCCTACCAAATGCATCTTATGATCATAACATTTACAATTTTAACAAGTTCAAAGAACGTTTTTCACACAATACAGGGATCACTTTGGACAGGGATTTGGGGATATTTACCCATTGATGTATCTAGATATCCCATTATCAATACTAATGAGGGGAGAAAGTCTCATTGCAAAAATCAAAACTACATTGTTTCTGCTAAAAAATCCCATTGCTTTCTCTGAAAATCACATCATATTAGACCAAGGGGAGATTTTTCTCCCTTTCATACTTTGAACTAGGGTGATCCCTGCAATAAGTTGGTTACTGGATAAATTCATATTTCTAGCTCTAAAATGAAGAAGGTCAAACCAAAAGGCATGAACAAAAGTCTTTGAAGAAAGAACATCACTCACTTGTCTCGAGACGTATCAACGCTGGTTGCGAACAGATTGAATGTATATTCATCATAGTTTTCTGGTTCAAGCAGCTGGAGGTAGCGGTGGATGAAGTCAGAGTATGACATAAACCGATGCCCATCAATCTCCTTGCTGGCATACTGAAACATGAATAATCACTCCAGTTCACACCTTAATTTTTTGCAGATGCTACATAATATAGAGTAGGTGTCATCTTGGTCTACAGGGACAATCAAAGGGAGGGACAATGGGCAATTTTGTAACCTTGGATGAAAAATGGCCCCGAAGAATTATTGAAGTTTACCATATTCAGGGTTCAAAATTAGCCCTAGCCCTGTATCCAATGGCTAGTGCAAAATATGCTGGGCTAGTAAAGTGCAATGACTGGTAGTTAGAACAACTAGTTGAATTTAAAGAAAATACTAGATTAGTGTTTGCGGGACACCGCAAAAGCAGAGCAGCCCCGAAACTTGGGGTTTCGCCTTACCCTGTTCCGCCTTTCACAGGCCTCACCAAATTGGGCATTTTCTTTGACACTCAAGATCACAAATCAATGAACACATTTCATTGATTATTACATTAATGTAATGAAATAAAGTGTTAAAAGTTAATTTATTCCATTTCCTCCATATATGTTGACCTTGCCATGACCTTGACCTTCGACAGTTCATACCCAAAACTTTTTGAAAATTTTGTACTTCTCAAGAGATAATATATATACAAAATCTAAACTTCATAGCACAAAAACTTTTCAAGTTATCGTGTTTACAAGGAATTGCAATAACTCAAATCTCATGACCTTGACCTTTGACCTTCAAGGTCACACAATAATTGAACACTTTTTATTGAGTATAACAATCATGTATTGATTAAAAGTGATCATAGTTAAAATTAAGCATTTTCGCAAAACCCTGCTTAAGTCATGACCTTGTTGTGACCTTGACCTTTGACGGATTGAAGCCGAAACCTTTTCAAATTTTTTAACTTGTCCAAGGATGATATATACCAAGTTAGAGCTTCATAGCACAAAAACTTTTCAAGTTATTGCATTTACAAGGAATTTTGTAGGGACTTTATAACTCGTGACCTTGACCTTTGAACTTGAAAGTGAACATGTCATAATGATTCCTTGAAAGTGTTCACATTTAGACATGTTCATGAGTTCTGAAAAGCTAATTGGGATAAAGTTATAGTATTATACCCAAATTTGGGTGCATATTGCAATACCTCATATATCATGACCCTGCTTAAGTCATGACCTTGCTGTGACCTTGACCTTTTTTTACTTGTCCAAGGATGATATATACCAAGATGGAGCTTCCTAGCACAAAAACTTTTCAAGTTATCGCGTTTACAAGGAATTCTAAGAGTGATTACATAGCTCGTGACCTTGACATTTGACCTTGTAAGTGAACGTGTCAAAATTGTTCCCTCGAGGCATGAGTAGTAAGTTATGAATAAGAGTTCTGGAAAGCTTAGTGGAAAAAAGTAATAGCCCTTAATACGAGTGCGGCGGCGGTGGCAGCGACAATGGAAACTTCACAAAACCTGATAGCAGCCCCGTCCGTAGACGGGGCTGCTAATGATCAATAGATCATATCGGTGTATTTGGCTAGTCAGTAGTCAGAATGTCTTTGGGCTAGTGCTCTCAGGAACTCACTAGTCCGAATGGCTGGTACCCCAATAGTACTAATTTCGACCCCTGATATTCATATCGATATAAATTCAATGACCAATTTGAAATCCAGAAAGTTTATTGAAGTTAAAATTCCCTTTGTCAAAGAGTTTTTTCCAATCTCTGGATATCTAACATTTGCAAATCTGAAAGTATCTATAGTCTTCTATTTTCAGAGAGAATATTTATGTTGTGAAAATGATTAACACTAAATAAAAAGAGTTTTCAATTTACAGAAAAAATAGAGCCATTGGCTCTGTAGCTCATCAGGCATCATATCAAGTTTGCTTTATACAGGCCAGATGAGCTAAAAATGAAACTGATGTTACCTATTGCAAGAAAACCTATAAAAAAAATTACAAAACAAATGTAACGATTTCGGAATAAATTTCCTTACCCAAATGTTTTTTTATTATTCAACACTTTCTAGATTGCCAATATCAGACAGTGAAAGAAGTCCACACTAAAATATCCAAGGAGAAATAAAGACTGTCATCTAATGGAGAAAAATAGGTTTTTAAGATTGTGACCCCTGTGACCCTATTTGGGGTCATGGGGTCACGAAACCACAGTTTAGAATCCCAATTGGCCAAGGAGTTTTACATGCAGTCTTTCAGCTCAATAGACCTTTAGGAGCTTAAGATGATGATGAAAATAGGTTTTTAAGGTTGTGACCCCTGTGACCCTATTTGGGGTCATGGGGTCACGAAATCTACAATTTAGAATCCCCATTGGCCAAGGAGTCTGCACATATAATTTCAGCTCTCTAGACCTTTTGGAACTTGAGAAGAAGATGAAAATAGTTTTTTAAGGTTGTGACCCCTGTGACCCTATTTGGGGTCACAGGGTCACTAAAGTTACAAATTAGAATCCCCATTGTCCAAGGAGTATGCACATATAATTTTTAACTCTCTACTCCTTTTGGAACTTGAGAAGAAGATGAAAATAGTTTTTAAAGTTGTGACCCCTGTGAACCTATTTGGGGTCACAGGGTCACCAAAGTTACAAATTAGAATCCCCATTGGCCAAGGAGTCTGCACATATCATTTTTAACTCTCTATTCCTTCTGGAACTTGAGAAGAAGATGAAAATAGGTTTTTAAAGTTGTGACCCCTGTGACCCTATTTGGGGTCACAGGGTCATGGCAGGGTCACTAAAGTTACAAATAAGAATCCCCATTGGACAAAGAAGTCTGCATATATTACTTACAACTCTCTAGTCCTTTTAGAACTGGAGAAGAAATTGAAACTAGGTTTTTAAGGTTGTGACCCCTGTGACCCTATTTGGGGTCACAGTCACCAAGGTTACAAATTAGAATCCCCATTGGCGCAGGAGTCTGCACATATCATTTTTAACTCTCTAGTCCTTTGGGGTCACAGGGTCACCAAAGTTACAAATTAGAATCGCCATATGCTAAGGTACCTGTACACAAAATTTCAGCTCTCTAATGTGTATGGTTCATGAGGAGAAGTCGAAAGTGTCAACGGACGGACGGACGCCGGACGCCGGACGCCGGTCAATGCCATAAGCCCATCTGGACTTTCAGTCCTGATGAGCTAAAAAGGGATCAGCTATTGAATAAAGATGGGAAAAATAATTATGGTGTCACTGTCACTATGTGCTAATGCACTAAGCACAGGTAAAGGGTTAATTTGACAGCAAGGAAGATCAATTAAATTGAAACAATTTCAAATAAAAGCATATATATAAAGAAATAATCACTTCGTCATAAACAGTGATATATCTTCTCGAAGCTAATTTACAAATTATCAATTTTATCAGACAATCTAAGAATTTTTTCACAAACCTTTGTAAAAATTTCTTTCAGATCTTCAGAGTTAGCTCGACTTTTGAAAATATCATCCTGAAAATAGAACAAGAGATTAAAGTCAGTCAATGTGTGCAGGCCTGCTATCTTCTTGTGATAAGAATAAGGGTTTACATCATAACATGATCTAGTTACATAAAATTGCCCCATTACATAATTACAACAGCAAGGAAATATCTTATAACATACATAAAATATCTTTTAAAAGTTAACTGTTTTGAGATAATTACATGCATTTAAGACAACATATATATACCAAAAAAATACCAGATGTTAGTAGAAAACACACACAAACACACACAAAATTCTTTAGACAAATGCTATATGTTTGATATGTTAGGATTATTTCTAACATAGAAAATTCATGATTCACACATCAAATAAACATCTTAATCTCAATTCAGAACTAAAGGACATATCTCAATTTACCATACTAAAAGGAAAAGAATAAGCTGCTAAAAGACAAAATTAAATAGTTATGTAATGTTAGATGTCACAATACAAAATACTACACATAAACAAATAAACCAAACATTCAGAGTTATCTTAATGTCCTCCAAGAATGAGTAAAATGCATCCTGTCTCAAGGTACGAACGTTACACTAACTCCACTAATCTGTACCCTGGGCTCAGAAGCTAGATTCACTCGCGTGGCCCGACCTGGGATATAGCCAATCAAATCATTTTCACGTTTGAATTTTATTGAGAAGGTGGCGAGAAAATGATTCTATATTTTTTACATTTCAGAACTTTTCAATTTCAGAATTATGCTGTTATGCAAGGAGTAGAACTTCTCAAGTAATATTTTTTAACTATGAAGTTGATGTCAACCCTTTCATCATGATAGACCAGAAAACAGGATCGATATGAAAAAATAAATGGTCAAAAACTCAATACATATATTCAAAACACATCACCAGAAATGATTATCAAGAGGAAGAAAGCTAACCTCTTCCATGGCTGAGTGAGCGGGGTTTCCCAGCTAATGCTGCTTGCATATATATATACAGTTAAAATTAGTTGTTTACAGTCTGCTTCAATAACCATAAATAATGAACCACTGCAGAATATGATATTTGATATTCAGAATATGAATTAATCATTTTACCTTTGCATTTTAAATTGTTATTAATGCTCATATTACTCTAACAATTTGACAAGGATTACTTTGTGAAAAAAAATCAGAAATTTACAAAGAAATCTCCATAAATTTCATGAATAGATTTCTGCCTAGAAGGATGAAGAGTGGGAATACATTACGAAACAATAAGCCACAATATTACCGGTGAATGACCTTTCATTCCACTGGCATATAACGAGTAACAAGGAAGTACGAGACAAGTGAACTTACAAAATTGTGAAAATAATTTTATTGTTTTAGTGTATTTAAAAAAAAATCAGCCAGTGTCAAAACCAAACATAAGTTAGTTCTGTGTATTCACTCTTGGAGTATAAATAATCTGTTTTAAGCATTTCAATGATACATAGCCTAACTGACTGAGAATCAAACATCTGAGGAATATTTTTTATTATGTGACAACCATTACTTACAACAGCAGTACCAATAAAAGAATATTTAAATGTTGAAAATTTGATTGACTATGTATCCCAAAAAATATTAAGAAGTTTACAATTTAACCACAAGGTAAAGGTCATTCATATGATAACTCAGAGGCATTCCTATCTACAAAATAATGGACAGGCTTCAGTTTCAATGACCCTTAAAAGAAGGAACTTTTGAGGTTTGAATCACCTTTAAAATGTCTAATCGGAATAAAAGGCTTAGGACCTTACAGACTTTAAAAAAATGTGCTATCCAATACAACGGTAGTTCATATTGAAATATCCCTTATGACCATTTAACCAAATGCGCAAAACAAGGGCCACAACTCTGGATCAAATCTTTGCAAAATCTGATTGAAAAATTCTTATAAATGTCTCAAAAGCAACCTACCACTCTTGATATTCATAATTGTTCGAAACTTGAAACTAATAGCTTCAAAGGATTCAAAACAAACTTTCAAAAGCAGAAAATGAAAAACCACTGAGCCTACATACTTGTATTCTTTGAACTAACAGAGTGAATACAAGAGTCATCAGAAGATGACATATCCCACCGGTTCCACATGATCGTAAGATGTAAACCTTTGAAAGATAATTGTAAATTTTTCAAGCAAAGTTCATAATAGATTAGTATAAGCTAATATATATGAAACAAAACCTTTCATGAACAGAGTCCAAATAAGAGCAGTTTCCATGGAAATAATAAAAAATACAATTTTCAGAAATGTGAAAATATCAAAAGGCGTCACTTCAGTAGGTGGGCAATACACATGTAAAGTTTAAGAAAGATATGTGGACCGGTTTTATATATATGAAACGAAACCTTTCATGAACAGAGTCCAAATAAGAGCCGTTTCCATGGAAATAATAAAAAATAAAATTTTCAGAAATGTGAAAATATCAAAAGGCACCATTTCAGTAGGTGGGCAATACACATGTAAAGTTTCAGAAAGATATGTGGACCGGTTTTTGAGTTCTGTTCCGGAAACGAAACCTTTCATGAACAGAGTCCAAATAAGAGCCGTTTCCATGGAAATAATAAAAAAAAAATTCAGAAATGTGAAAATATCAAAAGGCGTCACTTGACTCACTTCAGTAGGTGGGCAATACACATGTAAAGTTTAAGAAAGATATGTGGACCGGTTTTATATATATGAAACAAAACCTTTCATGAACAGAGTCCAAATAAGAGCCGTTGCCATGGAAATAATAAAAAATAAAATTTTCAGAAATGTGAAAATATCAAAAGGCACCATTTCAGTAGGTGGGCAATACACATGTAAAGTTTCAGAAAGATATGTGGACCGGATTTTGAGTTCTGTTCCGGAAACGAAACCTTTCATGAACAGAGTCCAAATAAGAGCCGTTTCCATGGAAATAATAAAAAATAAATTTTCAGAAATGTGAAAATATCAAAAGGCACCACTTCAGTAGGTGGGCAATACACATGTAAAGTTTCAGAAAGATATGTGGACCGGTTTTTGAGTTCTGCTCCGGAAACGAAATGATTACGGACGGACAGACATACAGACAGAAAGGGCGATGACTATATCCCACGGTATTACATACCGGTGGGATAATAAGGTTCTAACTCTAATTCTTTGTGTGGTGATTGTAAAATGGTAGAAGGAAACCATAAAAAATATAGTAGAGTAAACAAAACAAGTAGATGTACTTCAGCCAATTCTATACGAGGTAAGTAAATGATGAGGATTGTGCAATGTAATCACAATACCACTATATCATAATACAGATTGTGCAATGCAATTTTTGCAATACTATTCTTATTGAACAATATTGCAATATAATCTTACAAATAATTTTCAAATCAAACTTATTCAAATCTCTTTTTCTATGATACAGTTACATGATTGATGTGAAAATGTTAATGTGCATGAATTTGTGTTGGTCTGTTCAAATTGATAGTGACAGTAAAATTTTAAAAATAGAGCCATTGGCTCTGTAGCTCATCAGGCATCATATCAAGTTTGCTTTATACAGGCCAGATGAGCTAAAAATGAAACTGATGTTACCTATTGCAAGAAAACCTATAAAAAATTACAAAACAAATGTATTATTATTCAACACTTTCTAGATCGCCAATATCAGACAGTGAAAGAAGTCCACACTAAAATATCCAAGGAGAAATAAATTTGCCATAGACTGTCATCTAATGGAGAAAAATAGGTTTTTAAGATTGTGACCCCTGTGACCCTATTTGGGGTCATGGGGTCACAAAACCTACAGTTTAGAATCCCAATTGGCCAAGGAGTCTACATGCAGTCTTTCAGCTCAATAGACCTTTAGGAGCTAAAGATGACGATGAATTAAGTTTTAAGGTTGTGACCCCTGTGACCCTATTTGGGGTCATGGGGTCACGAAATCTACAATTTAGAATCCCCATTGGCCAAGGAGTCTACACATATCGTTTTAACACCCCAGTCCTTTTAGAACTGGAGAAGAAGATGAAAATAGGTTTTTAAGGTTGTGACCCCTGTGACCCTATTTGGGGTCACAGGGTCACCAAAGTTACCAATTAGAATCCCCATTGTCCAAGGAGTCTGCACATATCATTTTTAACTCTCTACTCCTTTTGGAACTGGAGAAGAAGATGAAAATAGGTTTTTAAGGTTGTGACCCCTGTGACCCTATTTGGGGTCACAGGTTCACCAAAGTTACCAATTAGAATCCCCATTGGCCAAGGAGTCTGCACATATCATTTTTAACTCTCTAGTCCTTCTGGAACTGGAGAAGAAGATGAAAATAGGATTTTAAAGTTGTGACCCCTGTGACCCTATTTGGGGTCACAGGTTCACCAAAGTTACAAATTAGAATCCCCATTGTCCAAGGAGTCTGCACATATCATTTTCAACTCTCTAGTCCTTTTAGAACTGGAGAAGAAGATGAAAATAGGTTTTTAAGGTTGTGACCCCTGTGACCCTATTTGGGGTCACAGGGTCACCAAAGTTACAAATTAGAATCTCCATATGCTAAGGTACTTGTACACAAAATTTCAGCTGTCTAATGTGTATGGTTCATGAGGAGAAGTCGAAAGTGTCAAAAGTTTACGGACGGACGACGGACGGACGCCGGACGACAGGCCATGCCATAAGCCCATCTGGACTTTCAGTCCTGATGAGCTAAATATTACATAAATATCATCAATATTCACTTGCAAATATTTATCTTTTTGTGCAAAAATCTATCTTTCTAAAATCTAAGAGGCATTTTATCAAATGTATAATGATTAAATGCATAAATAATCTTTAAAAGGTGATTGTAGAGGTCATTCAATATACTGCAATATTATTCCAGTAAATAAGCTGCATATCTCAATATATTGAAATCCGAAATCTTAGAGTCAGCCTGATTAATTATAGCCAATAGCCAAAACTACTACCCACTATCGGTAAGTTGTGTCTTTGTCACAGGTTTAAAATCTACCAGTAGTTGTTAGTTACAATCATTAAATAATGGTTAGGAAAATGAAATAACAATATTCAGTTCACTCCAAGAAAGGGAGAAAAAAATTAGTCCAAATATTATTTAAAGTATTGATAAACTTAAAGTCAATCAGATAAAAGAGAGAAGACATGAAATTTAAAAATTTAACTTACATATGTCTGCATGGATGAAGTGGGGAAAAAAATAAAAAATATTATTTACACTTCCCATAAAAATCTTTTGAAAAAATATGTAAAAATATAATTACATGAAATATTCTATCAATTGCCTTGTATTACCAGTACAGGTAATGAACTCTCAATCAAAGAATGTATCTAGCAAAATTATATTTATATAAAAGCATGTAAAAACAAGTTTAAAGATTTTGGAATAACATAGTTTATTCATTTGAAACAAATTAAAGATTATGAACAATAAGTATAACCACTTCTGTTAGACAATAACATATGGACATCTCATTCAAAAATATGTGAGTTTTTTTTATGAAAACATTTTGAAAAACCTGATCAAATGCACAGAAGCAAAAAAAACACAAATATCACATGTCGGAGCAAGTAATGGACTTCTCAAGCAACATTCAGGAGAAACAGACTTAAGAAAATTACTTTTAAATCACCAAACTTCCTAACCTTTGATAAATTGAATCACATGAGCAGTGTTGTTCCTAGAGGGGGTCCTGGGGACATTTGCCTTCCCTTTTTGCTTCGTGTCCCTTAAAATTTGGAGAAGTAGGACACTTTTACCATTGCAAGGGGTCCCATCTACTCAGAAAAGGCCAAAATGACCCCCTTCACTGACCACCCAGGAACAACACTGCATGAGACATGCAAAATGTAATGTGCTTTTCTCATCGAACACAACTAAAGCAAATACAAATAAGTTTGTCATTCAAAAGATTGGAAAACATTTAAGAAAAGAAATTCAGTAATTATTCAAAAGGAGGTCTCAACCACCCATTTGAAAAATAATAGATAAATTGCACAGAAATAGGGTCACAGTTGTCACACAAACTTTGAGATCGGCCAATGCAACAAAGTTCATGCTTTTGAAGTGAATAATACATAACATGCACTACTCCAGACTAAACCTGACAGATATTTGAAGTAATAGGCATAGATATTGCATACATGCACAGCTGGGGAACATATTACAGTGTACATGTATGCCAATAATGGTTTTTCAATATTAATGAGGGAAATGATAAAATATAGCAACACATGACAATGAATTTGTAAAACAAAGAAAATATAAACTCTTGTAAGAACAATGGTTAACAAATTTGTATTGTCCTTGATATCCAATCTTCCCTGACCTGACCAATAAAGTATAATTCACACCTCATGTTTACAAAGCTAACACTCATTGAGTAACATATCTATTTATGTATTCATGTATTAAATCTTTATGCTTGGGTTACCTTGAAATTGTCAACACGATTTCTTTCAGGTACATTGGCACTGTAGATTAAAAATTCACATGGATATCGAAATCTGGTATCCCCCAGCCCCTTAATGATTATGGGTTAACCACTTAATGATTGAGTTATAATCGTTCACTCAACCCATTTTGAAAATTCACATTTTAGATGTTGCAATCCAGAAATGTTGTTTTGAATAATTGAGGTTTCATAGGACTTCTCCATATCAAATAAATATTTGGAATAAAGGTAACGTCTTAATTGATTGGCAGAAAGGATGGAAGGAATGAGAAAGGTGTTTCTTGCAAGAGTGAAAGACATGAAAGAAAGATGATAAATTCCATTTATTATCCCATTCAATATATTTACACATTTAGATATATGTAAGAGGCCTTAAGGGGACATTCCTATCAGGGAGAAGAAACTGCCCTGTTTATACTGGTATATAATTAATAGATGTTTATTTTACCAATTTGACAAAGAATAGAATGCATTACTGTATGGCATGCATCCTTTTGCATTTCGTTTCCAAAAAAAAAATACCTCGATAGGACTGTCCCTTTAGTCTTTGATTACTTCAAAAACATAAACTTTCCCTAAGGCTAATACTTTCAGTAGCATGCATTGAACTTTTTTAGTAATGATTTTACATTTCATGACATTATTATCATAAGAGGATATGAATGAATTTTATATTATTATATTTAATGAGAACTATTTGGATTATCGTATTTATAAGCGATTAAGCATGAAGGGTAAACAGAAATGAAAGTCAAGTTCATTTGACACATGGGGAGACATGCAAAGGTCACAGAACATTGGTGTACAAAACGTAAACAAATAAAACATACAATAATAGCAACATAGGGTGGGGTTGGTGTGAGCGAGGAGGAGATGCATTTGGATGAGCGGTCGCTCCGTTTAGGGGTACGAACATAAGCTGGGGTTACTAGGAGAAACGCATGCATGTAGTTTTACAACCTTCTTAGGCGATTCGCAATCAGCACGTTTTGGAAGGGGCCACAACTTGGAAAGAATCGCCAAGCTAAATTCCTGTAATAACAAAGTGAGGTAGAGAGATTATGCGCCTCTGTGCATCGAAATTATGTTAGTTTGATATTATTATTCATTGACATTCGCTGTTCAAAGCAGGACCAAAACATACCGTCTCTTTACCCGCCATGTTTTGCGTTGAAGGTGAAGGTTATCACGCGAAGAACGAGTGCTCATTGGTCTGAGGTCTCCGTGTCCTCGTGCAGCACTGACCCGGAAGCAAACGTTTCAGACACCGGAAGTTTCTTCAAAACACAGGCGCGAGTAGTAAAAGAAGGCCAAAATGGCGGGTAAGTGTGAAAACATTATGTTCAAGTTAAAAGTTTTGTGTTTTTGACTTAACTAATCATTTTAACAAATCAACAGTTCTTCTTGAAATTGAGAATTTAAAATCCTTAGGTTCCCTTTGTCAAAAATCAAGGAATAAGCCGAACTTAAAGTGTCAACTACCAAATTTGTTCAGGAATATTTTTCTGCGTCTTATTAACTAAATTGTCAGTAATGAACTTTCATTTAATAAATTATAAGAATTTATTGATAATAGTGTTACCTTATTCAGCATGATATCAAAATTAATTCATAATGAAGTAATACATTATATTAGTAAGTTTCTAACTGTCCTAAACAGGTCGGGGATAACCACCGAACGACCTATAATAGCTCGATAGCTATAGGTCTATAGGTCGATCGAGCTATAACCGCATTTTTTTGACAATGTGCAGTTATAACGCGTTTTCCGCAATTGCGGCCCCGCCAATATGGAAACATATTTTATCGATTCATTCTTAGCCCTTCACAGAATTTGGCAAAACCCTAGCGCTTTTTAGTTATTAGACATTAGTTTGCACTACCCAAGTGTCAATATCACTTCGAATAGAAAATAACAACTCAAAAACAGAAAAATATACCTCTCAATGTTGACACAATACTCGGCTGATGACTGATCGTTTCGATTGCCTGACTTCTGGTTTGGATGTCTATTTCGTAATGATAATTTTCCCGTGCATCTCGCTCGAGCGTGACAATTTTTATAATCTACGGAAATTACACTCGGCTTTCAGGCATATTCGGGTTTGAGAAGGGGCCATCCCTGCATAGATATTATAATTTTATAATTATATTTTTAGCTTTTATATATTAACGAATTATGAAAAGTTTTAATCATTAAAATGTCGACACAACAGGGGAACCAATATGGACATAAAACATGAAAAAAAATTCTTTGTTGATTTATAATTGAATTCTCCCAAAATACATATGCAAATTAGATAGACTCATGTAAACTATGAAGACTAAACTATTATAATACAATCCGATATCATTTGGATATAGTAGAAACATTATGCAAATTACTCCAACTTGCACTACAGTATTCCAATAGTTTCTAAGTCTTTCACCTTGTATAAAGCGCAAATCAGTTTAAGAGCTCTTAAAATGATTAAATTCCACATTTGATATTACTGACGATGTCCACTTTTTAACGCAACCATGATTGTTTATAAACCGGAAGTACAGAAGGCTCGATGCCATTTTACGGATCGTAATGAGTTTGCAAACGTGTACACATTTTCAGATAACATTTACTCAATACTTGGGTCGAGTTATGAGAATATTATGTTCTTTTTTTCGTTAATTGTGTTAAGAACTTAAGTACCTTCATCACAATTATTAATTCAAAGGTTTTTTAAATAGAAATTCACCGTGCGGTCCCTACTGATAGTTTTGCACTGTTATAGTAGAAGTTAATCCTTTCTTAACAAATGTTACAAATCATGGTAGGGACGAACCAATGGAAAACGCCAGCAAGCGAGTTGCAATGAATCAAACACCAAACAAAACAAAAACATTTTATAACTGAAATTATGATATCTATGCAGGGATGGCCCCTTCTCAAACCCGAATATGCCCGAAAGCCGAGTGTAATTTCCGTAGATTATAAAAATTGTCACGCTCGAGCGAGATGCACGGGAAAATTATCATTACGAAATAGACATCCAAACCAGAAGTCAGGCAATCGAAACGATCAGTCATCAGCCGAGTATTGTGTCAACTTTGAGAGGTATATTTTTCTGTTTTTGAGTTGTTATTTTCTATTCGAAGTGACATTGACACTTGGGTAGTGCAAACTAATGTCTAATAACTAAAAAGCGCTAGGGTTTAGCCAAATTCTGTGAAGGGCTAAGAATGAATCGATAAAATATGTTTCCATATTGGCGGGGCCGCAATTGCGGAAAACCCGTTATAACTTCACATTGTCAAAAAAATGCGGTTATAGCTCGATCGACCTATAGACCTATAGCTCGATCGAGCTACTATAGCTAAATCGAGCTATTATAGGTCGTTCGGTGGTTATCCCCGACCTGCTTAACTCTGTTACTGACAATCTAAACAGTGGCTTGAAGATGAACTAGGTTTGTCTCAGACTAAAACATTTTCTTAATATTTCAGAAATAATGAATTCATCCCCGCCCCAACAAGCACTTGTATCAAGTTTATATTAATATGGATCAATATCTTACTCATATGTATAAATTGGCAATCAGTTTTTCATATTTATTTACGTTGAACTGCATAAGTTGATCTGTTTGGAACCAAGAACAACCCCCTTTGGACAATATTAGTGATAACCAGACAGGGGAGATAACGAGGACAACTCTTTCGCAGACGTAAAAAGTTGGTTAGAAATCGGTGTCGAAACAGAGGGTTGGGTTTACGTTTTTTCGTACCGTTGCCTCTTAGTGCACAAAAAATCGAAATACTAGAAAAGAAAAAAGGATAACAAATCTAGAGACACTTATTTTTAGATTTTCATTTATGTGATGTCGAATGTTGACTTTGTAAGGAGGAAAACTTCAGAAATGTATAAAAGGTATTTTCGCAAAGCGCACATGTCTACAAAGAATTCATGATGTAGAATAATTATTCAGCTACAAGTTGCACTATCTATCGGATTTTTATCACATGGCTGTCACGATAAAAGCGTGAGCTAAGATTGTGTTTGTAATCATCGTTTTTACGACTAAATGGTAAGGAACACCTTTCTCGAATTTAATGTGTTGTTTCTTGGGTAGATAGACGGATCAAAACTTAAAACAAGAAAAGCCTTTAAAAAGGCATGCTTGGTGCCACATAGGCAGATGAAGGAGATTGTGATTTGTCGAACAATTTGGGTGATAATATATAACACTGGATAACAGCAGTAATATTAACACGAGTATTACTCAAAGTTGATTCAACAAAATAAATTTCTATCAACACGAATTGCTGAAAGTTATGAATATTTTTTACATTCATCAACGATTGTTGGTATATTTCAAATCAAAACACACAAGGGTGATATTTAATTTATCATTCAAATTCACTCTTTTTGAGATCTCAGAGAAAAAATGTAAATCTCTGAACACAACAACACTAGATTTTCAAGACAGTGATGTGACAGTGACAGTTTATGATGTTATGGCATTGTGATGTTGTTACTTGAAGTAAAAGCACTGCTTGGGTTGCCATGTAGCGTTGACAATGACAGGAAATTGTGAAAAACGTACTGCCAAAACCACATCTCTTTGTCATGCTGGTTAATTATTAACTGTAGTATTACAGATAATAAACAAAATACTTTCCGATGATCTGACGGGATTTCAACCCAGCTCCGCTGAGCTAAGCCCATTATAGTAACCGTATGGAACCAGCGATGTAGGTCATATTCTAAATATAGCACGAGTCAATTTCAGTAGCTCTGATAATAAATACAGGTTTTCAACGTAAACATTTAGTGACATCGTTAAGTATGACTTGTCACGTGGTCGTAAGTGATCTACCTATTAGTAAACATAAGTCTTTTTAGCTCATCTGGCCTGTAAGGCCCGATGGGCTTATGGCATGGGATGGTGTCCGGCGTCCATCCGTCCGTCCGTCCGTAAACTTTGTGGAATTTTGACTTCTTCTCCAGAATCATAAGTCCTAGAAAGCTGAAACTTTGTGTGCAGACTCCTTGGCTAGTGAGGATTATAAATTGTAGCTTTGGTGGCCCTGTGACCCCTAATAAGGGCCACAGGGGCCACACCCTAAAAACCTATTTTCATCTTCTTCTCCAGAAGCATAAGGCCTAGAAAGCTGAAACTTTGTGTACAGACTCCTTGGCTAGTGAGGATTATAAATATACAGAACGTCATACGTGTGCATTTGGGTCGTTTGTATTGAACAAGTAGATGTCATGGACGCGGAGAAACAACGAGTTCGAAGAACGAGTTGTTTCTCCGCGTCCATGACATCTTCGAGTTCAATACAAACTACCCAAATGCACACGTATGACGTTCTGTATTTATTATATACTCTCTTTTTAACCTTTTTAAAAGTAATTTTGAATTGCTTAAATAATCCGAGACGTCGCACTGCGCATTGATACATAATGCAAAGAAGGCGATTACCTATGACACGCTCGACTGATGATTTGATACCTCAATTATCTGTTTATTTTCTCATTACTTTGCGTAGTTAAACGTAAGAGGCAGTTTTCTCAAGTGTGAAAACTAAATACAGTGATAAAAGTTTACCCTTAGTTATTATTTATAAAGTTCTGAATATGATAAACGTTAGTTCAGGATTCCGAGCGACGGGATCCTTTCAAACGACGTCATAATCGTTGTAGGCTATGACGTCATAATCGTTGTAGGCTATGACGTCATAGGGCCAAGTTTCGCTGGCGATGTTTTCGGAGTTTTGTTTAGAATTTCCTTGTTTATATTGATTTGCAGTTTCTTTACTAACGATAACACTAGTTTCTCATCAATTATTCTTCAATATCATATTAAAAAGTAGGTTTGTTACCAATGCATTGAGATACGTCAAATCTGGTGTTCTAATTAGGAAAATGATTGTTACTACGGAAAATTCCGAGAATTGCCGAAGCTTAAAAAAAGTAGAACCGGCAGGCGTGCAATACGGATTCTGGAGTGCAATACGGAATTCGAAGACGTATTCCGTATTGCACCCTTGTATTACTATCATAAGATTACATGAGTATATTATAAGTTACCATGTGTTCGCGAGTTTGATATGGAGATTTATCATGTGTCCGAGTTAAATATCAAACGAGAACGAAGTTCGAGTTTGATATTTAACTCGGACACATGATAAATGTCCATATCAAACTCGCGGACACATGGTAACGAATTTATCTAGACGAGCACCTTTTCTAAATGCTTTAAAATTGGCTTGAAAGATGAGATTGGCCAAAATGGCGTCTGATCAGATCAGTGTTACTCTCTTATTTAGGTATTCACAAATATAATTTATAAAACATCGTGTTAATGACTAAAAGTATGGTCTAGTACCGAAGCGGAGCGCACGGTACTAGACGGAAATTTAGGATTAACTTAAAAAAAATCAAAATACCAAGCAATGCGGGCATTCCTATATTTTGATTGTTTGGTCACGTGACCTCGTGCATTCGCACCTCATTCGATTTGAAGCGGTCGTAGAAGCCCTCGTTACTGTCATGGCGGACTGTCGAGTAGGGCCGAGCGAGTTTGATAGTGTCGGAGTTATAGATAAGACAGGCACCATAGCAGAATGTACAGGTTGGCTTGAGAGTACAATAAACAAATAGCGGTGAGTTTTAACTTAACTGATGTTCATAGATCGGCTTTCTGTTTGCGTGATTTGAATCTTGAGCTCGCCGAAAACCAACCTTGCTGCGTGTGAGCGAGTCAAAATGCCGTTGAGATGCGGTATGACTTGCTAATGTATTTTAGCGGTACCAAACCACTTTTATTTGAAGAACATTTTACTTATACCTTTAAAGTTATTACATAAAGATGACTTTAGCATGTAGGGGAATTCACCAAGCATACATGACGTTACAGCAATGGAGCGTAGTATAGCCTTTGTTTACCGAACAAAGGGCAAGGGAGATAACTCTTGACTCCGTCGTTGCTTGTTACTAGTGGAGAGCGTGGCCCAGTTTAACATAGCTAAATATACCTACGGCACGTGACCAGTTTTGACAAATGGTAAAGCGACATTGCTGTGCAAGTCGAGATAAAATAAATTGTAGCTTTGGTGGCCCTGTGACCCCTAATAAGGGCCACAGGGGCCACGCCCTAAAAGCCTATTTTCATCTTCTTCTCCAGAACCATGACGCCTAAAAAGCTTAAACTTGGTGTACAGACTCCTTGGCTAGTGAGGATTATAACTTGTAGCTTTAGTGGCCCTGTGACCCCTAATAAGGGTCACAGGGGCCACGCCCTAAAAACCTATTTTCATCTTCTTCTCCAGAACCATAAGGCCTGGAAAGCTGAAACTTTGTGTACAGACTCCTTGACTAGTGAGGATGATGAATTGTAGCTTTGGTGACACTGTTGCCCCTAATAAATTAAGGCAACAGGAACGTGCTTCAAATCTATTTTCATCTTCTTCTCCTGAAGTATATGCCCAGAAAACTGAAACTTGTCGCCTATATACTTAATTTTATGATTGGTGCCCCTGTGGCCTCTACAAAGGGGGAATCACATTGGCCACACTCTACAGCATAATTGATGATGAAGCCTGATGAGCTTCAGAGCCAATGGCTCTTTTATTTCGATGTCACCATCGTTCTTACACAAACATTACATTTAAATCGCCAGGCCAGCCCAGCGTGAAATTAAATCGCGTGGGTTATAAAAAAGTGGATTCTGCGATTATTGAATGCGAAATAATGCTCTTATCTGGTACAAATGCAGACTCTTCATCAAACGAAGATGTTTTTGATTGAGTCTGTTAACATTTATCAGCGTCTTTAATAGAAAATATTGTTTCTCTTTTAACGTGACATTTAAAGCGAAATCATATTCCACAGTTTAATGTGCCAAATATTTTTTATTACCCACATGGTGACGTAATGCATTTTTTGCTACAGTTCTGTTCATTGGTCTTTTGATTTGGATACAACACATGTGATTGGCGTGGCTTCCCTTTGAAAATATCAAGAGTAATATATAGAGTGAATTCAGAAAAGTTTTAGGAGAATCAAATCATAATACTTGGTGCCCTTTGGGGCACCAAGAAATAAAACTTTAATAGTTTTAACTTATAATTTACAACTACTCAGATATAATAAAGGATGACTACAGATTTATGTAACCAACATATGACACAATAACAAACTTTTTTCCCCAACAGTATTTGTTTTTTTAAGTGTACAAAAGCGAATTGTAACTTGCTCTGTTTCATAAATCACATACATTAAATTAAGTTAATTAAATTCTTTAAAAAAAAAAAAAATTCTAGGCATTTTATATATCTGAAATTTCTTATTTAACCCTTCAATATTTTATACATATATATATATATATGTATTTTCAAAGTTTAAAGAAGGTATTTCGATAGCTTATACTTAAATTTGGCAATACATGATACTCCTGTTTTGTTTAAGCTTATCAAATTTGAGGTTTCGCTCGATATGTACATTTATCCTGAGACCTTTAAACTGCAAAGTTGAGTCTCATCTTAAATCGGTTTATAAAATATTCTGTGTTAACTTCAAGTTAAATTTTTTGGCTAGACAGACTCGGATGACAATGACAGTGACCATGATATTATAGTTTTTGGAATATTTAAATATAAATTATTGACAATATTCAAGAAAAAAATAAGACATGTTAAAAAAACGTGATGAGGGTACTCCCCTTGGAGGGTCAAAATTTTGTACCAAATTGAAATGTGGCACTTAATTTTTTGGAATAGTCATAATTGATAGACAAGAGAGCAACGAAGACATTAAACACTCAACAGTATTTTTAGGTTGAGTAGAGATATTTTTATAAGACCCTAACCAAAAAAAAATCGATTTTATTTTATTTTTTTCGAGGGTGGGTGTCTTTGAAATTAAATATCTTTTTAAAGAAAATTTTTATTTTGAAAATTGAAATTGCATGTTATTATTGAAACTTTGTTCTACCCATACACCAAGTTTGGTTAATTTTGGTTGATTATTAAAAAATGACTGATTAATGTGATTATGCCTATCAATATGTAAATGGAGGTTAGCCTATCGCACTAGCGTTATGGCCCATTTCTTATCAGCCAACGCTGCTAGTGGCTGAAATATTGCCGAAACAGCGTAATCAATAACTCACTCAATCACTCTTATTAACCAATGAGAGTTGTTTCTTCCAACAAAATAGTTCAATGCAGAAATGAACACGTGAATTGCCTTTAGTCTTAATACTTATCATTTATGAGAAAGCTATTTACCAATCAACTTGATACATGTGCTTTAGGGCTCGAATGCATTTTACGGGCACACAAAATTGTGTTCATTTTGTAGCATCATTTCAGCCGTTGGATTTTTGTTAACTATTGATTTCCTTAGCTCTTGGATAAAGGATCTGTTTTAACCCTTCGGTCCCTTGCTTTTATCATATGTTTGTACTTGAGTGACTTGATTAAATATTCTACAAATTTCAGGAATGAGTTTGCTGAAAAACCAATTTGAATCATACAAGTGCTCTGGAAATGATGCTGTACACTTCAAGCTCGGTAGGTAATCTTTTAACAGTTTGTTTAATTAGTTCACTATCTAAATGGCATTTATCTCTAAGTTTACTCAATTGTTTGCAATTACGATATTGAGATTCACAATAATGATCCCACTGATTAAAGATAACAATATTATTGTCTATTCAATACATGTAATTTATAAATTTTCAGTTCGACAAGAGTCAGACATATTTGACGAGGCTACAACATTCAAACCTGACATGACTCATCAACTGTTTGGTGAACAGTAAGTAAAATAAGTTCAGCATTTTCCATTTATGTGATCAGAACTGGTATTAAAAGGGACAGTCCTGTTGGTATTTATTGTGGAAAGAAAATTAAATGGATATTTCAGCTTATGCATATATATAATGCTATTACCGGTAGTACATTTAGTACATAATTATAACACCACCAACTTGAAACATATAACTTGGGGTAACAGTTTTGTTGATTTATATATAAAAAGAAGTTGGCAAAAGCGACTTTCATTTCCACACAAAAAAAATACCCTGATAGGACTGTCCCTTTAATTGTAAAAGTAGTTGTGAATATTTAATTACCAGGTTGTCATGTACATTTTCAGAACAAAAAACATAACGCTTTAGCTATTCGTTTTGACTTGTTACTCTGTAGCCAGTTGTATGTTCTCTCATTTATACTTATCCACATGTTTGTTGTGGGTAGATTTGAAAGCAAGATTGGTTGCATGTTCACTGTGACAGGGGGTATATTTTGGTGGATGTTTGTGTATTTTTGTTGCGTTTTTGTATGAAGGGTATACATATTGGGTGTGTGTACATTCCTGAATTTCCAGAGAGAGTATATTTGTTCTTATTTTGGCTTCATGGATTATATGTTTGTGTGAGTGTGTTCAAGAGAAAGTATACTTGTTATGTTTTGTTGTATGAAGGGTATACATATTTGGGTGTTTGTTTGTTCCAGAGAGAGTATATTTGGCTACAAGGACCTGGTGATAGAGATGTACTACAGCGCAGCGCGTCTCTCCACATACCTCAGTATCAAGTACAGTGAGAAGCTCACACCGGACAAGATTGCAGACTCAACAGCTATATCTCTGCCTCCTGTGAGTTGCACAAGCAAATTGTGTAGTGTAGATTGATTTATCCTGTCTCAACGTACGAACGTTATGCTAACTCCACTAATCTGAACCCTGGGCTCAGAAGCTAGATTCGCGCGGCAAGCAGACTTGGGATATAGCCAATCAAATAATTTTCTCGCCACCTCGATAAAATATCAACGAGAAAATATTTGATTGGCTATATTCCAAGTCCATCTGCGTGAGCGAATCTAGCTTCTGATCCCAGGGTACAGATTGGTGGAGTTAGCGTTTGTACCCTGAGACAGGATGAGTTTGATTTACTCGGATCTCTTGTCAGATCTTAATGCAATGACCATGAAGACTAAATGCACTATTTTGTAAAGTATTGCTTGCGTTTTATAAATATTAGATATGATATGTACATCTGTCACACTAGGATTATATGTTCATCGGGTTATGACCTTAATACTGCATACAAAGAATTGAATTGACTGTGAAATCTTATAACAGTTCCACTTGCATTTTGGACTTGGAAAAAAAAACAAATAAAGAAAATACTGTAATAATTGTTTAAATTTCTGCAATGAATTCTATTAATCAAACTTAAAACTGCCAAAAGAATCTTACATTTTGTAGCTGATCTGTTTTATTCCAAAAACATTTTAATGAAGTACCGCCTTGATTTATGCTAATATTTATGAATTATTGAATTAACATAGGGTCTGCTGAGGCTGTGGTATCTATTCCTTTGACAAAATATTTCAACTGCTTATTTTCTTTTTCTCAGCCTGACAATGTTCTACAAACACTGACAAAAGAGCTTCCTCTTGGCTTCTATTCAAGTAGAGATGAGTTTATCCGCTCTCTTGCTAAAGAGGTCAACTTTAAACCTTTCGGAGAAAAGATACACTCTTACACTGTAACTAAAGGTAACTTATCTAATGTCATATCATAATCATGTGTCTGTTTAGCTTTAATTGAATTGTCATGTATCTGTTTTACCTAACTATGGACTGGCATATTTCAATTGTTATTGTAGAATAAACAGAGTCCCTATTTGTTTAGAATAGAAAACTGATAAAAAAGACTGTTTAAAGTTATCAAAAATAACAACATTGCGTTCAAATGTAAAGGAACATAACATTGATCTTTCCATCAAATGAGTGACAATTCTTCAACATCATAATTGCAAGAACTCTTCATTTTGTTAAATCTATTTTTCAGAAAACGTAGAGCGCCAGTTTGAGATCTACAAGACTGACATTGAGGCTCCGGGGTTCAGAGACTTCCATGATAGACTTCAGACATTTATTTTGTTTTTTATTGATGCTGCCTCATTCATTGACGTAGATGATGACAGATGGAGTTATTTTCTTTTGTAAGTAGTCAAGGTTCTACTTAAGCCGTTAATTACAATTTTTAAAAACAGACTGTGGTGTGATAGATAGATTGATAAATATATGGTTCACTATTTTATGCTTCAGGTTTGAGAAATACCAGTGTAACGGAAACACGATGTATGCTGTTGTCGGCTACATGACAGTTTACAACTATTACGCCTACCCTGAGAAAATCAGACCCAGGATCAGGTGAATATAATCTCCTTGCTGATTATGTTTGTCTATACTCACTTTGATAAAAGTATAGATGGGCGCATGGCATGGTCCTGTGGCTCTGTGGCCCCTAATAAGGGCCTCAGGGGCCACATCCTTTAACCTTATTTCATCTTTTTCTCAAGAAGCATAAGGCCTGGAAAGCTGAAACTTTGTTTGCAAACTCCTAAGTTAGATAAGGAGGATTCCAAATTGTACATTTGGTGACCCTGTGGTCCAAAGTAAGGGGGGAACCACATTTGCCACACCCTAAAGCAAAATTAATATGAAGCCTGATGAGCTACAAAGCTACTGGCTCTATTTTTAGCTCATCAGGTCTGAAAGACCCCATGGGCTTATGGCATGGCAAGTCCGTCCGTCCATCCGTAAACGTTTCACATTTTAGACTTCTTCTCCAGAACCAATGACTCTAGAGAGCTGAAATTTGATGTGCAGACTCCTTGGCCAATAGGGATTCTAAATTGTAGATTTTATGATCCCATGACCCCAAATGGGGTCGCAGGGGTCAAAACCTTTTAAATCCTGTTTTCATCTTCTTCTCCAGTTCCAAAAGGTCTAGAGAGCTGAAAAGTTGTGTGTAGACTCCTTGGCCAATGGGGATTCTAAATTGTAGATTTTGTGACCCCATGACCCCAAATGGGGTCACAGGGGTCAAAACCTTAAAATCCTATTTTCATCTTCTTCTCCAGTTCCAAAAGGTCTAGAGAGCTGAAAAGTTGTGTGTAGACTCCTCGACCAATGGGGATTCTAAATTGTAGATTTCGTGACCCCATGACCCCAAGTAGGGTCACAGGGGTCAAAACCTTAGAAACCTTTTTTCATCTTCTTCTCCAGTTCCAAAAGGTCTAGAGAGCTGAAAAGTTGTAAGTATACTCCTTGGTCAATAGGGATTCTAAATTGTAGATTTCATGACCCCATGACCCCAAGTAGGGTCACAGGGGTCAAAACCTTAAAATCCTATTTTCATCTTCTTCTCCAGTTCCAAAAGGTCTAGAGAGCTGAAATGTTTTGAGTAGACTCCTCGGCCAATGGGGATTCTAAATTGTAGACTTTGTGACCCCATGACCCCAAATAGGGTCACAGGGGTCGAAACCTTAAAATCCTATTTTCATCTTCTTCTCCAGTTCCAAAAGGTCTATTGAGCTGAAAAATTGTGAGTAGACTCCTTGGCCAATGGGGATTCTAAATTGTAGATTTTATGACCCCACAACCCAAAATGGGGTCACAGGGGTCAAAACCTTAAAAACCAATTTTCATCTTCTTCTCCAGTTCCAAAAGGTCTAGAGAGCTGAAAAGTTGTGTGTAGACTCTTTGGTCAATTAAGATTCTAAATTTTACTTTTGGTTACCCCTTGACCCCAAATAGGGTCACAGGGGTCAAAACCTTAAAGAATTATCCCCATCAAAAGTCTGATGAGCTACAGAGCCCATGGCTCTATTTTTTTTATATGGAACATCGGAGTTATAAATATTTTTCAGAAAAGCTTTTACTAAGCATGTTTTTTTAAAAGTTGCAGGGCATTTACAATCAAGATAAGAAAATATTGCTAAAATTGCAATGTATTTACAATTATGAAGATAAGTTTTACAAGTGCTGGTTTTGTTTGAAAGAAACCTTTGATTTATAATTTCCCCTTTCATTTTCATCCCAGCCAGGTGTTGGTTCTTCCGCCCTTCCAAAAACAGGGTCACGGAGGACATCTGCTTCAAACCTTCTACAATGACTGTTACACTCGCCCAGAGGTGCTGGATGTTACAGGTAAATACAACATTGATTAGGACAGGACAATTACTATAAATTATGGATAACAATTGCTGTGTTGTATTTTTGGTTATTTGGTTTATGTTTTTTTGTGTTTACTTAAGTCTATGAAGGTTGATTTAATTTATTACTCCGAATGACCTCATAATAATTAAGCATGTCAACAAACTTCTCAATACATAAAATACTAAACCAAGTCCCGTTTGATAAATTTTTTCATGAACTCCAGAAAGGGTATTCAACTAATTTCACTTGTTAAGCACTAAACCACTCACTTGTTTGATGAATTTTACCATATGGGACATTATTTAGTATTTAGTATTTAGTATATTATCATGTTACGGTAATACTCAGCCATTACAGAATTAAATAGCTACATCATGGACTTTGCTTTTAAAAAAATTCTTTCTATGACAAAGTGGTTTAAGGTAATTATCATGATCATTTCAAATTTTGGTTGTCAGAAAGTAACTATTCAATTGCCTTTACACAGAATTTAAAAAGGGATTTTTTTCAGTTGAGGATCCTTCTGAAAACTTTCAACGGTTGAGAGACTTTGTTGATGTGCGCAACTGTATGCAATTGACCAGTTTTGAGCCAGATCGATTGTACCTGGGATTCTCCGAGGATATGGCCATAGAAGCTCAGAAGAAGTTGAAGATAAGCAAGGTTAGCATACTTTACTTGATGTGTTTACATGCAAATCATACCTAAGCGTTGGACTTTTTTTAAGCCATAGTAAAGCCAAATAATGTTTTAAGGTTATTAACCTTACTTATGCCATTTGACTTTCATATTTCATATCTTGCAGCTGTATCCAGGATTAATGTAAATATAGACAATGTAGTCTTAAATATGTTTTCATATCAGGCAATTTATTATGATAATTGTTTCAAAGAATTTCGAACCAAAGAATTTATAAATGTGTTGGGTTTGGTTAGTTACAATCAACCTCCAAAAATTAATATTTGGAAAACATTTTTATAAAGACTACATGCTTTGTATGTTTGTATCTTTAAATTTCAGAGGCAGGCACGGCGAGTGTATGAAATCCTAAGGTTGCGAGCCACTGATCCAAGCAACAAGGACTTATACAGACAATTCAGGCTGGACATCAAGAAAAGATTAAATGCCCCTTTCCAGGTATTCACCTATTCAACCTTCCTCTTAAACTCTTAGGCTCAATAAAGCCAAGTGTTACTGAATTACTTGCATTTGCTGATGATATTACAAGAATAAATAAATAATAATTAAACACTTTTTACTTGGTAAGTTTATATAAAAACATGTTGATTGTGCTTATAATCAATATTGTTTGGGTAATGATATTGAATTTGTTATATCCAAACCATTGACATCAAATTTTGATTTTATCTGTATTATTGGTTGATGTTTAAATATTGCATAGACATCATTTCATTTATTCAGGGAAAAACTTTGCAACAAACATTTCCAATAAAAAATACCTTGAATAGTTTAACCGAGGGAGTTTTAATGATTCTATTTTGTGATACAGAAAAACGGACGTGACTTCAAGAAGCTTGAGAAGGCCTTACAACCCGAGGAACTGACCCAGACGTTGAGCTGCATGTCGATAGAACAGAGACAATCGTACCTGGAGAAAACCTTCCAGGACTATGTGGACATCTATAGACATGTGCTTGATAGGGTGGCCACCGCCTCATGATAGTGTTAGCGTGCATCAAGTGACTCATAAACTGAAAGTGCTGGTATGCCTTGATTCGTCATCTTTCTCCAATAAAAGACTGGACGTTGTGACGTTGATACAACTTGCCTTCTGCATCTCAAGCTAGGTCCTCTGTATTTAAACTGTGCTTGTAGCTTGGGAGAAGTCGAAGGGAGAAACAATTTCAATGTTCAGTTTATTTCGGAAGACAAGTTCTTTAATCATGAAGTCAAAGTTTAACTGCTGTTTGCTGTTCTATGAAAGATAAACCTTCTGGATAACATAAAATGTATGTCAACTTACATTGACCGAACAAAAGGGGGGTGTCAAAGAATGTCTTTGCTGACTGCTGTTTCTTTTGTATTTATGACATGATTGATATACAAACTTCAAAGTAAAGGTTTTGATATCCGTTATTCAAATATGGAAATATGATCTTGACAAAGTGTAAAGAAGTTTGTCTATGTAGATATTTAAGTTGTTTTGTGGGAATCACATACACCAATATTGTCTGATATCAATAAATACATCCATTTAAATGTTTGTTTTCTGTATCTGACCTCATCAGAAATTTTTTATGGGTTACCCTTTGATAATGTTTTACCATTATCACTTCTCAGAGAGTACTGCAAGTTTGTTTGGAAGTACAAGTACAATGGATATTGAGGGTGAGAATACATGGAGTTGCTAGAGATTTGTATTGCATTGCTATCTATAATTTCAAGTCAGATGTTCCAATAGCATGGTGTCCAGCATCCATTCGTAAATATTTGTTATTTTGAAGCAAGATAAAGCCGTCAACATCCCACACCGAAATGGTTTTCAATTGAACTCCAAAACTTTTCCTAAATCAGAGTCCTAAGTCACAATAAATTATAAGGGTCATGATCTCATATTTGTAGTTGTAGAACTCGATCACACACAGAAATTTTTTTTATCCTATCTTCAATAGTTTCTGGAAAAGCTTAACCCCTCAGACGAGCCCAAATCAATAACCCCCTCCTACTTATTTGCAGGGAAGACAGCTGAAATTTTGTGTACAGACTCCTATAGCAGATTAGGATTCTAATTTATGAATTAGTGACCCTTTGACTCCTAATAAGGGCTCCGTGGCCCATGCCTTAAAAAACTAGTTTTATCATCTTCTCCAGAAGAAGGCATAGTAGATAGCTGAAATCTTGTGTTGGGACTCCTCAGCTGATAGGGGCAATGATAATCTCAATTGAAATCAAATCATAGATTTGCTTCCTTATTTAATATTACGTTGTTACTTGTTACAAATCTAAGATCTTACAGAATCCCCTAGAGACCCGTGTCCACCGGAAGTAAGATTTCAACCGGTGACTATCCTGCTTTTAAATCTATGAAAGTAGATCAAAGGTTCAAACATCATCGTTTTTCTATGTATCGCTGCGAAGACTTTAACGCCCTTGTCATCTGATTGATTTAAATTTTAATTTCAAATAAGATCATCGGAAACTAGATCAGTTTTATGTCTTAATCTTAGATTTACAAAATGCATATTGTAAATTTTGCAGTCCTTTGATACAAGCTTTACAATGATCAAGTGGTACGAACGGTATTGCAACATTTAATGAAAAAACATTGTTTTTCGATGAAGTAGAACCTTTATCTTAAACTGTTGATTATATCGTTTACTTTAAACAACTTAGTCCTTCATATTTGCAGTGAAAAATTACTGCATTCGAAGATCTGTTTAAATTTTTATATCTCCAAAATATTTTACAAATACACGTTCATAAAGCGCATACATCTTTTATCCATGCACTATTAAATACTGGTCATTACAAATTTCTTATTATACCCCCGCTACGACGTAGTCGGGGGTATATAGCGCTCCGCGTGTCCGTCCGTGCGTCCGTCCGTCCGTCCGTCCGTGCGTCCGTCCGAAATCGTTTCCGGAGCATTACTCAAAAACTATACCACTTAGAAACTTAAAATTTGGTATGGAAGTAGCCTATATGGTGCTGTGGTGCCTTTTAGGGGTTTCAGCTCAATGGTCCCAATAATTTTTGAAATTTTGACCAAAAACGGTCCGATTTTTGGACTTTGTCTCGTTTCCGGAGCATAACTGAAAAACTATACCACTTAGAAACTTCAAATTTGGTATGGAGGTAGCCTATATGGTGCTGTGGTGCCTTTTAGGGGTTTCAGCTCAATGGTCTAAATAATTTTTGAAATTTTGACCAAAAACGGTCCGATTTTTGGACTTTGTCTCGTTTCCGGAGCATAACTGAAAAACTATACCACTTAGAAACTTCAAATTTGGTATGGAAGTAGCCTATATGGTGCTGTGGTGCCTTTTAGGGGTTTCAGCTCAATGGTCTAAATAATTTTTGAAATTTTGACCAAAAACGGTCCGATTTTTGGACTTTGTCTCGTTTCCGGAGCATAACTGAAAAACTATACCACTTAGAAACTTCAAATTTGGTATGGAAGTAGCCTATATGGTGCTGTGGTGCCTTTTAGGGGTTTCAGCTCAATGGTCCAAATAATTTTTGAAATTTTGACCAAAAACGGTCCGATTTTTGGACTTTGTCTTGTTTCCGGAGCATAACTGAAAAACTATACCACTTAGAAACTTCAAATTTGGTATGGAAGTAGCCTATATGGTGCTGTTGTGCCTTTTATGGGTTTCAACTCAATGGTCCAAATAATTTTTGAAATCTTGACCAAAAACGGTCAAACTTTTTACTTTGTCTTGTTTCTGGAGCATATATATAAATACCAAATGACTTGCACACTTCAAATTTGGTATGGAATTATACAGTCGAACCTCGGATACCCAGACTCCGTATATCCATAAATCTCACCTTACGGACAAAGATTTTTCAAACATTGTGTCTATATTTCTTAAGAAAAATGACCCAGTTAACCGGACGATTTGCTATCCGGACGATTTTCACCTGTAACCAAAACAAGGTTCGACTGTATAGTGCTGTTGTGCCTTTTAGGGGTAATTCCAAGGTTCCCAAAATTTTATTCAAAAACTACATAGCCGGGGATGTTTTGAAGTGAAATAGTTTTTAGGGTTGCAAGATCATTGCGTTCTAAGTCATAATCATAAATTTTCAAATTAATGTTACGTGAAGGCGGTCAAACTACAGGCGGGGGTATGTGAGCCGCGCTCACTTTTGCCTTGTTTTATTCTCTTTGCATCAATTGTTTTTAAGTATCAACATCACTGTCGTGTACCCGATAAGGAGGGGACTTTTCAAAATGGTGGACGTGACAGGTCAACAGAGGTAGGTGTCTGCTTTCAGTGCTCCCTTCTCCTAATCGACGAGGTTTAGATGGTCACCTTTAACTGTGGTAATCAGAAATAGAATTTCGAATACATTCCTTACGAGTTTTGGTTCACAAACTGCAAGAAATTTGCGTATTTTAGATGTCAAGTTGATGTTTATCTCACTTTCATTTTCGAAGCGGAGAGGAGACTTTTAAATGCCTTTTTTCATGCCCTTAACGACCTTGAATATCATACATATTGTCGCGCATATCAGTGTTTGGTTATAATAAAGATTTCTGTGCAACTTGAACTGATTTGGTTCAGAAACTACGAAGTTATTGACAAAATAACAAATCAACATGGCAGCGGAGTGGACTCGCCGAATAAGCGGCGGAGCGGACCCAGGAGGTCGGATAGGGAGAGGACATTTTTGGATATGGAGGGGACACATTTGGATATGGAGTGGACATCACTTTCAAATTGTACTGTGGTTGAGACAATACCCATGGTAATACACAAACTCCTAGTTTCATAAGAACTATCATCAACCTTTTCGTCTACAAATGATTGAAATAGAGGTTTCTCTTTTCTTTTGCAGAACTTACCTGGAGAACGTTTCCGCTGCTGCCGTTGTCACACATAATAGATCACTGCATTCGTTACCACCCATTACAAACATTGAAATTGGATTTATAATGTTTAGAGCCGTCAAGTGAAAAATGGACACTTAACAAAAAAGACTATCAAATAGTTCCTTATGATATATTAGGCATCGACGAGATTTTCAATGTTGATGATAAGTCACTTGTTTGTGCATCACAAAGTCCGAAGATGCATTAAAGGAATCTATGCTCAATCTCTCATTAGACCCGGAATGTACTTTTGCTAAAACATATTGAAATGTTCAACGTCGCCATCAGCAAAAGGGCTTTCTGCGGCTTATGAGAGATTGAGAACAGATTCCTTTATTGCATCTATATAATATGTGTTTCGGCTGTTTTGCATTGATTTGACAACGGCAGCAACGGAAACGTTCTCTGGGTAAGTTCTGCAAAAGAAAAGAGAAACCTCTATTTCAATCATTGGTTTATGAAAAGGTTGATGATAATGCTTATGAAACTAGATTACGTCTTCTGTGGGGTTCTTTTGGCTAACTTTACAAAGCAGTTTGTGTATTACCATGGGTATTGTCTCAACCACAGTACAATTTGAAAGTGATGTCCACTCCATATCCAAATGTGTCCCCTCCATATCCAAAAATATCCTCTCCCTATCCGACCTCCTGGGTCCCCTCCGCCGCTTATTCGGCGAGTCCACTCCGCTGCCATGTTGATTTGTTATTTTTTCAATAACTTCGTAGTTTCTGAACCAAATCAGTTCAAGTTGCACAGAAATCTTTATTATAACCAAACACTGATATGCGCGACAATATGTATGATATTCAAGGTCGTTAAGGGCATGAAAAAAGGCATTTAAAAGTCTCCTCTCCGCTTCGAAAATGAAAGTGAAACAAACATCAACTTGACATCTAAAATACGCAAATTTCTTGCAGTTTGTGAACCAAAACTCGTAAGGAATGTATTCGAAATTCTATTTCTGATTACCACAGTTAAAGGTGACCATCTAAACCTCGTCGATTAGGAGAAGGGAGCACTGAAAGCAGACACCTACCTCTGTTGACCTGTCACGTCCACCATTTTGAAAAGTCCCCTCCTTATCGGGTACACGACAGTGAACATTGACTTAAAATTTCCAGAAATTTTATAGAATTGTAAAATAATTAGGAGATTTGTGCCAGTGTCAGTTGCGTTATGAGCTTTCAAACATACATGCATGTATTTTATTCAATGAAAAATTTATGGTTAGTGCAAAACTCGTCAATAAAATAAAATTGATATGCAAGTTATGAATTTTCATCAATAAAAAGGATTCTTGTTGGGTTGCAAATCAAGTGAACCCTGGCTGTGTTTTACGGACGCGCGCATGCAGCTCTTGGTAGCCTATCTCCACGAGAAAACAGTTATTTACCATGGACAACGTGACACAACAAAGCTTGTGCACTATATACATAGGTTTTGTGGATATGAACTAATACAGAACATCTACAGTGGGGTAAGTTATTACATAGATACGCCGAAATGACAGAGAAAGCTGGAATCTGATTCGTCACATCTTCATCGCCTCTACAAAGTGATTGGCTATCATATACGGGGTCATTAGCAGCCCCGTCTAAGGACGGGGCTGCTATCAGTTTTTGTGAAGCTTCCACCGCCGCCGCACTCGTATCAAGCTATTACTTTTTTCCACTAAGCTTTCCAGAACTCTTATTCATAACTTACTACTCATACCTCGGGGGAAAGATTATGACACGTTCACTTTCAAGGTCAAAGGTCAAGGTCACGAGCTATGTAATCACTCTAAGAATTCCTTGTAGACGCGGTAACTTGAAAAGTTTTTGAGCTATAAAGCTCTAACTTGGTATATATCATCCTTAGAAAATAGAGCCATTGGTTCTGTAGCTCATCAGGCTTCATATTTAATTTTGCTGTGGCCAATGTGGTTTCCCCATTTGTAGGGGCCACAAAGTCTCAAATTCTAGACTTAAGTATATATGTGATGTGATTTCAGATACTTGTAATCAATACAGAAATGGAAATATTTCATATCAGGATATTGGGATTATATTTTAACTGTAAACTTATTTTGCAATGTAAGCTCATTGTGTTCTTCATGTGAAGACTATTTTACAATACTTGTGTAGACACTTGACATTGATTGAAGCTGCCTTAAAATATCATCTTTCAACAGTAAACCTCTCCTTGTCAGAAATTTTCTAGGGAAGCACACATAAAATATCTCTTAAAATTGATACTTGTGACTTTCTGTTGTTAGTTTTTAACTCTTTGGTCTTTGATTATGCTATTTTAAGTGTAATATTTTCCTAATTTTTCTTTACTTTGCAGTCTTTTACCCCTAAAGAAGCCATACCATGGCCAGGATTATCTGTTTTTGACAGAACAAAGATGAAACAAGTGAAGAAGCGAGCAAAGCTCACATACCCCCGCTCCCCACTTTGTTCAAAGAATTTCAAGTAGTAAAACTGATTAATATTGGTTAAAGTATGATCGTTGAGTATACAGTAAGTCATTGTGTACGTCTTCTTTTAACTGAAACCCAAATACCGAATTCATTAATAGGTTTTACAATTAAAAGGGTACATCTAGAGATAATGGTTGATCTATGTTTCAAATTTGAGGTAGTTATCATGAATATTCTACGAGATGCACTGAGGACAAAATTATTTTTGTTGAGTCACTTTGTAAGTTATGTTTTCCAAAGAAACCACAGAGAAGAAAATCCATATATATCGTTTTAACTCTCACAAGGCATATCCAGCAATCAAGATTGACATATGTAGCAAATTTGGTGAAGCTGAGTCTGCTGAGATGTATATTTCATGAAATATGTTCAGGACAAAGTAATTTATCATAGAATCACTGTTTAAGTCATGTTTCCAAAAATAAAAAAAAATGTAATGGTCTAATCCTCAAATGGCACATCTAGTGATCATGGTTGATAAGTGTATGAAGTTTGGTGAAGCTAGCATGAATAGTTTGGGAGATATGCTCCGGACAAAAGACTTGGTCGAAGAGTCACTGTTTTAGTCATGTTTCCATGGAAACTGCAAAAAATAAAAATAATTTCTTGGTCTAACCCTTAAAAGGCACAACTAGGGATCATGGTTGATAAGTGTATGAAGTTTGGTGAAGCTAGCATGAATAGTTTGGGAGATATGCTCAGGACAAAGAACTTGGTCATAGAGTCACTGTTTTAGTCATGTTTCCATGGAAACCGCCAAAAATTAAAAGAATGTGATGGTCTAACCCTCAAAAGGCACAACTAGGGATCATGGTTGACATCTGTATGAAGTTTGATGACGCTAGCATGCATAGTTTTGGAGATATGCTCCACACAAAACGACTTCCTCAAAGAGTCACTTTTTAGTCACGTTTCCATGGAAACCGCCAAAATGAAAATTCAGAAATAGTTCTAACCCTCAAAAGGCACAACTAGGGATCATGGTTGACATCTGTATGAAGTTTGATGAAGCTAGCATGCATAGTTTTGGAGATATGCTCCGCACAAAACGACTTCCTCAAAGAGTCACTTTTTAGTCACGTTTCCATGGAAACCGCCTAAATGAAAATTCAGAAATAGTTCTAACCGTCAAAAGGCACAACTAGGGATCATGGTTGACATCTGTATGAAGTTTGATGAAGCTAGCATGCATAGTTTTGGAGATATGCTCCGCACAAAACGACTTCCTCAAAGAGTCACTTTTTAGTCACGTTTCCATGGAAACCGCCAAAATGAAAATTCAGAAATAGTTCTAACCCTCAAAAGGCACAACTAGGGATCATGGTTGACATCTGTATGAAGTTTGATGAAGCTAGCATGCATAGTTTTGGAGATATGCTCCGCACAAAACGACTTCCTCAAAGAGTCACATTTTAGTCACGTTTCCATGGAAACCGCAAAAATGAAAATTCAGAAATAGTTCTAACCCTCAAAAGGCACAACTAGGGATCATGGTTGACATCTGTATGAAGTTTGATGAAGCTAGCATGCATAGTTTTGGAGATATGCTCCGCACAAAACGACTTCCTCAAAGAGTCACATTTTAGTCACGTTTCCATGGAAACCGCAAAAATGAAAATTCAGAAATAGTTCTAACCCTCAAAAGGCACAACTAGGGATCATGGTTGACATCTGTATGAAGTTTGATGAAGCTAGCATGCATAGTTTTGGAGATATGCTCCGCACAAAATGACTTCCTGAAAGAGTCATTTTTTAGTCATGTTTCTATGGAAACCGCCAAAATGAAAATTCAGAAATAGTTCTAACCCTCAAAAGGCACAACTAGGGATCATGGTTGACATGTGTATGAAGTTTGATGAGGCTAGCATGCATAGTTTTGGAGATCTGCTCCGCACAAAGTTTTGGGACGGACGGACGGACAGACGGACAGATGGAAAGAATGAACGCTATATACCCCCGCTTACGCTGTAAGGCGGGGGTATAATTAGGTTTTTAGGGTGTGGTCCCTGTGGCCCTTATTTGGGACCAAAGGGCCATCAAAACTACAATTTTTAATCCTCACACGGTCAAGGAGTCTGTACATCAAGTTTAAGCTTTCTGGGCCTTATGGTTCTGGAGAAGAAGATGAAAATAGGTTTTTAGGGTGTGGCCCCTGTGTTCCTTATAAGGGGTCACAGGGCCACCAAAGCTACAATTTTTAATCCTCACTAGTCAAGGAGTCTGTACACAAAGTTTCAGCTTTCTGGGCCTTATGGTTCTGGAGAAGAAGATGAAAATAGGTTTATAGGGTGTGGCCCCTGTGGCCTTTATTAGGGGCCACAGGGCCACCAAAGCTACAATTTTTAATCCTCACTAGTCGAGTCTGTACACCAAGTTTAAGCTTTCTAGGCTTTATAGTTCTGGAGAAGAAGACGAAATTCCACAAAGTTTACGGACGGATGGACGGACGGACGCCGGACACCATGCCATGCTATAAGCCCATCGGGCCTTACAGGCCAGATGAGCTAAAAAGTAAAAAAATAGAGCCATGGGCTCTGTAGCTCATCAGGCTTTACATTTGCTTTCGCTATAGGGTGAAGCCAATGTGGTGCCCACTTAGTAGGGGCCACAGGGCCACCAAAGCTACAATTTATAATCCTCACTAGATAAGGAGTTTGTACACAAAGTTGCAGCTTTCTAGGCCTTCTGCTTCTGGAGAAGAAGATGAAAATAGGTTTTTAGGGCATGGTCCCTTAGGCCCTTATTAGGGGCCACAGGGCCACCAAAGCTACAATTTATAATCCTCAATAGTCAAGGAGTCTCTCCACAAAGTTTTAGCTTTCTAGGCCTTGTGGTTCTGGAGAAGAAGATGAAAATAGGTTTTTAGGGCGTGGCCCCTGTGGCCCTTATTTGGGGTCACAGGGCTACTGAAGCTACAATTTATAATCCTCACTAGCCAAGGAGTCTGTACACAAAGTTTCAGCTTTCTAGGCCTCATGGTTCCTGAGAAGAAGATGAAAATAGGCTTTAAGGGCGTGGCCCCTGTGGCCCTTATTTGGGGTCACGGGGCTACCGAAGCTACAATTTATAATCCTCACTTGCCAAGGAGTCTGTACGCAAAATTTCAGCTTTCTAGGCCCTATGGTTCTGGAGAAGAAGATGATAATAGGTTTTTAGGGCATGGCCCCTGTGGCCCTTATTAGGGGTCACAGGGCTACTAAAGCTACAATTTATAATCCTCACTAGCCAAAGAGTCTGTACACAAAGTTTCAGCTTTCTAGGCTTTATGGTTCTGGAGAAGAAGATGAAAATAGGTTTTTAGGGTGTGGCCCCTGTGGCCCTTATAAGGGGTCACAGGGCTACCAAAGCTACAATTTATAATCCTCACTAGCCAAGGAGTCTGTACACAAAGTTTCAGCTTTCTAGGGCCTATGGTTCTGGAGAAAAAGTCGAAATTCCACAAAGTTTACGGACGGACGGACGCCGGACACCAAGCCATGCCATAAGCCCATCGGGCCTTACAGGCCAGATGAGCTAAAAATTTGAAAAGGTTTCCGCTACAATCCGTCAAAGGACAAGGTCACGGTTTAAGCATGGTTTAGCGAAAATGCTTAATTTTAACTATGATCACTTTTAATCAATACATGATTGTTATGCTCAATAAAAAGTGTTCAATGATTGTGAGACCTTGAAGGTCAAGGTCATGAGATATGAGTTATTGCAATTCCTTGTAAACACAATAACTTGAAAAGTTTTTGTGCTATGAAGTTTAGATTTTGTTTATATATATATTATCTCTTGAGAAGTACAGAATTTTCAAAAAAATTTGGGTACGAACTGTCGAAGGTCATGGCAAGGTTAACATATATGGAGAAAATGGATTAAATTAATTTTTAACACTTAATTTCATTACAATTAATGTTCTACTCAATGAAATTTGTTCATTGATTTTGTGACCTTGAGTGTCAAAGGTCAAGGTCACGAGAAAATGTCGAATTTGGTGAGGCCTGTAAAACGCGGAACAGGGTAAGGCGAAACCCCAAGTTTCGGGGCTGCTCTGCTTTTGCGGTGTCCCGCCAACGCTAATCTAGTTTCCTGTTAAAAGTTCACCTGGACACGGGTCTCTACGGGATTTCGTCAGATCTTAGATTTGTGACAAGTAACAATGTAATATTAAATAAGGAAGTGAATCTATGATTTGATTTCAACGAGATTTTGTTACCCTGCTCACCTAAAAAAACACATGGACCAAGGCCTAATATCCTTTTGTTCATGGAAAGGTCAAGAAAGCTGAAACCTTGTGCAATTGGATCAGTCAGCATGTGTAGTTGTCTTGGGATAATTATTTTTGATAATTCCAATGGAAACAACTTGAAAATGTGAGTGACTAATGACAAGTATGAAGTTGTTTCAGTGTATTGTCGTAATTACTCGTTTCAATTTTCACAACATTTTTTCAAAATCGTTACAAAGTCCAGAGATGAATCATATTTAATATATAAACTTATCATCATCAGAATTATTAATAAAAGAACAGATAAAGTTTTCATAAATTTATTTGAACATTCAAAACAGATTTTTGTGCACATTTTCTCACTTTTCTGTTCTCAAATAAATGCATGGTCAATCAACGAATGAGCATCATCACAAACAATCATTAAGCAAGTCACAAATCAGAGTTGCAAGCTGGTAATTCACAAAAAACTCTTCATTGATGTCGGAGTAGTCTCCCTTGTCTAGAAGATGCTTTCTGTCTTATCAATTCAGCAAAGGTCTGTAACAACTTCAAATTCATAAAAGCAAAACACTTTTCATACCCTATCAAGCAAATGTGAACAACAGACACCACTACTGTATTCAGTTTGAATCCAAAGCAGCATAGACTCTGAGAATGTTCAAGTTGTGTCCATCTTTTCTGAAGCTGACGTGTCTTGTTCAGAGTTATCTCCCCTCTGCTTGTTGGCTGGTTGAGATGTTGATTGGTCAGCTGTATTATTCTGGGTGGTGTCTCTTGTTTCCATCTCGTTACTGCTGGCTTCCGGCTCTTCTTTTGTTCTCACTTCTCTTAACAAGTCATGATCCTATAAAACAATTATTAAAATTTTGAATAAATTAACAAATACTTTCTAAGTCATATACATTGATGGGTAATATGCTCGGTATTTGATTAACTCAATTTCAGGAATCTTGCTCCCTTTTCAAGAAAGTACATCAACTGTGTCAATTTCTTTGTCAGTTGTACTACTATATATTGAACACATAGAGAATCTAAACCAAATGTTTTTAGATATCAATGTATCATCATAAGTTGAAAATAGTTACAATTATACCCCACTTCCGGTCTCGTTGCTATGGTTTCTTTTGTTGTAACCGTTACCGTAGGTATATTGAACGATACACAACTTTTCTAATACAGCTATTTTTTTTTAAACATCCAAATAACTTAGGCAAATTAACCAAGTTGTAAAATTTAGAATTTTTGAGAAATTTTAATGTCCAAAGTGGGAATCGAACCAGGGGCCTTAACGTTGCGACGCAACGCTTCTATCGACTGAGCTACTGAGGCTCGATGTAGGTGGTGATACTTTTTGTTGTGCCATGTCTGGATTGTTGTATTTTCCTATATAAGCCATGTATAGGTACTAATTTGTACCAAATTATAATGTCATGAAGTTAGATTATGTTTTTAAAAACGTAAAAAAAGAGTATTGTTAACATTTTGTTGATCTTGTAAGGTTTAAGATAAATATACACAGAGAATGGTGGACAACTCTTTTTTGTCAAATATAACTCAACCAGAGTGGGGTATAAGTCAGATATACCCACCCTTCCCTCGGTGCATCACTCAATATACCTCCTGTTTGAATCGTGATCCTCAGCTCCGCTACGCTACGCCTCGGAGACCCACGATTCAAACAGGAGGTATATTGAGCGATACACCTCGGGAAGAGTGGGTATATCTATAACATATCCAAGGCTTGAATTTATCAATGAGTGTTGATATATTTGATAATAGGAGACACTTGGTCTTAAGGGCGAGATTCTATTCACCATCCATGGCATCCAATATAATATTTCATTACCTATCCATGCAAAATGTACATATTTCAACACTGCACTTCTAGCAATACTAATTAAGTGATGACATCGTTTTTATGATGTCATAGCATTTAGATGTAATAATGCAAAGCACTTGTCATGTACTTACTGATTACAGAACATTGTTCAAAATCTACTGTCAAAACAATATCTCATAGAAATCATCATTTGATGTAAAACAAGCAATACCTCCTTTTGAAAACACTTTGAAGATAACTTCTTTAAGATCTTTTAACAAATTAATCATCAAAGCAATCATTATGAAGAACGGTTTTTAATAAGATACAGATAGAAATACCATGGAAAAGATTTATGAATTTGAGAAAATTACTCTAAGTAAATCAATCATACCCGTTTCACTCCGATATTGAGTCTAGTGAGATGAAGCAGCGGGTTGCGCAGCCGATCTTTCAAATTGACAAATCAGGGATCCTCTTACCAAGCCGCAATAGTCTGCATTCCCACATATGGAGGGTCATAGGTCGGCGAAAGGTCTACTGCTACTACATCTTGCTGGACTCAATAACCGAGTAAAACAAGTTTTATTGAGGCTAGGCTTACATAGACTGGAAAATTACTACAACTTGCTTGTTTGCAGCAATTGATTGAAACCAGTCTCAAAACTAAAAACTATGTGACGTGCAGACAGACCTCCAGATTGTGGTGTAGTCTGTGTTCTGCTTCTAGTAGTGGAGTGTGCAGGATGCAGCATGGGATGTCGGAGAAACAGGCCACAGGACGACCACACTTCTTGTCTGCGAAATTACACGGCTGGTACAATACCTGGCTCGGGTCACTCAGGATGTCTGATGTGTGTCAAGGAAACAATCAACATTTAGATAATGGTCATCAAACCAAGATGACAGTGTCATTTTATCACATGAAAAGATACATTAGATTAATCAACAAACCAAGATGATCTTATCATTTTATCTCGTACACAGGTATCTTATAGAATTCAGTGGATCAGATGTCATCAGGCTAATCTTCAAAGTACCTTATGGAAAAAAAAGCCATAACTTAGGCTCAAGTCTTTTGGTCTTGGCTTGCAGGTAAAAATGATGTGATGATGCAGATTTTCCCCCCAATTTTTTTTTATATATGTATATATAAAAATTCAACAGAATTTTTTTAAAACAGAAAGTTTGGATCACTTTCTCAATGCATCTTTGAAGACCTACACAAACCGTAACGAGTCATATTTTAAAGTTCACGTTTCAATGTTTTTTCTAGGCAAGGGGACTACATATCCATTTTTCACCCTTGTAAACATGCAGAAAAAAGGCTTGATGCTGGGGTTTGAAACTGACGAGGGCGGAAACTAGAAACAAACTAGATTAGCGTTTGCTGGACACCGTAAAAGCAGAGCAGCCCCGAAACTTGGGGTTTCGCGTAACCCTGTTCCGCCTTCTACAAGCCTCAGCATATTGGGCATTTTCTTGTGACCTTGACTTTTGACACTCAAGGTCACGCAATCAATGAATACATTTTATTGAATATAACATTAATGTAACGAATTAAAGCGTTTAAAGTTAAAATAATCCATTTTCTCAATATATGTTGACCTTGCTGTGACCTTGACCTTTGACCTTGAAAGTGAACATGTCATTGTAATTCCCCAGGGGTGTAAACACTTTAATACATGGTCATGAGTTCTGAAAAGCTTTATGGGATTAAGTTATATTCAAGTTAGTTGCACATTGCAATAACACAAATCTCATGATCTTGATCTTTGACCTTCAAGGTTACACAATCAATGAACACTTTTCATTGAGTTTAACAATCATCTATTGATTAAAAGTGTTCATTGTTAAAACCATGCTCAAGTAGTGACCTTGCTGTGACCCTGACCTTAGACAGATTGTAGCGAAAACCTTTTCAAAAATTTTTACTCTTCCAAGGATGATACATACCAAGTAAGAGCTTCATAGCACAAAAACTTTTCAAGTTATCGCGTTTACAAGGAATTTTTTTAGTGATTTTTATAGCTCGTGACCTTGACCTTTGAGCTTGAAAGTGAACATGTCAAAATCGTTCCCCCGAGATATAAGCAGTAAGTTATGAATACAAGTTCTGGAAAGCTTAGTAGAAAAAAGTTATAGCCATTAGTATGAGCGCGGCGGCGGCGGAAACTGCAAAGAAAATGAAAGCAGCCCCGTCCTTAGACGAGGCTGCTAAAAAGCCATACTGAATCTACTCATAGCAATGATCAGTCTAGGTAAACCTAGCCTCAATATTATCCGTTTCACTCCTGTACTGAGTCTAAAAAGGTCTAGTAGAGGGTCGCGTAACCTTTCTGTGACCTATGACCTTCCAACGTTATACGTACGAAAGCAGACTATTGTGGCTTGGTAAGCTGTGTTCTGATTGGTCAATTCGATACGTGGGCTGACACGAACCTCTCCTAGGCCTTTTTAGACTCGGTATAGGAGTGAAACGGATAATATTGAGGCTAGGTTTACTTAGACTGAGCAATGATTACATTTACACAAAATGAGGCCTCCGTTAATTTCATGACAAGGTATTTAGAAGATCATATGTATGAAACAAGATACATGGAAGAAACCCATTCTGATCCTTTAATTTCAAATGGTTAAGATTAATGACCACTGTGATCTGCTGAGAGCAATCAGAATTTCTGAACAAGGATACGCTCCATGCAGAACTTGGAGAGAGGGATGGTCCTGGCGTTACACTTGACACTGTCCTCGGTGTAGATGCACTTGGGGTAGGAGGGAGGTTTGTAATGGACCCCCTCTGACACTGCGATCCGTCTCTGCTTGCAGCTTCGGTGTAACAGTGCTTCCTGTGAACAAACACAGCATGTAGAAGACAGGAGTAGGGGAGCAGTGAATAGGAAGGAAGTCTGAGAGTGCTAATGGGATTGGTAAACTTCACAAGGACCTATGAATGATGACTTTTAAGGCTTTAATTTGGAATTTTTTTTTACAACAATGACATCTAAGTGGACAGACAATTTTGCGTAATGGAGCACGATATATCTTATGAAAAGAAAAACGACTTGAACAAATCATTTTAACGATTTGTTTTTCCACTGACAGTATTTTCAATTAGATATTATTACAATCAATGAATACCTGTTTCTAGTTTTCAAGCAAACCCATTGAAGTAGTAGAATACCATTACCACTGCGTAACGCATTGCACATTAAACCCAACAATGATCCAACAATTTTACTGTTTGCCATTTAAAGCTCAAAACATGTGCCACTGCATTTATGAACTTTTACTTGGCATATTTAGATTAAAAGTGCATGATTACTTGTTCGATATACATGTACAATGCAAGAAATGAAGCTTTTATCTAACCAATCATCAAATTTAAATTTTACCTAGCCATTTACATTTCAAGATTGACTGTCCTCTCTTGATGGAGCCTACCTTTCCATATCTCTTATGGTATCTCTTGAGAGCCTTCAGCTTCTGGTACTTCTCCTTCTGTTCAGGATCACTCTTGTACATCTTGATACTGCCTGTAACAATCAACATTCCAGCTTATCTTTCTTGGTTCTCTCAAGAAGGTAGAGTCAGATATACCCCTACCTATTGGGGAGATTAGAAACATATTTGGTAAGAAGCATTTCCCTCTCCTGTTTGTACTGAACTACATACTAGAATTTGTTATTATCACATGATTAAGTGTTAAAGAGGTTGACTGTTGTAACTAGATACAAAGTCATAAGAAAAAAGATGCAATTGTCAAAAGAAGGGAGAAGCACCTCATGTTTCCCTCTCCTGCTTGCTCAGGGATTAGGAAAGGCATGATTAAACCATGGGTCATTTTGCACATTGAATAAAAAAGGCCCATTGAAATTTCCACTTACCACTTACATAGGAGCAGGGGTGGAAATAACTTTTTATTTTCTGGTGTACTCTGGTACAGTAGCACATGTGAATTTACTTGCCCTGACTTTTTTTCCACTGTACCAGAGGTCACAAAAACAAATTACCACGGTAACTAAAACTAGTTCCAACCAATCGTCTTTATTTAATGAATAATTTTGTCTTATCTCATCTTGTTTTTAAGAAGATTTAAACTCCTCTAAGTTTCAATTCAATTTAATTTGCCTTCATACTTAATTATACAAACTAATGGTAGTTTTATTTGACTTGTTTGAAATTGGTAGTCATTGATATCTGTACGCCATGTGATTTCAAATATCCAATTCATATTAATTTTGGAAATCGGTAGTTCCTTTCATATTAATATATTTATCATTAACAATGAGCTTGATGCATATTTATTCAAAGCACATAGTCCCACTATTTCAAAGAAATTTTGAGTAGATCTCAATATCAAATGGCTGACACAAGTAAAGATAACTAGAAATAAGATAAAACTTTAGATAATACTGATAGGAACCTTTCTTGAAAAAACAGATTTCCAGATCATGATAATCAAAATTTACCTCTAGTTTATCAAATCTAATCTTGGAAAATCAAACACGGCAACATGAAACAATCGCCATCATAACAGGAAGCTGTTTGTAAAACACACGCTGATTGGATACCAAGTGCTGATCTTTCTATTAGGGCCAATCACAGACTGTGTTTCATGTTGATGCTATATTTAGACATCAGAGAATTCCAAAATGAATCGGTGAAGTCTGTTGTTTTAAACTATTTTGCTTTTGTGTTAATGTTTGCAATAGACAGAGATAAAAAAATAAATTTGTTTTTGAAATGAAGTATTATATTTAACTCAGCCACAATCTACTGGACACCGGTACAGCTGTGAATGTAAATTGACGAGCACCAGTAGTGTTGGGAATCGGTTGAAATTTTGTAATCGATCATCAGTTGGGGGTAACCAATCGATGATCGATTAATAATTGGTTACATGTAGTTGCATTTTGTGGCAAGATTGATTCCTTCATAAGGGTAGAAAAGTTTAAAAAATAAGTTTTCTACTTTCTTGCTTGCATTTTCACTTGATCCTATATTTGGAAAACAAAAATAACATGTTTTAGTAATGAAATCAATCAGAATCATTCTTTTAGTAATATTACTGACAATTACTGCACAAATATCTTGATTTTTATCAGTAATCGATTAAATCGATTACAGAAAGTTGTGATCGATTATGTGGTCAAATGGGTCAACCGACCGATGCTCGACCAAATCGATTAATCGGAACACCACTACTTGCTCGGCAGTAAAATTCACTGGACTCTGGCATCGGGCAATGGGTTATTTCCACCCCTGAGGAGAAATTAGGAAATTTACTAAAAACCCTGAAAATGGACCATTATCAAATATGTCTGTCCCAATCCGGGGGGCAATCCCTGTGTACTACATGCAAAAATTTGGTTCGATGATCACACCTCCTGAAAGTGTGTCCAGAGTTTGATTTAGCAGATATATATAGGATATAAGACAAAGTACAAAGAAGGGAGCAGCACCTAGTGTTTCCCTATCCTGCTTGTAGTGTACTACATCCTAGAAACTGGTTCAATGTTATTAACACCTCTGAAATAGCTCTGACTAAGCAGAGGATAAAAAGGCAATGTACAAAGAAGGGAGCAGCACCTAGTGTTTCCCTCTCCTGCTTGTAGGAGTGCAGATACTTCCTCCTCTTCTCCTTCAGGACGTGCTGCAGTCGCTTGAACTGGTCGATGTACAGGGACTGCAGACGGATCAGCTTGTCTCGCAGGATCAACGTGGCCTCCTCAGCTGTGAATACTCCTGCATGTCTAAAAGAACAGGTTGTCTCTTCAGAAAGGGTCCATCTCAATAGTTGAAGGATGCAGCATTGATTATCAAATTATAATGTTGAGTTGAAAATAGTTTTGATTGAAAATTTGACTTGAAAGGGAGCAGGGACGTTTGAAAACGGCAATTGAACACTGGTGTTGGGAATTGTTCTTGAATTCATTAATAATCATGAGATTGACCAAACCCAACAATTATCAATTACTTATTGGTTCAATAAGATCTCATGAAAAGTTTCAAAATATTATTTTTTCTAAAGAACACATGTTTTGTACTGTTTCAAATTTAACAAGCCATGGACAAGTCAGAGACAGAAATAAAATACACCTGTTACATTATTTTATCATAAACAGCATTATCTCTTAAATATTTAGAACAGACAACAAAATTAACATCACACATCATACCAAACATGACTCAAAGCAAGACAGACAAGCTAATAAAGTTTATCATTGAGAGTTCTTTTTCATTCAGTTTCAAACTATTAGAATCATTCAGAAGATAATATTTTTTACCATACTAATTATAAGTGACAATTGATCATAAAATTCTAAAATTAATTTGTCACATCATGAAGGGTCACAGATCATATCCAATCATCAGACCACATAGAACCATATCTCAAAGGCTAAAATAAAATTATTAGCTGGCTTATAGATGCTTAATGAATATGCCTAACATCCTCCATGTACAAGATTAGAAAGAGTGTCTAGGACTATGTGGACTTAGTCTCACTTGAGGGGGTCCTCCTGTTCGCTGTCGATACTCTCTGCATCGCTGTCCCCGTCTCCTCGCCATGCCTGGTCCACCAGTGGAGCCTCGCTCTCAGAGTCACTCGAGCTGGCGTAGTCTGCAACAAGGCAATTTTCGCATGTATGGATAAATTCCAAGGGGAAAGTGATGCAGTATTGGAATTTTGAATAACTCTTAACTGACCTAACTGAAATATTCAACAAAGCTTGTCATTGATCATAGTTCTCCACAAAACCTTGGTCCGTGGGCCCAATGAAGTTTCAAAGTCACTGCCTAGCAATTGTTGTTTTAAAGGAGCAGTAGCATGTTAAGGGGGAATATAAGGTTTATGAAAAATGAAAGAAAATGGTACCAATTGAAAGACAATGTATTTACACTAAATGAAGCAGCATCAAATCAAATATATGATGTAAAGTTCAGCAATGCAATTCCTTTTTCTTACACAAAATGAATTAAAGGTGTTCACACAATAATGGCCGCCAATGGACTTAATGTGAATCTTTAAAAATATTTCTGTGACTGTGGATGATTGGTTTGGGTAATGAGATTTTTGACACTATCTATATAATACATATAGCATAAACGTACAATCATCAGTGAAAAATTGAAAATATAAAATTTTCAAAAATGTATAATATGCAATGTAACATACTAGTGACAGTGTTTTTCGTAGAGGGGGGTCCTTGGCAATTTTTTCTTGCAAATGACTTTTTGTCACCTAAATTTTTTTAAAGAGGAGACACTTGTACCATTGAAAAAAGGCTGATTACTCCAGAAGAAGCAAAAATGACTCCTAATCGGATCCCCTAGGAACAATACTGCAGGGAACAATACCAATAAGTGGTACCAAAAGAATATCTTTAGAATACACTTACCCAGTACTTTATTAGCGAGACTATCAGATGGCAGCCTGGACTTCCTGACATCCTGTACCACTGGTTCAGGGACGGAGGTGTTTCCATGACGTTGAGCTATTTCTTCCAGCAGACTTTCGGAAGTTTCACGAGGCCTCCTCTTTCTCAGCGCCCTCTGTCTCAGTATTGCTGCCTTCTTAGCATGGTCTGCACAGTACCTTAACAAGACCAGCAAATTTTCAAACATCACTTCTCCTTGTAATTTTTGGCATCAAGGCTACAAGAATTTTTGGGAGTATTTGTGTATTTATTAGTTTTATTTAGTGTTGGGAATCGGTTGAAATTTTGTAATCGATCATCAGTTGGGGGTAACCAATCGATGATCGATTAATAATCGGTTACATGTAGTTGCATTTTGGTGTCTAAGATTGATTCCTTCATAAGGGTAGAAAAGTTTAAAAAATAAGTTTTCTATTTTCTTGCTTGCATTTTCACTTGATCCTATATTTGGAAAACAAAAATAACATGTTTTAGTAATGAAATCAATCAGAATCATTCTTTTAGTAATATTACTGACAATTACTGTAAAAATATCTTGATTTTTATCAGTAATCGATTAAATCGATTACAGAAAGTTGTAATCGATTATGTGGTCAAATGGGTCAACCGACCGATGCTCGACCAAATCGATTAATCGTAACACCACTAGTTTTATTTATTGTGAAAAGAAAGTTTGTGAATAAGGTCAGTGATCAGTCGAATTACCGGATACAAATTGACACAAAATGTGGCAGAGTTTACAAAGTAATGGGTCTTTGATTCAAAACGTAATCTTATCATTCAAAGCTAATCCTAATTTAGTTGAATATGGGGGCTAGTCCTAAAGGTACAAGCAACAGCTTGTAACACCTCGGTTCAAGGTTCATTGGTCCCAATAAAATTACACCTTTGGGAGTGCAGCAGTTCCGAAGAAGTCGTTCATTTGTAAAAAAAAGATGAAATGGTGGATAGACCGGAGCAATGTCGAGTAAAAAGCAAATTGAGCCTTTCAGGTCTGATGACCTTGTCTTCAAAAGACACCTATTTTATTTAAACCAAAGACCAAAGCTCTGAATAGAGCTAAAATAGTAATCAAATTATCACAATTATTTCATAATATTGGCTAGTCTAACAATTAGACTCTGAATTAAATTTTTTCAATAAATCTGAAATTTGGAAAAACAAGGATGAAAAGGAGACTGAGATTTCTTCATTTTCAGAGCTCTCATGTCTTATTATAGACTTGCTTAGGCTTGCATTTTATTTTAGGGTCTGGCTGACAAACTAAATATTGACATATTTTGTCAAATATATATTATCTAAATATATAAATATGATGTGTAATTGACTGATTTCAAACCTACCCTTCTTTTCGATCAGATTTAGGAGCTGCATTAGGACATCTTTTGCCATTTTTACCAGACACAAAGCTGCACTGCTTGAAGGGGCTGTTCTTATCCTCCAGTACATGTTTCAAGCAGTATTCCGAATCTTTCAGCCGATTCTGCATACATGTGCGGTGGCTGTAGTTGCAGAAGAGCCCTTCCGGGGGTATACGAGTCTTCACTGTGCGCATTGTTTGTGTCTTGCCTCGAAGCATGATGAAGCCTATCAAAAGATTGTCAATGTCACTTTCAAAAAGCAAAAATAACTTTCTCAATGAACTTCAACTAGCCATGTGAACTTGTGCAGATAATCCATTCCCATTTGTTACTACTATATTCAACCAGCTTTCTGATCTGCAAGTCAATAGAATAAATTAACTTCACTAGTCTAGAATGATACTATCTTCAAACATAGTCTTCTGAATAGGTAATTATCTATACGATAATACCCTTAATATAAAAGATATTACAAAATGACAAGAGCCGTACAATAAAAAGACATTTGCAAACCTTCTTTACAGTCCTTGCTTCCGTTTTCAAGGCGTTTTGCAAGGAAAATCTTTCAGCTTTACTACAGCTCAAAGGTCTTACCGAAGACGTTATTCGCAAGATGAAAATGAAATTGATTTAAGCAATGTCAACACAATTTTTGAATGTTTTCAAAGCTTATTTCATCCCCGAAACACATATCTGGGTACTAGATATTGTCCGCCAAAATCTAACCCATTGGACTAGAATATGACTTAGATTTAGAGGTGTCTTGATAAGGGAATACAATGGTATCATCATACATAATCCACAATTCTTCATGACATCAAAATAGAAAAATTACTGAATTTCATTATAAAATCTTTTAGGAAAAGTTACCATATTAGTTATTAGTTGAAACATAACCCGGTATGCATGATTTAGATTCCAGAGTTTCATTGCATAACCTGTATTCCTCAATAGAATGATGCTTAAAAATATTTACAAAATTCAAACTTCAAGCACAGCAGTTACAGATGCTATTACGCAACAGCAATTTTAATTTCAAGAATTGGATCAAGCAACTCAGAATCCCCCTTTGAATTTGTTTTAGAATACTGTAAATTCCGTAATTTGCCAGTAAAATGGGCGAGTCATAAGGATAACCCCTACTCCCCCCAACTTTTCAAAGATGGACACCGATCTTAAATCTCTTAACTTTCTTAATGTTCTAATTTTAAGAAATCAGAGATTGAGTTACAAATTCCAAACAAATATTAAACAGTTAAGATTAAAAGATATTCTTTCAATGCTTCACGTGTGGGCAGTCTTATTTTACCATTTTGTGCATAAGAGACCCTACCTTTTGGGATTCCTAGCGTGAAATTATAGCGCTCAATCTCTGAAATATGATAACAAAGAGTACTAAGTCATTCTATTCCTGCTGTGCATTACAATGTCTAGGTTTAGGTTTAAGTCAAATGTATCAATACTTACTTTGGCAAGTACAATGACACTGCCCCTAAATAACATGACACATTTATAAATTATAATCATTATTGATTATTTATATTGAAATGGAAATTCATTTTAAAAAAAGGTATTTTTCTCTGTGTAAAGTTATTTTTTAACGACCTGATTCATAATAATCATTCCTTATGAACTCTGCTTTGAATTCCTCTACTTAGGCTGTCAAATAGAAGCAATAAAATGTCAGAAGTTCATAGATGTTATTTTAGTATTTTTACTTAATTGTATATTAATGTTTTATCAAAGCTGGTTGAATAAAATTACATTTTGACAACTTAGAATTTGATAAGTTGGTAAATATAATAACATTTATTCATCATAAGATCAAAATTTATCATTTGATAATACACTCAGTGTAGGAAAAACCAAAAGTGCATGTTCGAAGACAAAACATAAAGTAACATTCTTCTTTTTTCATTTGTCGTCCAGAATACATTTTAACAATGAAGAAATAACAACCGCTATGTCCAGACAAAATCGATTACACAACACCGAAACACTGGGCCATCAAATATGGCGCCAGCTAAAATGAGGTCACGAGAGCAATGTATGGTGGGATACCTCCTTGCTCAACACATATCGCCATGTTCATGGCCGACGATGGACGTGCGAAATGTGTTCTCTCGATAACTGGCCAGATTGCCGCTCAGGACTAACACAGCAGTGACAACTACTTAAATTTACATTGACAAATTGTCAAAGACAATTATGATGTGTCTCAAGGACATCAACTTACGCTGTTCTCGTCTTAGTACTGGGTAATGGATTTCCCTTTCGGATACCGTTCTCGGAAATATGCCCTTCCTTCATGGACGATATCGACGTGCATAAACAGGTGCGCGTCATGTGAATTTTGGAATTTAGAGACTTAAAAAATCTCACATTTCGGACAGATAAGTAATAATTTTTATCTTATAGAAATAAATTGATTTTGATCTTTATTTTGCGTTTGTTGTATTTTTAATGATAATTTTTAGCGGTAATATTATCCAATGAGATGCAGAGTAGGACGGTTTTGTGCAGGTCATTTGCGCTCTGCGCATGCGTGTCTGTCTGTTCGTCTCGGCACTGGGTATGGCGGAACGATGGATCTTCACCAAAGAACAACTTCAAAATACCCCCAGCCGACAAAACGGAATAGACTACGCAAAAGAACTCGCCTATAGGCAACAGGCGGCCAACTTGATACAAGACATGGGCCAAAGACTACAAGTGTATCCTGAGTGGGGGTAAATTTGTGGTATGGTGTAACCCCCTCGCATGGCATGGTCGGTGTCGATCGCCATTTGCATTTTCAGTGATTCATTGAACGTTGTCTTTTTAAGCAACTATCGCCGACAAGCCATACCGATGATTCACGGTACTTTGTCGTATGTACATCGCACTTTTTCGACCATATCGAAAACCCAGCCGAGAAGTATTCCCCGTCAGAAAACAATCTCCGCACCCGGTGACCTCGCCGGCTAGTCGGTCACGTGTGACCTCAATGAAACCAAATGCAAATTTAAAATCGTCAATAAAATTCAAGTTCATGCGGGTTTTTTTGCCGAAAACAAAATAGTTTACCACATGAACTAGGTAAAAAGGCTTATGACATGATAAACATATATGTTTTCATTAAACTATTCAAAGTTAATTACAAGTTTAGATGAACAAAGGCTGAAAGCCTCACATTCTTGCGTGAATAATCTAAAAACAATGTGCAAGTTTACATAAGCAGCATCCTGTCTCAGGGTACGATCGTTAAAAACTCCACTAATCTGTACCCTGGGCTCGACTTCAAATATTGCCAATCAAATCATTTTCTCGATTAAATTTTAAGCGAGAAGGTGCCAAGTTTGAAGAAAATGATTTGATTAGCTATATCCCAAGTCAGGCCACACGACCGAATCTAGCTTCTGAGTCCAGGGTACAGATATTAGTGGAGTATTGAATGTTCGAACCTGAGACAGGATGCATAAGCAGCTGATAAGTATTGAAGTTGACTATAGATTCTTAAGGTTCACGTAAAGTAGGCTTTGCAGACTTAGGGCTGTAACGATACATCGATACCTACAATACAATCGTAGCTTAGGAAATCGTGATTATTGTATCGTGAGCTTCCTGTATCGTGATACACTAAAAATAGATTTCACTTACTTAAAAATGAAAAGAAAAACTAAGTGAACACTATAAAACCAGCTAGTGTTGTGCAGTAACTGTAACTACAATAAGCATTAAGCAATCTGATTCATAAATAACTGTTTTTGAGAATTTTTTTTAATCTTCAATTTTCGATCATCTTGAGCCACTAAATTTCCACCATCTTGAATATTTCGCAAAATATGCAGAAAGTTTTACTTTAAACAATGTATCGTGATACCTTCTGTATCGCCTGTCAGTATGGTGATACATATCGAATCGTAAAATTTCCCAGATACTCAGCCCTATTTGCAGTCATCACATTTGAATAAGAACTTGTTGAGGCAGTTACACAGTGATCTTAGAACTTTAATGTAAGTGTTTCAGTAGTTTGGTCGGAGACACTCGTTCACTTCCTTGAATAACGATTTCAAGGTGCACATGTTCCGAAGTGTAGTTCATCTTTGTAATGAAGTTCTGGTTACAGAAATATGCAACTGTAGTTTCCACTGAATTTACAGCTGTAGACCTCCATTTTAGTGAACTACAGCTTAAAAAGTGCTCATGTCTTTATCGGAATGAGACTAGGGCAGGGAGGTTTATTTGTTATTTGTATCGGGCAATTCAGAATAACGTCGAACTTAGTTTATATATATGACACACAACATTTTCATATGACTCTTAAACTCTTTTGAGGTGGTAATACAAACTCTGACCTACTCCGAAAAGAAACTCATCACTGAGATGGACCCATTCAGGCTCTACTAACAAATAATTCTATACCATAGATCTGACGACTTTTCATATCTTTTATGACATTGTTCGCCATCTCATTTAAGAGTCAAATGCACTTAAGTCAGGAATTTTTTTTTGATTATTCAGTTTCTCTTAAAAGGGGCTCATCTGCTATAAATATGACCTGCTTATTTAAGGGACTTGCTGTCAGAGTATTGCAAGTCCTAGCATATTTTAAAGGGTCCATCAAAAAGTAAGCAAATAGTACCATGAAAAAACTTTGCATCCATGATTCTGCAACTCCCAGCCTTCCAAAAAAATTAACTCCCATTTGATGCAGAACTCGGAAGTTGATTTATTACCGCCCAATAACAATCTCCTTTTGAAAGTTTTGATGACACGCTATATGAATGTACTACTTCATATATAAAGCCTGATTTGGGCATAACGATAAGATATTACGCTTGATTTAAACCCCATTAAATCTTAAATACAATCAGTCGAGTACACAAACAATTGCAACAAATCTGTACATTAGGCTTTGGTTAACCAGAGTTTTACATAGTCTATAAACACAGAGTATAAGGGACATATATTTGCGAGTTCATTTTCTATTTTAGGAGTCCTCTAAAAATATTATGGATGTTTTAAACTTGATATAAGGTTGATAAAGTTTTATATTATGGTTAAGGTTTTTAATAACATCTTGTCATGGAAATTATAAAAAAATCGTGTAAATCCTGAGTCCAGTGGACAGGTCACTCAAAGGGAAAGTTTTTGAGAATCCTCAAGACATTTTTTGCATCAAATACAAAAGTTGAATCCCGTAAGACAGCCCGGTTAACATCAATAACAGACAATGCTCTTTAGAACAAGTTTCATGAAACTAGTATACGGAAATGCAGTGCACTTGTAGCTCAAGGTGTTCAACATGCAACATGACAAAATTTTACCTTATGACTTGGCAATGGCTTCTAATTTAATTTGAAAGTACCCGGTAGTATAAAGGAAATTATCTGCTCCATTCAGGAAGGGGAATAGTCATAGCAGTTTATCAATACGATCAAGAAAACAAGGAAGTGTCTTTTTGCAGTTTCATAAGTTCATCATGTATTATGGAAGGTAAGAAGTTTTAATAACTGACATAATTTGCCTGATCAAAACATTTTAGTAGTAAAAAACATTATGGGTCGGTATGGTTATCTGAAACACTTATTTTTATTTTGTCTCGATTATAATGCAATAGTGATCTTTCAAATAAGGCAAATTCGTCAAGGAAACATTGATATATTTTCAACAGCCAAAGAAAATTTTAAACGAGATAGTCAAATATTGATGCCAGCTGCAAACACATTAAATTGAAACTACCGTAATCAGTATTCAAAAGAATTAAGAAAACAAAGTATAAGTACCTCTCCTCTGTACAATAAACTCAAGGACTGACACTCACCACATTGTCAATCTGCAAGACAGGTGCCCTAGACGAGATTGGCCAAATTTATATCAGAATTCAAAAGTTTTCGATTACATCGGCAGAATTATTTTCATTTCAAAGATAAAAAATGAAATTTTCAATAGTTAAATTTTGATTTTGTCTATCTTAACCTATACTAACAGGCAAAATAAAGTACACAGTTCAGTTAAATTAATCATATGTAAGATCTTCAGTTACAAATATTTAAGTTTTTGATGTATTCTCAAACGTGGTAAGAACAAAAGATACATAATTTTCAAAGAATACTTGGAGGGGGTCATGATAGTGTGAATTCTGTTTCTTACTCCTGCCTCGTGTTATTGTTGACATGATATAACTTTAAACGTTACATGTCTCTTACATATTAAGTAAATTAAACAAACTAGTGTGTACTTTCGTTTGTCGCGTGGCTTATGTGAATACAATCAATTTTCACAAAAGTAAGTTCTCCATCATGTCAAGGGTAGCGCCTGCCAGAAACTGGCATCAATACTGATTAAGTCAATGTATATTTGATGTTTTTGGTAAAAGTGTGTACTTACGTGAATCTTTTTTTAGGGATGGTACAATACAGGTACCTTGCAATACGATACTGAGGTCACGATACGATACATATCATGATACACTGAATGCGCCATTATTACGGTGAGATACAAATTCAGGGATTAAAATTTAATATTAGAAACAAGACTTATCTAAGTAACAAGCATTTAAACACAAAAATAAGCCACTTTTTTTCAGGGAAAAAGTCCTCTAAATCTATATCAAAGCTATCTTATCTATGTATTGTATCATGAACTGTACAATGACGATGCAGCGGTGTATCGTGACATCTCTACTTTATTTGATACAATAAGTTCCTGCAGATTACTTTGTATGTCTTAAGATATCGGATGATATTATTGACGACATTGAAATGTTGCAAACACTCTTGTAATTGGAACATATTAAATAAACGACATAATTATTCTATCCTATCCTATCCTATACCACTACATAGACTTTCTTACTTCAACATATTACATTTTGCAATGTCATATTGATCATTCATTTCAAGCTCAGGGCATTTTGCAAAGGATAGTCAACATTGTTATGGGACATATTAATGTTGTTTTATGTGATGACATGTCTTAGCTTTTTAAGTTTGAATTCCTTAACCTATGTCAGTAACCAGCTGTGTATCAACACAGCCATCGTCTACATGCACAGATTCTACATGTTCCAGAGTTTCACAAGATTCCACAGAAACGTGAGTACTAATTTAGACGTAGAGCCATGCCTGAATCATGCTCATTGGTCCAAATACCAATATATGTTTTATTTGAAAGTAAAAGTTGAAATTTGGTTGGTAATTTCTCTCTGAAAAGTGGTCCTCAGTGAAACTTTGTCTAGTACTTTTTAGCTCATCTGGCCTGTAAGGCCCGATGGGCTTATGGCATGGCATGGTGTCCGGCGTCCGTCCGTCAGTCCATCCGTCCGTAAACTTTGTGGAATTTCGACTTCTTCTCCAGAACCATAGGGGCTAGAAAGCTGAAACTTTGTGTACAGACTCCTTGACTAGTGAGGATTATAAATTGAAGCTTTGGTGGCCCTGTGACCCCTAATAAGGGCCGCAGGGGCCACACCCTAAAAACCTATTTTAATCTTCTTCTCCAGAACCATAAGGCCTAGAAAGCTGAAACTTTGTGTACAGACTCCTTGACTAGTGAGGATTATAAATTGTAGCTTTGGTGGCCCTGTGACCCCTAATAAGGGACACAGGGACCACACCCTAAAAACCTATTTTCATCTTCTTCTCCAGAACCATAAGGCCTAGAAAGCTGAAACTTTGTGTACAGACTCCTTGGCTAGTGAGGATTATAAATTGTAGCTTTGGTGGCCCTGTGACCCCTAATAAGGGCCACAGGGGCCATGCCCTAAAAACCTATTTTAATCTTCTTCTCCAGAAGCATAAGGCTCAGAACTGAAACTTTGTGTACAGACTCCTTGGCGAGTGAGGATTATAAAGTGTAGCTTTGGTCGCCCTGTGACCCCTAATAAGGGCCACAGGAGCCACACCCTTAAGACCTATTTTCATCTTCTTCTCCAGAACCATAGGGCCTAGAAAGCTGAAACTTTGTGTACAGACTCCTTGGCTAGTGAGGATTATAAATTGTAGCTTTGGTGGCCCTGTGACCCCTAATAAGGGCCACAGGAGCCACTCCCTAAAAACCTATTTTGATCTTCTTCTCCAGAACCATAAGGCCTAGAAAGCTGAAACTTTGTGTACAGACTCATTGACAAGTGAGGATTATGAAATGTAGGTTTGGTGACCCTGTTGCTCCAATAAAGGCAACAGGAACGTCCTTCAAATCTATTTTCATCTTATTCTCCTGAAGTACAAGGCCAAGAAAACTGAAACTTGTCGCCTTTATACTTAATTTTATGATTGGTGACCCTTTGGCCTCTACAAAGGGGGAATCACATTGGTCACACTCTACAGCATATATTGTAATTGACGATGAAGCCTGATGAGCTACAGAGCCAATGGCTCTATTTTTAACATTTATACTGAAAGTAGTTTTATTTAAATCAGCTTAAATATTGCCCATAGTGTGCTAAACAATGTCTATCTCCAATCCATACAGATAAACTTTTGAGTAATGATTCCAATGAAGTAAGCCTAGACACTGCTAATGTTTTGCAGGTGATGGCCCCAGCATGTCTGTTCCTGGCCGCCAAGGTAGAAGAGCAACTGAGGAAACTAGAACATGTGATCCGAGTAGCCCGGACATGTCTCAACAGGGAGGCCCCGCCCCTTGACACTAAGAGTGAGGTGGGTAGCTACATACATTTCAGGAAGGAGCCCTACACATTTTGTTGAAAAAGGAAAGGAAATTTGCTTCACAGGTTTATCCATCCTCGTATTTTCAGTGGGATGTGTTATCTTTTGATGACTCTTATTTCTGAATAGGAGTGTTTTTGCATATTCATAAAAGTAACTTTTGTTGTGTGTGTTAGTTTCAGCGGGATATAAAGCTAAGCGGCTTTTCATACATAGTGATAGAATAGATGAACCAGTTGAAAAATGTCTCATAAACTTCTGGCTACAACCTCTTTAAATATTCAATGTTATCTTTCAGGCCTACTTGGAACAAGCACAGGAACTTGTCGTAAATGAAAATATACTACTCCAAAGCTTAGGTGAGTTATCCGACTATGGTTAGAGCATTAAATGCCTTTAGCTTACTCAGCTTATATAAAGGGAAAAGAATTCTTGCCTATTAATCGTAAAATCTAAGAAATAAAATACAATGATGAACCCAGGCACCTGTTTTAAAAGTAATGACCACAGATTTTTCAATCTTCAGCGATACACCTCCCTCAATAATTGTTAGTGTCTAGGGTTGGGAATTGCCAGAAAAAAAATATTGCAATATTTGATGCCGTATTGTGATACGTATTGCAATATATTGCCAGACGTGCAAGTGAGTTTTTTGACTGTAACATTACTACAAAAAATAATAAATGGTCACTTGAATCATTCAATCATTATTCTGTTATCATATTCATGGAAACAAATTAAGTGAAAAGTGTTCAACAAACTTTTTCGGTCGTCATTTTGGTTTTTTTAACGGGACAACAAGACTTAATTTTTTCTTAGCATTGTTTAAACAGCAATCAAAAAGATTTATATCTTCGTTCATGACTAGGAAACATTCTTAAAACAATTAATATATGATAATAACAAGGAAAATCGAAAGGTTTTAATATATTTTATTATGTTACGGAAATTACAGAAGATTCTCACAGAAATTGCCGAATGTATCGACTGTACCGGTTCTTGGACACTACCGCGATACGATTTATTGAGTAGTTTGAATCGCAATATACCGGTATATCGGTTATATCGTCAACCCTTTTTAGTGTCACGCAAATTAAATTTTTTGAAGCAGTATGAATATCCCGCAACCAAGTGGAAGGGGCATATGGGTTGTTCTTAGTCTGCGTCCATCCGTGCATCTGGCCGAGTCAAAGGGGACAGCTTTTCAAAGAAACTATTCAAGATATGATAACCCAAATTGCTGTATCTTCAGGGTATCAAAATACCAATACAATAAACTAGTTCGAAAATCAGAACCACACAAATTATTTTTAACAGTTAGTGCCCTTGTTTAGTGTTTTTGGAGGGTGTTTTCAAATGGGACAATTTTTCTTGGAAACTATTTAATATAGGATAACCAAATATTCTGTGTCTTCAGGGTATCAATATCAAAATAAGATAGATGCAATTACATATTACAGAGTTACGGCCAATGGAGGGAAATATTTAAAGCTTTATGAAAATTAAATTGGCGGGAAATGTAGTTGACAATGTCTTCTTGTTACCCTTTTCCTCAGAAGTAATGTCTTGCAAAGTAATCATTGTAATTAAATCGGCCAAATATATCATAGGATACAGCATCAAATTCATTAATACTTTACTAGCATTGCTTGACAACCTATGATCTATTGTTAGCTTTGAAGGAAAATATTTTAGTTTGTTCTGTGCATGCTCAAATCCGGAAAATGTGAGTAAGGAAGAGAAAGTTTTCATGTGTTGAACTAAAGTTTGACATGTGGAATTCACTCATGTTTCTCTGACCCTGGGCTCATCAATGAAATATCATTATTAAAGGAGTATGTAGGCTCCATTGGAACTTGATGAAGACAATGTTTTCTTTGTCACAGCTCAATTTTTTGGGAAGCAATATCATATTCAATGCTCATTTCATTTTTGAAAAGAATAGTTCTTCATATTTTCTTTTTTTTTCTGAAAGTTTATCAATATTAAAATAGATGTTCATTGTGTTTCAGGGTTTGATATCCAAGTTGATCATCCGCACACACACGTTGTTAAAACATGTCAGTTAGTTCGAGGTAAGTCCCATCACACAGCAGGTAACAGTTATGTTGTCAAGATGAATTCATGCTAGGCCTATATCTTACATAAAGAAAGTTAAACATGTGTTAATTTAAAATGGGTAATTTCAACGAAATTCTATTGTATTGTTGAAGCCAAATTCTTAATATTTTTTTGTTTTACTTGGTAAGTATGATTTGAGAGATGGGAGTAAGATATGTTAGAGATAAACCTAGAGTTTTACAATCAGAGACATGTTATACTTGATTAATAGCAAGTTAATATTAGATTGAAACCGAATGCGCAGCAATTTTATTTTTAAATTACGGTTTTCTATTTTGATGAATATCATCTCTATTATTTTTAAACATCTAAAAAAGTCGCAATCTCTTGGAAATTGAACATTTCTATTTTGCTTTTCTTATTCTTTTTCGCTGAACAAAAACTGAGTTACATCCATATTGGTTTGTGAAAGAAATTTCTCATTTAGATGATTTGCCTTTCTTAATTCTTCTATTATAAAGATAGATTTATGTTTTCTTTATGCAAACATATGGTTATATACATATATTGTATATGGACTGTATGTGGTTTATTTAGTTGACTGCACAAAAGGGTTGCCTTGAATATGAAGTGGTCAGGTGTCTTTATTTCATTGTAGACTGCAGTTAATTCAAAAGTCTTTTAATGAGATGTTTTAAAAAGATATGTTGCTTTGTAAATAACTGACTGGTATTTGCAGCGGAGCATGTTGGGTATTTACTGCATGGCAGCTGTTCGGACAACTTAATGTCTGTTGCAAATAATCATAAAATAACAGGGTTTTTTTTCATATTTGAAATAGAAACTGATATTATCCAAAGCAAAGAGTTAAACCTACTTTGCAAAACATCTTGGTATGTTGAATCGTATCACCATGGAAACTTGGTTCTACAACTTCATTGAGAAAATATTCTGAAAAGGGAAACTTGTAATACATTGCCATCCAGTACTATCCAACTGTTCCCCCTGTCAAAGAGTATTACAAATGTTTGATGACATTGTGGATCGTGTGACACTGAGCTAATGTCGCTACCTTTTCTCTTTTTCCCCTTTGTGACCCTGTGGTGCTGCTCCTGTGGGGTCGTTGGGCATGTTGTCATGACGACCACGAACCACCAATCAACAGCCAGCAAGGACCTCGCTCAGACCTCCTACTTTCTGGCAACCAACAGGTGGTCCACGTTCCATGTCAATCAATGCCTTGATTTCTTCCATGCCATACATTGTACATTAATTATTATGTCACACTGTCTTATGTATTACCGGTACCTTGAATTGAATTCTTACGTATACCACATCTTAGTTCCCTTCAGAGACTTGATAGAATAGAGTATTTGATTGAATGAACGCAGTCAGAGTCAATGCCACAATTTTGCCATTTAAGCAATTATTAACAAATTAACAATGTCAGATCCTTTAACTTTTCTAGTTAATGTATGTGCAATTTGTCCTTGCAATACATATTGGTTCTGTTCAGTAATGTGTAATATGAATTTCTCTACAAAGTATTCTCATGACATACTGCTTAAGATTCTGCAAGGTGCATTTGAATCTTAAATTCTGACCTATAGATTATATGGGTCAAAATTCCAGTTCTAGGGCAACTCCATTTGAATTCTGTTAACATAATAGGAAAACTTATGTTATTCTGTCAAAATTCTTGTAAAGTTTCCAGCTTTAATTTTGATTTATAAAACACTTGTGATTAAAGTCTTTGTAAAAGATTCATGAAGTCTTTCCCAAACCTTTTTTACCATTATTAGTTGTTCTGTCAATTACAAATTCAAGTACAACGGAAGTGATAAACTTGTCCAATTAGAGAAATGTATTATTTTCAAAGTTTTGTTTTTGTTTAAGTGTTAAATTGATGAGATAATTTAATTTCAGAAGCAGTTTACCATAGAGAGGCAGTAATAATCATTTTCTCTTTTCTTTATAAGGCCACTTTCCCTGTTACATTTAGCCCCATAACTGACAGAGTTGCTTCCCTTGCAGTCTTCACTTGACGGCCATGTGTCTTCAGTACAAGCCTACTATTGTAGCGTGTGTCTGCATCCATCTCGCCAGCAAGTGGTCAGAATATGAGGTAACTATTATTAACATTTCAATATGAAAGGTATTGAATGAGGTAACTCCTTACTTCCTATATCTAGGGCCAGAATATGAGATTATTACCTTCAAATTGGTATTTTTGCCAGCTCAGTTATTAAGCATGCAGAGGACTCTAGATGTTAAGCCTAAATAAGTTTCCAGATAGTTTTTCAATTGGTTGCTGTGTTTCAAAAAGGTTTTATGGTAAGACATTATTGGATATCAACAATCATATTGCAGGCAGTATTGTATTCCTGTTGTCACTGTTATTTCGATTAATACTATTGTACATGTCAAAGTAATTTCACGTTCACAAAATTGATCAATATTTGGATGGATTATCCATTATTTCTTTTCTCAAGAAAATATTAAGTAACATGTCATTTAAAATACTAAATTTGTGTATGAGTGTGAATGTTTAAAGGTTGATATAAAGCTGTTGATTGTGAATTTATTAATGATCTTATGATGAAATGTTTGGTTTCCAGATTGCACTGTCTCATGAAGGCAAACAGTGGTATTCCTATGTAGACAAAACAGTCACTCCAGAATTACTTGCAGGTAATAGGTCTACTGCAGATGTGTTTCTATAAAACCAGTACATTTTGAAATTAAATGTGATAAATTAAAAAACATTAATTTCTTTTGATGTTAAATCTTTTCTTTAGGTTTCTGTATTGTGTGATGTATGTTCATTTGTTTAATTACAAAGTATAGTTTTATTAAGTTTAAATGCAAATACTCTAAATTCCAGGTCTGACACAAGAGTTCCTCGATATATTGGAGTCCTGCCCACTTAGACTTAAAAAGAAGATATTGACATGGAAGGCAAGTTAAATTATCAAGAAATTGTCTCATGTCCAATTATTTTAATTGTTGAAATTAAAAATGATTATTTTCTTTCGATGTGTTACATTCAAACATTGAAATTTTGCACTGAGCACTACATTGAAAATCTTTGCATTCAGTTTTTGTCTAACATTTTGAAAAACCTACTAGTTGTGTCCAGTCTAAGTAAATCTAGCCTCAATATCATCCGTTTCACTCCTACACTGAGTCTAGAAAGGTCTAGTAGAGGGTCGCGTCAGCCCAAAGTCGAATTGACCAATCAAAACTCTGCTTATTAAGCCACAATAGTCTGCCTTCGCACGTATAACGTTGGAGGGTCATAGGAATCAGAAAGGTCGGCTGACGCGACTCTCTACTAGACCTTTCTAGACTTAGTATAAGAGTGAAACGGATATTATTGAGGCTAGGTTTACTTAGACTGGGTTGTGTCTTTTGCATGTGCAATGCAGTAATCTCTCTAATACCAGAAAACAAAGCTTTTTTTTTGGCAATGTAAATGTGTGATAAAACTAACATGCCCTTTGTTTGCACAGAGTGGGAGTCGAGGCGAGGATGACGGGCCTCCAGAGAAGCGACACAAGGGAGAGAGCAGCAGTGGCTCGTCCACACACCAGAGTCAGTCAGCCAGTCATCACGACCGGCATCTCGGCGAAACATCGTCCAAGGCAGACAGAAAGAGTGAAGCCATTAGTAAAGGTCATAGATCTGATCCTGCTACTGTGTTGATGAGTGAAATGGCAAAGATGCCCTCAAATGAGGAAAATCCTTTCAAACAATCAGTGCAAACACCTGTGAGAAAATCTGTTTCAGACACAACCTCTAATAAATCAATGGGGCATTCTAGCATGACTCTGTCATCTGATTCTGTTGATAGTGAGAAAAAGCCTGCTGAACCACAGCAGAAAGCAATGTCCTTCAAAGACTATAAGAGTTACAGAGAGCACAAGGAAAAGCAAGCTGCGGCTGCTGGACACCCGGTGACTTCTGCTGCGCCGCAGCACGATACAGAGAGGAAATCTCATCACAGCACACCTAGTGCTGAGGCTCACAGAAAGCACCGACACCAACACGGCTCATCTAGCTCCGGGGATGAGAAGAAAAGCAGGAGAGAGCATGAGAAGCGGTCTCATGCAGAGGAGGGTCATCGAAAGAAGGAACGTGAAGAAAGTCTCAAAGTCCATATAAAGAAAGAGTCTGGCACTCATAGAGTTAAATCTTCTGATTCCCCTCTCAAACTTAAAATCAAAAGTATAAGCAGTGAATCCAGTCCTTCAAAGTCTCATGACAAGTCTCTAGAGCCCATTAAGATGACGCTTTCATTGAAAACGGGTCAGAGTTCAAGTCATGGGGAGAGACCGTCTAAGCACAGACGGAGTGATAGTTACAGTTCACACACCAGTGGGACCAATCCTCCTGAGATGCACAATATGCCATCCAGTAAGCACAGCCATTCCTCGAGGGCGCCCTCAGCTGGGGTGGATGGCAATGGTGTACATGACGCTGGGCGTTCCAACAGCAGACATTCTAATTCCCATCATAAAGGTGCAGAGCACCATTCCAGGGCAGGGCACCAAGCCAACATGTCCTTCCCAGGGGTGGAGAGAGTGGCTTCAGGAAGCATCTTCTCACCTCCCCCTGTTCACCAGAACTTTGATGCGAATATATTTGATACGGGTGCTATGATGTTGTCTCAAACAACTGCTGGTGGTCAAAGGGTTAACCCAAATGTGTCAACAGCTGGCTTTGGCAGTTACCACCAGCAACCGAACATGAGCTCAAACTTCAATAACTCTTACTCTAACTTCTTCCCAGAAATGTTTAATATGGGAGATGGGGGTGGGGCTATGCATGGGCTGGAGACGAACGGGAGCGGAGTTAGCTCCCTTTCTACCAAGGAGGGTTTGCAACAGCTCCAGTCGAACATGCAGCAGTTGATAGGTCAAACCAAGTCTCAGATTCATCAGATGCAGATGCAGCAACAGCAGGGGGGTCAGTTTAACTTCATGGGTATGCAGGCCTACCAGACGAACCCCCCTCTCCCCCGAGCACCCCCTCCTCCTCCCCCACCCCCTGAAGAACCACCCCAACCCCCACCTCCCCCTCCATCAAATTGACAGTGGCACAGCTTAGGATAATTACATACATTTTCCTTTAATATATTAATATTAATTTCTGCCACATTGTTTGATGTAATGCTGAGTGCATCATCTGTGTTCTGTATACATAATTTTTTATGTAAAGAAAATTGTATAATAAAGTCTTTCAAAAATGTTTTCAAGCTTGTTATTGCTAGAATTAATTATGCAAGTGTCTTTTTGTAAATTTGTGTGATGCAGGGGGAACAAAATCCATGAACTATTAAAGCAAAGACGTATGTTTAGTTCGATGTTATTGAAACTTTGATATTTTTAGCTCATCAGGTCTGAAAGACCCGATGGGCTTATGGCATGGCAAGGCGTCCGGCGTCCGTCCGTCCGTCCGTCCATCCGTAAACTTTTCACATTTTCGACTTCTTCTCCAGAACCAATGACTCTAGAAAGCTGAAATTTGATGTGCAGACTCCTTGGCCAATGGGGATTCTAAATTGTAGATTTCGTGACCCCATGACCCCAAATGGGGTCACAGGGGTCAAAACCTTAAAAACCTATTTTCATCTTCTTCTCCAGTTCCAAAAGGCCTAGAGAGCTGAAAAGTGTTGTGTAGACTCCTTGGCCAATGGGGATTCTAAATTGTACATTTCATGACCCTGTGACCCCAAATAGGGTCGCAGGGGTCAAAACCTTAAAATCCTATTTTCATCTTCTCCAGTTCCAAAAGGTCTAGAGAGCTGAAAAGTTGTGAGTAGACTCCTCGGCCAATGGGAATTCTAAATTGTACATTTCGTGACCCCATGACCCCAAATGCGGTCACAGGGGTCAAAACCTTAAACACCTATTTTCATCTTCTTCTCCAGTTCCAAAAGGCCTAGAGAGCTGAAAAGTTGTGTGTAGAATCCTTGGCCAATGGGGATTCTAAATTGTACATTTCGTGACCCCATGACCCCAAATGGGGTCACAGGGGTCAAAACCTATTTTCATCTTCTTCTCCAGTTCCAAAAGGCCTAGAGAGCTGAAAAGTTGTGTGTAGACTCCTTGGCCAATGGGGATTCTAAATTGTACATTTCATGACCCTGTGACCCCAAATAGGGTCGCAGCGGTCAAAACCTTAAAATCCTATTTTCATCTTCTTCTCCAGTTCCAAAAGGTCTAGAGAGCTGAAAAGTTGTGAGTAGACTCCTCGGCCAATGGGAATTCTAAATTGTACATTTCGTGACCCCATGACCCCAAATGCGGTCACAGGGGTCAAAACCTTAAACACCTATTTTCATCTTCTTCTCCAGTTCCAAAAGGCCTAGAGAGCTGAAAAGTTGTGTGTAGAATCCTTGGCCAATGGGGATTCTAAATTGTACATTTCGTGACCCCATGACCCCAAATGGGGTCACAGGGGTCAAAACCTATTTTCATCTTCTTCTCCAGTTCCAAAAGGCCTAGAGAGCTGAAAAGTTGTGTGTAGACTCCTTGGCCAATGGGGATTCTAAATTGTACATTTCATGACCCTGTGACCCCAAATAGGGTCGCAGCGGTCAAAACCTTAAAATCCTATTTTCATCTTCTTCTCCAGTTCCAAAAGGTCTAGAGAGCTGAAAAGTTGTGAGTAGACTCCTCGGCCAATGGGGATTCTAAATTGTACATTTCGTGACCCCATGACCCCAAATGGGGTCACAGGGGTCAAAACCTTTAAAACCTATTTTCATCTTCTTCTCCAGTTCCAAAAGGCCTAGAGAGCTGAAAAGTTGTGTGTAGAATCCTTGGCCAATGGGGATTCTAAATTGTACATTTCGTGACCCCATGACCCCAAATGGGGTCACGGGTCAAAACCTTAAAAACCTATTTTCATCTTCTTCTCCAGTTCCAAAAGGCCTAGAGAGCTGAAAAGTTGTGTGTAGAATCCTTGGCCAATGGGGATTCTAAATTGTACATTTCGTGACCCCATGACCCCAAATGGGGTCACAGGGGTCAAAACCTTAAAAACCTATTTTCATCTTCTTCTCCAGTTCCAAAAGGCCTAGAGAGCTGAAAAGTTGTGTGTAGACTCCTTGGCCAATGGGGATTCTAAATTGTACATTTCGTGACCCCATGACCCCAATTGGGGTCACAGGGGTCAAAACCTTAAAAACCTATTTTCATCTTCTTCTCCAGTTCCAAAAGGCCTAGAGAGCTGAAAAGTTGTGTGTAGACTCCTTGGCCAATGGGGATTCTAAATTGTAGATTTCGTGACCCCAAGACCCCAAATAGGGTCGCAGGGGTCAAAACCTTAAAATCCTATTTTCATCTTCTTCTCCAGTTCCAAAAGGTCTAGAGAGCTGAAAAGTTGTGAGTAGACTCCTTGGCCAATGGGGATTCTAAATTGTACATTTCGTGACCCCATGACACCAAATAGGGTCACAGGGGTCAAAATCTTAAAATCCTATTTTCATCTTCTTCTCCAGTTCCAAAAGGCCTAAAGATCTGAAAAGTTGTGAGTAGACTCCTTGGCCAATGGGGATTCTAAATTGTACATTTCGTGACCCTATGACCCCAAATGGGGTCACAGGGGTCAAAACCTTAAAAACCTATTTTTATCTTTTTCTTCAGTTCCAAAAGGTCTAGGGAGCTGAAAAGTTGTGTGTAGACTCTTTGGCCAATAAAGATTTTAAATTTTACATTTGGTTACCCCTTGACCCCAATTGGGGTCACAGGAGTCAAAACCTTAAAAACCTATTTCCATCAATAGTCTGATGAGCTACAGAGCCCATGGCTCTATTTTTAAGGATTCAGCCATAAGGCTGAATCCTTATTGTTATTGGCGTGTTTTTTTTGTTTTTTTTTATTATTATTCCACGAAATTTGTGAACAACTTTCAGCCCAAACGGCTAATGCTATCAAAGCCAAATTTCACAGGCTGGTAGACCTTGTTGTGGAATGGCGACAATAAGCTTTTGGGCCAAATCGATCGGTACATTAAAGGTGCAGTTCGATTTCAAAATCGAAAATTTAACATTGATTTTTTTTTCAAAATGCACTTAGAGACTTGAATTTTTAGCTCATCAGGACTGAAAGTCCAGATGGGCTTATGGCATGGCCCGTCGTCCGGCGTCCGTCCGTCCGTCGTCCGTCGTCCGTCCGTCGTCCGTCGTCCGTCCGTCGTCCGTCCGTAAACTTTTGACACTTTCGACTTCTTCTCATGAACCATACACATTAGAGAGCTGAAATTTTGTGTACAAGTACCTTAGCATATGGAGATTCTAATTTGTAACTTTGGTGACCCTGTGACCCCAAATAGGGTCACAGGGGTCACAACTTTAAAAACCTATTTTCATCTTCTTCTCCAGTTCCAGAAGGACTAGAGAGTTAAAAATGATATGTGCAGACTCCTTGGCCAATGGGGATTCTAATTTGTAACTTTGGTGACCCTGTGACCCAAAATAGGGTCACAGGGGTCACAACCTTAAATACCTATTTTCATCTTCTTCTCCAGTTCCAAAAGGAGTAGAGAGTTAAAAATTATATGTGCAGACTCCTTGGACAATGGAGATTCTAATTTGTAACTTTGGTGACCCTGTGACCCCAAATAGGGTCACAGGGGTCACAACCTTAAAAACCTTTTTCATCTTCTCCAGTTCTAAAAGGACTAGAGAGTTAAAAACGATATGTGCAGCCTCTTGGCCAATGGGGATTCTATTTGTAGATTTCGTGACCCCATGACCCCAAATAGGGTCACAGGGGTCACAACCTTAAAAACCTATTTTAATCTTCTTCTTCAGTTCTAAAAGGACTAGAGAGTTGAAAGTGATATGTGCAGACTCCTTGGACAATGGGGATTCTAATTTGTAACTTTGGTGAACCTGTGACCCAAAATAGGGTCACAGGGGTCACAACCTTAAAAACCTATTTTCATCTTCTTCTCCAGTTCTAAAAGGACTAGAGAGTTGAAAGTGATATGTGCAGACTCCTTGGACAATGGGGATTCTAATTTGTAACTTTGGTGAACCTGTGACCCCAAATAGGGTCACAGGGGTCACAACCTTAAAAACCTATTTTCATCTTCTTCTCCAGTACTAAAATGACTATAGAGTTGAAAATGATATGTGCAGACTCCTTGGCCAATTGGGATTCTTAATTGTAGATTTCGTGACCCCATGACCCCAAATAGGGTCACAGGGGTCACAACCTTAAAAACCAATTCTCATCTTCTTCTCCAGTTCCAAAAGGTCTAGAGAGTTAATATTGATATGTGCAGACTCATTGGACAATGGGGATTCTAATTTGTAACTTTGTTGACCCTGTGACCCCAAATAGGGTCACAGGGGTCACAACCTTAAAAAACTATTTTCATCTTCTTCTCAAGTTCCAAAAGGTCTAGAGAGCTGAAATTATATGTGCAGACTCCTTGGCCAAATGGGATTCTAAATTGTAGATTTCGTGACCCCATGACCCCAAATAGGGTCACAGGGGTCACAACCTTAAAAACTTATTTTCATCATCACCTTTAGCTCCTAAAGGTCTATTGAGCTGAAAGACTGCATGTAGACTCCTAATGGTCAATTGGGATTCTAAACTGTAGGTTTTGTGACCCCATGACCCCAAATAGGGTCACAGGGGTCACAATCTTAAAAACCTATTTTTCTCCATTAGATGACAGTCTATGACAAATTTATTTCTCCTTGGATATTTTAGTGTGGACTTCTTTCACTGTCTGATACTGGCGATCTAGAAAGTGTTGAATAATAATACATTTGTTTTGTAATTTTTTTATAGGTTTTCTTGTAATAGGTAACATCAGTTTCATTTTTAGCTCATCTTGCCTGTATAAAGCAAACTTGATATGATGCCTGATGAGCAACAGAGCCAATGGCTCTATTTTTTTTAAAAGATGCGCAATCAAAAATGCTGCAAATAACGAAATCATGGCAAATTCGTAGGTCACATGGTTTGGCCGCCATCTTGGATTTAGTGCATTTTTGATCATTGCCGACCCCACCCACCTTTGAGAAACTTCTCCTCTGAAGATACTTGCACTAGAGATCTGAAATTTATACTCAATGTAGCTGAAGCATCTGAAAGCTTAATTTGACTTCTACAGTGTCCTAACTGCAATACTTGTCTTGCTGTGATTTTTCAAAGTTGACCAAAATCTAAAAATCGCAAATTTCAAGGGCAGATAACTAAAAAACCAGACCATAGAATTTTATGATTTTTGCATGAGCGTTAGACATTGGCTAGGTCTTTAAGATAAAAGAATAAAATCGCTCGCGAACAGTCATTTCCGGTCAGGGTCAGAGGTCAAACTTTCCATTTTGGACATGTGGTGTTTTGGTGGGTATGTTTGAAATATCGTAGCGAATCAAAGGCGTACGATAACTCTTTGTTCTATACATCATATGAAAGCCAAAAGTCTATAGATTTTTTTAAAATTTGACAGTAAATTCCTATATTTGTTTAACATTGAGTTACGGCCCTTTGAATATTGTCAATTCTGCTTTCGTTTTGAATGCATAGGATAAAGGTATGTTAAAAAATTCGTTACTCATCAGTGATAGACGGCAAATCATTGTTCCATATATCATTAGAAAGCCAAAAGAATGCAGAATTAATTAAAAATTAACAATAAATTCAGTTACTTCATTTACTTTGAGTTACGGACCTTTGAATATTGTCAACCCTGCATGCGTTTTGAATGCATTTGATAACTGTATGTTTGCAAAATGCATTAATCATCAACAAAAGACTATTACCCAGAAGCTTTTGACTGAAATCATTAACTTTGTCAGGTCTTCAAGGTAAAAGAATAAAATTGCTCGCGAACAGTCACTTCCGGTAACGAGGAAGGTTCAAACTTTGCATTTTTTATATGTGGTGTTTTCTTTGATATGTTTAAAAGATCCTTATTAAGCAAATACACATGACAAATACTTCTTGTATACATGTATATCATTAGAAAGCTAAAGGAACATACAATCTTGGATAAATCTCATTGAAATTAGACTAAACATTACATTGAAATTCGGAGCATTTAAATGTGGTCAATCCTACTTTCGCTTTGAATGATTATGATATATGAATGATTAATTTTTTTTATTTCATTGACGCATTCTGTTCTACAATGATTTTTTAACAAATTCACTAAAGATTATTATTATATGAAAGTTGATATTAAAGGAAATATGTGGACATTAAGTTAATAAAGTCGTTACTCCTTTACTATTTAAGTTATCTAAACAAACTATAAATTAATGGATGCGCTTAACTTAAAGACAAACATACTTTGTGTGGTAACTTATAATCACAATCTTAACGATTAATGTATGAAGTTCATAAATTGCTTGTAAGGGTCGTGAGCTATTCTATATAACCAGGATGAGTCAAGAAACTTTTGCAGATTGTATTTGTTACATTTTACTTTAGGTTTTACATATTTTGCTAACATGAACATTTAATTGCATTAACTCATATTTTTGGCATTATGATTTTGGATTTGGATTTGAAATGTATTTTTAACAAAGCACATACACTAATTATTCAATATGACATTTACGTTTGCAATTGACAGAGTCTTTTTGGCCTTGGTAATACTGAAATCGTGACTTTTAAAATTCGTCTGAACGAACTATTGACTTCATACATACATGTATTGCATATATTTGTCATACATATCATCACCATACATCGCTGAATCCGTTTGTCGTCGCTTTGCGACTATATTTACATTTTATTTTCAAAAATGTGTTAAATCCACACAAACGTTACAGTTGCTTCCAAATTAAAACTTTACACCTGAAAAAAGCATTGCATCACTTGCTTTTCATGAAGATAATTACCAAGTTTTTCATTATAGAATATAAATTTGAAAGTTTGGAATTTATCACATTACTATATACTACCAGTGTTATCCCTTCCAAAACAAATCGCCAACGTCAAGACTGCCATGAGCTCGGCAACTTCGAAGTAAACTGTTCTTCGTGCAGTAAGCTTTGGGGGGGCAATGCTACACTGAACTTCATCGCAGTACCACTCTAGGTGCGCTAGTTTCAGCCGATAGATGTAAAATTGTCGACACATTGTGGTTTTAGAAATAATAAGCAGAGAAAAAAAATAGAGGTTAATGCAGGTTGTTAGATAAGTTAATCATTAGTCCAAAAGGTAGTAAAAATCGATGTTGATATTAAATGACCATGGATAGTCGTTGAGAAGTACAGCGTAATCTGTAGAAGTTGGCATATAACTGTTTGAATGCCCAAATGCCAAATATTATTGACAATACATTTTCTTGATGGAAATCGAACGTTCCCCTAAAATATCCTCAGTTGGAGTGGCATTCTAGATATTGTAAAGAAACGAAGTACAAGATGTTATGGATATCCAGATTCTTTATTAACAGAATACCAACGTTTCGGTATAGATCATTTTTAGCTCATCAGGACTGAAAGTCCAGATGGGCTTATGGCATGGCCCGTCGTCCGGCGTCCGTCCGTCCGTCGTCCATCCGTAAACTTTTGACACTTTCGACTTCTTCTCATGAACCATACACATTAGAGAGCTGAAATTTTGTGTACAAGTACCTTAGCATATGGAGATTCTAATTTGTAACTTTGGTGACCCTGTGACCCCAAATAGGGTCACAGGGGTCACAACTTTAAAAACCTATTTTCATCTTCTTCTCCAGTTCCAGAAGGACTAGAGAGTTAAAAATGATATGTGCAGACTCCTTGGCCAATGGGGATTCTAATTTGTAACTTTGGTGACCCTGTGATCCCAAATAGGGTCACAGGGGTCACAACCTTAAATACCTATTTTCATCTTCTTCTCCAGTTCTAAAAGGAGTAGAGAGTTAAAAATGATATGTGCAGACTCCTTGGACAATGGAGATTCTAATTTGTAACTTTGGTGACCCTGTGACCCCAAATAGGGTCACAGGGGTCACAACCTTAAAAACTTATTTTCATCTTCTTCTCCAGTTCTAAAAGGACTAGAAAGTTAAAAACGATATGTGCAGACTCCTTGGCCAATGGGGATTCTAAATTGTAGATTTCGTGACCCCATGACCCCAAATAGGGTCACAGGGGTCACAACCTTAAAAACCTATTTTCATCTTCTTCTCCAGTTCTAAAAGGACTAGAGAGTTGAAAGTGATATGTGCAGACTCCTTGGACATTGGGGATTCTAATTTGTATTTTTGGTGAACCTGTGACCCCAAATAGGGTCACAGGGGTCAGAACCTTAAAAACCAATTCTCATCTTCTTCTCCAGTTCCAAAAGTTCTAGAGAGTTAATATTGATATGTGCAGACTCCTTGGACAATGGGGATTCTAATTTGTAACTTTGTTGACCATGTGACCCCAAATAGGGTCACAGGGGTCACAACCTTAAAAAACTATTTTCATCTTCTTCTCAAGTTCCAAAAGGTCTAGAGAGCTGAAATTATATGTGCAGACTCCTTGGCCAATGGGGATTCTAAATTGTAGATTTCGTGACCCCATGACCCCATGACCCCAAATAGGGTCACAGGGGTCACAATCTTAAAAACCTATTTTTCTCCATTAGATGACAGTCTATGGCAAATATATTTCTCCTTGGATATTTTAGTGTGGACTTCTTTCACTGTCTGATATTGGCGATCTAGAAAGTGTTGAATGATAATACATTAAATTTTGTTTTGTAATTTTGTTATAGGTTTTTTTGCTATAGGTAACATCAGTTTAATTTTTAGCTCATCTTGCCTGTATAAAGCAAACTTGATATGATGCCTGATGAGCTACAGAGCCAATGGCTCTATTTTTTTCCAGTTCCAAAAGGAGTAGAGAGTTAAAAATGATATATATACATACTCCTTGGACAGTGGGGATTCTAATTTGTAACTTTGGTGACCCTGTGACCCCAATTAGGCTCACAGGGGTCACAACCTTAAAAACTTATTTTCATCTTCTCAAGTTCCAAAAGGTATAGAGAGTTGAAAATTATATGTGCAGACTCCTTGGCCAATGGAGATTCTTAATTGTAGATTTTGTGACCCCATGACCCCAAATAGGGTCACAACCTTAAAAACCAATTCTCATCTTTTTTTCCAGTTCCAAAAGGAGTAGAGAGTTAAAAATGATATATATACATACTCCTTTGACAGTGGGGATTCTAATTTGTAACTTTGGTGACCCTGTGACCCCAATTAGGCTCACAGGGGTCACAACCTTAAAAACTTATTTTCATCTTCTTCTCAAGTTCCAAAAGGTCTATTGAGCTGAAATTATATGTGCAGACTCCTTGGCCAATGGGGATTCTAAATTGTAGGTTTCGTGACCCCATGACCCCATATAGGGTCACAGGGGTCACAATCTTAAAAACCTATTTTTCTCCATTAGGTGACAGTCTATGGCAAATTTATTTCTCCTTGGATATTTTAGTGTGGACTTCTTTCACTGTCTTATATTGGCGATCTAGAGAGTGTTGAATAATAAGAAATCATTTTGGTAAGGATATTTATTCCGAAATCGTTCCATTTGTTTTGTAAATTTTTTATAGGTTTTCTTGCAATCAGTTTCATTTTTAGCTCATCAGGACTGAAAGTCCAGATGGGCTTATGGCATGGCCCGTCGTCCGTCCGTCGTCCGTCCGTAAACTTTTGACACTTTCGACTTCTCCTCATGAACCATACTCGTTAGAGAGCTGAAATTTTTTGTACAAGTACCTTAGCATATGGAGATTCTAATTTGTAACTTTGGTGACCCTGTGACCCCAAATAGGGTCACAGGGGTCACAAATTTAAAAACCTATTTTCATCTTCTTCTCCAGTTCCAGAAGGACTAGAGAGTTAAAATGATATGTGCAGACTCCTTGGCCAATGGGGATTCTAATTTGTAACTTTGGTGACCCTGTGACCCCAAATAGGGTCACAGGGGTCACAACCTTAAATACCTATTTTCATCTTCTTCTCCAGTTCAAAAAGGAGTAGAGAGTTAAAAATGATATGTGCAGACTTCTTGGACAATGGAGATTCTAATTTGTAACTTTGGTGACCCTGTGACCCAAAATAGGGTCACAGGGGTCACAACCTTAAAAACCTATTTTCATCTTCTTCTCCAGTTCCAGAAGGACTAGAGAGTTAAACATTATATGTGCAGACTCCTTGGACAATCGGGATTCTTAATTGTAGATTTTGTGACCCCATGACCCCAAATAGGGTCACAGGGGTCACAACCTTAAAAACCAATTCTCATCATCATCTTTAGCTCCTAAAGGTCTATTGAGCTGAAAGACTGCATGTAGACTCCTTGGCCAATTGGCATTCTAAACTGTAGGTGTTGTGACCCCATGACCCCAAATAGGGTCACAGGGGTCACAATCTTAAAAACCTATTTTTCTCCATTAGATGACAGTCTATGGCAAATTTATTTCTCCTTGGATATTTTAGTGTGGACTTCTTTCACTGTCTGATTTTGGCGATCTAGAAAGTGTTGAATAATAATACATTTGTTTTGTAATTTTGTTATAGGTTTTCTTGCAATAGGTAACATCAGTTTCATTTTTAGCTCATCTGGCCTGTATAAAGCAAACTTGATATGATGCCTGATGAGCTAAAGAGCCAATGGCTCTATTTTTAGCTCATCTTGCCTGTATAATGCAAACTTGATATGATGCCTGATGAGCTACAGAGCCAACGGCTCTATTTTTAACTTGTTTACACATATGAACATGGTTGATGCATAATATTACATATATATATATATGGGTTCACACGAGTTTTCAGTGTAGCTTTGACATCGTTCACCTGCAAAAACTCAATTCTTATAAGATTATAGGCATAATTAAACCCTTGATCAATTTAGAATGAGTGTGTGGAAACCAGTGATGAGGATTCAAAAGGCAAAGTTAGGAAAACGGACCAGTAGGGGTCGGAGTAGTTGTTACTTGTTAGTTCGAGGGAAGGAGGAAAGTCAAAAATGGTAACAGATGTGGATAAGGAAGTTGTAGTAGCGTGGTCTCTATTGAGTGATGTTGAATGTCGCTGGATATTTAGTGATTCAACGAGTTTTCGTTTCGTTTCCTACCATTAAACGAATATCCTTTATATTTATTTCATGTCATAGTATTGGACCGTCAAGAGGTTCAGTGATAATTATGAGCAATAGAAGTCTAAATTTATTGGAAACCCGCTAAAAAGGAAGTAGCCTATGATCTATATCCGTTAGGAGGTAGTCGGTCTTAAAACTTAAATATAAATTAGCCGAGCTCTGAATTGCTACTTGCTATGTGATAACCACTCACATGATCTTCACTTTCATTATTTCACACAAGTGAACATTCGAATAGAAAATGCAATCCTTCGCTCCTACTTTCCCCACTTTGGACATATTTTATGGGCGCTTCTAACATTGACCATTTTGACATTGTATTTATTCTCTTTCCTAGGCATCTCCCCCTCTCCCCAGGATTTTTTAAACTTAACTTATTTGAAGTGTGGAAACGTCGCATACAAGGAATAAAGAAGTTGAAAACCATATATTTCTTTTCATTATTGTCATTCCAACTTGTAAAATGCCTCTCGTTATTCAATGTATATATGTTGTTTACCCAGCTCATTAACAATGCATCCAGAGAATTAATTCCATCTAACTGTGCTTTGTTGACCATTCCGTCAATTGACAGTTCCCGGCTGCTTTTATAGCCGATCCAGAAACCTTTTTTACCATTCCAAACGATATGCTTTCTGTTGCAGAAAACATTTGCTTCCAATTAAGAGGATATTGTTTCAGTTTATTAATAATAATAAGACACTTATTTGTCGATTGTATGGTAGGCCTAAATATGATACAGCGATGTCAATTTATCAACAACAACAAAATTTGGACGCTGCTTTCTATAAGGTTGAGGGTCTATTTCCGGCGTGAATAGATGCACAAATTCGCCAAACGTAATTTTGAAACCTTGTCATAAGCTGACAGGAAGATATATTCGATTCGATAGTGTTTATTAGGTATTGTAACTAATAGGTAGGTTAATTGGATGCATAATTTCGAATATTAAACGTATTTGAGATGTTTTCTTGATTTTTCCATAAAATCAAGCACTTTAGAGATATTATGCATACATGGATATATTTGCAACTCCAGTGATGAGATATGAACTTCAATCAGCATATTAGATATTTTGTAGCTTATCAAAACCAAATAAAATTTTAAGAAAGATACTCTGTGTCACTTTAAAGGGTTAGTTTCATGGGGTAACCGAAGGGTGTCATAATGGAGTACTTGGCTGTTGCAATGACAATGCATCATGATCTTTATTTACAACATCATCCTTAACTAATCAAAGATTATACGTTTTTGGCGCAAAATTCAAGGTATAAGTATTGATACCAATAAACTTATAAGTAGAATATTTAAGTGGTCCTTTAGATTTAGAAAATCCTGGAATAATAATGTATTTTCTCTTCTGTCTTCATTAATTTTTTTTATCCCGGATATTAAATATTTCTAATATTGACGGTTAATTTCTTTGGATTACTATGATCGGTTGAAAGATATTTGGAATGATAAGGGTCTGGTAAAAATCTTCGTACATATCGATTATTCAAAACTGATCTCAATACAGAAAGCTATGTTATTTCTATTAAAAACAGGAAATTTCGTAGTGTTTGCAATAAATTTCGTTTTGGTGGGTAACCTTTGCATATTGAGGTTGGCAGATTTTTAAAACCAGTTACCCCTTTATCTGATAGAATTTGTAAATATTGTGACTTAAAACCATCGAAGATGAAACTCATTTTTTGATTATTTGGAAGTTTTATTCTGATCTAAGATATCATTTATGGAAAACACTAAGTAATGCAGATCCCTCTTTTTGTAATCGTTTGATAAGACAGATCCGACTCAAATCATTTTTAAAACATTGTCTTTCAGACTTGCTTGATATTAAGATATATGTGCATGTATTTGACTTATAACCAGCTATTTTAAGTTAAGGTGTAAATGCCTCACAATCTGCCAGACTCAAAGTTTTTTTTGAAGAGCAACATTTCAAGATAATATTTTAAGTTGTTATATACATACGGTACTTTGTATCCACTGAAATCAGAAATGAAATAAGTGACATTGATCCAATTTGTTATAATTCACACCCTTTAATTCCCTTAAAATGACATTTAAAAGCTTTTAATGAATCAAACACATTAATCTCAAATATGGATCTCTTGACCCACAAACATGGTACGAGGTAATACGCAAAGTCCTTGAAATGTATTTTGACATGCAACTATTAGAAACCGGTATCTTAGACATTAAGACACAGAAGCAATTGAAGTAGTAACGTTTCACATGTCTGTATATATTACATATCAAAACAAAAATATTTGTAAATAATATTTATTGCAGTAATTTATGTATGAATATAAATGTTCCATTTATAACAACAAATATAACATAATATCAGTTGTAAATTTGTATACAAAAACAAATTATCTACAATTACAAAACATTCACATAATAGGGAAGTACATTTATTAAAAATCACTTAAGGAATATGTGTTAGTTTTTTTCAACCCCAGGTTTTTAATTTTTTTGCAAAATATTTTGCCTTTATTACATAATTCTCGTGGGAAGATCTTGATAACAGGTTTTCATAATATATATGATATATATATATATATATGCTCAAATGTACATCCGCTTACTTGATATATATTTTACAGAAAATGAACATGTTACAAGAAAACTAGCTTATAATATACAAATGATCTATTTACATGGTAGATTTCTTTGTGAACTTTACATACACAATTATTTCAACAATTGTAATAGGTTTAGCTTTAAAAATGATCGTTGGAAGCGTGATAAACCCCATTGTTCCAGTGTCTACAAATACGTCCTTTAATAAAAGTGTACACGGTTTTTTTCACTCTATGTTTACCTCAAAAGCTAACTCATTACCACCCATAACATTTGTTTATTAAAATTTATATGTTATCAATAATAATTGTTTGATTTAAAACCATGTATATATTTGAAGCGGGAGTAGTAGAAAGGGCTTACGAAGAGCTATATTTTAAGTTTGCTTTTAATATTTATTCTATGCAATTCCCCTAATTCTTCATAAAATTATGTTTTTATTAAAACCCCGGTATAACATTTTTCCTTCATTATGATCACTTACTAGCTTCACATCTGAAAGTTTAAGCTATGTAAGAACCAGCCTCACATAACCCTATACACTACATTGTGTGCTTGCCTTCTAACGTCATGTCTCTACTAATCAGAGTTGGTCAACAACAACGTCTTTGGTCCATTAATTGCACGCATGGGTATTCAACAAGGAAATCATATGACAAGTATATAATGACCATATTCCAGTGAATTGATATTGCTATGAAAATCTGAATCTTGAAATATTATAGCAACACTCCCTTTAGAGTTTCATGATACATGTTCAAGCAAAGACCAAGGAAATCAGAAATTTCAGTTTACAACGCAGGAGCGGGTACGGGATATTTTTTGAGGAGAGGTGCGTTCAATGGGGTTACATTCAATGATGAATCAAGGATTGAAACATTGAATATGTATTCAAAGGAGAATAAGCCTAATAACAAAGTTTTCAAGTTTTAGTATGTAATGGGAACAACGATTCCCAACATTAACTATAGTTGGAACTCTCTTGGAAGTGATGCTCATCCCGCAATACCCATTTAGATTCGCAACTGGTGAAGATATTACAATTTTTTCAAGGGCCTGACAGGGTTTAAACAGGTACACAAATCGTGCAAGGAGAAGAATATTGCTGAGTTTATCGAAATCGATGAATTACAAAACGGCTTTATTGAATGTGTTTTTCTATTGAATGAGGTAGGTAATGATATTCCTTCTCTACTTATAAATATTTATGAACAAATGAATCATGTCATGTTCTGCCAAGTTTAAAATTCTCATACAAAATTAATACAAAAACGGATTCACTTTAGTTTCGATCATTCAATTGGAAGATCACAAAACATTTGATTGTAGAATTAACATACCAAACATTACATGTACATGTATCTGATACAAAACATGTGTCTGGTAACAGTACATATATAACAAATAAAAAACCATAACATCAATCCATATAATTTAAATATCTGCAAAAAAGGGGTCATTGTCAAAATGATTATGAAATATGCATAATATTGTGTACATGGATATATGTGATTTCAATGAAATCAGATTATGTTAAAGCTATACAACTTGGTTTCAGATCCACACGTTTTCAAGTCATTTCTACCATCGTAGTTGGTGCCTTAGCACTATGATTAACATTAGCCAGTGTAACTGAATTACCACATCACAAGGCTCTGGACGATGTCAATGGACAAGATCAGGAACTTTCCATGAGGTGTATCTTTACAATCATTCAGTAGGTTTTGGTGTATTCTTTAGCCGCCTCCCGTTTATGAAGTTCACTATGCTCATGGGTGATTTCGACTTTCAATTTGCTGTTATGCGTTGGTGTAATAGTTCTTCCTGCCTGTTGACTGTTGGAATAAAAGACGAAACGTCAAATGGTGATAATTTTAAGATGAGTGAGGGCAATATTTCAGCCATTAGCGGTGTTAATTTCAAGATCTTTTTACATAAGTCAGTTAGTCATTGAAAATATTCATATTATTATTACACTTATTCTGATCAATTGCCATAAACATTTTAAGTTTATTCTGTAGATTTCTTAAGAAGTTTACAAAACGAAAAGTTCATACGAATTAAGCTAGCATAATTATTATTTTCTTCGATTTTGAAATTTTATCAATTTCCCCTTCAATTTTATCGAAATTAGAATAAGACATAAAACAAACTTACCCTGAGCGGCGATTCAGAGGGGGCAACTTGAGGTCTGCGGATCTCGAACTGTAATAAGAATTAGAGAAAGCGGTTAATTACGATGCAAAGTATGTCAAAAGAGATGCAAAATTTGTCAAATGAGATGTTAAGTTTGTCAAATGAGATGTACAGTTTGTTAAATGAGATGCAAAGTTTGTCAAATGAGATGTAAAGTTTGTCTAATAAGATGCAAAATTTGTCAAATGAGATGTAAAGTTTGTCAAATAAGATGCAAGTTTGTCAAAAGAGATGTTGTTTTAAAAAATGAAGTCATATGGTACACATTATTCACGTATATTGCTAGAGGATAACAGAAGGTTAAAGTGAATTCTAGCATAGGGTACAACACACTAGAACAGTAACATACAGGTTAAAGTGAATTCTAGCATAGGGTACAACACACTAGAACAGTAACACACATGTCATTGACATTTAACTTTTGATGGTAAGGAACATGAAGTACTCGGGAATTGTAGTTTTCAAATAAATAGTTGGCAACTTTTCGAGTCATTACAATTACCATCCCGTCAATATTAATGATATTACGGACTGTCGTTCGTCCTTAATTCATACACTACTTCTATATTTCACACATAAAACATAGTATACTCACTGTTTCGTTCGGAGGCATTATCTTGTACAAGAAGTCCCACGAAAAGTTGGCATTATCATAAGCTGAAAAATAATATCATATATTAGGGATCACTTGAGTTGTTTTAACAGTAGAACTCCAAATAATGACAATGTTGAATCTACAAACGAATCTCCTTATTTGTAAACGTTGACAACTAGATACTGTAAGAATAACACATTTTAATTGAACCTATTAAATTTGCCATAAATGTGTATGAAACAAAACATATTGTTTATACACTCTTAGATACAGACGTTTTAAGGTACACGCTAGGAGCGTATTAAATTCATTAATAGAATAATTTGCATATGAATATGTATACAATATTTCCGCTGCATATTACAAAGTAAAAATAGTTTAACACTGTGGCCATGCATGCTAGAACCATATACTTTAACCCTTTCACTTAGGCGAATTATTAGAGATGTCGAATTAATGGAGATATAATTATGACTCACAACAAAACAAAGTAAGTATTGTATACGGAAGTACCTTTAGGCTCCTGAACCTCCCCAGGCTGCAAGTACCAGGCACTATCCCGGAAGCTGCTGCGGCCATTACGCTTCCGTCGGTCGCTCTCGGAGGAAGCGACTGAAAGAGTGTCCGGTGAGTACATGGCCCGCTGGTTCCGGTTGTAGTAGCCGCGAGTCGCAATCTGACTGGCGAATGGACGCGCGGCAAGGTCATTGCTGAAATAGAATAAGAGGTTTTTGAGCATACCGTTAGGGTTTAATTTAGTCGGACTGCAGAAAGTTAAAAAATACAACTTCAACGTTTAGACTAGTTTCTAACTGCCTGTCATATACAAATTGATATCTGATAAATTGCCTACTAGAAGGTTATCTTAGATAAGTATAACTCCCATCTGAAGGATCATGTTAAAGGGGGTCTGCAACCTAGCTCGTGAAACCTAATTGACCATCGTTAATGAGAGCGTCCAGACGGGTAAGGGGTGTCACATTACACAAACTTGGTACTGGCTTTCTGCTGTAAGCGGTTTGTAACCAAACGATTTGGTCCCTACCGAGCATTTTCGACTCTTTCGGGGCCCTGCTAATAAAACTCTGGAAGTTAAAAATTCAGGGTTGCAGACCCGCTTTTATATATATTCATATAAGTAAAAGTGTATTTTAGACAGGTATAACTTTAAAATAACGCAGTTTTCACGGTGATTCAGAAGATGGACTGTCGTCTGCTCACCCTTCATCGTCCGAGCTGTACTTGGAGCTTCGTCTGCTCTTTAGAATGATGACAGCTATAATCGTTGCCAAGGCAACCACGAAGATAGGGATTCCGATGGATAAACCAATGACAATTCTGTAATCGTCTAAAAATGGATAAGAGAGAAAGTGTAAAAAAGCAGCAGTTACACAATGTATCATGCTGTCAATGGCAGCTTGAGAAAGGAAGGTGACCCTTTATGTCAATTCCTTACATGATGATGATCACTGAATTAATACATTAAATCTAAATTATCGGGAAAGGAAATTGAAAATTTTGTTGAAATATTTAAGTGCTCTACATTTATGAATTCAAATATATTTGAATTGAAAAATTGATATTTTGTATTGTATTTCATCATGTTATATCTATATTCATGCATGCTTTACACGTTTACCAAATTTGTGACGTGTTCATACTTACTGCTTTCATCAATGGTCCTGGAAAATAAAGAAAGACCACGTTGAAATTTTAAATTTTAAATGTTAACAATTATATTTAAAACAACTTTTTCAGAAAACCCTGTTAGAGATCGGGCTGCCATCCAGGAGAGTAGAAGCCCCAGTGAAATATAAGAAATAAAATAAGATATTAACATTTCACGGTTTATGAATTTGATGATTACTTTTCAGTTTTCTACTCATAGAAAACCCTAAAGGTCGGGATAATCCCTCCCTTCAGGTTATTCTGAGAGCAGAAAACCTCAGAACCATGTTTTCTCATTCACGTATTATATACAGGTGAGATAAAATGTGTCGAAACCAACTAGTTATGGGGGTCTTCTCCTCCAAGACTTACTTGCAGACTGGCACAGAGTCTATCAGCTCACACACTTGGTTGGGACCACAGCCCTTGACATCCATGAACGTGTCACACAACTTGTCTGATTCGACTGTAAGAGATGTTAATGGATGTTAGGAGACACAGAGATAACATCGGGAGTGGTTGGAAGATTCGACATCATGTCATTGAACTCACAGTCCCTCATTTAAAAAATATATTAAAAAATAAAAAATAATTATTTTGAGAACACCCCCTGACTCGAAAATTTACCTCTGTTAATAGTAATTAGAATTCGATTAAAGGGTGTTTTTAAAAAAACTTTAAAAAATATTTTTAAATTTGTTTTAATGATAAGAGGGCCTGTATTTGAACTCTCAGGGAAAAGAAGTCTATATAAATTCATATTAATGTCCCTTGCTCTCCAAATTTAACTCACTTTCACAAATAAAATGTAATTGTTTTCCTCGAATTTTACAAAGCGACTGGTGTTGTTATTAATTGATAATAATTTATTTATATAGCGCCTAGTATCCATCTCTAGAGTTGCTCATCGGCGCATTTGAGTAATTCAGTTGAAAGACGTAGGAGCATAAGCCATTATAAACAGGAGACTCTTAATTCAAGTTTTACAATTTTACAGATATAGAATTAGTTCGTTTTAATTCGAATGAAAACCTTTGTTAACGCCTCTTTTAAATTTGAGAAATAATGCCAAGTTCTTTTGTAAGTCATCGCGCAAAAAATATGATTTTTCATAAAACATTACAAATAATTGATAATATTTCTCCGAGAGGCGATTTTGCAGTTGGTAAGACGAAGCATCGTATTGCCATAACGGCGATGGCTCGAACATCAACAAGATTTATTTGGCAACATCTTCCTACGCATAGCCTAAAACGAACTGTCAGGGATATGCCTTTGGGCAGACCATTGGATTTTCAGCGCCCCTACATGCGATTGTTAGCAACCTCCAGTTATTTCTGATTAGACTATTTGTTTCTCTCATAGTAAGCTAGAGAGCAAGCACAGAAAGGGTAGCAAGGCATACAACTGGCAGTTCGGAAACTTGCGGTTTAGGCTTAGCGTAGGAAGATGACGATGTATACCAGATTTGAAAGATCTGATTGCAGACAGATGGATTACCATACTGAGGAAACAATTATTTCCTGGAAACACATACATCTAGCACAGAAAACTCAAGGGTCAGCAGCAAGGCATGAAACTGACAGTTCGGAAACTGGCGTTTTAGGTTTCGAGTAGGTAGATGATTTTGCAATAGACAAATTTCGATTAATGAAGATTAAAAATCGAGAATTTAAATCACTCACTACTCTTGCCATCCACCAGTGCGGCCTTAACCTTAGTGGGTGTTCCATCTATCGTAAGATCTTGGTTTACTAGATCAGCTGCAGCCTTCAGGAACTCCCCCTCAGCGTTTGGCTTCAGATTGCTGTTCACTGTTGTGCTGTAGTTGGCTATAACACTGCCCTTCCTTTTATAAAGAAAAATCGCCATTGGCTATAATATAACCTCAGAACAAATAGGGTTGTTATTTTATTTGTTCTTTTAGGTATGGCAGAATGAAGATACCTTTCGTGTAAAATGTTCATAAAAATGAAAAGGTTAGTACTCCGGTGTCAAAAATGTCCATTCAATTTTTTTTTTCAATTATGAAATTCTTACTAGTTGAACAACTCTACAGATCAAAAGAATTGTATTTCAATTGAAAATCTCTGAATTCCATGTATTTCCGCACACCCACCAAGACATGTCTTCATCTTTATGAACCTAGTTTGTATATTAATAACAAAACGAATCCTGTAAATGTAAAATATGCAATTTTGCTTTTATAGCCCATAAGAAACATCAACATCTGTCTGAAAAGCGTATTGTTTGATCTTTTAAGTCTTGTTGAAAAACAATATGCCTTCTTTGAAGGTGCAACAATATTTTTCAAACTCACAAGCATCTGACGAGCTTTGCACGACAGAAGTAATCTCTACTTAAATGTTTAACGAAAACATTTAAATCTCGATTTCACTCTCGTATTTAAAATACAGCTTTTGACTCTATTTACTGTCGTTAATAGTGATATGTTCAATTTACATAATCAAAGTCTACAAATTGGCACGTATAAAAAAAATTTAAAATACATGTTATGATTCGTCTCTAAGTTTTGATACAAAATCCTAAATTAAAATAAAGTAACACTTTGCAGTTCCCCCTGAAAGGGGCAGTAGCACGTTTTAGTTGGAATATAAGGTGATGTCAGGAAAATGAAAATAAATAGTTCCACTTGAAAGACGATGTATTTAAACTAAATAGAGCAGTAATAATTCAAATATATAATGTAAAGTTTAGCCGTGCGATTCTTTTTTCTTACGCAAAATGAATAAAAGGTGTTCACAAAAAAATGGCCGCCAATGATTTTGAGTGAATCTTCAAACTTTGTCCTCTGACTATGGATGATTGGCTTGTGCAATGAGATTTATGACACTATCAAAATAATATATTTAGCATTAAGATACAATTATCAGTGAAAATTTTAAAATATAAAATCATCAAAAAACGTGCTACTGCCCCTTTAAAAATCTAAAAATAAATGCCGACCTGTCTTATTTGTATGTCCAAATGCAAACCAAACTGATTTTGAAAATTTCACATTTTCAATTTTTCACTTATAAATGTATTCATGTATTATTTTGATAGTGTCGAAACTTTCATTACAAAAACCAATCATCAATAGTCCGAGAACAAATTAAAAGACTCACATAAAGTCCATTGGCGGCCATTTTTGTGTGAACACCTTTAATTCATTTTGTGTAAGAAAACGGAATCACATGGCTGAACCTAGCTATTTGATTTATTACTGCATCATTAAGTTTGAATACATTGTCCTTCAACTGGAACCATGTATTTTAATTTTCCTGACATCACCATAGATTCCCTGCAAAACTGTATTTAATATGATAAAAAATACTGTTTTGTAAAAATTAGAATTAAATTCTGATCGTTCACATTTCATACTGACCATTATGGCCACATCAGCATAAAAAGTTTTGAAACACCTTCAATGCAAATATTTAAAAGGTGAGGGTCACAAACCAATGTGACCTACTGAATGAACCAATCATCATTTTGTTTAATAGTTCAGAGGTAATGACAACATGAAAAAGTAGAATTGTTTTGGATTTGATGAGAATTAATTTCAACACTTATCAGATCAAACGAGACACGTTATGATACTAAATATTCATATGTACGCTGACAAAATACCAGAGTTCTCATTTAAATCTCTCGGTCACTTTGTTTGTTTTACAGCAATGTTTGAGTAAAAGGATATTTTCTAGGACACATTACTATCACTTACACAAGCGATCTGGAGCTTTATTTTGAAACCTTTAAATTTTAAGCTAAATGTTATAAGGTCAATCTAAATAAGTTTAGATCAACAGGTTTAATATTTGGTATTATTACATACGTGTTCTGAATATCTTCATGAGATATTATTTTGGTTATTTGAAACAAGTGTTGTGTAACCAGTTGAAAGTTATTCAACGAGTGTTGTGTAACCAAAGCAGGTTATTCAACGATAGTGACGTCATAATGCCGTACTACTTTTGCAATCAGCTGATCGGGTGCACCGAACCCCCCGTCGCTTCAAATTTTTAATTTATCATATTTTTTTCCATTTTCGTATTTTCCCTCAAATTAAAATTGCATCACATCAAAGATATATGTGCAAAATTATCAAACCAATATTCGCGATCCGATCTCGGCTATTTCATCCCTAAATTAAAAAATATCTTGTCTAAATTTAGTTTGGAAAGAGTTATCTCCCTTTTGTATTCAACGGACGCGTTTTGTCAACACGGAGCTTTGAAAGTTTGAGTGAAGGCCGAGAGTCTAGAAACGATTCAGGGTTATGTTAAGGTGCAGTTCCATTTATAATGTGAACACCGCTTTACATAAGATTTCAAGCAAAATACTGAATAATCAGCATTCCTCTAGTAACGTTTAGCAAGGACGGTTGAACCGTTCAAAATCAACGTCACTGTCATCAAGCTTGGCGATCTCTCTGCTCGGTACCGACAACAGCGTCGTTTTAACTGTTAAAGTATTTGCTGATGTTTTGGTTTTTGATAACTCTGTCGATAAACTGTACACAAATGATTGTTTAAAAGTAAGATTTTATTTAGAGGTGAAGATGATGCTAACGGAAAACGGGACTATCCTTATATAATGTATGCGAACACAGAGGTACCTCACCAGTGTATCATTACGCAACTATGTCGCGCATGGTTTGATCTTGGCTTCAAAGAAATAGAATCTCTCTTGTATGTAATAAATAGATCACAAAACGAGTGAGTGTTGAATATCCAAAATATTTCAACTCAATATTTTCAAAGTTTTGATTTATTCACTCGCTTTCGCTCGTGAATAAAACAAAACATTCGAAAATATCTCGTTGAAATATTTTGGATATTCAACACTCACTCGTTTTGTAATCTCTATATACAGAGTGGCCAAATATAAAATCTGTTGATCTAAATGTTGATTGCTAAAATGTCTACCTTATTATTGTGTAACCTCTTGGAAATAAATGGAAATTATTTTCGTGTACCTAGCTCGCTGATCACTGTAACAGAAATCGACTTCATACCTGTATTTAAACTTTAATTTCGTGACGTCACATCATAGGTAGGCCTAGTATTAAAACATCAAGTAACGCGATACTACGAGGTAACGGCTCAACCAGTTATATATATTATATCATATATTTATATTACTAGTTCATATACTGATCAGAATAAGCGAGTGAGTTAATGCTTATTTCTTAATGGGCAATATTTCAGCCATTAGCGGCGGGATGTAGGTGATCAGAATGAAATGGCTCCACACAGGTAAGGTGTCTAACTTACCTTAATCCCCACACTGTCAAAGAAACAAAGGCGTCGCCAAATATACCTCGGAAGTAAGATATTAGCTGCAAAAATAATGAAACTCAGATATTTAACGTTGACAGCTTGAACCTTACCATAAGATTGAAGCTAAAAGAGCAAGAAAGCTTAACCTTTATCAATATATATTTACAGCACTGTTTTACTACCTGTAACATTTCGTTATTGCACGTTGAATCATTCTGTACTTCGCTGATTTGTTTTTATCTATTTAACAAATTAAATGCAGAAACTAGGAAAAGGAAAAAGGCCAAAACGTTCACAATGTTTTCAGAACAGTTTTCGATCTCTTCATTGAAAAACTTACCATCCCTGTTTTGTGTCCTTACGATTTAAATGAATATGCAATTCCAATGAAATAAGATAATATTATTTTAATACGAAGATTACATGTGTAGCATAGCGGAACAATAAGCCGGTAGATCACATTTTCATACAAATGATCAAAGTAATAGAAATTTGATTCCGGGAAACTCAAACCCTGTTCTTGCGAGTTTTTTTGTTCATATGTTGCCTGTTAATGTTGTAGTACCTGCACTGAAACCCCGTATTCCATGCAACTAACAAGTTGACTATCAATTAGAACAAGCTTCTAGAATTTCAAAATATCAAAACCCACCAATTCTGTTCGTAAGATGCGTGTCTCAAACACACGATGTACCAACTTTAAAGGGGCAGTAGCACGTTTTTTGATAATTTTATATTTTTAAATTTTCCCTGTTAATTGAAGACCTCGGGGGAAGATAGTCATAACCCCCGATAATGCTAAATGTAATATTGTGATAGTGTCAAAAATGTTATAACACGAATAATCCATTGTCAGAGGACAAAGTATGAAGAATTACCACAAAAAAAATGGGCGGCCATTTTGTGTGAAGACCTTTAATTCATTCTGTGCAAGAAAAAGGAATTGCATGGCTAAACTTTACATTATTTATTTGAATTGTTACTACTCCATTTAGTTTAAATGCATTGTCTTTCAATTTGAACCATTAATTTTCATTTTCCTGACATCACCTTATATTCCCCCTAAAACGTGCTACTACCCCTTTAAAAGATATGATTTAAGACAGATGGATTACCATACAATTATTATCATTTTCTGGAAATTAACATACATCTGGATATACATACATCACAGACATGGTCTATATTAACAATACTCACTGCTGTTGCTATTTCAGCTACAAGTTCATTAAATTCCGCACTGCCCCGGATGAAAGCTGCGTCGACAGGAGTTTTTTCGATTTCTATTTCTGACACAATAATACTCGTCGCTGAAATGTCAAAATAAGCATTGAAATGTTAGACAGTATTAATAGAAATGAATATTTCCATATAGATTTATCAAATTTGTATTACTTTTTTTCTACATGTTCTCATTAACAGTATAACACGAAACGCTATCCTCATTTTGAATGAAAGAAATCTATACTTACCATCGCATGAACGTCCGTCTATGTTCAGTATTTCATTTTCGTCACAAACACACGTGTAGGATCCATTTTCAAAATTAAAGCACGAGAAAGCACATCCTGGGTCGCCCAGACATTCATCAACATCTGCAAATACAATACATGAACGCGTTAAACTTCATCTTTTCGTTAAAGATTTTAAAGGATAAACATGTACTGACTACTTATTTTCAAAACTTACGCCTCAAGTGCATTTGAAGGCATTATTACACCCAACAAAAGGAACTAAGTTCGTGCTTTTAAAATCTTTAGTTTCTTACAATCACAGAAAAAAGATTCTTCTAAAAAATTTGTTCTCCCATAGTTGTACGTCGTTTTCAAACTGATGGCTATTTTGACTGTTAATGTATTAGTTATACTTAGCAGTTACTGTAACAACCTTTCATGTGCAATTATCTTTTTCAAAAATGTTGTTTCATTCGCATATAAAGTCGCCTAAACAAATCAAACCATCACAACGTAAATTATCAACTTACCCTCGCATAGATTTGACGTCACGTTTCTGGTGAAACCTGATTTACAATCACAGGTGTAGTTCCCCACGGTGTTAGAACAGTCTGTGTTGGGTTGGTCATCACAGACAGTGCTGTCCTGGCATTCGTCTACATCTACAGTCAACATACATCATTCAGTTAGCATGCAATTAGTTGTGGCTCCAGACTAAGATTAAGGGGTGCAAAAAAAAGGCGTGGGGGGGGGGGGGGGGGGGGGGGTGTGGTGGTGTTCACGTGAACCTTATCCTGTCTCAGGGTACGAACGTTACGCTAACTCCACTAATCTGTACCCTGGTCTCAGAAGCTAGAGTCTTGGGATATAGCCAATCAAATCATTTTCTCGTTGATATTGAGAAAATGATTTGATTTGCTATTTCCCGCGCGAGCGAATCTAGCTTCTGAGTCAAGGGTTCATATTAGTGGAGTTAGCGTAACGTTAACGTTCGTACCCTGAGGCTGCGTGAACCTTAGATGGCCTAATGTCTAAATTCAGTAAATTGCGATGTCTAAATAGTTATTTTCTACTGCTGTTGCTTTTATAAAAAATCTAAAGGGTGTTAGATTTCATCATTTCTCATCAACTTCAAATAGAATCACTAGATGCAGACACTTTATCATGATATTAAGTCTTATATCTACAAAAAATACTTTATATCCACTGGATTATCACTTGAAATTCTGAACTATATAAAAGAACTCACCATCACACACATCTGTAACGTTGTTCTTCACGTAGCCCTCGACACACTGACACTCGTGCGTCCCAGCCAAGTTCTTACACGAGGTGTTCGGGACATCGCTACACAGGGTGTCGTCTTCAGCACATTCGTCGATGTCTAAACATACATATAATACGTATGGTTTATTGAAGCTCATATTATTTAGTACCAGATATTATACATCTTCTTTTATAAATACAATTAGATGCATACCGGATATTGATTTTTTGATTATCTGTTCATGTAACAAAAGATTAAAGTGTAATATTATTATTTACACACGAGAGGACATTTAACGTAAGTATCATCATTTTGGAAATCACATTATAAACAACTGGAGCAACAGCAACTGAATTCTAACTAAAAGCTTTGAAAATAATATTTCAAATATACATATTATATATATATAATATATATAATATAATATTTAAAAGCAAAGTCCATTCTGTATAAAAAATCATTTGTATTGATAAGTGTTATAACCTTTTTAGCGCCACACTAAAGTCAAACTGCATCAAATATAAATCTATATTTCCTGATAATACTAGGCTCTTAAAGAGACACAGAGTATGTTGATATGATCACATATGTCAAATTTTGAAATCGATGTTATTACATCGGGAACCACTAACTGTTACTGAAAATAACAAGTTAAAGGTCAATCAGTACATTAGAGCGAAAATACGGCCATTCAAAGTCGGGATTTTGATCGAAAACCGGACAATGTGGCTCGAGTGGCGCGCGCAAATTCGCCAAACGTAATTTTGAAACCTTGTCATAAGCTGACAGGAAGATATATTCGATTCGATTGTGTTTATTAGGTATTGTAATCGATAGGTAGATTAATTTGATGCATACTTTCGAATATTAAACGTATTTGAGATGTTTTCTTGGTTTTTCCATAAAATCAAGCATTTTAGAGATGTTATGCATAAATGGATATATTTGCAAGTCCAGTGATGAGATATGAACTTCAATTAGCATATTAGATATTTTGTAGCTTATCAAAACCAAATAAAATTTTAAGGAAGATACTCTGTGTCACTTTAAGTATCGCGAACCAAACACATTACTTTCACTTAAGTAATGAATCCATAAGTAACGAATACACGGACGTCAATCAGGAATAAGTATGTTTTTAAAAGAATGTAATGTTTATTACTGTGTACCTTTACAATTTTGGGGGATTATTTAAAAAAATTTATCAATCATTCCAATGGGCATATATTGTGTGTAAATGTTTAATTATACATGTACAATTAAAACATCCTTGATAATCTGGAGTAAATCTTCCGGGTGAAGAATTATAGGAGTTTCCTCTGGATCATCAAGGATGATATCATTAGTGATAATGACAACACTTATCTATTTCTGAAAAATGTTAAATGATAATCAAAATGAATTACGTACCGATGCATTTGTCGTCAGAATCACGTAGCCTGTAGCCAGTCTTGCATACACATGTGTGTGAGCCCTCGGTGTTCACACAGTCTGTATTCTCTTCACCGTCGCAAATGTCCGGGGTCACATCACATTCATTGATGTCTGAAATATATCAAGCCGAAGGATAATGAAAGCAATATAATGGATATTATGCACTTGCTAGAGAACAACATTAGTATATTTGTCGACATGTCGCAAAATTTGAATAAAGAGGTCGTATATCCATAATAGTGCATTCATTATATTATCTTCTTCCCATCAAAGACGTATATCAAGCCCACATTACATGTGCCTCATAAATGCTCCAATGTGCTATAGTGTTTGAGGTAAGTAAAGTAAACGTAAAATATAGTGATAGATGTCATTTCTATACCAAAATAACTATCATTACCTTGACATTCGTTTTGTGTTGTATTTTTCTCCAGTCCAGCCATGCACTCACAGTCAAAAGTTCCTGGTTTATTTTTGCACGTTGTATTTGCTATCCCGTCGCAAATGGTGGTGTTTAACTTGCATTCATCATCATCTAGAATAGGTTAAGATAAAGTGTATTAAATATACAAATATCTGATTATAATTTCGTTATGTAACTACAACTATTTTGAATAACAAACTCAAAGCAATTCCACTATTTGTCGCTTAACATCTGTACATTATCAAGCAGATTTAATTTAGTTTTTGGTTTCACGTTAGAGATGCAATGTAATTTGTCACTTGGTAATCAGTATTGATAGGCGTAACACATACACACAACTCTACTATCGCAGGGACTCTTATTAGTTAATGATAATCCGTATTTATATATGGGAATATGTGAAATATTCATCTACGGTCCACAGCAAAAACGTCCAATATGCCATATTTCGAGATTAAGCTTGAGAATATAGCAAATCTTTATGAGGTTTTGTACAACAATATTTATAAGGTTTACACAAATACTGTAATTCTGTTAAGTGAAATATATTCAATATCACAGGGATTTGTTGAAGAAAAAATCTAACTCCCTGAAAATGATAAATTCAATAAATAGCCGTAACCTCCAATAGCTAATTCATGTGTCCATGCAACCTTGCAAGACTAAGCCTATATTAAAGGGGTTGTAGCACATATATGTATAGCTATACTCTGACTCAATGGAAAATAATGGTTGCTTTTTGCAATACTTTTGAATTTAAAAAATCAAATCTTAAAAATGCTGGGTTCCACTACACAAATCCTGAAACGATCTAAAATGTGTTCATATAAAATGGCAGTTTAAGTTTGATATATGTTAATTCCTTCTCTGACTACAGTTAATCAGGTTGAATACATATATTATAAATGTTCCACCTGAAGTTGATAAAATTGGCACAAACTAATATTCATTGGTAGAAAATGTTGAGAAATATATTTCCCCCAAAACGTGCTACTGCTCCTTTAAGCAAGACAAGTACCTGTACAATCGTTCCCCGTGCCAGTGTATCCAGGGCTGCAGGAGCACGTGTAGCTACCCTCAGTGTTCTCACACTCCTGGGTGCAGCTGTTCAATTTGTCGTCCAGACACTCCACCAAGTCTGTAATCGACAACCTTCAATACCTCAAACTCAAACGGCAATCATATCATTTTTCATATCACATAATATATAAGGTTATGCGGTTCCCAGTTTCGTTGCTTCAGTTACTTAGTAATGACGTCAAGTTTAGCCAACGAAGGCAGAGCACACTCAAGAAATTAGATTCAGGCGTATTTTCCTAATTTTTTACTTTGGTAAAGATCAGTATATTATATTCTTGATGACGCCAAATCAATTTACGATAATTGCACCTGAATATGGGCATATGCCTCGCTCTTGCTCGGGAGGTAACCTTAAAAAAGCACAACATAGTGCTATATTAGATAATTGAAATACTAGATAAAGTATAGGTGATTTTGATTTATATATGATTACAGATATGAAATAAAGTTATCTGAATGAAATTACGTCAACTGACATTTGAATATACTGTTGACCCGAGAACAAAATGACGTTAAGGACAAATTGTTTGAAGCAAAAGAACCCACCGTTACAATCTCCTGTGTCCGGATCCTTCAAGTATCCACTCTCACATTCACACGTGAAGGATCCATTGTTGTTGAGACACTCGGAGTTGGGAATCCCGGAGCAGAGTGTCGCATTCTCAGTGCATTCATCTTTATCTGTCTCACAATTACTTCCTTCCCATCCATCATTACACGTACAGTCCCCAGTGGCAGCATCACAGCTCACGGAGTTGATACCACACGTGCATGTGCCCTCACAGTTGACGCCCCAGCTGTTACCATCACAAGCTGTGGTAACAATACTTTAATTAATAGTTTGTAACTCACGCACAAGATTTTAAGCATTTTTAGATATATTAGTATTTAGCGCTTGCTCCTTCAAATCCGTTCGTGAAATCTTTGAAGGAGAAATTACTCACCACAAGTTAGGGTGGTTTAAATTTAGTTTCATTGCCTACAATTTCTGCGTCATAACGTCACTTTGATATCTTACCTCATCCTCGATTATCCAGCGCTTTCGTTCCGATAAATCTACACTACAAGCCCTGGAAAACTTTACAAGGTTTTACCTCAAACCAAAGACCACCCTTTGCATCCAAGTTTATCCAATCAGAAACGAAACGCAGACACAACTTGCGTAAACAACTCGACTAATCAAGTAAGCGTTTTGCTGAGTCATTGCAAAGGAAGAAAATTTGGTTCGCGGTAAAACCTCATAAAGTTTTCCAGGGCTTGTAGTGTAGATTTATCGGAACGAAAGCGCTGGATTATCGAGGATGATCTAACCTAGGTCAACACAAAACTTCAAATCTGTACACTTTCAAGCATATGATACAGATGTTTTTCGTGAAAAAGATACAGCATCCAATCGATCTGGTGACCTTTTTCAAGGTCACGTGGAGCCTTAGAATACCCCTGACTTCAACCAAGCAACTGAAATCCTTATCTCCATTGATATCCAGTTTACCTTTGTCTATAACATTTGAAGCCTCTTCTTTAAGAATAGTGACATCAATCTTACCACATTGTAAACTTATTTACCTTCACATCCTTCTCCCTTTCTGTAGAAACCTGCCGCACACTGACAGACATAGCCTCCATTAATATTCTTACACTCGCCATTGGTCCCGCAGTCCACCGGTGAATCCCCCGTGCACTCGTTTATATCCGTGTCACACGTGCCTCCCTCCCACCCCTCCCTACAGTCACAGGTCCCGTTGTTCTTCAGACACTTCTCCGTGTTGGCCAACTCACAGTTACAGGTGTCCGAACACTCGTTCCCATACTTGCCCTCTTCACATTCTGCAAGATATGATTGAATTTATGTTTCTATTGTGGACATAGAAACTAAACGATATTGGATGTATTATGATGGGTATGAGTCAATGTAGTTCTGAAATGTACGTATATTTCAAGATATGTTGACCAGGAACACAAACAGTAAATGCACGAATATATTTATGGAATCACAGAAACATCTTCATAGAGAATCTCACACCATTCAATCGTTGAGGTTTAACATTTCATATATTGGCTTGCTTATATTGTTATTATTGTTATATATTAGCGAACACCGGATATAAATTAAAATAAAAAATTACTAAATTCTTTGGTCCCTTGGAGTTCGTTATATCCGTGTTCTTCTGTACTTCAAATGTAACTTTCCTGTAAACCCGTCTGGATCCGCCAATGAACATTTCCAAATAAGAGAACATAACGATTTGCTTACCTAAACATGAAACCCCGTCAGTTTGAAGTTTGAAGCCATGTTCACAAGAACACTCATAGCCCAAACCGTCGACCTTGTTCAGACATGTGGCGCCCCCGGCAGTGCAGGGATCCGGATCAGGGGCGCATTCGTCAATATCTGTGAACAGGGAGGTTATGGGCATTAGAAATTGTTGCTTGTCAATATAAAATTGTAGAATGGCATTGGTAAAAATATTATTTACGATTTACAATAACAAATTGACTTAGACCAAAATATTAAAAGGCGATTGAATAATTTGAAGAAAGAGTGCGAATACCAGAGAAGGTTACATTTTCTACACATTGCGAGATAGAATGTTGGAGGAATCTCATTTCAATGACAAGTTTTTAAATGAAACAAGTCATAGAACAATGTCTTCTTTTCGAGTATCAATAATACCCCAAAGTTACCTCTCTTAATGAAGCCATGAAGACACTCATAACATTTATCACATGTCTGGTCTTAAAATAAATGTGGACAAAACCAAAGCAGTTTGGCTTGGAGCAATGGCTGGCAGTGATATAACTTTATCCCATGATTATAAACTAGACTGGCATAAGGAAAACTTTGAAGTTCTGGGAATAAAATTAAATGCTAATTTAGAAAACCTTTGGGTGATCAATACAAAAAAAAGACTTGAAAACATAAAAAGAATTCTTTTGAACTGGAAAAAACGATATTTAACCATGATAGGAAAAATAACTGTTAACAGAACATTGGCTTTATCTACTATTGTTCATATTCTTGCTTCACTTCAAAATCCCTCTAAAGATTTTACAACAAACTTGAACAGACTATTTTTCAACTTTATCTGGGACGGAAAGAGAGACAAAATAAAACGAATAAATTTAATGCGAAAATATGAAGATGGTGGTCTTAGGATGGTTGATGTCAAATCATTTATTGATGCATTGAAAATATCTTGCTTGAAGAAATACGTTTCGATGTCAAACGACTATAACCTAGCCGGTTTTCCCATTAGATATATTCTTCAGGTAGGCGCGAACATCAACAAAAAATACAAACTGCAAAATGCTTATTATGTCATAAATTCTTGTTTTCCATCTCAACTGTACCCACCATTGATTGTATCCAACTGAAGTGAACAAAAACGTTTCCAAAAAAAATAATACCCCAAAGTTTTGAAGTGCTTATAGCTCTACATAGTTGTCTTCCTCGGCTAATAAAACTCAAAAGTTATTCCACTCCTTCACTTTCTGACTTTCAAGCCTTGTCGCTGATTGGTTTGAGTTCAATGGTCAACTGGCACTATTACTTTGAAGCAGAACACAGATCAGTTGAGGTACGGTTGCTTGAGGCCTTAATGGACATAAGAAGATGGAAGGTACAACAAGATTCGGATTGCAACTTCTTTACTTTGAACACACGAAATTGTTTAGATAATTCTTTATCGGGTGTTGGTTCCTTACCTTGTTGTAAGATTGTTTAGTTTTATATGATTTCCATGAGATGTAATGTAATTACCGATGCATGTTATCCCGTCCGCCTCAAGCTGGAACCCACTGTCACAGAAGCAGATCTCTGTATCCCCAACCTCGCACTTTTGTGTACAGTCGGTTCGGACACATACACCCGTCGCTGGAATATCATTTGAAGTGAAATGTTATATCACTCATAACATTCCTAGACAAGCTTTACCGAATTTGTTTTATGAAGATTATTCGTGACATATTTGACATATTTGTTTTAGTTCTGAACTTTGAAAAGTCTTCAACTTCTATTATATGACCAATAAGTATGAGTCTCAATACTTCTTAAAGAACCATTCCTTGGGGAAATATGCAATACTTTAATAATAGCGTTATTTAATCAAAAAGTATCGACTTTTGCAGAATATCATTTTGAAGCTTATCAATGTGGTGTAGTGACAGTAGGAAGGTTAAAAATCGGGGTTATGATAGAGAACCGGACAATGACGTCCGTCAATCAGTACATCCATAAGTGTCAATCTCACTCGCCATTTCGATATTGATTAAGAAAGGCCTTGATTGACCATGCCAAAAACAGACACTCAATAAACATTAAATCAGAGACGTCACATTTAAGTAGTGATGCTGTTTGATTTGAAGTGTCTAAATACGAGCAGTATGAGCTCACATATGTAGTCCCTCATGTTCTCGATTTCAACGATTTTTATTAACTCAAAAAACCACCTTCGGTGGTACAAGAGCATACATATATACATATTTTCATAATAGAGGCATGCGTCTTAAGACAGACGATTATTGATTACATATATAATTAATTAACAGATCAAGCTCACATATGCAGTCCCTCCTGTTCTCAGTGTTGAGGATAAAGCCGGGACGACAGGAACACGCGTAGCTTCCCTCGGTGTTTCTACACAGCTGCTGACAGTCGTCCTTACTAGTCGCGCATTCATCGATATCTGAAATAAGATATATTATAGATGGGAATCAAAATTTGGAATTAACATGATAGAATAAGGAGAAAATGAGTTATTTATCTCTCTGCAACTTTAAATCAAGTACTGAATAAAAATTAGGGATATTAGACTTGTTTACAAATTTTATCTGTATATAAATTATTATCAATTATGAATTATTCAAGAAAAATAGAGTCACAATTGTCAATTGTCTGACTTGAAATGCAAACAATGTTCTAAACCAACTGGACGGCAATAAACTTTGAACATGTACATAATTTCATATGTCACTAATCATATTTTACAACAGTGACACTGTTCATTGTTTATTGTTAATTCACATTAACGTTCGAATTTATTAATCACTGATACATAACATACGCGAATTTTTTTAGCTTTTGGATATTGATATTATCACACAGTATGACTTCACAATGTAACTATTTACCTTCACACTTGCTGTCAGTCCTGATGAAGCCGTCTCTACACCTACAGACAAACGAACCGGCCGTGTTGTCACAGAGCTGGTCACATGTGTTCCTGTCCGGGTCTTCACACTCGTCAATATCTGCATGGTCATTGGTATATCTCTTGAATAATCATCTCGGTTTATATTAAATCATTCATTAATGCAAAACGATAGGGTAAGATAGCAGAAAACAGTTACATCCTCAATTCAAAACTGCAGCTGTTTCGCCAAAGTGAGTTTGACACGGCAATACTTGCGAAGGAGATGTTATAGTGACAGATCTGAAGCTACAATAAACCAAGACCTACCATCACACTGGGATGTCGTCTCGTTGTAGAGATACCCGGTCCTACAGACACACATGTACGAGCCGGGGTTGTTGACGCAGTCCGAGTTGGGTGGACAGGTGGTGGAGGCCACAGAACACTCATCCCTGTCCTCGTCACATCTGACCCCCAGCCACCCCGTCTTGCACTGGCACCCCAACTGCTTGTCACACCCACTCGACCCCAGACCACAGCCACACTCGTTGGTGCAACTCTCGCCCCAGTGCTGGTCGTCACATTCTGTAATTAGGATGTAACGAACTAAGTTATTACGGCGACCTTGTATAAATAAGTGGCGTGAAGGAGTGCCTTCTCCGTTTGAAAGAATTCTGAACTTTATAGGATAAACATGACCCGTTGGTATTAAATCAAAGAAGTCCGATGCCCGCGCGATGTTTAGGGATAGGTCTATTAGAGGGTCGCGTCACGTATCGAATTTACCAATCAGAACTGATCTTACCAATCCACAATAGTCTGCCTTCGTACACGTGTAACCTTGGGGGGGGGGGGGGTCATAGGTTGGCGAAAGGTCGGCTGATGGGGGTGGGGGTCGGGGGGGTTGAGTCATAGGTTGGCGAAAGGTCGGCTGATGCGATTCTCTACCATACCTTTCTAGACTCAATATCGGAATATTGAGGCTAAGTTTACTTGGACTGAAATAAATGCCTACCCGGTATAAGTAAGTGCCTACCAGTTATACGTAAGTGGCTACCAAGAATAAGTGAGTAATTTCCTTGATAAGAATGAGTACCTACCTTCACATGTAACCATATCGTTTGCCAGCTTCTTGCCGATTGGACAGCTGCAGGTGAATCCCCCGTTAGTGTTCTTACATATGTCGGAACACTTGTTGAGTTCAGGGTCGTCACACTCCACGAGATCTAGATCATAGAACACAACTACTTTACTTTCTCTTTTACGACTATTGCTTATCTCTATTATTCACTCTTGTGCAGTTTATAGGTCCAGTCTCTGAGGAATGGTAATTATCAAAGACTTGTCCATATGCTCGTATCAACGTCGATAGTGGACCATCTCGGTCCAAAAATACAGACTCTTGTAACTTTGGTTTAGTTAATTGGTTTTTAATGTCCTTGATGGTTAAAGCACAGCTCACAGATCAGCGACTTCTGCACATATTAAGTGACGGATTCCGAAAAAAATCTGCCAATATTCAAAAAGGCAGAAGTGTCGTTATAACAAGGAGGCTCCTTGCTCTTAAAGATGAATATTTACTGCCTAAACAAGACATTGGTGTATTTCGGATTTAAAAATCTGCAATAGTACACACTGGTTAATTTGCAGAGAGACATAGAAAATAGATGACACATGGCCAGCACAAGAATGTGTACTATCGCAGACAAAGTGACCCAAAATATAACAACGCAACGTTCTTTGCTTTTTTTTCTTTGAGAGGCATTATAGAAGTTAGAAATACAATAAGGAAGAGGATGATATGGATGACAACTTCTTTATTCATGTTAGGTGACGTTTCAACACAGCTCCTTGTGTCCTTGACAACGACACAAGGAGCTATGTCTTATGTCTATGTCCATATAATCATTTTCCTCATTGTTCTTTGCTATGTTACCTGCATTTATCATATACTTGCTTATAAATACAGAGATTTTGAATGCACGATACACCCTTCGTCAAGCACCCTGTATCAGCCCGCAGGGCAGATAACCTGTATCAGCCCGTCGTCAAGGGCAAAAACCTGTATCAGCCCGTCGTCAAGGGACTTGAACGTGGAACCCTAGGCAACGAACGCAAAAAATAGATCGAAGTCGCGAGGAATTTAGAGTTGTCTCCCTTTGTACAGCTGACGTTAGAACGGGACCGACATCGCGAAAACGCTGTGCACAGTCACTTGCAGATAGGATTTGTCGCTTTGATTATTACTTTGATACCTCTCTTTCTTGTTTGAAAAATCAACGAGAGATTAAACAAACTCAAAAGTCGCAAGAGGTGTAGGCTCGGGAGCTGAATGTTTATTGGTATTGTGTTAGTTATCCAAACAGATAAAATCAGCCACATGTTAATGTTATGAATTAAAGTTTTAAAAATGTTACAATTATTTTTGTTGTTTGTTTGGTAAGTATATATGATAAAAATAGTATGATATGGGTATTTTCATATCACATTCGGTATCAGCCCTCGACCAATATCAGCCCTCGAGCTAAAGCTCTCGGGCTGATATTGGGGTCTCGGGCTGATACCGAATGTGATATGAAAACACCCATATAATACTATCTATGTATTTCTAAAGAAAAAAATAATAATATCATATATTATTATTATATCAATTAATATATTTATTTTGGATTTTTCAAAACAATAAACATGCACACTGAGATGACTTTTTGGATTTTGAAAAACGAAAGAAGTTAAAGTCTCACCTAGACAGGATTTGCTGTCAGTTCCAAGATAGTAACCAAGGTTACAGAAGCAAAATGCTTCTTCCGACTCCTCCTTCACAGTGCACCCCTGAGAACAATCCAGTTCCAGCTCTGCACACACGTCCTCGACTGAAGCAGTTATATTGAACATACTTAGGACATAAACCTAGTTTGTCTCAAAATCAAAGACATGTTTTACTGGATGAACTGAACGCGTAGTGAAGCGGCCCTAAAATCACTGACGTTGAATCCATGATTGATCACGTTTGTTTTTGAAGAACCCATCGAGTATTTATCACTTTCATGGTAGAATTCTAATTCGGATGAAAATTAACTCTAGCGTTGGGCACTGTTGTACCATGTACAAAGTGAGATTTATATTGTGGTTCGGTAATACTGCTATTCATAATTTGGCGAAACGTTGGGCTTGTTCTGTGGCTCAGACGCGACTTTATAAAGCTTGGGATTCTGTATCTTGGCATCTTTTACTTAGGCAACACCAAATTTCATTATTTAGAATTACATTCAAGCTTCTTTTGTGGTTATATATCAACTGTTTTCTGAAATTAAGCCGAGGAACCATTGACAGGTATAAAACTTAGACATATAATTAAATACAATCAAATATCACTTCAAATCTACCTTCAAAAGCTTAAACCGCTACATGCTATGCATTATATTAAGCTTCTATGCTTGAACGTTGCTTTCACAGTATAAATTCGTTACTTGACAAAAACAAGTTTTCTAATGGGCTTGTGAACAGCAATTTCAAAACATTTCAGACGCATTGTTGTAACATGGGCAAAAAGTTATTCGGTGTATGGTTGGTGCGATGTTTGAACATTACATGTGAAAACTAACTGGAATTGAATAATTTATCCATGAATATCCTGTTAAAGGCTCTTGCTTACCATTATTACTACTCTTACTTATTTAGATAAACATATAATCGTTAATAAAATAACCATCTTCCTACGCAGAGCCTAAAAGGCCAGTTTCCGAACTGTCATTTCATGCCTTGCTGCAGAGCCTTTACTTTTTTGTGCTGTTATAGTGCCCCTACAGACTAGAGAGCAAGCACAAAAAACTCAAGGTAATGCAGAAAGGCATAAAACTGACAGTTTGAAAACTGGCGTTTTAGGTATTGCGTAGGAAGATGTAAAATAACATACTAACATAATATTGAAGTGATCTCACATAAATTCGTGTGTTCTACAACTACACGAAGAATTGATCGCTCTACACTGTGATGAAATTGTTAGAGTGAATTTTGAACTAAAGCTATGCTAATTTGGCAATTCCTCCACTATTTTTTGTGGGTTTTTATCGGGTGTTTTCTTGTTCTAAACTAAACATGTGTTCTACAACTACTTCAGAATTTAAGCCGTTCACCGTGAGGAGATTGTTAATGGGAAACTATGAATTAAAGCAATGTTGATGATATAAACATTTTGCTAAAGCATTTCCCTGTTTTACCTGAGCAATTTATACAACCATATAACACCTTGCGTCTTAGTACAAAACCTACATCTACAATACAATTTGGAATCCTCCTTATCTAACTTAGGAGTTTGCACACAAAGTTTCAGCTTTCTAGGCCTGATGCTTTTTGAGAAAAATATGAAATAAGGTTAAAGGACAGTGCCCCCTGAGGCCCTTATTAGGGGCCAAAGGGCCACCAAAGCCACAATGTATAATCCTCACTAGCCAAGGTGTCTGCACACAAAGTTTCAGCTTTCTAGGCCTGACGCTTCTTGAGAAAAAGATGAAATTAGATTAAAGGGTGTGCCCCCTGAGGCCCTTATTAAAGCTTTCTAGGCCTTATGGTTCTTGAGAAGAAGTCGAAATTCCACAAAGTTTACGGACGGATGGACGGATGGACGGACGCCGGACACCATGCCATACCATAAGCCAATACAGGCCAGATAAGCTTAAAATTTAATAACTTAAAAGTTTTCTTCAAATGATGATAATTTTATATTATGACTCTTGTTCTTAACAGTTTGAGCATACGGCATCAACAACTCGAAATATTTGTAATTTGAAATCTTATATATGATAAATTCAGCTGAAGTGTGTACTTTCCTTTGCCTTTCAGTTTAGTACTTTTTGACATGCACCTGTCGAAGTGTTATATAAATAGAGTTGTAATTAAAAGACACACCTTGTTCGCAGGAGGCTCGGTCCTCCATGAGCCGGTATCCGAACTCACACTCACAGTTGTAGCTGCCCACGTTGTTGACACACTTCTGTCCGCAGTCGCTCACCTCGTCAGCACACTCGTCCACATCTACAATACAACGTCCATATCTACAATACAACGTCCACATCTACAACAAAACGTCCACATCTACAATACAACGTCCACATCTACCACACTCGTCCACATCTACAATACAACGTCCACATCTACAACACAACGTCAACATCTACAACACAACGTCCACATCTACAACACAACGTCCACATCTACAACACAACGTCCACATCTACAACACAACGTCCACATCTACAACACAACGTCCATATCTACAATACAACGTCCACATCTACAACACAACGTCCATATCTACAATACAACGTCAACATCTACAACACATAGTCCACATCTACCACACTACGTCCACATCTACAACACTACGGCCACATCTACAATACAACGTCAACATCTACAACACAACGTCCACATCTACAACACTACGTCCACATCTACAATACAACGTCCACATCTACAATACAACGTCAACATCTACAACAGAACGTCCATATCTACAATACAACGTCCATATCTACAACACAACGTCCACATCTACAACACAACGTCCACATCTACAACACTACGTCCACATCTACAATACAACGTCCACATCTACAATACAACGTCCACATCTACAACACAACGTCCACATCTACAATACAACGTCCACATCTACAATACAACGTCCGCATCTCCAATACAACGTCCACATCTACAATACAACGTCCATATCTACAACACAACGTCCATATCTACAACACAACGTCCACATCTACAATACAACGTCCACATCTACAATACAACGTCCACATCTACAACACAACGTCCACATCTACAACACAACGTTCACATCTACAATACAACGTCCACATCTACAATACAACGTCCACATCTACAATACAACGTTCACATCTACAATACAACGTCCACATCTACAACACAAAGTCCCCATCTACAATACAACGTCGCCAATACGTCTCACTTTCACATCACATTGATTGATTATATTGTCAAAATTGAGACAGATCGAGTTGCATTTAAAATGGTATTTTTAAGCTTCCCTCACAATGAATATCTCACCCTTCTTTAATTCACTGGTTTGAATAACTCATATTCGAGCATCTTTTAAGTGCAAACTGCGAACTGCAACTGAGCATGACAGTCAAGAAAGATCTAATGGATGTACTATTCGCCGACAATATTTTTCCACAGTGCAGCAAGTCTTAAATTTTGAAACATTCGAATTATGCCTTGCGGTGGAAGTTGGGTACTTTTCTTTTGAGGTATTTCATGAGTATGGCTCTTAAGGTTCGGACATGAAGCACGTTTTACGGGGAATATATGAAGCAAAACTTATGCCTTAAACAAAGACAATACTTATGCTTAGTTAAACAGTTGAACATAATAATTGAGGTTAGCGTCATCTTCCTACGCAAGGCCAAAAATTTACTGTCATTTTATGCCTTGCTGCAGACCCTTTACTTTTCTGTGCTGCTATATAGTGTCCCTACAGACTAGAGAACCAGCACACAAAACTCAAGGGTCCGCAGCAAGACATAAAACTGACAGTTAAAAACTGGCGTTTTAGGCTTTGCCTAGGAAGATACCACTGTATAAATAGCCTGACATTGAAGCTTATTTGACATTACCTTCACATTTAGTACCATTGAGTTTATACCCAGAGTTACAGTCACAGGTGAAGGAACCAGGTACGTTCTTGCATATCTGTTGACAGGTCGTGTCCGTTATGCATTCGTCTACATCTGTAACAGGGAAGTTAGACATGAACGTGTTTCAGGTCGCAGGATGCATGCACATATTTGGTTGGAGAAATAGTCACATTGTGATGTGTCAATAAGATACTCGTAGAGAATATAAATTTGAAATGGATCTGTTACATAAATAGTATATTTGTTCTCTGAGAAACGAAGCAAAGTTACTGGAAAATATTTGGGTAAATACCAAGATACTATTGGACCGAACCGTATCATATTATAAATAAAAAGCCTTATTAAATAATAACAGAACTTTACTGTTACACTGTTAAATGGTTTATATTATTTGAAACTCTTTTTATGATTTTATTTAATGTATCTTCACTTTTTTTGCATTTGACATATTTTATCTAAATTAATTCAATATCTTTACACTTAGATCTTATTTTTATTTTATTTATATAAACCATTTTCACATGTATGAAACATAATAACAAATACAATTTGAGTCCAATTAGCTTCATGGCATCATCAATAAAAACGAATCTGAATTTTATCTATACTCACAAGAACCATCATTTTGTACTAATGTTTTTGAATTCCTAAAACCATCTTCACACGTATCATAATTTTAAAATACTCTTCTGAATCGAATGTATCAATGTTATCACTTTGAAAAAATATTATCTTAATTTATGTAATTTTCACATTTTTGATAATTTATCTGATCTTTTCACATCTATCATTTTGTACAAATTCATCTGTATTTTATTAATCACACATATCATTATTTTGAATGAATACATCTGCATTTGATTAACCCTCACAAGGATCACTACATGGTCCATTCTAATTTTACCTTCACACTTTTCATCTATTTGAGTGTATCCAGTTGGACATTCGCACGTGTAGGACCCGTTGGTGTTTTCACACTCGAATCCAAGTTTACACGTGTTTGGGTTCTCCGTACACTCGTCAACGTCCTGGTCACACTTGACCCCTCGCCACCCCTCCAGACAGATGCACCCCCTGACGTGCTCACACTCGCTGTATCTGTCCCCACAGTCACACATCTCTACACAGTCCTTGCCGTACGATAACCCGCTACACTCTGTGGTGAAATGGGACATTGTGAATTGTTTGGGATATTTGGTGAAATGAACAAAATGTTGCATGTAATCAGGAATGGGAAAATATCACTTTCCGTAAATGATTAGAATACCCGCTATAACTCTGTTGTGCAACGCAACAAAGTGAATTGTTTGGGATATTTGTACGCTGAAAGATGTGGTGAAAGTAACAAAATGTTGCATGGAATCAGGAATGGGAATTCAGTAAATCAGTAAACGATAAGGATATCCGCTACGCTCTGTGGTGAAATGGAATATTATTAAGTTTCGGGACATTCATACAATGTATGATATGATTCCACAGGGATCAAAATGATGCTTAAAAATCAGAAATCACTTTCTGTAAATGGTCAGAAAACCCACTACACTCTGTGGTAAAATGGAATATAATAAAGATTTAGGACTTTCGTAAAATGTAAGATATGATTGCACAGGGATCAAAATGATAATTAAAATCAGGAATGCATAACAAGGGGGATGGGAATCAAACCATTCCGGTAAATGATCAGAATATCCGCTACACTATTTAGTGAAACGGAACATTGTGATGGTTGGGACCTTCGTGCACTCAGTTTTATGATTAAAGAGGGACAAAATGTTTTTAGCATTAAATCAGGAATGGGAAATAATACATTCCCGTAAATGGTAAGAATAACCGCTACACTCTGTAGTCAAAAAGAACATTAATATAGTTTGGGACATTCGTAAATTGAAGGATATGAACCAAAATGTCTGACCATTAAATCAGGAACGGCAATAATCACTTCCGGCAAACGATAAGAAAATCCACTACACTGTGGTCAGATGGAATTTAGTTAAAGTAGTCGAACAAAGATATGATTTATATATGAAAGAAATGATGGTTTGAGGACAAATAAGAGACGACTAAATAAGGAAAAGGAATGAATCACTTACCGAAATATTAAGAATATGATGTTTATGACGTCATTGATTCGATGACGTCACATGATTGAAGGTATTATTTCAGGTTATTTTACTCAGCGAAAACACTTTTTTTCTAATCTATGATTTCAAACATCTATGTCACTATCAAAAAAATAAAAACCGATGATCTTACTTTCACAGGAGACTTTGTCAGCAGCTAGTGTATAACCCTCAAAGCAGGAGCACGTGAAACTGCCCACACTATCAGTACAATCTTGGACACACACGTTTTGCTTACATTCATCTATGTCTGGAAACACCATAACATAAAATGCAATTACAAAAATTCAAAACAATTAACATAATCATTTTATAAATATAATTAAAAGATTTTTTAATAATTATAGAATAGCTTCAGTAATCATACAGTGAAAAACAATCTAGTCTTGTTTCTAGTTGAATATAACGGTGATAATACAACAATGATCAAATATCACGAGAACATTCCATACAAGTATTAAGTATTAAAGAACCATGTCATCCCTTATTAGGGGCCACAGGGCCACCAAAGCGACAATGTATTATCCTCACTAGTAAAGGTGTCTGTACGTAAGGTTTCAGTTTTCTGGGCCTTTTGCTTTTGGAGAAGAAGAAGAAAATAAGTTTTTAAGGTTGTGACCCCTGTGACCCAATTTGGGGTCATTGTGTCACAAAATCTACAATTTAGAATCCCCATTGGCCTAGGACTCTACACACAACTTTTCAGCTCTCTAGACCCTTTGGAACTGGAGAAGATCAAAATAGTTTTTTTCATGGTTTTGACACCTATAACCCCATTTGACCCCCATGACCCAATTCGGGGTCATGGGCCTACCAAATCTACAATATACAATCCCAATTGGCTAAGGAGTCTGCACATCAAATTTTAGCTCTCTAGAGTCATTGGTTCTTGAGAAGAAGTCGAAAAAGTGAAAAGTTTACGGATGGACGGACGCCGAACGCCGGACGCCAAGCCATGCCATAAGCCCATCGGGTCTTTCAGACCTGATGAGCTAAAAAACTAAGCAGAGCTCATTAACACAATTGTAAACACAAATTATACTCACTTTTGCATTTTTTATTATCTGCAGAGTCGATCTCATAACCACTCTCACAGAAGCATTCAGGGGTTCCCTCCACTATCTTGCACGCGTATGCACAAAGTAAGCTCAAAGCAAGACATGGGTTTGCCCTGGTTTCGTCTGAGTGAGAAGGAAAATAGTCATTTTTTTTGCACATCGTATATGAGTTATTGATGTAATATCCATAAATATACATTCAGAAAGATTGATTAAATTTTGTACGAAGAGTTGATTTCTCAAGACGGATTTTCAAATGCATGGAAAATTGCCGTACCTACCAAAGCTGTGGCGTATTTTGTATTGATTGTGATGAGATGTTTTAAGCCTCTGTAGAATTGTGTTACCAACATTCAATTAATGTGTTTTCCTACATGTACTTAACTGTATTATGGGCCAAAATCTGCAATTGGTCAATAAGTAATGCAATTGGTACAACAATATGTTCGCCACTAAATTAATATCTTTAGGAAATTAGCCCTTGGATTCTCGTTAGACTGACCTTTTTAGCAGTTAGATACTTGTTGACTTGTTGACTATCTTTTTTTAACCATTCGATCGATATCAACAATGTTTTAGGGTTAGTTTGTCTAGTGCAAGGGTCGGTAACGTATATTGTGGCGAACATATTGTACAGTGAACCTATAACACTAACCCTAACCCTAACCGTTAAAAAATCCCTTAATATGAATCCAAGGGCTAAAGTAGACATTAAGTATGAATCGAAGGGCTAAAGAAGATAGTTGCAGTGAACTTATGACTAAAGAAGACAGTTGCAGTGAATTCAAGGGCTACAAGGGAGAGCTGATATTTTTTCCAAGGCTTAAATAGACAGTATGACGGAAATATGTAGCATCATGCAATTGGTATAATTCTATCTCGGACGGCAATAGCAGCTGAATTCTTTTCTTTCTGTTGGAAAATATCTTGCCTTCCCAATGAACAGCGGTTTCGTCTGGCGACGCGAACAGTTAGCGATTATGACGTCATCCGTCAATGACATCACTTAACATGACGTCAATAAACAATCAAACAATCAAACTCGCCATGGATTAGGAAATCAGCCACGGATTAGAGACCCGCCACAGATCTGAGTCCTACATATATATATGTAAAAATTAAATGTTCATGGTTTATGTATTAAATATTCTTTAAAAATAACAACCTGAAGATTGGTCTTCATATAAGTTCATTACCTAACAACAAAAATGAACTTATATGAAGACCAATCTTCAGTTTGTTATTTTTAAAGAATATATACATATTATAGTCCTTCACGAGAAGAGAAAGTGAAGTGCACGTGTCTTACATTCAAAAATTGTAACATTCTTAATTGCGGAGGTGTTCTTCTTGCATTTCACACACAGTAAATATCCAATAACTAGTCATGGCAGAATATGTGTTCAATGCAAAAAATACATACGATATAAATTTTCAGTTTCTGTTGCAAGAACTGGAAGTCGGCCTTATATAAAAGAAGATATTTTATAAATAAATCACGTTGATTAGATCATTATTATTTTACCAAATCCAGTTAGAATTTGTTTAATGCTGTTGTGTTAATATCAACAGAAGTCTAACACAACACAATTTAAAGAAACCGGTGTCCTAATTCTGCCAGAAGAACTTCTTACTGAGAGTGCAGGTCCTGTTGTTGTCGTCTAGATCGAAGGTGCTCTCACAGCTACAGTCAAAACCTCCCTCCGTGTTGGTGCAGATCTGGTTACAGTCGTGAGACGCCTCCACACACTCGTCGATGTCTGAACAGGTGCCCGGGAAATATCAGGAAATATCATCATCATCATCATCATCATAACCATTCATCATCATCTTCATCATCATCATCATCATCATTACCATTCATCATCATTACCATTCATCATCATCTTCATCATCATCATCATCATCACAGTCATCATCATCATCATTATCATTATCATTCATCATCCATCATCATCATTATCATTATCATTCATCATCCATCATCATCATTATCATCATCATTATCATCATCATCATCATTGCCATTCACCATCACCATCATCATCATCATCATTATCATCATCATCATCATTACCATTCACCATCATCATCATCATCATCATCATTATCATTATCATCATTACCGTTCATCATCATCCATCCTCCATCATCATCCATCATTATGTTATTTCCAACGGTGGTACATGACAGAGAAAAAGACAATTTATATGTGAATAAAAATTATTTCTATAAATTTACAACTTCTTTATTACTATAATGCACTCTGACAATAGTGAAGTTAGAACTACTTCTTAAACATTGTCTCGTTTAACCATTCGTTAGTGAAAAAATATGTTTATGGCCATTGTCATCTACTTGTACATCTACTGTTGGTGTAAGTTATGAAGCAAATCCAGTGAATAGTTCTTGAGATATCGCGCTGACAAGGGTACAAAGTCTCGTTGTGACCTTGAAATGAAGGTCAAGGTCAAGAACCTCTAAGAGATGAGATTTTTGATCTTCTGATGATAATGCATTTGTTATATACAAATGTTTATTTGGGACAATTTAAAAAAATAGAATTTAAAAAAAATATTATCCGGCCACTTGACTTAATGTGTATATAATGATATTTTCAACTTCATTTTATTGGAGGGGCATGTCACAATAAAGAATTTTTTTCTTTAAAACAAAAAGAAAATCGCCTTCTTTGATCTTTTCTGTTTTGCCCAAATGTTTAAAGAATTGTCATAGAATACATTATATTTAGCATTTCACAAGATGAGGAAATTAAGCATTAATTACCAAACATAGAAAGGTATTTCACCACAGAGAAGTTTAATAAGAACTACAAAACATCCCAAAAACATTTGTTGAGTATTAAAGTGGCTAAGTTCAACCTTACCGTCACATTTTGAGGCAACACGTCGGTAGCCTGTCCTACAAGAACATGTGTAGCCCCCTTGTGTGTTTTCACAGATTTGGTCACAATCGTTCGTACCATTGCATTCATTGATGTCTGCAAATGGAAGCAATGTGTTGATTTTTGCTGGCAGTTAATCGTTGGATCAATAATCTCGAATACATATCACACCACTTGATAATAAAGTGATAACACGAAGGTACAAAATAACGTTTACACAACCTTTTCGGTTCATTAAATATCTAAAAGGAACCACAACCACAACCAAACAAACTCCACGTCTTAACTCATAGCGGTCAACTGGTATAACTTACTATTATGGTAACCTAAAAAACGATTTTTTTTCACTATAAGTGTCGCGGACCAAAATGGAAATACTAAAGAACGATTTCTTTATCAACATGGTTGTCACGGACCAAAATGTAAATACTAGAGTGCGATTTCTTTATCACTATAGGTGTCACGGAACAAATTGGAAATAGAACTGTACGATTTCTTTATTACTATAGTTGTCATGGACCACAATGGAAATACTAATACTTTGAAATTATAAAGAAACTGACAATCTGTTTAAATTGTAGACACTTTATGCCTAACGTGTTGCCCAGAATTTCTATACATATATGTGAGGAATAAACTGATATGTAGGTAAAGTTAATTGAAGAACAAAGTACCAACAAACTACCTTTGATGAAATGTACAAACATTAAATAACTAATAGAAAATATATTTAACTGATAATCTGATTGAAAAAAATGTCGTGAAAACCTATTGATCACATTCTCTCCCCACAGAGGCAACTCAGTCATACCTGAATTAGCCTCTGTTCCATTACGCCAAAATCCTTGGGTTCCGGCAGATCGCCCTAGCGGCAAAAAGTTCTAACTTGAGATATCTCCCTTATTTGCAGCCAATGATAACACCTTTTGGATGTCCACGACTTCGGGAATACTCAACGGTCGCTCAGAGACTTTCAAAAGAATCATGCCTTTAGGTTTCTTTTTCATTAACAGTGTGAGTCTCAGAGAGGGAAACTATTTCAAAATCAGATATGTATAGGGTTTTTCATTAGAAACATATTGTTTTTTAATTGTGTAAATTGTTCTTCGTTTTATGATAAATTTTATTTTAATAATTCACCAAATAAAAACCAATGAGAAGGTAAAAAGCGATTGTTTTGTAGAAGGAAGAGTTATCTCCCTTTGATGCGGATCCACACGGGAATAGCCGAACTTTTCCGAATGACCACTTTTGAAACGGCGTCGCTGATTGCACAACTAACTTCGATTGCCTCCAATCAGATTTCTACCTTTCTATCCCGTATGTTAGCCGTAATAGAACAGAGGCTAATTCAGGTATGACTGAGTTGCCTCTGTGGGGAGAGAATGATTGATCAAAGTTATTTTGATTGACATGTTCTATGTCTCACTTGTTGCCTAGAACTTATACATGTATACCTATAACAGGAGTACACTGATATGTAGATAATGTCAATTGAAGAACAAAATATCAACAAACTGCCTTTGTAAAATTGAACACATATTGCATAATTGATAATTGCAATTTACTTGACAATCTGATTGAATGTTGACATGTTTTAAGTCCCAAATGTTGCCTTACAAATAATGTATGAGATAATGTAAACTGTATCACTGTTTCAAGCCTTATCTTACTCCTTTCGTTTTTTTACAGTGCTCTTACTTTATCTATACATATTCATTGTCAAGTTATCTATGTGTTTGGTAAATTATGCTACGTTGTGATTTAAATATGTTTTTTTTATGTGGGAGTGTTTTACGATGTAACCAATATTTCCTTCGGGATAATAAAAAATATCGTAGTTTATCTCAAGAACAAAATTATGAAATAACTCATTGATATAAGAGTATAAGTGACAATCTAAGCAGCCATGAGGAAGTCATATTGGCGTACCCAACTTCAATTAGATTTATTATAGTGACACAGATTGAACACGCCACAATATTTGCCACGTTCTGTCGAAAATATGTAATGCGATTCCCCAACACGTAGGATCGTATTTACTGATAAAGGGGGTCTGCAACCCGAATTATTAACTTCCAGAGTTTTATTAGCAGGGCCCCGAAAGAGTCGTAAATGCTCGGTAGAGACGAAATCGTTTGGTTACGAACCGCTTACAGCTGACAGCCAGTACCAAGTTTGTGTCACATGACCCCCCTTACCCGTTTGGACGCTCTCATTAACGATGGTCAATTAGGTTTCACAAGCTAGGTTGTTGATTCCCTTTAAATCGTGGTAACTTCTGTCAAATAAAAAAAATAAAAAAGATATATATGGCGAACCTTCACATTTTGACTCCAAGTCCTCAAATCCGTCGGGACAGGCACTGCAGTTGAAGGTCCTGTTGAAGAGAACCTCCTCCTCAGGACTGAGATCTATACAGTCCTGGCCCTGGGAACACGGGTCTTCCTCGCACCCGTCAACTTCTGACTCACAAGCGTCACCTGTCACAAGTTACATCTTTCTTGGAGATTTGTTCGTGAGGACGCCATTGTCAAATTTATAATTATAATTGTTACATGGTTAAAGGACACCACAATTAAAACCTGTTTATTAAAGCATGGCAATCTTATAGAAATAAATTGACCTGAAAGTAGATAGAATAGAGACTTAAAGATACAAATCGGTATTAAAACCCCATATATTGCATATAGCAACAATGCCGGGATCTATTATGTCTGGAGTTTTCATTCCAATATCATGTCCCAAATTTATTTCTTCTCGTGCCAATATAGCAAACCTCAGGCCAATACCTGATTAAATTCATAAGGCATATGGAAGAACGCATCTAAATAACAAATGCACGTAAGCTTAACTAAATGGAGTAGTAATAATTCAAATATATGATGTAAAAATTAGCCATACGATTCCTTTTTCTTACACAAAATGAATTAAAATGGCCGCCCATGGATTTTAGGTGAATCTTCATACTTTGTTCTCCGACTATGGACATTTGGTCTGTGTTATGAGAATTTGGACACTATCAAAATAATACATTTATTATTAACATACAATTATAAGTGAAAGTTTTTAAATACAAAATGATAAAAAAAGTGCCCCTTTAAGGTATATCACAAGCATATCGATGTTTTATCATGACTGTTTGCTGAATCTTTTTTCGCTCGTTGTTACTTAAAACTCTTGATAAATGTGTACAACCATCACTAGTTTCCTTTATACCCTAGCCTCTGTCCTGTCATCCTCTCCCCACAGAGGCAACTCAGTCATACCTGAATTAGCCTCTGTTCTATTACGGCTAATACACGGGACAGAAAAGTAGAAATCTGATTGGAGGCAATCGAAGTTAGTTGTGCAATCAGCGACGCCGTTTCAAAGAGGGTCATTCGCAAAAGCTCGGCTACTCCCGGCTATTCCCGGTGATTCGGCATTCAGGGGAGATAACTCTTCCTTCTACAAAACATTGCTTTTTTACCTTCTCATTAGTTTTTATTTGGTAGATTATTAAAATAAAATTTATCATAAAACAAAGAACAATTTACACAATTATATAACAGTATGTTTCTAATGAAAAACCTTATCCATATCTGATTTTCAAATATTTCCCCTCTCACACTGTTAATGAAAAATAAACCTAAAGGCATGTAATTTCGAAAGTCACTGTACGACCGTTGAGAATTCCGAAAGTCGTTGTTATCCAAAAGGTATTTTCATTGGCTGCAGATAAGGGAGATATCTCAAGTTGCACCGTTTTGCCGCTAGGGCAATCTGCCGGAACCCCAGGAACTAGGCGTAATAGAACAGAGGCTAATTCATGTATGACTGAGTTGTCTCTGTGGGGAGAGAATGCTGACCTGTGTATCCGGTGTTGCATATACAGGCTGCTAGCTGAAATTTCTTATCAGTGAGCTCGCTCTCGTCTCCCCGGATTTTGGTGAAGTCACAGTCACCATTACCAGAACAGCCATCACACAGCACGATCTCTATGGCCAGAGTTTCAGAGGTCGCGTTCTTAGAGTCTTGGGCAACAAGGCTGGAACCAGAGATAAATATAACTAGGATTGACGCGTCAATACTTAGGTCTTCAAGACTCCTGTTTGACCTTCACACAGTGTTTGAACTTCACATGCATTTGTCAAGGACACAATCACTTTTTCATCATGAACATAACCAAATTCCACATGTTATTCAATATCTATAGCTCTGCAGAAAATCCAACATGACGGCAAATGTAAGCTGTGTCATTATTCTTCAGAGAATATCATTCCAAGATGCAGAACACAATTTGGTTTAATCATTTCTCACTGTTTTTGAGATAAAGAGGTTTGAAAAACTGTAATGTAAAATTGACTGTTTCAGACCCCTGTGTAATGTAATGAAACCTAAAACTTTAACTATTGATATTTTACTGATAAGGTATATCAGAAATATTGTTGGTCTTGATTTGCAGCATACAAAGATGTATGTTTGGTTTAGATAACTTAAATAGTTAGGGAGTAATGAATTTTGGAACTTAATTGAAAACATTGAAAATTGAAGATTTTTAGACCCCTACTCCATGTTGGTGCTTCTAGCTCCTTAACTATCAACTTTTTTATAATAAAGTGTCACATAGAAAAAATTGAGCTTGAAATAGTGCGTGTGAAAGTATAATCAATTTAAAGATATCTTACTTAATAAAGAAACTGCGGATCTTTAAAATATGCTATAAATGATGATTTTCCGAAAATCACATTATTCAAAGGCCTGTCATGTGCAGAAAAAAAATTCTCATGACTTGTTGTAATTGTTTTTAGTTTACTGAGTACATGTGCTTTACAAAACATTAATAACATTTATTTTATTTGAAATAGGTTTTTGAACTAAAATTCTCAAAGTAAAATAACCCTCGAAAACTGTTAAAATTGCCAATAAATGTCAAAAAATGTTTATGTCCACATATTTCCTTTAATATCAACTTTTATATGATATTGATCTGTAATAAGTTTGTTCAACAATAATTGTCGAACAGAATGCATCAAACAGATTCCATATTTGACATTTCCTTACAGAGTTCTGTCCCTTTGAACGTAACACGAAAAATGACACTTCAAAACAATGTCGAATTTCAAGGGCAGATAACTCGAGTTACAGGTCAAAAATTCAAAATTCGCTATGATACCTTTATTACACACTCATTAAGCTTTCGAACGAGTTATCACACTAGTCTGTAGGTATTGCCGTTTGTGAGGAGAAGATTTTCAAAGATGCGTACCGTCAGAACCGGGAAATGTCAAAATTTCAGTTTTTCGAAAATAGAATTTTTTTTATTATTACGGCCGAAAACCGCTATGGGCTGAATGGGGAATGTTGTTGCCCACATTTTGGTGAAAATTTTATGAAATTATCTCCCATAGTTACCGAGAAATTGAGGTTTAAAGAGTTTCCTTTAAGGGGAGATAACTCGAAAACAAAATGGAAATGCAAAATCGGGGTCGACACAAAACGAGTTCATGATACGGGCTACCATCCCTGAAAATTTCATGAAATTCGATCGAACCGTTTTTTCATAATCTTAGCCACAAACAACCTGCAAATAATTATAAGAAAAACACGGATAATAACAATAGGTCTTCAGACCTTGTCTTGTCTACAGTGCAGCTACAGCTCAACGCCAGTGCAACTGATTTTCTATCCTCATAATGCTGAGCGTCAGAAAGGAAGCAACATCTGCATCGTTTTACATCGATAGTGATACACGGTCGGGATTCGAACCCCGGTCTCTCGGTTGAAGAACGGACGCTCTACTAACTACAACACATCTCTCACCGTCATAATTATGCATACGGAGGTTTGATTAACCTAGCTTAGTATATCATTGGATACTACAGACCAGAAGGTAGTCTTACACACAGACGCTTGAGCATATATTTCACCCCATGGAAGCAAGTCTAGATCTGGGCTGCTTCTGAAAATCTCCATTTGTCTGAGGCTCCTTTTAAACAGTTAATAAAATAAGATTTTTCTAATAAAAAATTCAGAGACTAGATTTAAGTCTAACCAGAAGGTCATAACGAACCAATGGTATAATGAAGTTGAAAAACAGAACTCTCAAATGTAGACTTAGGTATTCCTGTTCCATATCTAATCACCTTATTTTCACAGGATCGGTTCCCTCAGGAGTCCAGGATGCTGTAGCTGTCTTGATAGTTCCATCCTGGTCCTGCTCCGATAGCTCGAGACTGTCAGGCTTCTCAACCAATGTATACTTGATATCATCACCGCTGTCCTGGTCTGTCGCGTTCAGCGCGAACTCAATCTTCTGCCCAATCGTCACCTCCAGCCTTGTCGCGGTACTGCTGAGCTGAGGGGCCGTGTTTGCTAAAATATAGAAGACAGTGAAAACATTGATTAAGAGGATAATTATTATTTTAATAATGAAAGGTGAAAGGTCACATACAATCTCTTATGAACGAGAAGTCAGATCACAAACATGATGCCGTAATAGTGAAAGGGGTGGTATGAATAAATTGAATTTGCCTTATATTCTGAGAATCATGAGTAACTTTCACTTTCTGTCTGACCTTTGATTTAATTCTTGTTAAACATTTTGTCAACAATTCTACGATTGAACGTTTGTTCAAAATGCATCAATTACAACATATTGATTTTAAACTAACTTGCGTAGCGGATGCAACAAGAGGAAAAAAGATTTTAGCTTTTCAAGATAATTTTTCGGAAATTTGAGATGTTATTGCCCCTACAACCTGCCGTTGGTGCAAAAGTTCATCCAAGGTTCTAAATGGATAATTTCTCTGCTAGGCATCATTTGCGCTAGCTTCCAAAATGCCTATAAAAAGCATTTACAAAACTTTTAGGTGCCTGTTCTCTAGGCTACTGCGACGAGACTTGATAGTCAATTGAAAATCCTTAGGAGGATCGCAAACAGCGAAGAGGAAGCTGCACTCAAACAATATGTTGTTGCTGCTTTAAAGCAAGGTTTAACTATTCCTGTGTTATGAAACTTGCGCGAGTCACAATCCATTTAAAACTAGCTGTAATGTTATCGTCCCCTAAGTCCTTACGTTACATCTAGCTACTAACCCACCTGGTCCGTGTCACGCATGCGCGAAAATCAGCCAATGAAAAAAGGAACTGGCTGATCCGTTTGTAGCTAGATGTAACGTAAGAACTTAGGGGACGACAACATTACAGCTAGTTTTACCTAGATTAAGCGAGTCACAACTTTCAGGGCATTTGCTTAAAGAATGTGTTTCTAACCTTGTTCACTCCTATCGCTTTGCGCCTTCTGATCGGTTTCACCGCTTTTTGATGAAATTTCCTCATCTTTGGTTGCCAGGTAGTCGAAGATACAGGGCAAGTTGGTCTCGTCGTTGCCACATTTTTCCAGTGCAACATCCTTTTCTTCTTTTGAGGCTTGGTCGTAATACAAGGGCTCGAAGTCGGGGTGAAAGAAGTGGCTGTTGTTCTTTCTTAGCGGGTACCTCATGATTGACTTCGTTGGATCTATGGCCCCTAAAATATATAAAGTGTTCAATTAGAACAGATTCGAACGTTTATTAAATTGTTGTTTTAAAGGGACAGTAGCACATTTTTTGATAATTTTATATTTAAAATTTTCACTGATAATTGTAAGTTCATGTTAAATGTACTATATTGACAGTGTCAAAAAACTCAAGTCAATCATCCATAGTCAGAGGACGAAGTATGAAGATTGACATACAATCCATTGGCGGCCATTTTTTGTGAACACCTTTAACTCATTTTGTGTAATAAAAAGGAATCGCATGGCTAAACTGAACGTTACATATTTGAAATATTACTGCTTCATTTAGTTTAAATACATTGTCTTTCAGTTGGAACCATTAATTTCCATTTTCCTGACATCACCTCATATTACCCCTAAAAACGTGCTATTGCCCCTTTAATGTAATACACAATCATAAATATTGAGATTAAACTGAAAAGATACTTGTTGATTTTATTGGAGAGGATGAACGATGACTTGTTGCTTTGATCTGAGTTCTTGAAGCCTTGCATGATAATGATTCCATGACAGTAATGTCAGGGGATGACAGGGGTTCATTTGACGCACTAGTCAGAAACATATTAACATTCTTTAAAAGAATTCAACATTTGAAAGTAGAGTAATTTGCTCTGTATCCCAATTGTGGTCAAATTACATATGGGCACCATATGAGGAGTCACATTCAAGCTTACAAAATCCATAAATTACAATCCTAATCAGCAAAGTATATAGTATTGTACGAATTGTACAGCGTCCCATCAGTTTGTTCACTTACCTGCGTATTCTAGTGCAAATATCATGCCATTTGGACTTATGTCTTTTAAGCATCCTATCATTGCTAAGACGAAACCGATCATGTTGAAATTTCTCTATTGTATATATAATCATATATATATAATTATATTATGAGACCCCCTCCATCTTTATACCTATATAATCATATATATAATCCAACTTGTTATTGTTATTATCAACAAAAATAATTAAAAGTAAGCAGGATTTTTACTTACATGTCTGCCCATAAGCATATAGTACCTCTTCTTCTGTATCATCTGGTAACACTGTGCCGTTTGGGAAGATGAAATCGTTGGTTTTATCGCCATCGTTGTTGCCCATTAAACCTTTGGTCTTGGTTTTAAACTCATCCCGCAGTCCAACACTGATAGTCAGCAGTCGGGTGCTGAGACCAACTCGCACTGATATACCTGCGATAGATAGACATATATACTAGATATACAAAGTGTTTCTAAGGAATCTTTAAATGTATTATGTCTCAATATTACGAGAAGGGTTTGTTAAACACTGATGCCCCCGGATATCAGTAAATTGTAAATGTACATGTTTGTGTCAAAACGAAACTGGGACATTTCTGAACTATCTCTATCCAATCACAAGTTATGGCCAAGGTTAAAGTTATGAAAAACGCTTGCTGCGCCAAGTTCAAGGTCACGAGGTAAACAATTATGACCTCAAATGAAAGGTCTTATCAGGATAGATGAACATGTGAAATATCAAAGGTCTACCCCAAAGCAATCAAAAGTAATGAGCAAGATTAATTGTTTTTGTGACAAACAGACTGACAAACTGGCAGACTTACAGACAGACGGACAGGGCAAAAACTATATTCCCCCAGAATCTGAGATTCGAGGGCATAAAAGGTAACAGCAAATTTCCTGATGCTTTCGCTGTGACAATGCTACTAAGGTTTAAATACAATACTTAACAGATCTATATATTTATTATTTTATTATATCGTTAAGATATGTTTTCTATTGTCGTTGTTAGTCAAGTAGTTATTATATTATGTTATTTGTTTTGAGTAATGGGCAATTTTTTATATCTCAACTTCCAAAACAAAACAACTTATCACGATAGACTCTCAAGCATAGACTGAAACCGTCGTTGGCACACTTAGAATGTCACAGATGAGCTGTGACGTAAAACCAACGAGAATTACGTGACCCACAATCGTAAGAAATAATATCGAATCGTATGCTTTTAGGATTTCATATCAATGTGAATTCGGGTTTAATAGCCAGTGTAGAAAATAAATGGATTTTACCTGAAGCGAAGTTACCAACGACGTCATCATTGTCTCTCTTCACTGTGAGACCCCCCACGTCGTCTCCTTGGGTGAAGTTGACGTCCTTGTAAAACTCTTTCGTCAAGTCATTGCCATTCCGGTAGATGATCAAACCTTTGGAAGATGAGATCAAGTACAATATAGAGGATAATTAATGTAGTTTTCCAAATACCAGGTTTTACTTTACCCATGTCACAAGATGAAATAAACCTGGTATTTGGAAAACTACATTAAGTATTCTATTTATTATAAGATTTTTTAAATTAAATCTGTAATTAATATGACTTAAAAACTGGAAAGTTACCCCCTACTGTTCACATGGCTGAAAGTAGTTCCGGCACCTGACCAGTTATGATATAATATATCGTCACTGGTCATATTGAAAATATAATATATCGTCACTGATAGACAGTTTATTTCACTGATAAAACCCAGTATTTCATCGCTGATCATATAATAAATACCTACGTTTTGGTTATACTGATTATGATTAACATGATTATGTGATAAGTAACAATTGTTTATATTCAGAATTATATGTAAATAAGGTCATAGTCCTCATAAAAGGTAATATAACACAATGAAACCATAACAGGAGCATCTTAAGATGTGAGTTTGATAATGCATGTAATGTATCATTATTACGTTCACTGAGGGACCGGAATATTAGTTGTGTGTTTGAACCTTCTGACGATAACCAACTGATAAACTTTCTGCTTATCACAATCCTTTGTCTATATGTATATAACTCCACTGCTGGTAAAAATACGTGCAAAATTTCTGCCTTTGTCATGTGACCAAAATCTTATAAATCTTGTATTTTACCTTGGACTTCCGGAGCACTATTATTTAAATTATATAAAAATTCAAGTTCAGGTACCAACCGCGGTCACTGACCCAAGGAGGTTAGCAGCTGAATCGCCCATAAATAAGCTTTAGTAAGTAATGTCAGTTCGACTCCCGTAATTAACTCGACCCAAAAAAAACATATCTACATATAAGCTATCCAAAATATTACAATTTGTTCAAAATATAATTATAAATGCTATAATTTCTGTTGACAATGTTAACGTTAAAATGAAGTCACAATTAATTCAAGTAAGTTAAAATCTCTTATCAATAATACAAAGAAATCTGAGAGATACCTGTTTTGTTTGGGTTCAACTCGACGTTGAGAGTATCCGTGTTGTCCGAGGCACCAAATGCGGAGAAGATCGTGGCTTTCGTAGCCTCGCCTTCCTTATTAATAGCGGGCTCGGTCCGAGTTTGAAGAGTGAAGACCTCTTCCGCGCCCTCAATGTCGGCTTTTGCATCAATCATGGTGTATTCGCCCCACCCGTTGAAAATAAATGTCCGTCCGTCAAGCGTGGTAATATGGGGATCTCCGAACCCCCATCCTGTAAGAAAAAGTAATATGAGTAAGGTTATCGAGAGACTTGGGACTATCAACCTAAGTATCTAACCTTCTAAAATAGTATATCCTCATGTGTAGGATAAAACATGACCCGCGGGCATTTTTGAAACGTATGCCCAATGATACTCACGGGTCATGTTTTATCTAACTTATAAACCGACAGAAACAGTGGGAAAACGATTTTTCTGCAAAAATATAAGGTGCTGAACCCAGTAAGAGAAAGACGTGTTATTTGAGAGTCGATCCAATGTGTTTTCGGCTGTGAAACGCATCGCGCTAACGCAGCCTCGTCCACCGTGGTATGCGATGCACGTGTAGCCAGCATTTATCTGCAGTGGTACGTTGACTCGCATGATTTTCACTTTATTGTTAAGAATGATAAATAAGTATTCTAAGAATACAGTTTCTTAAAAATAAATGCCATGATATTAAATTTCAATTCACTCAAACTCAGACCTTTGTTACAAAAGCATCTAACATTGTACCCCCTTCAGTGCAATACAGGTACAATAGGTCTATACTAACACCAAAATCATTTGCATTTGCTAACTAAATGAAAAAGTAAGCTTACTAAATGAAATAGTAAGCTTACTAAACGAATAAGTAAGCTTACTACGTGAATTAGTAGCCTTACTAAATCATTGAGTAAGCAAAAACATCGAATTGGTTTACCTATAATTTCACACGAGGAATTTCATCCGAGGTTAAGTTGTATTCAAAAATCCAATGTCGTGACTGAGTCACATTCATGTAATGCTCATATTGAAACAAACGGTCGGAAACCAACAAACAACCTACCAAATATGAACCCGAACCTAAAGGCACATTGTCTCTGTGGTCTGATAGCTCTGTACAAGTGGCATGTATTGGACTTCTCGCAACAGCTCTCCTTGCCATAAACGTCAGCGTCGTAGTTAGAACCAGGGTACCAGTCTGGGTGATATCTCATGGCGTATCCGGTATCTCGTGATAACCACTGACCATAGTCATAACAACATTCCTGCAAACAAACATCACATAAATTTGAGCAGAGCATACATGGAGAATCTCAGCCAAGTGCATTAATTCCTTTATCAAGTACAGTAGAACTCGGATATAACGAACTCCAAGGGACCAAAGAATTTAGTTCACTATATCCGGTGTTCGTTATACGCATATAATTAAAAGGATATTATATAGGGACGGGACTTGAAATTTGTTCGCTATATCCGATTGTTCGCTATATCCGATTGTTCGCTATATCCGTGTTCTACTGTATATCAACACCAGTTGAATAAAAGGTTTGTACTCATCCGAGGCATGCAAACGATATGTTACCCATTACAAGTGTTATTATGTTCGGTCAATTTGGTAAATCTCCCATTTAATGAATTTTGGTCTGATTTCCCCTAGGTTTGAAAAAAATACCGGGAAAACAGTAAAATTACTTTTAAAAATATTTAGATCTGATAATGGACCCTTAAGGCTTTTCATATTCAGTAAATTTAGATTTGCAAGATTAGGATCTAGACTGCAATTTAGTACACAGTCATGAGGCATAACTGCATTCAAAAGTACTTCACTTACATCACGGCTGCTGGTATTATTGCAGGAAGAAAGCCCGCAACACTCTTGTAAGTTATTTGAGAGGCCTTTTAGAACTTGTAACTATCAAGAAGACGTGTATGTGTTACCTTCGCCAAAGGGAAGTAGCGTCTATTGAAGAAGGTACGCCAGCATCGTACAAATCGACCTTCTCTGAACTGCCAACTATGGGAGAAGAACTGCGGGTGCCATAACATGACGAAACCAGAACACGGGCAAGTTGGTAGACGGTTAAAGACAAACGTGTTGTCTACATAGTCTCTTTCAAATCTATTGTACCAAGCCCTGCACCGTGCTCTGTAGTTTATAGCATGCCCTCCGATATCATAGCTGAACACGTTCCGAAAATCTGAAATATAGAAATGTTTTGTAAAATATTTACTTAAAGCTAATGTTATTAAGTATGACGTGATGGGCAGTCCATGATTGTAATAATATGTTAGTACATACTGTTTACATAAAGAATACATAGAATATTTGATGTGGATTACCCTTTTGAAATAACATGTTTCATAATATTCAAATCATAAAATACAAAACGTTCAACGTAGAGTAAGCGTATAGAAAGACACAAGGACAGTATCTTATTTTTCTATTCACTGATGCATAAGAAGATTACTGTTGAAGAAGATGAGCTTCAATGTTTCAACAATGATGTGGTCTAGAGTACTCATGAAGAAAAGGGCCAAACAATTAAAGGTAATGTTAAGTACAGGGGAATGCACGTGCAAAACTAAGGGCTAGTTTGAGGACATTGTCCTAATTAAAACAAAGTTTAATAATCATCACATTTTATGTGTCATTATAAAATCATAAATTATGCATGAATCATCGATAAGGAATCCCCTTTCAGGAGAAAAATTCATCTTATATCTACATGTATATTCCCTCTCCCCCCCCCCCCCCCCCCTTCTCTCCCACTATTTTCATGACCATAGATTATTTTTTTGTAGCTCATCAGACTCAAACATGTAAGTGGAGACAACCGTCTGTAAATACGCGTTTTGACTTAAAAGGTTACGCTCCTGCCCCGAATGTACCCCCCCCCCCCCCCCCCCCCCCGAACTGACTGTGCCCAAACCTCCCATATCCGTTATTTGTGTAACAACAATTGACTTAAATCATTGGCAATGTCATAAATATTCAGGTGTGATAAATAGAGAATACTTACCGACGTCCCGTTTCATAACATTTTTATGATACGAGTGAATGGGTTGGTATTTAACGAGCAAAAGCGAGTTAAATACCTATACTATTCACGATTTTCATAAAATTGTTATGAAACGGGACCGAGTTTAGTATCTTATTTATTAATGGCTTAACAAGCTGACATTGTGACGTCATAATTAACAATTATGACGTAATTGTGACATCATGTCATTCGGTCAGCGCGCGATGTCATTACTCATATGTGTAATAACATGGTAGATTTTCAACAGCGGTATCTTCAACGAGAAAGTGATAAAATGGTATCTTTGTCGGGAGACAGTTGAACTTATAAGAAGATTCCCCTAAAGGAAGCAGTAACGCAAACGTTTATAAGTCTAATTTCTGGCCTGAATCGGTTGTCATGGAAGAAAGACAGAATATTGCAGTTTCCAGGTCACCTGTATTTTGCTGGATACGGTCGTTGTAGTAGGCATTAATGGTGTTAGACACGGGCAGTAGTCTTCTACGGATGTCCCTAGAGAAGGAGCTCTCGTAGCCAATTACTGTCCTGATGTCGCTGGCTTCCCAGTTCATTTTGTTGTAGATGTAGAGAACTTTCGTCGATTGTCCATCCGTAGCCAACACCACTTGGAATGTCACTGTCTGCAAATTCATCAAAGGATTTTTATACAGAGCCTTTGTTATAAAACCCACACCCGAAATCTTTAACGACCTTTCAAGTTTGATGTCAACCTATTCGTTTCATAAGGTTTAAAACAACAAATAGAATTTTACGGAAAGAAACCATGGGATTGAAGGGGATACAGACTGAATCACAAATGTTATCAACTTCCAAAAATATTGATTATTTGTAGATAACGCTAAATGACCCTTAAAATAAAGCAGATCGAACCTACAAGAATTGCGCGGTACATGCTCTAAGCTCGTCGAACATTAAGCATTAGTCCTTAAAGGGGCAGTAGGATATTTTTCTTTAATTTCAAAATTTTAATGTTTCGATGATAATTGAACGTTAATACTTAATGTATTATTTTGATAATAAATCACCGATAGTCTGAGAACAAATAATCAAGATTCACATAAAGCCCATTGGCTGCCAATTTTGTGAACACCTTTAATTCATTTTTGTAAGGAACATGAATGGCATGGCTGAACTTTACGTTATATATTTGATTTATTACTTCTTCATTTAGTTCAAATACATTTTCTTTCAATTGGAACCATTAATTTTCATTTTCCTGACATCACCTTATGTTCTACCCAAAAACTCTCCCTTTAAAGTACCACGGTACCTTAGTTTCGCTGCCTTTCCCGTACTGGGCTACTTTGTTCCAGGTAACAACGAGGGCCCAGGTTGGGTTGAAGTCGTAGAGACCAGAGTAACGTCGAAACGTCTTCTCTGTTATCTCCCTGAGCTCACTCTCTAAGGTGTAGGTATCGTAGAAGACTCCCGCCCCTTCAGCATAGCTAAATCTCACATCAATATCAGACCAGTACGGACACAATATGTTTTGTCGGTTTGTTGGAAATACTGGTGAATAGGGGCCGTATCTCTTGCCAAAGCTTATGATTCCGTTAGTCGAGATCTGAAATGTTAACAACAATATGGATATTAGCAGTGACGAGGATGAGATGCTGAGGTGCATGTTAAATCGTACATGGCATTTTAAGATTGTAAACAATTTATATTTAACATCACACAATCCAAACATTTTTGCTACTACTAATAGTATTACCGAAAGTGTGATTCCCGATATAGCATAATACAAAGGTCATTTTTTTACCTTAATGCGAAATTTAATTTTGTCATTGGAATCTGCTATTTTCGAATTGAATTTATAATAACTGAGTATAGAGTTGTGAGTTGTGGCTCTCACGAGGACAAACCGCTTACAAATATTCTGTAGTAGAATTTTGATGCAAATGGGATTCCATCTTCAACATTCACCCACTCTATCCCGTCCAGGCCGTTTATACGCTGTGGCGACGAGCTCATCGCAGACATTTCTGAAATAAAATATTTGTTTCTTCTTGTGATCAAAGCAAGTAAATTGAGCAACAAAACATGACATTTAACCCCCACCATATTTGTAAGAAGTCATTGTATCCTGGTAATGGTAAACCAATAGGAGCCTAAGGTAATGAGAAATGATTTTGTTGAACCAAGTTGATTGAAAATCATGTAAGAATTTTGACGTTATCTGCATGTTGTAATACCCAGATGACGTCACTTTGTTCTTGAAGCAAAAGCTCACTCCTTGCTGTCACTGAACATGCAAATGCAACTATAAAACTGAGGAGATAATGCATTAAAAATTTCAAGATAACAATCATCTTATATAAGTAAGACATGTTTCATTATTCGAAGAGGAATAATGTTCTCCTGAACGTGAATAATTTTTCTTATTGTATAAAGGTTGGGTAATGAATGACGTCATGAATCAATTGGGTGACATCATACAGTACGTCGTTGCTCATACCAGCATAACACTGGAAGTCAATCCTTGTGTACCCATCAATGCATGTACACTCATATCCGTTCTCTAGGTCGATGCATTTTTCGTATTGTCCACTGCATAAGTCAGTTTCCACGCATTCGTTCTCTGTAAACACAAAAGAATCATGAACGTAATCGCTACCAGAAAAAAGGAATATGTATATATAAAAATATATATGATTTACTGATGACATTATCAGAACCAAAATACCATTTTGGACTTTATGCTTACTTCCATATCCATAAATGGTTATTTTTTATTATACATGAACACATATCTGTGAATCCAGGGGACTATTTATAAAATAACGACATTGTTTATTACTCAATATAAATCATATCGGTCTGAGATGTATTTTGGTCATAAATTTTTACATGATTTGATATCATGAAAAACTCCAACTTTTATCCGGAAACAATCGAATAAAGCAACGCATAGAAATGGTGTTATGGGGAAATACATTGATGCTTTAAATCAAGAATCTGGGTATTATCAACTTAAAGGGGCAGTAGCACGTTTTTTGATAATTTTATATTTTAAAAATTGCACTTATAATTGTAAGTAAATGCCTTATGTATTTTATTGACAGTATCAACAATCACATTACACAAGCCAATCACACATAGTCAGCGGACAAAGTATGAGGATTTACATAAATTCCATTGGCGGCCATTTTTGTGTGAACACCTTTAATTCAATTTTGTAAGAAAAAGGAATCGCATGGCTGAACCTTACGTTATATATTTGAATTATTACTGCTTCATTTAGTTTAAATACATTGTCTTTCATTTGGAACCATTTATTTTCATTTTCCTGACATCACCTTATATTCCCCCTAAAAACGTGCTACTGCCCCTTTAAAATGTTTTCAAACTTTGTCGTGAAAAATATTGAATCAATTACACTGTGAATGAAATTATGATGAGAATGTTTGACATTACATCGTGTACATTAGTTCCAAAACTGTTGGAATGAATTAGAAAGTTACGCTCTCAAATTTCACAAACTGTGAGTTGTCAAACTTGAGTATGACAATGAAGTGTTATCAAACCCTTTTTTTCAGAAGTAGCCATGCGTTATACGTGTCTTCCGTTGTTCTGCGCACCGTGAATCATAACGCAGCAAGTGTTTGACAACTTTCAGAAGTAAATCAAAGCATGGTGTTGAACTGTAGTGTGCCGTGTGAAGGCTGCTTAAGCCATCATCTTTGATATACATACCCGGAACAGAGCCCTCTACGTCGATAACTTCTCTCTTGATCCTCTCCTGACGAAGGTTGTAAGCACTAAGCGCGAGGTCAGAGCTCAGTATCTCCTCGGACAGGACACTGACGTCATTCTCTTCGTACCTCTTATGCAGTGACGTGTAGGTGAGAGTCTCACGGGTATCACTGAAGGGCGGGACATGCTTTGTCTCGGCCTTGTTGCTGTTGCGACTCACCGACATCAGCGCTTCTTCCTCTAGCATACTTGCCAGGTCGTCGTTTTTAAGTTGTTCGAAATCTGGGAACCAATAGGACAGTAGCCATTGTGTGATTTTCTAACAATGTAACTATTACTTAGAGATATATTATTTAGTAAACCCTTTACAGATAACCTATATGTGCAACTTGTTTGAACTGTCAAGTAAGCCATGGCATATTTTGTAGTTGATTCACTGGAAATTATATGCATGACATGCTGTTTCAGTGTTTAGTTGGTAGACTGAGGTACTTTGAGTTTCACATGATTATGGTAAATATTTTAGAATGATATAAACATAGATGGTCTGTTTGATTCAACAGTAGGACAAGAAACAATGTTATGCGTGTATTTGCTTGTAGTTAGTCATGATATACACAAAAAGATTAAATTTGTGTTTCAATAATCGTTAATCAAGGCACATACATACATGCATACATGCATACATGCATACATGCATACGTGCATACGTGCATACGTGCATACGTGGATACATGCATACGTGCATACATGCATACATGACAAGTTTTGGATCAACCATTTGGTAAGGTACCCGTTTATTGTGAACCGTGTGAATTAGTTGATCGCTTGAACTTTGACCTACCATTCTTGACATCGCAGTTCGACAAGTGTACTTGTATGAGCAGTAGAACGATCGACACAAAATACAAATGTCTGTCTTTCCTTCTGTGTGGACACCACCGCCCTAAACCTGCAGAATAAAAAACAAAATTAAATCTATTTCAGTGATATAAAATTTACATTAAGAAAATTGGTGATATAGATAGTACTATAAAAATCCTCGATTACTTTAGGTAAACTTTTCGATAATTCTCCACTATAAACCTTGAACAGAAGGTTGCCTCTAAGCGATATTTGCATACGCCGAGACATGCAAAGGGAGGTAATAAAATTATCGCATTGAGCCCACTTCGTGTCCAGGGTCTTTAGTGAAGAATGATCGGAACAGTGACTCTTGGTTTTCTAGGATGTACTATACAATGAGACAAAGTAGTTTTGCATGACCATTGCGCCTTTAAAGAACTACGTTTTAAACATTTCAAAGGTGATTTTTGTAAAAAATAAACAAGCTACACATTGGTGATACATATGTACTTGTTAAAACAGTATTTTTATTTTCATGGTTTTAAGTGATTTAAAGGAGCAGTAGCACGTTTTTTGACAATTTTATATTTCAAATATTTCACTGATAATTGTAAGTTAATGCTAAATGTATCATATTGACAGTGTCAACAATCTCATTACACAAGCCAAACACCCATAGTCAGAGGACAAAGTATGAAGATTTACAAAAAATCCATTGGCGGCCATTTTTGTGTGAACACCTTTAATTCATTTTGTGTAAGAAAAAGGAATCGCATGGCTGAACTTTACATTTTATATTTGAATTATTACTGCTCCATTTAGTTTAAATACATTGTCTTTCATTTCGAACCATTAATTTCAATTTTCATGACATCACCTTATATTCCCCCTAAAAACGTGCTACTGCCCCTTTAAGCATGCGATATAACATGGGTTAAATTCTATAGATACTGACAGTCACCGTCACAATCATTTACCATCTTGTAAATATTTTGAGGCATTTAATGATAATGATAATGGACATTTGTAAAGCGCTGTTATCCACACACTGATACATGCAATGTTTCCAGTTTGGTTATAGAGTTCAAGGTTTTAGCGTGGAGTGGCAACGGATTCCATGTCGTGGAGCTGTATGAAAGAACAATCGTTCATCCAGATTCAGATTCAGATTCTTTATTACCTTTATCTTTACAGATAATTGGTACATTATGAAAACGTTATTGGTAAAGGTTGTGAATGTTGAACATGGTGACAATAGAATAAGAGTATTAGGGAGGTAGTACAATTACAATTTTATCATAAATTACTTATCAAATCATTTCTCAATAAACTAGCCTTATATAAATATTTACCCAAGTTACACAATATCTTTACATTATTACAACTAACAAGTTGAATAAACTTTATTACTGATGGACATTTATATTAATATGGTTTAATATATAATATTCTTTAATTGATATACGATGGACATTTTAATACGAAATGGAATTCGTCTTCTATATCATCTTTACACATTAGACATTTACGATTAGCTATATTTAATTTATTACATCCAAAGAAGATAGCCTTCTGAAATTATGAGTTGGTTCTGAGAACTGAGGGTTCTTGATGTGAGTAGAGGTGATTAACCAATTATCAAGGCCGCCAGGTAAGATGACGCTTGGTTGTTGCATTCTCTCCCCACAGAGGCAACTCAGTCATACCTGAATTAGCCTCTGTTCTATTACGCCAAGATCCTGGGGTTCCGGTAGATTGCCCTAGCGGCAAAAAGTTGTTACTTAAAATATCTCCCTTATTTGCAGCCAATGAAAACACCTTTTGGATATCCATCACATGGGGAGTTTTTAACGGTCGTTTAGTTGCATGGAAAATATTATGTCTTCATGTTTATTTTTCATTAACAGTGTGAGAAGGAAACAATTTGAAAATTAGATATGGATAAGGTTTTTCATTAGATAGAAACCGTTTTATAATTGTGTAAATTATCATTTGTTTTATGATAGATTTTACTTTAATAATCAACCAAATAATAACTAATGAAAAGGTAAAACGCGTAGTTTGTAATAGGAAGAATTACCTCCCCTGGATGTTAATTTTTAACGAAAGCTTTGACAAACCACACGGAGATGGCCGAGGTTTTGCGAATGACCACCTTTGAAACGGCGTCGCTGATTGCACAACTAACTTCGATTGCCTCCAATCAGATTTCTACCTTTCTATCCCGTGTATTAGCCGTAATATAACAGAGGCTAATTCAGGTATGACTAAGTTGCCTCTGTGGGGAGAGAATGGGTTGTTGAGGCAGTTACACTATGCAGGGAAGTTTAAATATGATTCCTGACTCAATCAGTGAAGAGATTTGAGGACTGGGGTAATGTGACATGAATTAGACTGTATATAAGAAGATAATGCGGGCAGCTCTATTTTGAATCTTTTTAGTCGGTTGAGTTGAAATTAGTTGAGGCCTATGAACAGTGCATTACAATGATTCAACCAAGCATCTGACAAGTTATCCTTATGATATCTTCAAGTTTTTATAATAATTCATATTATTTAAGTAGAATGCTTTTCTTTAAAATCATCTTGCCACTGGATTATTTCTTAAACATTTTTTTCAAAATATATTTGTATGTGCTTAACACAAAAAATGTGTTTTAAATAATTCATAAATGATGTCTATTTATCAAGGTACATGCTGCAGGTGTCATAAGACTCATCTTTTTCTTTTGAAGCAAAAATGTCATAGTGTTGAAGCATGCACCTGCAATTGACAGCAGGATGCAACTTACGTAACTCATTATCACCAGTATGACATTAAGCTCATATTTTTAAAACTCGATCTTGATTGAGCTATGGATCAAATTACACAATTGAAGCTGTCTTTAAAACATTACCATATTACGGTTCAATTGTGGATAAAACTGGCAGTTTATTTAGATAGGACTTTGTTACGTTTGTTGGCAATGAAAATAATACGTACACAATCAAGATATCTTTGGATTGTTATTTGAAATATGGTAACAATCAATTGAAGATGTCTTTCTTTTGGAAATAACTTTAAAAATAACAGACCCCGGACATCCTTGTTGAAGAACCTGACCTACTGTTGAAACGTCTGTATGATATCACAGACGCTTACTGTAAACTGTACGTGTTGATGGCTTCGCTACGATGGATTAAGAAATTGATGCCTATCATATAGCCAGCGTGCTACTTTGATAATGGATAAATTGATCGTGAATTTTACAATAAAGATCGAGTAACGATACTCCTCATTTTCTAAAGGCAGACTGCTTACAAAGACCCTGTCAATATGCCAGGGTTGCTCGTGGTGTGAAAAAGGATAGCAAAACAGCTCAGAGTTGAAAAACTTTACTTTTTAAAAGTGTCGGAGTCCAGTCATGCACCCCGCGGATGATGAAATCATCGATTGAACTACTGGATTGACACGCTTTCAATTTTAGTTCATAAGAAGCCTGTGTTTTTTTGTGATTTGACGGGTAAATCGTGGTGCGACCGTATTGTGCGAGGTATTGGCCGTCAATCACATAGAGGCGCGTGAAATATTGGCGATTGACGTGCATGGAAGAATATATTTCAAGTGCGCTTTTAGGTTGTATCCCATATCCGATCATCCAGTAAACCAGAAGACTTTAATTCTTTCGCGAAACGAAGCGAAAGAAATAAAGTCGCCTGGTTTACAGGATGATATCCGATGAGTAAGCACCAAAAGTGCCACACTTTTATAGTACAATGTGGGAAACATTTTTACTTTTTGCGATGTAAAAAATGACAGTTTCTGATGTGAAATCCTGTACATGTAAGGTTAAAGTTGAAAGTGGTTTGGAGTTGTCGGGGCTCGCGGTTTATTTTAACGATTCAACTCATCCTTATGCATTCCCAATTGCATATCAATAAAAGTATGATCAAGGCAATAACAACTTTCAAAACTGATAGCAAAAACATGAAGTTGCTTGAAGTAAGAGCCACTGAGGAGAATTCTGAATAGTTCGATGCGTACCAGATTAAAAACATCATCTGGAAACATCCTGTCTCAGGGTATGAACGTTACGCTTACTCCACTAATCTGTACCCTAGGCTCGAAACTGGATTCGTTCGCGGGGCCCGTCTTGGGATCTAGCCAATCAATCGATTTCTCGCCACCTTCTCGATAAAATTTCAACGAGAAAAGGATTGGATTGGCTATATCCCAACTTAGTGGAGTTAGCGTATTGTTCGTACCCTGAGACAGAATGACCTGGAAAATGCACGGGTCCACACAGGAGCAACTCATATAAAAGAAAATTATATAACAATTGATATTATAAAGAGAGATCATATTCATAAAATAACCAGCAACAAAACACTTTGACATGAAGAAAATATAGACCAGTCACTCCTGTAGTTATGTAACAAGAGTATTACGGTAATAAGTCTTAAAGTAACACGTCTATGTTTGTTAAAATTGACAGTAACTATATTTTCAAAACTACTTTCCATAAAGCACAGAAGGTAAATGTTTGCAATTTATAATAATGATTAAACCACCTCCATGAAAGTAAGCCTTGAGTTCAGTATCACGCAATTTCCCGAGTTGCTCGCGAGCGCTCGCGAGCACTCAAATAATAGAGGGATACCCGCCGCGGACCACGTATTACAAGGCAATTGTCCTATTAACACTGTAAAAACATGCATGCATCTCGAATATACTGGAAACACTATGAATTTATGCAACTCTGCATTAATTCCGTATGAACTACGTTTTCAGCTACATTCAGTGTTCACAGACCAACCCAATACCCAGATGCCTGATGAAACAACAATGACTGTTCTGTCGGGACGTATACGGTGCACAATAAGATCATTTAGCTTAAGTTCAGGAACATTTAACACTGCATTTATATATAAGCCTACAGCACATACATAATACATCCAGCATTACCTGATAGATAGCACACAGTATCTTTAGTTACATTAATGATTATATTAACCGCATTTCATAAGACATGTTTTTATGAATATGGAGCGCAAACGGATTTTTTCGACCTGTCGAAGCCAAACAACATTAATATTTGGTCTCTTTGAAAGATATATATATATATATGTACTCGACTCTTCATTAGAATATATGGAAAAATAAATAAACAATTAAGGTGGTAAAAGCAGGTGTTTTAAAGACGCACATGATCTTAGCGCTCTCTACTGTAAAGAATCTTGGCAAACGATAAATTTAACGGTATATCTCTCAGATAAAATGATTTCATTCGGATGGTAAAATTAAAACGGCCGCTCCAATGATATTATCCCCCCCCCCTCCATTTCACTGAGCTACTTCTTCAAGAAGCATTTAAGCTTGACAAAAAGATAACAACAAAAATCCTCCCGGGTTCTGAACAATTGACACGAATGTACACATCATGCATTGGTTTACATTATTAACAGAACAGCAGTTTATTCAATTCGGAGACTTGAGCTCACAGAGCCCCTCGTCAACATTACACACATATTTACAGTTGCCATCAGAGTATCGAGGAAGGACATCTCACGATGATTTTGAATACAAGCTTTGTTTTATGAAGTTAGCTAGGTACACCTGAGTATAATAATAATAATTCATTTATAGAGCGCCGGATATCCACCACATAGATGCTCAGTGGCGCTATGACAGGATGATAGTGAATAAAAAGTTTCTAGTGACAGTCTAATATGTAGCTGTGAACAGATGAGTTTTTGTTTTTTGAGCAGTTTTAAAAGTTTCAATTGATGGGATGCTCCTGAGATCTTTTGGGAGAGAATTCCACAATTTAGGACTTGCAACTTTGGGAGAAGGCTCGATCGGTGAGTTGGTTAGGAGATCTGAGTGAGGTGAGGAGTATCTTTGATTTTTGATTGTACCAATTTGAATAATTTATTTTTTGATGGACATTCCCAATATGATCTATGAAATTTAAGTCTATTTACATGGTACTTTTGGCAAACACAAATGAAATGATATTCGTCTTCGATCACAGAAATACCTTGTTCAGAACAAAAATCACATAAACGTAAGGCTCTATCCGCATTTGAATATCTACCAATCTCAAATTTTAACTTATGACATGATATTCTTAAACGCGTAATGTAACATGAAAGATTTCGAGGAACATTAATATAACGTTAAGATACTGTTCATATGAAAAACTTGTCTTTATATTAGAATATACATAAAGCTTTGAGCCGCTATTATTGTCACTATACAACTTTGGCAAAAAAACATCAATTATCAGTTAAGGCACAAGTACAGATATTGGCCAAAAGTATTCGCGTTGTAGTATCATATCCTAATACTTACATTTTAATCTAGTGTGAAACAAGGTTAATGAAAAACTCTTGTCTACGAACAATTAATGCATTTGAGGCTCAAGGTGTTCAGCATGCGTACGGGTGTCAATAATAACAACTTGGTCCAGTCATGGAAACTTTATACGATATTTCTCTCTTTTTCTACCATAATGTCAATTGCAATTTTAAATGACAACCCAAGTGAAAGTATTTATATAAAATATGTGTTAAAAAACACAGAAAAAGTAACGATTTTTCAATTAAACCATGGGGTCGAACCTATGATCAGTTAATTGGGGGTAATCATTTCAACAAGAACCATTTGACATTATAATATTTTAGGGAAAGACCCATCCCCGACACAAACAATACCATCATAACTCGACACGATTCAATAGAAATCACTAACGATTCAATACGAATCAATTTGACTGGAAAACGAGTCCCTTGAGATTTTATTATGACTCCATACGACTTGGATTGAGTTTCTTCCGTCGAAAAGTAGAAACCTCGCCCTACTTGAAAAGATAGGGAAAAGGTTTTTGAACATATTTAAAAACCAACCCCCGACAAAATTTGACATCCCGACTCTATCTGACTCTCCAAGACTCTTCACGACTTTTAAAGACTCAACTACAAAATTTGGTTAGTTATGCAATGGGAACGAAATGATTATGGACGGACAGACGGACGCACAGGACGGTGACTATATCCCATGGTAAAACAAACCGGTGGGATAAAAATCTCAGAATAAAAGATATCTAAAGATGCTATTCAAAATTCTATCTAATCAAATGAATCTTAATGATTTAATGTGTTATCCGTCCCTTTAATAAAATTCAAATATACATCTTCTTTAAATATACAGACTCATTTAAACTCAACTTCAGCCAGAAAAATATCTATCGGCACTTACATGTAAAGACGTTAAATTTTGACAAGGATTATTAAAGTTAACGGTAAATATGGGAAGAAAGATGTCAATTGAAAGGAACTGAATCTGTCCATTATGTCCATTTCATTTTTATCTGCAAACCAAATGATGAAATTAGAAAGAAATTTGTACCTGATGATTACCTGTCAAAATCTCCGGAAGGTCATTAGGATCATCATGTGATGAACAAAATATTAGAAATGTGTCTTTGTATATAAAATATGCTTGTAAGTTAAGAGAGGAATTGTTAAAATAATAATCATACAATGTCATTTATCCAACTATCTACAACTCTGTAAACTGTATATCGACCGGAGGCCCCGAATACAATACACTTGACTTGGCTTCAGATATATACTTGACTTGACTACAGATATATACTTGATAGACCTTGAAGCATGATGATCGATAGATTATATTTCTCTTAAAGCGACATTGTGAAGTTTAAGACAAACAGTCTGAATTAAATATTATGGAAAGGTGACAAATAAATATTACTAACACTGAATAGTTTCATTTACTGACTCAGTTAATTGTCTCACTTATCAAATTTTCATAATCCACCGACAAAACATTTCTTTCATTATTACTGAAGATAGTGGTCCGCAAAGTTACAACAAAACAATATCATAGTATCGCTTTCAGTCTGTTTGCACTTCACTAATATATTCTACTTACGAACGTTCCAATCCCTAACAGAAGACATCGCGTTACTAGCTTTGACGAACTGTATAGCATTACGGAACGTATGGGCTTTATATAATAAATTTGCTATAGAATCGTGGTTAGATGAATAGTGTCATGTTATTATGATACATTCTTAACTTAAAATGAGCTCCTCTATATTTACCCACCCTACATATAAAGGTGGGCGTGACTATATTTCAATGATGTCCGGGCGTGATGATCTCACGCAAACAATATCAAGCGTATGATGCTTTCTACTAACCCGGAAGGGGCTGAGTTTGGTAAAAGGGGTGTAGACAAACGAGTTTTCAAAGTTGAAATAGATTTTGAAACAAGATACACTGTTAGAGATGCTCCATCGTAACCAGTGTGAAACCGCTATGGTGACTTTCATTCTCTCCCCACAAAGGCAACTCAGTCATACCTCTTAGAAAAAAGTTGAAACTTAAGATATCTCCCTTATTTCTAGCCAATGAAAATACCTTTTGGATATCCCATTCTCTCCCCACAGAGGCAACTCAGTCATACCTGAATTAGCCTCTGTTCTATTACGCCTAGATCCTGGGGTTCCGGCAGATTGCCCTAGCGGCAAAAAGTTGTAACTTAAAATATCTCCCTTATTTGCAGCCAATGAAAACATCTTTTGGATATCCATGACATGGGAAGTTCTTAACGGTCGTATAGTGGCATGGAAAATATTATGTCTTTATGTTTATTTTTCATTAACAGCGTGAGAGGGAAACTATTTTAAAATCAGATATGGATACGGTTTTTCATTAGATAGATTTTGTAAATAATTATTTGTTTTATGATTGATTTTATTTTACCAATCAACCAAATAAAAACTAATCAGAAGGTAAAAAGCGATGGTTTGTAATTGGAAGAATTACCTCCCCTGGATGTTAAATTTCAACGAAAGCTATGACGAACCACACGGAGATGGCCGAGGTTTTGCGAATGACCAATTTTGAAACGGCGTCGCTGATTGCACAACTAACTTAGATTGCCTCCAATCAGACTTCTACCTTTCTATCCCATGTATTAGCCGTACTAGAACAGAGGTGCATGTGAAAACCCAGGTCGTTTGTTCAAGTTTTCAGACTGTGGCAATACAAAACAAGATTGATTTGAATACCTTAGATTACAGTATTTCATGACATATTCAGATGACATATTCACTCGGCTTTTATCAAACATCGTTTAAAGTACAAATACAGAATAAAACAAACTAAGTCACTTGTTTTCAATTCTGTTGATCCCTGACAATTATGGATTTTACTTAACAGAAATTTAAAACATATGTAAATGTTGGCCCTTAGTAACTCCAACAAGCTGACAATGGTTAGGTTTAAAATCGAAATGTGTCGAGGTTTATCGATAAAATCATCAGTATAAGTGAAAACACAGCAGCAAGAGTTCTGTTTTCGCCATACAACAATTTCTCCAATTATCATAAATGACATGACATTTGCCCAAAGATACGCAGTTATGTGAACAGACTTTGCAGCTGCATCTTTTTGAAATGTACTCGTCCATTCAAGCAATTCAAGGACGTTTATTTCCATTATATTACTAATTTGTTGTTGTGGCACTGGTATGCTCTAATAGATTATAAAAATGGATTGTTGTTCACATTCATGTACATTGCATAACATCACATGTCATGCTCCTTGAATAACTCGTTGATACTGCATTAATCATATTCAAGATATCAGGATTCAACTTAACATGAGCATTATGAAAGTGAAATGCCGATTTTTTTTATAGTTTTATTGAATTCATTAAAGTGCACATAATGCATGTGACCTCAGATTCAACATTTCGTAACGAGAATAACAAATCATTAGACCTTACTTTACTTCTCGATTTACAAAAATGCAAGCGCGTCTTCTCCACAAGAGGAAGTTGTCTGTTAATATCTTCAGTTAAGAGTAAATTATGATATAGGTTATCTTGAACGAAAGTCAAAAGAATGCCTACATTGTTCATATATTCTGCCAATGCAACTAAAAAACATCCTCATTCAAGTCAGCAGAATTGTAAAGAACATCCTTATGTGTAATTACGTACACGTTTTTTATTCCTGCATTGATGCACAAGCGGAGCAGTCCTGTTCACGCATCAGCGATTAGAATCAACATAATGAAATATGTAAGCTAAACGTGACGAAGAACACTAAGAGCAAGAGTACTCAGACTCCATCCTCTCTCCTCCTGCCATCTATCTGGTACGTTTATTGTGATGCTCTACATTAAAACAGCGTCTAATGCTATGAGTCATACATCATAACTTCCATAACAATATACCGCATATAGGCTTTGGTTATTTATTAAATTACAATTGATATAATTATTTCAATTTTAAACATCACAAACGATTCTTAACCTCACAGAGAAATTTATACAATGAAATGTATGTTTTATGTATGTCTTGAAATTTGTTTATTCCCGTTTTGTACACTGCCCAATCACGGTGTTCTCTGTGCAAATAAAATTATCTTATCTTATTTTATCTTACAATTGCATGGGTCTAACCCATAACCTGAGATTTATGTTGCTCGTATATAAAGGCTCTGTCGTTCTGATCTTTTCGTGTTGGTGGCTCAATTGTCAAAAAAGTGTTAAATGATGTTAAATAAATCAGATATTTCCCCTTCTACATTGAGAAGCTTATTTTCCCTACTTTGCACTTACTGCATGCTTTTCGCGTGCTACCCGGAATTCTTCTACCGTGCTAAAGCCTAAAGGTTCAGTGACTAAACCATCATACTATTCCGCATTCTCTCCCCACAGAGGCAACTCAGTCATACCTGAATTAGCCTCTGTTCTATTACGCCTAGATCCTGGGGTTCCGGTAGATTGCCCTAGCGGCAAAAAGTTGTTACTTAAAATATCTCCCTTATTTGCAGCCAATGATAACACCTTTTGGATATCCATAACTTGGGGAGTTCTTAACGGTCGGATAGTGACATTGAAAATATTATGTCTTTATGTCTATTTTTTATTACCAGTGTGAGAGGGAAACAATTTGAAAATCAGGTATGGATAGGGTTTTTCATTAGATAGAAACCGTTTTATAATTGTGTAAATTATTATTTGTTTTATGATAGATTTTATTTTTCTGATCAACCAAATAATAACTTATGAGAAGGTAAAATGCGATGGTTTGTAATATGAATAATTACCTCCCCTGGATGTTAAATTTCAACGAAAGCTTTGACGAACAACACGGAGATGGCCACTTTTGAAACGACTTCTACCTTTCTATCCCGTGTATTAGCCGTAATAGAACAGAGGCTAATTCAGGTATGACTATGAATGGCTATTCCGTACATTTGGCTTATTCTGCACACCTCGTGGTCTTTTGCATCGTCTAACGTTTGTTTAAAAAATTGAATAATGGATTCCCGCCAAAGCCAAAAACAGTTTTAAAAACTTGCTTACTTATTGGGGTTGTCATTTCTGTCAAACTTAAATGATTAAATGATGATTGGTTGAATTAGTTCTGTCACGCCCATTTTATTTACACTTGACCTTTGAAATTATTGCGATTCCAGGTCATTCATTATTTTACGCTATTTGGGCCATTCCTTAATCAATATGAAATTGTATATAGATTCAAATCATTGGAATAAGATCCTTTAAAAATTGATAAACATTTTAAAGTGTATGAATCAAAACACTGCTTAAGGAAAAAAATTTACGGAATAGCACGATCTAAATTTACTGTTTTTACATGGTGCTTGTTATTCCGTTCACTGATTTTAGAATAACCATTCTCTGAGATTATTAGTAAAGCCCAAATACAGTTTTTCGCTTAACACAAAGAGTAGAGATTGTGAACATGGTGAAAAGTGTTCGTCGGTTGCTTGTGATTTATCAAAAAACATATTGCCAGCTGAAAATAGTCAACTTGTTTTTTTCTCGATGACTTTAAAAATCTGGCACAGGCGTTGTCTGTTTATAACCTGATAACAGCGTATGGAATAACTTGTCAAAAATGTAAAAAATATCGATCGGGAATGTAGTTGATATACACGTCGATACACTAAATACATAAAAATTCCTCTCAATGATAAACGGAGAATCTTACTCATGGATTATTCAGCTTTGATAAACTCAAATATTGGAGAGGTGAATGCCATTTTTGATAACGCTTCGAGTGCTCCTTTCGCATGTTTTTCGCAACCGAACCAATGAAATTGACGCTAGGGTTTATTACATTTGTGCAGCATATCGTTATTTATGCCCTCACATATGGAAACTAAATCATTTCATAAAAAGATTGGTAAAATGAACACATACTAATTTGTACCACAGGCCTGTTTATTTTTGATTTTTGAATAAATATTGATTCTTTGGTGTCTTATTCTAAACTTTGGATTTGTTTTGAAAGAAAAACATTCATGTATTATAGTTATTGCTGATCTAGCGTACTAGATCATGTTCAGGTCTCTCCACTTGTATCAGTGTCTCATCCACGTCTCGACTAGAATATATCATTACCTCCCTTGGTTCCTTTTCGACCAATCAGTTTTGTTGAAAAGCTCATCGTGTATTTCGTGTTCTAGACTAGATATATCGGACTGCACCATCATAAACTGTGTTCCATAGGAGATATCGTTTTGACCATAGAGTTTGAACAATGCCCTGTCAGGGGTTAAGGTACATCACATAACAAAGCTTTTTCATAATCAAGAACTGACATCAAAATATGTTGTAACTTCACAATCATGACGTAACAATGTTATGACATCACCGCATCGCTTGCTTAAAGGAATATTTCATAATATAATAAAAATAGATTTTTACTGATTATTCATCCTTGTGTCTTCTGACATCAAATATTTCAACACTCAAAAATAAGAGTAAAATATCACCAGCCTATTGTGTTGATATATGATATATAGATAGTATTATATGGGTATTTTCATATCACATTCTGTATCAGCCCGAGACCCCAATATCAGCCCGAGAGCTTTAGCTCGAGGGCTGATATTGGTCGAGGGCTGATACAGACTGTGATATGAAAATACCCATTTTATACTATTTTTATCATATATACTTACCAAACAAACAACGGAAATAATTGCTACAATTTAAAATTTGAATTCATATCATTAGAATCTAATTTGAGTATCCACTTGCTAAATGGTAAGTGACAAAAAAACGATAGTCAAAGCTCCTGAACATACACCTCTTGCGACTTTTTAGTTTATTTCTCTCTCTAGATATTTTCCAAAATGGAAAGTTAGATTGAATCAAACCGACAAATCCTATCCGCAAGTGACGGCAGCGTTTTCTTCGCGATGTCGGCCATGTTCAAACGTCAGCTGTACAAAGGGAGACAACTCTAAATTCCTCGCGACTTCGATCTATTTTTCGCATGCGTTGCCTAGGGTTCCAGGTTCAAGTCCCTTGACGACGGGCTGATACAGGTTTTTGCCCTTGACGACGGGCTGATACAGGTTATCTGCCCTGCGGGCTGATACAGGGTGCTTGACGGAGGGTGTATCGTGCATTCAAAATCTCTGTATTTATAACCAAGTATATGATAAAAGAAGATACTTATGAGATTCTCTATATATCCTTATCATTTGTTAGGATGACACATGGTATGTTAATAGACTTCTAAAACTCTAATCCGATAAGAAAACCAAGCAAATTTCCCCAGAAGAGGAGGACACGAGATGAAACCAAACCTTACTGTCATGTAAATTCGTAATCCTTTACCATTGTACCAGGATAATATATTCATGTCGTTCAAACAAGCATAAGATTATGTGTTAGAGTTTGTTCTAATTCCAGACACTGACCCATAACCAGGGTAAAATCAGATTTTCAAAAATGAGCAATTATTTTAAAAAAATTAAAAAAAATGTTCACATGGTTAAGCAGTCATGTCTATGTTACTTTACATTCCAATGACATGCAGTATACACGATCAACGTAAAGAATTAACGACACAGTACAAACAATAAATTGTCTATGGGTGCACATATATCGCAAGTTTAAACAAACATCGTGCTTAACTCAAATGTATAGAGGTTAAATTTTACCATTTATATTGCAAATTCATACTGTTTATACCATGCAGTAAATCTGTTAAATCAATAAAGTCTTATTTATCTATTTAATAAAGACTTGATGTAACGGTTTCACTCGATAAATACTCAATTCGAAGGTAATCAAAGGTAATATCTGAAATTTAATATGATTGTGTACTATGTTTGTCTCTTCGATATAGTTTTATACCATGTACTAATGTAAATATTTAACCCTTCTTATGTATCCCTATTGCAAACCACTTGTTGTACGAATCAGCATATACTATGAAACGTCCACTCAAGATACTGCTTTCCAGAAACCTTTCTACTGCTTCTAAGCACCCTCCAAATGAATTGAAGTATATATGATATTAACCGAGAAACTCTTTTTAAACACAAAAGCAAAATTATCGATTTAAAAACGAATTTACGATAAGATGTACGATTGTATCGATTTCCCTATATAAGTCCGCCTTGTTATCTTGCAATGTGACATGAGAGTTAAGTGAGGAAAAGTTGGTTCTCTGGGTTTTGAAAACCAACAGAATCATGATCATGTTTCATGAAAAACATGGCTCCCCTGATGTTACTGGCGATGAGTAGGGTTGGTCCTTATAAATACAGTCACGATAATGGTTTTAAAGGTATCAGATTCTCGGGTGGGGCAAGTATCTGTCTGTGGAATAGTTATTATCGGCATTAGATCAACCCATTTAGCCACTAGACCGTGTCGGTCTGCTGTGTAGATTACATGGAACTTGATCTGTCTCGGGCGTTAAGCATGCGCAGTGAGCTATTTTCCCATCGTAGGCAGAAACTGTCTGAAGAAATTACTGTTTTCTCCTACAAGTAAGATCAGATGTGCCCATTGCTAGTACATATCGTTGGTCATAAGTCTATATAGCCTAGAAGATAGGAGACCATACTCAATCGATGTTGGTGTTTTTTTTTAAATTTGCAAGACAGAACGACGTGAATCATAAACAACAATCGTCGGTCGTCGTCGGTATGTTTTCGTCGGTTGCAGTCATAGCATTTGTAACGCCAAAACTTATTAACATAAAATATATGTCGCTTCTTCCCTGTGTTGGAGCAGGAGTTAAGACACGTTTTCACAATGGTCTTAAGATGAACCATATTCAAAATCAAAAGCACCGACTAGTCATGCAAGAACATAAACGGAGCAGGAAAACCATAATCATATGCAGAAAATTCAAATATGCCGCTTCTTTCCTGTAATGGAACAGAAGTTAAAACATTTTCCAAGTTTTCCCGATAAAATGTACTCTCATTGTTTTTGATGTCATTAATTTAATTACTCACATTGTTCAAATCAAATCAAATCACATCATCAAATTTAGTACGCTTTGAAATCGGAATAAGACATCACATGCTGTGACATCATCAAATGTATCACATCACAATACAAGGACATCACAAGAAACCACCAACAATCAAATCCATTGGCATTTTTTAAAATTCGAAGTCAGAAAACCTTTACTCTTTTAACAACTGATATGATCGTGTCAGTGGAACTCATTTTCTTGCTATCTTGACGTGACGTCTTAATTGTTTACAAAATATTCACCAAATAACTCAATGACTACATAAAGGGGTGTGTTCACCCTTCAAAAGCTCCCAATAAGAACAGTATCGTTTACCTTGTCTGAAAACACGACCCAACTACAAACAATAGAGTCATGAGTCAGCAAAGAATGTTTAACTATTATGTTGGATTTTTTTCACTTTTAATTTAATGTAACAGTGTCACTGTTAAAGGGACAGTAGCACGTTTTTAGGGGGGTTATACGGTGATGTCAGGAAAATGAAAATTAATGGTTCCAATTGAAAGACAATGTATTTAAACTAAATGGGGCAGTAATAAATCAAATATATAACGTAAAATTTAGCCATGCGATTCCTTTTTCTAACACAAAATGAATTAAAGGTGTTCACACAAAATGGCCGCCAGTGGATTTCATGTGATTCTTCATACTTTGACCTCTGACTATGGATGATTGGTGTGTGTTATGAGATTTTTGACACAATCAAAATAATACATTTAGTTTTAACGATGTTCAATCTATGTATACGTCTGATATGTACTATTATCATACTATTATGGAAAAATGACTATTATTCGTGGCATAAATCGCCAAGTGATTGAACGTGTAGCATGTGTGATACATGGATGAATGAGTCATTTTACCAACTACTTTAAGCTATTTCACTATCCAGTACATATAATTATATTTCATTCACTTAGGTTCATAGATTATTCAACTGAAATGAATTTAGCATTATAGACATTTTAAGCCCTGTACCTTTTGTAAGTTGACACTTCACCATTGCTGATGGGACAATTCAAACCAACGCGACATTTCTTAAATGACTGCATTTAGGTTGATCGTATCGTGAAATTACTTAAATAAGTGTATTTACTGAGATAAACAAATTCAAAGAAAGTCATCTCAATTTGCATATCTTCTACCGAATATTAATGATAAGTTGTCAGCTTAATCAAACACAATTAAAAGAAAACATTTTGTATCATTAAAAATATAATGCATCCATATATTCCTCAGCATTATTGTCATCCCAACTTCTAAAATGCCTCTCAAAGAAGCCATTAAAAATATAGTGTTCACAATTCATAAAAGGTTCTATGCATACGAAAATCTTTAATAATACCACGCAGAAAAGAGAATTCAAACCATGTGAAATATTACCATAATGCATTGAGGGCGTGAGCTAACTATGGTTCACAGAGAAGGCTTCCACTACCTTTGACCTCGACTCAAACAAACATGATATTGTTGGGTTGGACCCCCGGGGGGACTTTAAAACGGGGCATAGATGATTTGGTCGGGTGGTCGGGTGGATTGGGTTCCTGGTGTTGGGTGACTGTCAGACCACGCTTGAAAGAGACAAGGAGTGGTTCGACTCATGCTTTGTTGTTACAAACATCCTACTTTAAACACATTTCGTTTTCTCTCACCATATACATACTGCTTATCAGAAATAGTCAGTAAAATGGTTAACTTATTTGTTGCGTAAACCAACTTCACTTCCCATTCAAAAGTAGACATAAATGAATACGAAGTATCAAAATGAATACAAGTTTGACAGTTTATCATGAATATTAAGAATAATATCCATTACCCATTGATCAAATAAGACAGAGGGATTATTTATTGAAAGTCTCACCTCATAAACAGACTATAAAACAGTATAAGAAATATATTAAATGAGCATTCCTTGAAAGGGATTATGTGATACTATTTACACATAATATAGAGAATAAGTAATAAACATATAAACCATAACATTATGCACCTATTCATTGTAAAGTTGTACGAACAACACGAATTTCTCGATAACAACCTCTTCTTTGTTACAATCAGACTCTAAGCTTTCTCCTTCATCAGGTGAAATACAGAGAAGAACAAAATGAAATACATATATACCAGATTCAGCAAACCATAGAAAATCAACATGAAACATCGGTGAAATAACGTTATCAGAGAGAGTAAAGGAAGGAAGTTGTACAATCGTCTTGTAGGTTTTGAAACCTCAGGCACATTCTCTGCAAAGGTGATGTGTCGGACATGCAGAAGTTCTGCCAGTGTGTATGTACATAACGATAACCTTGTACACCGTTAGCAAAGGTTTATCCTTCAGATAGCGTAGATTATGATGGTCGAAACTTTCCAATTTTTTTATAAATTGTAAGATCAAATTAGTATTTTTTCAAATACAATGAACGTTCCGTCATGTAGTAGCAATACATTCTTGCAATTCTTTGTACAACAAAATGTACAACAAAAACACATAGCACTTGGAAGTGTAAGATATATGCATTGATGACTAGTAAAGAAAACAAATGTACAAGCCGTGAACATTATTTGTACCGTAACGTATTAAAATATTTCAGTGCACGTTCTTCAAATCCGCCGGAAACTATCTTATATCTCCTTGTATATCAGGTTGGTATAAATACAATTCCAGATGCATTGTTTAATCCTCCTGACATGGAATATAGATACTTAAGTATATCTAGTGAACATTTTCTCATAATGTAAAGCAATGTCAGGGTTACCGATGTCCACTCTCTGAGGTCAAAGGTCAAGGTTCGTGTTAATAGAGAGTAGTGACATGTACGTCGTAATAACATAGATCAGAGACACTACATCCTGTCTCAGGGTACGAACGTTACGCTAACTCCACTAATCTGTACCCTGGGCTCGGAAGCTAGATTCGCTCGCGCGGGCCGACTTGAGAGATAGCCAATCAAATGATTTTCTCGCCAACTTTTTGATAACATTTCACGAGAAAATGAGTTGATTGGCTAATTTACCAAGTCGAGCCGCGCGAGCGAATCTAGCTTCTGAGCCCAGGGTACAGATAAGTGGAGTTAGCGTAACGTTCGTACCCTGAGACAAGATGGAGACACTACGAATAAACGGTTATATGCACATGATTCAATATAAAACTTAAGTCAAAATGTATTATTGTCCACTGAATTTTGGCTTTCTGGATGTGCCAATGGCTCACATAACTTATAACAGAAACGAACAAGAGATAAAAGCAGCTCTCAGTGCACGTGGACTGAACATGTACTTTTGACACACTCAGGTCAAGTCTCCTCAAATTGGTCAATGTCGCCAACAAAAGGATAATATCAGAAGATTTTATCACATATTATGTCTGACCAAGAGGCTTGAAAATACATCTCGCGCCCCATTGCTTTTCGCTGGTCGTGTCCCGTGTCAACTCTCTTCTCATTGTATGTTGACAATTCTATTGTTGATTTCAGTGTAATTCTAAAATGATTAAAATTGGCTTAAATCATAATCGTTATTGAGGTCAGAAGAGGTCAGACGTATGAATTAGGCGAAAAAATATGTTGATGTTTCCTTTTTCTTCACCAAATACACACTTGATATAGTTCATGCACAGGTATTTTAACCTCTTACAAGCTACATCCGCTCTTCTTAAAGTCCCCTAAGAATATACAATATATATAATATATATAAAAAAGGCGGTCGTCGAGATTACTTACTAAGAGGCATATTGCAGTGTCTTAAATACCAGGGCATAGATTTTCGTAGCTCTCTTAGTACTAAGGTGGTCGTAAGTACCATACATTAACATTGGCCTATGACTATCTTAGCACTAAGATAACTTCGAAAATCTAGGCCCAGGTTCTAGATTATCAAGCTCTGCTAGTACTAAGAAAGTGGTAAGTACCATCAATTACATTGGCCTACGACTGTCTTAACGCTCAGAGAGCTTCGGAAATCAAGACCCTATGTTCGTAGAAAGGCTTGGAAAGGGCGGACAGATGGCAGTATAAGAGGGTGTGTGAATTGATCACTGATGATGAGTGTAATGTTTTTGTATTACCCGAGAAAAAGCGAGAGTTTTACAGAACTTTGCAATGAGTTTCGTACACGTCATATGACAAAAGGATAATATTTTTTTCATTACCACTTCTATTCCATTTTATTCTCTTAAAGATATCTCTAGAAAAGTGCCTGCTTCCATTTCCACGGCCCATTGTAGTGACGTCAACAATAATGACGTCAAAGGCGTAAATATACTACAATAATCGTTGCCAGGCAAACGGGATATGTGTATGAGGTTTTCATATTAAATTCTTTAGTTTTTTCCATTGCTTCTTGAGAAGACAATTTGAGAGATGTATTCAAATGTCTATTCAGCGATCGTGGAGTCATTTACATTTCACAACTAAAAAACTCCGATACAGCTGTCGTGCTTATTTGAAATAAAAACTTTTAGATAAGTTATTTAATTTACATGAATAGATTGTAAAATAGTACGTTATAATAAGGGTATAAGAATTTGTCTCGTATTTAAATATGTTTGTAGTTTTTACCACAACACCGTCTTATTGAAGAAATTATCTCCACTCGATCTAAAAGAAGGCAGAAGATAACTACCGTAAATAAATCAGGTCATAAAACCAGACAGGTCATCCCCCATATGAAAAGTATTATAACGTTTCGTTAATTATGCATATCAAAATAGATTGAAACCTTACAATCAGTCCCTTGTGTCTTCCCATAAAGCAAAATTTAACGAAGAGTACGTCAACTTTTAGACTTCAAGAATATAGATACAGTTACAACAGTCCATAACGTAGTACTAGAATTGAATGTTAGAGAAAAATTGGACCAAAAGGAACCCTACTAAAAACATCCGGTATTCGAAGTAGACTTTGGCGTTTGGATAATCTTTCTACGAATACTAACAATGAGCGTCGCACAGCCATCAACCTATTTTTAATATTCACGTTCGATAAAGATGCTTTATGTAGCATTGCCAATCGGGACGGTCACGTGTATAATATATAAATGTTCATCGTGACTTCCTAGTTGTGTTAGTGCGGAATGACGCAGTGGTTAGCGAGTCCGGCTTCGGTTCAAGAGGTCCGGGGTTTGAACTTTGTCTGCAGTAGAGAACTCTTCTACACGCAGTATGGTTTGGGTGCAATGCTACACTGAATTTCAGCGAAGTACAACCCATGGTTCGCTTGTTATAAGTGAAATACTCTTGAAAGCGACATTAGACCCCATACCATCTCACCTCGACTCCCATTTGTGTTGACACGTGCAGTTCTTTCCTTGCAAGCATGACTCGGTTTTATAGGGGCAGTTTTAGGGGGAGTATAAGGTGATGTCAGGAAAATGAAAATAAATGGTTCCAATTGAAAGACAATGTATTTAAACTAAATGAAGCAGTAATAATTCAACTATATAACGTAAAGTTTAGCCATGCGACTCCTTTTCCTTACACAAAATGAATTAAAGGTGTTCACAAAAAATGGCCGCCAATGGATTTTACGTGAATCCGCATACTTTGTCCCCTGACTATGGGTGATTGGCTTGTGTAATGAGATTGTTGACACTGTCAATATAATTCATTTAGCATTAACATACAAGTATAAGTGAAATATTTAAAATATGAAATTATCAAAAAACGTGCTACTGCCCCTTTAAAGCAAAAAAATAAGCAGAGGGCTTTTTCATAATTCTTAATCGCTTAAATGACGTTTGCTTTTGCAAAGTCTAGCCTTACTTTCATAATGCCCCCTTTGTGCTAAGGGCACCTTAGACATAGTTATCATTAAATTATGATCACCTTAGTCTATGGGACTTCTGTACAAACAGGTTAAGGTTGCAATGTCAACTATTCAACATTAAAAACTTTGAAAGTTGACTTTATAGTCATATAAATAATAACATTTTCCGATGTTTAAAAAGTAGATCAGAAAATCAGAAAGTGATATCAGATCGTGAGAATTCACCATAAACCCAATGGGGAAAAACGAAAAATGTTTTACTTGTTATTGTTGCTTTTCACTTAATCTGAATTGACAAGTTAAAGTCAATTGTTTAATATTCAACTTACTGATAAATTAGATGTCTTGGATATATCAAACGCCAGGATTATAGTTGGTATATAAATTGACACTGTTGTGTTCATTCTCATGATTTGTTACACACATATTTATGAAATTATCAAGACCGTGTTTTTATTGCACTAACTGCAGCGCTGCATAATTCATTAATACCAGTGGCGCATCCAGGGGGTCCGGAACCTCCCCCTTTTTGTAAATCAGTAATAGATTCAAGTCAATAAAAGATAAAAATAACAATCCCACCCCGACCCCCCACCCCGTTTGACAATTTCTAACCCCAACTCCAACCCCCCCTCCTGGATCCGCAACTAAATACTTCCCAATGATTTTATCTTTAGGTAAAATCGCAGATCTGAAACTTTTCTGAAAGGCCTATTATTTCTTATGTATGGTACTATTGTTGTTATCATATAACCTGTGTGGTCAAAGACATTGCATTCCTTGATAACCAAGGATAAATAAAAACGTATATACAGATTTTCAAAACCGTTGTCAATCAAATACACAGAAAACTATTACATTTTAAAGAGACACGCTATATTGAAAGTCAATGTATTTTATTCTAAATATATACAACTATGTACGTTAAAGTAGATTGTTGCTGTATCAAAGATCATTCAAAACATAAAATGAGTTTTAGACAACTCAAAGGGCTGATTTATTGCAAGGGCACCTTATTGCAAGAGGATATGTCCGAGATAAGAGATATCAAGGACTAAAGTGTTGCTGGTTAGGGTAACATGTTTGTGGACGTGCTTGTATATTAACGCATAAAGCTTTTTCGAGATGTACAACAGCCAATGCAATGTGAACACAACTGTCATCTCAGAATTCATGGAGGTTTATCAGACAAAGTGAGCGTCTGCTTAACAACTGAGTTTAAAGTTCCTGAGGCAAGGGCGTAAATAATTTTGCAGAATCCCTAAATGCAAGCCTTCATTTTGACCAATGACCTCAGTTGAGGTACTTGCAAGGAATTGCAGTTGGAAAGCTAGTTTTTATATTTATCATGCACAAGTGCACACATTACTTTTACTCCATGTAGAATGTCATATGACAGTGTCGATTTGTGGTAACTAATGGGAAACAATATTGAATCTTAAATATTTTCCTGTATCATATAAATTCGTTGGAAAGGATTTCAAATGGAAGAAATTTCGGGTTAAATATTTATTTCCCACTGAAAGGTTGTATAGAAAAATATGTCAATCAATAACAATAATCCTCAGTTTGATAGGCAACGCTGTTATGCACAAAAGTGTTTGCTTTATCCTAATCCTAATCGATGAAAGCAATGTTTTCTGGCGATAAGCGGTATTCAAGTATATGTTGCAGTTACGTTATCACTAACCTGTTGCGATGTACAAAAAGGGAGATAACTCTTGCGATGTATAAGAAGGGAGATAACTCTTGCGATGTATAAAAAGGGAGATAAGTCTAATTTAGAAGATTTCTTGCCATGTTTGTAAAAAGCGTCTACAACCACAAAATGGTTGCCCATAATGGTAAGTCAAGCAGAGTCGACAAAGACAAAGATTAAGAAAAAAAAACACACTAAAAAACACAAACAAAAACAAAAACAAAGACAAAGACAGAAAACTCACAACGTATTTTACCCAAACCCGCTATGGTTCTCGAGTTACAAAAATGATAATCTGGTAATAGTAATAAAGTAATCGGATTTTTACCTGTTTTTAAATGCATCAGAATGCACCAAATTAGAGCTAAACAACGAAGAGCTGCTAAACAAAGTTTGTTACACTGCTAATAAGTTCCTCTGTAAAATCATTATTTTTGAAAATACTTTTATCGTAACAAAACACTTTACAGAATCAATATAACAATACTTTGTCATGTACACTACATACACAAGGTACCATATGTGGTATGCCACAGACAAATCTGGCATTACCCAAAAGAAACAGGGGTCTTGATGATTAAAAATGAGATTTTTCATATTTCTTGAGAATTAAATCGTTCCTTAATCTCCTTAGTTGGACCTTTTTGCCTAAAAATAGTTGAAAAAAAATCGAAATTATGAAAACTCCTAATAACATGATATTCGTTTTGTAAGCCATCTGACAAACCTTTGTTCACTATCTCTTATTATAAGACGAACCAAGAGTGATATCATGAGCAGATGTGCAACTGCTTCCAAACAACGTTTCGTCTTCTACTTTAAAGGGGCAGGAACAGGTTTTTTGATAATATTATATTTCAAAATTTTCACTGAAAATTGTACGCTAATGCTAATTGTATTATTTTGATAGTGTCAAAATGTCATAACACAAACCAATTGTCCATAGTCAGAGAACAAAATATGAAGATTCACCTAAAATGCTTTTGCGAACACCTTTAATTCATTTTGTGCAAGCAAAAGGAATCACATTGCTAAACTTACATTATATATCTGACTCATTACTGCTCCATTTAGTTTAAATGCATTGTCTTTCAATTGGAACCATTAATTTTCATATTCCTGACATCACCTTATATTCCCCCTGAAAACGTGCTACTGCCCCTTTACAGTTTAAAGGTTTAAACTGTGGACAATTCATATTTATTCACTATTCAATTGGATATTCATTATGATCAAAACAACACATACCATCAAACCATACTCGTGATTCCAGAAGAAAACCGGTGTTAAAATATGCACAAACAGTAAAAGCATGTTCAACATGAATGATAAAAGGATATTACACTGACTGACTTTGAATAAAGATTTTTTTACTCGAAATTGACTAAGCGAAATACGTTATCAGTGCAATTCATATTTCGAAATAAAGAGTGTTATCTATTTCGTGCACTCAAACTCAAGGACGATCAGCGTTTCATTGCTAACGTGCATAACTTGACAACAGTACAACATAAGGGATTAAGTTGTACGATTGAAAAAGAAGCTCTCTACCCAACACGGAAGTCACTTAAATTTTAATACAACCCACTTAAATTTTAATACAACCGCCATAGGGCAAAGATCATGTTTTATGTAATGCAATATTTAAGGAAAGAAATTATTATATCGAAACCTCGAACAGCTCTACGTGAAAACATCCACTTGTACAGCGTATTCAAGATAAACGAAAAGGTTCATGTCAAATATGACAATTGCTGAATTGCTGATTTCAAGATTATTTAACCATTTATTTATGAAGTGGTAGTAATGGCAGTTGTGATACTTGATAATAGTAGTTTGAATGTAGTAAGAGCATGTAGTGCATTAGTACAATATAATGTTCATAGGTGTTCTTATGTTAAATGCAGAAACAGAGTGGGAATCGTTCTTACGCAAAAACTTAGAAGTAAGAATGAATTTTTTAAATTTGTTTGTTTAATTCATTTTGTGTTAAGTCTTGGGATTAAGCAATTCATGTCCTAGCAGTAGTAGTGGTACAAAACAATGTTTAATTTGAGTGAATGCTAAAGATTTCGTTTAACATAAATATGATATCATAAGTGTTTAATTGTATACAGAAACCACTAACTGAGATATCATGTTATATGAACCAAAATGAACAAACGATCTATTAATTCCCAATGAAGGCTAAGAGCTGAACATGTAAGATGATTAAAAATACATCTCCCGACGTCACCATGAAAATTCACTTCAAATTGAAGTTTGCATATTTACGTGTATCTGGTCACGTTTTTGTCTCGGAATACATTACACTCCTTCAAGGTCAATCTCGAGAGACACTCCTACTGTATAAGCCTTTACCACAGCTTGTGTTGACAGCAGCTATCGGCACTTCGAACAGATTGTTTAAAGTAAACATAACTTCGAATTTACTGTCCAATACTTAAGTCGTTATCGTATTTTAAAATAATCTCCTTTACACGAAGACGGGTTGAAGAGCTTTAAGTAATAATCGTTATATATCGTTGCTATTTGCGTCATTACAGTACTTATGTTAATGCCTCGGATTTTACTGTACACTGAAATTTGTTTTAATATACACAGTGCAATTTATGTTCTCTGAACTCATTTAACTTCCACTTTTTTACGTTGATTAAAGGGGTCTTGAATACGTTTTTACTTGAGGCTTACAGTTAATTGTCATCATGTCATCTGGTCATCAACATGAATCTATGATAAGTACTATATATCTAGTGTTTACCCTAATAAGGATCTCGAAATGACCTTCGGTACAAAGATTCAACCTCGACGAAGCCTAAACTAAATCATACCTTACACAACCGAGTCATATCTCTATCTTCATATGGGCTGGTGAAGATATTTGAAAAGGCTATAAATTAAAGCATTAAACTTTATGACAAAATAGCATGCTGACATGACGAAACAATTGACAAGATGACATAGTAAACGTTATATCTATATAAAAGGCTTATAGACGTGCAAGATCGCGTCAGCTGTAACAATGTGTATCGGAGAAGAGAATGGGGAAATGTGAGTAGGAAGCAGACCACATGGGCAATGAAAGCACTGTTTATATGGCTTTCCTCGAGAAGTTGTTGGTAATAAATTACAAGGTGTATCTCATGTTACTTACGTTCGTGCGTACGTATTTTTTTGGCCATATGAATACAGCATAAAGTTTTATATCGAAATGTTTCGTTTTATGAAGAATTTGAATATATTATTGTAGTTAAAGGTAAAGAACGAAAAAAGGGAAGAACATGGGATGGATTGGAAAGAAAGGGGAATGATGATGATGACAAGGGGTAGACGAACGGTGGGTGGGATGGGCAGATTGCGAAGGTACCGCTAGAGCAGAATGGGGAAGGGGTAGAGAGAAGAGGTAAGGTAAGGTTGGAGAAAGCTATGTTAAAGGCAGAGACAGGATAGTGAAATATGTAGAAAGAGGAGAGAAGAGTAGATAGAAAACTGGGAGAGTTAAACGATCAAAGGAAAGAAGGATAGAGCAGATTGAAGAAAAAGATGAATATGGTAACTGAGGGTAAAGAGTGGGGAGAATTTTGGAGAAGGCGGGGGTTGGAAGATATTAGAGGAGAAAGGAGAGAGGAAAAGAAAGGGGAGGTAGGGGAGAGAGGAAGTTAGAGAGGAAGAGATGGGGTAGAGAAGAGAAGAAGATGAGAGAGGAAGAGAAACGGGAGACACGAGAGAGGAAGAGAAAATTGGAGAGGAAGCGGGAAGGGGAGGGGGGGCTTGTTAGAGGAGTGAGAAGATAAGAGAGGAAGAGATTGGGGGGGGGGAGGAGCGAGGTAGATATGAGAGACTGAGATGGGAGGTAGAGGAGAGAGGAAGTTAAGAGATGAAGAGAAGGGATGGGGAAGAGAAGAAGATGAGAGAGGAAGATTAAGGGAATCAGGAGAGTAGAGAAGAGAAAATGGAAGGGTAAGCGGGGGTTGGGGGTAGAGGAGAGAGGAGATGAAAGAGGAAGATGAAAGAGGAAGAGAAAGGAGGGTTAGGGGGATAGAGGAGAGGAAGTTGTTAAGGTAAGAGATGAGAGGAAGAGGAGAGAGAAGATGAGTGAGGAAGAGGTTATGGAGAGAGGGTAGAGATGGATAGAGGAGAGAGAAGATGAGTGAGGAAGAGGCTGTGGCGAAGGGGTAGAGAGAAGGGGTAGATAGGAGAAGGGGTTAAAGGTCAGACGTCATGCCAGGAGAAAGCCGGTGATCCTCTGGTGTCAGATTCTCTGAGTGGTGATACAAGTATAAAACTATATACGCGTGAAGTTCACAATGCTCGGCATACCATTAAACACATGACCCTTTCTTCTAAACCATCGTAGTAAGTATTGTTCGAAGTCAGTGATGGGTGTTTGTATAAGATTTGTTTCACGGATCGTATTTCACATTGCTCATCTATTATGCATTCTCTCCCCACAGAGGCAACTCAGTCATACCTGAATTAGCCTCTGTTCTATTACGCCAAGATCATGGGGTTCCGGTAGATTGCCCTAGCGGCAACAAATTGTAACTTAAAATATCTCCCTTATTTGCAGCCAATGAAAACACCTTTTGGATATCCATCACATGGGGAGTCTTTAACGGTCGTTTAGTGGCATGGAAAATATTATGTCTACATGTTTATTTTTCATTAACAGTGTGTGAGGGAAACAATTTGAAAATTAGATATGGATAGGGTTTTTCATTAGATAGAAACTGTTTTATAATTGTGTAAATTATCATTTGTTTTATGATAGATTTTACTTTACTAATCAACCAAATAATAATTAATGAAAAGGTAAAACACGTAGTTTGTAATAGGAAGAATTACCTCCCCTGGATGTTAATTTTTAACGAAAGCTTTGACAAACCACACGGAGATGGCCGAGGTTTTGCGAATGACCACCTTTGAAACGGCGTCGCTGATTGCACAACTAACTTCGATTGCCTCCAATCAGATTTCTACCTTTCTATCCCGTGTATTAGCCGTAATATAACAGAGGCTAATTCAGGTATGACTGAGTTGCCTCTGTGGGGAGAGAATGCTATTATGAGGCAAAAGGCAAACTCGGAAAGGGTTTACCGTGGTTAATGATAGGGAATTTACTTAAGACGAAATGTAATTTGTTCAATTTTTTGACAATCGTGAAAGTGTTGATATCAGGAATCATGACTATTATGAAACTTATCATAAATAAATAATGATAATATGCCAATTTAAAGAAGGTGAAAAGAATGTCTCCTGAAACTGCAAGGTTCTATAGCAATAAACTCATTATTTAACATATATATGTGTTGCTAATTATTTTTATAATTCAACTATGCCTACAAAACAACCAACAAAACGTTTAACATAAATGGCATAATCATAATTTTCAACCTAAATATTCAGAATTCCACAATTTCCACACCCAAATCGTGACACTAAAACTCATGGAAATTCCTTTTTGTCTACAATCTTCTACTACAACAACAGCAGATAAATTGCATGAATAAACGCATCAACCACCAACTAAGCTAATACGCGTTTAAAACAACGAGCCATGTCTCCGTTACTATGTTACGCATAAATAACCACCCACATAATAGATCTGTGTAAAACAAAATGCTGTTAACGTCTCCGGGTTCTTGAGTGCGAAGAGAAATTATATATGTAAGCGAGAAGCCTAAGATAGAAGCTGGACATTGCTAGTCACGAGATTCGTGATAATGAGAAATAAGCGGATATTGCAGTAAGATTTTTCCTCGCTTGAGTAATTAGACTACTTGTAGATCGTGATATGAGTTATGAGTTTTAATAATTAGCTCCCGAATCAGACCAATTCTCACGTCCATACAGCACGCGTGTGAATGAATTGACGTAATAACTGCCGGGGATCATTCATTTGTTGGACTTAAAACGACATTTACATCTGCCAGACTGCGTGCTATCATGTAAATGACTTCAATTTTATTACACAGTGTTCACATTAAAGTTTTCCTTAAATTAAGAACGCGTGATGCAAATCAAAAATGCAATTTAAATATATCTAATTTTCCACATAACACGTTTTTACAGAAATCTTCTCTTCATTTTGACATATATTCATACTGAGAATGCTGTGTTGTCACTTCAACCTTTTTGCCTTTTGTATACGGAAATGCAATTACATTTATAAAGATTATATTTTCAAACTAAGTCTGTATCATATACCTTTAACCAAGGTCAGACACGCGGGGTAAGTTGTCCTATGAATCTACCCTAATCTTGGCAATATCCGATTTCCTTGAAGCGATTTGCATGGGCAAGTCGCCTCTATGTCAGGAAACTCGAGGTCACGTGACTGTCACGCCCATATAAGGAACCGGTACGATTCAAGGAATGTGGGTTAGGTGCCTTGGGATGACCTCATTTGTTCTCGATGAAAAACAATGGTGAATAAACTATTTCATTAACATTTCATAAAACTATAATAAGTTTCTAAAAGGCTGCTTGTGTTGCAATTAAACCTATAATGGAATTGAAATAACCGCTGAATCTGACCGCTGTTTCCGAATTTATTTGATTACGAAATCTCTATCGATCCCTGGTTTACGGTTGCTCCCAGATCGAGGTATGTGTATTCAATATTTTAGTTCGTGCTTTCCAACGTAGGGAATTGAATTTAACATGAGGTAACTCTTTTTTCACAGTCAAATAAAGTTATTTTTCTCATTGTCAAAATTTGAGTGTTAGAAATACATAAAGAGAGTTACTTACTTTGGACGTTACACATATTGCAAATACAACAATTCTAAATAATACAGATATCACAGCTATCGGATATACTAACAGACCATTATTTCATTTTGTTCTCTATATCTGAAATAGTCCAACCTCTGTACTTTTTCCGGGTAAATCATTTTCAGGATTCAAACAAGACCTAAGAATCGGAATGAGCTACTATTAACAGTACTTTACCACCAAGAGTCATTTGAAGTAATCAAAGTTCGGTACTGATTTGACTGTCTATTACAGAAACGTTTAGCTCTGTTTCTGACAACTTCGTTTAACTTTATTTGAAACTTTTTAATAAGATAATCCATTTCAAGTATATATATCCGTTTAAAATTGTAATATACGTGATTAACACCTTGACGTGGTTCTTATATCGTTACAATCGTACCCATTGAGTTGTCTACATATATTAAGATAGTACATACAGTTTTCTGTATGGGAGATATCAATGACACTTCTTCAAGATAATAATCTGACAAGAAACCCCATTTGAATACTCTTTCCTTCGCTAGATTATCTGTTCCATTGATTAGATGTACAGAAGATCCTACAAATGAAATAGGCTCACTGTCCATACATTCCATACAATAGGCAGCCTACTTGTATTACATGCATATAATTCCCCTGTGGCATTGGAAACTTGATGATATTGAATAATTCTGGGAATATTTGTTTCTGTATACACACTTATGAGCAATAAAGAAAAGCTGAATCCTAAATGATTTAATTATTTAGATTCGGCTTTTACATTTTCAAAGTTTCCAAAAATACAAATATATCATTTAATAATAGTAAATTGCTTAGGATGAGCTCACAAATTATGTCATAAAGTTTTGATATCTGGAAGACTCGAACTAAAATAATATGTCTTTATATTTGTTTTATGTCATTATTTTTGAATATGTAGAAGTTGAATAGCTAAAAGTCAAACTTACCTTCTAAATTCATAGTTAATTCCAAATTGTCCAAGGATGTGTAATTAAAACCCCTCACTAAATGTCAGTAAGTAGTTTCCTTGTTAAATCACCCTCTTGTTTCGATACTGACAACAAGCGACTTTCCGTGAGTAAAACAGGAGTTGAATTGAACGGGTGTGATTTAACCTGAGTGCTTTAGTCATTAGGAGTGATTCATCTAGACAGGGGAGGTAACCGCTGGTTGACCTAATCTGATATATATCGTTTTCACAAGGGAGATAATCGTTTCATCATCCGTAGGATAAGCAGGATCCCAAGGGACTGGTTCGTTTACAAGTCGGGAGGGAAGGAAACAAACAGGTCGATGATTGGTTGAAGTGATTGAATCGATGTCTCGAAAACACTCTAATTGTGTCGAGTGATACTCAATCAAATAATAAACTTAAAAGTGAGATCCTAAGTAAGTTTTTAGGTGAACTAATACTAAATTAATTTTGAGCCAGAATAAAGAAAATATAATTTTATTACCAAACTTATTCATATAAAAAAACTTACATAAGCAATTGCTTACATGAGTGTGTATGCTCACTAAAGTAATGTTGATATTCATATGAGATAGATTTTATTTCGGCATTGGAGGCCGCGTGGCCCAGAGTACAAATACAAAATTAGTGTACAATGTATACAGATAATATACATGAACATGTGCATGATGTCTGTGCAACGTTTATATAAGCAAACCCAACCAGGCGATTAGAATAACTAAATTTTCATTTTACATAATTATATTTACGAGGTACTTTACGTTCACTAACAATAGTGTCGATTCTTCCGGGTTCGTATAAAACATGTGCGATCAGTCATTTCCAAGTCGGCTGGATTCCCTCGTGTCGGCTCAATTGGTACAGTATTCCTACACTGATAATTCTTTTCCAAATGAGTGGTTAACCGAATGATCCTTGTATTGTCCTATTCTTTTTAAGCATGAATCTGTTAGGAGACGTTGACCTCGACACTTTCTATACTGGGTGACCATGTAAATTGCATAATGCATATATGTGGTATCGGGGGAAAATATGAAACTTTTATCAGTTCAACAAATTCGATAAATGTTGGCACATACATTGTTTCAATACTGATGTTTATGAATATGAAAGTCAATATTCTGTCAGTCCCCTTTCTCTCTTGATGCACTGTTCGATCCGTCGCTCCATCGATCATGGATTAACAAACTCAACTAAGAAAGAAGCAACCATTTTCGTCCAATAGCAAAGATAAAATTAATTCTTGTTATATGAATCACGCGTGGATATTTATCATCCTGACTGATGTGACGTATACCTAATAGAAACGCTTATTCCATATACATTATAATTATGTCCTTGTCAAGGGAATCTAAGGAACTTGTGTATGTTGTCAAAAGAATACTTTATATATGAGCGCATGGTTGTTTTCTAGTATTTTATTTAACACTCACTTAATTTCTTCTTGACTATTTGAATTAAATACTTTAAGTGATGCAGCTATGTTGAGATTTGATGTGAGTAAGAAACTCACGTCACAGTCTCGCCTATGGGGATTTCTTGTTTGTACATGTATGTGTTACTATATCTTGATAAAAGCATTTACGCATGTGGGTATGAAGAAATAGTCAAACAAATAGTTTTCTTTTGAGGTGCAAAGCTGCGAATGTATCTAACATTCATACGTAAGTTAACACTGGAAGACTTATTAACATGTGATGCCTCTTTGAGAACAGATTGCCAAACAATAGCGTCATTTGCGAAACTTTGCAAATCATCAATCAATGCAAATTGTTGCCTCCTACTGTTGATTTGATCATTAAGCACAACGCTAGCTAAGGGAGACCAGGGCAAAGCGCGCCCCCTAACATATAAGTGCGTCTAGTGGGCACCCCGACATGTACCGAATGCAACTTGCACATTATCTCTAATACTTATCAGATAGACTCTTACATGGCACATGCTTTCTTAATCAACCATTTCGGCATAAGGATATATTTACGTAAATACATTTTAACTGAGGGGGCGCGCTTTGCCCTGTAGTTTGGGGCAAAGTGCCCAATCCCCTGGGCGCTTTGCCCCATTCGAAAAACAACACAGAATGTAATAGATATTACACACCAATAATCAGCCAATACAAATGAATAAGCTATCATCTTGATAATGCAAGGCAACTATAGAACCCATATGAAGGATAGAATTAACATAAAAGTTGGCAATGTATGCAAGGATGAGCAAAATACCTACATGTTCAACATTCCCAATGACCAAATATCGTTATGGTTGGTACATGTACATTTCTTTGAACTACGAAAGTGTTAATAAATGAGGTTATTGAATATCAAAACCAGTAAAAATAGAATATAAGATGAATTGAATTGGTTATATGGACGAATTAAAGAATTCATACAACTATTTTGTGTCGGACTTGGCAGAACGGCATAAATTGCCTATCGTTTAGGATTGAACAGTAATATACAATGAATTATATATTCATGATTTAAAAAACAACAGAAAAATATGTTTTGGTAACTGTTACTTGTCGTCAATCTTTAGCAAAACAAAACCCTTTAAGTAAAATCATGGGATATGTTCATGTTTATATAAAAAAAGCAGAATGCTGATATGAAAGTTTACATTTACATTATTTGCTAAAGAAATGTAAAATAATAACTTTAACACCAATATGTTATTACCAAAGAGATATATTTAATAACAAACGGGACAAAGCGCTCCCCTCGGCTCGTTTTACCCCATTAAGGATAGCTTTTGTTATGTACATCACAGAAAATAAATTAAAGCAAGTAACTACAAATTTCATTATTCAATGAATTAATGATACCAATTCATGTTACATGTGCACGAGATATCAATGTTCCGTTTTGTATTTTTATGAAATATTTGAATTTGAGACATATCCGTTCCTTATAGTAAAAACGCGTTTTTGAATATTTGAAATTTTGCGTCCACAACTCAGGCAAATGATTCCAGCGTTGGTCACGACGCTTCATTACTGTTACTTTCATTCGTTGGTAATGACAAATTACTCCATTTGTCGATAGGTTTGGAGAAATAACGCGTGGTCACTTTGCCCCGGGGGCGCGCTTTGCCCTGGTCTCCCCTAATTCCATGATTATAAACTAACAAATCAAACAAAAAGTTCCTGACTAAGTTTATCATTGTTTAAAATAACTTTAAAAGAACCCTCAACAATATTTAATATAAAGCTGAGGTATCTAGAATTGCCAATATTTTTTAAGACTTAAGAAAGTTCCTTTAATATATTTTTTCTTAAGGTTCTTGATAACAGAAGAGAGCGTCAAGGTGACAATCGAAGTGTGCCAACTCCCAACACGGTACTAAATAGGACAACAAGGGTGGAAGTCAGTATTAGTTTCTGCTATCAGATGTCAGTTTACCCAGAGGAACCGGGGTGTGGATTAGCATAGAGCAAGGAGCTGAATACCTGTGTTTTATTCTCTCTAACACTCCGACCCGCTTGTTCGATTTTTCTTAGAAAACGATCATAAGGTTGTTACATTGTTTATTGACTTATGAAAATTAAAATGAAATACGATGTCTTCCAATGCTTAAATCTGATCACTGTTTCCGAATTTATTTGATTACGAAATCTCTATCGATCCCTGGTTTACGGGTGCTCCCAGATCTAGGTATGTGTATTCAATATTTTAGTTCGTGCTTTCCAAAGTAGGAACATTTCACCTGGAAGCTTAAATATGGATGGTGATAAAGCAGTGGTGTCGCGTATTAGTGGCATACGTTTCAACAAATGCTTGACTTTTTGCATATGATTTAATACTTCATGTAAACCGATGCACGGTCACGTTCAATCTACATGTTAGGATATGGAAGATATAAGATATACAAATATGAATGCACATGCAGACCTGACAACCTGTGTCTTATACAATGCACAAATGCAAGCTGCATATCGCATGGATCACTGATCCAATGTACATTGAATAAACCAGGGAAGTATAATACATCCCTGAAAACTATTCCTTGTGTTGATGTCAAATACTACAAAAGGGGTTCAAATTAATAAAAACACAAATTCTTTTCAAGATTAGATGACATTTTCCTTGAAATCCTTTGACAGGTCCTATAGACCAAGAAATGTAAAAAAATAAGACTAGTTTTAGACAAGAGCATTCAAGCTTATCGAATCGGATGAGGCCTGTTATTGTTTCCTTTACAACATGAAGATAAGGGTTCTGAGTTAAGATAGCTATCGCAACTAGACATATTCTGTCTCGCTTCACTTTCAATTTAAGTCTTACAAGATACAAGAATGGTTTGTCTGCAATGAAACTTCTTTTCGGTCTGTGCACGGAATTCCAGCTCTGACGTTGCAAATTTTTATAATGTAACATTTACAAATTTACATTTTTATAGAATTTCAGGGGTTTTACATAATATGTCTTTCAGTTACACTCACATCAAATCAATGTAGAAATCGGAAGGAATTTGTGTCAACTAGTTAGTGGTTTTGTCATGAGATAGATAAATTATTCCAATTTTTGCGACCCTCGTCGTCTTGTTCTTATGAAAGTGTAAATTGAGTTTAAAGTCAACTCGCTTTAGGCATTACTTACATTTGTTACGCAATCTCCTATTTAATAAACGTACTTGTCAGTTTTGAAACTTGAATATGTATTTTACAATATGAGACGCAATGACATTGTTCATCTGTCATTATTAAGGTTGTCATGTGAGAACTGATTGATTAAAAAGGTACTTTTATTTTTATACTTACATTAATTATTCTTAGATGGATAGATGTGGGGTTGTTAGCGTGAAAATATATAACACAGAATAAAAAGCACCAGCTGTTAACGGGGAATGGTTTATGACCATATGCTTCTGCGTTTGACAGACATTTCGTAAGAGATTGATTTCCTTAAGTACATGGTTTATATCAAATGTCTTTACCAGTTTTAAACTTGTCAACAATCTGTTTATGCGCACTAGAATAGCTTTAAACATTCATGGAATTCAAGAGACCACTCTCGTACAACGTAAGGCATGACTTCACTAAACAAACCCTTGACAATCGAATATCTATTTCCTCGTATACTTTGTCTTATATAGCGTCTATTTCAGGTATATCCATATAAGGATCAACGAATCAGCGTTAAGAAGATGAACCCGGATGAGGGGGGCGTGGCGGGTGTTGTTCTTTGAATCATTGTAGTGTCACGGAGGAGTTCTTATTACTCAACTTTGTTGTAAAACATGGATTATTTTCAAAGTAAATTGATAAATGAGGTAATCGATTTTCAGTACAACGGCTTTTCATGACTGTATTGTATTGACTGGTAGTAAAGATTAGGACAATATTAAATCAACTACGCCATTCTAAAGATGTTGCCGTTTTAAAATATTGTTTTTGGACCTGCGTTATAACGTTTGCTCATTTATTGTTTATTATTTATAAAATTATTATTATTCACGTGCCTTGTATTGAATGAAACGATTAAATGTAAGTTCAATAATAACCTGCCTTATAACGTTTGCGCATTTATTGTTTATTATTTATAAAATTATAATTATTCACATGCCTTGTATTGAATGAAATGGCTACATTAAAGTTCAATAATAGTATTAAGGAGTTAGTCGTTAACTATATCAAATCCAAATACTTTGTATTCTGATTTACAACGATCTGAACATTTCATGGTAACTTTTGATTTAAGCAATTGGTTAACCTTGCATTGTCTATGTGTGTAGAAATAGATTTTATACAACTTAGCGTTACCACACGCAATAAGGCAAATAAGGCTTTCAAATATTCGTTCAAGCAATATGGTCCTCAAATGCTCTACGTTCCTTTTATACAACTGTGAACCTTACAAAGGCGGACACACATCATATATTGTTAAATATAACCATGCGAATTACGTATGACAGAGAATCGGGCAAGCCCTGTAAAGACATGTGTTTTGGAAAAGAAAGTAAACGATTTCACCGAATATTAAAAATGACGAGTGACAAAATTTGAAATTCAGGAACTCAACAATAATGCATTGTATATAACCGTCCAGGTGTCGGGAATGTTCAAAGGTACACAATTGAGGTTTTACTCTCTTATCAAACAACTAAGTAACGAAACAATGCGTTACATTATGGATCGACAATCTCAAATCAGCAGGTCGCAGTTATACGGGCGATCTAAACCTCAAATGTTTTAAATTGTTCAAGGGGACATTTAATCTGTTAAACCGTGTCCCACTTTAAAATAGCCCATTCACCTAGAAGAGCAACAAAATCCCTATACACTTGGCCGACATGTGAATGAAGGAGGATTACCAACAGGGGTGACCTGGTGTCATCGATATCTAGAGGTACCTCGCTTACTGGTGTTTCCGATGGTTAAATGATTTATCCGTCACCCCCGGATAATATGATATCTCCCCACCTTCTCTAGATGTCGTTCTTAGCGGTGGATCGCAATCATAGAGCACTCTAAAACTACAAAACTACAACCTCCCCAAACCCTCTACAGATACCACCGACAGCGTCCAAACTTTTCTCAACTTTTGGTTTAGGAAGCTTCCGTAAGTTCTTAACACCTCAATTTTTAAAATGCAAGCTAAGACAGTCATAGAAAATTTTAATCAGGACAATGAGTTTTCAAATGGTGTTTCCGATGGTTATATGATTTCCCCTTGGGTAATCTCCCTACCCTCTCCAGATGTCTTTCTTAGCGGTGGATCCCGATCGTACAGGAGCACCCTAAAACTACACCACCCACCGGCTCCCTGGGTGACCTGGTATGACCCCCCTCTCTCCAGCTACCGTCACGACACTACGCCCGATGGTTATATGATCTCCTGACAATAATAATAATAAATAATAAAAGTAGTTTATTACTGTGTCTTAAGATACAGCTCCGGGCCATTTCTGGCCGAAAAGACACCATAATATATATTTACAAACATGAATATCAATAATTAAATATTTAATATTCAGAGTCTAAAGGACACATCCATATATAACATTTTCATCCATTCATACCACAAATTTCAAGCACACATAATTTAAAAACATAATAGAAAGGGTATATAAAAGATGTTAAGATAAATATTGCATTAAAATCACATTCAAATTCATTAAGAAAGTTTTTTGGAGAACATACGTTGGAGAGATTTAGCAAGTTCATATTGGATATCATCGCTTGTCATCAACCAGTAGAATTTGTCATATAAATTGAAGTCAGTAAATCCAGGATTTAGATGTTTACATTTATAGAATAATGTATTGCGGATATCAGAGTAGAAGTTACACTGCATCAGGAAGTGAATCTCGTCTTCTACTGCGTGGTCATCACACAGTGTACATAGTCTATCTTGGAGGGGGATAACAGGCTTGGCATAACGTCCTTTCTCGATGTTAAGGGGCAGGCTTCCACTGCGAAAAGATGACATCAGACTTCTTTGATGTCTTGTTATATTTATCTGTGTATAGTGACATGTACTTATTTCTTGTTTGTAAAGTCTATATGTTCTGAGTTTATTTCCGTTAGGCTTATTATTGTCATTAAATAGGTCATGGTGCCATTGTTCACGATCTGTATTGTCCAATATATCTAGGGCTTTGTGCAACAGTTCGGTTTTTGTGATGTTTGAGCAAAACACGTTGATTTGTTCCTGTCCATGTAAGTTAAGCTTTTTAATGATGTGTTGAGCTCTGTAATCCCAGGATGATTTTCTTCGGATTGACCATGTGTGCAAAGCAGCACATAATGTGTCCTGTCCTGCTGTCACCATCTTATGAAAATAACGTATGACTTCAATCTTTATTTTGGAGTCAGAACTTCTCCATCCCAAATCACCTCTCACAGCTAATGTGGCTGTGTTTTTCCTAACTCCAAGAAAAAATCGTCCTGCTTTATTCTGAATTTGTCCGATTTCTTTATATTGATTTAATCCCCAAATGCTGGCACTGTAGTTGATTATGGGTTGGACGTAACTATCATATAGCTTGGTGAACACATCAAGACTGAAACCTCCAAGGGAATTGAACTTTGCCATAATAACACCAAGAGCTCTATTAGCTGACTTACACACTTCTTTCACAGTTTTCCTATAATCACAATGCTCGTTGAGCCACAAACCTAAATATTTATATTCAGAACAATATGATATCTCCATATCACCACATGTGAAATTGTGAACAGATCTAGGAGTAGAGATTGGTCTGCAGTGCATAATCTTAGATTTTTCATTATTTACAGTCAGTTTCCACTTTGATGTCCAGGAGTGAAGGCAATCAAGGAGTTGTTGTAGCTTGTTTTCATCAGGAGCTATAAACACGATATCATCCGCATATAATAATAAAGACACATTAATAAGATCGATATCCACCCCACAATTTAATTTGCATAGTTCGCTGGCGAGGTCATCTATGAACATAGAAAAGAGAGTAGGAGAAATACAACAACCCTGTTTTACACCAATGTTCACATCGAACCAGTTGGTCTTCTCTGTATTAACTTTCACACAACATTTAACATCTTGATAAAGGGACTGTATTGCTGATAAAAATTGTCCTTGTATTTTAAAGCGATTTGTCATCTTTAGCCAAAGTAACTGTCGTTGAACTGAGTCGAATGCCTTCTTAATGTCGATGAAGCACAAGTAGGTGGAGAGTTTTGATATCTTTCTGTTATAGACAATCTTAGTTAATGAATGTAGATGGTCCTGACATGACCTGCCTTTCCTGAAGCCATTTTGTAGATCGGTAAGAAGCTGTTCTTGTTCCAGCCAGTTACTTAATCTTGTGTTTAAGACTTTTGCATATATTTTATAAGGAACTGAGAGAAGGGTTATTCCTCTGTAGTTAGAAGGGATTCGTGGATCTCCTGACTTTGGTATGGGTGTTATTATTCCTTTTTGCCATATTTTTGGAACAAGGCCTGACCTGAACATGATATTAAACAGTCCGTGTAAGGTATTTATAGCATTACTATTCTTCAACACTTCAGCTTGGAGTTCATCAATCCCTGGGGCTTTGTTTAATTTCATATCCTGTACAGCTTTGAATACCTCCAGCTTTGAAATAGGTTCATTTAATATTTCACTGTTTAAAGTTGTATTGATAGGTTCACAGAAATTGCTGTTTTCACTGGGTTGAACTTGTGTTTGAGTATTGACATTTTGTGGGTTGAATAAATCGCTGAAATCTTGCTTCCATCGTTCCATGACAGCGTTGTGATCTGAAGTAACATTGCCATGCTGGTCTATGACTTCATTGGGGATAAGTACCTTTCTTTCATTTTGAATACCTAGCTTTCCTATGTTTCTCCAAAATATGTTTGGGTTCCCAAGAGAATCACTCAGTCGTTCCTGTTTTTCCTTTTGAAAAGTTCTTTTATGTCTTCTGTGAAGCTTATCGAAGTATTTTCTGGCTTGACAGAAATCAGATCTTAGAGTTTTGTTTGTTGAACAGTTTTTCTTACTTTTTATCCAAATCCTTTCCTTTTCACAGGTATCACTCCATGCATGTTGCAATTCATCACACCAGTATGCTTTTCTTCTACTCTTGTGTGTTTTGTTGTTAGTGTTGTTACTGTATATCTTCTTTTGGTTCAGTTTTGATTGCATTTCTTCTGTGACTGCTTCAATTAGAGAATTGTAGTTTATATCCAAATCTTCTTGCTGCACAAGTAATTTCTCAGTATGATATATCCATTCCTGCACTTGTTGTAACTGTTTATTATTCATTAGGAAGTCTTGTGGTATATTCTTTAAGTCATGTCTTAGCTGTTGATTACTTTGAGTTGCTTGACTCTCAGTGTTGGTGATTGTCGGTATGTCCAAGTTCAGGTCCCAAATCAAGATAGAATGGTCTGGTAAAACCGCGGGTGGGTGAATGTTACCTGTCAAAGAGAGTTCACTTATTCTGTGCACTTTAAAATCCTTGACATATTGGAGTTGTTCATATGGGGTGATGACATAGTCTACAATTGACTTTCCTTGGCCACTAACATAGGTATAATCTTGTTTTCCAATTCTTCCATTCACCATGCATAAACCGCTAGATGATAAACAATCAATAAGGGATTCTCCATTATGATTTAACACAGTGTCCATTATTTCTCTGAGCTGAACGTCATCCACACCCTCTATTATGTCTTGTAAGGTTCCACACCGAGCATTAAAATCCCCACACAGGTAAATTATCCCTTTATTTTGGTAAGTGTAGAATTGGTGTTGTAAATCTTGTAGGAACTGTTCTGTGTCTATTGTTCTAGTTGAACCCATTGGGGGAAGATAGCAGACGCATAGATAGAGGTCGGTATCACCTTTCCTGTTTACTTTAAGCCACATTATTCCCTCAGTGTCAAAGTCATTTAATTTAACTGTATATTGTTCAAGCTCCTTTTTCACTAAAAAGCCTATTCCTCCTGAACCTCGTTTGGCACCTTTGTGTAATTGTTTTCTGTTTTGACCATACCAACAGTAATCACTTATGCAGACTTTCTCATCTCGCTGGAGAAACGTTTCACATATTCCCAGGATGTCAGGATTTAAAAAGTTAATTACATCACATTTAAAATTAAAACTGTCAATGTTCTTGTCATTTTGTTTGAAGCCTCTGGTATTCCAAACACCAAGCCGTAGCCCCTAGTACCTTTTAACAGTTGTGTTTGATGTGTGTGATATTTTTCCATTCTTGTTTAGTCTGAGGTTCCTATCTTTGTCCAGAGTTTTCAACAATAGCCTCATGTTGTTCTCAGATTTCAGTTCCTCCCTTGTTTTGAATGTGTCAATGTACACCTTTTCTGTTTCCTTTTTAGTTTTGAGTTTTTGTTTTGACTTCAGCACCTGGATAAGTTGTGAGTTGTTCTCAACTTGACATACAATGTGTCCTGGAATATCTTCTCTGTGACTTGGGAGTCGGTCACATTTCACAATTTTGACCTCATGTAAGTTTAATGTTCTATGTACGAGGTTGTTTACACTTTGTATCATTTCTTCTTTAGTTTCATTTCTTTGTTTTCCCTTCAGACCTTTGATCACTACTTTGTGTTTTTCTGGTGTGGTTTTAGTGTTTTCAGTTATTTTCACCACTTCTGCATATGATTTTTCCAAATGAGTGACTTTCTGTTGAATTTTATCAAAGTCTCTTTGAAATTCTTGCTTGACTTTGCCTACTTCATGTTCTATTGTGGTTGCAATTAGAGCAGTGAGTTTTGATTCTAAGTTATTTTCCAAATCATCCATCCGTTCCCTTAATGTCGAGACGGCAGAGCCTATTTCTTTTGATAGTTCAGTGACTGCTTTCAATATAGCATTGTCTGTGTGTGTCTGTGCGATAGGCTTACTGTCACTTTTTGTTTCGATATTTATCGGCGCTTCAGTCACTTTCTCACTGTGTACATCTACCGATACCACACGAGTTGAGCTTGAATTTTTTGCTTTCTTATTTACAGTCAATATTGTGCTAGCAGTTGAGTTACCTTCGTCTGAGTCTGTTGTAAGACACCTTTTCCGACCTGTAGTTTCACTATTGTCTATCTGCTCGACTCGTACCGGGCCTTGCGACGCCATTACACTATCGACGAATTCAGTTGCCGACATCATTTTACCTTTGTGTGGGCTACTTTGGTCTTATTGGAGTCCGAATACGACAAATATAGTGTCTATGTTAGTGGTATATAATGTCTATTGTGGGTAGGTTGCGAGTTAGTACACTTTACCACTCATAAATTGAAAATTTCTTCGGAGCTCAGGTTGATGTGCTTCTTCAGTCAAGGGACGTAATCGATACAATGTGTATTCTTCTCCCGTAAGACTCGACTATCCGTTCCACTTCACTGACCAGTGCTACCCGATGAGGCCTTCCCTGGGCACGTATAGGGGTCAGGGAGAGGACAGACATTTGGAGCTTTTGAAGTCAGTTGGTGATGAGAAAAGGTCAATATTGAGTTAGGACAGTGTCCTGAATTATCTTCTTTGAAATTTTGAAATATTGCAAAAACATGGGGTGGAACAGATGACCAAACAATGGGAGCAAAATATTTCGGAGCAGAAATTTGATCTTTTAACCTCGGTTAGTGTTGAATTAAGAACAAAATTGCTTCACATGCACATTGCTTTGCATTATTCTTTTTGGAATTTTATTTGAATAGTTAATCCCGCAGCGGCTCATAACCAGAGATTGAAAGGAAGGATATGTTCGTAGAAACTGGTGAAGATTTTGTCAAAGGTCAATTGAGGTAACCATATTTAGCCTTTAGTAAAACAATTAATATTTAAGTCTTTGATTTTTTTTCATATTTATTATTTATTTAAAAATATCTTTTACCAATTTTCCAATCTTATGAATTAAAAAATCTGTAGTATGACATTTTCTCCATTATTGCAGAATTTGTTTTAAGTTCAAACTTGTGCACCAAACCTTTCTGAACCTAAGATTCAGACAGCTTTCGTTACTGCGTAACACCTCAATTTTAAAAATGCAAGTCAAGACAGTCATAAAAAAGACAATGTGTTTTCAAATGCTGCTACATTCTTCTTGATACATACTATACATTGAGTGCTTGAGTGACAAACAAAATCCTATTAAAATTTTCCAGATTTACAAACTCAGTAATTCAGCATAAATTCTTGAGTGCGACACAATACATCAAAGAATCACCGCTATGGTGGAAGGCTGACAGGTGAGATGTACCTGTAGGTAGGTAGGATAATGCAACGTGAGATCAGTCGAGGGTGATTTCGTTTTACCTTACACTCAGCATTCTCTCCCCACAGAGGCAGCTCAACATACCTGAGTTAGCTAATTCAGGTATGACTGAGTTGCCTCTGTGGGGAGAGACTGTACACTCAGGGGCAAAAGAAACGATACCATATAAAATGCATGATAGGTTAACCTACGAGTGATAGTTACGGCTGAAACGGGGTTAATTCATGTCCTAAGAGCTAACTGAACTAAGTCTTTAATTTCAAAGCTATATTTGTTAACGCTTTTGAAATACAGGCCTTTCAAAAAAAATATCCTTAACTAGACGAGTGAAAATGGCTTAAATAAATTAGATTTTACATTACATATTTCCATATATTTTTACTCCAATTCCAAATATTGTGACCAAAAATAACATTGAAAAAGCTGTGTTTGGACCCCTTGTATATTTGAACAGTCATAATTATAAATATCATACTTTGATGTTTGAAATCCTGAGTACTTCTAAACATCCGACGTGCCTATCACAAGGGTTCGTAGTCGCATTTCATTTACAACAGGATTTTGTTTTATATTCTTTTGAAAAGTTGGTATCGTTTCTTTTGCCCCTGAATGTATAGCACGATTGTAAACTTTGCGTTTTACAAATATGGTAATTTCTGCACATGTTCACAGGTATGCTTATCATTTATAACACAACATGATCAATTAAAATGGTAATGCAAAAGTTTTATTGATTAAAATGAGGTATTACAAATGATAATGGAAATATCGGTTGAATATACATATACATGTATATCATAAATGTATATATCAATAACAAACAATAGTATATCATATAATGCTAATCAAAGATTGACATTTAATGAGACTCATCACCGGTAGTATTACCATAAGGGGTAGCAGTTAACCGCTACCTACATGTATGGGTGACATTCTACCATTGCTATGTACATGTTGTTGTCAGACTGAGGTGAGGTGAGGTGAGGTGATGTGGGTTTATCGCCGCTTTCAAGAGTATTTCACTTATATCGCGGCTGCTAGTATTATAGCCCATAAAACAAATGTGGCTATGCATTGCGGTGAAACCTGGGAGCATCGGCTGGAACTAGTGAACCATGAGTGATACTATGCTGAAATTCAGTGTAGCATTGCACCCAAACCTGACTGCGTGTACAACAGTTCTCAACTGCAGACGATGTTGCCGAGCCCTTGGTGGGATTCGAACCACAGACCTCCTGATCCGAAACCGAACGCGCTAACTACTGCGCTATCCCGCCCCAGACAGAGATGGTCAGGTAGCTATTTCTGTATGAACTCTAAATTATCATAAATACTTAAAACACTAGTAAGAGTGTCGATGTTTCAAGAAATGACATGGATAGACAGTTTCTACTGCAAAATAACGTTCATTGAAGCATGTATCAGTGGGTTTCAGTTAGCGTTATAGATTGTGGGAAAACTCTCAACGAATCGCGTACCTTGTAGTTACCCCGAAACTTGATACAATGATTGCCAGAGACGCTGAATACAGGAATGTTATATCGTGTTGTCATTGTGTTGCCCTGTATCATATAGCCAGGCTTGAGAAATGAATACATAAAACTAATGGAATAGTTACTAAGAACATAATTAAATGACAGAGAAGACAATGCTGTGACTCGAACAATTGAATAGAAAACACTATAAACGATTTAATTAAATGTTAAAAGTTCATAAAATTTGAAAATCTTTTAATATATATATATATATTCATATAAATGTTTACAAAGTGATAAGGGAGATTACTGGCACAGAAAGTGAGATTGATCTCTTTCCACTTATGCTGAATTTAGCGATAAACACCACAAAATCAATATACTGAGTCTATTTACTCGTAAAAAGATGATTTGAAGAATAATTCAATTATATATTTAGTAAGGAAATACATATCAAACATGAATAAGTATATTGCACATCATAATGTTTATCAATTATAACGAAACCTCTATATATCATACATGACAAGTGGTCAATTGAAATTGGTAGTAAAACAATATCAAAATGATTGTTAATTCTTTAAAAAAAGCAACAACATAAAAAAAACAGGCCAGCTGTTTAAGTGTAGAAGTCATAAAAAATATGGGATTTTTGAGGTCGTCCCAAAGGGAAAGCATTAAATTTCAAGTATATTTATCTCCACTTTAAACATGTCATCAACATGATCGATGACTTTAGATATGAAATCAGATAGAGGACATGAAAGAAGCATTACAGCCTAGGCAATTAAAATTTAACACCCTTGTATAACGTCCTTAGGAATACTCAGGAAATAAGATCCGTTTATTTTTATCCTTATGTTCGCATGAAGTGTTAGGAAAAGAACATTTATTTGTACATATGTGATCATATACATCTACTTGGATATGACGTTAATATTATGCATATAGAAGTATAACGCAATAAGAGTGTAAAAGGGTGTGCCAAATATGCATAGGTGCTTATGTACAGTTTATCACAGATGTTGACTCCATTAAAGGGGAAGTAGCACGTTTTTTTGAAAAAAAAATATATTTGCAATTTCTCACTGAAAAGTGTACGTTTATGCTAAATGTATTATTTTGATAATGTAAAAAGTCTCCTAAACCAATCATCCATTCTCAGAAAACAAATTATAAAGATTGTTATGTGAACACCTTTAATTCATTTTGTGTAAGAAAAAGGAATCGCATGGTTAAACTTTACATTATATATTGATTTTTAAGTACTCAATTTAGATTAAATACATTGTCTTTAATTCGAACCATTTATTTTCACTTTCCTGACATCACCTTATATTCCCCCTAAAACGTGCTACTGCCCCTGCAAAGGTCATTATGACTATCCCAAGCTGCAATCCTTTCCTGGAAACTTCAGGGTCTTTGCTTCGGAGAGTGAGAACCCTGAAATTATTTTAAAAAAATAATAGTAATTAATAAATTTTACTTGAAAATAAAATTTTCATTTTGCTTTAATCAGGTATAGTATATATTGAAGTAAAGTTTATTTGGTACAAACGATTATTAATCTGTCAGTGATTATTGACATGTCGAACAATTTTCGATCATTTTTCGAAAAATATTATTGAAACTAACATAAATGATACAAGACACGGAAGACGTTGATAAGGGTCAATCTATATTTTTAAAACTTGCATATACAGTATAAACAAATAACTTTATTATATTATCTCTCAAAAACTATAAATGGTTGTTAACCCCGGGTGTATCAAGATTCTGTAACAGTAAAATGTTTGATCAGCAAAACATCAAACTAAAAGAGAAATTGGAGGGTAAATGTAACAATAAAATGGGTTCAGAATTCAACCTGCCAAGTTTTAACTACCTGTACACCTTGCTTTACAGTGATCTATGATCAGGTAAACACTTTATGCGAATTTGAATTGCACATGTTTCAATCCTCTTGAGAACGACAATAAAGAAGATATAAGAGAACTAAATAACAAGTGCAAGTGTTTGATATATATTTCATATGAACTTATTAAAGATGGATAATTGCATAATTACTCCAAAAAGACACCGGAAACGACAATGGTTACCATAGCAACTTACCATGAAGGGTTGTGTAGGAGAGGGCGCCACCATCGGCCTCTGTATACGAAACTGTGGACACAATTAAACATATATATATTTATTTAATTTTTTAACTTTTACAGTTGCGATCATGCACATATAATCATTTGCTGTATTCACTATAGAAAAGTATCTACCAGATATTAAAACGAAGCAGTAAGTTAGAAAAACTTGTACATTATACATTACTTATTGCAACAATGGCGCAAAAGATAATAATAAGTACATGTACACCTTAGATACGTATGCATACTTATAATTCCACAGCCGTTAATTCTCGTTTATCAATAGAGATTAACTATGCACCCAATTAGAAGCACTCACATTATGAAAAAAATGAAGAACATAGGAAACTTCTAATAGGGATAAGGAAAACACTGAGGTAGATAAAAAGTCAACACCACGTTGTTAAAAAAAAATTAAATATCTAACAGGCCTGCAGTCCATTTTGTATCGCACGAACACAATAACAGATATATTGGACCTCAGTGCATATTCAGTCGTTTTCTGTGTTAACCTTTCAAGTTACCTCGATTCATTTCTCATTACTTAATCCATTATCTTTCATCTAACTTAACACAATCTATTATTTTCAATTTAAACTTCACAAAATTCACGCATTACGATGTAAGGTTGAATAGACTTTATTTCCAGGGTTTTAACTTCTTAAAAGATTGTTTTAATGAAGAACTTGTATTATTTGGATAATATCAGTTTTTAAAGATAATGTTATCATATCAGAAAGCCGCAGTTATATTTTTAGTACACGACACCCCTTTAATTTTACCTCCTACTGAAATCAATCCAACATGACCTCAGGAACTTACATTGTCGGACACACAATGCACAGCATAGAAATCATTAAGTGCACTGACTGCAGTCTTCACAGGTAACCTCGATACGTGAGCAGTGTTAAAGGATTTTCACTTTATCTTGAATCACTTTACCTCAAAGATTGAAAATAGATCAAATGCACTCGCGACGACACCGACTGTTACAGGAAATTTATGACAATGGAGAAAGATCTTGACTGCTGTGACGTTGCTTTTTTATTTTGGAGAGAATACTGTTATAAATCACTTCCTTGTTCTTCCATATATCAAGATAAACACTATCATTAATCAAAATCAACACTGTTTTGTACTTATAATTGACTTCTTTATTCTGTGAGAGCCACGTTCCAATAAATTATAATGAGGTTTTCAAGTTGGTCAACAACATCACAATATTGTCGGAAGTCACATTCACTTAGCAGTTGTTGGGGCACATCAAGGTTCAGAATGTAATTTTAAGAACCAAATGATAATATTAGCAAGTTTAAAGACAACTAATCCTTTTCACGTGTGATTTCCCCTGATATTTCAAATGCTGTTTTCATGCCAAGATGCAAAACGAGAGAAAAATGTTCTTGTTTTTACTTCATTTCAAATATCGGTTTAAGCGTGTTTTCAAATTTAAAAATAAGAATTATAATCACCAGAGAACCGAGTAAATAACAGGTCTAAGCACAGTTATAATCTTTTTTCGACCCCAAGTCAAAGTCGGTTACTGCTAAGATGGACAAAAATTAGGTGAGCCTTACTAGTCCGGTTCTCTACTTTGTCGGTAGTTACCTTGATATAAGCTCTTCTGAGCTTATTGGTCAATTCATTCATGTATGTATTACATATCATGAATAAATATGTTTACATGAAAAAAATAAATATAAATCAAATCGGTTATATCAAACTAAATAAATTTAGCTCAACGTTTTTTTATTACGTCCTTCTGTTGATCTAAGATTGACCAAAAAAAGGTGGACCGTCCAGCTGAACTAATTCGCTGCTCAGCCAATCAGAAAAGATGCCGTATCGCCCTGAAGGCTGTCCCTTATTCTCACAGCATTGTATTTCTGATTGATGCTGTGTGGAGTTCTGCATCATTCGGAAAACCCCGAGCGACCACCTCGATGAATAATCAGATTGCTGGGATATAGTTTTAAATTATACTGAAATGTTTGTGACGATTGAGCTATTCGCGGGTTCCTTATTAGTACACGAAGGGACGACCTCTCATAATGGTCAATATTAGATCGACAGTATAACAGATAAATTGTCGATCTAAATCTAATTAAATTGGTGATAGGTTAAAAATGACAGCCTAACCATAATGTCACTTTCATCAACTAATGAAAGGAAAACTGATATCAACTTTGTAGAGCTTCAAAATGAAAAAAAAAACCGAGTGTATTGATTTGGCTAGATGTAACTCTTCAAGAAAAGTTTCACGTTTTTTTCTATATTGAAATACTTCGAATTCAGGCCCCGGGGTAATTCAATAATGTAAGTCAAAACATTTTAACATCTGACTTCACTTACGTTTTCCTCGGGTTTCAATACGTTATATAGGAAATCCCAGGAGAAGTTAGACCCAGCTGCCTCGTCCTGCCTGCGTACGCGTCTCTCTGGCTCAGGCGAAGTGTCTGATGCGTACATAAAATCATGATATCAATAATCTTTTCACCTGCAGGAATATTTGAACATGTTGAATATGTAATATAAGATCAATATAACAAATAATATAATATGAAATGATATAATATAAAACAAGCAAAAGAGTGAGCGTGGCCCACTAATATTCCAGACCGTGCATCCCTGACCAACAAAATTACTGCTTACTTACCAAATATTAGACGTAACATTATCCAGATCATAAATAGACATCTATTAAACATAATTTAACAATTGGTCTGAACTTCTGATCTTGGAAAATGACTGAATACAGAAAATAGAAATTTGTAAAATATTAAAACATCTACGAAATCAGTTGTGATACGGCACCCGAGGCCTCATATATAGTTTGTTAGAAGACATGTACCAAATGTGAAATGAATCAGATGAATAGTTGTCCTGCTATTGTACAAAACAAGGACATTTAAAAAAAATCAACGAAATTGTTTGTACTTTGGCACTGTTTTGATGAATAGTTTTTCTGCAATGAGTAGGACAAATTCTGATTGTAAATGACTTAGTAAAAAAAAATCAAAAAAATCGTGAAATTCAAAAATAAACAAAATCGCTTGTAAATTGGTAATGCACCCCTTCTAGTATCTTGGAAGACATTTGCAAAATTTGAAATGAATCAGATGAATAGTTTTCCTGATATTGGTCGGATATATAACTGAACATGGAAATTTGTAAAAAAAATAAAAATAAAAGTGAACGAAATCGTTTGAAATTTGGCACTGTAGGGCTAAGGCTATGTGCAAAAATTTGAAAAAATCCGATGAATTGTTTTTCCGTATACGTAATCGTTGTTATAACTGTATACCCTTGGTCGGGGGTATAGTAATATTGTTATTGTATATGAACTATGTTACTTACAAATTCAAAGTAACATCTGATGGGAAATAAATATATTCTAAAAAAACCTAAGATATGTTTATAAATTTGCTCATATACGATTATAATTTTGTTTAATAGTAAGCCAAAGTTAAAGTTGATTTTCAACCAAATCACAACGTGAAACATGTAAGCACTGAATCTCTAATATATAAAATGATATTATGATTATTAATGAGTCAGTTATCTGCAAAAACGCAAACAATTGATAAATACATGAATATCTAAAAACAAACAACTTTGAAATCTGGAATATATCGTTAAGATAAGAACTGAGAGTGCCAATATGTGTATTTTGAATCAAACAGACAAGCACAACTGAGGTTATTTATCATATAAAACATTACATTGTCATGTCAAATGAACATAAAAAATATGAATAAAAATATAGAAAACTTCGTTTTATAGGTAACATTTCTTCAATTCTTATGTTATTGTCATGTGCTTGCTAATCAAAATTTACATCTAAACGGCGCCGATACAGAATATAATAGTTGTATATTCATAAAACTTTCATCGTATTAAAAATCAGCCGATATGTTATATCACGAAATATGGGAAATCTTAAATTAAAGAATTTAAAACATATAATAATTTATGGCTCGGTTACACCCAAAAATAAATTGAAGACGAAAAATGCGAGATTTAATTATAGATACAAAGAGTATAATACAAGGAGTCCTTTGTCTGGTGAGCTGAAGAGCTAGCAGGTAATAGCTATAGCATTGTTGTAAGTGGAAAAGTGCGTTTTTGGTGTTTTGTCTCCCTCTTAAAGTGCATAACCATACATAGAATAAATTTTGTGTTTTGAACAGCAATGCTATTGTATTGCGCCAAACTGTCATATGCATATTCACGGGTAGTATTACGCATCTTCCTCACGAAGCTTAAAGGGGCAGTAGCACGTTTTTTGACAATTTTATATTTTTAATGTTTCAATGATAATTGTTAGTTAATGCTAAATGTATTACTCAGATAGTGTCAAAAATCTCATTTCACAAACCAATCATCCATAGTCAGAGAATAAATTATAATGATTCACATAAATTCCATTGGCAGCCATTTTTGTGTGAACACCTTTTATTCATTTTTTGTAAGAAAAGGAATCGCATGGCTGAACTTCACATCATATATTTGATTTATTTCTGCATCATTTAGTTTAAATACATTGTCTATATGTTGGAACCATTTATTTTCATTTTCCTGACATCACCTTATATTCCCCATTAAAACGTGCTACTGCCCCTTTAAAGAGTCAGTTAGATAAACCAGGATCGTGACTAGCTTTTTAATCTTTGCAAGGGAAGATAATGGATACGGGGAAAACGTATTATCTAATGAATTCGAATCTAAGTGAGGCAAAACCAGTCTTGTACACACTCAGCTTTGAATACTCAACCAAATTAAAGGTCAAACATGTTACTTATGAATACATTTTGAATAAAAATAACAATAGCGGACAGATATCAATAAATTGGCGTGCTTAAAGGGGAAGTAGCACGTTTTTAGGGGGTATATAGGGTGATGTCACGAAAATAAAAATTAATGGTTCCAATTGAAAGACAATGTATTTAAACTAAATGGGGCAGTAATGAAACAAATATATAACGTAAAGTTTAGCCATGCGATTCCTTTTTCTTACACAAAATGAATTAAAGGTGTTCACAAAAAATGGCCGCCAATGGAGTTTAGGTGAATCTTCATACTTTGTCCTCTGACTATGGATTATTGACTTGCGTAATGAGATTTTTGACACTGTCAAAATGATACATTTAACATTAACTAACAGTGACAAATTCAAAATATAAAATTATCAAAATACGTGCTACTGCCCCTGTCGGCATAAAAGTAATGTTAAGGTATTGTAAGATAGGGAAGGCATATCAACTTAAATCAATAATTTTTGTCTTATTTTTAACGTTCTATTAATGTTGAAGTAATTTCAGGGGCGTTTAAATAAACAAATTAAAAAAAAACTCAATTGTACTGCAAAAACACATCACAAATAACAACTCGACAGCATATAATTATCTATCAACAGTGCATTATCTCAAGGAGTAAATAAGGACAATTTTGCATTGAGATTAGTATAAAGTTGATATTTTATATGATAAGAAAACAATACACATTTTCCCTTTAGATTAAAGTTTTACCTGAACTTTATTGTTTCCTCAAATTCAACTGCACATCATTATTTCGTTATCGATGCAAATAAACTGCTTAACACTATCGAAAACAGGAAAGTATCATAAGCGACGTTATATGAATAGCGACAATAGGAAAGATAACGAAGCGCCTCAATCAATCACCTACTTTTTTAATTTACCGAAAGTACATGTTGTTTGACATTTTCTCCCCACAGAGGCAACTCAGTCATACCTGAATTAGCCTCTGTTCTATCACGCCTAGATCCTGGGGTTCCGGCAGATTGCCCTAGCGGCAAAAAGTTGTAACTTAAAATATCTCCCTTATTTGCAGCCAATGAAAACACCTTTTGGATGTACATGACTTAGGGAGTTCTTAACGGTCGGATAGTGACATTTAAAATATTATGCCTTTATGTTTATTTTTCATTAACAGTGTGAGAGGGAAACAGTTTGAAAATCAGATATGGATAGGGTTTTTAATTAGATAGAAAGTGTTTTATAATTGTGTAAATTATTATTTGTTTTATAATGAATTTTATTTAATTAATCAACCAAATACTAACTAAGGAGAAGGTAAAAAGTGATGGTTTGTAATAGGAAGAATTACCTCCCTTGGATGTTAAATTTCAAAGAAAGCTTTGACGAACCACACGGAGATGGCCGAGGTTTTGCGAATGACCACTTTTGAAACGGCGTCGCTGATTGCACAACTAACTTCGATTGCCTCCAATCAGATTTCTACCTTTCTATCCCGTGTATTAGCCGTAATAGAACAGAGGCTAATTCAGGTATGACTGAGTTGCCTCTGTGGGGAGAGAATGGTAGTTTCTGTGGGTAGAGAATGGTAGTTTGAATGACAGTTACTTGTTGATACGTAATAGTTACCGACTGAGAACGAGGTTTTAAAGTCAGATGAACCCGAGCGCACGTGAATCATGCACGCCGAGGCCGTTAGCCGAGGTGTTCATTAATGACGTGCGCGAGGGTTCAGCTTACTTGAATAAGTTGGGTGATGCATATCTTTCGTCTAACTTGAACCCGAGGTCGACGTAGGTAACTATAGTATTTTACATACTACCTCAACGCTATATCAATCCAATTATTTCAACATGACATCAGTTATGATATTGCGGATAAGTCGGGTAATGCATATCTTTCTTAGATATATTAATGAGCAAGCTCGCTGGGTTCACACAAGTTTGAATGTAGCTTTTACATCGTTCATTTTCCAGTGCAAACACACAAACTGACATTCAATTCTTAAATATTCGAACAGAACAATGGATGTGTAATGTTTAAAAAGGTATATGACTAATAACCATGTAAATTGAACTTGTTAATTTGGTTTATATATATGACTGTTTTTAGATTTTCGTTCAGAACAAGCATTTTCATATAATTACCATTTTAAGATGCGAGTGTTTGATTTTTTAAACTTATATAATGAGTTATATATAAAGAATTTATATAATGAGGTCACTTATGCTCGTATGAATGCAAAACAATAAAATGATGATGCAAATGACGGATTGGCTCTTTAAAGTTCAGCACTAAATTTAATGCTGTTCCTTCTGTTGGTTGACCATGAGTTCGAACCAGTTTTCTCCGTACATCATCAACAAAATGTATACGATTACATATAGTCTATAGTCTTTAAAGGGGCAGTAGCACGTTTTTAGGGGGAATATAAGGTGATGTCAGGAAAATGAAAATAAATGGATCCAAATGAAAGACAATGTATTTAAACTAAATGGAGCAGTAATAATTCAAATATATAACGTAAGGTTCAGCCATGCGATTCCTTTTTCTTACAAAAATGAATTATAGGTGTTCACAAAAAAATGGCCGCCAATGGAATTTATGTAAATCTTCATACTTTGTCCTCTGACTATGTGTGATTGGCTTGTGTATTGTGATTGTTGACACTGTCAATATAATACATAAGGCATTAACTTACAATTATAAGTGCAATTTTTAAAATATAAAATGATCAAAAAACGTGCTACTGCCCCTTTAATAACAAAACTAAACACTTAGACGCATTTACGTCAACAATAATGCCTTTACATACACTTACTAAAGACATGTATGTTATTTTACGTCTCTTCCTTGAATTAAGCATTTCAAATCATAATTTCAGTTGTTCCGACGTTGACGTTTTTCTTAACTTATTTTTACAGTTACGAGACCAGCCTAGAGTATGCCATTTTAAATAGTAGACAGAATCATCAACATACCCCGGCAAATTCGTTTTCATTGTAACTCCATATCCCGCAATCAAAAGTCCAAAAACATGAAGGGGACATAATTCCGCCAAAAAAAAGAGAATTGCACGCCACTAATTTTCCAACTCCATCAAGGACACAGAGAAATTTTGGTTATCCTATACATAGATAATAATACCCAAGTAGAGATGTTTTATTTTTTAACTACACGAGTGATAGTTTTCCGACCGAGAGCTTGGGAAATATCGTTTTACTGGCACGAGTGTTGTAAAAAGAATATGACATCTCGCGAGTGTGTTAATTTCTTTACTATCCATCATGTCAGAAAGCCAGATTTCCGATTATTTGAATTTTCAAAACATCGTCAATGGTGAAACCAATCCGGTCAGCGCGTATGGATACATCTGTAAATCGGTCAGGGTAATTACGGTCAATAGACTTGTGTGTAGCGCCAGTTTCAAACAGCAATACTCAAACGGAAATATTACTATTTTGATGTTATCACTGGGTGGTAACGTACCCCGGAAATTGCTGACCACGAAGCGAGGAAAGATGGCAGAGGCAGGGGACCAGGTAAGATTCAAATCGATTTTGAGTCTTTCTAGGTTTTTTTAAATGCAATAGACTACAGATAAATGCTTGATGTGGATAATAGTTCACAAACAAATTTGAATTACTTACTGACAGGTCTTTCTTATGTTACAATTATCGAAAATCGGCATTGTGGTCGCTAATGTCTCGTTTACACTAGACCACGATTAGGCCACGATGGCCACGTTTCAATTTCTTTTTTTAAATCGCAACTCAACTTATGAAGCGTGGGGTAGCGCAGATAGAAATCGTGGTGATCGAAACGGATCTCAATGATCGTGAGGCATCTCTATAATCGTTGCAAAATATTAAACAGGTTTAATATTTTGCCACGATCATGCCGATTTTTTTAGTGATCGTTTCAGAACGTGGTAGGGCGTAGTAGAGCGTTATCATCGGTACAGAGTGCATTAGAGCGTATTAGAGCGCACAAAAGCGCAATGGAGCGTATCAAGATGATCGTAACACATCGTGTAAGATGTTACTTCAAATGTCCCTACGATTCTAACAACATGTATTGCGCTCTATTTCGATTGTTTTACGATCTCCTGCGTTGCGTCACGTATTCTACATTATGGGCCTGTTTGCGGACGTTTTAGCAAGCTGTACTACGAATACCGTTCACGCCCTACCACGCTGTACCTCGCTCTGTTACGCTCTGTCACGATCTATAACGCTCTCAAGTTTTGCACTACGTTCTGTTGCGTTGGGATTTTCCCTATAAATTGTCTCACGCTGCCAAGCGACAACCATTGTGATCTAACTGTCAGTAGCATTACAAGTATCGTCATTCAAGACACATCATGGCACCCAAAAAAAGCAAAGGGCAAGGGAAAGGGCTCCGAAATTGCCATCGCTTCCCGAATGCATGAGAACGATGCATCTTCTAACCCAGACACCATAGAGAGGAGAGTTACCAATTCCGACAATTCTTCATGTTGAACTCGCTGAATGAAGTGACATAATATATACATAACATGAACTTATTATACCAATAGAAATAATCGTGTTAATCGTGCTCGTAATTGTCACATAAAAGGCAACAAAAGGCAACAGATCGTTGTGATCGTATCAAAGCGCGAGAAATCGCAACAGATCGTATGATGGAATCGTAATGATCGCAAACAGTCGATTTAGATCGTCAAGCATTCGTAACACATCTTCTCTGAAGGGCAACACGTCGGATATTAACTCGTACTAATGCGTACTAGGTCGTATTGCAACGTATCAAAACGTAACAGAACGTTCAAAAACGAAAAAAACAAATAAAAAGTGGCACGATCATAAAGATCTACTGCGATAATTGGTTCGTATCAGATCGGTATAATCGTGGCCTAATCGTGGTCTAGTGTAAACGAGGCATAAGCGTGAAAGGGAACAGTATTTGACCAATTTCAATATTTTCGTGTCACTTTAGAAGGTCAAATATATGTTAAAAGGAAATTCAAGAACAATTTGCACTTCCTTGATACCCCGTGATTGTGTGATTATGAGTGAGAATTGAGTAATTTGACAAAAAAGGTTGAACTCGAGTGGTCTGCGTATTGAAGTAATAATAACGTCCAACAGATCTTTTACTGACTTAATTAATCTAGATCAAATTAGCTGTAATATTAGACATTTCACATCAAATATACAAGGAACTTGTAAGCCAAAAGACAAAACAACAAATTTAATTGAATCAGAGTATCACACCGTACGCCGAAGATAGACACTTCTACTATAAAACTAGAAAATGTAACACAAACCAGCATATGAGAATCCGGAAGTTGGTCTTGAAGGAGGCACTTGAGTCCTAGTGGATCTGTAGAAGCCGAGACTAGGTGCCCCTCCCGTCTTCTCTGAGGGCTTGAAGGAGTTGGTGGGAGTCTCCCAGCTGGTATAGTAACGGTTGTACATCCCCTCGTTGAAGCCTACACTGTCCAGGCTTCGTCTACCATGGCTGCCGAGGGCCGACGTCAAACTCCCGAAAGCTTCGCGGACGTTGGTTCTGGATTTGGATGAAGGTTTTGGTTATTTTGAGATCGGAGATTTGGTTGTTCTACATAAGGCTAAACTTTACAAAAACACAACTACTTGGTAAGCGAAGCTTTTTTCGAATGAGAGAAAGATTTCTTAGGGCTGATTCTCAAGATGAACTTATAAGGTATCTCTTTTAGGAACTGATAGATTTATGGCTAAACTGCTTTACTGCTTTAACACGACGCTAAGATACCGAAGCGTTGTGTTTTTGGTAACAAATCCGTTGTCATCCATAAAATAATGTTGTTTCTATGAATGTCACTCCTTCAAAAGGACTGTGGACAATCATTGCAAGCAATCCATGAATGAATTCATGAATTGCAAAGTGTACCAAACAAGTATAGTTTATTCGGAGGTCAATTCTGTCAATTTTTCATTTTTCTACTTTGAATATTGTTCAAAGCAGGATTTCGTAGAAACCTATTTCAACAAAATGCAAAGAAAAATCATGCTTTATATAAAAAGTTCAGATAAAAATAATTATCCAAAAAAAAATTCTGCAATACGACCTAAATTTGCAAAGTTATATTAAAGACGACGCGTCAAGAAAAAAAAGTATAAAGTTCTCACGGGTCGCCATGTTGTCTGTGCAGCAGCACGTTCTCCTTTCTTCTCCGGCGTCTGTACAAGCACACCGACAACACGACAACCACGACGATGAAGATGACGACAACAGGTATTCCAACACCGAGGGCAACCGTCAACGATACAGTTGGTTTAGCTATAACAGGTTCCAACAACATACATAACTGGTTATTATTGTCATACAATGTTATGTCAATTCTTTAAAAAACTTTTTAACTAAATTTCGTAACTGAAGATAAACATAGGGATCAATACTTTGAAATACTTTAAATTGTGTTATCCGATGTCTTTAAATTGCTGTTTAATTCCTATTATGTACTATTAATAAAAGTCTAAAACGTTAATTACATTATTTTTGTATGATTTGATAATAAATCAATGTAAATTTTGACATCACAAAAGGAAATAGAAGTATGTACTTACTGTCAGTAACAGTCCTGTTATAATAGAAGAAAAAGGATAATAATTAGAAACTTTCAGCATCACAACAATAATTCACAGTCATGCATTTCATATGCAATCAACATTTTTTTTTGTTCTCTTATGTATTAACCATAGGCTATTACATTATTAGCCATATATGTTTGAAAATAATCGGAAAGTATGATTCTAACATGACACGAACACTAGTTTGAAAATACTGCGTTCTGATTGGTTACTCATAAACATTTTGGAGTAATTATTTCGCCGATAATCACCTCTAAATATTTACGACCGCTTCACATTCCTTCGCGCACGAGAAAACAATCTGCACTCAGCGACTTTCTGTTTACACATGACATGTTGGCGACGACACTTTAAATTTCAATATCAGAAACTTGTCGACATTTTGAAACACCTACAAATTTTAATCGAATAACCAGGTTTTTTGTTCCTGTTTGAAGTGTTTCTTACTGCTTCGCGATGTAAATTAATCATAGTCCACAGATCTAAAAAAATCAACGATCTCAACACCTCTCATACAGCGATTCGTCAAATGAACGGAAGCGACTTTATTCTTTAATTTCACTGAATGCTGTCACTGCCCCTACCTCTAATGACCACTTTTCCTGTCACAGTCTCCCCAACCATGACACAAAATATAAATTTCTTGACAGCTTCCACTAAGTTTGAAACAGTTCACCGACACGTAGTGAACAACTATTTTCAGAGTAACGTCCCTTGATTTGGTCAGTCCTTGTCGCTCTTGTAGGGGTGATGGGTCGACCCATGGTTTAAGGTAAAAATTCGTAACTTTGACGACATTGAAAACTGTTTTCTATTGATAATATGCTCAATAGATTACAGATGAGTCTATTTAAAAACGTGTTTTCTGTATGTAATTACATTTTAATTGTTACGTGTTCTTTATGAAAGTGGACTGTACCGTTGTTTTGCAAGTGAGAGGAACCGGTCTGCACCGGTTTGACCTAATCACATTGCTTTTGCGCAAGTCAAAATAGTTCCACCTTTTTTGACTAATTAGTCATGTTAGAATGGTGATAAATCCATTCTGTTTTTTATTTTGGGGTTGTATGTCGTGCATTCTTTACCCCTAAATAAACATTTCAAACCTCGCAAGCTCGGTTTGAAATTATATTTAGGGGTAAAGAATGCACGACATACAACCCCAAAATAAAAAACAGAATGGATTTATCCCCTAAATCAAGTGAACTCTGGTTTGTATTAATCGTTGATACATGCAATAAAATGGTACTCGCAATCATCGACAACTCTGGCTTCACGTTTATCATAACTAAATTTTAAGATTTTCAAACATAAATGAATCGGTGATGTTAATTTTTGCAGTGGCAAGATAGCACGTACAGTCATGCACATACGCATTGACATACGAATGATGATTACTTAGTACTTACATTTTGGTACACTTGGGTATGTTGTCTATGCCTTCAGTGCATCTCTCTGAACAGGAACTGTCGAAAAAGGTCATGACGTCACAGCTTTTGGTGTTGTTGGATATATTAAAGTTTCCTGATGAATAAATGAGAATTGATTAACAAATGAAGAAACCTGATATTTAAAATAAATTTACTTGTGTTTGAAAGTAGCAAATTTACAACATTACATGTAGAAGTAGTAGAAGCGTTTTAGTAAGCATTGGGGTTATATCAAACTTATTTTTAAAATGTATTAACATAAAATTATATTTTTTGAATTAAAAAAAACCCTACAACATTTAAAATATTCTATGAACGATGATTTATTTCTTGTTCTTATTAGTTTGTTAATACGGCATCAAATATTTGCCATTGAAAATGTTACATATGATAAATTCAACTTAAGTGTGTACTTTCTTATGTCAGTATACATATCAAGTAAAAGCTGTTCTTACCCGAATCAGTATGAACCTGCATGTTGATAATGGGTGCATCTGAAATTTTCTTATTAACTAACTTCAAAGAAGCGCCAATAAAATTGTTGTGTGTATGGGGATCAGCATTATCCAGAATCAACGTCGAATTGACTATCACACTTCCATTTCTGTGGAATGAAAAAAAAAAGTTACGTAAAAAGTGTTTCTGGTTTTCCAGAAAGACAAAAGTCATGCGATTGCATCCTGCTACATCAGCGTATATGTCTCCGCCTAATGCTACAACATATCCCCTGATATCCTCCAAGGGTGTGTACTCAGCGCTTTTTATAGCCTGTCTGTTTTCAGTCAAACTATTTCGAACTCCATACACTGTTGCCTAGTGATGCCGCACGTGGAAATCTAAGAGCGCACGTTTCGGACCTTAGCGGGAGGCTGCATTGAGAATCAGATTTATTATCTATTAGCACACCTGTTGGTTAATTTGAATCACGAGGTGAGCACGCGGAACGTAGCCAAGAAACCAGTTTGCCGGTATCGCTGAAAGGGCATTATTTGATTGGTTTGCTATATATAGCGATACGGCAGAATGCTATAGGAGGATATCAGGGGATAGGTTGTAGCATTAGCGAGACATATACGTTGATGTAGCAGGATGTGCGATTGAGACATTTTGTTTTTGTAAATTGACATTAATTTCAACAGGAGAAAAATTCAGAGTCATATACACTTTACATAACTTAATAACTGCATAAAACGTCTAAACGAACAGAAATGATTGAATTTTAAAATTCAAATTTCAATATTTTCTTTCCCGTTTCTGAATAATGATTATAACAGTTGCATTTTATATTTTGTCTAGACCCCGAAAAAGGGTATGATACTGACGCGCGAGGAAACCAGAAACAAATGACTATTTTTCTGAGCCTAATGGTCTTAGTTTGCTAAATTTCCAAAATATATAGCTTTATTTTTTCATAACGAATTCCACAAAACCAGTTTTGTGTTTGTGATTTACTTATCTTATGGTCATTTATTTAGGTAAAATAATATCCTACATGTATTGTCAATCATGATGTTTTAAGTATAAAATATTTATGTGTTCTTGTCCAAAGATAGAATTTGTCATTTCCTACTTGGTCACACACATACTTGAAAAAGGGTAAGCAATATAATTATGTTAAGATAGTCATGATATCATCTGACTTTAAAGGGGCACATTTTAGGGGGAATATAAGGTGATGTCAGAAAAATGAAAATAAATGATTCTTATTGAAAGACGATATATTTAAACTAAATAAATCCCTAAAAAATCAAATATATAATGTCAAGTTCCGCATTGCCATTCCCTTTTCTTACACAAAATGAATTAAAGGTGTTCACACAAAAATGGCCGCCAATTGTCTTAATGTGATATTGTGAATCTTTATAATTTGATCTCTGACTATGGAAAATTGGTTTGTGTAATGAGATTTTTGACGCTATCAAAATTATACATTTAGCAACAACGTAAAATTATCAGGGAAAATAGCACACAGAAAATGTTCAAGGCAGCAATTATTAAACTATCTATAAATATATTTTTTTATTTTGCCGACATAATTCCGTACCTTAGACCGTTGACTACCAAACCGATGAAAGCCTCGTGAAGGTATATTTTGTAATGTTTGATCAGCTGAAACACAATTTGTAAAGAGATTGAGAAGATCAGGGATAAACGATTTATGCAACAATCCACATCCTTTTTTAGATTAACGAAACAGACTATCTAGGAAAACAAGGTGAAATATGCCCTGGTACAGCAACAAATAATTAAATTTCAAAAACAGTTTTAACATTTCATGAATGACGCGATATTTCAGAGTTATAAACTACATTATTTTTACGATTTCATAAATAGTATTTTATATTTCATCAATGACGCGTTGTTTTAGAGTTAAAGGGATTGTAATGCTCCTCGGAAAAATAAAAATTTCAATTCAACATCATCAATAGGCTATGTTGCCATGCATATTGGTTGGTCATGTAATTAGTAGAATCTGTTAAAACATAACAAAGAGTTTTAATTATATGTGATTTATTTATATTTACATCGGTTTCAATCTGTTTTTGAAGTTGTTTAGAACTTGTAGGGAACACCATATCAAGATGAACAATCAGGGTTATTTCTTCCCTGCTTACAGCTGAAATCAATCAAATCAATTTAATTGAATTCGTGTCGTTTTCATCGTTATTCAGTTCAGAATTCAAACTAGATAGATTTAGATCAACATGTTATTCATACTGTTAACACTTATGGAACTGACGATCTGTATTTTTTAGATTGCTCAGAATTACGCATATTAAAAACATGTTCTCATCATATCTAAAAAGATACACAAGAATAATTTTGGCAACGACATACATGTACGTACCAATGAAAAATCACCAAATTCGTTTACATATGTTAAGTTTAATTTTCATAAATATCTTAAAAGATTGTCATTTGATATCAGTTTAGAAAACAAACATAAGAATTAAAACACAGTGACCGATAGATGTCTAAGACAAATTAGACTTTTGTCTACCTGGAGAACTTGCTCTGGTCGACGACAATACAGTTGTCACCGAAGAAGCTGCAGATAGTGTCACACCTGAAGATGTTGTTTTTGAAAATGACCCAGATGATGTTCCCGAGGAGGATGACCCTGCAGATGGTGTCGCAGACGGTGTACCTGAAGATGTCGTTTTTGAAGATGACGCAGATGGTGTCATCGAAGAAGATGACCCTGCAGATGTTGTCTCAGGTGTTGTTTTTGAAGATGACGCAGATGGTGTCATCGAAGAAGATGACCCTGCAGATGTTGTCTCAGATGTTGTTTTTGAAGATGACACAGATGGTGTCATCGAAGAAGATGACCCTGCAGATGTTGTCTCAGATGTTGTTTTTGAAGATGACGCAGATGGTGTCATCGAAGAAGATGACCCTGCAGATGTTGTCTCAGATGTTGTTTTTGAAGATGACACAGCTGGTGTTCTCGAGAAAGATGACCCTGAAGATGGTGTCTCAGGTGTTGATTTTGAAGATGACACAGATGGTGTCATCGAAGAAGATGACCCTGCAGATGGTGTCTCAGATGTTGTCTTTGAAGATGACGATACAGGGGTTGTTCGCAAAGATGTTGTAGGTTTAGATGTGGTCGAGGTTGTCACTGGAACTGATAAGATACATTTATAATCTTGAGATTAAACAGCAAACTATATATTTCAAATTATCAATGATTTGGTAAGTTTAGAACTCATCATACAATGTGCATTCCTATTCATTAAATTATAAAAACACTTTAATATGTCATTTCGTATAATTTTCATTTAAAAAAAGGTCATCAGCTCATGTAACATCTTATATATAAACATTTTATATAATACATTAATTCATTTTCTATATTTGTGATATTTCAAATCGAAAATACGTAATTTAATCAAACTGCGAAAAAAAGAATTAGGTTTCGTGATTGTTCTTTTAAAATACTATTCATAATTCCAAAAGACTTATAAAAATCTTCAAATATTTTTATTATATCTAAAAAGATACATAAGAATAATTTTGACAATAACATACGTATCAATGAAAAATCACCCAATTCGTTTACATATATAAAGTTTGATTTTCAAAATATCTTAAAATATTGTAATTCAATTTTACTTTAAAAAACTAACATAAGAAATGACACAGTGACCGGTATTTTTTTTAGATGAATTAGACTTTTTCTATACCTGGAGAACTTGTTCCTGTAGACGATGATACAGATGGTGTCATCGAAGAAGTTGACCCTGCAGGTGTCGCAGACGGTGTACCTGAAGATGTCGTTTTTGAAGATGACGCAGATGGTGTCATCGAAGAAGATGACCCTGCAGATGGTGTCTCAGATGTTGTTTTTGAAGATGACGCAGATGGTGTCATCGAAGAAGATGACCCTGCAGATGTTGTTTTTGAAGATGACACAGCTGGTGTTCTCGAGAAAGATGACCCTGAAGATGGTGTCTCAGGTGTTGTTTTTGAAGATGACACAGATGGTGTCATCGAAGAAGATGACCCTGCAGATGTTGTCTCAGGTGTTGTTTTTGAAGATGACGATACAGGGGTTGTTCGCAAAGATGTTGTAGGTTTGGATGTGGTCGAGGTTGTCACTGGAACTGATAAGATACATTTATAATCTTAAGATTAAACGGCAAACTATATATTTCAAATTATCAATGATTTGGTAAGTTTAGGACTCATCATACAATGTGCATTCCTATTCATTAAATTATAAAAACACTTTAATATGTCATTTCGTATAATTTTCATTTAAAAAAAGGTCATCAGCTCGTGTAACATTTTATATATAAACATTTTATATAATACGTTAATACATTTTCTATATTTGTGATATTTCAAATCGAAAATACGTAATTTAATCAAACTGCGAAAAAAAAAGAATTAGGTTTCGTGATTGTTCTTTTAAACTACTATTAATAATTCCAAAAAACTTATAAAAAAATTCAAATATTTCAACACATACAAAACATAATTTTCGTTTATGCTCTCAATGATGTTAAGGAGACTTCTTTGATTCATTCATTTATCTTTTATTGTGACAAACATATGACCTTTTGCTTACATGCAGTACCATGACTTTTAAAGTATGACTGATCAATATTTCTGTAAAGATATTGGAATAGCGAGATATTGTCATACATACTACATGCTTTCATTTTGGTACTATGATGTCTCGAAAGTATGTGATTTGCTGTCTCGTAAGAACATTATCTTTACACGATATGTTCAGGTATAACATCCAAGAATGCTAAAATATGGGAGTGTGATACATAGAGTTTTCACGTCTTTCCCCATAAAATTCCTTAATGTCTCTACATCTTGATCTCAACTATATCCAAACATTACCACTCCCTCCATTTTGTATTTTTATAATTTGTGTATTATTAACATATACAATAACTCACTTCTTGTGCAGGTACTAAGGTCAGGTCCAAGCTTAAAACCATTATCACAGGTACAGTTGAAGCTCCCCACTTGGTTGATACATCCTTGTTGGCAAGTCCTGTTCACCATACATTCGTCAATATCTGAAACGTGTAAGCTTGTAAATGTACCCGTTATAATGGATGGTAGTATGAATGCAATCTGGTATGAATGTAATCTTATATTCAGTGATAGCTTTTTATCAGAATGTTCCCTATGAATATTTAAACTTTAAAGGAAAGGTGAGGGGAGGTGATCTGGGGTTTATCGCCACTTTCAGAAGTATTTCACTTATATAGCGGCTGCTAGTATTATTGCAGGGAGAAAGCCCGCAACACTATTGTGGCTATGCATTACGGTGAAACCTGCGAGCATCGGCTGGAACAAGCAACCATGGGTGGTACTGCAATGAAATTCAGTGTAGCATTGCACCCAAACCTGACTGCGTGTAGAACAGTTCTCTACTGCAGACAAAGTTGCCGAGGACCTCTTAATCCGAAGCCGAACGCGCTAACCACTGCGCTATCCCGCCCCTTTAAAGGAAAGACTCTTATCATTCGGATTAGTGTTTCAAAAGCATTCAGTCAATTAAGTTTCTAAAATAGAGATCTCTATGATGTTGTAAATTTTATGCAAATATTTATTTGGAGCATCTCATACATGTAACTTGTGAAAATAGAAGGCGGAATTTATATAAAAAAATTTTTCGACCTAATAGACATACCTTCGCATTTTATCTGAATTTGATTATAAGAATATCCTTCGGCACAATGACACTCATAGGATCCATTGGTGTTAAGACAAGAGACGTTCACCCCACATATGTCTTTAGTTTGACATTCGTCAACATCCAGTCCACAATAGTTCCCGGTCCACCCCTGTGTGCACTTGCAGCTTCCGTTTACATTGTCACAGACGTTGTTGATAGCGCCCTGTTGGCAGGAACAACTCTTGGAGCAACCAGCACCCCAGAATCCGGGCAGGCATTCTGATTTAAAAAAGTAAGCATTGTTCACATACTTTTGCTATGATTTGAAAATGCTATGGTCACGTAAAGTTGCCAAGTCAGCAGGAAATGGATATTTCAAATTGGGTGTTTGATGTCTCAAGTCATTTTGTTTTTGAGTTCCGAAAAACAAATAAACAGCAATTGGACCCTTATGAAACCGGTATACGTAATTGTTACGGCCCAAAATCACATCTGCACCACATAAAGTTCATCCACACCAAATTTCAGATTAATATATGTTCACATTTAAATGGCTTTATGCAGTTTTCTTTTCATACGTAAAACCTTATTCTACGGATACAATAATCGCATGGAGTGATGGTATGCCGTACACTCTGAAGATAATACATTAAGCTTTCACTAATTTTTAATTGAGAAACTTTGAACGAACAAATCTGATAAAACATGCGATAGTGCCTTTAAAGGCGAACATGAACAAGGTCTATGGGAGTTGACCAAGACAGCAATCAGGTTGAGACTTTAATATTATTCACAGTGTTGCTATCATGTGAACAAAACAGGTAGTCGTTTGTTCTCAAGTTCGAAATCAAAATCGTTTGAATTTAAGAAATTTCGTTTCACTCCTTTATAGTTTAATTTTTGTCTTGCATTGATTGATATAGCTGATACATCGTTATATTATCGGGAGACAGACATAGTTAAATAAAGTCAAATGTACAGTAGAACACGGATATAGCGAAGACGGATATAGCGAACAGCTTTTCAAGTCCCGTCCCTATATAATATCATAAAAAGTATATGCGTATAGCGAACATTGGATATAGCGAACTAAATTCTTTGGTCCCTTGGAGTTCGTTATACCCGAGTTCTACTGTATATACATAAATACAATATACATAGATATATTGTAAAATTATACATTTTGCCTATGAAGGCCAATGACACATTTAAACGGGATCAAATAGAAGAGGGCAACTAGGAATGTTTAATACAAAATAAATAACAAACAAATGTTAACATCTAAGAAAATATTTCTTTCTCTTTATAATTTTATTGATGGAAACAGGTAATATCTTAACTACATTTACCTATGCAGTTTTTGAGAGAGTTGTCCAGTCTATAGCCAGTTGGACAGACACATGGAGTTGGTCCTGTGCTGCTTTCATTACACGTCCCCCCGGAACAAGGATTCGATGAGCAAGGGTTAATATCTAGTAAAATATGTTCACTCTCTTCAGTTATCTTTAAACAGAAATGTTCTTTTTTTTGTGTTAAAAGGTTAACGTTTGTAAAGTAATTTGGAGATTTTTATCAAAATTTCTTGAAATTGCATTGTACTAACATATTCTACCACGAATACCCTGATTGTGTGCATATATTAGTTCTTTGTTATTAATTGTATTGTCTTTTCAAATGCAAATTTTATTTGTGATTAACTTTAACATTTCGATAGTATCATCCTTCTTGATCTAATGAGAAGTATGCTGTTGGTTATATACAGTATCACCTCTTTATCTGACAACTGTAGTCAAGTTTGGCTATCAAATATGGATCACCCTTAGGTTACAAATATCATAGCACACTTAACGTTTAAATGGTTTAATTTCTTTAAACATGCTGACCATATTTTCAGTCTTTTTCAGTTCTATATATAAACATACTAAAATATATTCAGGTTCGTAGTCCTATTTAACATAGTTAAGATATATTGAAGCATTATGGTCTCTTGTAAATGTTGGAATAAGCCAGGGTACGTACAGACACAAGTTTTATTTATTCCCTCAAACTTGGAGTTCCTCGGACACACACAGGACACATTTCCTTCCATGATGGTACATGTTGCTGAACCACACTGGGTGTCGTCACAAGCGGCTGGATTCGGTTCCGGGTCTTTGCGAAATAACAAAAAATCAATGAATTCGAATGTCAAAATCTTCACCAATTACAATCTGATTAAAATCGGCCTAGTTCCGAGGAATAAAAGGAACTTGTTATTTGGATAGGCTTCCTCTCCAATGAGGCAGACCACAGTCCTTTACTCAGCTAACCAATCACAAGCCGTCGACAAAAGCCTGCGGCGTCACTAAATAGGGCAAGTTACTTCTGTTAACCATGCTTTGAACATGATCCCCGCTAGCGGTCCTTTAAGCGGGACGATGTGATTGGTCCTCTAACGACTGGGTTTCGGCTGCGCTAAACTGGTAAACGACATGCGAGATACGGGGTGCGGTCAGACCTAGTGTAAAATATTTTATATCTCAGAAGACTTATTCCTTGGAACTATGCTGATTTTAATCAGACTTCAGCAAACATGTACTCAAATAAAAGATTTGACAAAGGAAAAGGTAAATAAACGCATGCCTGAGGATAAAACTAACCAAGCTGATGAGAAAAATATATAGCCATTGCTAAGGAAATTCCTTTATGTATTGATTCTTTTGAGAAACAAGGATTCAAAATAGACACGATCGTTATAACCAGTCTGATTAAAATCAACGGGAAATAAAAGTTAAAAATTGACTCTACTGGTAATCGAACGTATTCTATCAGGGACCTCCCCTCTACAGGAGGAAACTCTGATCAGATTGAGTTCGAACCCTGATAAAGTCAAAACTTTTTAAAATTTTAGATCTTGGATCACGGTCGATTTTAATCAGATTGTTGAAATCATTAACGTCTATTTTATTTTTCTATTTTGAATTTGATATTTCCATCATTTATATACATCTTTTATTGTTTACACGTAGGTAAGTATATAAACATAAATATTTGAAAACATTGTTTTATTGTTACCTTCTATTCTTTGGTATTATTGAACACATTAAGAAATATAATCAATAGCAATATCTTCCTTTTTTATTTTACATGTAACAAGGATCCCGCCCTCACCTTTTTGACAAGCTTGTCTGTCAGAAGCCAGCAGATATCCTGGGAAACACTGACAGTTGTACGACCCGTCTACGTTATGGCAAACTTGTTGACAGGTGTCTGTGTTTTGTCTACACTCGTCCACATCTGGGGATATTTAAACAACAATGTTACTTCAAAACTTAATATTGACTGATCAATATTGGATCAGCATTTCACAACTCAACTTCAATAACTCTTGATTATCTTCATCAAAAAAAAAAAAACAGTTTGGAATATAGTTTCGTGTTTCCTATCTGAGGCATTCTGCTTTTAAGACTATATGGTATTGTTTGGCCGTCAATTCGACATTGTATTTTCAAATAATACTTACACAGCAAAATCTACGTTTCCTGAGCTTCTATTAACGAAACGTCAACTTTAAAATTTTATAAGGTCATGCAAGCAAGAACAGTTATCCTTACACTAACATCTAAAATGGAAAAATACTTTTCATTTCATCTCATCAATATTAATAGACAAGAAATATTACAGCGTTTGACGTAAATATTTCATCTAAAGAACCTTTGTATTTATATTTCAATAAAATAATCATTAAACATACTTTGTTGTATCAAGAATCCATTTTGGTTGAAATTTGAAAGTGGTCTCATAATCAACAAGGCTACGTGAGGTTAAACACAGGGACTGGTATTGCCGCTCTTGGTTGAAAACTCACTGACACCTATCATACATACATTTTAAAAAATAATGGATCCAATCACCCTAATCTCGAGCTGGATTTTACGTGTGTTAGATTCATATACTTTTAAGTATGTTAGTTTTCAGTGAATGAGTTCTGGACCTAGAATGTTTTATTATTGGCAATACCAGTCCCTAAACGTTGAATCCAGAACGCGTTGCCTATAATCCATATAGTTGAAGCAAACACATGTAAGTTCTTTCCTACCCTGACAGCGCGATCCATTCCGTATGTACCCCTTCTTGCATTGGCACGTGTAGTTCCCATCATTGTCAACACAAGCAGAGTTGTCTACCCTTCCACAGGCATCCAGTCCGTCAGTGCATTCATTTATATCTGGTTTATAAAAACAATTTGAATCCTGCTCAAGTCACTCTCTCCCCACAGAGGCAGCTCTGTCATGCTCGCACTGAGCTGCCTCTGTGATGAGAGAATGTGCTTCAGTGTGCTCTAAACAATATAAAACTGATAAATAACACGATTTGTTCAAAAGTATATCTCATAAAATTTTAAACATCTAATAAAATCCTTTTCAGGTGCCAAAGAAAAAGGATTTTATTTGAAAGATGCCCTGAAAACAGCAAAATATAAGCAAGTATTAGTAACCATTTGTATTTTTATGTGGTGTCATTAATTGTTGGTTTACATTTCGCTACTTGATAAAAAATTGCATAGAAGCAAAAATCGTTTCAACAAAAAATACCCCGATAGAACTGTCCCTTAAAACAATAGAACAAAACGTAAATATTGTCAATCAAATGGAATTGGCCGAATATAACACAGGATTGACTAAAGGTATAATCATCTCCTGATTGATCTATCCTCATTTACTAACAAAATGACGAAAGTAACCCAAGACGAGTGATATTTCTTAACTGACTGAAGACTCACTTTCACAGAGTCCATCTCCATCTTTCTTATAGCCTGCGTGACATGGGCAGGAAAAGGATCCTGGAGAGTTGAGACAGAGTCGGTGAGGTCCCGTGCAAGGGAAGGGAACTTCTCCACACTCATCTATGTCCTTCTCGCACCTGGCTCCCTCCCACCCCTCCTCACATACACATCCGGCCACAGCGTCACACCTGTCCAGGTGTTCACATCCTGCACACGTCTCAGAACAGTTGGACCCGTAACGGAGTCGGTCGCTGCATGCTGAGAAGATAAACAGAGGAGGAACATGTATTCTGATATTGATATTGATATCAAACTTAACGGGATAAGCCCTGATTAGGATTTGCTTCCGGTGTGTTCAGGAGTCCAAACTTGTGCAAAGCCGAATACTGTCTTCCATCCTTGTTTATGTGCATGGAACTGCTAAACTTATAATAAACTGACACACCTATAACCCATAAGGTGAATCAAAGAAAGTTGATGCTATTTCGAATCGTTTTCTCTATTCTGTTTTCATTCATATTTCATGAATATACCGTCATATATATATATATATATATATAAACAGAATTGCTTATCTAGAGACAATCTGTTAATACTCCAAAATCCCATAAAAACTATGAATGACTGACAGTGTACAATTTTGAATATAGCATTGCTTAACATTTGCAAAATCTTCAGTGGAACACATTCTTTTACTTTGATAAAGTACACGTATGTTCATTAAACGAGTCTTTTGTACTCACTTTTAGGTGACAGGCAGACAGAAAAAAAAGAGTATGTATATATGTTTCACATCAACACTTTATAAATTATAAAGATAAGGACAGGAGTGTTAAAAGGGAAGAGAGAGAGAGTCAGCCAAATATTGGTAACGACGAACTAAAATAAATACATTCATAACATTCAACTTCACTTATATTACTGTATGATATACATGTAGATAGGGGGGAAGGGTAACTTAAAAAATTTCTCTGTACCTGTGGAACACGTGTCTTTGTGTCCAATTATGTTCATTGTACATGACAAAAAGAATTCACTCACCTTCACATGACACTTCGTCTCTGTTCAGTGTGAAGCCATCACGACAAGAACACTCGAACGATTGGTTCAGGTTTCTACACTGGTGTTGACACGGTGGACTATCAGCCTCGCATTCGTTTATGTCTGTTTAACAAACACAAACAATTACTTCCTTGATTGCCATTTAAGAAGTTTTATATTTTATTGCTTTCAAACATAATTAAAGTGGTCAGATTTTTCTATCAATACAAATCCATATAGAATGTTGTTGGATTAATTTAAATTTTTGATTGGCATGTTGGTAGATAATATGACAAAGTTAAACCAAGATTTATTTAAAGTCAACTTCGTAATGCTATAATTGCATCTAATGCATTATTTACAGCTATCAATATCTATCAACAGTCAATAAAACGCGCTTTCACTTCTTCACAAATACAGTAATAAATGACATGCTATAGGCATGTGCCCGCGCTCTCTCTACTTGATGGAAGGATCTTTGTTTTATACTAATGTTGAAAATATATACTCTGCCTTTAAAGCTTTCGACTTTCTTTAGATCTACATTCCAAGGTGAGTGAATCTGATAATTCAGATAACTGGCTTCCCTCGTGTTGAGAAAATACGGGATATGGATGTATAAAAAAAAATCTTAATTGCTCGTGCTTCACTATATATTTTTGCCTATTGTGTGTCCTTTGGTTAAAGTCTCACAATTAAAACCTTATTTATAAATTTATGACATAATAATTTATTTATGCTCATACTACATACGACAAACTGTTTGAACATCCTAAAATAAGCAATTCTTGAGCTTTCTTATTACACATGATTCTAATTTTGCCACTTTTTTATGATGACACGTTTGTATATTTTGTAATGTACTTGGCCCTATGACATTGTGCCATTTTTTTTTGATGACACGTTTGTATATTTGTAATGTACTTGGCCCTATGACATTGTGCCATTTGTTTTGATGACACGTTTGTATATTTTGTATTGTACTTGGCCCTATGACATTGTGCCATTTGTTTTGATGACACGTTTGTATATTTGTAATGTACTTGGCCCTATGACATTGTGCCATTTGTTTTGATGACACGTTTGTATATTTGTAATGTACTTGGCACTATGGCATTGAACGAAATAAACTTGAATGATACAACATACTGATTTTATACGTTTACGTAAGATCCGCTGTTTTCACCAAATGATCTTGAAGACTGGATCTTACCTTGACACTGCGTGAGGTTGACCACCTCCATACCCTGAGGACAGACACACCTCTCCACCCCGTCCTCTACTGCACACCGGTATGTGCACGATAGGTTCGCTGCTACACATGCATCTGCAACAGTTAATGAGGTGGCATTTTATGTGCTGTCAGCAATATCTCAGCAAAAGCTGTCCAAAAGAGTTGATGGATCAGGGAGAAAGGGATCGGAAGGTTTGGGAGAATGAAAGAAGGAAAGAATGTCTGAGAGAAAAACAGAAGGTTTTAGAAGGGCTTAAACTTATTCTAGATTCTAATAGTTCTACCCGTCGACCTGACCCTACCAGGAGAAAGTAATATACGATCGCGACTAGCATAGCTCACTGGGTCGCTAAAGGGCTCAAACGACCAGTCAAGTGGTGGTATCTGGAGCAGAGAGGAGATTTAAACGTTGTTATAAGTGCCCTTGAGGGCTACTCCTAATAGTATAATTTCACTATTAAATCATGTACCATACACATGAGCTCATACAATTGACAAAAACCCTAAACATTGATATGACGACAAATAGCATCTTTCTTTTAAACTTGAAATAAAAACTTAGAATTTAGTTGGTTAATAATTTGTCCTTATTGTCCTTAGTACAAGTACATGGGAATTCTTTGAGTGTCAGTAGCACCCGTCAGCACCAATTCAGTGAGTGTCTAGCAAGGAAGCAACAACTCCCATCTTTTTACGTCGTTTTGGTATGACTGGATATTGGGATATTTGAGATTTATAAAAAATGTATAAGTATAATATGACATTCTAGAATAGCATTTGGATAAATTATCATAGGTACCAAATGAACGCTAACGTATTTATATTTTCAATGTACTTTGTAGATCTATAATATAAAAAAGAAACATGTACAGGAGATGTAAACGCAATGTAAAAACTTTAAATTCATGATAAAATCCGTCGGTGATATTCGAATTTGATGCGACTCGAAATCGTATTAATGAGAAACCAAATGGCAATACCTGTGCAGACGTTGTTTACAAGCACCTGGTTGTGCGGACATTGTTCACACCTGTATGCCCCTTCAGTGTTATTACATCTCTCCCCTTTACTCGCACATATATCTGTCTTCTCCTCACACTCGTCTATATCTGAAGGTAGACAATCAACAACAGGTATGAATAAACATAATTTAAAGAATCATTCATCGGTATGTTTCAAAATTATCCTTTAATTTGGCAACATACACCTTTCCTATTCACACAATTGACTATCAGAATGTCAGTATTCGATGATGATGATATACCTAGTGAACTATTCAATCAAATGTCCGGTGGTAAGACTGTGGACCTTTTTGAAAACAGCAACCCTAGTAGCAAAATGTAAAAATTAAAATGTAAATTGTAACTATAAATTAAAAATAAAATTGCATCACATTAGAATTTAAAAATTTATTCCCATCATAAACCATTAATTTTATAATCTGGTATACTACCTTTCGTTCTCATGAATTGAAATTGACTGCATGAGGTTTTACCTCAGCATTGTATAAGCTATGTAGATATTACCATAAAAAGGAAAAGACATTTTAGTAAAATGCATGTCAGTCATCTGTTGGCCCACCTGAGCAGGATAAATTATCATAGGTACCATCATTATATAATGTAGATATTACCATCAAAAAGAGGTGATGTGAGGTTATATGGGGTTTAACGCCGCTTTCAAGATTATTTCAACCATGAAAAAGAAAATACATCTGTAAAATGCATGTCAGTCATCTGTTGACCCACCTGAGCAGGATACGCCGCCCCCCTCCAGTCTGTATCCTGGCCCACAGCTACACCTGAAGCTCCCCCTCGTGTTGGTGCACTGTCCATTGTAGCATGGGGTGGTTGTCTCCTCACATTCGTCAATATCTGACAGGTAAATGTGTGACGTTATCAAATGATAGTTAAGGGATTGATAAGCATGTATGATCTAAATGAAGAGGGCCGCTTTCTGTCTATTTCAATGCTATTTCATATTGTTCAATATAAGAGATTTCATTCGAAGGGGTTACGAATCATTGACAGGCAGGTATGATCTAAAACAAGAGGGTTGTTTTCTGTCAATTCAAATGCTATTTAATATTTTATAATATTAATTATTTAACTCGAAAGTGTTACGAAACAGCAAATATTGTACCAATGATAAACCTCCGTCCATCGGGTTCACATAATGACACTCTTTTCGTAAAACTTAAACAAGGTCTTCGGATATGAGTACTTATCAAATCATTTAAAAGTGAGTCCTACCAATGCATTTGTTCTCCTCCAGGATATAACCGTGTGGACAGGAACTACAGTTGAAAGCTCTCTCCAGTGTCTTCTCCTGGTCTGGTGTAAGGTCCGTACAATTGCTGCCATCGGGACACGGGCTGTTCTCACATCCATCCATGTCTTCATCGCATAATTCTCCTGTGTAAAATAATCATTTATGTGTATATCATACTCGCTTTTTGATTTAAACATATCATCAAATGGGTATTGAATAAAAAACATGCAACTCAGTGAAATCCTTTGTATGTCCTTATTCTTCAAAACTCTAAGAAGTATTATTGCAGGATGTAGCATGAACTGTTCTGCAATATCACATTGAGTGATATTATATTGCAATTTGTATCTCGATAATGCTGCCTTGCTTAAGCTGTGTCATTAATAGTAGAAACAGAATGTGTTATACATCACGGACAAAAGGATACGCTAAGTTTATATTTTTGTGCTCTGGACAAAAATGAAAGTATGCAAATGGTATGAAACGTATGCTTAAATGTATTGTTTAAGTGCAGATTGATCGACATAGGTATCTTGCTATTTTCAAAGTGTTAAACACAGTTGATAAGATTACAAAATCATACAAATTATTGTTTAAATTCGAGGAACCCAACAATGCATGAAATGTAATGTCTTACCAACTAAACCATAATAATATATGTTTTGAACATATCAATATAGCATATTATGAATTAAGAATGACAAATACAAAGTGTCAGATTCGAAAGAGAAAAAAACCTAGACAACATAGAAATATGTTTAAAATCAGAATCCTTCAGATAGTGAAATTGAATTTGGAAGTTGAAATACACTTCTCAATGTCATCGTCATCACATTCTTTACCAAGACAGAAAAGGCAGTATGAAATGAACATTGCACTACTTGGGCTTAGAAACAAGTTGCTTTATTCTTTCAGGAGTTTGGTAAGGTCGATATATCTTTCACCAGAACAACATTGTTTATAAAAAGTTCAGAGTCAACCTCAACGGACTAACCTGTCCACCCCGTGTCGCATTTACATGGAAGCACTCCTGAATAGAAAGATCCAGGATCCATACAGAAACCATGATTGCAATCTGGACATATGACAACAATTGGCTCAACAGTTGCACTTCCTCCTTCATCGTCGTACACGTGGAAACTGAAATATCGATTTTACCATTTTATCGTGTATGTTTTTTGAATAATATATCAGCACAAGAGAACTGAAATTGAACTATCTATATACAATGTTCATTACAATAAGTGAGTTATTGTTTACGCCGCTTGAGCAATATTTCAATACAAGATATGAAAACTCAAAACCAAAAGGTTTTATAGTGAATTGAACCGTGCAAATATTACAGGTAGGCTACTGCTGATTTCATTTTCACGTGGGACATTCACAGGGTTTTAACATTGTCAGCCGATATAATTTGATTATTTCAACATTGCGATATTCTAGTTGAATTTCTTGATACAAGTCCTTTTTTACACAAATTAAAAAAAACAATGGTACCCTTCCTGATACTTGTGACTTAATATTATAAAAGAAAGTGCATCAGAATGATGTAAAAATCATACTTTTGATAAATAAAAAACACGTCATAGAAACTTTTAGTTAATGTTAAACAATGTATTTGTACAATATCTAAATATATTTTCTAACCTGATATGTTCTTCACGTTTATCTGGTACCCACGTGTACGATATGTTAGTCCAACCCGTCCCAGTAGATGTAAGGTTCCCTGTGGGTCCCGACACGAGCAGTGTGATATTCTGATCCGCGTCACCATCAGTGGCAGTTACTGTAAAGTTGGTCTGTTGGCCCACTGTCACATTCAGGTGGTCCGGTCCCCAGATTTGGGGAACTTTGTTGGCTAATAATGTAGAAGAATAGTCAATCCAACTTCAAAAATGCATCTCAAAGAAGTTAGTACAGTCCTTTGACATTCATGACTTTAAGAGTTTATTCATCAGTTTTAGAGAGATATGGAAAACGTTCTGGCGAAGATCGGTTAGAATGACATCATAATGATGTTTTAATGTTAAGATTTAGTTCGAAAACAGGACAATGCTCAGCAAATAGATAAATGTAATCTTGGAAACTTTTCCTAAGCAGATAAAAAACAAATCGGGTAAGATTATTAGATTCGAGCATTCGTACAAAGGATTCCTGATATCAAGATCAGTTGGGAAACAGTTATTCTAAGCTAATCAAGATATGTTAATAAAAAACATTTTTTCACGGTGCATATCAACGCTGTTGGATGTTCAACAAAAACTGATATTTCGATTTTATAAACATTTGATACTTCAAACGATAATTGGTTGAACGTCATTCTGAAAACGTTGCTCTATCATCCATCAATTCCGACATCATGATCAATATTCATGCAAACTTACCTGCTTTCTTTATGTGTTCATTTGTTGTTATTGTAACGTGTTTCGTGTTATTTGCAACGGCGGCGTCCCCTGTTGTCATATAATCAAATATGCAGGTAGGCTCCGAGCCGCAGTTAACAGTAGCTTCTTGCTTCAGTGTGGAGTTGAACGTACTCGAGTCAGAGAATACAGGCACGAATGTAGGGTGTTGATAAAACTGTGATGTTCTACCAGCGTTGTACATGAAGAGACTGGCATTTCTAACGTTTGTTGTTCTCCCTGGATATGAAAATGTAAATGTATCGTAATATAGATATCTAAACAAAAGTAATTTTTTTACCAAAGATCATTATTTTCATGAAATAAATATGTAATAAAATAGAATTATACTTATTGTCGCATAACTTTATCAATACTGTTATGATATATTCCCGTAATAGGGATCTATATCATTTTGTAAGATTGATATATTTAACAACGTTGGTCCAATCAATCAATGGCAGTTGAGGCCATTTCAGATTTACAGAGCTATACATGTATATATTAATTTATGTTATGTATCGTTATTGTGTTTTTAATAATCTCTTAATAATATTGTTTTGCATAATCATTGTTCATAGCAGCCCATTTTAATACAGCCCATTTTTATTATTTTACTAAACAACTTGTGTATTTTCATCTGAAGAAAAATCATTCTTACACTTTTCTCCAAAGAGATGGAATATTTCTGTTTCAGTCATGTTGACAGAGAGAGCTGTTCCATTGGGCAACATGAAGTCATCTGTCATGTTGTTATTGAAAGTACCCAGGAGTCCTCCAGTCCGGATATCCGGTTTGTTCTTCCAGACATCCGGGGCACTGACTGACACATCGAGCATCTTGACCTTGTTTGTGATCGATATACTCACTCCTAGAGACAAAATATTTGATTATGACAGTCATGGGAATAGTTTCGAATATTGCATTTTCTTCAAAACTTCCATCAAGAAAACGGTAACATTTTGATAAAACGTATGTTTTCTCCGAAACATTATGTGTGATTTGATATGAAAAAATATGTTCTATTCATCATTGCTGATAGTTGGAATAATTAGATATCAAATATATCAGTTCAACAGCCAAGAAAGAAAACGAAAACTTTACTTGCTACACATCTCATATCTGTGTCATTTAGAAGCAATTTTGTTTTAAAACGAAAACCATTTATCGCCTCGGGTAATTTTTCATAATGTTATGTTCAAAAGATATGAAGAAAACAAATCGTAAGAAGGAAATGAATTAGTTGATCATAAAGGATATAGCAAAAACACTTTAAGTACAAACCTGCTGGAAAGGACACAGTGACAGTGCCCTCATTTTCTACAACAGCAACTCGAAGATCTCGTTTTTCAAAACCTCTTTTTATCTTCAGGCTTATATCAACACCATTTTCGTAAAATATCAAATCTGAAAGCAAATGATGAACATGCAAATATTGATATTTTCACTACTAAGTCATGCATATGATTCCAAACTATTATTTCAAGTTTAAACAATATATAATGAATTCCATTCTTTCAGTATCTTGTGTCAAAGATCTCGACATAATCATTCTATGGTATAGTTTATCCCAAAATTCAGGACTACTGACATATTAATCACCTGAAGCGTATTGTAATCGTCGGATTAGTTTTTGTTTTTGAAAATACAATGTCATTTCAAATATGGAACCTAAACTGAAAAAACATCGCCAAACGAAAACCTGTTAAAATTCTCTAACTCGTGAAAGCAGTTATTAGATCATCATTCTCTTTGATTGAAAGAATAGTAATTTATTTTATTTTGCCAACGTCCATATTTTGTATTAAACTTGTGGCGGGTCCGAATAAATAACCTCTCACCTTTCTCCCTTCTTGTTCAATAGATGAACCTTGTCCCTGACACACCTGAACCCGGAACTTGACCATTTGATCGTAAAACTTTCCAAAAAAATATCTCAGGAGAATTGATGTGTGAATTTACCCTTTCTGTCATTAGAGAGTTCTGCCTGTATGGATGATCCTGCCCGGAAGTCTTTAGCAACCACTGCAGAGAAGATGGTAGCGTTGAGGCCGGAGCTAGAGGACGCCATGGCGGTCCGGGCCTGTATCTCGAACAGGTGGTCAGTCTGGTCAAGCACCTGCAGGAGGACGTACTCCCCCAGACCATTGTAGGTGTAGGTCAGTCCGTCCAGGGTCTGCAGGTGGGGGTCGCCGTAGTAGGACGCTGGGGACATGGAGAATCAATGACATTATTCTTACTAAATAAGGATACTTGCTTAAATAGTTATAATGAAAGCGATGTGACTAGCTATATGTTACGTCCGGAAAAAATAGATTTGTTTTGTTAAAGTTTATTTTGTGCTATACCATATATTGAAGTTGAGACAAAAAAACAAGTTACTTGTTTATGGATGTTTATTGATTAAAGATGTTGCGAATGTTTTATAATAGGGTTTTCACATGTACTATTGGCCTAATGGCCACGTACGTATATACAAGAAAATCTGTCTGTCTGTATGTCTGACTGTCTGATATGAACGACATGTTTCCAGGCGAAGATACTCGCTAGTACAAAACTTGAAACCCCAAGAACTTAAGACATTGGATCTGACAATATGTTCAGATTATAATGATATTTTGGTGTATAATGTTTTACTCATAACATGTGTGTCTTACTTCTTAAATATGAGGAGGTATAATTGTAACGTTACTTGATGCTAAATAACTTAAGCGTATCTTTTGACATCCATTCATTTGAACATTTTATATGATTCTTACCATAAAGGACATATCATTTGCACTGTTCAAAATAACTGTTAAGAGTGGTGAGATTTGAGGAGACCAATTACCTAGAGTCGGGACCCTGTAGTTTCGACAATCATCAGTGGGCCTGAGAGACAGGTAGAGATCACAGAGCTCAGGCTTCTCACAGCAGACAGTCCTCGGCCCGATGTCCTCCTGTAGGTAGTCCTGAGGTTGAAAGAAGGGCGAGTGTCGCACAAAGTGACCCCCAGATGGGAACTGAGGAACCAGGGACCCGTATGCGTTGTAACAGCATCGCTGTGGGGGTAAATTGAGATGTATAGAAATGGAAAGGCAAAAAGTGTGGTATTTCATAGGAAAATTTTAGGGGACGTAAATGCATTCGGTTTTCACCATGATTTACTAAAACTGAAAGTCACAAACACTTACAAAAAATTGCAAACTTGCGAGTTTGCAAGTTTATAAAACTTTTACACAAATTCCTTTATTTTCATTCATTACTTTTTTATTTAGCTGGTTGCAGTAAAACACATGTCTGCCTTTATTCAAAAATCGTTACTCAAACATTAAATTATATATATACATTATTACACGTAAGAATTAGTTTATACAGATATGGTTCTATTTCTTTTCAAAAGGCTAAAGACATAATTTAAACTTGTATAAGAACAGCCCGCCTACCCTGGTTGCGGTGTTGTTAGCCCCTGCTCTAGGAACCGTCTCATAGAAACATCCATCTCTGTAGGACGAGAACCGTCTATCCAGCTGCAGCTGTGTGTAGCTGCAAGGACAGCTGTAAGCTTCTGTCTTCTCTTGGTCTATCAGCAGTTTATGAGTTTTCTCTTCCTTGTACCACTGGAGACACTGGAGAGCCGGGTTGAGGACAGGTGTTGGACAATGTCCAAGCTTGTAGTACCAGAGACCTCGGGCATCCATGTTGCCTTCTTTGAGGTCAAGTCTGAACATGTTTTCAGTTTCGCTGTAAGGGTTTTGTCTGAAGATGTTGGGTCCACACTGCCAACCAGCTACGGCAGAGCGACCTGCTTGTAGTTTCCAGTTCATATCGTGGTATAGAAACACAGTGAATGTGTCCACTCCGTCAGTGATCAGCAGTACTTGGAATGTGTTGCCCTAGAAGAACATATCAAACTGAACATTGGCACTTCGGAAACGGGCAATCTTTATAAAAAAAATGAAGATCTACGATGCTATCAGCAACTTCTTCGGTTGCTGGCTTACGAGATGAGCTCGCTGATTGGATGGATATGAATGATGTTAGAGGTAAGTCTGACGGCGATAACCGTAGCCAAGTGAGATCTTTTCTGTAACGTAATGAAGCAATATAGATCTTCATTGATGTGATTAGGAAGTGGGGCACCTTCTGCAACTTGAGAATTATTTAACTAAACATTAGATCGGACAAATCATAAATTTAAAGCTTTACAAACAATTGCAAATTAGGGTCAACCTTTATCACTAACAATAAATATTTAGTAAACATATCTCCATGCTTCCTGAATATTACCTCTGAGCTTCTTGTAGCAGGGTATGGTCTCACATTGTCCCACGTGACTAGGAGAGCAGCAACAGGCTCAAATGCGTCAAAGATGGATTGTTTCATCTTCAAGAAGGCATGAGCCTTCTGCAGGAAGACATCAGCCTCCTTGGCTTCCTGGTCGTCGATGGAGTATCTGTCATATAGATGGTAGAACACACTGGCATTCACAGTTCCCTTCAGATCGATGTCGGACCAGAATGGAGCCACCATGGAGAACGTACCAAACGGAAGTCTCTCCGGGTTGGAGTTGGCAAAGTTTTCACCCAGAGTGATATAGCCGTCCGTGTTGACCTGTGTGAAATATAGGCGTTGTCTTTAATTTACCTGTATCAACATCCTCTGTACCTCCTATTCTCACAATGAAGTAGCTGTTATCCATAAAATTTGTACTTTGGGTAATTGAAGGGTCCGGATGACGGGGTATCAAAAAGGACAGTTACCCACTTCTAAATGCCACGAAATGAAGTTAATGGAGTTCGTCTTGATTATTAAGTAATATGTCAGTGAATGAAGCTAAAGGTTTATGGTTAGACCTGTCATAAAGCCGTTGATTGGTGCATATGTAAATAGTCACTATATCGTTACTTACTGTGAAGTGAGTTATATACTCCATTTACTCAAAGAGATTTTTATCATAACATGTTATTTTGAATATAATATGTTCAAGATATAGGGTTTTCTTGAGTATAGTATATATTTGAAACACTAACATGTATCCTGTCGTATCTGTTACATTCACAAGTGAACCCAACTGGAATCTTTATGACTTCGCTGATAACATCATCGCCTCTTGTAAGAACGTTATCTCCATTCGTGGTCCCGTATGGAAACAATGCTGAAATTATGATAAGACAATAAACTAGGGTTAATTTGATTGAACTCATGAATGAAAACTGGCAGGTTATTGATTGTAAAAGCTGGCTTGAAATATTTTCGATAATGTTCTAAGCGTTATCACTGTCGTGTACCCGGTAAGGAGGGGACTTTTCAAAATGGTGGACGTGACAGGACAACAGAGGTAGGTGTCTGCTTTCAGTGCTCCCTTCTCCTAATCGACGAGGTTTAGATGGTCATCTTTAACTGTGGTAATCAGGAAAAGAATTTCGAATACATTCCTTACGAGTTTTGGTTCACAAACTGCAAGAAATTTGCGTATTTTAGATGTCAAGTTGATGTTTATCTCACTTTCATTTTCGAAGCGGAGAGGAGACTTTTAAATGCCTTATTTCATGCCCTTAACGACCTTGAATATCATACATATTGTCGCGCATATCAGTGTTTGGTTATAATAAAGATTTCTGTGCAACTTGATCTGATTTGGTTCAGAAACTACGAAGTTATTGACAAAATAACAAATACACATGGCAGCGGAGTGGACTCGCCGAATAATCGGCGGAGGGGATCCAGGAGGCCGGATAGGGAGAGGACATTTTTGGATATGGATGGGACACATTTGGATATGGAGTGGACATCACTTTCAAATTGTACTGTAGTTGAGACAATACCCATGGTAATAAACAAACTCCTTTGTAAAGTTAGCCAAAAGAACCCCACAGAAGACGTAATCTAGTTTCATAAGCATTATCATCAACCTTTTCATAAACCAATGATTGAAATAGAGGTTTCTCTTTTCTTTTGCAGAACTTACCTAGAGAACGTTTCCGTTGCTGCCGTTGTCAAATCAATGCAAAACAGCCGAAACACATATTATATAGATGCAATAAAGGAATATGTTCTCAATCTCTCATAAGCCGCAGAAAGCCCTCTTGTTGATGGCGACGTTGAACATTTCAATTGTTTTAGCAAAAGGACATTCCGGGTCTAATGAGAGATTGAGCACAGATTCCTTTAATGCATCTTCGGACTTGTGATGCACAAACAAGTGACTTATCATCAACATTGAAAATCTCGTCGATGCCTAATATATCATAAGGAACTATTTGATAGTCTTTTTTGTTAAGTGTCCATTTTCCACTTGACGGCTCTAAACATTCTATTTCCAATTTCAATGTTTGTAATGAGTGGTAACGAATGCAGTGATCTATTATGTGTGACAATGGCAGCAACGGAAACGTTCTCCAGGTAAGTTCTGCAAAAGAAAAGAGAAACCTCTATTTCAATCATTTGTAGATGAAAAGGTTGATGATAGTTCTTATGAAACTAGGAGTTTGTTTATTACCATGGGTATTGTCTCAACTACAGTACAATTTGAAAGTGATGTCCACTCCATATCCAAATGTGTCCCCTCCATATCCAAAAATGTCCTCTCCCTATCCGGCTTCCTGGGTCCCCTCCGCCGATTATTCGGCGAGTCCACTCCGCTGCCATGTTGATTTGTTATTTTGTCAATAACTTCGTAGTTTCTGAACCAAATCAGTTCAAGTTGCACAGAAATCTTTATTATAACCAAACACTGATATGCGCGACAATATGTATGATATTCAAGGTCGTTAAGGGCATGAAAAAAGGCATTTAAAAGTCTCCTCTCCGCTTCGTAAATGAAAGTGAGATAAACATCAACTTGACATCTAAAATACGCAAATTTCTTGCAGTTTGTGAACCAAAACTCGTAAGAAATGTATTTGAAATTCTATTCCTGATTACCACAGTTAAAGGTGACCATCTAAACCTCGTCGATTAGGAGAAGGGAGCACTGAAAGCAGACACCTACCTCTGTTGACCTGTCACATCCACCATTTTGAAAAGTCCCCTCCTTATCGGGTACACGACAGTGGTTATATATCTAACAATCTGATACAATGTATTAACTACTACCTATGGTAGTGACGTGTTGTGTGGAATTGATATCCCGGGCTAGAGCGATGTTGAGCTTTATAATTTTGAATAAAACAAAGTCGGATAATGAAGAATGATAAAGTAATTCCGTGATGAATATGATTTTTAAAAAATGTATGGTTTTTGTTGCCTTGTGCGATTCTAGTTAAGAGCCATCCTTCGATAATTGATTCAGCAGGTTTATTAGAGTCAATCAGAAAACTTGATTTAAAGGGTTTGGTTTATAAGGCATCTCATAATTATTTTACGAAATAACGTTGACGAATTGATAATGTCACAGTGCGCCACAGTGTATTTAAGGCATTTAAAGGGAATTGTAGGTGAAATATATAATAATATCACAAATGCGGCCACTTGTGGGATATACTTGAACAAAAATCCAAAATGCATTTTATATTCACGGTTTATCAGTCATCTGAAGTCTTTTCAATCGCAACGAAATCCCAACAAGATGTCGCTTGTGGTGCTTTAAACTTCTCAATTTCAAACATATGTTTATGAGTCGTCAGTGTATACCCTTATACATAGGAACTGTGTACTTTGAATATAATTCAAGAACAGGCTAGCATGAAAAGATAAGCAGCTGAATTAAGGGACAGATTACCAAAGGTCAATCTTATCAATTATCACTAATGATATGAAAATATAACCTTTTTATATTACAACATGCATATGTTAGGTAGGGGAAAGGTTGCCTTTGACCCATCAGGTTTAAAAGTTAAAAAAATAATGAATTACTTGATCTTACCAAGTTTGGGTTCAATTGTTGAAGTAGTAGTTGGTAATGTAGTCGTTGGTATCGTTGAAGTGACAGACATTGTTGATTTGTGATATGTTGGTGAACGAGAGCTTAACAGTTCTGTTGTCCGCGATGTTGTTGTTTCTGTACCAACCGTTGATGTTGTTGTTGTTTGCATTGGCGAGGAGGACATCAACACTGAATTTGGTGACGTAATAGGCAAGAGGACATGCGTTGACAATGTTGAAGACAACTTTGTGTGTTTGGCAGTATTTGGGTAAGGAGTAGATCCAGATGTAAAGTTTGGTTTTGTTACTTTGGCTCCAGATGTTGATTCGGGAGAAGAAGATACAGTGGTCATTGATAAAGATTGAGTTGAGGCACTCCTCGAGGAAGAAGCAGATGTTGTTGACCCAATTGTAGACGTTGTCATCGATGAAACCTTGAAAATCGTTGGTGGGTTTGAGTATGAATGAGTAGAAGTTTGTTTCAAATTTGTTATTGATGATGTAAACAGACTTGAGGGCGTAGTTGAAAATATTCCTGTGGCTGCTTCTGTTGTCTTCGAGGGCACAAAACTTGATGTTGTGGCCTCTGAAGTCGTTTCTGAGTACGAAGTTGTCAGACCAGCAGTGGTAGGAGATGTTGTCATTGCTGTTGGAAATGTTGACTGACTTGGTGGGACTGTTGTTGATGTGCTTGTGGCTTCCTCTGTGGTCTGTGGTGACGGAGAACTTGCAGCTTCTGTAGGCGTTGTTGCAGTCGAGGTTGTTATATGAGAAGTGCTTGGTTCATGTGTACTAGTGTAAGTACCTTCTGGCGATGACATCGCACTTGTGCTATGTTCTATGTTAGACGTCTTGTGGCTGGTTGAAGATGCTGAAGAAGTGGTGGCCTCTTCTGTAGTCTGGGTTAATTTTGAAGTAGTTGAAGAAGTAGCTTGTTCTGTTGATGACTCAATTGCAGATGTCGGTGTTGTTGTTTGAGTTGGTGATGCAGAACTGCTTTCAGTCGCTGATGAGGTCATCTCAGAATGTTTTATGTCTTCAGTTGACGTCAATTGAGTCGGAGTTGTAGATGAACTCTCAGACGTTGGAACCTCTGTTGTTGAAAGGCTTGGTGATGTTATCTTTCTGGAGCTTTGAACTGAAGATGTTGAAACTGTTTCGCTAGTATATGTGGCCTCTGAAGTCGTTTGTGAGTACGAAGTTGTCAGACCAGCAGTTGTAGGAGATGTTGCCGTTGCTGTTGGAGTCGTTGACTGACTTGGTGGCACTGTTGTTGATGTGCTTGTGGCTTCCTCTGTGGTCTGTGGTGACGGAGAACTTGCAGCTTCTGTAGGCGTTGTTGCAGTCGAGGTTGTTAAATGAGAAGTGCTTGGTTCATGTGTACTAGTGTAAGTACCTTCTGGCGATGACATCTCACTTGTGCTATGTTCTATGTTAGACGTCTTGTGGCTGGTTGAAGATGCTGAAGAAGTGGTGGGCTCTTCTGTAGTCTGGGTTAATTTTGAAGTAGTTGAAGAAGTAGCTTGTTCTGTTGATGACTCAATTGCAGATGTCGGTGTTGTTGTTTGAGTTGGTGATGCAGAACTGCTTTCAGTCGCTGATGAGGTCATCTTAGAATGTTTTATGTCTTCAGTTGACGTCGATTGAGTCGGAGATGTAGATGAACTCTCAGACGTTGGAACCTCTGTTGTTGAAAAGCTTGGTGATGTTATCTTTGTGAGGCTTTGAACTGAAGATGTTGAAACTGTTTCGCTAGTATATGTGGCCTCCGAAGTCGTTTGTGAGTACGAAGTTGTCAGACCAGCAGTTGTAGGAGATGTTGCCGTTGCTGTTGGAGTCGTTGACTGACTTGGTGGCACTGTTGTTGATGTGCTTGTGGCTTCCTCTGTGGTCTGTGGTGACGGAGAACTTGCAGCTTCTGTAGGCGTTGTTGCAGTCGAGGTTGTTAAATGAGAAGTGCTTGGTTCATGTGTACTAGTGTAAGTACCTTCTGGCGATGACATCTCACTTGTGCTATGTTCTATGTTAGACGTCTTGTGGCTGGTTGAAGATGCTGAAGAAGTGGTGGGCTCTTCTGTAGTCTGGGTTAATTTTGAAGTAGTTGAAGAAGTAGCTTGTTCTGTTGATGACTCAATTGCAGATGTCGGTGTTGTTGTTTGAGTTGGTGATGCAGAACTGCTTTCAGTCGCTGATGAGGTCATCTCAGAATGTTTTATGTCTTCAGTTAACGTCGATTGAGTCGGAGTTGTAGATGAACTCTCAGACGTTGGAACCTCTGTTGTTGAAAAGCTTGGTGATGTTATCTTTGTGGGGCTTTGAACTGAAGATGTTGAAACTGTTTCGCTAGTATATGTGGCCTCCGAAGTCGTTTGTGAGTACGAAGTTGTCAGACCAGCAGTTGTAGGAGATGTTGCCGTTGCTGTTGGAGTCGTTGACTGACTTGGTGGCACTGTTGTTGATGTGCTTGTGGCTTCCTCTGTGGTCTGTGGTGACGGAGAACTTGCAGCTTCTGTAGGCGTTGTTGCAGTCGAGGTTGTTATATGAGAAGTGCTTGGTTCATATGTACTAGTGTAAGTACCTTCTGGCGATGACATCGCACTTGTGCTATGTTCTATGTTAGACGTCTTGTGGCTGGTTGAAGATGCTGAAGAAGTGGTGGCCTCTTCTGTAGTCTGGGTTAATTTTGAAGTAGTTGAAGAAGTAGCTTGTTCTGTTGATGACTCAATTGCAGATGTCGGTGTTGTTGTTTGAGTTGGTGATGCAGAACTGCTTTCAGTCGCTGATGAGGTCATCTTAGAATGTTTTATGTCTTCAGTTGACGTCGATTGAGTCGGAGATGTAGATGAACTCTCAGACGTTGGAACCTCTGTTGTTGAAAAGCTTGGTGATGTTATCTTTGTGAGGCTTTGAACTGAAGATGTTGAAACTGTTTCGCTAGTATATGTGGCCTCCGAAGTCGTTTGTGAGTACGAAGTTGTCAGACCAGCAGTTGTAGGAGATGTTGCCGTTGCTGTTGGAGTCGTTGACTGACTTGGTGGCACTGTTGTTGATGTGCTTGTGGCTTCCTCTGTGGTCTGTGGTGACGGAGAACTTGCAGCTTCTGTAGGCGTTGTTGCAGTCGAGGTTGTTAAATGAGAAGTGCTTGGTTCATGTGTACTAGTGTAAGTACCTTCTGGCGATGACATCTCACTTGTGCTATGTTCTATGTTAGACGTCTTGTGGCTGGTTGAAGATGCTGAAGAAGTGGTGGGCTCTTCTGTAGTCTGGGTTAATTTTGAAGTAGTTGAAGAAGTAGCTTGTTCTGTTGATGACTCAATTGCAGATGTCGGTGTTGTTGTTTGAGTTGGTGATGCAAAACTGCTTTCAGTCGCTGATGAGGTCATCTCAGAATGTTTTATGTCTTCAGTTGACGTCGATTGAGTCGGAGATGTAGATGAACTCTCAGACGTTGGAACCTCTGTTGTTGAAAAGCTTGGTGATGTTATCTTTGTGGGGCTTTGAACTGAAGATGTTGAAACTGTTTCGCTAGTATATGTGGCCTCCGAAGTCGTTTGTGAGTACGAAGTTGTCAGACCAGCAGTTGTAGGAGATGTTGCCGTTGCTGTTGGAGTCGTTGACTGACTTGGTGGCACTGTTGTTGATGTGCTTGTGGCTTCCTCTGTGGTCTGTGGTGACGGAGAACGTTCAGCTTTTGTAGGCGTTGTTGCAGTCGAGGTTGTTAAATGAGAAGTGCTTGGTTCATGTGTACTAGTGTAAGTACCTTCTGGCGATGACATCTCACTTGTGCTATGTTCTATGTTAGACGTCTTGTGGCTGGTTGAAGATGCTGAAGAAGTGGTGGGCTCTTCTGTAGTCTGGGTTAATTTTGAAGTAGTTGAAGAAGTAGCTTGTTCTGTTGATGACTCAATTGCAGATGTCGGTGTTGTTGTTTGAGTTGGTGATGCAGAACTGCTTTCAGTCGCTGATGAGGTAATCTCAGAATGTTTTATGTCTTCAGTTGACGTCGATTGAGTCGGAGTTGTAGATGAACTCTCAGACGTTGGAACCTCTGTTGTTGAAATGCTTGGTGATGTTATCTTTGTGGAGCTTTGAACTGAAGATGTTGAAATTGTTTCGCTAGTATATGTGGCCTCTGAAGTCGTTTGTGAGTACGAAGTTGTCAGACCAGCAGTTGTAGGAGATGTTGCCGTTGCTGTTGGAGTCGTTGACTGACGTGGTGTCACTGTTGTTGATGTGCTTGTGGCTTCCTCTGTGGTCTGTGGTGACGGAGAACTTGCAGCTTCTGTAGGCGTTGTTGCAGTCGAGGTTGTTAAATGAGAAGTGCTTGGTTCATGTGTACTAGTGTAAGTACCTTCTGGCGATGACATCTCACTTGTGCTATGTTCTATGTTAGACGTCTTGTGGCTGGTTGAAGATGCTGAAGAAGTGGTGGGCTCTTCTGTAGTCTGGGTTAATTTTGAAGTAGTTGAAGAAGTAGCTTGTTCTGTTGATGACTCAATTGCAGATGTCGGTGTTGTTGTTTGAGTTGGTGATGCAGAACTGCTTTCAGTCGCTGATGAGGTCATCTCAGAATGTTTTATGTCTTCAGTTGACGTCGATTGAGTCGGAGTTGTAGATGAACTCTCAGACGTTGGAACTTCTGTTGTTGAAAGGCTGGGTGATGTTATCTTTGTGGAGCTTTGAACTGAAGATGTTGAAACTGTTTCGCTAGTATATGTGGCCTCTGAAGTCGTTTGTGAGTACGAAGTTGTCAGACCAGCAGTTGTAGGAGATGTTGCCGTTGCTGTTGGAGTCGTTGACTGACTTGGTGGCACTGTTGTTGATGTGCTTGTGGCTTCCTCTGTGGTCTGTGGTGACGGAGAACTTGCAGCTTCTGTAGGCGTTGTTGCAGTCGAGGTTGTTAAATGAGAAGTGCTTGGTTCATGTGTACTAGTGTAAGTACCTTCTGGCGATGACATCTCACTTGTGCTATGTTCTATGTTAGACGTCTTGTGGCTGGTTGAAGATGCTGAAGAAGTCGTGGGCTCTTCTGTAGTCTGGGTTAATTTTGAAGTAGTTGAAGAAGTAGCTTGTTCTGTTGATGACTCAATTGCAGATGTCGGTGTTGTTGTTTGAGTTGGTGATGCAGAACTGCTTTCAGTCGCTGATGAGGTCATCTCAGAATGTTTTATGTCTTCAGTTGACGTCAATTGAGTCGGAGTTGTAGATGAACTCTCAGACGTTGGAACTTCTGTTGTTGAAATGCTTGGTGATGTTATCTTTGTGGAGCTTTGAACTGAAGATGTTGAAACTGTTTCGCTAGTATATGTGGCCTCTGAAGTCGTTTGAGAGTACGAAGTTGTCAGACCAGCAGTTGTAGGAGATGTTGCCGTTGCTGTTGGAGTCGTTGACTGACTTTGTGGCACTGTTGTTGATGTGCTTGTGGCTTCCTCTGTGGTCTGTGGTGACTGAGAACTTGCAGCTTCTGTAGGCGTTGTTGCAGTCGAGGTTGTTAAATGAGAAGTGCTTGGTTCATGTGTACTAGTGTAAGTACCTTCTGGCGATGACATCTCACTTGTGCTATGTTCTATGTTAGACGTCTTGTGGCTGGTTGAAGATGCTGAAGAAGTGGTGGGAACTTCTGTAGTCTGGGTTAATTTTGAAGTAGTTGAAGAAGTAGCTTGTTCTGTTGATGACTCAATTGCAGATGTCGGTGTTGTTGTTTGAGTTGGTGATGCAGAACTGCTTTCAGTCGCTGATGAGGTCATCTCAGAATGTTTTATGTCTTCAGTTGACGTCGATTGAGTCGGAGTTGTAGATGAACTCTCAGACGTTGGAACTTCTGTTGTTGAAAGGCTGGGTGATGTTATCTTTGTGGAGCTTTGAACTGAAGATGTTCAAACGGTTTCGCTAGTATATGTGGCCTCTGAAGTCGTTTGTGAATACGAAGTTGTCAGACCAGCAGCTGTAGGAGATGTTGCCGTTGCTGTTGGAGTCGTTGACTGACTTGGTGGCACTGTTGTTGATGTGCTTGTGGCTTCCTCTGTGGTCTGTGGTGACGGAGAACTTGCAGCTTCTGTAGGCGTTGTTGCAGTCGAGGTTGTTAAATGAGAAGTGCTTGGTTCATGTGTACTAGTGTAAGTACCTTCTGGCGATGACATCTCACTTGTGCTATGTTCTATGTTAGACGTCTTGTGACTGGTTGAAGATGCTGAAGAAGTGGTGGCCTCTTCTGTAGTCTGGGTTAATTTTGAAGTAGTTGAAGAAGTAGCTTGTTCTGTTGATGACTCAATTGCAGATGTCGGTGTTGTTGTTTGAGTTGGTGATGCAGAACTGCTTTCAGTCGCTGATGAGGTCATCTCAGAATGTTTTATGTCTTCAGTTGACGTCAATTGAGTCGGAGTTGTAGATGAACTCTCAGACGTTGGAACCTCTGTTGTTGAAAGGCTTGGTGATGTTATCTTTGTGGAGCTTTGAACTGAAGATGTTGAAACTGTTTCGCTAGTATATGTGGCCTCTGAAGTCGTTTGTGAGTACGAAGTTGTCAGACCAGCAGTTGTAGGAGATGTTGCCGTTGCTGTTGGAGTCGTTGACTGACTTGGTGGCACTGTTGTTGATGTGCTTGTGGCTTCCTCTGTGGTCTGTGGTGACGGAGAACTTGCAGCTTCTGTAGGCGTTGTTGCAGTCGAGGTTGTTAAATGAGAAGTGCTTGGTTCATGTGTACTAGTGTAAGTACCTTCTGGCGATGACATCTCACTTGTGCTATGTTCTATGTTAGACGTCTTGTGGCTGGTTGAAGATGCTGAAGAAGTGGTGGGCTCTTCTGTAGTCTGGGTTATTTTTGAAGTAGTTGAAGAAGTAGCTTGTTCTGTTGATGACTCAATTGCAGATGTCGGTGTTGTTGTTTGAGTTGGTGATGCAGAACTGCTTTCAGTCGCTGATGAGGTCATCTCAGAATGTTTTATGTCTTCAGTTGACGTCAATTGAGTCGGAGTTGTAGATGAACTCTCAGACGTTGAAACCTCTGTTGTTGAAAGGCTTGGTGATGTTATCTTTGTGGGGCTTTGAACTGAAGATGTTGAAACTGTTTCACTAGTATATGTGGCCTCCGAAGTCCTTTGTGAGTACGAAGTTGTCAGACCAGCAGTTGGAGGAGATGTTGCCGTTGCTGTTGGAGTCGTTGACTGACTTGGTGGCACTGTTGTTGATGTGCTTGTGGCTTCCTCTGTGGTCTGTGGTGACGGAGAACTTGCAGCTTCTGTAGGCGTTGTTGCAGTCGAGTATGTTAAATAAGAAGTGCTTGGTTCATGTGTACTAGTGTAAGTACCTTCTGGCGACGACATCTCACTTGTGCTATGTTCTATGTTAGACGTGTTGTGACTGGTTGAAGATGCTGAAGAAGTGGTGGGCTCTTCTGTAGTCCGGGTTAATTTTGAAGTAGTTGAAGAAGTAGCTTGTTCTGTTGATGACTCAATTGCAGATGTCGGTGTTGTTGTTTGAGTTGGTGATGCAGAACTGCTTTCAGTCGCTGATGAGGTCATCTCAGAATGTTTCATGTCTTCAGTTGACGTCGATTGAGTCGGAGTTGTAGATGAACTCTCAGACGTTGGAACTTCTGTTGTTGAAAGGCTTGGTGATGTTTTCTTTGTGGAGCTTTGAACTGAAGATGTTGAAACTGTTTCGCTAGTATATGTGGCCTCTGAAGTCGTTTGTGAGTACGAAGTTGTCAGACCAGCAGTTGTAGGAGATGTTGCCGTTGCTGTTGGAGTCGTTGACTGACTTTGTGGCACTGTTGTTGATGTGCTTGTGGCTTCCTCTGTGGTCTGTGGTGACGGAGAACTTGCAGCTTCTGTAGGCGTTGTTGCAGTCGAGGTTGTTAAATGAGAAGTGCTTGGTTCATGTGTACTAGTGTAAGTACCTTCTGGCGATGACATCTCACTTGTGCTATGTTCTATGTTAGACGTCTTGTGGCTGGTTGAAGATGCTGAAGAAGTGGTGGGCTCTTCTGTAGTCTGGGTTAATTTTGAAGTAGTTGAAGAAGTAGCTTGTTCTGTTGATGACTCAATTGCAGATGTCGGTGTTGTTGTTTGAGTTGGTGATGCAGAACTGCTTTCAGTCGCTGATGAGGTCATCTCAGAATGTTTTATGTCTTCAGTTGACGTCGATTGAGTCGGAGTTGTAGATGAACTCTCAGACGTTGGAACTTCTGTTGTTGAAAGGCTGGGTGATGTTATCTTTGTGGAGCTTTGAACTGAAGATGTTGAAACGGTTTCGCTAGTATATGTGGCCTCTGAAGTCGTTTGTGAGTACGAAGTTGTCAGACCAGCAGTTGTAGGAGATGTTGCCGTTGCTGTTGGAGTCGTTGACTGACTTTGTGGCACTGTTGTTGATGTGCTTGTGGCTTCCTCTGTGGTCTGTGGTGACGGAGAACTTGCAGCTTCTGTAGGCGTTGTTGCAGTCGAGGTTGTTAAATGAGAAGTGCTTGGTTCATGTGTACTAGTGTAAGTACCTTCTGGCGATGACATCTCAATTGTGCTATGTTCTATGTTAGACGTCTTGTGGCTGGTTGAAGATGCTGAAGAAGTGGTGGGCTCTTCTGTAGTCTGGGTTAATTTTGAAGTAGTTGAAGAAGTAGCTTCTTCTGTTGATGACTCAATTGCAGATGTCGGTGTTGTTGTTTGAGTTGGTGATGCAGAACTGCTTTCAGTCGCTGATGAGGTCATCTCAGAATGTTTTATGTCTTCAGTTGACGTCGATTGAGTCGGAGTTGTAGATGAACTCTCAGACGTTGGAACTTCTGTTGTTGAAAGGCTGGGTGATGTTATCTTTGTGGAGCTTTGAACTGAAGATGTTGAAACGGTTTCGCTAGTATATGTGGCCTCTGAAGTCGTTTGTGAGTACGAAGTCGTCAGACCAGCAGTTGTAGGAGATGTTGCCGTTGCTGTTGGAGTCGTTGACTGACTTGGTGGCACTGTTGTTGATGTGCTTGTGGCTTCCTCTGTGGTCTGTGGTGACGGAGAACTTGCAGCTTCTGTAGGCGTTGTTGCAGTCGAGGTTGTTAAATGAGAAGTGCTTGGTTCATGTGTACTAGTGTAAGTACCTTCTGGCGACGACATCTCACTTGTGCTATGTTCTATGTTAGACGTCTTGTGGCTGGTTGAAGATGCTGAAGAAGTGGTGGGCTCTTCTGTAGTCTGGGTTAATTTTGAAGTAGTTGAAGAAGTAGCTTGTTCTGTTGATGACTCAATTGCAGATGTCGGTGTTGTTGTTTGAGTTGGTGATGCAGAACTGCTTTCAGTCGCTGATGAGGTCATCTCAGAATGTTTTATGTCTTCAGTTGACGTCGATTGAGTCGGAGTTGTAGATGAACTCTCAGACGTTGGAACTTCTGTTGTTGAAAGGCTGGGTGATGTTATCTTTGTGGAGCTTTGAACTGAAGATGTTGAAACTGTTTCGCTAGTATATGTGGCCTCTGAAGTCGTTTGTGAGTACGAAGTTGTCAGACCAGCAGTTGTAGGAGATGTTGCCGTTGCTGTTGGAGTCGTTGACTGACTTGGTGGCACTGTTGTTGATGTGCTTGTGGCTTCCTCTGTGGTCTGTGGTGATGGAGAACTTGCAGCTTCTGTAGGCGTTGTTGCAGTCGAGGTTGTTAAATGAGAAGTGCTTGGTTCATGTGTACTAGTGTAAGTACCTTCTGGCGATGACATCTCACTTGTGCTATGTTCTATGTTAGACGTCTTGTGGCTGGTTGAAGATGCTGAAGAAGTCGTGGGCTCTTCTGTAGTCTGGGTTAATTTTGAAGTAGTTGAAGAAGTAGCTTGTTCTGTTGATGACTCAATTGCAGATGTCGGTGTTGTTGTTTGAGTTGGTGATGCAGAACTGCTTTCAGTCGCTGATGAGGTCATCTCAGAATGTTTTATGTCTTCAGTTGACGTCAATTGAGTCGGAGTTGTAGATGAACTCTCAGACGTTGGAACTTCTGTTGTTGAAATGCTTGGTGATGTTATCTTTGTGGAGCTTTGAACTGAAGATGTTGAAACTGTTTCGCTAGTATATGTGGCCTCTGAAGTCGTTTGAGAGTACGAAGTTGTCAGACCAGCAGTTGTAGGAGATGTTGCCGTTGCTGTTGGAGTCGTTGACTGACTTTGTGGCACTGTTGTTGATGTGCTTGTGGCTTCCTCTGTGGTCTGTGGTGACTGAGAACTTGCAGCTTCTGTAGGCGTTGTTGCAGTCGAGGTTGTTAAATGAGAAGTGCTTGGTTCATGTGTACTAGTGTAAGTACCTTCTGGCGATGACATCTCACTTGTGCTATGTTCTATGTTAGACGTCTTGTGGCTGGTTGAAGATGCTGAAGAAGTGGTGGGAACTTCTGTAGTCTGGGTTAATTTTGAAGTAGTTGAAGAAGTAGCTTGTTCTGTTGATGACTCAATTGCAGATGTCGGTGTTGTTGTTTGAGTTGGTGATGCAGAACTGCTTTCAGTCGCTGATGAGGTCATCTCAGAATGTTTTATGTCTTCAGTTGACGTCGATTGAGTCGGAGTTGTAGATGAACTCTCAGACGTTGGAACTTCTGTTGTTGAAAGGCTGGGTGATGTTATCTTTGTGGAGCTTTGAACTGAAGATGTTGAAACGGTTTCGCTAGTATATGTGGCCTCTGAAGTCGTTTGTGAGTACGAAGTCGTCAGACCAGCAGTTGTAGGAGATGTTGCCGTTGCTGTTGGAGTCGTTGACTGACTTGGTGGCACTGTTGTTGATGTGCTTGTGGCTTCCTCTGTGGTCTGTGGTGACGGAGAACTTGCAGCTTCTGTAGGCGTTGTTGCAGTCGAGGTTGTTAAATGAGAAGTGCTTGGTTCATGTGTACTAGTGTAAGTACCTTCTGGCGATGACATCTCACTTGTGCTATGTTCTATGTTAGACGTCTTGTGACTGGTTGAAGATGCTGAAGAAGTGGTGGCCTCTTCTGTAGTCTGGGTTAATTTTGAAGTAGTTGAAGAAGTAGCTTGTTCTGTTGATGACTCAATTGCAGATGTCGGTGTTGTTGTTTGAGTTGGTGATGCAGAACTGCTTTCAGTCGCTGATGAGGTCATCTCAGAATGTTTTATGTCTTCAGTTGACGTCAATTGAGTCGGAGTTGTAGATGAACTCTCAGACGTTGGAACCTCTGTTGTTGAAAGGCTTGGTGATGTTATCTTTGTGGAGCTTTGAACTGAAGATGTTGAAACTGTTTCGCTAGTATATGTGGCCTCTGAAGTCGTTTGTGAGTACGAAGTTGTCAGACCAGCAGTTGTAGGAGATGTTGCCGTTGCTGTTGGAGTCGTTGACTGACTTGGTGGCACTGTTGTTGATGTGCTTGTGGCTTCCTCTGTGGTCTGTGGTGACGGAGAACTTGCAGCTTCTGTAGGCGTTGTTGCAGTCGAGGTTGTTAAATGAGAAGTGCTTGGTTCATGTGTACTAGTGTAAGTACCTTCTGGCGATGACATCTCACTTGTGCTATGTTCTATGTTAGACGTCTTGTGGCTGGTTGAAGATGCTGAAGAAGTGGTGGGCTCTTCTGTAGTCTGGGTTATTTTTGAAGTAGTTGAAGAAGTAGCTTGTTCTGTTGATGACTCAATTGCAGATGTCGGTGTTGTTGTTTGAGTTGGTGATGCAGAACTGCTTTCAGTCGCTGATGAGGTCATCTCAGAATGTTTTATGTCTTCAGTTGACGTCAATTGAGTCGGAGTTGTAGATGAACTCTCAGACGTTGAAACCTCTGTTGTTGAAAGGCTTGGTGATGTTATCTTTGTGGGGCTTTGAACTGAAGATGTTGAAACTGTTTCACTAGTATATGTGGCCTCCGAAGTCCTTTGTGAGTACGAAGTTGTCAGACCAGCAGTTGGAGGAGATGTTGCCGTTGCTGTTGGAGTCGTTGACTGACTTGGTGGCACTGTTGTTGATGTGCTTGTGGCTTCCTCTGTGGTCTGTGGTGACGGAGAACTTGCAGCTTCTGTAGGCGTTGTTGCAGTCGAGTATGTTAAATAAGAAGTGCTTGGTTCATGTGTACTAGTGTAAGTACCTTCTGGCGACGACATCTCACTTGTGCTATGTTCTATGTTAGACGTGTTGTGACTGGTTGAAGATGCTGAAGAAGTGGTGGGCTCTTCTGTAGTCCGGGTTAATTTTGAAGTAGTTGAAGAAGTAGCTTGTTCTGTTGATGACTCAATTGCAGATGTCGGTGTTGTTGTTTGAGTTGGTGATGCAGAACTGCTTTCAGTCGCTGATGAGGTCATCTCAGAATGTTTTATGTCTTCAGTTGACGTCGATTGAGTCGGAGTTGTAGATGAACTCTCAGACGTTGGAACTTCTGTTGTTGAAAGGCTTGGTGATGTTTTCTTTGTGGAGCTTTGAACTGAAGATGTTGAAACTGTTTCGCTAGTATATGTGGCCTCTGAAGTCGTTTGTGAGTACGAAGTTGTCAGACCAGCAGTTGTAGGAGATGTTGCCGTTGCTGTTGGAGTCGTTGACTGACTTTGTGGCACTGTTGTTGATGTGCTTGTGGCTTCCTCTGTGGTCTGTGGTGACGGAGAACTTGCAGCTTCTGTAGGCGTTGTTGCAGTCGAGGTTGTTAAATGAGAAGTGCTTGGTTCATGTGTACTAGTGTAAGTACCTTCTGGCGATGACATCTCACTTGTGCTATGTTCTATGTTAGACGTCTTGTGGCTGGTTGAAGATGCTGAAGAAGTGGTGGGCTCTTCTGTAGTCTGGGTTAATTTTGAAGTAGTTGAAGAAGTAGCTTGTTCTGTTGATGACTCAATTGCAGATGTCGGTGTTGTTGTTTGAGTTGGTGATGCAGAACTGCTTTCAGTCGCTGATGAGGTCATCTCAGAATGTTTTATGTCTTCAGTTAACGTCGATTGAGTCGGAGTTGTAGATGAACTCTCAGACGTTGGAACTTCTGTTGTTGAAAGGCTGGGTGATGTTATCTTTGTGGAGCTTTGAACTGAAGATGTTGAAACTGTTTCGCTAGTATATGTGGCCTCTGAAGTCGTTTGTGAGTACGAAGTTGTCAGACCAGCAGTTGTAGGAGATGTTGCCGTTGCTGTTGGAGTCGTTGACTGACTTGGTGGCACTGTTGTTGATGTGCTTGTGGCTTCCTCTGTGGTCTGTGGTGATGGAGAACTTGCAGCTTCTGTAGGCGTTGTTGCAGTCGAGGTTGTTAAATGAGAAGTGCTTGGTTCATGTGTACTAGTGTAAGTACCTTCTGGCGATGACATCTCACTTGTGCTATGTTCTATGTTAGACGTCTTGTGGCTGGTTGAAGATGCTGAAGAAGTGGTGGGCTCTTCTGTAGTCTGGGTTAATTTTGAAGTAGTTGAAGAAGTAGCTTGTTCTGTTGATGACTCAATTGCAGATGTCGGTGTTGTTGTTTGAGTTGGTGATGCAGAACTGCTTTCAGTCGCTGATGAGGTCATCTCAGAATGTTTTATGTCTTCAGTTGACGTCGATTGAGTCGGAGTTGTAGATGAACTCTCAGACGTTGGAACTTCTGTTGTTGAAAGGCTGGGTGATGTTTTCTTTGTGGAGCTTTGAACTGAAGATGTTGAAACTGTTTCGCTAGTATATGTGGCCTCTGAAGTCGTTTGTGAGTACGAAGTTGTCAGACCAGCAGTTGTAGGAGATGTTGCCGTTGCTGTTGGAGTCGTTGACTGACTTTGTGGCACTGTTGTTGATGTGCTTGTGGCTTCCTCTGTGGTCTGTGGTGACGGAGAACTTGCAGCTTCTGTAGGCGTTGTTGCAGTCGAGGTTGTTAAATGAGAAGTGCTTGGTTCATGTGTACTAGTGTAAGTACCTTCTGGCGATGACATCTCACTTGTGCTATGTTCTATGTTAGACGTCTTGTGGCTGGTTGAAGATGCTGAAGAAGTGGTGGGCTCTTCTGTAGTCTGGGTTAATTTTGAAGTAGTTGAAGAAGTAGCTTGTTCTGTTGATGACTCAATTGCAGATGTCGGTGTTGTTGTTTGAGTTGGTGATGCAGAACTGCTTTCAGTCGCTGATGAGGTCATCTCAGAATGTTTTATGTCTTCAGTTGACGTCGATTGAGTCGGAGTTGTAGATGAACTCTCAGACGTTGGAACTTCTGTTGTTGAAAGGCTGGGTGATGTTTTCTTTGTGGAGCTTTGAACTGAAGATGTTGAAACTGTTTCGCTAGTATATGTGGCCTCTGAAGTCGTTTGTGAGTACGAAGTTGTCAGACCAGCAGTTGTAGGAGATGTTGCCGTTGCTGTTGGAGTCGTTGACTGACTTTGTGGCACTGTTGTTGATGTGCTTGTGGCTTCCTCTGTGGTCTGTGGTGACGGAGAACTTGCAGCTTCTGTAGGCGTTGTTGCAGTCGAGGTTGTTAAATGAGAAGTGCTTGGTTCATGTGTACTAGTGTAAGTACCTTCTGGCGATGACATCTCACTTGTGCTATGTTCTATGTTAGACGTCTTGTGGCTGGTTGAAGATGCTGAAGAAGTGGTGGGCTCTTCTGTAGTCTGGGTTAATTTTGAAGTAGTTGAAGAAGTAGCTTGTTCTGTTGATGACTCAATTGCAGATGTCGGTGTTGTTGTTTGAGTTGGTGATGCAGAACTGCTTTCAGTCGCTGATGAGGTCATCTCAGAATGTTTTATGTCTTCAGTTGACGTCGATTGAGTCGGAGTTGTAGATGAACTCTCAGACGTTGGAACTTCTGTTGTTGAACGGCTGGGTGATGTTTTCTTTGTGGAGCTTTGAACTGAAGATGTTGAAACTGTTTCGCTAGTATATGTGGCCTCTGAAGTCGTTTGTGAGTACGAAGTTGTCAGACCAGCAGTTGTAGGAGATGTTGCCGTTGCTGTTGGAGTCGTTGACTGACTTTGTGGCACTGTTGTTGATGTGCTTGTGGCTTCCTCTGTGGTCTGTGGTGACGGAGAACTTGCAGCTTCTGTAGGCGTTGTTGCAGTCGAGGTTGTTAAATGAGAAGTGCTTGGTTCATGTGTACTAGTGTAAGTACCTTCTGGCGATGACATCTCACTTGTGCTATGTTCTATGTTAGACGTCTTGTGGCTGGTTGAAGATGCTGAAGAAGTGGTGGGCTCTTCTGTAGTCTGGGTTAATTTTGAAGTAGTTGAAGAAGTAGCTTGTTCTGTTGATGACTCAATTGCAGATGTCGGTGTTGTTGTTTGAGTTGGTGATGCAGAACTGCTTTCAGTCGCTGATGAGGTCATCTTAGAATGTTTTATGTCTTCAGTTGACGTCGTTTGAGTCGGAGTTGTAGATGAACTCTCAGACGTTGGAACTTCTGTTGTTGAAAGGCTGGGTGATGTTATCTTTGTGGAGCTTTGAACTGAAGATGTTGAAACTGTTTCGCTAGTATATGTGGCCTCTGAAGTCGTTTGTGAGTACGAAGTTGTCAGACCAGCAGTTGTAGGAGATGTTGCCGTTGCTGTTGGAGTCGTTGACTGACTTTGTGGCACTGTTGTTGATGTGCTTGTGGCTTCCTCTGTGGTCTGTGGTGACGGAGAACTTGCAGCTTCTGTAGGCGTTGTTGCAGTCGAGGTTGTTAAATGAGAAGTGCTTGGTTCATGTGTACTAGTGTAAGTACCTTCTGGCGATGACATCTCACTTGTGCTATGTTCTATGTTAGACGTCTTGTGGCTGGTTGAAGATGCTGAAGAAGTGGTGGGCTCTTCTGTAGTCTGGGTTAATTTTGAAGTAGTTGAAGAAGTAGCTTGTTCTGTTGATGACTCAATTGCAGATGTCGGTGTTGTTGTTTGAGTTGGTGATGCAGAACTGCTTTCAGTCGCTGATGAGGTCATCTCAGAATGTTTTATGTCTTCAGTTGACGTCGATTGAGTCGGAGTTGTAGATGAACTCTCAGACTTTGGAACTTCTGTTGTTGAAAGGCTGGGTGATGTTATCTTTGTGGAGCTTTGAACTGAAGATGTTGAAACTGTTTCGCTAGTATATGTGGCCTCTGAAGTCGTTTGTGAGTACGAAGTTGTCAGACCAGCAGTTGTAGGAGATGTTGCCGTTGCTGTTGGAGTCGTTGACTGACTTGGTGGCACTGTTGTTGATGTGCTTGTGGCTTCCTCTGTGGTCTGTGGTGATGGAGAACTTGCAGCTTCTGTAGGCGTTGTTGCAGTCGAGGTTGTTAAATGAGAAGTGCTTGGTTCATGTGTACTAGTGTAAGTACCTTCTGGCGATGACATCTCACTTGTGCTATGTTCTATGTTAGACGTCTTGTGGCTGGTTGAAGATGCTGAAGAAGTGGTGGGCTCTTCTGTAGTCTGGGTTAATTTTGAAGTAGTTGAAGAAGAAGCTTGTTCTGTTGATGACTCAATTGCAGATGTTGGTGTTGTTGTTTGAGTTGGTGATGCAGAACTGCTTTCAGTCGCTGATGAGGTCATCTCAGAATGTTTTATGTCTTCAGTTGACGTCGATTGAGTCGGAGTTGTAGATGAACTCTCAGACTTTGGAACTTCTGCTGTTGAAAGGCTTGGTGATGTTATCTTTGTGGAGCTTTGAACTGAAGATGTTGAAACTGTTTCGCTAGTATATGTGGCCTCTGAAGTCGTTTGTGAGTACGAAGTCGTCAGACCAGCAGTTGTAGGAGATGTTGCCGTTGCTATTGGAGTCGTTGACTGACTTGGTGGCACTGTTGTTGATGTGCTTGTGGCTTCCTCTGTGGTCTGTGGTGACGGAGAACTTGCAGTTTCTGTAGGCGTTGTTGCAGTCGAGGTTGTTAAATGAGAAGTGCTTGGTTCATGTGTACTAGTGTAAGTACCTTCTGGCGATGACATCTCACTTGTGCTATGTTCTATGTTAGACGTCTTGTGGCTGGTTGAAGATGCTGAAGAAGTGGTGGGCTCTTCTGTAGTCTGGGTCAATTTTGAAGTAGTTGAAGAAGTAGCTTGTTCTGTTGATGACTCAATTGCAGATGTCGGTGTTGTTGTTTGAGTTGGTGATGCAGAACTGCTTTCAGTCGCTGATGAGGTCATCTCAGAATGTTTTATGTCTTCAGTTAACGTCGATTGAGTCGGAGTTGTAGATGAACTCTCAGACGTTGGAACTTCTGTTGTTGAAAGGCTGGGTGATGTTATCTTTGTGGAGCTTTGAACTGAAGATGTTGAAACTGTTTCGCTAGTATATGTGGCCTCTGAAGTCGTTTGTGAGTACGAAGTTGTCAGACCAGCAGTTGTAGGAGATGTTGCCGTTGCTGTTGGAGTCGTTGACTGATTTGGTGGCACTGTTGTTGATGTGCTTGTGGCTTCCTCTGTGGTCTGTGGTGACGGAGAACGTTCAGCTTCTGTAGGCGTTGTTGCAGTCGAGGTTGTTAAATGAGAAGTGCTTGGTTCATGTGTACTAGTGTAAGTACCTTCTGGCGATGACATCTCACTTGTGCTATGTTCTATGTTAGACGTCTTGTGGCTGGTTGAAGATGCTGAAGAAGTGGTGGGCTCTTCTGTAGTCTGGGTTAATTTTGAAGTAGTCGAAGAAGTAGCTTGTTCCGTTGATGACTCAAATACAGTTGTCGGTGTTGTTGTTTGAGTTGGTGATGCAGAACTGCTTTCAGTCGCTGATGAGGTCATCTTAGAATGTTTTATGTCTTCAGTTGACGTCGATTGATTCGGAGTTGTAGATGAACTCTCAGGCGTTGGAACTGCTGTTGTTGAAAGGCTTGGTGATGTTATCTTTGTGGAGCTTTGAACTGAAGATGTTGAAACTGGTTCGCTAGTATATGTTCCCTCTGAAGTCGTTTGTGAATACGAAGTTGTCAGACCAGCAGCTGTAGGAGATGTTGCCGTTGCTGTTGGAGTCGTTGACTGACTTGGTGGCACTGTTGTTGATGTGCTTGTGGCTTCCTCTGTGGTCTGTGGTGACGGAGAACGTTCAGCTTCTGTAGGCGTTGTTGCAGTCGAGGTTGTTAAATGAGAAGTGCTTGGTTCATGTGTACTAGTGTAAGTACCTTCTGGCGATGACATCTCACTTGTGCTATGTTCTATGTTAGACGTCTTGTGGCTGGTTGAAGATGCTGAAGAAGTGGTGGGCTCTTCTGTAGTCTGGGTTAATTTTGAAGTAGTTGAAGAAGTAGCTTGTTCTGTTGATGACTCAATTGCAGATGTCGGTGTTGTTGTTTGAGTTGGTGATGCAGAACTGCTTTCAGTCGCTGATGAGGTCATCTCAGAATGTTTTATGTCTTCAGTTAACGTCGATTGAGTCGGAGTTGTAGATGAACTCTCAGACGTTGGAACTTCTGTTGTTGAAAGGCTGGGTGATGTTATCTTTGTGGAGCTTTGAACTGAAGATGTTGAAACGGTTTCGCTAGTATATGTGGCCTCTGAAGTCGTTTGTGAGTACGAAGTTGTCAGACCAGCAGTTGTAGGAGATGTTGCCGTTGCTGTTGGAGTCGTTGACTGACTTGGTGGCACTGTTGTTGATGTGCTTGTGGCTTCCTCTGTGGTCTGTGGTGACTGAGAACTTGCAGCTTCTGTAGGCGTTGTTGCAGTCGAGGTTGTTAAATGAGAAGTGCTTGGTTCATGTGTACTAGTGTAAGTACCTTCTGGCGATGACATCTCACTTGTGCTATGTTCTATGTTAGACGTCTTGTGGCTGGTTGAAGATGCTGAAGTAGTGGTGGGCTCTTCTGTAGTCTGGGTTAATTTTGAAGTAGTCGAATAAGTAGCTTGTTCCGTTGATGACTCAATTACAGTTGTCGGTGTTGTTGTTTGAGTTGGTGATGCAGAACTGCTTTCAGTCGCTGATGAGGTCATCTCAGAATCTTTTATGTCTTCAGTTGACGTCGATTGAGTCGGAGTTGTAGATGAACTCTCAGACGTTGGAACTTTTGCTGTTGAAAGGCTTGGTGATGTTATCTTTGTGGAGCTTTGAACTGAAGATGTTGAAACTGTTTCGCTAGTATATGTGGCCTCTGAAGTCGTTTGTGAGTACGAAGTCGTCAGACCAGCAGTTGTAGGAGATGTTGCCGTTGCTATTGGAGTCGTTGACTGACTTGGTGGCACTGTTGTTGATGTGCTTGTGGCTTCCTCTGTGGTCTGTGGTGACGGAGAACTTGCAGCTTCTGTAGGCGTTGTTGCAGTCGAGGTTGTTAAATGAGAAGTGCTTGGTTCATGTGTACTAGTGTAAGTACCTTCTTGCGATGACATCTCACTTGTGTTATGTTCTATGTTAGACGTCTTGTGGCTGGTTGAAGATGCTGAAGAAGTGGTGGGCTCTTCTGTAGTCTGGGTTAATTTTGAAGTAGTTGAAGAAGTAGCTTGTTCTGTTGATGACTCAATTGCAGATGTCGGTGTTGTTGTTTGAGTTGGTGATGCAGAACTGCTTTCAGTCGCTGATGAGGTCATCTCAGAATGTTTTATGTCTTCAGTTGACGTCGATTGAGTCGGAGTTGTAGATGAACTCTCAGACGTTGGAACTTCTGCTGTTGAAAGGCTGGGTGATGTTATCTTTGTGGAGCTTTGAACTGAAGATGTTGAAACTGTTTCGCTAGTATATGTGGCCTCTGAAGTCGTTTGTGAGTACGAAGTTGTCAGACCAGCAGTTGTAGGAGATGTTGCCGTTGCTGTTGGAGTCGTTGACTGACTTGGTGGCACTGTTGTTGATGTGCTTGTGGCTTCCTCTGTGGTCTGTGGTGACGGAGAACTTGCAGCTTCTGTAGGCGTTGTTGCAGTCGAGGTTGTTAAATGAGAAGTGCTTGGTTCATGTGTACTAGTGTAAGTACCTTCTGGCGATGACATCTCACTTGTGCTATGTTCTATGTTAGACGTCTTGTGGCTGGTTGAAGATGCTGAAGAAGTGGTGGGCTCTTCTGTAGTCTGGGTTAATTTTGAAGTAGTCGAAGAAGTAGCTTGTTCCGTTGATGACTCAATTACAGTTGTCGGTGTTGTTGTTTGAGTTGGTGATGCAGAACTGCTTTCAGTCGCTGATGAGGTCATCTTAGAATGTTTTATGTCTTCAGTTGACGTCGATTGATTCGGAGTTGTAGATGAACTCTCAGGCGTTGGAACTGCTGTTGTTGAAAGGCTTGGTGATGTTATCTTTGTGGAGCTTTGAACTGAAGATGTTGAAACTGGTTCGCTAGTATATGTTCCCTCTGAAGTCGTTTGTGAATATGAAGTTGTCAGACCAGCAGCTGTAGGAGATGTTGCCGTTGCTGTTGGAGTCGTTGACTGACTTGGTGGCACTGTTGTTGATGTGCTTGTGGCTTCCTCTGTGGTCTGTGGTGACGGAGAACGTTCAGCTTCTGTAGGCGTTGTTGCAGTCGAGGTTGTTAAATGAGAAGTGCTTGGTTCATGTGTACTAGTGTAAGAACCTTCTGGCGATGACATCTCACTTGTGCTATGTTCTATGTTAGACGTCTTGTGGCTGGTTGAAGATGCTGAAGTAGTGGTGGGTTCTTCTGTAGTCTGGGTTAATTTTGAAGTAGTTGAAGAAGTAGCTTGTTCTGTTGATGACTCAATTGCAGATGTCGGTGTTGTTGTTTGAGTTGGTGATGCAGAACTGCTTTCAGTCGCTGATGAGGTCATCTCAGAATGTTTTATGTCTTCAGTTAACGTCGATTGAGTCGGAGTTGTAGATGAACTCTCAGACGTTGGAACTTCTGTTGTTGAAAGGCTGGGTGATGTTATCTTTGTGGAGCTTTGAACTGAAGATGTTGAAACTGTTTCGCTAGTATATGTGGCCTCTGAAGTTGTTTGTGAGTACGAAGTTGTCAGACCAGCAGTTGTAGGAGATGTTGCCGTTGCTGTTGGAGTCGTTGACTGACTTGGTGGCACTGTTGTTGATGTGCTTGTGGCTTCCTCTGTGGTCTGTGGTGACTGAGAACTTGCAGCTTCTGTAGGCGTTGTTGCAGTCGAGGTTGTTAAATGAGAAGTGCTTGGTTCATGTGTACTAGTGTAAGTACCTTCTGGCGATGACATCTCACTTGTGCTATGTTCTATGTTAGACGTCTTGTGGCTGGTTGAAGATGCTGAAGTAGTGGTGGGCTCTTCTGTAGTCTGGGTTAATTTTGAAGTAGTCGAAGAAGTAGCTTGTTCCGTTGAAGACTCAATTACAGTTGTCGGTGTTGTTGTTTGAGTTGGTGATGCAGAACTGCTTTCAGTCGCTGATGAGGTCATCTCAGAATGTTTTATGTCTTCAGTTGACGTCGATTGAGTCGGAGTTGTAGATGAACTCTCAGACTTTGGAACTTCTGTTGTTGAAAGGCTTGGTAATGTTATCTTTGTGAGGCTTTGAACTGAAGATGTTGAAACTGTTTCGCTAGTATATGTGGCCTCTGAAGTCGTTTGTGAATACGAAGTTGTCAGACCACCAGCTGTAGGAGATGTTGCCGTTGCTGTTGGAGTCGTTGACTGACTTTGTGGCACTGTTGTTGATGTGCTTGTGGCTTCCTCTGTGGTCTGTGGTGACGGAGAACTTGCAGCTTCTGTAGGTGTTGTTGCAGGCGGGGTTGTTAAATGAGAAGAGCTTCGTTCATGTGTACTAGTGTAAGTACCTTCTGGCGATGACATCTCACTTGTGTTATGTTCTATGTTAGACGTCTTGTGGCTGGTTGAAGATGCTGAAGTAGTGGTGGGCTCTTCTGTAGTCTGGGTTAATTTTGAAGTAGTCGAAGAAGTAGCTTGTTCCGTTGATGACTCAATTACAGTTGTCGGTGTTGTTGTTTGAGTTGGTGATGCAGAACTGCTTTCAGTCGCTGATGAGGTCATCTCAGAAAGTTTTATGTCTTCAGTTGACGTCGATTGAGTCGGAGTTGTAGATGAACTCTCAGACTTTGGAACTTCTGTTGTTGAAAGGCTTGGTAATGTTATCTTTGTGAGGCTTTGAACTGAAGATGTTGAAACTGTTTCGCTAGTATATGTGGCCTCTGAAGTCGTTTGTGAATACGAAGTTGTCAGACCACCAGCTGTAGGAGATGTTGTCGTTGCTGTTGGAGTCGTTGACTGACTTTGTGGCACTGTTGTTGATGTGCTTGTGGCTTCCTCTGTGGTCTGTGGTGATGGAGAACTTGCAGCTTCTGTAGGCGTTGTTGCAGTCGAGGTTGTTAAATGAGAAGTGCTTGGTTCATGTGTACTAGTGTAAGTACCTTCTGGCGATGACATCTCACTTGTGCTATGTTCTATGTTAGACGTCTTGTGGCTGGTTGAAGATGCTGAAGAAGTGGTGGGCTCTTCTGTAGTCTGGGTTAATTTTGAAGTAGTCGAAGAAGTAGCTTGTTCCGTTGATGACTCAATTACAGTTGTCGGTGTTGTTGTTTGAGTTGGTGATGCAGAACTGCTTTCAGTCGCTGATGAGGTCATCTCAGAATGTTTTATGTCTTCAGTTGACGTCGATTGAGTCGGAGTTGTAGATGAACTCTCAGGCGTTGGAACTTCTGTTATTGAAAGGCTTGGTGATGTTATCTTTGTGGAGCTTTGAACTGAAGATGTTGAAACTGGTTCGCTAATATATGTTCCCTCTGAAGTCGTTTGTGAGTACGAAGTTGTCAGACCACCAGCTGTAGGAGATGTTACCGTTGCTGTTGGAGTCGTTGACTGACTTGGTGGCACTGTTGTTGATGTGCTTGTGGCTTCCTCTGTGGTCTGTGGTGACGGAGAACTTGCAGCTTCTGTAGGTGTTGTTGTAGTTGAGGTTGTTAAATGAGAAGAGCTTGGTTCATGTGTACTTATGTAAGTACCTTCTTGCGATGAAATCCCACTTGTGCTTTGTTCTATGCTGGACGTCCCAAGGCTGGTAGTGTTACCTGTCGCATCCCTTTTTTGTCTTTTAACCGACTTGTTAAAAGTTGTTTTCCCCAAAGTACTATTTGATTTGTATGAATCTTTATTTAAAGTTCTTATCCTTGCGGTTTTATCTTCATGATTCGGCAATAATATTCGTTCAAAGAACTTTTCAATCAAAGAGAGTGTTTTTATATTCAAACCGGTCTTGTTGAATGTTCTATGGTTATCAATTCGTGACACTATAGATTTCTCGGACGAGTGTTGTCTGTGGTATGATATTTCCGGGGATATAGTTGTCACTACCGGCACTATACATTGCGTACCTTTGGAAAAATACATTGAAAATATTTTACCTTTTGAAAATAGTATTTGTATATTATTGCATTGTGATGGCCTGTTTATCATGCAAAATCCATTTTGTAAATTTTAAGATAAATGATCAATTCCTTAAGGTTTCTAACTGTTTAATTGGAATGAATAAGGATGTACTCACCGACGAATAAAGTAATTGTCAGATAGAGCAGACATATTGGTTGACAGTTCTTTCCCTTTCGCCCCTGAAAAATCATTTACTCTCTTGTTACATACGAGAGAATAATTTAGATGTTTTAATCAAAGTCAGGATATCGTTAAACTTAGAACTTTGATATAAGCGTTAATGACTTCAATAGTTTTTTTACTATTGGAGGGGGAGAGATATCTCCTAGTGACTTTGAAGAAAGAACCTCACACTACGATGAACCTACCAAGAGGTCCTTAAAATAAATGTAAACTGAACGCCAAAAGAAATTGTTACACCTCTTTGAATTTGAATATACATTTAGTAAAAAGTTACATGTTCAGAGGAATTTGCTTTGTTTTGTTTTAACACTCCATCAGTTTAATGTAAAATAGCAGACCTGTATCTTTAATGGTAAATAAGTTATCTCAAGTTCTTCATGGGTGGGGTCAATTGTCCTATTTCCGATCATGCACGAAAACAACAAAATCAAGATTAATCATTAGTTTAATGACAAATTATATGATCACAATCTGGTATGATCGCCGTTGGCATTCAAACATGCCTCACAGAAAACGTCAGTCGTCTGATGAAAGCAGGTGGTTTGTGACTTCAGTCGGCCATCAATGCAGCAATAAGTTCTTGGCGTGTGTGTGGTTGGTGTCGACGTTGACGGATCCTTCGATGGATGTAATCCGATAGGTGCTCGATTGGATTCATATCGGACAATCTGGCAGGCCAAGGCAAAACGTAGACGTTGTTGACGTTGAGGTACTGTAAAGTCACTATGGCTATATGGGGACGAGCATTGTCCTGTTGAAAAGGGGTGTTTGGATGGCGTTGTAAGAATGGGATGACCTCTGGCTGTAGGACCCTGTAAATGTACCTCTGCGCCGTCAGATTGCCGTCAATGACAATGAGGTCGGTGGTTGTGTTGCCGCGTATCCCACCCCAGACCATGACGCTGCCTCCACCGGAAGGGATAACTTCCTGTACGCAGCAGCGTGCCTCCCTCTCACCGCGGCGACGGTACACCCTCCTTCTCCCGTCTGCTTCGTGTTTCTGGACCAACTTTCCTCGGCAAATAACACTCTCTGCCAGTTTTGGTTCAGCAAACGTCAAACATTGCTGGCCCAAGCAACCCTGTTTTGTCGATGTCGGCGCGTCAACAGCGTTGCTCGCATTGGCCGGTATGACCTCAGTCCATGTTGTTGCAGCCTTCTTCTCACCGTCTGGGACTGATTCGGTGTCCAAGTGCAGTAGAAGCTGTCGGTTGAGGCGGTTTGAAAGCGGTTCCTGAGATGTAGTTGAAGCAGGTACCGGTTTTCTATTGGGGTTGTCACTGGCGGCCTACCGCTTCTAGTTCGGTCTCGAGACGATCAAGTCTGTTGTAGACGTCCACACGACCTAAGAATGGTGAGACGATGACATCCGAATGAGGATACATGTACTTCGGAATGTTTCGTTTCGTCGTTCGATCCACATTTTGTAGATAATTGTCTAGTTAATCCCTTGTTAAACAAACAGAAAACATCAAAGCGAGCCGCCTGTCGACAATCTCAAAATAGAATTTTTCAAAAGTCGACGTCCTGCGAAGACCCCGTCTGCAGCATTCCAATCGCTCTTTCTCGCTCGTCAGTTGTTAATCACGACATTGTAATCGAATAATGGTTTGAAATGATGAATTCAGGGGCCTTTTGTACCCGTTATTTACTGATTTCAATTGCATTTTATGCGTGGTATAAATTCTATGGCTACGTTTTGATGACATGATCCTTCTGATGAAATCCAAAATGTAAAAGAAGTTCACTATTTAGAAAGATTTAGAAACAAATCTAGTGCGTAAACATACCTTCCTAAAACAGTCGAAGCACATTTTTAACAAAAACGTTTTCTTAGAATCTTGTGGTTGTGTTTAGAATAGAAAAATAATAAATCTCAATATTCCGTCATTTTCAGACAAAATAACGAATAAATGTTTCCAAAATGTTGCATTCATTATCAAAGAAAACAAAGTCAGTTTGGTTAAGTTTTAAAATTTTACTTCAATTATTGCATGATCGGAAAAAGGACAATTGACCCCTCCCATGAAAAACAGGCTATAACTTATTTACCATTAAAGTTACAGGTCTGCTATTTGAGCACAAAACACCAAACTAATGGAGTGTTACAACACATCAAAGCAAATTCCTCTGAACACATCACTTTATATGATATTCAAATTCAAAGAGGTGTAACGTTTCTTTTGGCGTTCAGTTTATATATGTTTCCAATATTTCAAGATAATACTTTTATTTCATTCAATTGGTTGATAATCTTTATCATGTTTAAAACTGTTATAAAGATATCTTCATTAAAATGAGGGTAATAGCAGGCAAAACATGGATAAATTGAAACTTGAATTTTTTTTACATTATCTATAATTCAAAAAATTGTATTGTACAGAGTTGGGATCAATATCAAATGACTTTGACACACAAAGTAAAGGATACATTGCAAAGGAAACAGGGCATGAGTTTATATTAAAGCCAATAAATCATAATTCTCTTAGTCGTGATGTTGTTATATACATAATCAATAAAAGAAAAAAGAATACTTGTTACCAGAGTTCATGAAGTGCTCACTCAAAGGGTCGCCTAACCGGTTAGATATCTTAATACGCAAATGTTTATCAAGTTTAGATAAAGACCACTCCCAAATAGACCGTATTTCAAATACCGCACTTATGTTAACGATAAATTCATTGGACATCAAAATATCATGTGAGATATCATGTGGGAGAAAATATGTTTCATAAGATATCCTTTGGCTTCAGTACGTGTCTAAATATCAAATCATTGAATAAAGTTCATGTGAACTCACGCAACTGGCATACAAATGAAAACAACGCGGGTAATGCAAGAAGATAATCGAGTAATAACTTTATTTGCTAATTATGTTCAGAAAACCGACATTCTACTTATAATTTAAATAAACATTAATCATGTGAACTAAGCAATCACGGACAACTCATTATTACATTAATTAAGCAATAAGCGTTATTGTCCGGTTTTTGATCAAATATCATGACTTAATGTGTTTTTTTTCTCACTTCACTAAACCACTTACATTGTAGCTATAGAGAGTTCATGGTAAGTAACAGTAAAAGACGACATTGCTTTATAGATTACTAATATATGCATCTTTTGACTTCGTTGACCCCAGGCACATATTCCCTTGCCTTAAAGACAACCTTGATTTATGAAAAACGTAGCTTTTTATAGTGTATCTTCAGTAAGTGTGAATGCAAAAAAATCGAATAAGTCAACTAAAAAAAGTCTTTATTTCCTAAAATTGTTGTGAGAACTAAAGTTCTTTTGACAACTAGGAAATCAATACCTAACCACAAAATTCATCTTTGACGGTTCAGCTATTTCAACAATCTCATTGTTCAGTATAAGAAGTACATTTCTTTCTGATTAAGTTATTTGCACAGAAATGCACCTAAGTTTGATTTCCTCTTTTATCTTTACCTTTCTTGTTACCATCTTCAATTTCAGTGAATCTTATGTAATCAAAAATCCAGTTTTTATTTGTTTTCGCTTGTATTTTTTCAGACGACATCGTATGGATGTTAATAGAAGTTTAATTTTCATCATTTTATATTATCATACCATTGACTTACTCGGGGTCCAATATCTACTAGCTTTTGTCCAGCTGACACGATTTATCAAATCCATACAACATATAGGATATAGAGGATACTAAACGACCTTTCATTTAATACTATTTTTATTAAACGAGTTAATGATTTTTTATAAAACGAGCGAAAGCGCTAGCGAGTTTGATACCAAATCATTCACGAGTTTAATAAAAATAGGATTAAATGGAAGGAATTTTAGTATTCTGTTTATTACTTGACCTAAAAATCACGCAAACTTGCCGAAAATGTGCTGAAACTAACAGTTCCGCGACTCGGCACCCATTGTGAGGAAGCGCTTACATTGTGACGTCACAACTGCTCACTTCTGTGACGTCATACTTGCATTGTGATATTACACTAGTTAAATATTGCCGTATAAATATTACACTGCGGTATCTTACACGGGCGTGTAATAAAACACGCTTAACACATTGTGCAAAGAGGCTTGTACCATATCTCGAGAATTTTGAAGGGGTTCTGAAACTGATGCTTCATGATATCTACAGACTATTGCAAACCCATGACATTTATTAGCTATAATATGTGCCAAAACATATAATATAAATTAGAACGTCTGACACAATTTTTAAAATGCTGATAAACGACAATCGATACTTTTCAATAGAAGCTACAGTCATGTTATATGTACAAGTCGAAATGTCACCTGAAATCTACATGAATACAAGTATTAATGCCTAATATAATTTGTCATACAAAACTTTCAATATCACGTTTGATTCATTCACACGCCAGGCGCGGTTTATTATCATGTTTCTGTTAAAGTAGCAAATCCATGCCTAGTATATATTGGCACTATATTGGATCGATGAGCATTATAATCGAACTGTTCAGTGACAGGCCTTTATGATTGAATGAATGAAAATGGTTGGCATATGTTAGTCTTGTTTAGGTTATAAAACACGAAAAATAAAACAACTATCGATCACATCGCATAAACAACAGACTGAGTCTATATAAATTTGATGAAATGAATTTCTCACATTATTTTAACTATTTCAAATCGAATTCTTTTTCAAAATATCCATTTGGTAGAGGTGTAACGATACAGGAGGGTTGCGATACAATACGTATCCCGATATAGTGGTCACGATACAATACGTATCCCGATACATATTATCTCTTGACATTATGATCTTTTCACAAAATATATGAGTCAGTTAATCTTGAGAATAATTTTCTTGCAGCTTTTTGGATGTAATTGTAATTTAATCCAACTTCCAAATTTTAGGAAAGGTTCTTGGGTGCATAATGAAGCATATTTTAAAAGTGTATGCCTACATTGAGAATTTATTATTTTTTTATGTATCCCGATACGCATCCTGCGATACGATATGATATATTGTGGCCCATGTATCACGATACGATAATGTATTGCCGTATCGTTACACCTCTACCATTTGGATATTATGTTGAATATGATGGCCCTTGCAAAGGACAGAAGACAAATGACTTAATGTTTGTAATGATTAGAGTTTTTACCATAATGATTGACAACAAAGGCTAGATTTCGAAGTATTCAACTTACCAGCTGTTGTTCTCTCTTATATTCCATCGAAAGTGGTTGAATCTCATAATCCACACAATAGTAAAGGTTCCAGTATGCTTCCTTGGCTCCTCACAGAGTCGAAATCTCTTCAAGGAAATACGAGTTTCAACCGACGAAATGGTGTGTTGAGCTAACAGCGGCTTGGCTTGTTCTACTCTGAAATCAGCCCGAACTTGTTAAATAGTAGGTATTGAATAAGATAAATGAGAAATATAACGCTAAGCTTATGATACGGTTGTATTCTTTATCAGAGTTCAGTGGGAAGTAAAGACAACACCCTCATATACGCTGACACTTGAAGTTTATATCGTTGTTAAAGATAGTATGTTCGAGATTTTAATTGTTGACTTTGATTGTAGATTTACCCGATTACCTGGTACTGAATTAAAATCTTGTTTCTATCTTTAATTTGAAGAAGTGATAAGACGCTCATTTTTTATGTTTGGAATGTATAAATATGCATGTATTACATCAATATAATAATTTCCGGGTTAAAAGTTTCGAATTTGGAAATGCGGCTCTAGTACATAACATACTTACTAGGCCTTTCACCAATGAATATCTTTCATCTGCTTGAGAAATCACCTGTTCCGTACATGATATAGTGCGTACCTTTTCATTCAAGGAAAAACGATAGGACTCATTGATAACACACCTTCCTTGTGTTATCCCAATTAGTAATGTTATCATTGAGATCAAGGAATGCGGATCTAATTTGTTTAGGAAGGGCTGAATGTTTTAAAAATCATCTTAGCAATGTTACAACGAATTAGGACAAACTTTAATAATTTCATTTTTCATCATAGTTAAAAAGAAATAAACGCCCTTTACATGTAAAGACACACATGGTATCTCTAATTGCTTTGTCTTAAGAGAGAAATTGAAATATCTAATAATATGTCGAGCAATGAAGTTCTTGTAATAACAAGAAGTGTACGTTTTTCAAACAAATTTCAACACAACCCTTTCTCTATAATATTGATTATTTGAGTGTAATATATACTTTTATGTCATGTTTGATACAATTTCATTAAAATGATTTATACTGCAACGCTATAATCTGAATTTCATTATCATTCAATTAATGCCTCCGAATATGGTAATAGTTATTAAGAACATAACTGGTAATACAATACTTTTTTTTTTTTTTAATTTTGTCAAATTGCCTTGTATTCATATGTGTTACACTATGTTTATTGTCAACAACCTTTTACCTATCATTTATGTAATATATGCAGGGCATATTATTCATTTCATCGCAAGCGACGGGGATATTCCCATGACAGTGGCAAACACTTGGTGTTACTGTATTTAAGCACAAATTTAGCTATGTTTTTCTTGTAAAAATATGAAAACTAATTTTTCATGAATCCAACGTATACACGCCAAAGTCGTTTTTCAAAATATGGAAGATATTCCATGAAAACAACTAATTACGGTTACTTACATAAAACCATCCAAGACCAACGGTGTTTGAATTTAATGGACAATCTTAGAATATATAAACCAATTCTGTTTTCTCATTGCTACTTATTAACCACTTTCCTTACAAGAAACACCAGAATAACATAAATCTTTTTTGGTTGTAAACGTTAATTCATTAATGTAATATGATTTAATACCATGTATATCTGTATTACAAAAGTTGCCTTCATATTTTCTTAAAGCAAAGTAAAGTATTCGAGATATGAATAAACACAAAACAATTTAAATTTCATTCGAATGAACCTTAAAGCAATGAATTATCAAAGACGTACCTTTACCACACTGAATGCATATTCCACCACCAAGACTTGGCGTACCCAATCTTCTTTTAACGGATTTTCACGAAACAATAAATTTAGGTTTTGACTTGAAATGTTCGTGACTTCCTGCGTTATAAAACTCCTGAATGGTTAATTTATTGTGTGTAAATATGAGTGAAAGAAATACAAATATTTTCTTATCAGAAGGGCAACTATGAGCTTAAGCTAAGGCTGGGAGACTCGAGATTAGTGGTAGATATTGTAGCCTGGATAGGACGGAGATTCCTGCCATTCAAACAGTGGACCAGCGTGCAAATACTTTGTCAAACCTGGTCCCCCTATCACTGGTTTCCGATAAGAAAAGTAGGTTGTCCGATCCCACATTGGGGTTTCACTTACCGCCAGTGCTGTTAGCTACTGAACTAAATCAGTTGAAACACTTTAAAGGACATTTAGAAGAGGTATACATAAGAATTTTGTTGATATGGCTGTGGATCGATTAAAGGTCCAACTCTGTTATATTTTGGTTATCTAAAATTCTATAACTTTGTAAGTGTTGGTAATATGTCATCACGCTCACTAACGGCTTCGTGAGGCGTTGTTGCAATTTCCTAACGGTTCAAAGCACTACCATTCAGCCTCACCCGCAAGGATAAACTCGCACAATGCAAAATAACTGGCTATTAAAGTCTTACTGCTGAGCGCCATAACTCTTAAAGGGGCAGTAGCACGTTTTTAGGGGGGAAATAAGGTGATGTCAGGAAAATGAAAATTAATGGTTCCAATTGAAAGACAATGTATTTAAACTAAATGGAGCAGTAACAATTCAAACATACAATGTAAACTTTAGCCTTGCCATTCCTTTTTCTTACAGAAAATGAATTAAAGGTGTTCACAAAAAATGGCCGCCAATGGATTTTATGTGAATCTTAATACTTTGTCCTCTGACTATGGCTGATTTGTTTGTGTAATGAAATTTATGACACTATCAAAGTAATACATTTAGCATTAACGTTCAATTATCAGTTAAAATTTTGAAATATAAAATTATCAAAAAAATGTGCTACTGCCCCTTTAAAGTACTGTGTCCTCGTCGGTTATAGATGCATTCTTCATATCATTTTTGACAAGAGTTCTACCGCAGTAGGATGAAATTGATACGACAAAGCTGGGAAAATACTGCAAGGCGTTAATGAGCCAGCTGTCGGATTGTGCCGATTTACGCCTTGCAGGAGAAGTTGCTACAATAAGCAAACAGATACACAGATAGGGAGGCAGATATATATATTCACATCATATAAAATTTCTTAATATAAACAATAAATTTACCATTGAAGCAAACAGATACACAGATAGGGAGGCAGATATATATATTCACATCATATCAAATTTCTTAATATAAACAATAAATTTACCATTGAAAACGTAAGAAGCCCATCCATGTCAGTTGCGAAGTCGATATTTAAAAAATATTTGAACAAATACAAATCACAATACTGATCATGCAAAATCAAGGAAAATCAAACCTTATTTGTGATGTCAAAACCAAATAAATGATATTGTTAATGCCATTGTATACGAATGTTGTTCCAAATGTAAGTTTGTTTGACGAATGTTTATACTTGTGATATGAGATTGTTGTGACAAATGCTTTCATCGGGAGGCCATCAAATTCTATACTTGAAGTAGGTGAACAGAAGTGAAGTTAACTAAAATCGACTCCCTCGTGTTGAGACTTGTTTCCTTATCAATATAATCTGTTATATGAAATGACAAAAATCTAATAACTTTTATTTATAATGTTATTTTTTTCACTCACGTGAGTGTGTTTTCTCGAGTAAGTAAATTATTGGAGTAAATTAAAGTTTAGTCGGGAAATCGTGCAAAAGTTGACATACTCAAGAGCAAATTCGTCCTAGAAATGGGACTCTTAGAAAATATATTATTGCTTATCTACGATAATATCTTTGTGATATCTTGTCAAGATGTGTGTTTGTTTCAAGTGAAGTTGACATTTCCATATTATTTTTTTTAATTTCAACATTCGTCCTTTCATTGTCAAATTATTATATAAACCATATCAAGTTCGAAAAAACCAAGCTTTTCAGCATTACTCCCTCATATTACTATCCATTTACATTTTGTTCATAACCAAGATAATGTTTGGAGCACTGTCAAAAATGGAAATGACTCATCATCATAAATGGCATGGACATTGTTTTGAAAAATTGTTTTTAAATCAAAACTTTTGCTCTGTTTTTTTTTTTTAACAAAAAATCTCTCATTTATTCTGTGAACATATATTTAAAACAATTGGTCATTTTATCAAGTAGCCTTTCGAGGATTTTCTTTAAACTTAAATCCAAAGTCGACTTTGAGTGAAGTACAGATATCATCAAAATGACAGACCGTCGGTCAGTTAAACTACTCCAAAACAGAAGTCTTTTCACGGCGAAAAATAATTCAGCAATTTATCAGCAAGAGTAAATCAACTTTAAACCAATATCAACAAATAAACGAGTTAAAAATTCAAACTTGCCTGCAGATAACAAGTCGGCTTTGAGTGAAATACAGATATCATCAAAATGACAGACCGTCGGTCAGTTCAACTACTCCAAGTCTTTTCACGGCGAGAAATAATTCAGCACTTTATCAACGAGAGTAAATCCATTTTTAGTCAATATCAACAAATAAACAAGTAAAAAAGTGGGCGTGGCTCACTAATAATCCCTGACCTACTAAATTACTGTTAAAGGGGGTCTGCAACCTGAATTTTTAACTTCCAGTGTTTTATTAGCAGGGCCCTGAAAGAGTCGTAAATACTCGGTAGGGACGAACTCTTTTGGTTGCGAATCGCTTACAGCTGACAGCCAGTACCAAGTTTGTGTCATGTGACCCCCCTTACCCGTCTGGATGCTCTGGTTAACAATGGTCAATGAGGTTTCACGAGCCAGGTTGTTGATCCCCTTTATTAACCCATAACTTAGACATCCCATTATACAGGCATAAATAAATTGTCTCTTGCACAGCATTTGACAAACCCCATCCCTCCCCCTAAAAAAAGAAGTGAAGAGATTGAATAAGTTTATTTTCTGCATTTTGTCCGATTAACTTAGTCTTCTTCCATAAATTATCTATATAATAATGATAAGATTATAATATTACTATGGCTTGGATGAACAGTTTTTCTGCATCCGTCGGACAAACTCTGATATTGTTAAACAACTCAGTACAAAACATAGAAATTTTGAGAAAAAAATCCAAAATAAACAAAATCGCTTGTAGACTGGCACTGCACTCCATTTAAAAACAATCAGATGAATAGTTCTTCAATAATAGGTCAGACAAAATGACTAAATTCAAAACCTTTAAATTAAAAAAATGAACGAAATTGGTAGAAAGTTGGCATTGCATCCCTAGAAGACATGTGCAAAATTTGAAAACAATCGGATGAATGTTTTTCGTAAAAGGTCGGACCCAAAATGTTCTCGGATGAATGGAAGGACGGACGAAATCGTTCGTATACCCTCGACCGTTGGTCGGGGTTATTACATATGTCTGCAGTGAATACTCTGTCAATGAATAATTTCTCTCGTTAAGCTCATATTTTAACGTGGTTACTGTCGGGTAGTTTCATCAATTTTCACAGCTATGTTTCTTGACATGCTCTTTCAAAGAATGTCGTCTTTTGTGTCATACCTGCGCTGTGGAGCTCAATATATATTATTTCGTAAAACGTTGGAACTATAAGTAAAGTATATAAACTTTCTGTGCAAAGTTTATGTGTGTCAATTATCACCCTACTTTTAGCCAGTGACAGTTTGAAAGATTAACCTCTATAAGTTTTCAAATGTTGAATCATTTTGAGTCTTTTTTCGGAATTAGAGAATTTCATCATTTATAGTCACCTGTAACTTATGTGACTTATGCAAGGATAATAATAATATACAATCATTTTCACTTAGATCCTTATTTAAATTCTTCAACTCTACATTGGGACTGGTTTACATAGGACGAGAATAGATGTATTTATTACAAATGTTAAAGACGTTCATGATGTCCAAATCAATTTCCATGGTTACGCCTTCTAGGACGTTAACCCTGAGACGTACATGTGGTAGGCATGTCCTAACCATTAGATTCAATTTCTTATAGTATAGCATGTAATACGATTGTCTTAAGGCACAAACGATTGTCATATACGACTTTTTTATTCTTGTACAAGAGTACACTTTTATAAGGACAACAATCTCATTAAAATACATAATAGTTTCCTGCCTTGGTAGCGTAGTGTATCGATAAAGATCATGTTTTAATAAGATTGGCAAGGACAAAGGATATCTGGGAACAGTACATACAATACAAAATATACATTAGATTTGTCATAATTTAGATCTCTATGTTATCGTGTCTTTTCGTGACATGATTATAGATAATATGAAGTACCATAATTATCCATTGCAAAAATCTAAATATTGATATATGTCAATGTCATATGCTTCAATCATTATATTTTCCTTTGAGCAATAATCCCACTCTGATTTGATTTGTATCGACAATGTTTGTCAACTTTGACAATAAAAAGTCTTTAAAAGGAATATCAATATTAGTATGGTTGCATTACTTAAAAAAATCAAATTTGACATTTGAAATGTAGTAATTGAAATTAAATAAAATTTATGTCACATGTATGATGTTAATAAAGTTACCTCTTTATGTTTACTTGGTCGCTTCCATGCAATTATTTTGTTGCTTCAACTCAAACAAGGATATTGACTTATCTATAATTTCAAGTTTATCAAAAGGTTGGGTGACTTACACAACAAACATGGCATTCCAAAGATTATTTAAGTGTACATACATTTGTATCATTTCGTAAATTTAATAATACACAAAATATATCTAAATATTCTGATAAAAGATTATATCATGATAAAAAAAAGTTAGTGCATTTAAGTTGTTACTATAGCAGTACTATTGCATGTAATATTATGAATATTTAAAATGTACATACATGTACATTAATTTTGTATCGTTTCGTAAATTTAATCATTCACAAATAATCTTTAGAAAATATTTTGATTAAAGATTATGTCATGGTAAAAAAGCTAGTGCATTTAAAGGGGCAGTAGCACGTTTTAGGGGGAATATAATGTGATATCGGGAAAATGAAAATTAATGGTTCCAATTGAAAAACAATGTATTTAAACTAAATGGAGTAGTAAAAATTCAAATATATAACGTAAAGGTTAGCCATGCGATTCCTTTTCTTACACAAAATGAATTAAAGGTGTTCACAAAAAAATGGCCGCCAATGGATTTTGTGTGAATCTTCATACTTTGTCCTTTGACTATGGATGATTGGCTTGTGTAATGAGATTTTTGACACTGTCAAAATAATACATTTAGCATTAACTTACAATTATCAGTGAAAACTTTAAAATATAAAATTATCAAAAAACGTGCTACTGCCCCTTTAAGCACTAAAGCATTTCGTAAAGCAAGTTCTTATACTATAGCATGTAATACGATAAATATTTAAATTGTACATACATTAATTTAATCGTAAAGTTAATCATTCGAAAAAAATATTCTGATTAAAGATTATGTCATAATAATAAAAACAATTAGTTGGTAAGGAAAGCATTTCATAAAGCAAACAAATACATGTACGTATCATACCTTTCTATCCGAGCTGGTTTCACATTATTTCCTGTTTCTAGTCTGAGCGTGTAATGTCTCTGCGCGATCAAAGCAGATATGTCAATCGATTGAGGATACATTCGGGGAAAAATTTAGTCAAGGACGTTTAGCTCGTGTTTGTCGCTAATTTGACTTTTATTACAATCCCTATGCTTATCGTTTCTAAACTATATCAACATGTGCATCAGATTTGTAATATTGAAAATAAATTGTAAAATGTGTTGCTTGGAATAATGAGATTTGAATTGAATGAATAAATAGCTGAAAAATCATTATGTTTCGAACATTTGTAATACTCATGTTTGTATCATTATCGTTAGTTTACTTGGAAAAAAAGTAATAAACTGAAAGTTTTGTCTTAAAAAAAGTTATTTATTCAAAATTTAGCTGACTTTAGTATACTGTTTAACTGCACGCTTTTAATATGTTGTACCTTTGAAATGTGTTTCGTTGTATGAAAACATAGGATTTGTCATAAGTTAACTTTGAATATCATCGGTTGCACCATCTAAAACCCTAATATTTTCAGATTTTGAATGATAGAAGCTTGATTTAAGACCTGTGTTGAATATGTAATCAATTACTAAAAGACGGAGAACATGTACATAACTTGACACTAGTGACTAAGTGTATATTTGTATATTTGTATATTTAATGGCAAAAACGATTATCACAGATCAGTAAAAAGCAAACCCAGCCAATAAAGGCTTATGAGGTACAATATAATATAGATATTCCTTGTATAAGGATATAAATATGTTGGGTAATCAGGAAAGAACACGCACACATGCACGCAATAGTGTTGCAATAAGTCCGTATAAATTGGAAAACCCAATGGCTGAATCAGGCTATGAACGAGTGTATCGATTGATATATAAGCGTTATCAATTATAAAGATTTTGTAAATAATCAACTATCGTATTTGAAAAAATAAAAACATGAATGCGTTAAATGATTTACTGAATGTGACCTATCAAGACCAGGAAAAAAAAGGAAAAATTATTAACTTTTCCTTATCTTCGAGTTGCCTAGCAACATGATTATATCAGATGATTCATTTGAAAAAAAGTTTTTTTCGGAATATTTACAAGGATTTACATACGTGTTAGGATTTTGTGTTTTCTAAACCAGTGCTTGAAATATGATTTTTTCAAAACACTTTCGACACTTCAAAACTCTCTGTCAAGACCATATATAAAGGGGAAAATTGGACCACATTGTCTGTAATTTACATACTAGTCATGTTGATTTATAACGCAATTTATCATATATGTTAAGTTATCTACTGTGTGGTATATCAGCCAGACAGACATGTTTGCAGTTCAGTAGAAAACTCTTGAAAACTTAAGAGGACATGTAAATTTCCTGCTGAGCATTATGTTTTTCTGTCTTCATATCGCAACTAGAGAATAGCAAACAGAATCTTATTGACGATGTCAAACTCGATGTGACATTCATTGAAAAAAAATATTAAAGATGCATATGATATAAGATATTAAAAGAATGATTTGTTATCTTATGTTAATTTTTTTTTTACCTTTTATTTCCCCAAGTGTTTTTTAAATTTTCAATAAGGTTGGTTTTTGCTTGTTATCTGATCGGGGATTTGTAGAGGAAGGGTGAATGGAGGTGGCTACAGGGCGATCATAACTGTTATTGTCTTTCAATGTAACTATGTGATTCCTTTTTTGCATTTTAGATAAGAAGGTACGTTAAATTCAATGCAGCTAAGGACGGTAAATCTGGTAGATTAAGAGATAAGTAGTTGACCAATAAGAAGTAAGTATAAGCTGTCTAGCTAAAAATATCTAGTATTTAAAGGAAAACTTAAGACGCACATGGTGTAACTGTGCAGCTATTATTTCCACACCAAAAAACAAAAAATGCCACATGGGTAAATGACAAACGTCAAAACTGACGCCAACACATAAATGACAAACTAAATAAATGACAAACTTAATAATTAAACAAATAAATAAATAAATAAATAAATAAATAAATAAATAAATAAATAAATAAATAAATAAATAAATAAATAAATAAATAAATAAATAAATAAATAAATAAATAAATAAATAAATAAAATAAATAATTAAATAAATAAATAAATAAATAAATAAATAAATAAATAAATAAATAAATAAATAAATAAATAAATAAATAAATAAATAAATAAATAAATAAATAAATAAATAAATAAATAAATAAATAACCAAAAACGTTAAAACAATCTAACAGTGCACCTTGATTCTGAATTTGTCTTTGGTGTTTCTCTAATATGTATAAGTTTAGCATTAAGCAACAGAACTTTGATTTTGTAACGTTTCAGAGTTATGTCCAAAAGCGTGTATACAATAGTCGGCCATGGAACCTACAACTTCGAAGTTTTGATTATCAACCAAAGAATGTAGTATTCCTACTTTTTGTAATGCTAAGACATAAAATAGGGTCAGTTTATAGTCTTTATTCAATCAATCTTTATTCGGTACATGTACTTAAAAGGCCTCAGGCCTATAGTACATTCAGAATATACATATTAACGTATTTACACATTCGTTTGATATATAAAGACAATACATAGCATTTAGTTTGGTAATAAATTTTTGCGATACAACATTGCATAATAAATAAACATAGACAGGTTTTGGATAACAAAACGATTTTTACTATTTAACAAGGATGATAATTTTAACTCGTTTGGAAAGACATAATAAAATTAATTAATGTATTTAGAGCGAATGCTATTATACATGGGGCATATAAGAAGAAAGTGGTATTCATTTTCAATTACATTTAGGTTACAGAGCTTACATAGTCTTAATTCTCTTTTGGTGTTGGTATATCTACCTTGTTCGATTTCTAAATCATGGGATGAACAACGAAATCTTGCCAAACATATTCTAAACTTTTTTACATTTAAACAAGACAAATAAAATTCGGTATTAAAATAAGTCTTAAACAATATATAGGAGTCACATTTTCGTGATAGACTGTTTTTTTCTGTCCATGTCTGCAAATATTTGCTCCATATAATAATATAGGACTTATTTTTACATCAAATATTTTGAAAAACGAAGTGAAATTAAGATCTCCCAGAATATGCAGTTGTCTTAATATTCCTATAGTCTTTATAATTTCCCTGCTTTAAACAATTGAAATGTATAGTCACTACAACCACCGAGAATGCTCTTAAATGTAGATCAATGGATAACTTTCTTTAAATTTAAGAATATGTTTCTTACAATTGGACACGATTTAACTCTTTTGTCAATAGATAAGAACTAAAATGGCCCTGGAAGAACTAAAATGGTACTAATTGGTCCATCTATTGAAAACAATTGTGAACTTTTCAAAGATAATTTTTTTCTTGTACACAAATCTTGCTAGTGTAATTCGTAACAATTGAATTCTTTTTAGTACAAAGTAAACCAAATATCATATGATACAGAGTTTGTGAAGATCTGTTTAACACTGCCTCACAACAAAAATCACGAATTACTTTAAGAAGAAACAACATGTAACTGCCATGTTGAAAGAATAACTTTATTCAATAGTATAATGCTTCTTTTGAAAACCAAATTTTGACGTGTTGAAAAAAGTAAAAAAATATTTTCCGACGAAATTTACGTGTTATAGAGGTTCCTTTATATATCGGACTAAAGTAGGGGTCAGTTGGTGAAATCTGAGTAAGAAGCTAATTTTTTGATTCAAATATTTATTTAAAGGGGCAGTAGCACGTTTTTTGATAATTTTATATTTTAAAATGTTCACTGATAATTGCAAGTTAATGCTAAATGTAATAGTATGACAGTGTCAAAAACCTCATTACACACACATCAATCATCCATAGTCAGAGAACAAAGTAGGAAGATTCAAATAAAATCCATTGGCGGCCATTTTGTGTGAACACTTTTAATTCATTTTGTGTAAAAAAAGGGATAGCATGGCTTAACTTTACGTTATATATTTGAATTATGACTGCTCCATTTAGTTTAAATACATTGTCTTTCAATTGGAACCATTAATTTTCATTTTCCTGACACCACCTTATATTCCCCCTAAAAACGTGGTACTGCCCCTTTAATGTTCAGCGTTTTTTAAATGATCATTAATTATGGCGGATTTGTAGTGACATTTAAAAAATTGGCCTCCTGCATGCGTGTTTACTACAAAGATGTACATGTAACCCCCCTTCAATATGTACTTCGCTGCAGTTAGGTTACACATTTTATCTTGATTTAAAGGGATAAAAGTTTAACCCGGTTAACCCCATCGATTCCGTTATCACCAAGTAGTTGGCTGTGGCTATGCCATTTTATCTATAGACACACAGGTGTATCAAACCAGGCAATTTGATTGGTGGGAACTGTTATCAATCATTATTTGAACGTGATTGGATTTGTTCTATATTTAGCTTACTATATAAACGACCGGTAGCAGTTTGTTCTCATACTGCAAACATGAAATCACATGGACGATTTTGATTCTGAATCATCGATTTATTTCAAGGGAGTGAACTTAAATTAAACAATATTAAAGAGTAAATTGTTGAAACATACAAATATGATGTAATGTTTTTTTCAATTACCAAGAATTTTGTTTTATTAAACGTAATTATATCTTAAATACAATGATGTGTGATATTAAATCGAGTTGAATAACTCGCCGACTTACATGCTGCAAAGACATATTTGAAAACAACATGCAGTAGCGTTATTTTGCTTTCTTGTTATATTCTTATAACGTACGTAACCAATTTAATTATAAAGGGGCAGTAGCACTTTTTTTGAAAATTTTATATTTTCAATTTTTCGCTGATAATTATCTTAATGCTAAATGTATTATGTTGATAGTGTCAAAGATCTCATTACACAAACCAATCATCAATAGTCAGAGAACAAATTATAAAGATTCACATAAAGTCCATTGGCAGCCATGTTTTGTGTGAACACCGTTTATTAAGTTTGTGTAAGAAAAAGGAATCGCAAAGCTGAACTTTACATTATGTATTTAATTTATAACTGCTTCATTTAGTCAAAATACATTGTCTTTCAATCTGAACCATTTATTTCCACCCCCAACGTTGCACTGCCCCTTTAAATGCCTAAATATATTGTTTCGTTAATAGGATTCATGCCATTTGACTACGGTGAACATAAATTACCTGTGAACAATGGTGCTTCTAAGTTGAACTGCAATGCAATTCTTTTAATCGTAAATAAACTTATAAACTGTATTTTATGTGTAAAGAAAGAAAAAGTTCTTCTGAGGTTTGTTAATTTCAGATAACGAAAAACATGCAATTGCACACATAATTCACCTCTTATCTTATTCCCTTGTCACGTTTTCCACACTTAACTTTAAAATCTTCAAAGTGGAGTTTGCACGCTGATATTTCGTATAAATTACTGCTTTCAAGTCAACGCCACTACCAGTTAGTACGTGGTTGCCAAGATTGTTGCATTGTCAAAGAGCCACTCCGTGAGTTGTATGAGCACTGTGTATAACCGTACACCGGAACTAGCGAGGTGTACGGTGGAGAATTGTTGCTAGCGAGGAGCGTGCATCGCAAACGGGATCACTTAAAAAGCAATCATCGCCGTTTCATCAACTTTTTCTATGTTATTATCATGTCAATAGCTTTCCGAGACATAACTATTTAATGTCATATCCTGTTCATAGTCAGAGATAGCAAATATGTTACTAACAACAGCATTACTCGCAACTGTCATTGTTACTGTCCCTTGGATACAGAATGACAAGCACATACATTTCACTAAGTATATGTGCTAAAATTACCACATGATGTTGATTATTTGAAAGTTATGAAGTAAAATATTACCTAACTTTCGTTTTTGGCTCCTCACTAGCAACATTTCTCCGCCGTACACCTCGCTAGTTCCGGTGTACGGTTATACACAGTGATGAGGTCACATGACAAACATTATCAACAGTGTCATTTGATCTGGAAGTATCGACTGTTGAAAGAAAGTATCATTTTAGTGCCAATCGACGGTGTATAGTGACAATAAGAAGGTTTTTCACGATTGTGATCGAAAAACGGAAGACCCGCGTCAGCTAGTCAAACGATATTTTGGAACTTCTTGAAAGCATTCTGAATGACAGTTAAGAGTTGATACAGTTCCACAGGTTATATAAGTAAATCCGCGTAAATTGGACGTGTTGAATTGCCTTTCGCGAAAAATAAATGACTGTTTTTAGATTTCATCGAAGACATGTATTATCGCAGGCCTTTATTTGAAATTTGATCTTATTGATACCGCCGATATCTTTTTCAAGATACTGTCGCCGTCTCCTGGCGCAACTCTAATGGTTAAACTGCTTAAATACGTATCTGCCTGTCTGGGTGAAGGGATCTCCGGTACTGTGTTTCTCGGTGTTATTTTTCACACCACGATATCATGAATGTAACGCTCAGAGATTTTTACGGCATTGATTTTGGTTCTAGTCAATTGAAGTGTAATAATTCTAAGTTTTTTATGATATTTTTAAAATTCTTCTTGTAAATTTCTGTAATTCCGGTCGACCCATTCCATCTTTTGATGCCATATTTTAGAATAATGGTATGGTTTGAATTAGAAATTAAAGGATATCCTTTATGCAAAGCATTGTGAGTCCAATGCAGCATCTCACTTAAAAGACCCATACCCAATACCGAAATCTCTGCCGTCTTGAATTTTCGAATCCTGACATTTTGGCTGTTAAACGTCGGTTGAATGCTATCGAAATTGCAAATGTTCAAGGCAATTTAATTCGCGCGAAAGCGAGAGACCTTGCAAATGGTGAAAAGCCTTCCAGTCATTTATTTTCGGAAGGAAAGTAGGAAAGCAGGAAAAGACAGAAGAGAACTATACATTCGATTTTTGATAATAAACTTCTAGCTCTCCTGATATCATGAGCGTTTTTTTAAGTTACTATTCAAAACTTTTTTATACATATACAAATGATGAATTAACTGCTTTCCATTTCCTTGTTGATTAGCCATCTCTTGATTCGGATATTTCAGACACCCTGGAAGGTGTAATATCTAAAGATGAAGTTGTTTTTTTGTTTTTTTTAGTTCACTTTTTATTACAGAAACCCTGTTACAATATGCGCATCCCCCCAGGGAAGAGGAAGCCCAATAAAAGTTGTTGGTCAAGAACAGGTTCCTGAATTTTGATTTGAAAGATGAAGTTTGATTTAAACATATTTTATTCATATAAGTGAAACGGATTGGGCACAAGTTGTCCAACTTATTAGGCCCTCTCCACTATATTTACAGTCCATATTTACATTATGTATACAATCAAAAGGAAACAATATAATACAAGAGATACAAACAAGTAAGGAAAAGAATAAGAGAGGTGTAGTTAAAAGTCTAACTTAAATTTTTTGTTGCCATAATATATACATATACATGTTTAAACATCACCTTGTTTTCACAGATTAATAGATTTATTAAATTAATGATGATGTTCAAAAGGCCCAGGTCCAGGTGGGCTTACAAAGGAATTTTATGTGCGCTTTTTTCACATTGAACATGAACATGAACTCTGCTTTGAATCCTCCACTTTACTTTCTTCTAAAACTTCTAAATATGTTGTCTAAATTATTATGCACACGTTTGGGTACAGTTATAGGTGATAGTGTTCATATTGATCAGACTTCTGTTCCTAGCAGATGTATTCGTGATGATTCTCGTTTGATTCGTAATGTTCTTGATTATGTGGAGCAAAAATATCTCTAATGTGCTTTTATAAGTTTAGATCGGGAAAAGGCTTTTGGTAGAGTCTCCCTTGAAGTTTTGTTAATAGTTTTGGACGTATTGGCTGTTCCTCATTTCAAAAAGTGAGTAAATTTGTTTTATATAAAACATACATATTTAGTGCAGTAATTGTAAATCAGCACATCTCTCGGCTATTTCCAGTAACTAGATCCGTTCGGCAAGGTTCTGGGTTAACCCCGGCTTTGTATTATGAAGCCTTTGCTAGATATCATCCGGAAAAGTATAGAAATTGTCGGAGTTAAATTACCAGGCTCTATGACTCAAATATCTACCTCTGCTGAGTGATGATGAATTGCACAACTGATGCTTCTATTCGGGCTCTTTTTATTAGGTCCCTAATATGTAAAAATGCTTTGCCTTTCACGTTCAACATTCACGTTTTTTATATGGATATTAAGGTCAAATTAAATTCTCTAAACACTCTAAGCAAAATGAAAACTAGGTAAAAAGGTTTCCCCTTAAAAATTCCTATAATTTTTATAAAAGATTGTGTTACTGTTTAACTTTCGCGTGACTGAAATATCTGAGTACACGTATATCAACGCTGTTAGGAATATTTTAGCTATTAATACATATTTGACCCATTCGCAGAGTACAAGAGGCACTTGAGAGTTAATTTATTTATATTTTTATCTATTTGAGACCAAGAGGAGTTTATGAAATACTAGTATTAATGGCAGAGATAGAAGTTATCCAATTAAATGTCGGCTTCAAATTACTTACTATTCAAAGAAAAATCAACTTACAGAAAATGCTTCCTAATAAGTTCAAGGTTTTAAGTCAATAATTATAATATCGTCAATACAAACAACTACATCATCATTATCATCATTTATCATGCATGAATCATCGATAAATCATTAATCATTTCATGAACCGCCTATTCATCAATCATTCATCACCCACTTATGAGTCATTAATTATTCATTCATCAATCTTTAAACACCAATTTTCAATTATGATGGTCAATAATCAATCAATCTCTAATAATTAATGAATCATCAATCATTCAACACTAAATATTAACATATATCAATCGTTCAACACTTAAACATTCACGAATAACCATTCAATGAATCACCAATTGCAATCATTTGTCAATCATTCAGCAATCATTTGTTAATAATTCAACAATAAATCATTAATCCATCACCAATCAGTCATGAGCAATCCCCGCTCTGACAAAACAAATTTTGGGCCCCAACACTCTGCAATCCATAATAAGAATCATTGTTAGAATAGTTTAACCCTCCTCTCTCACAAAAACAACCCCCCCCCCAACACACACATTCAGCATGTCCCTTTAAAGGGGCAGTAGCACGTTTTTGGGGGGAATATAAGGTGATGTCAGGAAAATGAAACTAAACGGTTCCAATTGAAAGATAATGTATTTAAACTAAATGAAGAAGTAATAATTCAAATATATAACGTAAAGTTTAGCCTTGCGATTCCTTTTTCTCACACAAAATGAATTAAAGGTGTTAAAAAAAATGGCCGCCAGTGGATTTGATAGGAATCCACATACTTTGTCCTCTTGACTATGGATGATTGGCTAGTGTAATGAGATTGTTGACACTGTCAATATAATACATTTAGCATTAACTGACAAATTTAAGTGAAATATTATAAATATAAAATTATATAAAAACGTGCTACTGCCCCTTTAAGGTAGACGTCAGATCAGCCAGGATGATAAATATTTACGGGTGATACATATGAAAGGAACGGATTTTGCTATTGGACCAAGATTGTTGCTGCTTTTGTTGAGTTTGTAAATGCATGATCGATAACTGACGTACGTAATGATATGCATATGCACTTCACATGCACCGATTATCACACGTAAATGTCTCCCAACAGACAGACAGACAGACAGACAAATATTTTATTTCAGTCTCACCTCATAATTAAAAAATTACACTCCATGTGGAGTTATGAGAGACTATACATAATATACTATAAAAATATATATATTATCAAAGTAAATGCAATACAGGCAATATCAAATGCATTGGATACAATAATTCTTAACGACCATAAAATGAGACCTTCTTTTTTGTAAAATTAAGTGGCAGGTTTTGGCAGATAAATGGTTGGATAATATAAAACACACTTTTTCCACACCAGATAAAATATCAAAATTAAGACATGTGTTACGACAGACATTTAAAAGTTGACATCTTTCATCCTTGTAAAGAGGGCAGTTCAGTAAAACATGACATTCATCTTCTATAAAATCAGAACAATGTAAACAGAATCTTTCATTCACCGCCGTGCTATCATATCGTCCTGTTTCAATGCGTAAAGGGGCAGTACCACATCTAAAATTGGCAAGGGCTCGTCTGTAAGACCGAGGCATAAAACATGTCACATACAATTCACTATATGGAGAGTACTTAAAATTACAATACAATCTAAGTTTATTACCTCCTGTACCGTTAATGCTTGACGGCCGGCACACGTTCTCTCTCCATTTTATACAAAAGTCACTGAATAAAACATTCTTAACAGATCCAAGCTTAGAAAACTCAAATAAAGGAAAAGGACAAAACAGGGATAATTCTGTTAACCAACCATTCATTTGAAAAAAAAAATCTCAGTGTACCCAAATGTACCGATTGAGCCGACACCCTTATGACGAGGGACTCCGCACCTCGAATGAATGGTCGTATATGTTGTAGACGAACCCGGAAGATCAGATACTATTGTGTGTGGAAATAAAGTGTCTGTTCGTCGTATTATGTAAAAGCTGTTGTCATATCTCGTATCTGTATTGAGGATTGGTACACAACAAAATTGATTGTACTATACAGACAAGCGAATATTATGCTTTGAACAACCACATGTGTATATATGTTTGGGCGTGCCACATGTTGGGTAACAACATGATCTTATCAATGTCCTTCCTTATATGCCGTTTTCACACGAACAAATACGCAAGTCTTTGTCCGTACAATAGTGTGTATGCTTGTTGTCCGATATGAATAATAATGAATAGAACATGAATGTTGATACTTGAATGAGATATCAATCCTCAGAATTCGTTCTAACATGTTGTATAAAGAATCAGCAAGTACCGGTTTGGTTAGAATTTAGAAACGTTTGCATAGTAAGGATAGAAGTATGATTACGTTTCATGATCGAAATATTGAATGCTAAGTTTCATAATTGAAATTCAAAACACAAGGGTCGAACATATACTTTTGTAAGTTAGTGTAGTACTACTTATCCCCTGCAACTCCTGTTTTACTTAAGGAGAGTCGCTTGTCGTCAGTGTTGATACAAGCGTGTGATTTAACTAGGAATCTACACTTACATTTAGTGAGGGGTTTCCAATTACCCATCCTTGGATATTTTGGAATTAACTATGAATTTAGAAGGTAAGTTTGACTTTAAAATTCATTTACCTCATTTCTAAAAGTAATATAAAAAACCTTTAACATTAAAGTTTAAGTCTAACAGATATCAAAACTTTAAGTCTAACAGATGTCAATTCATCATATGCAACATATCATAGATATTTGAATATTTGTATTTTAGGAAATTGTGAAATTTTAAATGGCAAATTAAGATTTTTTGTGGAAAATTTTGGATCGACCTTTTCTTCATTATTATACAAATCAATTGTTCTCACAATTATTAAATACAATCAAGTTTGCAATGAGGGGAATTATATGCACGTAATACAAGTAGCCTGTCTATTGTATGGACTGTATGGACAGTGAGCCTATACCACGTGTAGTATCTTCTGTACATCTAATCAATGGAACTGATAATCTAACATAGGTAACAGTGTTCACATAGGTTTTATTGTCATTTTTATTTCTCATAATTTCAATTCCATTGTAAGTTTTCGTGCAACATTAGTAACCCAGTTAACCTGAGAGTAATTTAGTGTTAAATGCATTTCCCTACGTTTCAATGTAGCTCTAAAATGTGATATACACAAAGCTGGATTTAGAAGATTAAAAATAGAGATTGATCGACTGAGATTTCGAAATTAAGAACATGAATTGGCACGCAGAGGATTTTAAGCTTAATTTGAATCCAATTATAGGTTTTGCTACAACATTAATTAGCAGTTTTTTTAATACTCCATATAGTTTTCGAAATCGTTCTACGAATGAAAATTGATAATTGATTGTTTAAATCGTACCTTTTCCTTAAATGGGCGTGACAGTCACGTGACCTAGAGTTTCCTGACAAAGGTCAGACATGCCCATACAATCAATTCTAGGAAATCGGATATTACCAAGATTAGGGTAGATCCATAGGACAACTTACCCCGCGTGTCTGACCTTGGTTAAAGGTATAGGATACAGACTTCGTTTGAAAATATAATCTTTATAAATGAAATTGCATTTCCGTATGCAAAAGGCAAATAGGAATACGTGATTGTAGTGACAAGACAGTTATTGCATACTCAGTATGTATATACGTCAAAATGAAGAGAAGATTTCTCTATTCTCGCATTTATAGCTTGCATCACACATCTGTGAATTTAAAAGAATACTTTCATGTGAACACAATGTTATAAGATTGAAGTCATTTCCTTGAATGCATGCAGTCTATAAAACCCAAAAATGAATGTTCGGAAAGCATTACGTCAATTCATTCACACGCATGTATGGTTTTGATAGAAATGTGTAGTATTGATAAGAATATAAATTCAATTGTATATTGAATAAGTATAAAATGTACACATTCTGCACATTTAAACACGTTTTTTGATAAATTTACATTTAAAATTTAACTGATAATTGTATGTTAATGCTAAATGTATCATTTTGATAGTGTCATACATCTCATTAGACAAGCCAATCAGCCATAGACAGAGGACAAAGTATGAAGATTCACATAAAATTGGCGGCCATTTTTTTTGAACACCTGTTGTGCATTTTCTGTAAGAAAAGGGAATCGCATGGCTAAATTTATATTATATATTTGAATTATTATTGCTCCATTTAGTTTAAATTCATTGTCTTTCAATTGGAACCATTTATTTTCATTTTCCTGACATCACCTTGTATTCCCCCTAAAACGTGCTACTGCCCCTTTAAAGCAGAAGACATAACGTTGAGTTAAAGCAGTAAAGTACTCACAGAAATAGAAAAAAAAAGTTTTTTTGGGCGTTTATTTCTTTATTCCTCGACTAATGTAAGTAATTCTTACAGCTGTTCAAAAAACTAGGATCTACCCAAGTACATGTACATGTAGGCCTTATGAAATCATTGCAAAAATATAATTTAAATTGCCGTTGTTCAGGTAAAACTGCCCAAAATTTGCATATTTTCAATATATTTCGAAACCTGCTGTAGCTTACGTCACTCTCAGCAATGCGTGTGACAATAAACCTGCAATGCTGTTCGTGTGTTGCCACAGCAACTCCGCAATTGACAACAAAAGTTACGAATGAACTCGGAAGAATAGTAGTTTTTAACACGCGCTTATGTCTGTAAACGTTAAGGAAACCACTTTCTTTTGTAATTATTTTATGAATTTAAAATCATATAAGATGAATAGTACAGGACATAAGATATGGATTTATTGTACATTAAACAATGTATTTAACGAACTGTACTGAGATTACAGATTATTTGCATACTATAGCTTGCATCATAAACGTACATTTCGACTTTGAAATAATTCGAGGCCATAACAATGACACGTTTTTTCTCTCCTGTAAATTTATATATTTCGGGGGATTTTACAATAATGGTCTAAAACAAAAGTTTGGAGAAAAAAAACACATTGTGAATGAATATTTAGAATACAAATAACAAGTAAGTTGCAAATAAAGAAATAATCAACAAAAAGCATTGTTTTCTCTTTTCGTGAGTATTTTAGTACATCTGGTTCTTGAAGCTTAACAAAGATTTGTTAGATTGTTTTTAATAAACGAATTCAAATATTTAGGAGTTACCAAAATTTCGATTTATCAAACAATCTTTAAGAAAAGGTTATCATTTCATTAGGTACTTAAGAAACGATTTATTTATTTAATATGTTATTCTAGAAATTTGAAAATCTTATTTTTGATCAGTAAAGATACCATGCTTCTTTTTTAATGCCAGATTTGTCTCATAACCTTGTGTATGTAGTGTACATGCGAACTTTGGTTATATTGATTTTGTAAACTGTTTTGTTAAGATTCGACAATGAATGGATTTCCAAACATGATGATTTTACATAGAAACTTATTAACAGTGTATTGTTCAGCTGCTGTTTATCTCTAATTTGGTTCAAGAAAATTGCTATCATCTGGGGTTTTTTTTAAAGATAAAACAAAACCTTGGTTTATAACAACGTTGCCGATTCAACGGAGAATAATTGTAATTGCTCGGAAGGGTTTCCATACAACCATTCTGTGCAATGCAATATCTGATCCATTTATCTTGACTGTAAATATCCCTTTATTTAACATTTAAAAATAGAGTATTACCATTTATGAAAGTAAAAGGTCTTTTACGGAAATTCAAATTTGCGATTTTATCCTTCGATATAACCATTGGAAATTATTGAAAAATTATGCAGGGCTGAAATTAATGCGTAACAACCAAGATGAAGACACTTTCATAAATATTGTTTGGAATGCACGTGTCAATACAACTAGGAAGTCACGACGAATATTTATATACACGTGAGCGTCCCGATTGGCAACGCTACATAAAGCATCTTTGTCCAACGTTGGTATTGAAAATAGGCTTGAATAGGTTGATCGCCTTGCCACGCTCATTGTTAGTATTTGTAGTAAGATTATCCAATAGCCTTGAGTTGACTTCGTATCCCGGATGTTTGTCTATCGGTTGCTTAATAAAGTCCCACTCTTCTAAACTTCTACACTCAAGTTTTGTAGCACTACGTCAGAGACGATTGTTAACTGTATATAAAAACTAATAGGTTAATATTGGACGTGCGCTTTGTTAAATCTTGATGCGTGTTAAGACACAATGAAGTTCGAATTTTTTCTCATATGCATTGACGAAACGTCATGAAGTTGTTTAAAAGGGGAGATGCGTATTTGATAGGTTCAAAGTCACGGTTTACGTACGTGTCTGGAATTAGCACCATTCTTATATACTCGTATGTAGCTATAGGATTATTTCCGACTTTGATGAAAGTACACTCAAACATTTTTTCCCATTGATGCATATTTCATCTCTACTTGTAAATGTTTCTTGTTGTTCATAAAGAGTTTCTTGTAAGCATATAATGTTGTCACATTACTTAGGTTTTTATTGTATTTTAAGGACCACTTCAACCATATCCAGCGGCCACATAATAGAGAAAATTAGATAGTTTTGACTATCGTTATAAAAAGTATCTAAAGGAAAAAACTTTTTCTAACCTTTACAAATTTACCGTTTTATACATACAAACTGGCAGAAATTCTGCCTGTCAGAGATATATAACTTTTGTTGAGAATGTGACTGAGGTTTCAAAATCTACAAGACGACTTACAACAACTTCCGTCTCTCTCATTACGTTTCCTCGCCACTGTTTACATGTTTTTTTTGCTTATGTTTGCTTGATACTGGTATATAAGTATTTCATTTTGTTCTTCTCCCTCTCCCACCTAATGAAGGAGAAAGCATTCTGAAAAGTTGTAATTGTAACAATGGAGAATGTTTTATCGAAAAATTCGTGTTCGTTCTTACAACGAGGTCCCGACTTCCTCTCTGGTGATCTTCCGCGTCTAGACCAATGAGAGAGAAGGTCGCGAGCTAATGACAATATATATACTGTATAGCTATTTTGGGCACTTCAGTCTTGGGGAAGGCGCCGTAAGACTCGCCTTATACAAGTTAACGCCCATAAGCTCTAATTATGAAGGTGACATATATGTTATATCGATGTCGAACGAAATATAAGGCATTTCGGAACAAGCTACGAGCGATATGTCACCAAAAATATGCGTTGTAAATATATGTTCATATTTCGGGGATCACAATGCCGGTTGAAAAGCCTGGATATATATAGTATATGAGCAATTCCCATGCCCCAAGTGCTTGTGTGACACACCTAGCATTGAAAGTTTGCCAATCCTCCATAGCCCATTAGTTATATCGATGATTTAACAATCGGCCAATTGCACGTTCAAGTCTTGACCCCGAACCTTTCAAATTTGAGGGGTGTTTCCATCGAGGAGGGTGCATTCAGACCGAGACGGAGAGGACATCCCGGCTGGTTCGAATCCCGATAAAAACATTATTTTTGCTATTTTATTCCTCGGAGCCCGGTTGATTGTAATCAGACTGTTACCATCCTTTTCCATACCACGAAGAGCCTTTGAAACCTGGCCTGGTGTGTGTGAACAGTCTGCCTTTGAAAAAGAAGAGAATTGTTACCGACCTTTACTGTAAATTCCCCCATCACATTATCCAATATCAAACTAGCACTATCGCTATATAATAGACATCACGTTCTTTCCTGATCCATAGTGGCGACGCCATCAACACGTACAGTTTACAATAAGCGTCTGTGATATCATACAGATGTTTCAACAGTAGGTCCAAATCTTCCACAGGTCCGGCGTTTATTATTTACAAGTTATTTCCAAAATTGATAAAGAAAGACACTTTAATTGATTTTTAATATATTTTGTAAATAACAGTTTACAGATATTATGATTGGTGTCGTGTTATTTTCAATGCAACCGAAGTCCTATCTTAATCAACTGCCAGTTTTCTCTTGACTTGAATCGTAATATGCAAATGATTTTAAAGAATGATTCATGAGTTGCAATAATTAACCGTGTATCTTATTCATATCTCAAGCAAGATTAAAAACATGAGCTTCATGTCATATTGATTATTTAAGAAATAGAAGACGAGTTGGTGTGCATCTATCGTTGAATAAAACACAGCAGGGAGCATAAAACACGAAGGGCACAGCCCTGAGTGTTTTATGCCCTCTGCTATGTTTTATTCAACGATAGATGCACAACAACGAGTTTTCTATTTCTTATATGAGATATCCTTACCAATTACTCGCTTTTTTATATAAAATCAGTTGAAAATAATGGTAATTTTAAAAAATACATTTTGAAAAAATGATGCCTCACTTCGTAGAACATATTCAGTAGCATTGGACGAGTCCATCATTATGTATAGGTGTGGGCGCTAGGATAATTACAAAATCAAACGGATTGAACAATCATTTTGAATTACATTTATTGAACATATACAGTTAAATATTTGCACAACATATCTATTCTCTATGTCAATGATATATGATTAGGTTTCGACTCGACTGACGCCATGATGAACAATAGATTCCCCTTCAAGTTGATCAATGGACTTGACCAATATGACGTCATTTGATAAGTTACGTTCTAATAACTGAAATGACGTCATTAAGCTCGCGCATGGTTTATCGTCAAATAAGGCACATCGTCGGTCCCATTGTCCGCCATAGTTTTAATGCCGTGGGTATCCTATAGATAAATAAGTTATGTAAGTTGTATCCCATGACTGTCAATAGCAAGTGCATGCTTCAACACTTTGAAATTACTGCCTCTCAAGAAAAAGATGAGTCTTTATGACACCTGCAGCTTGCACCTTGACATAGACATCATTTATGAATCATCCAAGACACCAATTTTGTGTAAAAGCACATACAAATATACTTATTCATTTAAAGCAAATGTTAAAGAAATAATCCAGTCTGGCAAAATGTTTTAAAGAGTAAGCATTCTAAAAGGAAAATATGAATTTTAGTAAGGTCTCGAAGGACCATTTGTTCTTCAGTATCAGTATAATGCTTGCCTCATGGTAAACGGTTGTGATACTGACTGTCAGTTTCTATAGACCCTAACCATGCTATATAGCATACTCAAATCACTCACTACCATGGTCAGAATAAACTGTTGTGACAAACGTATATTTATCACCAATGTGTTGTCTGTTTATTTTTCTTAAACAATAAACACCTTTGAAATGTATAAAACGTAGTCCTATAAAAGCGCAATGGTCATGCAAAACTTCAAACACTTTGTCTCATTGTATAGTACATCCTCGATAACCCAGAGTCCGATAATTCTTCACTAAAGACCCTGGACATAGGGTACGGGCTCAATGCGATAACTTTATTACCTCCCTTTGCGTGTCCCGGTGTATGCAAATATCGCTTCGAGTCAGCCTGTCCAGGTAAGAATTATGCATGAGATCGTTTACTCTAGGATGGGTAAAGTACTGAAACCAATGGTAATTATATCATTGACAAAGAATTAATTTTTTTTATTCTGCAGGTTTAGGGCGGTGGTGTCCCCACAGAAGGAAAGAGAGACATCTGTACATCGTGTCGATCGTTCTACTGCTCATACAAGCACACTTGTCGAACTGCGATGTTAAGAATGGTAGGTCAAAGTTCAAGCGATCAACTAATCCACACGCTTCACAATAAACGGGTACCTTGCCAAATGGTTGACCCAGGAATTGTCATTTTGGAGTCACTTATTGTAAAAAGGGAGGTCTGATGAAGTCATATTAAAAACAAAAATTACGTTTCACCTCTGTAGTAGAGTGAAACAGAATTTGTGTGTTAGAATAACCTTACTGTTAAAACATTTATCATATTCAAATTTAATATTTCTAGTGATCTAGTTATCGCAATAAGCGTTACATCTATCACCGTGACTTATGTACTGAATCAAACAGCGAGTGTATGTTGATTCTCCTGACCATTTTAAACACACAGCACTTGCAAGTCATAACTAACTAAAACTATCAAGTGTAGCAATGCATCATCATGTATGTCATTCTCTCCCGACAGAGGATGCCCAGTGAGGGTAAGCTCGGGTGTGACTGAGCTGCCTCTGTGGCGGCAGAATGCATGTATATATGTGTCTTGATAAACGGTTTTAATGAAACAATAATGAAGATCTATTTGATTATGCCATGACTAACTGAACTAGTGAAACAAATAGCACATACACACATACAATTTGTCTTATTGTTCTATTGAACAAAACAGAACATTTTTATTTATGTAATAAATGAATAAGATTAGAATCATCGCTTATGTGTATGACTGCACTATACTTCTGAAATATGCAGCATAAGCAAGTGTTAGCCCACAGGTTGCCAGCTGAACATTGAAGCAGCTCATGCATGTCAGCACATCGTTTCAATTGAAACAACTACGTAATATGCCATGGCTTACTTGACTGTTCAAACAAGTTGCACATATAGGCTATCTGTAAAAGGTTTACTATTATATCTCTAAGTAATAGTAACATTGTTAGAAAATCACACAATGGCTACTGTCCTATTGGTTCCCAGATTTCGAACAACCTAAAAACGACGACCTGGCAAGTATGCTAGAAGAGGAAGCTCTGATGTCGGTGAGTCGCAACAGCAACAAGGCCGAGACCAAGCATGTCCCGCCCTTCAGTGATACCCGTGAGACTCTAACCTACACGTCACTGCATAAGAGGTACGAAGAGAATGACGTCAGTGTCCTGTCCGAGGATATACTGAGCTCTGACCTCGCGCCCAGTGCTTACAACCTTCGTCAGGAGAGGATCAAGAGAGAAGTTATCGACGTAGAGGGATCTGTTCCGGGTATGTATAATAATAACACTTATTGTCCTAAGTACATTGAAAATTCTTGTACCTGTGGCACCCGGCAGCCACAGTGCAGTGCCAGCGTTGTTCAGCCTTTTTGATTGTCAAGCAAGGCACTTTTTAACGTCTTTTGGCATGACGCGACCGGGAATGGAACCCCGATCTGCCGGGTGATGAGCGGACACTCTACCACTGAGCTACGTCCCCGGTTTGAAAAGATGAACATTTAAAGGCCTTTACACGGCTAACATTAGTTCGAAGTACATGTTCATTAACTTCTGAACGTTGTCAAACTCGGATGTGAAGACGTCAAACACTCATTAAACATGTGTCATCCTCCATGCTAAAAATGACGTCACAAACTTAACACGTCAAACTTGAGTTTGACAACTCAGAATTGGTAAGAATTGAGACCATTTCTATTTCCATCAGTGTGACAACAAGCGTTGTCAAATATCCTCATCATAATTTCATTTGAGCAGATAAATTTCAACGACTGATTTAATGGATAAGACCACGAAGTAAACGTATAGTCATAAAGTTATGTTTCTTCCGAAACTGAAATTCTGATAGAAATTTCTATTGAGCACCTGTTGTGTTTACAGTGAACGAATGCGAGGAAACTGACTTATGCAGTGGACAATACGAAAGATGCATCGACCTAGAGAACGGATATGAGTGTACATGCATTGATGGGTACACAAGGACTGACTTCCAGTGTTTTGCTGGTATGAGCAACGACGTACTGTATGATGTCATCCAATTGGTTCATGACGTCATCCATTATGAGCAAATTTTGTACAGTAAAAAATCATTAAATTTCGCTGATATTTAATTCCGGAGAACCTGATTCCCCTTTGAAATATGAAAAAATTCTTACTTATATATCATGATTGTTAGCTTGAATTTTAATGCATTATCTTTAAAACGGCTTCTCAGTTTTATTGTTTATGTTAAGAATTGACATTTTTTCTTTTTGAATAGAAATAACGTCAACATTGTTGTTTTGTCATGTTGAGTGATAACAAGGAATGATCTTTTCCATCAGGAACAAAGTGACGTCATACGAGTGTTACGTCATGCATTTGTTAAATAACGTCAAAATCATAACACTTTCACCTTTCAGTCTAAATAAAACGTGTTTTTTAAATAACTTTGTTCATTAAAAACATTCCTTATTACCATAAATAATGGAGATATGTTTTACTGTCACCATGACACAATGGTCTGTAACAACATGGTAAGACTTTTTAGGTCATGATTCTTCTTCAATGTTCTTAATTACCAAGTATAACCCAACATATATTTTCTTCAGAAATGTATGCAATGAGCTCCTCGCCCAGTCGTGTAAGCGGCCTGGAAGGGAGCGAGTCGGTGTATGTTGAAGACGGAATTCCATTTGCATCAAAATTCTACGACAGAATATTTGTAAGTTGTTTGTTCCTTCAGGAGTCAACACTCAAAATGACGTGATAAATTCAATTTAAAGTACAAGTGACAAATAACAAGAGTAATTTTTTGCATATTGTCACCCTTTTTGTTTTAAACCTTTGATTTGTCTACACACGAACCAGAATAGCTCAACCTAGATACTGCTAATTTCCATAGTGTTGTTTACATTTCAGATCTCGACAAATGGAATAATAAGCTTTGGTAAGAAATATGGTCCCTTTTCACCAGTATTTCCAACAAGCCGACAAAACATATTGTGTCCGTATTGGTCAGATATTGATGTGAGATTTAGCTCTGCGGAAGGGGCGGGAGTCTTCTACGATACCTACAACTCAACCAGGGAACTCAGCGATATTGCAGAGAAGACGTTTCGACGTTACGCTGGTCTCTACGGCTTCAACCCAACCTGGGCCCTCGTTGTTACCTGGAAGAAAGTAGCCCAGTACGGAAAACCCAGCGATACCAAGGTACCGTGGTGTTTTATAGACCAATGTCTATTGTTCGACCAGTTTCTTACATTTACCGTATTTCCTCGAATACAACCCCGGGGTTCTATGTCACTCAGCACCCCATTACCCCCAGGTTGTAATCGAGGCCCTGGTTGTAGTCGAGGCCGGGTTCTCTTTTTTCAAACCCGAAATGGCATTACAAAATCTATTGCAAGAGTGAGAAAGTGGCATTCTATATCTCAAAACTTTCCATCTGGAAATCATACGAAAATTACTTAACATTGAGAACAATAGAATAGAGGTGTTACTATCAGTTTGTCCAAGTCATACTGATACTTCAAAAGAGAAAAACCCGGGTTGTAATCGAGGAAATACGGTACCGCGAAATTTGTGTTTGTTCGACCTGCTTTATGATAAACTAGTGTCCAAAGGAAACGCTGCCAGGTTTTCAAAACTGTCAAAATTCTATTAACGGATAGAGTCGTGTTGATGACATTTGATAACCATATGACTTGTGAAGAAGTATTCATAATTCAGCCTTCAGGAACTGATTCCTTACTTTGTGTCTGTTCATACACACAGGGGTTGCTAAATTGCAATTTCAATTATTTTTGTTAAGGGTACTCAACATGTATGTGTAAACGTTACAAAAATGACAAAAAATGTTGTCGATATCATGCTTTTCAATTGACATTAGTTCGTTTACATGTCTTTGATGTATGACGCTATATCGCCTTGTTAAGGCGATTCCAAATCGACGGGATTTCTAAAAGCGTGTTTTTTTATTAATAGACAATGTTTATTATATATGTAGGACTCACATCTGTGGCGGGTCTCTAATCCATGGCGGATTTCCTAATCTATGGCGAGTTTGATTGTTTGATTGTTTATTGACGTCATGTTAAGTGACGTCATTGACGGATGACGTCATAATCGCTAACTGTTCGCGTCGCCAGACGAAACCGCTGCTTTCATTGGGATGGCAAGATATTTTCCAACAGAGAGAAAAGAATTCAGCCGCTTTTCCCGTCCGAGATAGCATATAATACCAATTGCTCTATGTTACTCATTTCCGTCATACTGTCTATTTAAGCCTTGGAAAAATATCAGCTCTCCATTGTAGCCCTCGAATGCATTGCAACTGTCTTCTATAGTCATAAATTTGCTGAAACTATCTTCTTTAGCCCTTTGATTCATACTAAATATCTACTTTAGCCCTTGGATTCATATTAAGGGATTTCTTAACGGTTAGGGTTAGGGTTAGCGTTATAGGTTCACTGTAAAATACGTTCGCGACTTTATCTAAAATATACGTTACCGACCCTTACACTAGACAAACTAACCCTAAAACATGCCATGGATTTGAGTCTTACATATATAAAATTTAATTAAAGTAACTTTCAGTCCTCTCATTCACCGGTGGATGGAATAATTCGCTTGCGATTTGGTTTGTAGCCTTCCGTTGGACTCTAGTTTATGTCATTTTAGCGATCTACGAATAGTTGAATAATTTAGCCATTTATAATTAGTTCAGATGAAGTTGATAACAGTTGTGAGTCAATTAGTTTAGCCTTCAATCCCATGGTGTGATTTCGGAAAATTCTATTGGTTGTTTCCTTATTCCGCCCTATTGGCCCAAAAAAAGTAAATTGTCCCTGTTTTCGTCCGCGTCTCTTTCAAACCCCCGCGTCAAGCCTTTTTTCGAAGATGTTTACATAGGGGATGGAAATCTAGTCCTGTGACCTGGGAACAGCATTGAAACGCGGGCTCTGAAAATGATACTCATTTCTATTCTTGAGTACCTTCAAGATACAGTGATAAAGTGATTCAAAGATTATATTTATATTATATTTTTCATGTTCAATAACAAAAATGATTGGAAATGAAAACAATCAGCGTCATCGCATCATTTTTGCCTTAATGTAAAGACCAGTGTTTGACTAAGATAAGATGGTCTAGCCATTTATGAAGGATAAAATTAAAATGTTTCGGGTGAGGTTTTTCACAACAGAGACTCTGTACGACACATCCTTTGATGAATTTGCAGACAGTGACATTCCAAGTGGTGTTGGCAACTGATGGACAATCGACGGAACTTCTCTACATCTACAACAAGATGAACTGGAGTGCCAGTGACAACAGAATAGTCATCGGTTTCGAGAGCTCCTTCGAGGGAGACAATCGTACAAAACAACTGCCCGTGTCTAATACCCTTGATGCCTACTACAACGACCGTATCCAGCAAAATACAGGTATCCTGGAAACTGCCATTCTCTCCCCACAGAGGCAACTCAGTCATACCTGAAATAGCTATGACTGAATTGCCTCTGTGGGGAGAGAATGGGAAACTGCAATATTCTGTTTTCTTCTCTGACAACCATTCTCTCCCCACAGAGGCAGCTCAGTCCGAGCAAGCCTCTGTTCTATTACGCCAAGATCATGGTGTTCAGGCAGATTGCCTTAGCGGCAAAATGTTGTAACGATATCTCCCTTATTTGCAGCCAATGAAAACACCTTTTGGGTTTCCATGACTTTGGGAATTCTAAACGTCGTATAGTGACATGGGAAATGTCATGCCTTTATGGGTTTTTTTCATTAACAGTGTGAAAGGGAAAATATTTGGATAGGGTTTTTCATTAGATAGAAACTGTTTTATAATTGTGAAAATAATTATTTGTTTAATGATATTTTTTATTTTACTAATTAACCAAATAGAAACTGGTGAAAAGGTAAAAAGCGATGTTTTGTAAAAGAAAGAGTTATCTCCCCTGGATGTTAAATTTCAACGATAGCTTTGCCGAACCACACGGAAATGGCCGAGGTGTTACGAATGACCACTTTTGAAACGGCGTCGCTGATTGCACAACTAACTTCGATTGTCTCCAATCAGATTTCTACCTTTCTATCCTATGTATTGGCGGTAATAGAACAACAGTTGTCTCTGTTGGGAGAAAATGCTGACAACCGACTCAGGCCAGAAATCAGACTCATAAACGACTGTTACTGGTTTCGTAGGGTTGACCTGACCTGAATGTTTGATTACATCACCAGTTAATGATGTTATTCGTGTTACTCAACTTACGGATAGGGGAGGTAATTGGAAAGTGATTTCGGCAGTTTATTTGAATTTTAAAAAACGTATCGCGTGTGTGACAAGGGATGGTTATAGGTGGCGCATATCCCTTTAAAGAGATTAAGTTTGTAAATGTTTCTGATACAACATTTTATTTCAAATACCTATTAATAATATCAACTGATAGATAAATATTTTAACTACAGTGAGATAATTGAGAATAGGTATAGGAATCACGATAAGTCGATGTTGTTATGTTCTTAAGACACCAACTGTAACCGGAAGCGCGCACTGGTGAATTGTGATGTCATTAAGCAGATTTCCCGTTTTTGCGAACTACGTCAGCTCGTCTATTATCATCATTAGCTTTTAGTACCTATTTTTACACACTTTTTCTATATTTCAGATTTTCGGAACGTGTTCAGATATGATATCGGGGGAAATGGTATAAACTACATAGCACGGTGCAGGGCTTGGCACAATACATTTGAAAGTGACTATTTGAACAACACTATTTTATTTAACCGTCTACCAACTTGTCCGTGTTCTGGTATCTTCATGTTATGGCACCCGAGGTTCTTCCCCCATCGTTGGCAGTTCAGAGAAGGTCGATGGGAACTATGCTGGCGTACCTTCTTCAATAGACGCTACTTCCCTTTGGCGAAGGTAACACATACACGTCTTGGGCGGCGATTGGTGCCGATACTCGTAGGTTTCACCTTAGAGTCACAATAGTGTTGTGGGCTTTCTTCCTGTACTCATACCAGCAGCCAAGAAATATCACCATGACTGCCATGGGATATTTCAATATCAATTTGTAATCGGCTATCAACGAGTATACATGTAGGCGGCTGAGCTGTCTTTTTGAGCTAAGCCACAAATTCTTCTGGCCTCATACTTGTTAGCAATATACCATCCAGCGATTCCAAGACATTCCCATTACATCTGCTTTTAAACCACTTTGTTACTTTCCAAATTATAAATATAGCCGTTGACGTATGTCATTCCGATGATAGGGGTCCCCACTACTCCATTTACAGCCAAAACGTAAACGCCAAACACTTGATATTCCTAACCATCGAGAAAACACCATCTTCCCAATACCATATCACAACAGTTTTAAGAATCGAGTAATCAAACGCTTAATATTCGCTCTACTACATATAAAACACTAGTAGTTTATAAAACACTATGTAGTACACAGTTTACTACGGGTTTAAAGAAGAGTTTGTAGAGATGCGGCTCCCTGTATACAGTACTGTATACCAGCTTCGAGATCAGCAAAATCAACCACATTGTCTCCGAATACGTTCGAACAAGGAGTATGCTCTGGCCAAAACCCAACCGTGTCATGAATACTTTGTAGAGCTCTGGGTGCGAGTCACTCCCTGTAAACTCAAGCTTCGAGATCAACAAATCAATCATATTGTCTCCGGATACTTTCGAACAAGATGTATGCTTTTGATCAAACCCAGCCGTGTCATGTGTGTTTGCAGGAATGTTGTTATGAGAGTGGTGTCATGTGTGTTTGCAGGAATGTTGTTATGAGAGTGGTAACGTGTTATCACTTGATACCGGATATGGAATGAGATATCATCCCGACTTCTTCCCTGGTCATCACTACGAGGCGGACACCTTCGGCAAGGAGAACTGTTGCGAGAAGTCCAATAGATGCGACTTGTACAGAGCTATCAGACCACAGAGACAATGTGACTTTACATTCAGGTTCATATTTGGTAGGTTGTTTGTTGTTTCGGACCTTTTGATAGAACATGATGGATACATAATAAATTACATTGTTGTCAGACAACTAAACCTCGAAGGAAATTCAATCCGACGAAACACAATGATTTGACTTGCATGTAGCAGTAGCATGTTTTTAGGTGTAATATAAGGAAATGTCTGGAAATTAAAATACTAGGTTCTAATTTATATAATTGAAAGACAATGTATTCAAACTAAATAAATCAAATATATAATGTAAAATTCAGACATGCGATTCATTTTTCTTACACAAATTGAATTAAAGGTGTTCACACAAAAATGGCGGCCAATGGACTTTATGTGAATCTTTATAATTTGTTCACTTACTGTGGATGACTGATTTGTGTAATACGATTTTTGACATTATCAAAATAAAGCATTTAGCATTAAAGTACAATGATTATTGAAAAATTGAAAATATAAAATTTAAAAAAAAACGTGCTACTGCCCCTTAAAAATATATATAGATTAAATATTTTGGGTTAGAGTCCCATGTCTTTCGATGACCTTACTCATAGAACTTTTACAGGATGGGGGTTCGGAGATCCCCATATTACCACCTTTGACGGGCGGACATTCATTTTCAACGGGTGGGGAGAATACATCATGGTTGAAGCACAAGCTGACGTTAACGGACAGACAGAGGAATTCACTCTTCAAGGACGGACCGAACCCGCTATTTTTGAGGACGGCAATGCTACGAAAGCCACGATCTTCTCGGCATTTGCTGCCTCGGATAGCACAGATATCTTCAATGTCGAGCTGAATCCAAACAAAACAGGTAACTATCAGACTTGAAGGATGTTAGCTTTGTTTTGTCGTACTTGTGACTGATTTTAATGTTAACATTGATGAGAAGTTATATCACTTACATTTTTGAACAAATTGCAACATTTGGGATCAGCCTTTCTGAAAATGTATCTTGTTTGTGTCGAGTCCTAAGTGGAAATCGAACAGTCATCACTTACTAAATTAAAGCTCACCACATCAGCGGTCTATCGATTATGGTTCTTCAGTGAACATAATGATACGTTTATACATCACATCTTTAAGTTTTCCATTTGTGGTATCGTTCTGTACTCCGCAAAGCTTTGCGGAAGACATTATGTTTTCGGCGCAGTCCTTGGTTCTGTGGTTCCAACATGCTTTCGTTTCCGGGCCATGTTTCAAGGGCCATGTCTCAAAAACCGTTCACTGTTTTGTTACAGAACTTTGTATGAGGTTAGATCTAGCGGTGGAGTGGTGTTTTTTGCTACTTTGGTTATTCTTAGTGGTTGTTTACCGGTTTCCCTGGAAACAACTTGAACTTCATGTGTATTAGGGGGTAGGGTCCTTTACCGACCTTTCTCTAAAAATATATATAGTTTTATTTTTTACTTTAGCTTTGTATCTGCCTAGATCTAGTGGTGAAGTGGGACCTTTTGTTACAATTCTGGTTATTTCTGAATTTTCGTTTTATTTGCTTTCAATTGAACTTCGTTTATATTGAGGTTAGGGTCCTTTTCCGGCCTCTATCTCAAAAAATGATTAGTATTATTTTACTAAACTTATTATATGCTTAGATCTAATGGTGGGGTAGTGCCCTTTGCTACTTTGTTATTTCTAAATTTTCATTTTGTCTGGCTTTCATGGAAACAATTTGAACTAAGTAAAGATATAGTAAAGGGGTAATTTTCCGGACTCTATCTCAAAATCTTTGGAATATTTTTGAAAATGTTTTGTACTTGGTTAGATTTAATGATGTAGTGGTACCTTTTGCTACCTTTGTTTTTCTAAATTTTCCATTTTGTCTGGTTTCCACAGAAACAATTTTAACTTAATGCATATTAATGCCTTAATCTCAAAATCATTTTAGAATGATTTCACGAGGGTTATATTGTGGTCAGACCCATAGATGGAGTGGCCCTTTTTCTAACGCTAATTATTTCTTTTTAAGTCATATTTTTGTTTAAAATATTTACCTTTTATGATTGTATCTGGAAAATAAGACTAAGATGACGAGGTTCGATTAAAAGTAAGGGAAGGGAACATCACATGCACATATTTCTATTTTTGTTATGTGACTTTTAATATGACAGTGGCCTTATTTACTTATAATTCAGAATATAAAACATTATTATTTATCACAAAATCGTGTTTATCATCATCAGTATAAGCAAAACGTGAATGTATCGTACTTGATCTTGTGTCTCCAAAGGTTTGATCATCTACCGGAATGGCAGTGACCTGACGAGAGAGTTTAACAATGACGTCAACTTCACGAAAGGAGATGACGTGGGTGGTATGACAGTGAAGAGAGACAATGATGACGTCGTTGGCAACTTTGCTTCCGGTAATATTCATTTATTTCCTACAAGGTCTATCGTATCAGGGTCTACTTTTTGATTATAACCTTCTAGGCATCGATTCCATAGGACATATCTTTTATTATTGTGTAGTCACGTCATTATCATTAATTTGACGTCACAGATCGCCTTTAACGTCGCTTTTGAAGTGTGCAAACGGCGATTTTAGTCAATGATTGAGAGTATTTTAGATACCGTATTTTATGATAAGTGCTATTGATTTTGCAACTTAAAGGGGCAGTAGCACGTATTTTGAAAATTTTATGTTTTATTTATTTCACTGATAATTGTACGTTAATGCTAAATGTATTATTTGAGTGAATCAAAAATCTCATAACACAAACCAATCATCCATAGTCAGAGAACAAATGATTAACTTTCTCATAAATCCCGTTGGCCTCTATTTTTGTGTGAACGTGCTACTGCCCCTTTAAGAAATTCACTTGATATTGTAAACTTGCCTATGGCATACTATATCTTATTATGCAATTATCAGTTTATAATTTGCTCTCGCTCAGGAAGTATTAACTTTTAGGCATTCGTGTTATTCGTTAATTTAGTGCAACTTGGGGGTAATCAACACTTGCTTGACAAGGACGATAGAAAAATATCGAAACGACGTAAATACAGAATATAATTCAAACTTAAGATTAGCTGTTACCTAGAATGAACTGAAATATTAGCAATGTCACAGCGAAAGCATCAGGAAATGTGCTGTTGACGTTACTTTTTATATTGAGACATTAGCCATTTGAAGGTTCCTTAGAAACACCTGGTATATCTATATATGTCTATCTGTTCACAGGTATATCAGTGCGAATCGGTGTCAGCACTCGACTGTTGACTGTCAGTGTTGGAATGCCGGATGGGTTTAAAACCAAGACCAAAGGTTTAATGGGCAACAACGATGGCGATAAAACCAACGATTTCATCTTCCCGAACGGCACAGTGTTACCAGATGATACAGCCGAAGCGGTACTATATGCTTATGGGCAGACATGTAAGTAAAAACTTTATCTACCTCATTGTTGTATATATAATAAAAATATCAAGACATATGTATATATACATGTAGACCATGGTTAGAATGTTTTAAAAAAACTATTACCTTACGTGATGTATGCTTCTACACATTCTCTCCTTGACAGAGGCGGCTCATTGCAAGCAAGCCTCTGTTCTTATAAGCCAAGATCCCGGGGTTCCGGCAGATTGCTCTAGCGGCAAATTTTTTAAACTCAAGATATCCTCCTTATTTGAAGCAAAAGAAAACACGTCATGGATACCCTTGACTATGATCATCTTTAACGGTCGTAAAGTGACTTGGAAAATATCATGCCTTTATGTTTATTTTTCATTAACAGTGTGAGGGGGGGAATGAAAAATACATATGGATTCGTTTTTTAAAAGATAGTAACTGGTTTATACTGGTATAAATTATCATTTGTTTTATGATAATTTTATTTTACTAATTAACCCAAACAATTATAAAGGCAATAAGTGATGTTTTGTAAAAGGAAGAGTTATCTCCCCTGGTTGTTAAATTCCATTTATAGCTTTGCTGAAGCATACGGAAATGGCTGAGGCTTTGGAATGACCACTTTTGAAACGGTGTCGCTGATTGCACAACTAACTTTGATTGCCTCCATTCAGATTTTTACCTTCCTATCCCATGTATTTGGCCTATTAGAGCGGGCTTGTTCGGGAATGATTGAGCTGCCTCTGTGAGGAGAGAATGGCTTCTACAGTTTTCTGAAATTTCATATAATCATTTTTAATTTGTTTATACTTGGTAAATGTCCTTAGGCCAAAGTTTACGGGCATTATACCTCCTTTTCTGGCATCCGTCCACTATCCCTTCATTGAGTCGTGAACTTTTTGGTAATTCGGCTTCTTCTACAGAAGCAAAGAACGCCTACTTGAAATGTTGAAACTTTGTGTACATACTTTCCAGCTGATGAGATCGTTTATTCATAGATTTGATGAACCTGTGATCCTTTATAAGATCCTTTATTTCAATGGAAACGTAACTTTGAATCAAGTTTCAGGAGTAAAAATTTAGAAACCTCAATAAAACTTGGTATTTGGATAAGTCAGCACGTGAGGATGTGCCTTTTTTATTTGCAACTTCTTCAGATTTTGGCGGTTTCCAACGTCTCTTTAATTGGGACCAGTTAGATACATGTATGTCATCTTCTTATGACTCTTGTATAATCTTTTCCCTTATTTCAGGGGCCATTGATCCGACGAAGTCAATCATATTTTTTTTTTTCCCATGGAACATTTCATTCCTTTTGAGGACCATTTATCCGACAAAGTCAATCATATCTTATTTTTTTCCCATGGAACATTTTACTTATGTCACAGGCAATTGATCCAACGAAGTCAATCATATCTTAATATTTTCCCATAGAACAATTCACTCATTTTGAGGACCATTTATCCGACCAAGTCAATCATATCTTAACATTTCCCATCGAACAATTCACTTATATTAGAGATCATTGATCCGACCAAGTCATTCATATTAATCTTTTCAATGGAACAATTCACTTATTTCAGGGGCCATAGATCCCACGAAGTCAATCATGAGGTACCCGCTACGTAAGAACAACAGCGACTTCTTTCACCCGGAGTTCGAGCCCCTGTATTACGACCAGTTTTCAGAGGAAGAGAAGACTGAAGCAATCGGAAAATGTGGCAACGTCGAGACCAACTTGCCCTGTATCTTCGACTACCTGGCTACAAACAATACGGACCTTGCAACAACAACCGATAAAAACGACGAGAATGCACAGAAGGATAGAAATGAACAAGGTGAGAACTTCATGCTATTAATCAAATGCACTCGTCTGCAAGATGTAACTCGCGACAGTTTTCAGTGCTGGAATCTTTAACCCTTGCTGCAAAGCACAGACATGTGTGGTTTTAATGGAGGGCCCTCTTCAACAAAAGTTTGCAATGTTCGTAAGAATTCTCATTTAACTTTCATGTCTCATCGCAGTAGCCTCTAGAACAGGCTCGAAGCAATTTTTGAGGCTAGCGCAAATTATTCCTAGCAGAGAAGTGATCCATTTATAAAATTAATTGTACTATTGCACCAAAAGCAGATAGTAAAGGCAAAGACATCTCAAACTTCCGAAAATTATCCTCAAATGTTAGAAACCTCTTTCTCTATCTTTAAACCGCTCCTCCAGTTGTTTCATAATATGTAGTAATAAATGCATTTTGGACAAAAGCTTAATCGTATAAAATGTTAACAAGACATAAATCAATGTTTTCACTGAACTGTTTCAGTGACATTATAGAAGTTGGTGTTATAAAGGATAAAATAATTACAAATAAATTCTATGGATAAACAACTTCTTTATTTGACAGTAGCGTTTCGGGATAGATGTTAGGCTTGAAAGGTACAAAGGTTTATATGGAAATGTCGCTACTGTCAAATAACGATGCTGTTTATCTATAGATTATTTTTCGATTTATTCTTCTTTCATATTTCCACTGTATATGTCCTCTATGATTTAGCCAACAGATGCCCAGAGCTCAGCTTTGAGGAAAGAACGCTGCAGGTGACAGTTGGGGAGAAGGTCCAGATCTCGCTAAACGCGACAGACCAGGACAGCGGTGATGATATCACGTACACGGTGTTGAACAAGCCTGACAATTTCGTACTATCGGAGCAGGGTCAGGATGGAATGAACAAGGAAGCTACGGCATCCTGGACTCCTAAAGGAACCGATCCTGTGAAAATAAGGTGATTAGAAATAGAACAGGACTATTTAAGTATACATTTAGTATACAGAGTGATTTAGTTTGTACCATGGGTTTGAACATTATGTTTTGTAGTATCTATTGATATACTAAGTAAAGGTCAACTAAACCTACGTATGTATTCTTTTCGGAAATGTGTTGATTCTTAGTTGATAGTGCGTTCGCTTCTCAATCGGGAGGTCGGGATTCGATTCCCGACCGTGTGTCACTCAGATATAAGAAACGAAAAACGATGGAGATGTTGCCTGACGCATCGCTTACGGCTGCGCTTTAGCTGCACTGAAGACACAAATAATGTATATATAGATAATACTAAACGACGTCCCATTTAATATCATTTTTATGATATGAGTGAATGATTTGGTATTTACCGAGCGAAAGCAAGTTAAATACCTATACAGTTCACGAGTTTCATAAAAATGTTATTAAACGGGACAGAGTATAGTATTTTATTCATTATTTGCTTAAATAAATCGTCAAAACATAAAGAAATTCGCCGACATCCCGGCAGGCCCGCTGACATTGTGACGTCATACTTAACGGTTATGACGTCAGTATTATATCATGTTATTCGGTCAGCGCGCGATGTTATGACACAAATGTGTAATAATATGGTAGATTTGTAATATCTATTTTGAATATCATATGACACTGAATGAACCTATATGTATATGTATATATGCTATTTTTGAATGCCTTCTATTGCCTATCATCGACATGTATTAATTAAACCATCTGTTTTTGTTATGATGTGGATGTTGAATATGTAACATGTTTTGTATGGAGTGTTAAAAATAAAAAGTTAAAAAAAATTTGGTAGATTTATTAAATAGCGATATTTTCAAGGGAGAGTAGTAACAGAAATTGTATATAACAATAAAATCATCTCTGGTTCCAGCATTGTTGCCAAAGACCCTAAGAACGCCACCTCTGAACCAATCGAACTACGGATCGTGCTGTGTGACGCCTGTTCTGGTAATGGTACCTGTGACTTCACCAAACCCCGAGGAGACCAGAGCGTGATCACTACTGAATCCTTTAAGCTAGCAGCCTGTTTGTGCAACACCGGATACACAGGTCAGGGGCTAGCATATAAAGGGATCGGGATATAGTTGTACAATTTTATCAGACGTCAAAGTTGAGGTATCAAACGAGCGACACAAATTCATGCAAAGCGTCACAATAAAACCTGATAAGTCTATGATAATCTCCAAGGGAACCTTACACAGGGTAACCCTGACAGCTCTGATAATCTCCAAGGGGAACCTTACACGGGCACTCTCACAGCTCTGATAATCTCCAAGGGAAACCTTACACGGCGACCCTCACAGCTCTGATAATCTCCAAGGGAAACCATACACGGGGACTCTCACAGCTCTGATAATCTCCAAGGGAAACCATACACGGGGACTCTCACAGCTCTGATAATCTCCAAGGGAAACCTTACACGGGGACTCTCACAGCTCTGATAATCTCCAAGGGAAACCATACACGGGGACTCTCACAGCTCTGATAATCTCCAAGGGGAACCTGCCATGGGGACCCTGACAGTTACTGAATGTTGTCTAAGAGGTTTTGTTTAGAGGGCTAATTATTATTAAATATTTTTTTTCATTTCATCCAGAATTTATAAGCTGTTATGCAGTGCAGATTTTGGATTGCACAAAATTACTATGTGTAGCAAATATATGTTGATTCTTGGCTTAATTGAACTGCCTTTGTATTTGAGATGGCTTCTTTAAAGTTTATGTTAAAAACTAAGTACTTCCACAACGGCCTACTGGTCTGGGGTCTGTTATATTGGCACAATTCGAAGTAAATTGTGTGTCATGGTATTGCAATGAAAATTCCTTATTTATTCTTTAATGATGCTGAATCCAATATGTGGGGATTTGATATTGATTGTGTACCTCCTGTTCTGTTTGCTCTCGGCCTCATTTATCTTTATTCGTTTGACATGCTTTTCGTCACTGCTTTTAACATTGTTGTGTAATAATCATGTTTCAATATCATTTCGAAAAAGACGTCCACATGATAGAATCGGCTTTTCAAGAAATATGTAACTTGTGACAGGTGACGCTTGTGAGTCAGAAGTTGACGGGTGCGAGGAAGACCCGTGTTCCCAGGGCCAGGACTGTATAGATCTCAGTCCTGAGGAGGAGGGTCTCTTCAACAGGACCTTCAACTGCAGTGCCTGTCCCGACGGATTTGAGGACGTGGAGTCAAAATGTGAAGGTATGGCAGCACAACTTTCTCATGTCTATTTAGATTGTTTCTTATACTTATTCTGATACTATCAACTAGTTACCCTGGTTATAATGCCAAACTGGAAGTAAAGCCCTTTTCTGCAAGAACGGATTTAACTGCCATTATATCTAACTGGTTATAATGCCAAACAAGATAAAGTTTAGTTTTCCCTGAATGTTATGCCAATGAAACCACACATTTTAGGAAGTTGTTTAAACTTTTTGAATTAGCTTTGCTCAAATCAATATACACTTGGTTGTAAAGGTACTTGGATTGGGAGTTAAGAAGCATGGGTTTCTTCTTTAGTGAAGTTCTACTTGCCTCAAATTAACTGACAAAATTTCACTTTTTTAAGTAGTGGCTGAGTTGCCAACAAAGAACAAAAAGAACTGTGGTGTAAACTTTCTTTTGTAGATCAGTGTAAGTGTTATCAAGTGATGTGTTATGTTATCATGATGACTGTTTCAATGGTTAACTGCCTGCAAGAATAAAGATATTGCTTCTAATTGCAGACATCAATGAATGCAATGGTACTAACGACTGTGACCAAGTCTGTGAAAACACACAAGGGAGCTACAAATGTTCTTGTAGAACCGGCTACCGACTTGTTGCCTCAAAATGTGAAGGTAAGGTTGAACGTTTACCTCAAAGCAAGATCCTTCTGTTTATCATTAAAAGACGTGAAAACATTAACAAAGGTGTAATAAGGGGACTGGTAAAGGAACAAAGATGGAAGAGGAGTTCAAATGAAATTTCATTAGCGAATAATAAAAAAACATGATGTCCAAACGGATGAAAGTGACCAATGTTTCATTAAAATGTTATATACGTGCCAGAGGGCGTAACTATAAATCACAAGAAATGGTAAAAAGACGTAATGGCAACATGCATGATAGTAACGTTTAAGTTGTATTTCACTAACGAATGCTTAAAAGAGACAAATTGTAAGTAGTATTTACAACAACGCTATTGAAAGAGTGCATTCTTGCAATAAAGAAATTCTTGAGAAATAAAATGATGATGATTGTGGATGAGGATGATGATGGATGATGATGATTATGGATGGTGGATGAGGATGATGATGATGATGATTATGGATAATGATGATGATGGATGATGAATGATGATGATGATGATGATGATGATGATGATGATGATGATGATGATGATGATGATGATGATGACGGATGATAATGATGAATGATGATGGTGATGTGATGATGATGATGATGATATTCCCTGATATTTCCCGGGCACCTGTTCAGACATCGAAGAGTGTGTGGAGGCGTCTCACGACTGTGACCAGATCTGCACCAACACGGAGGGAGGTTTTGACTGTAGCTGTGAGAGCACCTTCGATCTAGACGACAACAACAAGACCTGCACTCTCAGTAAGAAGTTCTTCTGGCAGAATTAGGACACCGGTTTCTTTAAATTGTGTTAAATATGTGTTGATATGAACACAGCGCAATTTCAGAGAACCAATTCTATTTGGTTCGGTCAAGAAAGTAATGATCTAATCAATGTGAGTTTGTTTCTTCTTCCAGCATTCTCTCCCCACAGAGGCAGCTCAGTCATATCTGAATTAGCCTCTGTTCTATTACGGCTAATACATGGGATAGAAAGGTAGAAATCTGATTGGAGGCAATCATAGTTAGTTGTGCAATCAGCGACGCTGTAACATATAGAAGTGGTCATTCGCAAAACAAGTTATCGTTGAAAATTAACATCCATCTTCCTTCTACAAAACATCGCTTTTTGCCTTCTAATTAGTTTTTATTTGATAAATTAGTAATATAAAATTTATCATAAAAGAAATAATAATTTACACAATTATAAAACAGTATCTTTCTAATGAAAAACCCTATCCATATCTGATCTGAAATCTTTCACAATGTCACTGAAAAAAACCACGAAGACATGATATTCCCATGTAACGATACCTCCGTTCGGAAATCTCATAGATATCCAAACGGTGTTTTCATTGACTGCAACTAACGGAGATTACAGTGAATTAGTGAATTACAAGTTTTTGCCGCTAGGGCAATTTGCCGGAACCCTGGGATCTTGCCGTAATATAGGCTAACTCAGGTATGACTTAGCTGCCTCTATGGGGAGAGAATGGACTTCCAGGTCTTGCAACAGAGACTGAAAAATGATACTGTATGTTTTATGCATTGAAAAAAATATTCTGCGTGACTAGTTAAGAAAGTTGCCACCTGTTAGTCTGTTTATTGATTGAATTTCCCCTCTCTTGCGAAATGAACTCTTCTAAAGTTCTTATCAATCGTTCTGAATGTTTACAGATGCTTTGTATATAATGTCAGTGATGCACATTTTGGAGTCATGCTTATAGTTATAGCCCTAAAGTTCACTTAAAGGATAACACATGTTTTCAGCTTTTGGTTAAAAATAGAAACCTGACAAGGAGGGAACAACCTAAAACAAAGCTTTAAAACGTACTTGGTATTTACACTTGCTGAAAGTTCCGCAAGGAGAGCACATCAGCATTTAACACGTGCTTTACGCCCATTTATTAGTCAGCCACTTGCAATTCGTTCACTTTCTCTTCTCGTGAAGGATACAAGGTTCCCACTGACAGACAAAGTTCATTTTCATAGTGCTACATCGTAGTTGACTTGGTAAAAGTGTCGGATAAATAAGCCGATGGTTCAGAGATAGATACCAGTGAACACTTTCAAATATGAATATCTCAACACTTTGACATTTTATGACGATATCTGCGAAGGGGAAGCCTTTTTCAAACATTTTTTGCATTCAAAAAATGAATCCCCAAAATTTCCTGTGGAAAACTTGGTAATTTTAGAATAGGAAATGTTAACGGTCCACCTCAAACACACGTGTCAAGTCCGTGTTTACGTGTTAGGAATAAACGGGGAAATTTGTCTTTAGGTTTGACTTAAATTTACCGGCGAAAAGAAGAAATTGAACAATGGAGTGACGTCACCAGAAGTTGATAATAAGTGCTATCAACCTTCCAATTTCTTAATGATAGTAACTGTCTTGTGGAATCAAATCTTTGTAAAAAAATTAATCAATCGTTCTGAATATATATGTATAAATATTATATCAATTACTCATATACATGTTCAAAAATGACTCTTTTTCTTTCTCACTCAGACGAAACCAAAGCAAACCCATGTCTGAGTTTGAGTTGTACATATGGGTGCAAGATAGTGGAGGGGACCCCTGAATGCTTCTGTCAGACTGGTTATGAGATCGACTCTGCAGATAATGAATCATGCAAAAGTGAGTATAATTTACCAACTTGTCAAAGGGGCAATAGCACGTTTTGGGGGAATGTAAGGTGATGTCAGGAAAATGAAAATAAATGGTTCCAACTGAAAGACAATGCATCTAAACTAAATAAAGCAGTAACAAATCAAATAGATATAAATGTAAATTTCATTTTCTTCCACAAAATGAATTAAAGGTGTTCACACAAAAAAGGGCCGCCTATGGACTTTATGAGAAACTTTATCATTAGTTCTCTGGCTATGGATGATTGGCTTGTGTATTGAGAGTTTTGACGCTATCAAAATAATTCATTGAGCATTAACGTTATATTATCAGTGAAAAATAGAAAAAGTATTTTTTTCAAAAAAACGTGCTACTGCCCCATTAAAGGGCTCTGCTTAGTTTTTATTTTTCGCAACTAAGGAAACGACATTGAAATGAACTATTCAAAAATCTATAAAAAATTAATAATTATAATTTTTAAAAGTACCTTTTAAGTTGACCATTGTTGGTGATATACAATTCGAACTGCGCTGTATGTACTGTTATGAGTATTAACCCTCTTAAAACGTTTACCTTGTCAAAAAATGTCACTGTTCCTCATTATACTGATACTGATATTGGTTGATTGTTACATTATCACTATTGTATTTCAATAGCAACAAGGATAGATTGTTTTTCACTCATTGATTACTGATTCTATTATATAATTTTGAAAAAATAATGACAATATTCATAAAATGATTACGATAATGGTTTCATGATTCAAATTTTATGTAATGATGTCCTAACCTTTTCCAGACATCGACGAATGTAAGCAAAACGTGTGTGTCCAAGATTGTACTGATAGTGAGGGCAGTTTCACGTGCTCCTGCTTTGACGGTTATACACTAGCCGCTGACAAAGTCTCCTGTGAAAGTAAGATCATCTATTTTTAAATTTATAATAGTGACATATGACATGAATAGAATTTTAAAAGTCAGTGATTTTCACTGAGTTAAATAAGTCCAACTCCGGATTTATATGCATCACTTTGGTCCCTGTGGAATCATTTTTTACATTGTACGAATGTCCCAAAACTTTACGATATTCCGTTTCACAACAGAGTGTAGCAGCTATTCTTACCAATTACAGAAAGTGATTCATTCCCATCCCTGATTTTTAAACATCATTCTGATCAGTGATTTTCACTGAGTTAAATAAGTCCAACTCCGGATTTATATGCATCACTTTGGTCCCTGTGGAATCATGTCTTACATTGTACGGATGTCCAAAACCTTTATGATATTCCGTTTCACAACAGAGTTTAGCGGGTTACAGAAATTGATTAATTTCTATTTCCTGATTTTTATGCATATATTTTGTCCTTGTGGAATCATACCTTACATTTTTATGAAAGTCCCAAATCTTTATGATATTCCTTTGCACAACAGAGCGTTGCGGGTATTCTGACCATTTACAGAAAGTGATAATTTCCCATTCCTGATTACATGCAACGTTTTGTTCATTTCACCAAATATCCCAAACAATTCACAATGTCCCATTTCACCACAGAGTGTAGCGGGTTATCGTACGGCAAGGACTGTGTAGAGATGTGTGACTGTGGGGATAGATACAGCGAGTGTGAGCACGTCAGGGGGTGCATCTGTCTGGAGGGGTGGCGAGGGGTCAAGTGTGACCAGGACGTTGACGAGTGTACGGAGAACCCAAACACGTGTAAACTAGGATTCGAGTGTGAAAACACCAACGGGTCCTACACGTGCAAATGTTCAACTGGATACACTGAAATAGATGCAAAGTGTGAAGGTAATATTAGAATGTATCACATAGTGATACTTGTGAGGGTCAATCAAATGCAGAATGATGTATTCAAAATAATGATATGTGTGAAGAGTAATAAAATACAGATGAATTCGTACAAAATTATAAGAGTGAATAGTAATTAAATTCAGATAAAGTCATGCACAGTGATGATAAGTTAGAACAGTAAATTATATTGAGATTTAATTCGTTCAAAATGGTGGCACATTTGGATATCAATTAGATTAAATGGTACAAAATTATGGTTTGTGTGTAGTAAATTTGATTTCGGATCAAATATTATAGTTCAATGTGAGGGTACTAGTGAAGATTAAGTTCAGATGAATTCTTTCAAAATGATGACATGTGTGAGTATAAGTTTATATGTTTTTAAGTGATTTTTAAATGGTAATAGATATAAAGTTACTCAAAGTTAAGGTAAAACTTTGACGGTGTTTATTGCATTGTGATAATTCATGTTGCAAAATAAAACGTAATCATTGATTATAACATGTGTAACAACACAATAAAATATTATAATTTTGATAAGATTTGTTGGTTGATATAAAATATAAGGTTGAGTCCAGTACTATCTTTGCTTTGCTTTGTTATTCAGAAATCAAAAGTGCTATCTATTCAATAAATATGTACATGTACCTGTGACCTTATGCACGTCAATGTCTAACTTCCCTGTTACAGATGTAGACGAATGCATAACGGACAAGACCTGTCAACAGATATGCATAAACGTACCTGGTTCCTTCACCTGTGACTGTAACGTTGGATATAAACTCAATGGTACTAAATGTGAAGGTAAAATCTTTGCCCAGCCCAGGTGTCAGGGTGTTTATACAACTACCTCAATAATTGTGTTTAGCTGTTACTCACTAAGCATAAGTATTGTTGTTTAAGGCACCAATAGTGCTTCTATATTCCCCCTAAAACGTGCTTCATGTCCTAACCTTAAGAGCCATACTCATGAAATACTTCAAAAGAAAGGTACCCAACTTCCACCGCAAGGCATTATTCGCATGTTACAACTTCTACAAAATTTAGGACTTGCTGCACTGTGCCAAAATATGTCGACGACTAATATCAATCGCTTTTTCCTTTAGACCGTCAAGCTCAATTGCAGTTCACTGAAGAGCGTTACACTTATAATATGATGGAATGTGGCAAGGCGTTTTGTAGCCAGTTATTTAGAAAATGGTGCGAGATATTCCTTGCGAGGGAGGTTTGAAGGTATTGTTCGATCTGCAACTCGCCATATTTCTCAATTGCGACAATATAAAGTTACGAGAATGTGAAATGGAGAGGTATTGTGGACGTTGTATTGTAGATGTGGACGTTGTGTTGTAGATTTGGACGTTGTATTGTAGATGTGGACGTTGTATTGTAGATATGGACGTTGTATTGTAGATGTGGACGTTGTGTTGTAGATGTGGACGTTGTTTTGTAGATATGGACGTTGTATTGTAGATGTGGACGTTGTGTTGTAGATGTGGACGTAGTGTTGTAGATGTGGACGTTGTATTGTAGATATGGATGTTGTGTTGTAGATGTGGACGTTGTATTGTAGATGTGGACGTTACTTTGTAGATGTTGACGTTGTGTTGTAGATGTGGACGTTACTTTGTAGATGTGGACGTTGTGTTGTAGATGTGGACGTTGTGTTGTAGATGTGGACGTTGTTTTGTAGATGTGGACGTTGTGTTGAAGATGTGGACGTTGTATTGTAGATAGGGAAGTTGTGTTGGAGATGTGGACGTTGTATTGTAGATGTGGACGTTGTGTTGTAGATGTGGACGTTGTGTTGTAGATGTCGACGTTGTATTGTAGATGTGGACGTTGTATTGAAGATATGGACGTTGTATTGTAGATGTGGATGTTGTGTTGTAGATGTGGACGTTGTGTTGTAGATGTGGACGTTGTATTGTAGATGTGGACGTTGTGTTGTAGATGTGGACGTTGTATTGTAGATGTGGACGTTGTATTATAGATGTGGACGTTGTATTGTAGATGTGGACGTTGTGTTGTAGATGTGGACGTTGTCTTGTAGATGTGGACGTTGTGTTGTAGATGTGGACGTTGTATTGTAGATGTGGACGTTGTGTTGTAGATGTGGACGTTGTATTGTAGAAAGGGACGTTGTGTTGTAGATTTGGACGTTGTGTTGTAGATGTGGACGTTGTGTTGTAGATGTGGACGTTGTGTTGTAGATGTGGACGTTGTGTTGTAGATGTGGACGTTGTATTGTAGATGTGGACGTTGTATTATAGATGTGGACGTTGTGTTGAAGATGTGGACGTTGTTTTGTAGATATGGACGTTGTATTGTAGATGTGGACGTTGTGTTGTAGATGTGGACGTAATGTTGTAGATGTGGACGTTGTATTGTAGATATGGACGTTGTGTTGTAGATGTGGACGTTGTATTGTAGATGTGGACGTTACTTTGTAGAAGTGGACGTTGTATTGAAGATGTGGACGTTGTGTTGTAGATGTGGACGTTGTGTTGTAGATGTGGACGTTGTGTTGAAGATGTGGACGTTGTATTGTAGATATGGACGTTGTATTGTAGATGTGGACGTTGTGTTGTAGATGTGGACGTAGTGTTGTAGATGTGGACGTTGTATTGTAGATATGGATGTTGTGTTGTAGATGTGGACGTTGTATTGTAGATGTGGACGTTACTTTGTAGATGTTGACGTTGTGTTGTAGATGTGGACGTTACTTTGTAGATGTGGACGTTGTGTTGTAGATGTGGACGTTGTTTTGTAGATGTGGACGTTGTGTTGAAGATGTGGACGTTGTATTGTAGATAGGGAAGTTGTGTTGGAGATGTGGACGTTGTATTGTAGATGTGGACGTTGTGTTGTAGATGTGGACGTTGTGTTGTAGATGTCGACGTTGTATTGTAGATGTGGACGTTGTATTGAAGATATGGACGTTGTATTGTAGATGTTGATGTTGTGTTGTAGATGTGGACGTTGTGTTGTAGATGTGGACGTTGTGTTGTAGATGTGGACGTTGTATTGTAGATGTGGACGTTGTGTTGTAGATGTGGACGTTGTCTTGTAGATGTGGACGTTGTGTTGTAGATGTGGACGTTGTATTGTAGATGTGGACGTTGTGTTGTAGATGTGGACGTTGTATTGTAGAAAGGGACGTTGTGTTGTAGATTTGGACGTTGTGTTGTAGATGTGGACGTTGTGTTGTAGATGTGGACGTTGTGTTGTAGATGTGGACGTTGTGTTGTAGATGTGGACGTTGTATTGTAGATGTGGACGTTGTATTATAGATGTGGACGTTGTGTTGAAGATGTGGACGTTGTTTTGTAGATATGGACGTTGTATTGTAGATGTGGACGTTGTGTTGTAGATGTGGACGTAGTGTTGTAGATGTGGACGTTGTATTGTAGATATGGACGTTGTGTTGTAGATGTGGACGTTGTATTGTAGATGTGGACGTTGTGTTGTAGATGTGGACGTTGTATTGTAGATGTGGACGTTGTGTTGTAGATGTGGACGTTGTATTGTAGATGTGGACGTTGTGTTGTAGATGTGGACGTTGTATTGTAGAAAGGGACGTTGTGTTGTAGATTTGGACGTTGTGTTGTAGATGTGGACGTTGTGTTGTAGATGTGGACGTTGTGTTGTAGATGTGGACGTTGTGTTGTAGATGTGGACGTTGTATTGTAGATGTGGACGTTGTATTATAGATGTGGACGTTGTGTTGAAGATGTGGACGTTGTTTTGTAGATATGGACGTTGTATTGTAGATGTGGACGTTGTGTTGTAGATGTGGACGTAGTGTTGTAGATGTGGACGTTGTATTGTAGATATGGACGTTGTGTTGTAGATGTGGACGTTGTATTGTAGATGTGGACGTTACTTTGTAGAAGTGGACGTTGTATTGAAGATGTGGACGTTGTATTGTAGATGTGGACGTTGTGTTGTAGATGTGGACGTTGTGTTGAAGATGTGGACGTTGTATTGTAGATATGGATGTTGTATTGTAGATGTGGACGTTGTGTTGTAGATGTGGACGTTGTGTTGTAGATGTGGACGTTGTATTGTAGATGTGGACGTTACTTTGTAGATGTTGACGTTGTGTTGTAGATGTGGACGTTGTGTTGAAGATGTGGACGTTGTTTTGTAGATATGGACGTTGTATTGTAGATGTGGACGTTGTGTTGTAGATGTGGACGTAGTGTTGTAGATGTGGACGTTGTATTGTAGATATGGATGTTGTATTGTAGATATGGACGTTGTGTTGAAGATGTGGACGTTGTTTTGTAGATATGGACGTTGTATTGTAGATGTGGACGTTGTGTTGTAGATGTGGACGTAGTGTTGTAGATGTGGACGTTGTTTTGTAGATATGGATGTTGTATTGTAGATATGGACGTTGTGTTGAAGATGTGGACGTTGTTTTGTAGATATGGACGTTGTATTGTAGATGTGGACGTTGTGTTGTAGATGTGGACGTAGTGTTGTAGATGTGGACGTTGTATTGTAGATATGGATGTTGTGTTGTAGATGTGGACGTTGTATTGTAGATGTGGACGTTACTTTGTAGATGTTGACGTTGTGTTGTAGATGTGGACGTTACTTTGTAGATGTGGACGTTGTGTTGTAGATGTGGACGTTGTGTTGTAGATGTGGACGTTGTTTTGTAGATGTGGACGTTGTGTTGAAGATGTGGACGTTGTATTGTAGATAGGGAAGTTGTGTTGGAGATGTGGACGTTGTATTGTAGATGTGGACGTTGTGTTGTAGATGTGGACGTTGTGTTGTAGATGTCGACGTTGTATTGTAGATGTGGACGTTGTATTGAAGATATGGACGTTGTATTGTAGATGTGGATGTTGTGTTGTAGATGTGGACGTTGTGTTGTAGATGTGGACGTTGTATTGTAGATGTGGACGTTGTGTTGTAGATGTGGACGTTGTATTGTAGATGTGGATGTTGTGTTGTAGATGTGGACGTTGTATTGTAGATGTGGACGTAGTGTTGTAGATGTGGACGTAGTGTTGTAGATGTGGACGTTGTGTTGTAGATGTTGACGTTGTATTGTAGATATGGACGTTGTGTTGTAGATGTGGACGAGTGTGCTGACGAGGTGAGCGACTGCGGACAGAAGTGTGTCAACAACGTGGGCAGCTACAACTGTGAGTGTGAGTTCGGATACCGGCTCATGGAGGACCGAGCCACCTGCGAACAAGGTGTGTCTTCTAAGTACAACTCTAGTTATATAACACGGATCCAGTGGAAGGTTAACAATCTGGATATTTGTCAGAAAAAGGATTATAAGCGGTAACATTTATCAAGAATAATGTACGTAGAAAAAAATCTAGAATACATGTGATTCAATCAGATCACTTGAACGGAGGAGGGGGTGGTGTGTTCGGGTTTCGGATTCAGAAATTGTCAACGGTGAGGGGGGTTGTTATGTTACTAATTTTGAATGGTGGTACGCTTTTGTTGATTCAACCTTTTTACTTAAAAGGGGGTCTGCAACCTGAATTTTTAACTTCCAGAGTTTTATTAGTAGGGCCCCCAAAGAGTCGTAAATACTCGGTATTGACGAAATCGTTTGGTTGCGAACCGCTTACAGCTGACAGCCGGTACCAAGTTTGTGTCATGTGACCCCCCTTACCCGTCTGGATGCTCTCGTTAACGATCGTCAATGAGGTTTCACGAGCCAGGTTGTTGAACCCCTTTAATAGTACTTGTAAATGTAAACCAAATTGAAAGCTGATAATAATTTTACAATCGTTTGTCAGATCCGGATCATAACTTTTCTTTCTACCAATATAGTAAGTATATGCAAAATTATCTATCGTAGTTGTTTTTTTAAGTGAAATTCGATGTAGAAAAAGTAGTGTATATGCTTTCAAGAATTCAAAAATTATGTTGCTATTTTCTAGTGAGTGTTTATAGGTAATAATATATCTTTTTTGCAGTCTTTTATCTTTTATTAGATACAGATTTAGATACGAAGTAGACGCTTAGACGCATAGTTCATTTGAATTTTGAAATAGATGGTTGCATAGTCTTTTGTTTATTATTTAATTTAGATAGACGAGGTAGGTTTGTACTTAGACGCATAGTTGATTTGAATTTTGAAAAAGATGGTTGCATAGTTTGCTCAGGTAAAACAGGTAAATGCATTAGCAAAATATTAATATCATCAACGTTGCTTTAGTGCACGGCCTCACTTTCACGATTTCTTCACAGTGTATTGCTTTATTCTGAAGAACACGTGTTTCTGTTTTTAAGAGAATTTTAACAAAGTGTTCCAAGTACTCAGAACACACAAAAAAGTGAAAGAATCACCAATTTAACGTTGCTTTAGTTCAAAGTTTCACCTATACAGTTTCGTCACAGTTTCTTCAGTGAAAAGCAAGTTCTCCATGTAGTTGTAGAACACACGGTTTCTGTCTAGAAACACAACGAAATTTCTCTAGTAGCGAAGTCACTATACATTAACATGCAAACGTGTAATTTGATTAACAATAATATGTTTATGTATATAATTTAGACAAGGAATATTAGTAAGCAAGCGATTTGCACATAAGTGCCTTGAACGAAAGCATCAAATATGTTGTTCGTGTATATCTATATAGATCAAACTCATAAGCCAAATTTAGCATTCCGCAGAGTTATGAAAATAACCAGTTACGCTGAGAACGTCTCCCTTCTAAAATTATTCATTTTCATAACTAAACTTGGCCTTTGAAAACGTTATTGCGCTGTTCTTAAGGTGATGTCAGAAAAATAAAAATAAACGATCCCAATTAAAACACAATGTATTTTAACGAAATGAAGCATTTATAAATCAAGTATATAATGTCATGTTCAGCCTTTCGATTCCTTTTTCCATCAAAAATGAATAAAAGGTGTTCACAGAAAAATGACTGCCAATAGACGTGAATCTTTATGATTTGTTCTCTGACTGTGGACGATTGTTCTGTGAAATGAGATTTTTGACATAATCATAATAATACATTAGGAACGTACAATTATAATTTAGAATATACAGTTTTCAAAAAACGTGCTACTGCCCCCTTAAGTATGTTCAATGTGACTCTTTCAGTCGAGGAGCTGTGTGCTGAGTTGATGCTGAACTGCTCCCAAGGATGCACGGTTGGGGAAGTGTCGGATCAAGCATATTGCTTCTGTAACCTTGGTTACTATCTTGGAAATGACAATAAGACTTGTCTTGGTGAGATTTATTTTAGATTCCGAAAAAAGTCAGTTAAGTGTAAATAATAAGGAATAGCTAAAAATTGGAAAAGTTTACTAATATACAGTTTTAGTATAAAGATACAAATTGGAAATGTTAACTAGTATACATATTTTAGTATTTAGATAAAAATATGAAAAGTTTGCTAGTATACAGTTTTAGCATATAGATCAAACAAGCAGTTATTATAGAAAACAATATTATATTGCTATCTGCAACAGATAATATTCATGTTCTGTCTATGTTCTATGTCCCTCTACCCATCTACCAGGGTGTTCTTTTGCAGACTGTTTGTTCCCACATATATCAATGTCTCGCTTAGGCAGTAAACACTCAATCATTTAAAGATGAAGCTTCCTCGTTATAACAACTCTTCTTCCGTTTTAGTATTGCATGTCCTCAGATTAGTTTTTCTTAATCCAAACATCAAACTGAGGACAAGTTATGTGAGTTTTGCTCTAAGCATCACAGACTTTGTTGACCTTTGAACTAAAGACTCTTGTCTTGTATTTCTTTACGAGACAAATCGACGTTGATAACAGGGAATGGTCCCGTTAATTATATACAGTTAACCATAACTAACACGATTAAACAATGAACTATACAAGAGTGAACAAAATTGATTCTAATGTTTAGTAAAGTAGTTGTGTTCTATGATCTAGATCTCGTGGAGTGTGACGACCCTGAACTCAACAAGTGTTCCGACATATGTAAGAACACTAAGGGGGGCTTCACTTGCAAGTGTCCAATCGGCAAGAAGCTGGCAAACGATATGGTTACATGTGAAGGTAGGTACTCATTCTTACCGTGAAGACACTAATTTTACCTGGTAGGCACTCATTTATTAAGTAGGCGGTCATTCATCAGAACGGTGCTTATTCACAAGGTAGGCACTCGTTCACTGGTAAGGCTCTCATTGGCAGGAACGGCTCTCATTTCCTAGAAAGGCTTTCATTTACTAGAAAGGCTCTCATTTCCTAGAAAGGCTTTCATTTACTAGAAAGGCTCTCATTTCCTAGAAAGGCTTTCATTTACTAGAAAGGCTCTCATTTACTAGAAAGGCTCTCATTTACTAGAAAAGCACTCATTTACTAGAAAGGCACTTATTTACTAGAAAGGCACTCTTTTACTGGAAAGGTACTTTTTTATTGAAAGATACTCATTTACGGGTTAGGCACTCACTTGGAAGCACTCTTAGACTGGAAAGCACTCATTTACTGGAAAGGCACTCATTTACAGGAAAGGCTTCGCATCCTCAGGATTTTACTTCCTATCAGGGTCCACAACCTTACCATATCCTCGGTTACATGGTTTCTCCCTATACTATACCAGGTAGACATGTATTCAAACCGTGTAGCCACTCATTCATAGTGGTACGTAATGATGCACACTTATGCATAGAAAAATACCGAGGCAGATCGGGTTATGTACTCATAACAGTTAGGCATTTGCTAAATTATTTCTGAAGAGCACTCGTTTATATAACGACAATGCTCAAAAAGAAAAACAGTTTGGATACTTTGTGAGAATTACATGGATGATAGACCAATATGAGTCTTATGCATTAGAACAAGAGGAGATATGTCATTTCATTTAAATACGCCATGCCTAATAGTATTGAGATATAGTGATTACGTAGGCAACATGTGATTGACAATAAACGCAATAATTAAAACATATAATGTGATTGTAATGTCAGTATATGTTTGTTCTTTTTTTTTTTATATACTTGCCTTCTTTCTTTTTCATTTTAAGAATTATATGCTTAGTGAAGTTGAGAACAGCAAGTTGAGGATACGGGATTGAAATGTTAGTTTTGCATGCTTGGACTTTACTTTTCGAGAATTGCATGGTTGCACATTTTTTACATCTTGAGAGTTAAGAAAGTACATTATTTCATTTTTTGCACACATCCCCTTCCATATTAGCTATCATACGTTTCTTCCGTTCTTAAAATTTGATAACTTGTCGCCTTTTATATATGATGAAATATAATGTGTCTTTAAAGTGTTATACCTTAATTCACAAGACAGCATTCAAGATAAAAATATAATGTTCCTTACTCTAACAATTGATACCATAATACACTAGACAGCATACATGAAAAAAATCCCAATTTACTACACAATCAACTTAAAATCAAGTGCAATATGGGTCTCCTCCAGAATGTGACGACCAGCACTGGGGCGAGAGTTGTATCAACGAGTGTGGGTGTGGTCTGGGGTCGAGTGGGTGTGACAAGCAGTTGGGGTGCCAGTGCAAGACGGGGTGGCTGGGGGTCAGATGTGACGAGGACAGGGATGAGTGTTCTGTGGAATCCACCATCTGTCCACCCAACTCGGACTGCGTCAACAACCCCGGCTCGTTCATGTGTGTCTGTAGGACCGGGTATCTCTACAACGAGACGACATCCCAGTGTGATGGTAGGTCTTGGTTTATTGTAGCTGTAGATCTGGCACTATAACATCTGTTAAAAAGAATCGTACAGGATATCAAAGTGTCTGTTTTAGCAAATCAAGTAAGGCTGGATCGAGGATTGAGGGTGTAACTGTACTACAACACCATTACTTTAGGTGGACTTAAGTGAAATTCTTAACATTTAATTATCGCATTAATTCACCATAAAAAATATAATTTAGTGACCTAAGATCACCTTCAGGTTCACTGTATCAGCAAAATGTTTGCATGGCCTTGACTATGCCTCTCACAGGGACTATATCGCTTATCTTTCAAAATATGTTGATACATGAAATGAAAACAGACATACCATTTTTCAAGATTTGAAATAAATGAAAATGAACCATTATAATACGTTCTTTTCATTATAATTACGTTCAGGTGAGATTTACACAGTCCATTATATACAGTAGGATAGCTTTAAGTTATTATTGAAGACAATGAAAGAATATAAACCGAGATGATTATTCAAGAGATATATCATTGACCATGCAGATATTGACGAGTGTGAAGACCCTGACAGGAACACATGTGACCAGCTCTGTGACAACACGGCCGGTTCGTTTGTCTGTAGGTGTAGAGACGGCTTCATCAGGACTGACAGCAAGTGTGAAGGTAAATAGTTACATTGTTAAGTAATTCATTGTGATTATATCTTGAACCTAAAAAAATAATTTCATGAATGTTATGTATTATTTTAACGTAAACATATAATCTAACATTATTGTAGTGTTATAATACACATTACGCACTACGCACTACGCAATACGCAATACGCACTACGAACACATGGAATACCGGCCTCAGTCTGTATCATATATCAAATTTTGAATCCATCTTTGATATATCTTATTTCAGATATCGATGAATGCGCGACTAGTAAGGACGACTGTCAGCAGCTGTGTAGAAACACCGAGGGAAGCTACGCGTGTTCCTGTCGTCCCGGCTTCATCCTCAACACTGAGAACAGGAGGGACTGCATATGTGAGCTCATACTGCTTGTATTCAGACACTTCATCAAATCGATTTCCAAATGGCGAGTGAGAGTGACACTTATATATATAAGCACTTGAAACAATATCACTACTTAAATGTCACGTCTCTGATTTAAAGTTTATTGACTGTCTGTTTATAACATGGTCAATCAAGGCCTTTCTTAAAAAATCAATTCAGACTCATAGTCATTGGTGATTTAAAGAAATTGAACACTTTTTGAATTTAAACAGTCACAAAGATATGTCAAATATGTCATATGCATGATCTCCAGCAAACCAACCTCGTTAAAGTTTGTCCTGTACTGTACGAGTTGGTGTTTATATAACACTTCTAATGATATTCCAGCGACGGGTGTATGTGTCCGAGACAACTGTACACAACAATGCGAGGTCGGGGAGACAGAGATCTGCTTCTGTGACAGTGGGTTCCAGCTGGAAGCGGATGGGATAACATGCATCGGTAATAACATTACATCTCATTGAAATCATATAGAACTATACAATCGTACAACAAGGTAAAGGTATGGGTCAACTGATGATGGGGTAATTACATCTAGAAAAGCAATGTTTTCAAAATAAAATGAAACCCAAACCTTATTGCGACTACCTTCTAACTTCTTAATGTCGATTAAGGACTCAAGCAACCGTACCTCAAATGATCTGTGTTCTTCTTCCTAGTGATGGTGTCTGGTGTCCTTTGCTCTCAACTAATCAACGACAAGGCTTGGAAGCCAGAACGTGATCAATTAGCCCAAGAAAACTACTATGTAGATCTATAAAGTTTTTTGTTCGGGTATTATTAATACTCAAAAAGAAGACAATGGTATATGATTTGTTTCATAATGATATTCTGTATTGATACTGGCTCGCAATGTGTACCAACTGTAACCTTCTCCAGTCTTCTCCATTTATATTGTCCACAGAGGTTCGAATATCGGAGTTGACCCTATAATATATTTTTTTCAAACTTTTGCACCCGTATATAGTTTTCATATGTTGAGATAAACCTACATTTCAAATTCGAACATAATCGGTCAAGGAATAAACATTATAGCGTAATTCCTATCTGTTATATATAAGAATTACGCTAAAAAAAATATTTCTTCACCGATTTCGTTCAAATTTGAAATGTAGGTTTATCTCAACATATGAAAACGATATACGAGTGCAAAAAAAATTATTATAGGGTCCACTCCGAGATTCGAACCTCTGTGATCTTGTCAGTAATCTTGAATGTTTTCGCTGGTCAAAACATTTACTAAGTAATCGAATTTCGTCATGTGGCCTTAGTTAATACGTGTACGTTATTTTCATCATTTTTTACCAATGCATATTTATCACTCTATATTTATATATGCAAGCTACAAGTTTTAATGCCCTCCTAAAACCTCCCCGTTTATAGATATTGACGAATGCGCCCCTGATCCAAATCCCTGCACTGCCGGGGGCGCCACATGTCGGAACAAGCAAAACGGCTATGAATGTACTTGTGGAGAAGGCTTCAAACTTCAAACTGACGGGGTTTCATGTTTAGGTAAGCAAATCCAGACAGGGTGCCCACCCCTCCCAAGAGAGTTCCATTTTAAGTTAATATTCATAAATATATTTGAACAAGCTTAGATATGTGATTGTTAAAACTTTGAATGACACTCTTTGGTGACACTCTGTGGTGATAAAGATGTTTCAATGATTCCATTAAGTCATCTGTTTGTCTCCCCGGACAAATATGTCCAGAGGTATAATGTCAATTTCAGAATTGTCCACAATAGATACATAAATTCAATCATCTCTTGCAGAATGTGAGGAGGGCAAGTGGGGTACCGAGTGTTCTGAGACCTGTAGCTGTGAGTTGGCTAACACGGAGAAGTGTCTGAAGAACAACGGGACCTGTGACTGTAGAGAGGGGTGGGAGGGGGTCACGTGTGACACAGATATAGACGAGTGTACGGGTGATTCACAGGTGAACTGCGGGACCAATGGCGAATGTAAGAACAACAATGGAAGCTATGTCTGTCAGTGTGTGGCAGGTTTCTACAGGAAGGGAGAAGGATGTGAAGGTAAATAAGTTTACAATGTTCAAAGATAAACTATATACTTAAAGATGGAGCTTCAAATGTTATAGTTAAAGGTAAACTGGATATCAATGGAAATAAGGATTTCAGTTGATTGGTTGAACTCTTGGGTATTCTAAGGCTCCACGTGACCTTGAAAAGGGTCATCAGATTGATTGGATACTGTATCTTTTTCACGAAAAACATCTGTATCATATGCTTGAAAGTGTACAGATTTGAAGTTTTGTGCTGACCTAGGTTTAATATCAAAGTGACGTTGTGACGCTGAAATTGTAGGCAATGAAACTAAATTTAAACCACCCTAACTTGTGGTGAGACACTTCTCCTTCAAAGATTTCACGAACGGATTTGAACGAGCAAACGCTAAATTCTAATATCTAATATCTAAAAATGCTTAAAGCGCGTGAGTTACAAGCTATCAATCAAAGTATTGTTACCACAGCTTGTGATGGTAACAGCTGGGGCGTCAACTGTGAAGGCACATGCACGTGTGGTATCAACTCCGTGAGCTGTGATGCTGCCACTGGGAACTGTACGTGTAATGATGGATGGGAAGGAAGTAATTGTGAGACAGATAAAGATGAGTGCACTGAGAATAGGACAATCTGCTCCGGGATTCCCAACTCCGAATGTCTCAACAACAATGGATCCTTCACGTGTGAATGTCAAAGTGGATACTTGAAGGATCCAGACACAGGAGATTGTAACGGTGGGTTCTTTTGCTTCAAACAATTTGTCCTTAACGTCATTTTGTTCTCGGGTCAACAGTATATTCAAATGTCAGTTGATAGTAATTTCATTCAGATTCTTTATTTCATATCTGTAATCATATATAAATCAAATCACCTATACATTATCTAGTATTTCAATTATCTAATATAGCACCATGTTGTGCTTATTTAAGGTTACCTCCCGAGCAAGAGCGAGGCATATGCCAATATTCAGGTGCAATTATCGTAAATTGATTTGATTTATCAAGAATATAATATACTGATCTTTACCAAAGTAAAAAAATAGGAAAATACGCCTGAATCTAATTTCTTGAGTGTGCTCTGCCTTCGTTGGCTAAACTTGACGCCATTACTAAGTAACTGACGCAACGAAACTGGGAACCGTGATACTCTTAAGGGCATAACCTTATATCTTATATATTATGTGATATGAAAAATGATATGATTGCCGTAAGAGTTCAAGATATTGAAGGTTGTCGATTACAGACTTGGTGGAGTGTCTGGACAACAAATTGAACAGCTGCGAACAGGAGTGTGAGAACACTGAGGGTAGCTACACGTGCTCCTGCAGCCCTGGTTACACCGGCACGGGGAACGATTGTTCAGGTACTTGTCTTGCTTAAAGGAGCAGTAGCATTTTTTTGGAAAACGTTTTCTCCAGATTTTCCATCAATGAATATTAGTTTGTGCCATTTTTTCAACTTCAGGTGTAAGATTTATAATATAATTTTATGTATCAAACCTGATTAACCGTAGTCGGAGAAGAAATTAACATGTAGCAAGCTAAAACTGCTGGTGGCCATTTTTTTGGAAACACGTTTTACATCCTTTCAAGATTTGTATAGTGGAACCGAATATGGACGTTATTACAATTTCGATTATTTTAATTCAAAAGTTTTTTTTTAAATGGTAGCATTTAATTGCCACTTAGCGAGATTCGTTTAGTTATTCCTAAATGTTGTACAACCCCTTTAATATATGCTCAGTCTTGAAATGTTGCATTATGAACAACGGAATAAGTTATTGGTTGGGCCACAACTATCTATTGATTTTAACATTTCAAAGAGAGTTAGATTTTTTTCTCAAACAAATCCCTGTCATGGTGAATTTATTTCACACTTAACTAAAGTATATGTGTAACTCTTATCAATGTGGTTGTACAGATGTTCATAAGGATTTTACATATTCTCACGCTTAGTCTTGAAATATGGACAAACAAATTAGTTAGTAAGTTAGTAAATTATCTGTGGAACGTAGGTGAATATTTCACATTTTTGCATTAAATACGGATGGTGTTTACACAAGTCGAGGATGCGAGTGTGTAACGACTATCAATGCTGATTACCCGGAGACGAGTAACATAGCATGTCAAACGTGAAATTAAACTTTACGTTTAACCTGTTGATCTTAATTTATTAAGATTAACTTAACGTACGCTGCATGAAATGATGTTAAACTCAGGACAAAGTGGAATTGCTAAAAATAGTTAGAGTTTGTTATTCAAAATAGCTGTAATTAAATAATAATCAGATATTTGAATAACTAATACACTTTAATTTACATATCTTATAGATGATGACGAATGCAAGTTAAAAACCACCATTTGCGACGGGATAGCAAATACAACGTGCAAAAATAAACCGGGAACCTTTGACTGTGAGTGCATGGCTGGACTGGAGAAAAATACAACACAAAACATCTGTCAAGGTAATGATACTTATTCTGGTATAGAAGTAACATTTATCACTATATTATGTTTACTTAACTTACCTCAAACACAATAGCACATTTGAGCAGAAATACTTGAGTTAGAAGGCACATGTAAACAGGGCTTGATATGCTTTTGATGGGAAGAAGATGAAGAGAGATAAAGGCAAGATTATACATTATACAATTATCTTTATTTAAGTTTTTCGAAGTGTCGACAAATATAATAATGTCGTTCTCAAGCAAGTGCATAAAATACATACAATTCCTTCATTATCCGGGTTGATATATTTCAGACATCGATGAATGTGATGTGACCCCGAACATTTGCGACAGTGAAGAGAATACGAAATGTGAGAACACCGAGGGCTCACACACATGTGTATGCAAGACTGGCTACAGGCTACGTGATTCTGACAAGAAATGCATTGGTACGTTATTCGTTTTGTTAATCATTAAAAAAAATTCAGGAATAGAGAAGTGTTTTCACTATCATTAATGATATCACCCTTGATGATCCAGTGGAAAAGTTCTGATAATTCTCGACCACACTGGAACGGTTACTCCAGGTTATCGAGGATGCTATTAGTTGTATATTTAAAGATGCTGTTTCATACTTGCATGCGGTTCAGGCTGAAATTTAGTTATTGGAAAAAGAAATACATCACTTTGTCAAAAAATCTTTCGTCGAAATTTTGATACCATAATTAGATTGTTTAATCAACAATAACATACTTGTTGCGACGCCCAAAGCACAGTACCCCTTGTAGAAAGGGCATAGCATTTAACGAACCCGCTCTCGGTGACGTAATCATTACGCGTGTAGGATTTACACCGTATCACAACTAGCGTATTTGCGTTCGATGGGTATCAACTTTGGCAGCAACAAATACCTTATTCGGAGAAAAAGAAAAGAAAATCTAGTCGTGCGCGAGAAAGACGGTTTTCAAGCGTATATTTAGAGACCGGAAGTTGTGAGATGGCCACACTTGATTCGCCTTTATGTTGGCTGCCGTTTCCGTAATTTTGGTAAACTATCTCATATTTAATGAATTTTGGTCCGATTTTCCCTAGGTTGGTCGCTAAATTTTTCTAAAAATACAACGAATACATTAAAAATACTTTTTAAAATATTGCAAGTATGATACAGCATCTTTAAGATATTTCATCCATTCTATGGGCTTTGTATGATTGGCATGTTTTTCAAAATTTTCGCCCAAAATTGATTAATTTGACAGTGATGGAACATATTCTCTTCAATACACATACTTATTCCTGATTACCAAGTCGGTGTATTTGTTAATCATGGATAAGGTCCAAAATACAGTGTTTGGTAACATCCTTGCATCTCCCTGAGAGCCTGGTATTATCAGGTATTATAGGTTGATATTTGATGCAATTTGATTTCAAATGTGGTTCATATTAAAAAGGAAATAAGTACTTATCAACGACATATTGTTAATAATGAGCATAATGAATGATAATATTCGATAGTTGTACTTTTGTCGTTCCAGATGTGTATAATGTGGCTTTCAAACTGATTCATAATAATTTTAAATTCTCTTACTTATACATTTATATAAAAGGTGTATTTTATTTTATTTTTAATTTCTTCTTTGTAACGTTAACATATATTATAAAAAAATCAATGGCTTATATGCATCCAATTGTATTTCGGTTGGAAGATCCAATTATATTTCTATTGGGAGATGTGATATATCTTTGGTACTTTATGATAAGAGTTGCTATAACACGTACATATTATACTGCATGTAAGTTTTAAATGTAGACATCGACGAATGTGCTGAAAACGACACCTTGTGTAGCGATGTCCCGAACACCTCGTGTATGAACCTGGCTGGGACGCACGAGTGTCAGTGTGTCGAGGGCTACGTGAAGAACAACGTTACAGATGTGTGTGATGGTGAGATCTTTTATAAATCTAATTTTTCAAATTTCAAGTGATGAACCGGAACTAGGTTATGAAATATATATATATACTCGACATCAGACACTACCTGAGGCAGCAAAGACCCAGTTCCATGGTCTTATAACGAATGGACTACTGTAATAGACTGCTTCATGGTATCAGTGAAAAATATCTGTCACGACCTTTCCAGGTGATTTTTTGTGTGCAAATAAGGAAACTCCGAATAATCAATTAATTCGTCGTCACAAACATTCTTAGACCTTAAGAATTTTGAGATAGCGTTCTTGGGGTTTCTACTATCCTTACTATCCGACTGTGACAACTCTTAACCATTAAGTATCCCTCTAAATTTGATGCACATCTATGTCATGTACCATTGCAACAAAATGTGTTTTACTTAAAACACTGTTGTAATTTTGACTTGATATATACAACGTTTACTGTAACATCATTACTTGTTTCCTTTTTCCCGATAAGTTTTGATAAAATATGTTGTCAGCACAAATCTGCAGGTGTGGTATTTTTACAACAATTCATGTTTTCACTAAACAACAAATAAAGTATTTTAACCAACTATCCTATCATATACACCTGTGTGTTCTAATGATTATTCCAATGCTTATTTTATATATTTCAGAGACAAGTGTTATTGTGTCGGAAATAATACTAGATAAAACCGCTCCCGACGAAGCTTTCACCCCTGGAACTTCGGTGTTTGTAACCCTGAAAGCTGAAATAACAACAGAGGTGAACATTGTTTAAATAGACCTGATGTATGTATTTCAATGTCCAGGTTATTGTTTTCCGTCGGTATGTTTATCCATCCGTCTGCAATCAGTCTTGTTCAGATCTTCCAAAGCTGATACGTCATATAATTCAGAAACGCATCGTATGACCAGAATTGATGCGTTTTGATGTTTTGAAATTTAATTGGCAACTAGTTTTTTTTCTTTGAGAGTCATTCTAGAAACTGGTTCGATAAGAAGAACAATTTCTTATGGATAGCCAAATTCTTCGAAATGCGACGTTTCGGTGTAGGTACCAACACCGTTATCAAGCAAATGATCAAAATGGAAATTGTGATCATTGTTTCTGAACTTTGTACATCACGCAGGTACGGGGTTGGTGTTTCCCGGAATCAAATTCCTAATATTTCAATCTTATCAGAATATGATCTACGAGTATATTGTTCCACGACACTACACATGTAATCTTCGTATTATCTGATTTTAATGGGGTTGCATATTTATTTAAAACATGTGACCATAATAGCGATTATTCAATGCAAAGATTGAAAATAGTTCTACAAACACTGTGAATTTACGGCCTTTTATTTTCCCTAGTTGAAGGATTTCTGTATTTTTATAGAAATGATTCGGACTGAGGACGCCTTGAGTGATTATTTTGGTTTCTCTATTATAATATAACTCTGAAATTGGTCATTTTTGCCAACATATATACTTACCGGATTGTTTTGTTATCTATACATGCTCGTCCTTATGTCATACTTTTAGCTCATATCCATATTGTAGGTTGAACATCATCTCAAGGACATGTTGAATATCTTTATTTGAATAATATCAGGACTATGATGAACACCATCTCTATATCTTTTTTCTATTTGTTGGACACCGATTTCATATGTCATTTTTGGATTATTTTGTTTATACTAAATCATGAAATACAATGGAAAACACGTAATATAAACTTTTTTATAACATTATAACATAAGAAAATGTGGTATTGTGGTCTATTGTAAAACATTAAGCTTGATCTGTATATCTATTATCATTTTCAACACCCTAGGGTGTACCTTAAAAGTTCATTTGTTAAATATATATTTACGTGTTTGGTCTTTAAATTCCAGTACAGAATACTTCATAGTGCAAGAACAAAATGTTACTGAAAGTAAAATAATATATATTGATAAAAATAAAGCTTTCTTGCTCTTTCAACGTCTACCTTTAAAGTAAGGTTTCAGAAGTTGTCAAGATTCAACATCTGACGAGTTTCATTATTGCAGCTAACCATTTACTTCGGAGGGAGATTTGGCTACGCCTTTGTATCTGTGACTGTGTGGGGACTCCGGTAAGTTAGACACCTTACCTGTGTGGAACCACTTCGTTCTGATCAGCAATTAAAAAAGCAATCTCATTCAAATCAGATCGAAACTTTCACTCCTACGTCGCTACAAGAAACGTAGCGACGTAGGAGTGAAAGTTTCGATCTGATTTGTATGAGATTGTTTAAAAGGAAACCATTGTGCAGAGGTTATATTAATTAGTTTGGGTGCATCAACCGACAAAATCGCGTCACTTCACCCTAGAATCATTAAATGAACAATAGTCATTGGCGGATCAAAACGGAGGGTGAGAAGGTTGGCATAATAATAGCTTATAATAGCTTTCTTATACCGCGCATATATCCATGAAAAAGCATGCTCAAAGCGCCATGAGTATTATTACCCTGGAGGGATAGTATTTTCGGTGCCGCCGATTAACAAGCGCATAGCGCGACCGTATAGGTCCATACTTCCCCATTGTTCAGCTACCCATTTGTACAGCTGGGTGAACTGAGTGCAATGTGGATTAAGTGTCTTTCCCAGGGACACAACATAGAATGAGACCCAAGTCGCAAATTTTTGGTGTCTCCACCGGGATTCGAACCCGGGTCTCTGGCGTGAGAGGCAGGCATGCTAACCACTACACCACTCTGCTCCACCCAAGAGTGTTCCAATATGGTCAATGTTCTGTTGATATTTCTCCTGCATGGTAAACGTATAAAATAGTGTTTAAAGGAACTTGGATTCAGTAAGATTTACACACGTGTTCTTTGATCCATGATAATAAATTCATCGGCAGGTCGCACCAAACCCTCTTTCCCCTCCCCCTCTTTCAAATGAAAACCCTCTATCCTCTTTAGACAGGATGCCGTTTTCAGATTTCTTCAGATAATGAACCAGAATGAGAGGTATTTGTTAAGTTCGTGGCAGAATAAACTTACTTAGCTGTGAAAAAAGGTCTGCACAGCTGTTTTTAAATTTATATCTTAATTAACTTGATTAAAATCAAAGATAACAATACACATACTGGTGTTTTTTTTACGTTTGATTGTTCAAAATATATAAATTCAACGTTGTAAACATACTAAAGTACAACGTATTCGCGAAATTATTATATTCCCCGTCGGGTGTATGGAAATGCACGGTTTTAATATGGATTACCATCTATACATGTATGACAAAAAATGCAATGAAAACGAAAATCCTTTTCATGTTACAATGTTTTAATCATCTCACTGAACTTGAAAATATAGTGCAATATTCAGAAATTTCAATCAAAAATAAATTTTTCTGAGCTATAATATTGTTCAACTCTGTAAAAAAGTTAGAATTTCATTATCTGTTGATAAAAATAGTTTCCAAAAGACAGAAACATATTTGATATCAGACAACTAACCTTTTCATTGAAGTTACGTACCTTTTTAAATATGTTGCACCAAATGTATCTTATTGTTGTCATACTTGATGAATTTATTACCTGATTTATTCTGAAGTTAAAAATCGATATTCTAAATTATGACGATCTGTTTCAAAGTCCGGGCAGTGTAATAGCCAACTACAGCACAACAATGAACAGCAATCTGATGCCGAACGCTGAGGGGGAGTTCCTGAGGGCTGCCGCTGAGCTTGTAGGCACCAATCTGACAATCGAGGGATCACCCACTCTTGTTCTCAGCGCACTTGTCAAGGGAAAGAGCAGTGAGTGAATTTAATTCTCGATTGAAATTAATCTTCATAAAACCAATCGAAATTGTTCTATTGCAAATAAGGGCGATCATTGACTCCTCATGGACAATTGCGAAAGTGATAGTCTCTATGAGTATTGCTAACTTTTCCGATTGCCATATTCTTTTGCGGGGTGCTATTGTGAAAGTTAATCAATAAAGGAAAAGCAGGATTTGCCGCTTTGTTTGTAACGGATCCAAACTCAGCTGCACTCGTGTACGTCGTCAGCTTTAACTGGGTGCTATAGCAACAAAATGATATCTCATACATGACACATGTACATGTATCTTCCGGTTGTTATTTTTATCTCACAGCGACTTTGTTGCTGTGTTCCAGTATTTTCAAAAAAATTAAACGACGTGCTTGTGAGTGACTTGACGTAAATGTCGATACAATCGATAGTTAAATGTGCTATCGATATTGGTTTTAAAAAAAACATAGATAAAGTACTATCGGCACAGTAGCTATCGCGATCAGATATCATTACACCACTTTAAGACATATGAGTGTTCAAGCCAACACCGTTATGGAGGTCCAATTCCTCGTTTTATGTACTGCCAAAATACCTCACGAAGAAACTTATTGTCAATTGATTCTATCATCCCTAATACATTTCAATTCAATTTAATCGTTTTATTGTTGCAAGGCCATTTGACCCATAATTCATACATTTAATATGATACATGAAAATAACACACATGCGCGTTCAAGCATTTCTCCTCGTATACGAATAACATTATATGAATTTCCCTAACATGAACACATAATCATCTGATTTCATTTAATACTTCAAGCCATTTATATTTCTTTTATGAGTGAACAGCAAAGGAACATCAATACGTTTTATGTACTGTCAAAATACCTCACGAAGAACCTTATTAAAGATTGATTCTATCATCTCTATTACATTTATTATTTTACGTTAGAGTTTTTATATCACTGGACGTTACAATTATTTCTCAAATCTAATTCTGATTCAAATAATGAATAACTATGTTCATAACTGTAAGACGTCCACACCATTCGCTGTGTATATTCGAGGTAAACGATTTCATTTTATCTTATAAAAGTCAAGACAGAACTTTTGAGACATCCTCTATCTGAGACTTCTTCTCTGTCTGAGAGTTCAATGGCATGATGTCGAATCTTCCAACCACTCCCGATGTTATCTTTATGTCTCCTGACATCCCCTATCGTCTCTTGCAGTTGAGTCAGACAAGCTGTGTGAAACGTACAAGTATGTAAAGGACTGTGGTCCCAACCCGGGGTGTGAAGTGAAGGACTCTGTGCCAGTCTGCAAGTAAGTCTTGACGAAGAAGATCTTAATTGTCAGTTGGTTTTAAATCAGTATATCCCACCGGTAGTATAAAGTAACCGTTCTGTCCGTCTGTCTGACCATATTCATTTCGTTTACGGAGCAGAAGTTTTCACTACGGACAAAACTCTATACCTCGGTGATACTTGGTATGTGGATTAGTAAGCATTTGTTGATGTACATTTTGAGATTTATTGGGGACTGTAGAAATATAGCTTAAGACAATCCTTGCCGACGAGGCTGAATGTGGATCACGTTTGACGTTCCTCCATCCCTAAAAGGGGTATCTGACATGTTAGATCAACTCTGTGCTCTGAAACTTTGAATAAGTCACGGGTATGCTTCAACGATAAAAAAAATAGTGGGTGGTACAATTGCATGATTTCATTGTTATGACCCTTGACTAAGAGCATACAAACCAAGAATTTGAAAACTATACTTAATGATGGAACTTGTTAATATATGACCTTGGGCTACACGTTCTCCTTAAAGGTTACAGTTCAAGGTCAAGGTAGCATACATGCCCATTATAAACCAAAGGAAATATTTTGCATTACTATATCATATGGCTTGGTACTATATAAGAACGTACAAAAACATATCATAATCTTTACTTTACAGGATCCGTGCAAACCATAAAGACGTTGATAATTGTTTAAAAAATAACTAATATTTGATTTTTTTATTTATAGCCAAGTGTTCAAACCAAATTTGCTTGTTGTTATACATAACAACCATTGTTTCAAAAGTATTGCCAAGCTCTCAGATGATACTTCTTTGAGAAATCAATTTGTGAACTCTACATAACATTGTGTTGATTTTCATCAACCAATCATCCTTCAGTTCCTCTCAACCATATTGATCTCATGATACGGGTTTATTCTAAGTTGAAAATAAAGACATATGATTATGAAGACAAATACAAATATCAACATGATCTTTATTTATTTTCCAGGACCATTGATGAAAGTAAGTATGAAAACGTTACGAATTTGCTGTAAAGCATACATGAATGAATATATATTATATATTGAAACACAATACAAACTACAAATATTTCGATTCGAATTTATTCCAATTTATAAATCAAGAACGGTTAAATTTCTCAAAGGAATTTCCAATTTACTTTCATGATAATTCAGACTTTACGTATAAATCGATGACTTTCGTCACATAAGGGATTGACATAAAGGATCACCTTTCTTTCTCAAGCCACTGCTGGCTGCAACATTGTGGAACCAGACGCTATATTTACACATCTTTTTTCCATTTGCAGACGATTACAGAATTATCATTGGTTTATCCATCGGAATCCCTATTTTCGTGGTTGCCTTGGCAACGATTATAGCTGTCATCATTCTAAAGAGCAGACGAAGCTCCAAGTACAGCTCGGACGATGAAGGGTGAGCAGACGACAGTCCATCTTCTGACTCACCGTGAAAACTGTGTTATTTTAGAGTTATACTAGTCTAAAATACACTTTTAGTTTTGAGTTGTATCTTTTTATATAATCCTATAGTTTGGAGTTATGCCTATCAATGATAACCCTCTAGTTAGTATTTAAAAAGACATCAAGTTTTTCCCGGCAATTTTTTAGACTTACTAAGTAAAAGACCTTTGAATTTGTTTTTCTGGAATTTCTGCAGTCCGACTAAATTAAATCATAACGGTCTGCGGAAACGGTTTCTTCGGTATTTTGTTAAGTAAAAATAGTTTCATTTTTTTCGTTTTGAGAAAAGCTGTAGTTTAACTTCAGTTGAGGGGTTGGTGAAAATTCTCTACTCCAAATTCAATTAGGTTGAATTTCGATATTGTTTGTTCCTAATCTTCTTTCAATACCTAGTTACAATCTCCCACTTTAATTATAACATTATCTTTAAAACCTCTTATACCATTTTAGAAGTAATCCGACATCAAAACCTTAATATTTCAATCGTCGAGTGTCCTATAAGAAGACATAACCTCAAACCTCTTATTCTATTTCAGCGATGACCGTGCCTCGTTTTCATTCGCAAGTCAGATTACGACTCGCGGCTACTACAACCGGAACCGGGCCATGTACTCACCGGACACTCTCTCCGTCGCCAACTCCGAGACCGACCGACGGAAGCGTAATGGCCGCAGCAGCTTCCGGGATAGTGCCTGGTACTTGAAGCCTGGGGACCAGGAAGAGTCTGAAGGTACTTCCGTATACAACATTGTACAATAGTAATGCTTTGTTGTACGTCATACATATTATCTCCATTAATTCGACATCTCCAATAATCCGACTACGTTAAAGGGCTAAAGTATATGTTTCTAGCATGCATGGCCACACAATTGTATAGAAGTTGAGCTATGTTGTAAGTCGAACATATTATATCTATCAATTCGACATCTCCAATAATTCGACTACGTTAAAGGGTTGAGTGTACGTTTCAGTCGTGTATGCGTGGTAACAGTATCATACTATATTTTCTTTGCAATATACGGCGTCTATAGTTTATTACATATACATAAGTAATACATATACATAAGTAAAGGATTAGAATATGTCCTTGACGTGTACATAAATACACAATATTTATCATGTTTCATACATTCATGGCATATATGTAACATGTTGTTTTCAAAGATTACAAATCAAACTTTTAATGATACTTCCAAGTTACATTTACAGAAAAAGGATATTCATTTGAAGATAAAATTGTCATTATTTGGAGTTCTATTGTCAAGTGATCCTTAATACATGATATTATTTTGCAGATTATGATAATGGCAATTTTTCGTGGGACTTCTTGTACAGGACAATGCCTCCGAACGAAACAGTGAGTATGCTATGTTTTATGTGTGAAATATAGAAGTAGTGTATGAATTAAGGACGAACGACAATACGTAACATCAATAATATTGACGGGCTGGTAATTGTAATGACTCGAAAAGTTGCCAACTATATATTTGAAAACTACAATTCCCGAGTACTTCATGTTCCTAACCATCAAAAGTTAAATGTCAATGACATGTGTGTTACTGTTCTAGTGTGTTGTACCCTATGCTAGAATTCATTTTAACCTTCTGTTATCCTCCAGCAATATACGTGAATAATGTGTACCATATGACTTCATTTTTTAAAACAACATCTCTTTTGACAAACTTTGTATCTCATTTGACAAACTTTGCATCTCATTTGACAAACTTTGCATCTTATTAGACAAACTTTACATCTCATTTGACAAACTTTGCATTTTTTAGACAAACTTTACATCTTATTTGACAAACTTTGCATTTTTTTTTACAAACTTTGCACCTTATTTAACAAACTGCATCTCATTTGACAAACTTTACATCTCATTTGACAAACTTTGCATCTCATTTGACAAACTTAACATCTCATTTGACAAACTTTGCATTTTTTTGACAAACTTTGCACCTTATTTAACAAACTCTGCATCTCATTTGACAAACTTTACATCTCATTTGACAAACTTTGCATCTCATTTGACAAACTTTGCATTTCACTTGATAAACTTTGCATCTCTTTTGACAAACTCTGCATCGCAATTGACCGTTTTCTCCAATTATTATTACAGTTCGAGATCCGCAGACCTCAAGTTGTAACCTCTGAATCGCCGCTCAGAGTAAGTTTGCTATGTTATGTTTGACATAGAATTTGTGTATTAATCAAGCATGTACGACAGTCCGTAACCATTAATATTGATTGGCTGGTAATTGTATTGTCAATAAACGTTGCAATTAATAATTAATAATTACAAAGTACATTTCGTTCAGACTGCAATTCAAGATTAATTCATATACTGTTTAACGTCATCAAGAGCCAATTACATTACATGTGTTCTACAGTAGTTGTGATGTTTCCTATGTTAGAAACGTATATAGTATTCTCTCACAATAGACATCCACAATGTGAATGACATGGTTATTAGAACACCATTCTCAACAGCAACATTTCATTTACCATCTTCTCATTACAGTTTCAGATCCGCAGACCACAGGTCTCTGATTCGCCGCTCAGGGTATATATATTAGATATTTATTTATTTGATTTACATTTTTTTCAATTTCAAGGATCGTAAGTTAACTATCAATCAGTCTTAAGAAGTTTAAATAAAGTGTGAAAAAAAGAAGGAAATTATTAACAAATTTATTTCTTGTTATTTACAATATAAAGTCAAATATATTTACATGCCTCATAATATCATAATAATCTTTTGCAAATGCCTAAATTTGGATTGCTTTCCCATTCTACTCGAACTCTTCGTATTTTGTTAATTGGTATAAAAATTACATTTCAATATACAGTGGCACGTTTTTGAAAATCTTAAATGTTTCATTGATATTTGTGCGTTAATGATAAATGTATTATTTTGAAAGTGTCAAAAATCCCACTTCACAAACCAATCATCCATAGTTGGAGAACAAATCATTAAGATTCACATTAAATCCATTGGCGGCCATTTTTGTGTGAACACCTTTAATTCATTTTGTGTCAGATAAAGGAATTGCATGGCCAAACTTTACATCATATATTTGATTTATTACCGATTCATTTATTTCAAATACATTTTCTTTCAATTGAATCATTTATTTTCATTTTCTGGCATCACCTTATAATCGCCCCTAAAAACGTGCTACTGCTACTACATAGGTTGTAATTTTTACCCTAAAAAAAAAAAAAATTCTGGTGTTCAGAATAAGTGAAATAATTTTGTGATTATTTTTAGTATTTAACAGATTTATCTATAAAAATCTTGAAATTGTCAACTATTTGAGGTTTCATATTTTATTTCAACAGTCTACCGATAGAGAGAATTATAACTCCAACGCATAACATCGAATTGAAAGTGGAAATCATCCTTGACTTTTGGATGCGGCTCAAGGACTAACCTTAATAAGATTCAAAAGACTGATTTTAGTTCCTGCTCTTGTCCTTTGACATCACCGATAGCCATGTGATGCAGTGATGAATTGATGCAGTGATGCAGCGACACGGGGTCGAATTGACTTGTTGATTCCTTAGAAAACGTGTGGATCGGAAACCAAGTGGTATAACTTTAACTTGATCTGATGTCTTTAAAGTCTCATATGTTCATATACACAATACAATACACTGTTCATTATCATGTTGTCATTATCATGTTGCAGATATTTAAATTGTATGAATTGATGTTATGGTTCTTTATTTGATAGTTGCATGTCATTTTTCACGTACACATGATTTATATCAGGTACATTAGGATGATGTCAATATCAAATTTAACGGTTAAGTCTACAATGAACTGTTTTAGGATTTTCTATTTCAGAAAGTAAAACTAAAATGAATCTAGATTTGTTTTAGTATTGCGTGTTTTTTTTATACTTGTCAGAACATCACGTTTCATTGTTCATAAATATTTGAAAATAAGGAACTAATGTCATCAACTACCTCATCCCACAATCAAACATTAAAAAAACCATAATGTAGTTCCTTCATTTAGGGAAAATTCAGCGATATTCTTGACTTTGCTAGAAATTTAATTGTTTCCTATTAACCCCTGTCAGGGCCAACTATTAATGTTGAGTGCCGTTTCCTTCTATATCTAGTTATAAATACAAATTGATCAGTATAATAGTTGAACATGTTACGCCCATATGGGACGGGCCCTCCCAAACGAAATCCTGTATGGGCCTTTGTCCATGGTTACTGTTTTTCTTGATTATGTTCCTTTATTTTCCGAGATTTGAATTTACATTATTTGTATAGTGGAATATAGTATTTTGATGATTGCCATGTGAGTTCCTTGTTATATACTCATGTGTAATGCGTGCAATCGATGGACCAAAGGCGTTGTTGTTGAGGAAATTTTAACGGTATAGAGAGATAGTTAGAAAAAGTAGAATAGGGATGTGTTGGGCTGGTCCTAACATAGCTTAAACTTTAGCACATTAAAATAGTAAGCGTTTAGGAAACTGTCCTACTGGGGTTTTTAAAAAAAACATAATTTCGTGAAAACAATTACGGGAATTGCATAAAACACGTTATGGTCAGAGCAACCTGAAAATTTAGCTCTTTTTAAGTCCTTTCTTTCGCTTTGAAATATTTACATGTTTTTAATCAACCAAAAATATGGTTACTAATTCATAACCTCAATAAACACATGTTATGGAGGGTAATATTGTAATGATTAAGCTTTATGAGACAAACATGAATAGAGCTAAGAGGTCTAGCTTGTAGACTAGAGAGGTATTTTTGTACACATGGGAACGTTTGGGTTTATCATGCTTCCTTTTGTATGAAGTATGATAATAACTGATTCGGATATCGCGACCGACGATCATTTCTAGGCTTTAAAATTTTGTAAAATAGTTCCTGAAAGAATTGTGTATGCTTTGTTCACGAAGAAATCCACCATTTAATAGATCATTTGTACATGAATATCTATCCTGTTGATTGTAACATGTCCCTTCTCTGTAAAATGTATATCAAGTAAGCAGATATACAACTGAGTGTTTGTATATGATATAATTATGAAGACCTGCTATCAAGATCTTCCCACGAAAATTTTGTAATAAATGATAACTATTTTGCAAAATATAACTAACCTAATGGAGAACAAACTACGAACATATAATTATTCCCGAAATGTTTATGATTAAACAGTACAACATATTTGAACCATGTGATTACAATTCTTATAAATGTTCTTGGATTAGTGTAAATTATATTCTCAATTACTGTACCTCGATTTTTATATGAATATACTGTTATTTTAGATAACTATTTTTTGTATAAAAATACAATTGATATTATGTTATATTTTGTTGTTGTGAATGAAACATATTTATTCATACAAAATTACAGCAATAAACATTATTTAAAATTGTATTGTTTTATAATATACATATACCATCAGAAACGCGATATTTTGTCTTATGTTGAGAAACGTTGTCAGAATAGCTGAATGCCTTGGTTTCATTACAATGGGTTTAATTGTGTCACAATGACCCTAAACAGAATTAAGAGGCGTTGGCTGTTGATCCGCAGTGCTCAAACGCATCAACGTTGAAGTCAATACTGTCACAAATTGTTCCGTTTCCTGCATGACATTGCAACTTTCAATTTCAAAAGGTTAATGTTAGTCGCCAACCCGTCAGATTAAGAAAGCTTTTGTACAACAGCATAGCTTCAACACAATGTCCTGGTCAGTTCTAATTCAAGGTCCAAATCCTATTGATCACTTGTGGGATGACGTTTCTCGGAACCTCCAGTCACACAAGGGGGGCGATTTTGTTGGTTTGCAGACACACTAGATACCGGCCACATGAAACAAGACAGCAAACCAGGATATTAGCCTACTACAATAGAATAAAGTTACATGAAACTAAAGCAAATAGTAACTTATTAATAGCATTTTCGGGGAAACGCAAGTTAGAATATGCCAACAGGAAATTTCAATAGAGCACGGATATTGGTAGATACAGTAATTTTGGTCTCAGACACTGTAGTCGGTTTACAAAATCAACTAAATATCTTAGAGAAGTACACTAAAGAATGGAAATTGTCAGTTAACTTAAGTAAAACAGAAATAGTAATATTTAGAAAGGGTGGCCCTGTAGCGGCAAGAGAGCGTTGGTTTTATGATGGCAATTTGATAAATATTTCCAATCATTATTCTTATTTAGGATTTTTGTTTTCACACAGACTGAATATAAACAATTGCGCACAGAATTTAGCTTTACGCGGTAAAAAAGCTTTAGTACAAGTTGTATCAGTTTTAAGCAAAGTTGGAACCATGTCTCCAAATATATTCTTTAAGATATTTAACTCTCAGATACAACCCATTTTATTATATTGCTCTGAAATATGGGGTTTTCAGCGTTTCGTTTGTATAGAGAGAGTGCATCTGTTAGCCTGCAAAAAGTTCCTTGGTGTAAGTCTGCAAAAAGTTCCTTGGTGTAAGCTCACAGACACCTAATTGCATGGTGTATGGCGAATGTGGCAGGTTTCCATTGTACATTAATTCTCAAATACGATGTTTAAGGTTTTGGTTCAAGATTTTAACTATGCACGAAAAACGTCTACCTAGATTAGCTTATAAAATGCTTTTATGTCTTGATAATTTGGGAAAACATACTTGGGCAAGCGATATTAGGAATTTATTATTTTCTCATGGTTTTGGTTTCATATGGTTGTGCGAGACAATCGGGGACGTTAACAGATTTATTAATGAGTTTCGACTTCGAGCAATAAATATGTTCAATCAAGATTGGCATTCCACTTTAGATTCAAGTTCACGATATGAATATTACAGGACCTTCAAAACCTTACTTCAGCCAGAAAAATACTTATCAATAATAACTTCATATCATTTAAGAAAAATATTTGTAAATTATCGCTTGGGTTTGCTAAGTTTAATGATCAATGAGGGGAGGAAAACAGCTATCGATAAAGAAAAAAGATTTTGTCCGTTATGCAACCAAGGAGTAGAAAATGAAATGCATTTTACATTTTCATGCCCTTGTTATTTTGAATTAAGACAGAAATATATACCACTCCACGTTTTAGATAAACAACCAAAGGATGCTTATACTTCTTTATTGCAAAATAATAACGAAGCTATTATTGTTCAATTAGCATTATATATAAAACATGCATTAGAAAAGAGAGATCTTCTCATAAAGCAATTAGTAAAACCTTTTAGTTAGGTATTGTAGTAGAATGTTGTTTTACGTAACTATGTATTAGTTAACTTTCATGTACCATACTGTAACTCTTTTGTATATGGGCCAGAGGCCTTTCATACAATAAACATCTTTGACTCTGACTTTGACAGTACAAGTAAATGTTAAGTCGGACCCAATCTAGAGAACATGATGTATCATTTCTCGGTGATTCGCCTTAGAAACTTTGTGAGTGTTCATTGCCAACGCAGGGAAATCTGTCTTAACATCTCTCTTTTTATTCCGTTGTCTCGTTTTCCCCACACAACTTCAAAATCTTCAAAGTAGATGTTTAGCTCATCAGGTCTGAAAGACCCGATGGGCTTATGGCATGGCAAGGCGTCCGGCGTCCGTCCGTCCGTAAACTTTTCACATTTTCGACTTCTTCTCCAGAACCAATGACGCTAGAGAGCTGAAATTTGATGTGCAGACTCCTTGGCCAATGGGGATTCTAAATTGTAGATTTCGTGACCCCATGACCCCAAATGGGGTCACAGGGGTCAAAACCTTAAAATCCTATTTTCATTTTCTTCTCCAGTTCCAAAAGGTCTAGAGAGCTGAAAAGTTGTGTGTAGACTCCTTGGCCGATGGGGATTCTAAATTGTAGATTTTGTGACCTAATGACCCCAAATAGGTTCACAGGGGTCAAAACCTTCAAAACCTATTTTCATCTTTAACTCCAGTTCCAAAATGTCTAGAGAGCTGAAAAGTTGTGTGTAGACTCCTTTGCCAATAGGGATTTTTAATTGTAGATTTTGTGACCCCATGACCCCAAATGGGGTCAAAGTGGTCAAAAACTTAAAAACTTATGTTCATATTTTTCTCCATTCTCTCCCCACAGAGGCAACTCAGTCATACCTGAATAAGCCTCTGTTCCATTACGCCAAAATCCTGGGGTTCCGGCAGATCGCCCTAGCGGCAAAAAGTTCTAACTTGAGATATCTCCCTTATTTGCAAACAAAGATAACAGCTTTTGGATGTCCACGACTTCGGGAATACTCAACGGTCGCTCAGTGACTTTCAAAAGAATCATGCCTTTAGGTTTCTTTTTCATTAACAGTGTGAGTCTCAGAGAGGGAAACTATTTCAAAATCAGATATGTATAGGGTTTTTCATTAGAAACATATTGTTTTATAATTGTGTAAATTGTTCTTCGTTTTATGATAAATTTTATTTTAATAATTCACCAAATAAAAACCAATGAGAAGGTAAAAAGCGATTGTTTTGTAGAAGGAAGAGTTATCTCCCTTTGATGCGGATCCACACGGGAATAGCCGAACTTTTCCGAATGACCACTTTTGAAACGGCGTCGCTGATTGCACAACTAACTTCGATTGCCTCCAATCAGATTTCTACCTTTCTATCTCGTATGTTAGCCGTAATAGAACAGAGGCTAATTCAGGTATGACTGAGTTGCCTCTGTGGGGAGAGAATGATTTTTCTCCAGTTCCAAAAGTTCTAGAGAGTTGAAAAGTTGTGAGTAGACTCCTTGGCCAAAAGGGATTCTAAATTGTAGATTTCGTGACCCCATGACCCCAAATGGGGTCACAGGGGTCAAAACTTTAAAATTCTACTTTCATCAAAAGTCTGATGAGCTACAGAGCCCATGGCTCTATTTTTTACCGATGAATTAGGCCTACGACTTTGTTAAACGTCAACTAACCTCGAACTTACTACTTCTCGATTTCCGTTCAAAGATTTAAAAAAAATTAAAGCTGGACATAATTTTTTGTTAATTTGTCCAATAAACACCTTTTATTAGCCTTTCATTTAGACAGCGTAATTATCGGCTGTGAAAACCCCACCTGGGTAAGGGGCCATAAAACTCTCGCGGGTGTGACGTAATAAACAGACTATACAGAGTAACGCATCATTATTTCAACTGAAATACCGCCTAGATAATTGTTTAATTACCATTGATGTGGATATCCTTTTTACACCAAATGCTTAGTAGTGTTACGTCGTCAAATGATTTATCTAACTGAGTGGAAAACATTTACTGAAAATCGATAATTATTGGGTTTTTTCCTGTGTTATTGTTACGATAGATGTATAGATAACGAGGCTGATTCTGTTTATGACGTCACAAAATGGGGGCGTGACCAGTCATGCATTCACTTGTTTGTCTAAACGGCCCATCAAAAGTGGCTTTCAAAAACGGCTTTCATTACCAAACTCAACATATTTGAGTAGCGACCTTTAACGCACTTTACAATATTGTAATCAGACTTTCTATATTCCAAAGAAAATAGTGAAATATGTTTGTGGTTATGTGAACTTTAACAGCAGCAATGAGTGCTTCCCTTTTGAAGAAAATGCTTTATCGTTTGCAAGTGACGTTTATTATTGTCTAGTGTATCAAAATGGTTTACTTCAAAACTGTTAATAAATACAAGGAAATAAAATGGATGATTGACTTCTTATTTTCACAGTAGCGACGTTTTGGTACAGATTTAAGCATGAAGAGCTTTATGGGTTACATCAAACTATTATGGATATGATAATGATAATCAGATATCAATTGTATCCATTGAATTTGTTGCAAAACAGAGTGATATATCTATTTTCTCAATATCTACATTTCATCACGAACCGCATGCAAGTATGACGATGGAGTCAATCTAGTTTTTAAAGGTTGTGATGTCACGGTTCAAATCTAAATACATATGGGTTAACATTTCAATATCTGTATAACCGCGTCACCTTATAGATAAAAAACCACTTTTGATCTTAAATTATATAGGTTATAATGATCCGTCATAACATCAATTTAGACGGATCTTTATAGCATATTTAACTAAATATATTGAAAATGACTTTTCTTATCATCAAGGAAATATGTATCACGAGGTAAGTATCCTTGTGTAATGGGTTTTCAGTCAGATAAGGAATAAATACCTGTATTTTAAAAAGGTATTGATGAGAAATTACACTTAATCATTCATTGCCATGTTATCTAATAGAAAATTTATAAAAACCAATTATATTTAACATTTGTATAAAATAGAATGCTTTTAACATAACTTTAAAAAATCCTGACTTTGGAAGTAGTGTCATGTGTTTTCAGTCACTTTCTTGAACCTCTGTTATTTAGAATATGCAGGACAATTTTTCAAAGTTTATGTTCCATAATGACACAGAAAGTTGACAAAAGTCTGACTTAAACTATTTAATTTATATTTTTTAAGTAAATATTATTCTAACTAAAAAAAACTTTGATTCATCATATTTCATAATGAAAAATCGAAAAACATGAAACACTGGGTTTAGAGGGTGACCTAACTATTTCCCCAACAGGAATATCAGTTCTGATAGTGTAAGGTGCTTTGATAAAAGCTTCTCTTGGAGTTTGTCCATATTTTTTAAAAATGTATTGTGCACTATTGGAAAATCATTCAAAACCACTGGGATAACTTTTAAAGTTTTGAAAATAAATTTGATAAGAAATAACACTGAAAACGATGAATATGTGTTTTCTTAAAATGGCAAGAGACAATAAATATTATCACATCAAGACATCTCATTATGTAAAGAATTACAAGGAAATTAGGTGGACAGTTATTAGAGAAAGGTTTGAAAATAAAAAGACTTTCTTTCCCATAGAAGATTGGTATTAGAAAATTTGCTTTAAAATATGAAGTTTTTTATGTTTTTGCCATACTATTTTTTATTGAGCAAATTATATTTTAAATGACTATTCCTAGATGCACCTATGAACCCTCTGCTGCAAATAATCCATAAGATATTTTAATATGCCTTTGGATATGTTCACAAAACGGAGTCAAAATGACTGACCGAAAACACATGATGTCTGAAAACAGATGACTTGACGATATATTTTATGTCCGCATTTTAGTGGATGCAAAGGGAGGTAATTTGTATTTAAAACTCCGTGCAGAGATGATGAGAATCGCATACGGTGTCGAGAATGGGTAATGCAATGTAAAGAGTTTGAGGAGTAGAGGAAAGCTAAAGAGTTTCAGTTTGTAAACAACAATATTCGTTTGCAACCCATTATCATATGCATTATGAAGAGTTCAATTTAATATTTTCTTCGCTACTTTGATACCAAATGATCAGTCACGCCATTGCAGCAAAATTTTATGACTGCCAATTTCAAACCGCAGATTCAGAACTGCACGAAAGCGCGTTTGCCGGGGACGCAAAGAAACTTCGAAAATTGATTTTAGAAGACGAATTAAATGATCAGTTGAACAAAAAGAATCATCTTGGATGTACACCTCTCCGACTAGCAGCTACTGGTATGAATGTTTACCCTACAGTAGAGTCTATTTGTTTATCTTATTCTGTAACACTTTTTCTGTTTAGATTGTGATAATGATACGAAGAAGCTCTTAAATCCTAATCAATGATTGATTAGGATTTGTACATGAAACCAATCTAAATAAACTTAGCTCTCAACAGATTTTCACTACGTCCTACTGGTGTACAGTAGGACGTACTGAAAATCTGTTGAGCTAAATTTATTTAGATTGACATGAAACATGACTTTGTTGTTCACAAAGAAAATCTCTATGTTTTCAGGAGGTCATGAAGAGGCTGCTAGAGTTCTGCTGGAGACTGGAGCCTCAGTCGACATATTTGACGTGAAGGGTCAGACTCCCCTGTTTGTTGCAGTGAAGGGAAATCACTCTAGATGCGCTCGTGTCCTGCTCCAACACGGGGCCAACTGTGAGGGGAGCACAGAAAATGTTGCCTCTCCCATGTACACTGCTGCCATGAATGGCTTCATAGAATCTGTCAGGGTAAATATTATTGTATTGAAATTATTGTTAAACCTATAAAAGGCAAATATGTCAGAGGAAATTCTTTTTTCCCAAATGCCCACCAATGTGTTAGAATTATCTGTATTCCAAGGAATACATTTTCAAAAGGATGGAATCCTAATCACATGGTCTGATGGCAGCTCTTAAAAACACTTGTTCTCTCACCTGATGTTTGAGACAAAACGGAGTCATTAGCAGACTAATCATACATGTAAAGAAAGACATTGGTAATTGTTTAGTTCGAATAGTTCATAGAAGATACATAAAGGTACCTTAAGATACTGACAGTTTTTGCCGGACACCTTGTTATTGGCTATGTGAATTTACTTCAGAACATGTGACTGTGGGTTGATCACGGACAATGCAGGGCCCCACATAAGATGTGTGTCTGAGTAAAATATGCATGGTTAATTTACCGGTAGATTTACGCATAAATTATGAAATAAATGAGTTACAGATACGCATGACTTTCTGAGAATAGGAGTAAGATGTTATTTACTTGCGTAAAGGTAATTGTCAAATATTGTTTTGAGTCAACATCTACGATTTGTTACATCTTAAATAGAATGTCGAGCTTTCACGAGAGATTTTAAAATTTTCTGAATGAGCCTGCTGCCATCAATCTAATCATCATCCATGTTCTGGGAACACTTTTGATGACAGCAAGCCCCTACTTAACGTTACTATCAAGCAAGTATAGACTATGTTGTTCCTGTCATCAGTAAAACAGGTTCAGGGTTGCTAAGTTTACTTGTCTCTTTCTGAAATAAAATGTTGAAATTGGTAAAATACTCCTTAGTTTTCATTCATTTGCTATTTTACTCCTCAATTTAAAATTTGATGAGTGAAATACTCACGTTTTTTCGTGTGCTATTTTATTTGTCAATCTAGAATTTGATGAGTGAAATATTTGAGTTAAAATAATTATCTGGAGCCCTGCAATGTTGTAGAGTTTGTATTTGAAAGGGGCATTGATTAAAAACGTTTATTCAATGGCCTTGGGATAAGGTTGATTTTAATAACACTAAAATGCTCACATATGTACAGTGAGATATTTAGGCATATACTCATAATGATTAACATAAAGCAATTATACATGACATTGATGACTTCTATTTTGGGAATTCCTCTTGGTTGGATTTCAAATCTTAGACAGTCACAGCTTTAATATTTAATGCCACTGTGTTATCTTTTATAAAAGTTAATCAAAGGTTGAACTGTGCACATTGCCATTTTAGGTGCTGCTAGAGTTTGGAGCTTCAATAGCTAACAGCCAGGGCCGAGTTGTACGTCTTTTCAGTATGGACCCACTACAGATCTCAGTTGCATACCAACAGTTTGACTGTGTCAAGTTGATGCTAAGAGTCGGGGACAGTGCAATGCTTAATCAAAGGGAGGCAACTCTTCTGTATCACATTGCAGTCAAACAGAAGTGTTCTGTTCGGTTGTTCAATCTTCTTCATCAGTTTGGACTGTCAGTGTTCAGAGTTGATAATCATGGCAAGTTTCCATGGCAACTAGATTTTTCAAGACATACAGAGGAGGAAAAAGAGAAAGTTCTAGAGTTCTTTCATGATGTTAGAGGTGGGTAGGCCATCATATTTGCTGGTTGGAACTGGTATTAATGTTCATGTATCAAATGCATTGATAATACTTTCACATACCCAAAACTCATAAGTTAGATAAATCTGTATAACTATATTGAGGAGCATGTTCTTACTCTCACAGCAACAGATACCTGATACTGATTGGTTAAAGTGACACAGAGTATCTTTTTAAAATTTTATTTGGTTTTGATAAGCTACAAAATATCTAATATGCTGATTGAAGTTCATATCTCATCACTGGACTTGCAAATATATCCATTTATGCATAATATCTTTAAAATGCTTGATTTCATCGAAAAATCAAGAAAACATCTCAAATATGTTTAATATTCGAAATTATGCATCCAATTAATCTACCTATTACCTGTTACTAGTAGTTACAATAACTTATAAACACTATCGAATCAAATATATCTTCCTGTCAGCTTAATACAAGGTTTCAAAATTACGTTTGGCCAATTTGTGCACGCAACTCGAGCCACATTGTCGGGTTTTCGATAATAAATCCTGACTTTGGATGGCCGTATTTTCGCTCTAATGTACTGATTGACCTTTAACTTGTTATTTCCAGTAACAGTTAGTGGTTCCCGATGTAATAATAATATGTGATCCTATCAACATACTTTGTTTCTCTTTAATGTTTCTTATTTGCAGATCCACTTTACATTATGACCTCTATTTACTGAAACTTGAAACTGTCTGAATACAATAATTGTTGTTTAAAGAATGTATAGTGCAAATCAAGACTGGACTTATTACTTTGGAGATAAATCTTTAAAACTCACTCTAAATGAATCTAAATTCCAGAAAATGTAATAATCAAGCATTTAGCAATTCTATAATTATCATTCTATCTATCTTTTTGCCTCTGCATTAACCTTTAAGTTAATGTTTTACTTCAAGAATATCTATTGATAAATACTCAGCAAGTGTTTCACTTTTGCCTTATTTAATGAATATTACTTAAAAGTAAATTTCTGTATGGAAAAGTTGTAAGTATGTCATATTTCATCATCCCCCTATTTTCTATATTTCAGACAACCCACACAGTCTCAAGTCTATCTGCAGGAAGGTCCTCAACCAAAGTATCCATCGCAAACATAAACTTGAAAATAGTCTGGACTCATTGTGTCTGCCAAAGACTTTATTGAGTTACCTCTTGTTTGATGGTTTATGACAGGGAAAGGTAGTACCGGTAGTTAAATAAGCTAGTTAAATAGGCAATAAGAAATCTCTCAGTGATAACTGTTAACAGAAGCAGAGTTGTTTTGTTCTACAACAGCAACTTTATATTGTGTTGATATTATTTATGACAATGAAAAAATGTTCGACATTATTATTTGTGTTTATTGAATCATTAATTATGAATTGACATCTATTATACATTGTTATATCTGTGATATTGATTGAATTTCAACGAAAATTTTAAAACAAGCAATTTTGGCCGATGCAAATCTCAAAACAATAATTGGGTTAACACTTGATTTCGCATGTGCAGGGTTGTACAAAATATCAGAAAGACAGCAAATCAACTCCTATGTCGTCAAATCTTATGCAACCATTGAATATGTACAAGTTAAGTTATTGAGCTAAATCAATTTCATGTTCCGGTAAGTATTGTTACAATACAGTATGTTGGCACTTAAATCTTATATTTGAAGTAGTTTGATATGATACATAAGTTTATAATTGTTTAGCAAGATAAGTTTGAATTTAGATCTTGTGTGGGGTTGTGAATACCACCATCAAAATTCAGGAATTAATTTCCACATGATATGTAATGTTTTGGGGTTTATTGGATCATCTTTATTGTTAGTTCAATGGTAGAGTGTAATCTCATCACCTGGGATGTCGAGGTTAAATTCACAGCCGCGTAATAAAAGATGTTGCTTCCTTGTTTTGCACTCAGCATTAAGTGGATAGAACATCATTTGAACTGTCGCTGTACTGTGACTGATGGGTGAAATTACAATGTAACCTAGACAATAAAGAGAAATTATTATAAATACTAAGAAAGTTCTTTCTTAATTGCCTATGATATTGCATAATACATTATCTAAATATTCTTAAATATAAATACAGTATAAGAATCCTTTCAAACACAGCACATAGAATTCTAGTTCTGTGAATCAACAGTCTCATTGCAATCAGTTCATATCAGTTCATATCAGCTCACTGTGTTTCAGATCTTTGTGCTGTTTCATAGGGGAGAGTGATTAATAAGTTCTATGTCATTTTGATGATATTTGTGAATCAGTTTTGTGATATGCATTTATTCCTACCAAGTAGTTTTTGAAGAATAGAATTCGGTCAATTTGCCACACATGTTCAATTAGAAATCAAGTTTGATGGATTGGAAAATTTACTTGCTGGATGTTTGAAAAGATATAAATAAAAAGAAAAGTCAACAGAAATTTTCTACTGATTTCAAAAAGAATAATCTTTTTATTCATTCCAAATGAATTATGTTTTTGAATAGATTATTTTGAGAAGGCATTGATTGTTTTGTTATCTAAAAATTGAAAAGTATGATCATTCTTTATCATTTCCCATTATTAAGTAAAATGGAGATAGCGTATCAAGTTGAGTGCTTTTTTCTGTCACACATGCTTTGTTTAAAGATCATTACTTGAAACATTTTTAGATATCTCTATGAATTTCAATTTTCAATTGAATTTGGTAAACAAGTTTGTCTTAAATATCTGTGTCAAAAAACGTATTTTACAACAAAATATTCAATTCTATACCAGTTATGTACTGTATGTTATTGTTATAGTTGTCATTTTGAATATAGATAAATTTAATTCATCCATTCATGTTGTGATTCTTGAAAGGTTTTTACTGCAGTGATGATTCATGTGTGATAGTTTGGTAGTGTGATGTTGAATCCAGGATTGTTAATATTGTCTTTAATAAACATCAAATTAGAGTTTATTGTTGGTTATTATTATTATTATATGAATATTTATATAGCGCACATATCCATCCACTCGTGGTTGCTCAAGGCGCTTACATTGTTTCCCCTGGTCAATGACATTCTTTCACCATCCGATCATTTTTCCAATTCAACTCCCTGGGGAGTATTCAACCGGCATCCAAGGTATGTGGCGCTCAGGTTAGGGACCATTCTATGCCTCACAGGGTACCCACTCACAGCTGAGTGAACTGAGACACATAGTCACAGTAGTTTGTCCAACGTAACACTGCTGAACGCTGATAACCAACAGCTTGGCGAATGCACGTGTTCATGTATCCACCATCCAGCCACTGACATGAATTCGTGGGATCTTTTTAAGTGCGCAGTTTTTGTTGCACTACACACTAGGGCTCCAGGGTGACACTTTTAGAGTTCTAACAGAGGTGAACTCTAGGTTTTTACACCTTGGCCTGGATGGGATTCAAACTCCAGACCTCAGCACCGTGAGATCGGCGCTCTTGCCGACTGAGCTATCCCGTACCCCAATTTTTATTAATTATTACTATTAAATTTTTTTAATTTTTTTATAATTATTATTAATTTATCATTGTAAGCTGTGAGATCTGTGATAAGACTTATGTTCAAAGAAGTAACCAAAATAATGTTGAATGGCAAAGGTGGATACTTAGATGTACACATTCCCGTCTATGCCTCAAACACCTAATTAGCGCTAAAAATATAAACATTGTGTACATGTGGTTGTACATGGATAAGTTGAAATGACAAGAGATCATTTGGTAGAACTATTTATTTCCAATGAGAGTATTTAGTGGCATATTAACAAATACAAGTTAACATTTTCTTGTGATGTTACTGTTTTCGTGATAGTTCTTAAACATTGACTTAAAAAGGTTCAATTCAATGATCTATAAATTGTACAATTCTTTTAACAATTTTGGGACGATTGGGTAACTGGCATTGGAAGCAATTCCACACATGTTGTTGAAGTTCCTGGCCATCAGTATATAACCAGACATTCCCCAATCGGAACCCCAACTGAAACAAACATTTATTGTGATACACTCAAAATATTTTTGGAAATTGTTCATTGTAGCTAAGGTTGAAATGTTAAGGATTTCACAAAATCGAGAGAGTTATGTTAAAATAATCTGAGGGCGGATTCATGGAAGGAGTGAAATGGTAAGAACGTGAAGGAAAGGATAAAACACGTTTTGAGGTTTTAGTTGAAAAAAGAACCCGTCCGGGAGGGAAAAGCCTAAAGAAAGAAGCCTGGGGTCCATATGGATAGATAAAGAGAGTTTATACCTTTATACATACAAAATATATCAAAAATATGACATGAACATGAACTTTTATTCAACATATATATCAAAAGTTACACGTACCTGTTCTTCACCAACCAATAGTCCATGTTGTCCAGATTGCCATACCCAACAGCAAGGACAGGGTGGTCGACATTTGTGCTACTGCAGCTCGAATCACTGAAAGCAGAATATTATAGGTTGATTCCCTTCAAACATGCCAACTTTCATACATGGAAGTAAATTAAAGAAGTCGGAAAAGAAAGTATTTCCAAACTATTTAGTTTTTTATCTTAAGGTATATTAAAGAAATCCTAAAAGAAAGTTTACACAAACATTTTAATTAATTTCATATATGTAGGTGAAAGTATATACAAATAATTTACTTTCATATGGAGAAACTGTACGCAACTGAACTTTTAAAACGTCATATATATGGAGGTAAATTATGGAAGTCACACCTGTGATGATCGACGAAAACATATGTGAATGTATATAACAACGAGCACATACTTGTATACCCCCTTTTCATAGAACTGGAAGGAGGGTTTACTGGCGTCTATGGCTACAGCGATGGGGCCGACAGTAGCAACAGCGTCCTTTAATGCAGACTCTGACCTGCTCTCAACGTTGATGAACCCCTGGTCTGTCGCTCCAACATTAGCCGGGTTGAACTTACACTTCGACTCCTGGTTAAACGAATGGATTTAAATTAAAAACATATTGGACACGTTCATTTCTTTTGGGTTGGCTGTCTATGTGGTGTAATTAATGGTAATAGACAGTATCTTTTGTATATTTTCAACATTTCTTATTTCGCATTTCCTTATGGTTTTCAATTTCAACTTGTAAGTTTCCATGACGTTTTTGGTATATTTATAAACAAATATTATTTTTCATATATGTTGTAATCTGAAAATGCTTCTTAAAATCCTTACAATTTATTTTTTGTTTTGCCAATTTTGAATACTGAATCCTTATTGCAAACTCTTTTCGGAAATGGAATATACAGAAGATAGTATGTTGACGTCGACATTTTCAATATTCTTTAAATCAAATCAGATTATTTCAATTTCAAAGTTTGATAAAATCGTTCAAAGCACCTACCATCCCAACGTAAGGATAAGACGACTCTGTGTCAATACCATTGTTAACTGCGATGTATTGAAAGGCGTTATTCATCAAACCGCCTCGACAACCAGCATTACCTGTAAGACAGACATGGAAATACAGTATCAGTATTATCAAGGACTCATTTACTGTATGAAATGTTCATGGTAATAAGAGAATGAAACGCTCATTTAATTTAAAGAAGTGTGACTGGCATTTTGGATTATTTACTCAACACTTTTTTAAGGGCACTCCGATATTCGATATCATAATGTTTAAAGTTAATATGTTTACACAAAAATACAGCTGATTTTATCTGAGTGAAAGGTATACTTTTTCAAAAATGCAAAACGTTCCATTTCAAACGAAACACCCAATATAAATTATAAATAAATAAATTTAAAAACAGGATGTTATTCAACTTCGATTTTCTTTAACACATAACGTTTTCAAACAAGTGAAATGTAGTTTACTATAAAACTGTCTCTAACTTGTCGTGTAGTCTTCTTATCAGTGTTTTTGCATTGGTGCTTTTTCTCATGTAAGACATTTCCATATCAAAGATTCCCGTTTAAATTGTACATTGTACATCATCAATTCATGTCCGAAGGATGTTTTAGATTTGTTCTAGATAAGTTCACCTTGGGGCTGAGAACAGTCGACGATGTTTTGTTCCGACAGGGACACGAGCTGGCCGCTATACTTGAAGTGTTGTCCCTCCAGGGACCCCGTGGCAGAGAAGGCATAGTCCGAGCCGCACCCCATACCGATCAGCTGGGGGATAGGGAGGAAGAAAGTCATAGAAGCGCACTTAAAATCACCATGTCGACGTGTATTTCATGAAACATTTTTGCCGTTAATTTTCAGATAGAAGGAACTTGCTTTCTCTCTGGGCATTTTGTTTGTGAAACAATCAGCCCACTTTTTTTCTTCTTTTTTTTTTGTGTGGATATATAATCATATTTGATTATGATTTTAAGGTATGTGAACACAAAATTGACCCTATCCCTTTCCCTACTCTGCTACATCAGCGTTTTCGAGTATAGAGCGATGCGGATATATACACGTTGACATAGCAGGATGCCTATGATTGTCCTTAGGGTTGTCAAGTAAAGTAGACTTTGGGAAGTTAAAATCCAAAGGAATGCATTTCAAATAATTACATACACGTATCATGTGAATAAAAAAAAAACCTTCAACACCAGCAAGGAGGAATTATAATAATATCACTTATGATAAAGAAGATCATCATCAACAGACGTATATCTAGGACGATTTCTTAAACTCTCTTTTTCTCCTTATGATCTAATTATCGCAGTCATCATTTCCTCATTTTCAATACACCGTTCGTCATTACATTATTTTCTTCACACTATCTCACCTGATTCTTGACAGGTGTGACATACCCCTCCTTCCTCCAGTCCACAGAGGCGGGCAGGTTGTCCGAGACAGGTGCGCGGTGTACAGGTGAGGTGTCCAGTCCACTAGCATCACCTTGGAACCCGGACATCATTTGCACGAACTCTTCGTGCGTCTGGAACAGATTAAGAGTTTTACCTGTGAGGTAAGTTTCGGGGTATTTCTAGCAACATTTCTGAATATCTTCAATATGTATCAAAGCACTGGGTTAAATATCGGAAACTAAAACTACTAAAATGTACTTTCTTTAATTCAAAAGGTGCTTGATTTTCCCTACAAGATCAACCGACATTTCATAGAAGTACCTTTTGTCTAAAGAACAAGGATATTACTCAAGAAACACCCCTCTGATACAGGCAATAATAAAGAAATTGCTCTCCACGACAGGACACTGTGGTGGTTTAGTCCTCTTTGAACTCGATTTTTAACGATAGCATGTTCGATGACATGAACTCTTAATTTTATTTTCAAGTCCGCATTCATATTATTTAGCGACAAGCCGCTCGAACTCGTTCATAGTACTGCGACACGTCATCTGGCGCTCATGCCACTGTACCACAGTGACTGAGCTGAACGTGAGGACCTGTTGGATGTTAGCGCTCAACACTTGGGTAAACATCCTTAATCCTTTTTTATAATTCTCGTAGGTTATAATGATATTTCATCAAAATAACCTATATCGTTATCATGACAATTTTGTTGGATGAAAGAGTACACGTTCTACCCAACCGAGGACACTTTTATCTGCTGGTTTAAAGGGTGTTTTTAGGTAATGTATGTTTCTAGAAATGATTACCTGAGTATTTTATGATACACAATTTAGACTGAAGTGAAATATACATTTAATGAAACCTTGAAACCGTTCAATATCTAGAATGCTAGAATTTAAGAAAAACATTGAACATTAAAACAAAATTTACAATAAACTAAAACGTAAAACAATTTTCAAACCCTTCAATCATTAAATCAGAATAAAAATTCATTGCACTTTCAATTAGTTCAAAGATTTAATACAAATATGTTTCATACATCTTTTAAATCTGTCAGTATCAAACTTTTAGTAAATTAACGTAAGACTCACTTTAAATAAGTCATTTAAGTGCCTTATTTACAAGTTCCTGTTTTGTTGATGGTATTTAATTTTTTCGTTTGTTTTTTATTTAAACATATTTATTCAAGTGAAAGGATTTGGTACAAATAATCCAACTATGTGAAACCCTCTACTATGTACAGTGTTCAGTGACTGTTCACATATAATATCGAAACATAATAATGGATGTCTATGTACATTGGAAATAACGAGAGATGTAGGAATAAGTTATATACATATATATACAAGAGTACAGACGGTGAAATCGAGATTCGTTTGTTGAATGCATTTATGTCTTAGCCATGCTGACTCTCAATGTGGTGAACCAAATTCCTTGTATTATTATCATTATTATTATTGAATAATCAACATACCGAGTCAGCGAACTGGTTAACACTGAGAGTGTAAGTATGTTTGCCGTTCTGTGCCTCAGCATTGTGAACTTCTATCATCTTCAGGTTGTGCTCATAGATTGACATTCTGGACAAATAACAACAAATATATTGACTTGTTTTAATAAAAATCGCGCTCATTTATTTTTTGTTCAAGGCTTTTCGAGATTATTTGCAAACACTAAAGTGAATGAATTGTTTATCAGATATTTAGTTCCAAATGTGAAGCTATAAGCATAATTTTTTTTTTGTTGCAACATTTTACTAAGATTCATTTCAAGCCGTTCTTTTAATACATAAAATATAAGATAGTCTCATTATGAATATAATCAGATACTCGTTAATTTCACACAATCGTAAAATGGTATTTAAAGATTTTTTATAATATAAAATGTAAAATTGTATCAGATATGATTGTTTTTATAAAGAAAAATAATGTTTATTCATTTGATATAATCTCTTTACTGTAACAAAGCGTTAGCGTGCTGGCCTATCACGCCAAAGACCCGGGTTCGAATCCAGGTGGAGACACCAAAAATTTGTGACCTGGGCTTTACACCGTGTTGTGTCCTTGGGCAAGGCACTTCATCCACATTGCACTCAGTCTACCCAGCTGTACAATTGGGTACCTGAATACGGGAAGTACGGACCTATGTGGTCGCGCGAAGCGCTTAGTAGCAGCTTTGAAAGTACAATTCCTTCAGGGTGATAATGTACAGCCAATGAGCAGTGCTTGCACTGGATATTAGGCTTTAAAATGTTCATTATTATTATGTTCATTATTAACAAAGTCTAACGAGTATCAATCATCGATTTGGTGACAGATAAATACTGTCTCGTAAACAATGTATGCACAAGGCCTTGAATGAAACTTGAGAACATTTTCGCTATCAAGCCATATAATCTCCGGATCAGATACTACCAAAGTTCAAACCCTCAATACTGAATTTGAGATTTGCAATAGAGGTACTTTGAACATCAACCTCATTTCATTACTTACACCAGACCCTATGAAACACTTGCGTAAAAAAGGTTCTTTATAACACAACAACCTTTAACGTTAATTCTGCGAATAAAGAAAACTCTGTTGATAGTAAAACACATTCATTGTATATTAAAGGGGCAGTAGCACGTTTTTTGATAATTCTATATTTTCAATTTTTCACTGATAATTGTACGTTGATGCTAAATGTAGTACTTTGATAGTGTCAAAGTCTCATTACACAAACTAATCATCCATAGTCAGAGAACAAATTATAAATATTCATATGAAGTCAATTGGCAGCCATTTTTGTGTGAACACCTTCAATTCATTTTGTGTAAGAAAAAGGAATCACATGGCTGAACTTTACGTTATATATTTGACTGCTTCATTTAGTTAAAATACATTGACTTTCAATTTGAACCCTATATTTTCATTTTCCTGACATCAGCTTATATTCCCCCTATAAACGTGCTACTGCCCCTTTAAGCAGGCTTCATATCATTGTCAACATGAGGGTTGCACGTTATTCTTCATATATCGACTCTAAAAACATCAGTTCTTTTAATAATGTTATATTAATGATAACCTGTTGTGCTCTTCTTGCTGTGAATATTTCTTGTTGTATTTCGTTTTGAACATGGTCCACTCATCTTGCAAGCGAACACTTGCAACAATTGCTGCAACCACAAGAACTTGCAACATCTGCAAGCAAACATGCCTATGTCATTAAGCGAATAGTGAATTAACATTTATGAAAAATAACACAAAAAGCCTTAAAGAATTAATAAACTTCTTGGTTTCTGATAACGTTCAAATTGATGTAAGTATCACAGCAATCAAACTAAATTTAGGTCGACATTTATCCTATATTGATCTATCTATCGATCCTTTAAAAATAATTGAATTAGGCTGTTGGATAGTTTGATATAATTATAAAAGTAGGATATTTTCTCCCTATAATTTTTAAACAAAATTGCAACATATTTGAAGGTTTTCTCACATGTATGTACACGATATCATATTTAACCAACAATTACAAAAATAGTATATGGTAAGATGACACATTACCTTAAACGCCATACTTCAATGAATAACTTGACCCGAATAACCTTAGCTGTGTCTATCAATCCAAACTTATAGCCAAAGATCTTAATCGGATTATAAACAACACCTGATAAAGCAGGCTGAAGTTTGTCACTGGCCAATTGAAGACATCTGATCATTGTCGAGTGAATACAAATCTGGAAGAATTGACATGAATGTGAATGGTGTCAGTGTAAGCATGTTTGTAAATCTCTGTAAGATAAACGTTTGCAGAACCATACAGAACAGAACAGAATTTTTTTTTTAGACTTTGGTCATATTGAACATCTACAGTGCAAATATATGTACAGAGTATGAGGCAGGACAATAATTATGCATGCATTGTTTAATAATTTTAGCTAGAGACAATAATGTAAGTAGACTGCAACAGTTTGGTAAATTTATTCTTAGATGGACAATCCCAAAAATAACGGCTAATATATGGGAGACCAGGGTAAAGCGCGCCGTCGGGGCAAAGTGACCAAGCGTTATTTCTCCTAAACGATCGACAAATGGCGTGCTTTGTCATTATCAACGAATGAAAGCAAACGTTAAGAAACGTAATGCAATTTTGCATCGTTAGAGTGAGTTGGAGACTAACCATTGCAAAAAGTTGAAAAAAGGCTTTTTTCTATTAGGAAAGGATATGTCCGAATTCCAATATTTCAAATAAACACAAAACGCAACATGAAACTCAAGAGCACCTATTACACACAAAATATCACCTATTCATTGAATAAGGAATTTTTAAATTCATTGCATTAATTATTTTCTATGATGCACAAATCGAATGTCACCCTAAAAGGGGCAAAGTGAGCCGGGGGAGCGCTTTGCCCCGACTGATTTAAAATATTTCTTTATGGTCAAAACAGCATGGCGTCAGAGTTATCAATTAGTTTTCATGAGCAAATATCGTAAAATAGATTTGGTATTTTCATTCTATAATTTTCTTCTTTTTTTTTAAATTGATATTGCAATTTAAGTATAAAATTATTTTATAGGATTTTGTTTCAGTTAGAAGCACATATATTTTCGTTGATTTTTTAACGTTAGTTAGATATTCAACATATTTTGTTTTAACCCTAAACAATGAAGAAGATCGGCCGTATGGGCAAGTCAGACAGGGAATAGATGTTTGTAAATGTTAATTTGTCTTCAAAACCAATCAATTTCTTTATTTCCTTCAAATATTTACTGGTTGCTGATAGTAAATCACTTAAAATGTTAAGTTTCTCATAGTTTTTAGATATTCGTTTACTAACTTCACAGCTATAGTTCATGGTGCTTGAAACAAAGGCGTCTAACAACTGACAGCAAGTATTTGGCTTGAATTCTCCATTAGCAAACAACACATTCATTGCTTTTAAACCTTTACCAGCGAGTGACTTTGACGAGATCATATTTCAAAGATAGTTGAATACTTCAGGGACTATATCCACGTTTTCATTATCAATTAACCTTTAATCTATTGGTGTTGTTGTTGTTGTTCTTTTTTCAATTATCATGACCTTTGTCTTTTTCACATCGATTGTTAATCCCATTTTTTTACAATATGCGTCCAGACATATGAGTGAGTGGTGTAAATCTTCACATAAGCTAAGCGATAGAACGGGACACGTTAAATTGATAACATATCGAATGTTTAAGAATGATTATTGGTGTGAAAATTACGTGACACTTCTTAAATGTTTATACTTGTGCATATATATCAGTCAGTCAGTGTTATATGAATTCCTACCATTTGCAAGAATTCTTGCTCGGCATCCTGTTGGAAATGAATGAACAAGTTGATGGATTCCCTATAATGCAATTCTTCCTCACTCTTCCTGCAATGTCGTGACCAATCGGTGGTGTGTCTTGAGCGTATTGGGTCGTTGACGTAAACGATATTTCAATTCATACCTTTGATGTTATATTTGGCTTGAAATCTAGTGTCTGAAATGGACTAACATCCTTTTTTTCTAAACGGGCAGGGTCACTTAGAGCCATTTGACGTTGTGCAAGTGAATTCAAGTTGTCATGTGTTTTGTTCTCTTAAACGTGCAACATGTGATGATTTTATTTACTTTTTTGACTTAAAACAGTTTCCTTTTTAATGTTATTGAAAACATTGCAATTGTGTTCTTTTGATCTGAAATAACAATCAGCTACATAACATAACATAACATAACATAACATAACATAACATAACATAAAATAACATAACATAACATAACATAACATAACATAACATATCATACTAGATACTCTCATGTCTTCATACTCTCAATTCTTGATAATGAAAAAGCATTCGATCGAGTTTCGCTAAATGGACTTTTCTATAAACTTAATTGTTTCGGCATCTGTGGTAAACGGTGGCGTCTTATCTACATTGTATACACATCAATGAAATCATGTGTTAGTATTGGTGGCTATATTTCTAATGTTTTTTATGTGAAACAGGGCGCGTAGGCCAGGGACGTGTCTTATCAGCTTGGCTTTTAAAACTTTATATCAATGATCTACTACACTGTATTGTTGACTCAGGTTTATGCCTACCATTGGGTAAAACACCAGGTGTACTATTAGCTGACGACTTATCTTTGTTGAGAACATACCCTGGAGGACTCCAGAATTTGCTTGATGTTGTAAATAATTATTCCTACACGACGTCGTGGCATTTGCGTTTTAATGCTTCAGTTTGTTTCTCTTTTGGAGATTCAAAAACAACTGTCCATCGTACGATATTAATTGGTGGGAAGGAAATACCTTCCAGGACGCATGTAACATTTCCGGTCAACAAATGTATTCATAAGGTAGAACAGTAGAACGCGCACAATCTATATGTGATCGACTTAGAAACCTTTTTAATGCCAAAAAAGATATATGGCCTGTCTTTTGGTGGCCTTAACCCAATAAGTTCTCTATGTATTTGGGAAAGAGTAATTCTACCCTGTTGCTATATTCATGTAATGTGTGGGACTGTTTACCAGACAAGGAATATGATATACTTGAAAAAGTTCAAAATCAATTCTGTTAAGGTCTCCAGGGTTTTTCTAAACGGAGATCATCTACAATAGCCAGAGACTCTCTCGGTTTGATCACATTACGAAGATAATTATATTCACCAAAAATCTTTAATATTTCATGGGAAACTGTTCAATAGCGATGTTAATCTTGTTTTCTAGCAAATACTTGCCCATAGACTTTTGTTAATATAGATACTCTATAGCTATGTCACTGGATAAAGACCGTTATAGCAAATATTTCACATGTTAAATCTTGTAGCAATGTATGACTTAGATATGCAAGTAAATAATTATGAGAAGAAATCCTTCTTTTTGGCAAAAACGAGTGGTCTGTAAAAGCTGAAGATTTTTATGTTTCTACAGTAATGAAATTGAGATTAAGTTTTGAGAGATATAGTACCGTTAGATATCCTAGTCAAGGTCACAGATTGTGGGCTGCCTGCCATAAAATGTCCGAATGTTTTTATGAAATTTCTTTTCTCTACGTATAAGCACAATATGTATTCAATCTCATGCATGTGAATGCGGCATTGTTGTTTATGATTATATAATGCTTCATTGTTCACTTTTGCAAAATAGTAGAAACTCGTTGAATGAGTCACTAGTTGACATGCTATATTAAATACTTTTGTTAATCTATAGAGCGATGAAGACCAATTTGTCTCATTCATGCTTGGTTGTCGTTCAAATATCCATGCTCAGCAGCTTGATCAAAACTTATAGCAAAAGGTGTTAAGACCTGGCTTTATCCCTAAAAATACCTGTGTTAATTCAAACATTGTGTAACTTGTACATTAATTATATGATCATGTTTTTTCTGCCATTGTATTTTGACTTGGGAGGAAATAAAGAATTTCTATCTCTATCGCTATCTTTCTCCGGTTGGAGCATAACGCCAAGACATAAACGCTGATGTAGCAGAATGTTTGATGTAATGCTTTTTTCTTGTAACCTAGGCATTCGTTGCAACCGAACTCTCTAATGTGTAAACGTATGCTGTGCTACCTGATCGTCAATTTCAAATATGTTTCTGTTCTTTAGCAATTAGCATTTAGGGGTAAAATTAGGTGTACACTCTCCTATGGTTTAAAATTGGATTTCAAATGGCGATATTTAATTGATCTTCAAAGTCTAAATAATTTCGTTGTGTAAACAAAAACCGTATCCAAAAAGATATAATGTTCAAGGCTTGTAATAGTACATTCTTACGAAACAAATAAAGAATATACCTTTTGGATATTTATATACATAAGCTATTATCTTCGGTGCATCAGATTGTTTGCTTCCAGCCTTATACATGTCCCTATCTGAAGAACTACAGTAGAATTAAGCAATGGAAAGTAAAATTGTAATTTTTATTCAAATTTTATTGTACACATTGTGATGACAACTTATTTTCACCAAAACAAAGTCGATGCTGAACCGACAATCGATAACAAATTTATTTTTCGTTTAGCCATCATCCTCTGTCACGTCCTGCGTTCCGACATTGTCATTCCGACATTTAGACAAGGGGGTAGCTGGCTGATGTAGCGATACCGCACATGTTCTGCATGTTCCTGGCCATCTTGATGTATCCCTTCATTCCCCAGCTCTCTCCCCAGCTGAAATATAATATAATATAATATAATATAATATAATATAATATAATATAATATAATATAATATAATATAATATAATATAATATAATATGATGTGATGTGATGTGATGTGATGTGATGTGATGTGATGTGATGTGATGTGATGTGATGTGATGTGATGTGATGTGATGTGATGTGATGTGATGTGATGTGATGTGATGTGATGTGATGTGATGTGATGTGATGTGATGTGATGTGATGTGATGTGATGTGATGTGATGTGATGTGATGTGATATAATATAATATAATGTTTGAAATACATACACACTTCTAAAAACCCTTATTCACTTGAAAGGAATCGTGTATTCTGTTTATCGTGAGTTCTTAGTTTACATCATTTATATGAGACATAAACATTTCTTCTATACAACATACCTCTAAAAACCCTTGTTCACTTGAACTGAATCGTGTATTCTGTTTATCGTGAGTTCTTAGTTTACATCATTTATATGAGATATAAACATTTATTCTATACATACATACCTGTAATAAACCCTTATTCACTTTAACTGAATCGTGTATTCTGTTTATCGTGAGTTCTTGGTTTACATCATTTATTTCAGATCAAATATTAATTGTGTTTAGTTCATTCATATGCGACTGATAAGATTTTTACTTTTATATCTATCTATGTTTTTATGTCTTTTTAATCAAATAACCCACAATATACAATAAAGTTCATCAAACGACATTCAACTCATGAGACCATTAGCAGTAGAAAGTTCTGTAAAGAAAGTTTACATACCATCTTTGCCTTTAATTTATTTCGACATACCGTATATGCTGATGAAAACTTAACATAAATTTTGTAGTCAGTGTACTTTTGTTCTTATAAGGGTGTACTGCAAGCTTTTTGAAAATAATAAAAACGATCATTTGGTTTCGCCGACGTAAGAAACAAAATCAATTTAGTTCTTTCGATTGTAAGTTTGCACGTTTGATGACAAATACCGATTTTATACTCTCGCTACTCGAATGTTCTCATTTCATCTGTATAATGATATTTAATAATATAAATAACATAACAATTAATTATATAAATATCAGCGATGGCAGATCCTTAAAAGTTAAAACTAAAAATATAAAATATATGATATATATACATAATCCCACGCACCTGTTCTTTACAAGCCAATAATCCTGGCCCATCTCTGTCCCATACCCAACAACTAGCACTCCGTGGTCAAGCTGGGTCTGACTGCACATGGGCTCGCTGGAGTTAGAAGCGTTCATAAAATCACATAACGTAAAAATAAAACAATAAAACAATACATTTGAGCCAAAGTCATCTAACACAGCGCTTCCTTGGATCGTATCTTAAACGTAAAAAAATAATAAATAATATAAAAATATACATTAGAGCTCCCTTCGATCAACGTGATCGTTACTAAATTTTATAACTAAGGGCATTTATTTTTTTATTCTTAATTTTTTACTGATATTTGAACGTTAATGCTAAATGTACTAATTTTAGTGTGACAAATCTCATTACACATACCATTCATCCATAATCAGATATCTAATTATAAAGATTCACATAAAGTCTATTGGCGGCCATTTCGGTGTGAACACCTTGAATTAATTTTATGTAATAAAACGGAATTCCATGGTTGAACTTTACATTTCATATTTGATTCATTACTGTTCATTTACAATGTCTTTTATTTGGAACCATGTATTATCATTTTCCTGACATCACGTTTTATTCCCACTAAAACGTGCTACTGCCCCTTTAAGAAATTAGAACATCCATGCCTGTAAGACCAGATTACCACCAAGAAGTAAAAGAGCTATATCTCCTTACTTGTAGATACCGTCCTTGTACAGCTGGAAGGATTGGTGGCTGGCGTCGATGGCGACTGACACGGGGCCGATGGTAGCAACAGCGTCCATAAGGGCCATCTCGTTCATGCTGGGTATATCGACGTAACCGGTGTCAGTGGCGCCAACAGTCTCGGGGTTGAACATGCACTTGCCGTTCTGGGAACCACAAGATATTGGGTTAAGATTTTAAAAAGCCTGGGTTTTTTTTCAACATAAATTTTATTTAAAGGGACGGTCCTATTTTTGTGGAAACGAAATGGTAGCAACCGCAAGATATTGGCTTTAGATAAAAGAGACTGTTTTTTTCTACAAGATAAATTTTATTTAAAGGGAGAGTCCTATTTTTGTGGAAACGAAATTCGCTTGCGTGGTTTTCTATATCAAGTTTTAAATATAAATCATAATTTATTTTCCTCCAGTAACATGTTTTAACTTGGTTGTGTTATAAACATATACTAAAAATGTTATATGCGTAAACTAAAATATCCCTTGTTTCCACAATAATACTCCGATAGGACGATCCCTTTAAGTAACTCAACTACATTGATTCATAATGGGGTAGATCGGACAGCTTTTGAATATTGATTGTTTTTATGAAAATTGGATATTAAGTATTTGCAAGAACGAATGTAACATTTTAGTAGTACAAATATAATGATTCAATTTATGTGGGATCTCGGAGTTTTGATATCGCACAGGATATTGAATAAAACTGGTAGATTTGGTCTTGGGGGTACGGTATAACATTATTGTGAAGTGTACATTTTTTATTAAACGTGTACATGTAATTTATAATGTTGGCAGGCATGTGAACATAACCAATATAGCTTTCACAAAAATTAGTATGGAAGGATAACCTCGCTGTTATACATCGGAACAATGAATTAACTAAAATAAGCTTCAAAAGAGAAAAGTATATTGAAAACATGTCAACTGATCGGCACCATAGTTAGTGAAGGCTACAAAGAAATGTAAAAAGGGCCAATAGTCCTGTACAATATCCTGTTGTACATTTTGATTCAAAAATGATATAAAGTATTCTACCATGGCAGTATAGGGGTAGGATGCCTCTGTATCGTCTCCATTGTTCAGCTTGATGTACTCGAAAGCCTGATCCATGAGGCCACCCTGACATCCCATGTTTCCTGAAACCAGAAGGGGACTAAATGATGCATCAATGTTCATAAATGATTAATAAATTGTTATTGTGAATAAATCTGTCAAACAAGCCTGTCCTGACTTCAATTTTATGAGGTCAGAAGAACAAAATGTGGAGATTGATTTCTTGTTCTTCTGATCTCTTAATGTACTGGGTGACAGGGTGGTCATATGGGACATATACTGTATATACATATTTTTGACTTAATGAATTATGATAAAGGCAAGCTTATGGCTATACAACTTATTTATCCGGAATATCCCATAATAAAGAAGTTGTATATCCATAAACAAACCTTCATCATTCTTCATCAAGTCAACTTCTAAAGAAATGTATATACAGTAGATGTCCCATATGACCACCCTGTCATTCAATAAATTCAGAGAACAAGACTTGGTGATTGATTAATGTTCTAGTGTAGTTAATAACTGATTTGGTAGGGAGATAGAGAATCTCACCCAAGTGTCTTCTGATATCAAATATATCAACACAAGTTGATAAAAGTAACAAATATCCGAGGCTTGCCGAGGATATTTTACTTTTATCAACGAGTGTTGATATATTTGAAAGCAGAAGACACGAGGGTAAGATTCTATTTATCATCCAAAATCATTTTTCAACACATTTGCATTAAAAATGTACAACTTGGAACACTGCATAGCCCTAAAACTACTAAACCAGTGATGTCATAGCATTGTGACGTCTTGGTGGTTAGGACGTCGTAGCATTGTGATGTCATTGAGTATATGACGTCATAGTAATGTGACGTCATTACTGATGATGCAAAATGTGTGTGATGTCATGTCCTTTCTGATGACAGGGCATTGTTCAAAATCTACTGTCAAAGCGATATCTCCTAGGAGATATCGCTTGATCTTCCACAAGCGATATCTCCTGTGGAACCCAGTTTTGGATGATAAAAGATTATCCCTAGCTGGTTCCTTGTGGTTAATGCTATGTCTAAGTGATAGTGATCTTGCGATTATATTGGCTCTTATTAAGGAGCTTTAACAGTCATATTCAAGGTTTTTCAAATCTTATGATTATACTAGTCATTGATTTTGAGACCTAGTGAATATATAAGTTATTATTAGGGAGATTTACAATCACATTGTACAAAGATTTGGAGAACTAGCAATTATGTGTCAGCATGATGGAGACCAAGTGATAATATAGATCAATTATGTGTACCTCTTGTGAAAATATATGTCTTAGAAACATCAACTTGATAAGTTTCGGTTAGACACGGCAGTATTTTGTTGCTCACATAAGATTACACTATCACGCTCAAGACTGAATTAACACAATAATGATACTAATGCATTTTGTTTTATTTCTTTAAACAATCACTTTGTATCAGAAATTCCATGATTATCATTATACAAATGTGTTAAAGCCCAAGCCTTTCAAGCCTATATTTAGGAACCTGATATTGTAAGATGGCCACACCTGATTCGCCTTCATGTCGACATGCCGTGACTTCGATTTCGGTCAATTTGGTAAACTGTCTCCTATTTTATGAATTTTGGTCTGATATTCTCATGGTTGGTCGAAAAATATTGCCAAAAGTACCACGAATACAGTAAAAATACTTTTTAAATATTGCAGTTTGATAATGGGTCTTTAATGGAGCAGCCTTTTAAATTGCCTTTCCATGATGACTACAATTCAGTAAAATACTGATAGACCAGTGTGATATTGACAAGTGCTTATACCTTGTGGGCGGGAGCAGTCTACGAGGTTCTGTTCAGAGAGGGAGACGAGCATCCCGGTCTTCTTGAAGTGTTGTCCCTCCAGGGAACCGGTGGTGGAGAAAGCCCAGCAGGATCCGCATTGTTTCTGAAAGAAGGAGTTATATATCCTTATAACAATGTACCAATACTATTCTGTATCTGTTGATGTTTTTAGTTATCCTATATATTTTGTTTTCATATAAACCGTATGTAGTTGTGAATGTTCAAATGGACAAAGTGTGTAAAGGTTTACGCCATAACATACTCAAGGTCATTTAAAGTTAAACCTGGCTGACCAAAATTGTGGAACTGTACCTGGTTCTTGATGGGAGTGACATAGCCCTGCATCCTCCAGTCAACCATGGTGGGGACTTCAACTCCCTGAACCGTGTGCATGTACTCGGGTTTCGATGTCTTGGTCATGTTCAGGTAGCCGTTCATGAATCCAGTGAATTCACAGCTAGTCTGTTAGAAAACAATCAGTTTTTATAATACAATTCGTAATAACTGGTATATTGGTAATTTTCATGTCATGACCCAATGTTTGCTCGTTGTTTGATCAAGCAACCAGTAGCGAGCATCTGAAGCATTTATCGGTGGTTCCTTACATTTATCTGTGGCATTTATCAGTGATTTCTTACATTTATCTGTGACATTTATCTGTGATTTCGTACATTTATCTGTGACATTTATCTGTGAGTTCGTACATTTATCTGTGATTTCTTACATTTTTCTGTGATTTCTTACATTTACCTGTGACATTTATCTCAGATGGTTCCTTACATTTAGCGGTGACATTTATCTCTGGTGATGTCTTACATTTATCTGTGGTTCCTTATATCAACAATGTATTGCGTCAAAAGATAAAATTGTGGAGACATTCTTACAAACCTGACAAAGTTCAAATAAAGATACAGACCATAGACGTTATAAAGTGATGTAACGTATTTGAATTGTTATTTGTAATAGATATATTAAATCATTCGTCGCCAGAACTTACGTTGCCAGAACTGTGACGCAGGTTTGAAGCGTTTTTGGGTTTTTATACCCTGTTAAAATCAGATGCCACTACGCTCTCTTACTCGCACTTGCTTCGAAACTACTAAGGTTGATAAAGTAAAGTATTACCCAGTCAGCATACTCGTTGACTCCCACTTGAAAAGTGTGGCCGGCGCTGTTGTGCTTATTGATAAATTCCATGTTTTTGTTGAAGACATGTTGCCTATTTAACAAAAAAAGTTTCATAAATATAATGACACTTTTTTTTTCATTTCAATTTCAATGTTTCATGTTTTATGTTTTCCTGTTCATGTTGCCTATTAAACAAACAAAATTTGAAAGATATAATGACATTTCTTTTTCACTTCAATTTCAATGTTTAATTTTATATCAATTAAAAGATCGCACTGATATCGGGGTCCTTCTTAAGACCAAGGATCAGAGAGGTCAAGAAAAAAATTATTTTCCCCAAAATATTTCATAGATTTCATGGAACACTGTCCTCCTACCTGTACGCAATTTCATATTCTGAATAATCCTTCTTGTGCGTCCTTTCGAATTCCTCGAATCCACCAAACAGCAGGCCCCCATGGGCAGCCACAAGGACAACAGCCAACACAGCAAGACGAAGCATCTGAAGGGATGGATACAACATTTACGGGTTTTATTACTATAGAAGCATGTAATTGTTATTTAATATAGAGTTGATGTTAGCAACAGTGTCCATAAGCGCCAAATCTAAATAAACTTGATCAACAGGTTTTAAGTATGTCATACATTTAACCATATATAAAACCTGTTGATCTAAATTTATTTATATTTATCAAAGCCATCTCATTCATGCTACAACCATCCGCTTAACCAGTGTCTGTGGCGCCCGCAGGCTCTGGGCAGTGTTGAACATGCACTTGTCCTAAGGGAATTGGCCACATCAATTTATATCAAAAATAGGAATTTGTGGTATGGACTATTTTGGGTAATATACCTATTACATGTATGTACGCTTGGTTTCTTTGATGCTTATTTGCCTCGAAACAGTTACTGAGGATTCGGTTTTGACAAAGACAATCGTGCATCAATAAGTCATTCAAGAATTTCTGAGACATCATGAGAAATTGCTCATTAGTTAACTCATTAACTTGATGTAAATATGAGGATTTTTTTTATACACACTAAATGATGATATTAAAGTCCATTTATATAGCGCATTTATCCATGTACATTGCATGCTAAAAGCGGTGAGTGACCCCTTCTCTACGCTTACAGAGCACTTACTAAGGAGCATACTATCAGGCGCTCGAGGTTCATATTCAGACTACCATCGTATCATACCAGGTACCCAATTACTGCTGGGTGGACAGAGGCACACTTCAAACTAATGCACTTCCCAAGGGTTGCACCACAAGTTTCTCAACTCATGTCTGAGTGTTTAATATATTAGGTTGTGAAATTTGATTTTAAAACGTTTTGGACAATTAAAACAATCAAAGATTTCGGACCTGGTTATTTTAAAGGTGTCATACCAAACATGGTCCCTTTTTAGAACAACATACAACATCGTTTGTTTTTTCATCGTAACTTTAGACAAATGTACTGTAACTGTAATGCTTTCATCTTGAAATAATATTTATTCATTTTTTCTCTAAAATCGAGTATCTACAATTGATTTATTTGAATGCCGGGGAGTAGGAGTTCAGAATGTCTCATTTGATATACCAAATGGAAAATTGTAATAAGATCAGCTTCCAAGTGCGGGCTCCCTTTTTTTTACCAAAAATTTAATCACCAATTACAGGAAATAAAATTTATCGAAAATTAACGGCTTTTGGAAGTATTCATTTGTTTCTTAAATTTATTTATGAAATTTCGACAGAAATGAATATCAATAATCCATTTCCTATTGAAAAGACAGAACAAATATTCTCACTATTTACCGAATAAGGTTTTGTCCTGAATGACATTAGTCAGGAGTCATGACGAAACTTTATTCGTTAAATAGTAAGAATATTTTATATCTTTTAAATATGAATGGGTTATTGATATTCTTTTCTGTCGAAATCTCATAACTTAATTTAAGAAAGGAATGAATATTCCAATGGTCAACTCAATCCTTTCATGGCATAATCTTTGACGGGTATTAAGAAATGTCAGAAATAAATATTTTTCCAGGCAAGATTATGATTCTATGAAAAGACTTTGGCCAGAAAAACGTAACAACAGGCAAGTAACCTAAGACAATAGCTCTTTGGTTTTGGATATGTTGATGTGTGGCTTTCTCAGGACGATAATAATAATTATATATAAATAAAATGATTGACGATTATGATATTTGTTTAAAGCGTTTTCATTATCGCTTATGTGATATAATAATTGTCCCTGAAATAGTAATTTCATCTTATGGGTCAAAAGATAATAAACAGTTTTGATACTAAAATTCCTCATTGTCTTATCTATATAAAGATAATTATGAAAAAAACTTATTTAAATACATAATAAGTCTTTGTAATATTCCCCGGTTACTGAATGATAAATCTACTTACATTTGGACTTGACGATGATATTTCCGAGAACGAGGATGAACTAAGGGGGCGGGTACTTTTATAGCCCGAACTTTCAGTCACGTGACAGTTAATACCCCTCGTGCTGATTCACGAGTTGGTGTCAATTTCTTTAACCCTGGTCACATTACCCTGTAAACATCAAGTATAAAGTTCTTACGCTAATTTTGTTCATATGGTGTAAGAATTGACGCTAAAATTGTACATATGAGAGATGTCAATTAAGTAGTTGGCCTATGTTCTTTGTCTATTTTTTCGGGATAGCGCAGTGGTAAGCGAGTTCGGCTTCGGATCGAGAGGTCCGTTGTTCGAATCCCGCAAGGGGCTCAAGAGAGCTCTCCTATACTCAGTAAGGTTTGGGTGCATTAATACCTTGAATTTCAGCGCAGTAACACCAGCGCTAGTTTAGCCGATGTTCGCAGGTTTCATCGCAATGCATAACCACAATAATGTTGCAGACTTTCTCCCTGCAAAAATACTAGCAGCCGTGATATAAGTGAAATACTCTTTAAAGCGTTGTTTAAATCCACCACCTCACAACTAATTTTAAAACTGTCTGTTTCATATACCATGGTCATATAATATATTGTGAAGTTTTGACGCTAAAATTATATACATGTTTACGTTGATGTCCATACTTTTACTCTGATTGAAATCTTTCTGATGGAAATGTCATCCTGACCCGTTGGTATATAATATCTGTAGAATTTAACATAAAAGTTTAATCATTTCCTTGTATAATGCCGTATTCCTTGCAGTAATGTCAGTAGAACATATTCATAGAAGTATGGTGTGTTTTCAAATCTCTATCAGTTATAAAAATTATTAATTATGTTTGATTCAAATTTGATTGAGTTTGGTCTTACAAATGTGTCAAGATTTTAATGCATGTTTTGTTTATGAATATTAAAAACTGACAATTCGGAATTGTGTGTGAACCTTTGGCATAATTTTTGAGAAATAAAAATAACTTCTTATAATAGAGTCGTCTTAATATGTCAATATTGGGTAAATGTCTTGAAAAAAGATTGCTTTGGTAAATAATCGGGGTACGCGCTTTGATTGTGGATGTATTTTAAATCGGGTGTTTGTGTAAACAATCGCCCACAAAGCATGTCAATGAACCTCTACCGTCATATATCTCAACAACATATTGAACATTTCACTTATTTTAAAATAATAACATTGCATTTAATAAATGATTTCAGGATTTTTTTGATTTTTTTGTCTAAATTGCTCTTATAGTTGATTACAGTTATTTCATATTTTATATGAAGTATATAAACAATGAACTTACAACATCGTTAGTACCAAAGTAAAGATGACTATCCATTGTAGAGAAGTTCTGGCGTTAATATTGGGTAAAGTCGTAACCATTTGTCTGCGAATTGAGCAAAATTATCATTCTTTAATGAAATAAATTTTTGTATATATATTGCAAAATGATCAAAATATTTTTTATTTTGTGAATTCTTTTTTTGAAAGTGCAAGTATAAATATTTCTTGTAGATTTTGTGATTTGAAATGATAACATACATATAATATTGTTTTGTATTATTAAGTCTTCAATTTATTTCCGCAAGGATTGAGTTACCTCACACTCCAAATACACATGACATAACGATTCATTTCTAAACATAACAGAAGTCACAGACAACATTGTCAACAAGTTTCATTTCCAACAGCTCTTTTTTTTTTGTAAAAAGAATTCTATGCAAAACTTTGAATGGAAAAAATCACAAAGTTTTACATCTTTAAGATTCCTTCTGCAAATATTGAAATCATTTGCCAAAAGCGATATTATCAAAAATAAATCCAAACTTTGGCAGATATGAGATTTAACATTATCAGATAAGAGTTAATCATAAAAAAGGCTGGAACCTTTCCTTACAGTAAAGAAGTCCTAATGAAGAAAGTTGATATCCATATCAATACTTTGTATAAGTCTATTTTGTCTTATTGTCAATTTCCTTGATTCTGGAAAATATATATAACATATTTCAGATCCATAAATGAACTCTTCATACCAAACCAAGTTTCATCTATTCAAAAGACATACATGCTCATTGATTGTCAGTATTCCATATTTTGCCCAATTTCTTTTATACTGATTACATATTCTCAAATTATCGTTCAACAATAAAGGCTAAAATTCCTTTATTATTGTATTCTTCAATGCTACCTTTATTACAATATAATTTCCATGCAAATAAAATATCTTCGAAGGGGATTATCAAAATCCCCTTTTCGTGAAAGTTTGCTCAAAATTTCAATATATCATTGCATGGATTATTATCATTTTTTATTCTTAAATAGCGTGTAAGAGTAGCAAGTTCCATGGCATTAACAAAGGTTTTAGTATAAAACATTCATAAAACCCCTTCCCCATAGTACTTCTTCAGTATGCTACTTTTAATTTTTTTAATTTTTTTCATTCCAAATTACCTAAAGAAAAACATCTCGAGGGAAGGGATATATTCATCTGGTGGGTAAGGTAAAGAATTGAAAATGTGAACCAATTTAGAAAGAGCAATGGATTTATTAACAAGGTTTGTGCCAAATAAGTTCGATTGTCTTTTTCTCCACATTGCAAGTAATCTGTTTATTTCTTCAAGTCTTTTTCCATTCTCTCCCAACAGAGGCAACTCAGTCATACGTGAATTAGCCTCTGTTCTATTACGCCTAGATCCTGGGGTTCCGGCAGATTGCCCTAGCGGCAAAAAATTGTAACTTAAAATATCTCCTTTATTTGCAGCCAATGAAAACACCTTTTGGATATCCATGACTTGGGGAGTTCTTAACGGTCGCATAGTGACAAAGAAAAATATTATGTCTGTATGTTTATTTTTCATTAACAGTGTGAGAGGGAAACTATTTGAAAATCTGATATGGATAGGGTTTTTGATTAGATAGAAACTGTTTTATATTTGTGTAAATTATTATTTGTTTTATGATAGATTTTATTGTACTAATCAACCAAAAAATAACTATTGAAAAGGTAAAACGCGTAGTTTGTAATAGGAAGAATTACCTCCCTTGGATGTGAAATTTCAACGAAAGCTTGACGAGGTTTTGCGAATGATCAATTTTGAAACGGCGTCGCTGATTGCACAACTAACTTCGATTGCCTCCAATCAGATTTCTATCTTTCTGTCCCGTGTATTAGCCGTAATAGAACAAAGGCTAATTCAGGTATGACTGAGTTTCCTCTGTGGGGAGAGAATGGTCTTTTTCTTGTATTGATTACCCATTAATCGTTTAAATCAGGTGTAAATTTAAAACAAAATATTTCTAATATATCTCTTTGCAAATTTATATCTAAATCTCAACAAAGAATATATTTACTACCCGCTTTTGTATCGATGTTTAAAAGGTACCGGGCATATCATCATATGCATCCATATTATCTTATCTGAAAACATTTCCTCAATTTAGTTGACGGTTGACTTTAAATAGTTAAGAGTGACATGCCTTTCATTAATTAATTCCAAAAATCAGTTCATAACATCGAATGAAGTCTGATATGAAAAGAAAATGAAAAAGTTGTTCAGTTTATTTCAGGTTTTTTTTTTCAATCAACGAATTCTTCCAACCGTATGGACATTCCAGAAGGTTACATTTACCTTTAGACAGTGTCACTTTACCTTTTGCGTGTATTTTGAATTAAATTACAAGTGTCATTTTTCACCATATTCTAAAGGAAAATAAACACAATTGGTTTTTTTTAATTGTTTATTTACAAAATATCTGGACAATAAGACGACATAAAACAATAACATATAAAGCAGTGTTGACCTGACTATTCAGCGAACAGTTTCGAAAACAATATCGAAATTTGAAAAAGTTCATTGGAGGTCACATTGTCATGGCGAGATTTCATCATCACGTGACTACCACGTGATCTAGACTGTTGGGTAACTGGCCTGGGTGGCGATACCGCATTGGTTGTCCTTGTTCCTGGACATCATGATGTAACCCTTCATTCCCCACTCAGGGCCCCAGCTGGAAATATAATCGATGACAATTAGTCATTTCTTTGCAAAAATCATTTAAAGATATTAATATTGAAAATGTGTATACCGCTTTAATTTTCTAACATAAGATGGTTATCTGAATATATTAAGAAATGCATATTATTTTCCCGAGTAAACCAACTATCAGTTCACAAAGTAATGGATTCAAGCTATCATTGATTGTAAAGTTTACATTTTGTAAACTGTACTCCTAAAGAGATAAAGTATACTGAATCGTCTTGTCGATTACCTAATACTGCAAAGGGTAAACACTACACGTTTAGACATGAAATTTACCAAAAGCCTACACAGAGCAAAAACATATCATTCTAGGATGCCCCTTTTTAACAATGTTCAAAGTCTGAAGCATTAAGCTAAATTTAGTAAAACGGAAAACAGCTTTCGTGAATCTGAGGAAAGTGAAACATCGATATTCCTGTCTTTCCAGTAGACTGTTACACGTCCAATCATGCATTCGGGCACCCCTGTCACAAAGAACGATGGGGCGCGTAACAACCTAGAATGAGAGAGCGAGTGAGTTGGGTTTAGCTAACCTGTTCTTCACGAGCCAGTAGTCTGAACCTCCCTCAGTTCCGTATCCGACAGCCAGGACTCCGTGGTCGAGACGCTTGGGGCTGCACTTCTTCTCGCTGTAGACGCCGCTCTTGTACATCTGGAAGGAGGGGTGGCTGGCGTCTATGGCAACGGAGATGGGGCCCACGTTAGCAACAGCGTTCTGGAGGGCCTCCTCGTTGCCCTTCTTGATGTCAACAAATCCGTTGTCGGTTGCTCCAATATCGGCCTTCTTGAAGTGGCATTTCTCGTTCTGAAATTATGATGGTCACAGTGCATTGACTCTGGTGGATTGATACATTGTATTCATTGTCTTCCTTATATTTGTATTCCAAAGATTGTTCCGATGATAATCATGATGTTGGCCCCAAGGAAGCCTCTTCCAATCAAATAAAGTATATGATAACGGCAATGATTGCTTAAGTCACTTTTGCCCATGAAACTTTACCATTTGGTTATCTAAAACTATTTCACTTCATATTTGTTCACAAAAAATGAACCATGTCAATGCCCTTATTGTTAAATATTGAAAATCTAATAATATTCTAAGAAATTTTTCGATTAAACAAGTTATGTCAATGCTCTTTATGTGAAATAGTGAACAATTACTCAATTAAAAATCTGTTGTTTAAAGCAATATTTGCACGTACCTTTGCTTTGTAGGGGTAGCTGGTCTCTGTATCGATACCCTTATTCACCTTGATGTACTTAAAGGCCTGGTCCATCAAACCTCCCTCACATCCCATATTACCTGCACATAAATATAAACCTTGATTAAAGGTTTCGAAATACTTTTCTGTTATGAAGTCAGAAACTAAATCCGCGCCTAAACTAAAAGCGCAATAACGGGTATAAGTACCTAGAAGCAGACGCTTTAATAAATTTCCATTTTAAAATATATGAGTCATTGAGATGGAAGAAAACCCTGTCGTTTATAAGTTATTTGAAACCTAAACTGGTCGTAATTTTCTCGACTTAATGTTAGGGACTTTTTATAGATTAATTGCTTCAATATCAGAGCAATATAATATTTGATTAAGAAGCCTGAACCGGAAGCAAAAGAGAACCTGCTGATTATGTTTAGTATTTCAGGTAAAGTTGGTCGTAGATTCATCGACAAAACCACTGAAAATATAAAATTGATAATAATAACTTGGAGGAAAATGTATGCCCCTAATTAATGATGTACCTTGTTTCCTTGAGCAATCGACGAGATTCTGTTCAGAAAGGGAGACGAGGTTTCCGGTCTTCTTGAAGTGTTGTCCCTCCAGGGAACCGGTGGTGGAGAAAGCCCAGCAGGATCCGCATTGTTTCTGGAAGAAGGAGTTATATATCCTTATAACAATGCCCCAATATTATTCCGTATTTGTTGTTGTTCAAAGTGATAATTGTATTTTGTTTTCATATAAATCGTATGTAGTTGTGAATGTTCACTGTTCAAATCATATGGACAAACTGTTAAAGTTTACGCCAAAACATACTAAAGGTCAGTATATATGTTCGTAATAGTAATACTTTGCAATATTCATTTGTGAAACTTTATATAAAGGTTTGATTACTATACAACAAGAAGACAAAATCATTAATATCCCCGCGAAATGGGTTTTCATTGAAACTCCCAACATTTTCCAAACTCAGAGTCTAAAGTCACAAGGGCCATAACTCCGTGAAAAACAATTGCATGTTTCTGAATTTCGAACTCCATCAAGGTATGGATACCCAGAAGACACATCAAGTTTTGTTGCCCTTTCTTGAAAAGTAAGTTAGTAAAGGTGTTCTTGCTACAACTACTACTACTTCTTCTATTACTACTTATACTAGTATCAATAGTTGCAGTACTTGAATTGTTTCTGTTGATGAACAGAATATTCCCATGTGATAATGATTTCTGTATTGGCTCGACAGTTGAACCAACTTCAGCACTGGTCAAATGGACATAGCAAGGGGAGATGAATCCAGTTGTACCTGGTTCTTGACCTCTGTAACGTAACCCTTTGTCCTCCAGTCGACTGTGGCGGGGAGATCTTTGAGCGTTGTGTTCTTGTAGACCCTGTGACCCTCTGTCTTCAGCTCCATGCGTAGACCGTTCATCATAGTCACGAACTCCTTGTTTGTCTGAAAATGAATTGTATAGATGTTATTTCCAAGTATTTTAAAAGAAAAATTCAATTGCTTTGAGAGGACAAATCTATATAAGGGCTTTTGTGGCAGGTTTTTCTCACTGATAAAATTTCAATTTTAGGTCACCTTTGATGATTGTGTATATTGAATTTGAATATATGTTCAGAAGTACTAATGATATTATTCAAATATGCATGTCTTATATATATATATGAATATAAATAAAATATTTTGTATGAAAGAAAAGAACCACCGGTAATAAATATTCGAAAGTGAAAACGTCAATCGTTGTCATTGTTTCTAAATCAATATCATTCACCAAATACTTTGCTTTCCAATACCAACTTGTTTCTTCCGATTATTTCTTTCCGTAATTAAATACTTGACATCTTTTTGAATGTGTACTCACGAGATCACAGTACTGGTTGACCCCGAGGGTGTACGTATGTTCCCCATTGGCCGCCTCCTGGTTGTGACGAGCGATGTAGCGCAGGTTCTTCGTGAAGATCATACGTCTACAAGACAAACGTACATGGAAAAAGTACCAATCTCATTAAAACCGGTCCTGAATTTGTTCTGATTTTAATTAGATTACACAAATATTTATCACGATTCAAATTGCTGCAGTGTGAAGGAGTCGGAGCATGTACCTAATTCGTTGAATAATTGCCCGGCGATTAATAATTTGAAACACTTATTTGGCTCGTCGATGACTCCAAGGCAGGCCCTATTCATGGTTTTTCTGTGCTTATTTAAGCTCCTATTCTTAAAATTGATAAAATGATAACTTGATTACCTGTTAAACTTTCTAAAGATCCTGAATTTCGAACCTACAACTAAACTATACAAAATGATATTCATACTTGTTTACTCCTTAGATTAAATCAATATTTTGTATGTTTTATTCATGTTTTCAAAGAGGAAATTGACATATATATATTTTCCATGTCTCAGGTTCTCTCGTTTCCTTTTTCTTATACATAAACAGAAATGGAAAAGTTCCATGTAATTGCCAACATGTGTCACCCTAAATTATTTCCTTTTTATCCAAATGTACCTTCTATGTTCTTCCTTAGGCTTGTATTGTTTGTTGTGTGTTTGTTTGAACTGCTTCCACTCCGAGTTAAACTCTTTACGGAATGATAGAGCCACCCCCAGCAACACAAACGCAAGTGTTAGTCTCAACATTTCTAAAAAGAAATCAAATTTATTTCAACTTATGATTTTAATTACTAATGATTGTAATTGAAATCCTAATTTGATTAAGAGCATGGTTAATATCTAATAATAAATTTCTTCAATTATTCTTTAATAAATAAATTTTCGATTTTTTAAAAAGTTTTTTTAAACCATTTGAAGAAATGCATTATTATCACCCAATAATAATTGCATTTTATTGTAACTAAGATCAAGGTTACTTGATTTCAAATTTAACTGGATTTAAATGGATTTAATCAAATGTACAAAGATAATCGTAAATCAGTTTCTTTTGCAAAACTTGATACTAAAAAAAGTTCTCAATAATATACGAATGTCAATTACAAATACTCATGAAAATAGTCTTAACTTATGCTTCAAAGTACTAAACAGATCTTACTTTCTCTTCCTTGGCTGTCCAAAACTGTTCTGCAGACAAGCGAGAGCTACCAATTTTTATAATACTCGGATCATCTCGTGACCTCCGCGTGCTGATAAGCTATTTCATACTTATTGTTCAAGATAAAACCATTTAACTAGATTACACCTGGTCTTGTTCTCATGTGTTATCGTAATTGTGATTCGCATGTCATTCTTGGTTATAGATAAGATACAAGTTCAGGGCTGGTAGTGATGAAACTGTCGATGAACATGGATATTCGGAATGTTTTCATTTTTTTTCATTCCATCCAGATCAGAAAGGTGATTCGGTACTGATATTTTTTATGTAAACAAATTCAAAACGGAATATACTAACATATTTATAAGGGTGCATTACATAAACCTATTACCTACGAGGGCAGTCATATGGAGGTTCATATGTTTCATATGTTTCCCTAGGGAAAAATATCACTTTTGCATTGTGACGTCACGTAAAAAACAATGCTTTCTCGTCACGCTTAACCTATGACGACACAATCTATACGGGCCGGCGGCGACTAGTCCGCCTATGCTGAGAAGTAATTTATGAGTATTTTCTTTAATTTTGGGACTACGGTAATAAACAGGATATTATATTCGTGCCCATGAATAATATGTTTACGACAATCGTGCCTAAATATCAGTAGATTCCTCGCTCTCGCTCGGGAAATACATATACTAATATTTAGCCACTTGTGTCGTAAACATAGTATGTCATGGACACTCATATAATATCCTCTATGTAATGACTAGTCTATGTTGTCAATAATTTGCAATTATTCAAATAATAGAATCGGTTGAAAAATAACATTTTATATTCTTCGATCGAATGATTCAAAATGCAGGGGTTTGAATCACGTTATTGATATATTGAATATTAATAGAAAAAAATAATAAAACATTTTGAAAAGCATCCTAAACAGCTTTTTTGTAGTACTATTATTATTATTTTGTTTATTGTATAGGTACATGTACATTTAAGTTCAAGTTACATAGAATATGACATTTTACATAGAAACATTTACATATACATGTAGACCGAATTTGCATACATAAATAATCGTACTTAATATCAAGTTCTCAATTGCGGTAACAAAGGCATATACATAAGAAGCTGATTAGTAACTGAATAGTAAATGGCAGGTTGACCAGAATTTAATATATTTGGAGTAGTTGCAAGTCGAATGACAGTTGTATTTGTCAATGTTATATATTTTCTTCAGATCATTTTTATTTGTTAATATCATATGTTTTCCTTAGGTCATTCTGAATGTTTGTGAAGTTTGGTTTAAGACAGTTTTGTTTTATTTGAAAATAGTGTAATTCACAGTTATTATCATGTTGGTTTCTGTACTCGGGATATCCAAGACACATGTGTTTCCTCTTGATAACGTTATGTTCTATACATTCCTTAACTTTGTTCCATATATTTCTAACAATGGGACAATCGGAAAAAAGATGAGTTATGGTACCAAAAACTGCATTTATTTTCATCTTTTAATTTCATCTTTTGCAAAAGATCGTGTGTTGGCAGAATTTTAGAAGTACTAAATATAGAAACCATTTTGTTTTGGAATTTAGATTAGACATGAAGGGTATCTTTTCTTTATGATATTTCATTCACTTTCATTAATTGAACACTCAAGATCCAGTTCCCCGTATACAGTCATAGTGTTTTCTGTCTCTTGTAATATATCATAAAAGTTTCGACATCCTTGTCGGCTTTCTGTGCACAAGTGGAATATTCAGGTTGTTCGACACGAACTTTCTTCCTTGCAATTCAGGCTATACTCGATATACTTGGGTTTTTTATAATGATAGTTTTTTCTTAATAGAGGAAGGTCGTGAAGAACAGAGGTTGGTAAATACTTTTCTGTCATCTTCATGATTTTGTATCATTATGTATGATTTGCATATAATAACAACTTCTTATATTAATTATGTGAGGCTTTTTGAGATCATCTATTCTAATTCATAGTGCGACTCTCAAGTTAACCGTCTCTCGTTTTACATATAACCTAAAGGGAATAAAGTTCCGAGGTACCCCAGTGATTTATTTAGCAGACAAAGGTCACCGTCCTTAGAACTGTCAAGAGGTTAAGCACTAAGTGAAATCTAAAGAAAAGACGATTGGAAATATCCCGTGCACAAGCTATGAACTCGTATCAAATATTGACTACATTTTTTTCAAACTGAAAAACACCCTTTCACGTAATGTGTTCAACATCCAATATACATTAATAACGCAATACTTTGAGCAGATTTTATTCATGTCAGTTCAAAATGAGTACTTGCTACCCTTTCGGTACTCTAACTATCAATAGAAGGGTTATGTTTTAAAAAATGTCAAATCGTCATCAGAAGTTTATTCAATGTAGATATATGTATGACCATTGGCGGTTCTTGCCATGACAAGGACAGGTTTGACCCAGATCCATGGACAGAACTAGGCTTTGCATGGCAGCTGGTGTACTCCTACTGACCCAGTTCTTTGCAAAATCGAATAATTTTCATTCGCGATGTAAGGTATTGTTATGAATGTGCTTTGTTGTACGTACAATAACCAATGAATTTGATCAACTTATCCTAATACTGGCAAAAGTTCTAGTCATATGACTACATTTAAACGTATTCAGTGCTACATTATATGAAAGGTAACTGTTACATATAAAACATAATATCAACCATACAATCCACCCAACAGCTAATCCTTTTAGTCGCCATCTCCCGTATCAGGTGATCCAAACATCTATAATGTAAGAATCAAATTACGAAATAAATTATATGTCTCTCTAATATATGAGTTTACGTTCATCCACCTTTTAGAACATATATAGAGATTATTACACGATGAAGTGTGTCATATGAATTTTTGCATTACCCGAGCGAGGGTTATACACAAATTTGCACGAATTTCGTATAAGTCATATGACACACTTCCGAGGGTAATAATTTCTTTATTACCGATTCTATTCTAATTTACCATCTTAGAAATATCAACCCTTACGACGGCCAGCTACAATGACGTCACGAACAATTGTGTTATGACGTCACAGGCGAAAAAATACGGGAACTCGTGCTACAACAAGTGTTGCTAGGCAAAAGTGACATATGCACTAGTGCTCATATTGAAAATATGTTACCACTTATGTTAAACCATATGGGTAATAAATGGGCATATAAAACTCTTAAACAACAATATAACAATGTTGGTCTAACATTGAAATTAATATCCAAATCGTCTTGAAACGAGGGCTGACATTTTATGCTGATGGAAGTTTACACGCCGAAAATATGGGGCATTGATGACTCACATTATACATTTCGAAATATGGTGCCATGTGGAGCATCAAATGTCCATTCTTAGTCATCTTCATAATACATGTTTCTTTGTAAACTTCACGTAGGTGCTTGAACCTGTCGTACTGTGATCGACATTAAGAAGGATCAGTCTAACGTTACCCTTTCCCCTTAAACACTGGAGATAATCCTTGACAAGCACAGAGGACCTTCGACAACAAACTCCTTCAAAATGAGCGGGGAACGGTACGGGTAGGTCTACCCTTGCCCCCCATTGTCATGTGACCTCCGCTTAGCATCAACAATAATGAAGAATGCTAAAGGTTGGAATATGTTAACTGTGTAATGTCAATGTTTTTAATCTGTGTATTTTGGACTTGATAATCTGAGTTTTAAACATTTGTCAGCAGTTTGTACTATTTAAGGTACATAATAGTGTATATCATATGACACCTCGCTTTTAAATGAAAGAGTCATTGGCCATTGAGCAAAAAATACGAAACACGTATTTAGTTCTTCTTTTTTAAAGTTGAATAAGGACAACCTCTTTATTCGTAGAACTCAAGGAATAAAGGATTTGTAATCGGTGAATAAGTGTCCTCACATGTTTAGTGTTGTAAAAGATTTTGACTTTTAAATATGAAAATGATAATGATACTCTGAGAACATAATAAGTCAGTATGAAAGTTTTGCTATTTGGTGAAACTTAGATTAAAAGAATATAACATGAGTCAGATCATAAACAGATAAACGACTACAGTTGCTTGGAATTGGCAACGTGGGCAATAACTTACGACGATCAAAGTTTAGAACTAATTATATTAGCCATATGTGATGTGTGATGACCACCAGCAGTCTGTGGACCAATAGATCAAAGTGAGACATCGCCAGTCTCTTGCTTATGCTCCACATTCATAAAGAGTTCTATCAATATATTTATGTGGAAACTCATTGCACAGGGATTTTTCTATAACACAAATATAATATATTCAAAAAATTATTATATCTATATGATAATTTAACATTGTGAGTTGTTGTTTTTATCAACACTTTTTATTATGAAGACTTTGTACTTGATTGAACTTTCACCTTAGATAGGTATATTACTGAGGTAAATATATTGCTTTCTTTAGAATTGGAAACTTCTCCAATAAAAGAGCTCATTTATTTAAACATTTTAAAAAGAATTCATGCATGAATAAGCGTATTGACAAATATAAACTGATGTATATCCGACTTGTTAAAGTTTGTTCTTGGCATACTGTGTCTATCTTATCACCGAAATGACCGATATTCTGATAGCCATTTAAGAAACTATTTTTTACTATTTTTACAAGACCTGAATCGTTCCTTTTCTAAAAACGAAATCTATTTTGCTAAATTCCTTTTTATCATTTGAATTGCAGGGTTTTCTTTCGTATTTGAAAGGATATAAGATGAACATATACAAACATTGATTATAATGCTAGATATCCAATCAACAAAATCATGCAATTTAATGTTATATATAATGTATAAAACCGTTCAACCTGGTTTCTTATTTGTACTTTTATATTTTTCATATTCATATTTCCAAATAATAAGGATAGACTGTCCAACATAAGTGTTGATATTGAATATGCCCCAAATAAATATGACCTAATTTCCGGATAATCGCCTTTTCGGGAAAGCAAACATGATATTCTTGGTCAGAGATTTAGCTTCATCATTTGACCTTCAGATACAATTATCAAGGTTGAAAGGAATAAACAATGATTTACCAAAACGTGCACTCAGTGACTCCGAATATCTATTCAAGATAATAATGATTGTTTATTCTAGTCGAAACCTTTTTGGTTAAATGCGCCGTCCGTTTACATAACATGGGTATTCAGTGTCAGGCAAAAGTTATGAAATGAACTTGTTTTAAAGACATACCGCTCATAAATGCTCAGTTGTAAGTAAAACAATGGAAAACAATTTATGAATTCATCTCTCATCTCCAAACCATGTCACCTATCTGTTATGGGAAAAAACTGTGTATCAAAATATGGTAAGATTTCACGGAAACCCCTCAAATTAAACTCGAAATGAATTAACCCCGTTCATATGATCGTATTCTCATTCTTAACAATTGTAGAGGTTGAGGAAACGATGATTTTATTATTCTGGTATTGTTATGATAGTTTGAAATCTCATCAATTCATCAAATTCGTTTCGGTATTTTGGATAAGCCAAGCTGCTCATGTGGAAATGGTTTTGAGAATTCTTATCATTTCTTATTTGATTGTAAGTTATATAATTTAGAAAGAACTGTCATGATGGTAAACTTACGCAGTGTTACCAATTTTAACATTACTTGCGAGTCGTGACTTACTTTTGCGTGGCAATGCTGATCTGAATATCCATATAAATCAGAATACATTCAAAATTGTTCAAACCTATCTAAATCAAACAAAATGGTTCCTTTAACTATTGTGTCACTTTTATATTTCTATCTGTTGTCTTCTGTCCATCTTGTTAAATGAATGTAAATAATATTTAATGTTCATATTAGGGAGAGGGTTTTCTAAATTGCATAACCCAATTTTCTGGTGAATAGAATAATTATGTTTAAAAAAGCATAATAGTTCAAGAGCCACGACCACGCTACAAATGATGTTGGTGAAACTTCCTTTGTGCTTATCAATTGATGTTGTGTTGAACTGACATTTGAGTATATGCTGCCTTATGTGTAATTTTCGAGTTGGTTTCAATATCAACATTTTTGACGTTATGGTATATTCAACTTATTCAGCATTCTATTTTTGATTTCAATGTATAGGAGGCGAAACTCCATGGTTGAAAGTGGTTTTGAAAGGTTTGTTATTATACCATTTTGGACATTTGTTATCTAGTAATTTACGCCGGGTTGGTTTCTTGGCAATTACTATGTATTATTTTGAATAAATAGAGTGTTTGGTTTTGAAAGCAAACCATATGATCATCCTTTTGTGTAGCAATACTAAAATAACATATTTGTTATAGTTTCTGATACTTTTGTTTTTCAAATTTATTGGTAAAGGTATATCAATATAAGTGAAATATTTGTTCTGTCACTGATAGATCATAAAGCAAGTTCAGGTTTCGTTTATGTGTCTCAAGATTCAAATAGGTATTTCTTTAGTTAACATTATGTCCCAGAAAAAAAAGTTCATACTAATTTGATATCTTATTTTTTTATATCAAGTGAATTAAAATGAAACCCTGAACAATAATAAATTTATAAAGCTGAAACATCTAGACTTGCCAACATTTTCTAGACTTAAGAAGGTTCCTTTGTGTTTGCATTAGGGTCTTGATAACAGATATAAACATAAACACAAAATTTTGAAATATAATGAAATTCCTCTTAACAGGTAATATCCACTGTAGATTTCAGTGCAATTGTAGATTAGTTCTGTATTCAGTAGTTTCAACACAGCTGTGAGATGACATATGTTTGATACTTTTATCAAAACAACGATGAGAGATTTCAGTCGTTTGTAAATTCTGTAACACAGCGGTTAATCTACAGTTACAGTAACTCGATATGTTTACATGTCTTGTGTTCATAACGCGATAGTCACATTATATTGTCACATTACCTCGGTCATGATGACAACATATGATACAGCCATATGATAAATGCATGACTCGTCAGGCCACCCGTTAGATGCAGCTGCTTTATTATCAGTAGCTGGTGATGACAGTCCCGTGAACATATGGTTATATGTAACTTGTGACACTGGTCGTTTATCACATTTAGATAAAAATAAGGTTTGTTTGTCTAAACAGCAGTTGTAAGGACTGTCAGATCTACGATTCAATGTGTGTATATATCGTATATTATACTTTTGGAATGTGGTTATAATGTTTCTGATTGTACATTTACTTATCGACTCATATGTTGTAATACGTGTGCCAGTTTTGGTTGGACATTTTACTGTACATCTTTGTTCCCAATTTGTACAAATCGATGAGGTTTATGCGTTACACAGAAATAAACTATTTATGTCTTTCTGTTATCCCTGTAGCTGTAGCCGTTGTAAGGACTGAAATAGTATATACGATGCAAATTGTCTCCGTCGTTGAACAGGTGAATTTTAATTGGCTGTTGTCTTGTGTATAGTCTATATTCTTCTTTGAGCATTCAAAGCTTTGAAGCAGTTGTAGGTATTGCAATTGGTCTACACCCGATGGAGATTGTCTATTGGACTGGAATAGGTAATGTCTCATGAACTGTCCAGATTCTATTGTTAGCATTTCAAGTACTTCCGTATAGGAAAGGATTTTTTCATATACGGTACAATAATGAATTTAATTGCAGATATTCCGTGTTACGATTTTGTCAATGTCCAAATCGTAAAATCGTAAAATCAATCAACTGTCAAAGAAGCATTAAAAGTAATGATAAAATGTAAAGGACGTTTTAGATGGAAAACTTATATATATTCAGAACAGTGTCATTCGGTAATGGTCTGTGTCGTTATTTGTAAACATATCTTGTAGATTTCTTTCTGGATTATTGACACTTCATAAATGATTATTAACTATAAGTTTTTCGTAGCTTTTAGAGACTATTGTGGAATTCGAAAGCTTTAAATGCAATATCAGTTTGCCCAATCCATTTCTCCAAACTCATGTGATTAAAAGGTATGGGGTTTTGTTTTTGGACGAGCGGCTGTTCTTATGTTTTGTCGATTTATCATCGGTTTCGGGAATTATTTCTCCTATTTCACGTGGTCTTGCGCAAAGGAATATTTATTATGGACACTTTGAAAAACTGAAATATCCGAACCGAAATGAAATATCCGAAGTGATAAACTTCATGTTGATATAGGGACATCGACCCATTGTCAAGTTGATACATAATTCATAAATAGTTGTTGAAAAATACTTAAACTAAGAAGTAACCGTGTTGTGTTTGGACATCAAAAGTAATCAACCATCAAAAGAAATCATCGAGTTGTAATGATTATAGTAAATTACTGTAGTTAGGACTAGTTAGTAAATTAAAGAAGACAGCCTACATGATATGACCAGGTCAAGGTTGTGGGTCCAATTACCTAGTTAACCGTCAACTAGTTCATATTCTCATTACAGCAAAACATCTACCTAATCCTAAATCAAGTTGTTTGATTTTCTATAAGAAATTGGACATTCCAGCTATACAGATGTGTATTTCCAAAGAAAGCAAATATTTTTTAAGTAAGATAAACTTCTTATCAGAAAAAAAATCTGATAAATACCAAGCTGTAAGGAAGATATTTTTTTATGGCCTTATACATTCTATATTGATCACTAAGAGACCATTTGCCAGAGGCTAACTTCTAAATCCTATTTTTTATGATACTACTTTGAATGCTTGTTAAGACTTATCCGCTTCTGGACATACATAACATGACAATGAATAGAAATAAGTTACTTTAATTTCATATCAGTTCTAGAATCAACAAATTCTGTGTACATGACATTTACACATCAATCATACTGAGCTCTTTTATTATTTACATACATTTTTCATAATGAACAAATATACATAATGGCAACCTGTAATAATACTTTGTCTACCTGTTCATATTGATGAGAACAAATGGCTAGATAAGAATGTACATCTCAAGTTTTGAGCCTCCCCCCTTCTCTTTCAACTTTGTCTGCTTAGCAAAACTGTGTAGCTATGATGACCTTCATAACAGGGGGTTCGGTATGACTTGTGGAATGGGGTGTGCCAAACTAACCCTTTATCCTTTGAATTCAAGGTCATATAACATTCCTAGTGACAAGCTCTTTAATTATACCTTGCTAGATAAATTGTTTGATTACTTTGTATTTACAATCCAAATTTCTTTTCAACGTGAGATACCCCTTTCCTGAGATAAATGGAAAATAATAATTAAAGTAAATTCTCTGACACAACCATTAATATTGGGACATCATGCCTTATGATTATTATGTCATTCTTAACTATTATGTCCTCATTCTATACACCTCTGAATATCATTCCTTAATATAATGACCTACTATCAATTGGTGTGTGATAGCACAGTGATTATTGAACAGTGATATCTTCAAAGAGGTAGAAATAAATCAGTATATTCTGTCCTAGACATCTTGTATAGACAACAGACTTAGTAAGAAGATGACATCACAATGGTCGCACATCAAGTCATTACTCACAATGGTATGATGTCAAAAACCTGATGTCAACACTTTGCCAGATGATACCAGAGTGCTCTGACAAAGATTCACTACATTGGAATTATTTCAGTTCTGAACAACTGATGGATTATTTTGTAGGAGGAAAATAAGCTCACTCACAATTTTCTATATTAAACATTCAACCATGTCAATGCTCTTTGATGAAAGTAGTATCTGTACTCTTGTGGATATATGTATCTAAAATAAGTAATTTGGATGATTTTTGTGATATCAAATAACACTTTGGTGAAATTTTAGCTTTTATAGATGAAACATGCTAACTAAAATAATCCAATTTATAGTTATATACATAACATAAGATTGCACAACAAGTGACACACCATCTCATTCATACAGAATATATTGATAATATTGCCATAATAAAGAAACAAAAACATTTGTACAGGAATGTTTAACTCATGCAAGAGGAATAAATTCATTGGTAGGTTAATTCCTTTGTATGTTAATTAATTGGTGGGTAGTTTTGTGAAGTAGACAATAATTACTCACATTCTTAAATGGTCATATTGAGGCCAGAGCTAGAGTGGATCTTTCGAATGACCACAACTTTTAATGTGTAACAATCACTGAGCTTGGAATTATTTGGTTTCCTTAAAACACAGGTATGCAAAATATTTTCCAAGGAAAAATCCATTGTCTTTTCCATTTGAATATACATAAATTGACAGTGACCAGGAACCTTGATTTTTAAATAATTACTATCTAATAAGATAATGAAATAATTATCATCCTATCATTTTTACTATTGACATCTTCTTACAGAAACTGTCATTAAGGAGCAAACTTTTTTAACATAGGTGAAGTTGAACCATATTTTTTCTAGCAGAAAACGTGACAAAAATAGATTCTCTAATAGTCATACAAAGAAATACATTTCTTTTAATATCATATACAGTGAGTAAAGTAAACCACATTGAAAACAGTCATCCACTAATATGTTTGGAATCCTACATATAAAAATCATCATTTTTCTCCAAACCCACTCTTACACAATACCTTTTGGCCACATTTTCTCTCCCCTTACAGGAAGAGTTTGGATGAAGCCCATGCTTAATAAGAAACTAATGGTTTTTAAATCCAAATATGTTTTAGAAAGCTAACATCCTGTGTCATATTCTTTATAATTTCAATTTAGGAAAACAATTTTCTTGTTATTTATTAGTATAACAATACACAGCGTTTGCATTAAAGATGACCTTTTATGACCTTGTCCTTTCTGCATGACTTCCATGCCAGGGGAAAAAATGGGAGGATGCACTTACATGAATTTTCATATCACAGAAACTTTATAACACAAAACACTCACACATGTAGCACTGGAAAGTGGCAAAACATAAATAAACAAATTCAATGGAATAAATGAATCAATACTGGAAATTTATAGCCTTATGCTTTTAAATCAATACCTACAGTGAGGATCTAAAAAAAATTCATTTCCTTTATGCCAAATTGTGTCTATATCACTTTAGTACCGTATATGACCGGGTATAAGCCGAGAATTTGACACCAGAAATTAGGGGGTCAGAGAGCAAAATAGAGCTGCGAAGAGGGGGGTCGGTCTATACATGAGATACTCGGTTTTGACTGGAATTTGGGGGGTTGAGAAAGGGGGTCGGTTTATATGCGGGGTCGGCTTATACCCGGTCATATACGGTACTTGCCTCCATTTGATATTGGTAATAAAATATTTAACCTACACAATGTGGTGAGCATAGACTATCTAGAATTAATAGATAGAACTATAATAATTCACTAACACGTAATATCACTTATGTTTCTTCTTGCTCAGAAAAAAAAAGGATTGTTAAGAATGAACACAAAATGACATTTTTGTTTCTTGAGTTCCATATTGTAAATTATCTGAATAATGAAATACTTGGGTCCATCAGACTGCATTGCATTCTTTCAATTGGAAGTGCTTATAAGACCTAGTGTATTCTCACTGATTGGTCTGCGGTGATAAATAGCTTAAATGCATTCACTCAAAATACAAAAACCACAATCCCTCTTTTCCATGACAGTTGAGCACTCATTCAGTTGGATTTCATTGTCTCCTGAAAATGAACAAGAAAACTGATGATTGCTTTTATACATAATTGTTTGTCTACTGTTTGTCAGCTATTTGGTAATAAAGGGAAGTAACTCATATCAGAGCTTCCTAGCCAAAATTTTCATCAAACAGTGAGTTTCTTTCTATATGAACATTTGATAATTGCTTACAGGCATCAGCATTTGTCAACTTATGTGAAGAAGCATGGAAGATAACCCATACCAATGGTTCATGATTTTGTAATCTTTATTCAACATACTCAGCTATTGTTGGTAGTATTTTTCAAATTTTGATGACAAGTAACGCATTTGTAGCAGGGGAGGTAAGTCATGCCAAAGACTACTATCAAACATATACCGGAAGGAAAAAACTTTCCATACAAATGCATTTAGTTTGATCTCCCCGTCTTCAATCTTCTTGTAAATGCAGTTATATCCCCTGTTCACTTGGCAACCAAACCCTGATTGTTACTGTTATGGAACTATTTATGGTTCCTATCAACCAGTAATATCAAATTCACTCAGCATTAAAAATATGAAGACCAATCATTTAATCACCATATCTTAATTTTAGAGGGAGAGAAACTGATTAAGGATTTCAAATTTTCAACACACATTGATTAAAAGATGGAATCATTATCAAACTGTTAAAGTCCTCAGAAAATGTCAAAGAATCTCAAAACAAATATCATCTCATAGTGACTCAAACTACCATAACACAGAAAAGCCTTTAAAATTCCTATCAAAAACAAATGAAGAATTCTAAGATTTGTGACCATGATGACAGAAATATTAACAACCTACCTTTTCCTCTTGAAGAGTAGGTTGATAAGGAAGTGAGCTATAAATGGCCACATAACGATGAATGCTGCACTCTTCACTGACAGGTCTGGAAACGGCCACCAACTCGGCTTCTGTCAAAATGGGCAGTTGATATCATTCAAGGAATGGTAGTGCTAAATTTCCCACCATACTACTTCAAATCAATATGTTGATCACTAGTTCAAACAAGTGTTTGATAGTGAAAGCACTATTTTCTAGCATTTGAAGTACATGTTTGATTTGTTAAAACGGCAAGTGGTTTTGTCATTGCATTGCAGATGTTAGATCAATAATGACAAATTTTGATGATCATGAAAGATTTTACTTACACGAACAGCCTGTCTTCGACGAACTTCCTCCTGAAATTGAAACATCAACAGTTAAATATTTGTCATTATAAATGTTAAATACTTACTTTAACCTTTTCACAATATATATTTTCAATTGATTAAATATTAGGGTAGAGCCCTCAATCTCTGAAATCTACAATCATCAAAAATAAAAGATACTTGTAAAGAATCCTCACTTCATAGGATAAAGATCTATATTTACTATTCATCAATTTTACCTTCAAACTGACATCAATTAGATATTAGATTATATTTACCTGAATTAAGAGAGCTCTTAGAGCTTCTAGTAACACCTGCTTCAACCTGTGTCTGTTCTCATGCAAACTGCGTGTGAGGTTTAGCTCAAACCTGAACAAAAGTATAAAACACTTTCAATAAACAACAAGCTCACCTCAGCCTTGTGCCTGGAGATGGTCTCGAGAGAGCTGAGTCTAGAGAGGACCCCGTTCATGTCCTGCTGGAGACGCACCATGGCCACCGCTATCTGCTCGTTGACATCCATCGCCCCCTGCTGGTCCTCGTCCCGTCTCCTACCTCCCCCGCCTCCAGACCCCGAGAACAGACCTCGTCTACTCCCACTGCCTGATCCAGAGCTTGGTCCTGGGGGGATAAAGAACATGGATCAGCTATCTCACATTCCTAAACTCATCTGTCCCTTTTGCCATCTAGTAATCCCTGTCCATACTCTTCTCAATATGCCCCCATCCCCTATACTTTAATGAACAGTTTTCTGTTTTCCTGCTCCATCTTTCAACCCTCTCATAACAGATAAACACTTCTCCATTCCCAACCTCTTCCTGTCACTCCTGTGATTCCCTCAACCATCTCTTCATCCTCTCATTACAGAGCAACAGACTCTCTATTGCCCACAACCAAACCATTCCCAACCCCTGAAGACCCAAGTCTCTCTGAGATGTAGAATTGTAACTCCTGTGTTTTCTCTTAATGTCCTCTCCTTACAAATCAACTCACCTCTACTCCCACCTTGGACTCCTCGGTCTCCTTGAGATGTAGACTGGTAACCCCCATGTTTGCCCTGCTCCATCTCCCCACCTCCTCTCATCTTCACAGTGTCCGTACTGGATTGATTCAAGTCTGAAGATACCACACTGTCTCCACTGAAGTCAGACCTACCACTCTGCTGGCTCACAGAGGAAATGTTCATAGAGTCTTGAGATGGGGCGTTCACAAACATACTCTCCGAGAGAGGTTTTGCTTGCCGATTGAAGGGATATGTTCCTGGCATTGACGCTACCTGTAGACCAACAGCATCTGGTTCTATTGGTGAGACGCGACCTGTGTGAACTTCGACCTCCGTGTGAATGATGTTGGTATCACTGAACCGCACATGGTTCCCTGCCTTGTTGAGGGGAGTAGAGGCACTAAGCCGTGAACCTAGGGTTGGAATGTTCACCTGTTGAGTGAAAAAAGGATCAGGTCACTTATTACAATAAAAATAGAGCCATGGGCTCTGTAGCTCATCAGACTTTTGATGGAAAAAGGTTTTGACCCCTGTGACCCCAATTGGGGTCAAGGGGTAACCAAACCTAAAATTTAGAATCCTCATTGGCCAAGGAGTCTACATACAACTTTTTAGCTCTCTCGACCTTTTGGATCTGGAGAAGAAAATGAAAATAGTTTTTTAAGGTTTTGACCCCTGTGACCCCAATTGGGGTCATGAGGTCATGAAATCTACAATTTAGAATCGCAGGTGGCCAAGGAGTCTACACACAACTTTTTAGCTCTCTAGACCTTTTGGAACTGGAGAAAAAGATGAAAATAGGATTTTAAGGTTTTGACCCCTGTGACCCCAATTGGGGTCATGAAATCTACAATTTAGAATCCTCATTGGCCAAGGAGTCTACACACAACTTTTCAGCTCTCTAGACCTTTTGGAACTGGAGAAAAAGATGAAAATAGGTTTTTAAGGTTTTTACCCCTGTGACCCCAATTGGGGTCAAGGGGTAACCAAACCTAAAATTTAGAATCCTCATTGGCCAAGGAGTCTACATACAACTTTTTAGCTCTCTCGACCTTTTGGATCTGGAGAAGAAAATGAAAATAGTTTTTTAAGGTTTTGACCCCTGTGACCCCAATTGGGGTCATGAGGTCATGAAATCTACAATTTAGAATCGCAGGTGGCCAAGGAGTCTACACACAACTTTTTAGCTCTCTAGACCTTTTGGAACTGGAGAAAAAGATGAAAATAGGATTTTAAGGTTTTGACCCCTGTGACCCCAATTGGGGTCATGAAATCTACAATTTAGAATCCTCATTGGCCAAGGAGTCTACACACAACTTTTCAGCTCTCTAGACCTTTTGGAACTGGAGAAAAAGATGAAAATAGGTTTTTAAGGTTTTTACCCCTGTGACCCCATTTGGGGTCATGAGGTCATGAAATCTACAATTTAGAATCCCCATTGGCCAAGAAGTCTACACACAAATTTTTTGCTCTCTAGACCTTTTGGAACTGGAGAAGAAGATGAAAATAGGTTTTTAAGGTTTTGACCACTGTGACCCCAATTGGGGTCATGAGGTCATGAAATCTACAATTTAGAAACCTCATTGACCAAGGAGTCTACACATAAGTTTTTAGCTCTCTAGACCTTTTGGAACTGGAGAAGAAGATGAAAATAGGTTTTTAAGGTTTTGACCCCTGTGACCCCAATTGGGGTCATTGGTCATGAGGTCATGAAATCTACAATTAAGAATCCTCATTGGCCAAGGAGTCTACACACAACTTTTCAGCTCTCTAGACCTTTTGGAACTGGAGAAAAAGATGAAAATAGGTTTTTAAGGTTTTTACCCCTGTGACCCCATTTGGGGTCATGAGGTCATGAAATCTACAATTTAGAATCCCCATTGGCCAAGGAGTCTACACACAAATTTTTTGCTCTCTAGACCTTTTGGAACTGGAGAAGAAGATGAAAATAGGTTTTTAAGGTTTTGACCACTGTGACCCCAATTGGGGTCATGAGGTCATGAAATCTACAATTTAGAAACCTCATTGACCAAGGAGTCTCCACATCAAATTTTAGCTCTCTAGACCTTTTGGAACTGGAGAAGAAGATGAAAATAGGTTTTTAAGGTTTTGACCCCTGTGACCCCAATTGGGGTCATGAGGTCATGAAATCTACAATTTAGAATCCCCATTGGCCAAGGAGTCTCCACATCAAATTTGAGCTCTCTAGAGTCATTGGTTCCGGAGAAGAAGTCGAAAATGTGAAAAGTTTACGGATGGACGGACGGACGGACGGATGGACGGACGGACGGACGGACGCCATGCCATGCCATAAGCCCATCGGGTCTTTCAGACCTGATGAGCTAAAAAAGAGCAAACAATTCAATCTATAAATACAGTACAAAAGCAACAACAAAAATAATAAAATTTAGCATTTTGAGCCAATAGTAAATATAAAAGATTGGTATCTGATCAACATCACTGAATTCACAGAGAAGAATTTTTTAACCTAATGGAAAAATTCTCTTGTATATGACCCAAGTGATCAGGTCATAGCAGTAAAAGCTAAATGCAATACAACAAGGAGTTTTATCAACCTACTGGTTCGTCTGATGTATCACAAAATTCTTCACTGTCGCTCTCAGTCTCGCTGCTCACGTGATTGGTTGGTAGATTTGTCTCTCCCTTCCCATTGGTCAGCACCTCCTTCTCCTCCTCCTTACCTTCCTTATCCAGGTTTTTGTTATGATCGAGAGTCTTGACAGTTATTGTCATCGTTTCGGCTGTGTCTCCGTTCCCCATTTCTCTCTGTGACATCACTTCCTGTACCATCAGCGAGTGGTTCAACTCTGACCCACCTAGAGCATGGGAATATCCACATGAGAAGAATAATAGTAGATAATTGTTTCATGGACTATTCATCCTAAAGAGTTGACCATGGGATAATATTTTACCCAATTATTGGTTGTCTTTGTATCAAAGGTTGTTTTCAGCATATTCGCTATGCTTTGGCACTCATTATTTCAATAGATAAAAAAGCAAAAAAATAGATAAATAACACCCTACTATGTCTTCTTGACATCAGACTATGTTATGGGTAAATGAGAAACAATGACAAAAACAAAACAAGATGTGTTTGTGAAACACGAATGCCCCCGGATGCATATGTCAAGTATCAAAGACCTAGCTCCGACCAATCAAAAGTTACGACCAAGGTTAAAGTTTTTGTGGACAAACGGACAGACGGACAGACAGACGGACAGGTGAAAAACAATATACCCCCGGAATCTCCGATTCGGGGGCATAAAAATTATATTTGAAATATCATTGCTAAATTTCAATCTTATTGTGATACATCACTCAATTCACTCACCACTGACATCGCCATTAGGCTGGGAGTCGGGTATTGCTAAGTCCTTCTTTGGACTGTTGTTCATCATGTCTCCAAAGGGCATCTTGTCCTCAACCAACTCATAAAAGTTTCCCAGGGTGCCCATGAAATCTGCCACATTCTGGGTCTGCGGCATGGTCTCAATAATCTGCAACCAGGGAGGACATTATCTTAGAGGGGTGTACTATAACTTGTTCAAGACATGAATTCTCACAAATGTGTAATCCAGATCATAAAGGATTTTAGTTATTGAAAAAAGGCTGCTTTAAATCAGGAACTTTCAGGTATTGTTATTATTGGTTATGCTTACAAATAGTCAATTACTTTTTGTATAGACGACAGTTATGGAAGATTTTTACACCGATAATTCCTTACAGAAGGAATATTTCCCATTCTTCTTGTATGAAGGCATTTTGGTAATTACATGTTTTTCTTATGTTTGTAAGATAATATGGATGATGCAACATCAAGCCTGAAATGTCACACTTTCTGTCAGTATGTCATCAACGGAATGGTATTTTATTCTTTAACTTCTTTAACACTTTAAGAATTAACACTGCAAAAAAAACCTTTTGAGTCTTGACATACTGGTGAAATCTACTTTCAGCTTTTTTCAAATCTGCTTTTTAATTACATGTCAAAACCAACCATCTTGAGTTCATCCACATATTTCAACATGGCGTCCTCTGCTGGCATCTCCCCAAGTTTGGTCCACGCCTCCCTGTTGACAGTAACAGTCATGTTCATTTAAGCATTCAATAAATCAGTTTTCTAATATACCATTCAGAACATTCTGTTTCTACACTAAATGTAATATTTCAACTTCAAACATTTTCTTTTTTGGAATACAATATCAAAAGGGGAAATTAGGAATGGTTAATAGGAAAAGAAAAAGCAGCAATCACATTGTAAAAGTGGAAAGTAAACAGAAAATGTGAAATCCTAATCATTTATTTTAAATAGAAACTCATTGGAGGTCAGTATCGTGACATCAACAGAGTTTCAATGCATAATTGAATTGAATCATTGCCATGACGGATGTTTGTATTCTGAATAACATAATGATTGTAACATGTGGAACAAGAATTTGATTGTGACATCTGTTTCGTAATGATTATTGCCATCTCATTTCGATTAAATGACAGCAGAAAAATTCAATTTACCAGTTTAATTGTCATTACAGGTGCCCATGTGAAAAGTGTGATAGCTCTTATTTTTATGATAAACAAATTGTTCAATTTTACCATGATATATAGAAATGCTATACAGAAAATATTATACTGTTTAACAGTGTTAGCTTCCTGAAGTCACATCTATAATGCCAGCAAAATTTTATCTCAAAGTTCAATCTTACCATTTTGCTTTCTTAACAATATCCCAAAAGCCTGGTTTTGCGTCCTTACATGGTCCCTCTGTTGCTTGTTTATAGAATCCATAGAACTTGAGCATCATCTCATTGGAAGGTTGGAATGAGCCTGAATAAAATTGTTAAACATTTATAGGTTGCTAAACAATATGTGGCTAGAAATTAAAGTAACAATGTCTTGTACTTTCTGGGTTGAGTTCTATGTTGGATTCGAAATGGCATCATCTTCATGTGATAATTGATATATGTAAGACTACAGATCTATACTAACTTCAACCATTTTTAACACTGCTTTACTTGAAGGGTAAAATGCATGTTATGTGTAAAGAATGCATTATGTCTGTTTCCTTTTGAACCCTGGGATTCATGTAAGACCGTTTTCTTTAGCCCTTTAACACTTTTAGCCCTATCAAAGATATTTTAGGGTAACCGTAATTTCTCTATTAATTCGACCCTAAAATTTTCAAAAGATCTTCAGAAAATGTCTACGGTTGAACTAATTTCACTTTTGGTGGCTCATTTGGTACTATGGTTGAAATATTAGATAGATTTCAGGAAGTTATAAATATCATATATGATTAATACATAGTTTCCATAGATGACCACATTAAATTGCCATAGTTATCATAATGAATATACCATTAATTGATTACTGCAGCAGAGAAAATTACACATTGCAATTATTAATTTTATTTTTTGCAAATTAAACCATTATTTTCAGCAGTGGTTGAATCACAGGAACATAAACTTTTTGCAGTTGGTTGAATTTTTAGATGTGATTTGAATTTGTGACATCAGAATAATAGTATATGGTCGAATTATTGGAGATGTCGAATTAATAGAGAATTTACGGTAGTTAGTCTAAAGCAAAGTTAGTCTAACAAAGGAATGGTTAAATCACCAACACCCAGTAAAGTGCAGTACCCCTATCAACCCTAAACAGCTTCTGCTTTCAGTGCAAGAAATGAAGGCTAGTATTTTGGTTTAAGGCTATAAAACACATAATAAAGCTATCAAATGACGGACGTCACGTTGCTAGCTTCTATTTCCTTATCTTAATGGAATTTTCATGGTGGAAATAGAGTTGGAGTACTTTTCCTGAAAAAAACATAACATTAGGTGTCAGTCAAATGGAGCTTGAAAAGAGGGGGGTGGGGAATAGAGCAGGGCTAAATCTTGTCATTGATGCCATATGGAGCTATTGTTCTCAGCTCAAAGATCCAGCGTAATTCTGCCGATCTACGTTTAATAGTGCTATGTTTTGAGTCAGGATTGGAGTGAAGCTGATATATGATTTTGTAACAGAGATCCCGTGTGGAATGTCCCTCGCCATTGAAGTGTAAAGCTACTGGTTAGTCAAATGGAGTTAAATATCTTTCTTCTTTTCATATTTCAGCTAAGTTCCTGGAGTTGTTTTGGGTCATAAAAGCCACTCTTTATCACTACTGAGATTTGAATGAGAAGCATCTACATTTGTAGGAAAATTTTAATTTCAAACCAAAACACATTGAATAGTGATTATAGGAATTTTAATGTCAGGATTGTGATCGGAATTCAGGCAATGATGCGTAACAATCAGGTAAACATAATTTTCCAATTTTATCTAATGCAGTTAGAATGATAGTTTGGAGGTCATAATATTTGATATGCGAGTATTCATATGAATTGGAGATGTTAAATTGGCTTCAACAAATGTTTTTGACTGTTACAAGACTGTTTATTGAAAACAAGAATTTATCATATAATTAACATTTGGGGGTGATAATGTGAGATGTTTTGAATTCAAATAATTAATTATGCCCTCAACATTTGTTTCAAAGTAAAATATATGCGTATAATAGTGTATAAATCACAGTGTGGCTCTTAAATTGACTAATGTTTCCAAAGAGGGTTTACAGAATTCAAAATACTAGCAATGCAGGGTATCACATATGCAATTAATTTATACCCCTGTTCAGCAACTGTTACGACAATATATACTAATATAGGTCAAGTAACGAAATTTAAACAGAAATCTCAGGGTCTAGGTTTGATCTTTTAAAACCCCAGCACCTATATGCAGCTTTTAATGCTTTATCGTCCAGCGAAATCCAGTTATAATCAGTTAACATTTTCCAAAAATACAACATAAAAGATAAGCCTTTATCTATCTCTAGCATTTCAAATGATAAAGTTTAACTTTATCGTTTGAAATGCTAGAGATAGAATCGAATAGTTTTAAAACTTAAAGACGTAGATATTTCATTCAAATATTTATGACAATTGGTCAGATATGTTGGTATCACTAGTGTCACTGTTATCTAGTAATGTTATCAGGAAAGGGTCATGATCTTTGTAGTGTTATCATATCGCATCATTCATCAGACAATCCGATGCAGTTTTAAACAAAGGTCTGATATTTAACAAAAACATATTATGCAAAATCTCTACATCTATAATGCCGTGTTATGCACAAAATGTTTCCCACACACTAGATCTCACCATTCTTAGGCAAAGAACGAATAACGTTGACAGCGGCGTCAAACTTGGCCTTTGGAGTTGCAGCCATGTTTACCTGAATTGTCACGTGACAATCAACTTCCGTTGTTGATAAATCAGAGTACCCTCCCCTTAGTCGAGATCCAAAGAAGCGCTAATAAAATTTAGCTGCACATCTCTGACTATCACGAAATACTTGAAAAAATCAAAGAAGATCTGATTTAAATTCGTTCGCCTCGGGCCAACACAGCATACCTCGTTTTAACTGGACCAATATGGAAAAGCTTGCTTGATTTTATCATATTGTTTACATGAAAGTCTAAATCACATCCAATGCACCTCTATTCCAATACCTTCATAGAATAACATTTGGTAACTGAAAAATTATTTCATAAAATGAATATTTTAATCATAATAATGAAGGAGCCTCATACAAATAGTTATTACAGCAACCGTAGTTCATTTAGATCTAGACTTGCTTTTCTACGGTTATGGTAAATTACAGTCTGGATGTTAAGCTGTGCACGCTTTTTACAGTAGGCTACATTCATAGATAGATAATTTTTCACTTTAACGGTGTATATGTTTTTATGAAAATCATTGCTAGATAAACGTACAATGCATGTTCTATATTTAAATGCCTTATTGTTTATGGGTACTTGTTACCAACGGCAATAGTGTTGTTGTATCTGAGTTATTGAAGTAGTATGGTTTGCAATTTAACTTCTTTTAGCCTATCACAATCATGAGGAAATTGCATTCATATCACACTCTCCGCATATTCTGTTTTCTTATCGCAACAAACAATTTTAAAGATTACCAATAAAAATGATAGATTAACAGATTTTATTATATTAAATCATATATGCATACAGTTTCAAAATAAAATTGTCGATCTAAATTTAAAATTGATTGAACAAAAATAGAGCAGTTTTGGGTGACATACATATTTCTGATTTTCAGTTGCTTGGATATTTAGACATGGGTTGTACCCTTGATTGCAGTACATATAAATTCGATCATTCCTTATATGAGTACAATGTTACCGTTAAAGATCGAACATTGTACATAATACGACATAATGCTATTGAGAAGCTTTCTAATGTCAGTCATTCGATTTCTTTCACGATTTTATCATGCAGATTCCATATATCACAATATTTATTAGATCATCTGAAATGAAGCTGGAATGAATATTCTACATTCCATGGTACACTGGCATAGACGTTGTAAAACTTGAGTATTTTCTTGAAGTGTAGTTAAGGGTTAGATATTGACAGAATGAAGAATCTTAATCCCATTGTAAATAAGCAACCAGACACCAATACAGATTACCTTGTTTTATTTCATTATTATTATGAAAATATTGTCAGACTGCACAAGTTTATTTACCTATATTGCACTGTACAAATTAATCATTATTGTACAAACTGTATCAATTACTAGTATTGAATAATTATTACTTTTTATAACATAATTATATACTGCTAAAAAAAGAAACGCAAAGCCAATGTTTTTCAATGTAACATTTGTTAAATGAATCAGACGCTTACATTTAAGCAGTATGTCTGTGATTAACATTTCCTTCAACCATTTCCGAGCTTGAAACATTTGTTATTGAAAATGTGTTTCAAGGATTTAATAAAATCTGCATTTTCAATTAAGTCAATAAAGCACGAAAGTGAGAAGATGAATGCGTTTTCTGTTGAAATTAAAAGTCTTTTTGTTAATTTCGAAGTAAAGTCATGGCTCCAAGAACTGAAGTTCATAACAACAGTGTCATGGACCAGTTCGAGAGCTTTAAGTACATCTAAGGATTGCAACAATATCCAAAGTGTTTCTGGGTACATTAAAGGGGCAGTAGCACGTTTTAAGGGGGAATATAAGGTGATGTCAGGAAAATTAAAATAAATGGTTCCAAATGAAAGACAATGTATTTAAACTGAATGGAACAGTAATAATTCAAATATATAACATACGGTTCAGCCATGCGATTCCTTTTTCATTCAAAAATGAATAAAAGGTGTTCACACAAAAATGGCCGCCAATGGATTTTTTGTGAATCCTCATACTTTGTCCTCTGACTATGGGTGATTGGCTTGTGTAATGTGTTTGTTGACACTGTCAATATAATACATTAGGCATTTACTTTCAATTATAAGTGCAATTTTTAAAATATAAAATTATAAAAAAACGTGCTTCTGCCCCTTTAAGAAAGTGTTGGCATTAGTTCCAGCAGGATTGAATAACTCTTGGTTGTCCTTGGTAATGACGACTTTGGATGGCCACGCCTATCTGAGATTCGACTTTCTATTTTGGTTATTTATGTAACATGCTAGGGAGGTTTTGGGACAATTATAAGAACATTTAAAGACATTTTAACAGGACTTTTGTCCATTCTATGGGACGCGAATGTCAAGGTAAAATGACCATATTTGAGGTCGTTCAAGATATTGACTGCTAAGTCACCTTGACTTTAACACGTCCTTTACTCTGACTCTCTACTTTCACTTGATAATAAATATTCAAAAATGCTTCCAAAACTCTGGTCACCATCCCTAATACTAATGGTTGAATCTTATTTCAGCTATGCGTTTCTTTGTTTCAGTAGTATATTAGTAATCAATTTTATATATAAAGGAGAAGGCCGCGATCTTTTTTTGTTAATAATATATGCTTAAACCAGTGAATATCATTTGTTCATGTGTTACATATTTACTAAGGTCATTCATTAATGAAAACAAGATACTCCCTTATTGACTAATAATCGGTTCAGACAGTTCAGGATTGTTTTCTGACACGTACTTTCATACGTTGATAATCCTTTTTAATTTTTTCTAATATACAATTCTTCTGTACATCTAATTTCCTAAATATAATTCCTTGTACAGAGTCTTCTAATAAAACAAAGATTACAAATAATGACGAAGACTTCCCTATTAACTAGGACATCTTTCTAACAAGAAATAGAAATATCACCTGTTGTGTTATTTTCTCAGAAGCCCACTTTTCGTAGATTATATGTATGAAGGATAAGTTGACGATTTATCCTTATTTCAACATCCTCAGTGATGTGGAGAGGATCTGAGCATCAACCCCTGGGTAACCGAGGTTGAGTTTTCAAAAATATTGTAATTTTCCTTACGCCTTACTCTATTGTAACTTAAGTCTTGAGTGTAAACCACGATTCTTCTTCTTCTTCTTCTTATTATTCTTCTCCTCCTCCTCCTTCTTCTTCTTCTTGATATTATAATCATGTAAAAAGCATACTCACGTCCATATTTTTAGCAACTCTTCAAACAAACCTTAAACATGCTTGTTGTGAAGAAGACATAGTGATTTGTATGCTATGGTAGGGTAAGTAACGGATATTGTTACAAAAGTACAGTAATTTGAATGCATAACTTAACTCTTTCGGTGTTATTGCTATTTTGAGCTAACATTTTAACGACGGTGTAACAATCGATGCGCTTATGGATTATGAAAAATTAATTCATTTACTTATTTCAATGAAGCGGCTGTAAAATATCCTTTATACATCTATGAATTACATAAAATACAAACCCCATCAGCAAGGCATACATTCTGTGTTACAACTGGCTTAGCTCATTTTTTGTCGTTCATTTAGTTAAGTTGATTTTTATTCAGCAAAATAATGATCGGTAGTTAAAAACAGAAGGAAGAAAACGTTAAAATTATTTCAAAGTGTTCTATTTAGGTAAAGGATGTTATTTTCTATGTTTTTAAATCACCTCTGTTCACCTTTTTCAACTGTTTGGCATTTCAATAATAATTGTATGATAAATAACATTAATTTTGATTATTTTTTTTGGATGACGAGGTTAAATGATAGAATTCTTTCTTGCCATTTATTGTGTTTTTGTGCATTTTCTTTCATTTTCACTGAGGATTCCTTCATGTTTTTGCAAAATAATCTCTAGAGCATTTGTATGTTTGGATTAATTATATTCTATATTGTGGATGAATTCAATATGTATTGTAACGTTACGATTTACAAGCCCTGGACTCTGTTGTTTTGAAATTCTTAATGTGTGTAGTTTCTTGAATTTAGAAATCTGAGATTACAAACGTTTGGTTTAAGTCTACAAGTTCATTGCATTGCAAGTTAGATGCCAAGAGTGGCATTTATACGAAGGGCCAAATTCAATGACAACTTGGTTTTAGCTGCATTCCTGGTAAACCTGGTGCTCTGAGATGAAGATTTTCTTGTTCTATGCAAAAACGTTGATTAGTACTGATATAAACTGAATAACGAAATCAAAATCGCAACTGAGTAAATGGCAAAATAATGCTGCCAGAGAAAAAATATTTTGAATTTTTGTGCTAGCACATGTGTTGTAAAGAAATACCCAAAATCTCATACATCATGTGAACATAATACTTTGTATGTTATCAATATTCAAATAAACTATTTGGAGAGGATGCTTTGCATTTAAGTTACCATTAGATATAGAAATTAAATTTTGGTGCTGTAGAACGCCACAAAAGAAGTCAAAAAGCTTTTTTTTATTAAGTCTTCTATCTCGTCTAAATGAAGAAATTCCAAAACGACAATTGTTTTAAAGACACGTATTTTAGGGACATCTTTGACATCACGAACTAGATTTTAAATTTTGATTTCATAAATCTACTGTTTGCCTCAACTCATAAGGTGAACAAACTTTCTGGATGTAGTGTAATGTTCGAATAAAAATATAAATTGTTGTGATGATTAGTAACGTTTGAGTAGCATATTTAAAACACCTGTCTGTACGGACTGTCAAAGTTCACGTCTACATCGCCACACTGATTCCACAGTGAGTTGATAATAACACAATGTTGATAAATATTTCATAAATGTTGATAATATTTAGACACAGTAGAAATGTTGTTCAAAGCATTTATCAGATCAGTAATAAAAATCCACCAATTGTTTATTGTTATATTGATACACTTATTTTGTCTATTATGCAACACGTCTCTTCAGATTCATTTCGAAATACGTGCCTTTAGTTTATTCATATGCTAGTCTATCTTAGTACCAATGTCAAATGATTTGCTATTAGTTTAGACGTGAATTTATTAACTTTAACTGAACTGACAAATATCTACGCGTGACCATAATGAAACCCATTTTAGGTTTATCCGGTATGTCATGATAAATAGAATTTTGTCAGGAGGAAATAGACTGAAAGGGTCAAATTCAAAGGGCCTTAATTTCTGAGAATACATCCTCAGAAAAAACACAGTAGATGCAGTTACATTGACTTAATGCAAAGAAACACAAGTGAATTGTATTAAAAGCTGTTGATCACTTATTTAGAATTTTGAAGAGTATAATATAGGTCTCCAACTTCCACAAAGTTTTTATAAACTTTTTAAAAATATATTAAGAAATAATTTTAGACCATAACAGTAAATCCGTAAAACATCGATTGGAAAATGTTCAGCTATTTGCTTTGAATTTATAATGCTGGGTTTATTTGAAATTGCGAGATGAGAAACCATGTTCACCACTCTATTGGTTTATTATCAAGTATCTAAACTTTTCGGTAAAAGGAAAGACTCTTCATAAGGAAACGAAAGAGCTAAAAGTTTGAAATAAAATGTGTCTTGTATATCAACCAATGGGGTGATGTTTGACTCAGACCTGCAGTTTTGGAAAGACTACGGGTTGTTCAATCAGTGACAAGTCATGCTACCATAGCAATCGTTTTAAAGCTGGAAGAGACATGTTATTTTTGGTGTAAACGAAATCAGCATGTAAGCTCTTCTTTATCAAGTTTTCAGATATAAATCAACAAATTGTTGCTTCCAGTAAACTGTTTCAACTTGTTTATAATCAAGTTTTAATCATGTACTAATGACAATATATGCATAAACATTAATTTCGTTTCTATACATATTAAATACCCCGATAGGACTGTCCCTTTAGATATTTATGGTTTTTGCTTCCATTGAACATTTTTAATCGAAGTTTAAAGGCCAGTATATGACTATGAGAAATCGAATATATCTGATTTCCCTTATTTCTTCCTTTGGGGATATTAGTCTTGGTGCAGAACAAAAACTATTGTTTTTGATGTTTTGGGCTTGTCCGTTATCTTCTGCATGTATTATGAAAACAGAATAGCAATAGAACTTTAGGAATTACCGTGATTCTTTTAAAGTTGGAAGCCATAGACAGTCTTGCCAATTGTCTTCCTTTTGATTACTTGTAGGTGCCATTTTCATAGTATATATAAGCAAGGTAACTTTTGTGCATTTTTTCATAATGCGAGTTAAAACACAATTTGAGGTGGTCATAATGTAGTGTTTACTTTCCATTTCCAAATGATATACTTTTTGGGATTTCATTTGAAAAACTAACAACAGATTTTGCCGATGAGTTTCTGAAGTACCTCCTGAGAACTCCTGAGAACCTTTTATTCATTTCATGGTTGCAGAAAACAACTTAAACTACCCTGCTAGTAAACCTAGACTCCCCTCTTTATAAATACTCAAATGTAGTGACACGGAGAGTAAAAAAAGTACATGACAATCTTTGTTTTACATAATTTCGTTCTTACATCATATGACATAACATAATCTTTGCTGGCCTTTCTCATATCTAAAATAAAACAGTTGATACTTATTTTTATTAAAATTAAAAACATTTCAAGGTAACGGATCAATTATTGTTATGCACATCATTCAAAATTTTCTATTCAGACAAGAAATTGAGAGGCAATTTATATTCATTATTGAGATACAAAAAATAACATCAATATCAAATCAATAGCGCATTTCTTGAAAAAGAGACCATTATCGTTATCCTTTATAACTTTTCTCAAACATGGAAATAATATATTCTTCTAAGTGTATTTGATGCTTTATCAAAAATTAATATTGCCATCATAGGAAATAATTTTTTTTATAAAACTAACACTCTACTTACGTTATTAGTATAGGCAAAATTTATACCATAACCTGTTTGTTGTTTAAACAATATTTTCCATGTATCCTTTTACGTGTTTGTATTTGTATTGACAATTTTGCCCTATGTTGTTATATGCATAGTGTTGTCACTGTTGTCAAACCGAATGTATGTAAAACATGAAATCGATATAAATAAACAAATTAAAAATAAAAATATTTCATGAAAATAAATTCAAAATGACAGTAGTACGAACATTCATGGACGAACTTAACACAACTACATCAACTAAGCGTTTAGCCCTCATCTAATCATCGCTCACATTGTTTATATCATTTCCATCACCATACCTGCTGACAGGTACATCGCACCTGTCAAACAAAGGTAATGTAGGTGTGTTACCTGAGTGTGTATATAAACATGTCAATAACACCGTAACACCTCATGACTTCTGGCCACTGCTCGTACCTGCTGAATTTACCTGACCTCGTAATATAAACTATGAAACTATATTAGCTAGTCTCTTACATACGCATTTTAACGCAATTTTTAACATATCAAAAGTATATCTTTATGTGAATTAATTGTTGTATAACATTATCTTTTATGATTTTATATATACATATTACATATATGCATGTTAAGTTCAAAAATGATAATAACCCTTAAAGGGGCAGTAGCACGTTTTTTGATAATTTTATATTTTAAATTTCTCACTGATAATTGTAAGTGAATGCTAAATGTATTATTTTGACAGTGTCAAAAATCTCATTACACAAGCCAATCGTCCATTGTCAGAGGACAAAGAATGAAGATTCACATAAAATCCATTGGCGGCCATATTTTTGTGAACACCTTTAATTCATTTTTGTAAGAAAAAGGAATCGCATGGCTAAACTTAACGCCATATACTGGAATTATTACTGCTCCATTTAGTTTAAATACATTGTCTTTCAATTGAAACCATTAATTTCCATTTTCCTTCCATCAACCTATATTCCCCCTAAAAACGTGCTACTGCCCCTTTAAAGGGGCAGTAGCACGTTTTTTGACAATTTTTTATTTTAATTTTTTCACTAATAATTGTAAGTTAATGCTCAATGTAAAACTTTGATAATGTCAAAAATCTCATTACACAAACCAATCATCCATAGTCAGAGAACAAATTATAAAGATTCACTTAAAATCCATTGGCAGCCATTTTTGTGTGAACACCTTTAATTCATTTTTTGTAAGAAAGATAAACTCATGGCTTAACTTTACATTATATATTTGCTTTATTACTGCTTCATTTAGTTTTAATACATTGTCTTTCAATTGGACCATTTGTTTTCATTTTCGTGACATCACCTTATATTTCCCGTAAAAACGTGCTACTGCCCCTTTAAAGAGTATCTCACCCCATAGCAATACTTTTCAATCCATTTATGATGTATTTTTGTGAGGTGAGACTGAAATAAAACATCTGTCCTTCTTCCTGTCTGTACTGTTAGACGTATATGCATCATTTAGGTCTGTTAGCCTGACCCTTAATACATAGATAAAAGCAAATCTAAAATACGAGTTGCGAGCATTATTTAGTTAAATGGAGAAATCTCAGTCACCTTTTCTTTTTGTCATGTCAAAGTAATTTACCTTTTTGTAAGGCTAGTGCCATTTGTCCACCTAAAACATTAGGAAATATTGTGTTCATATTTTTTATCAAAATCACCGTTTTCTATATTAACATTATTTATTTACCCATTATTTGAGTACTTTTCACTACAAGATTTACCAATAATGAAATAATGACATAGCAGAATAGCTGAATTATCATTTGCCACGTCATCTGTTTGTGTATTTTCACTTCGCAGAGATAGGACTATGCAAACTACGTTGTTATAAATGCACAGGTCATGTTGTTCAGTAGCTTTCTTCGTATTCGTATTTCACCAAGTGAATATATAGTTTTTCACCAATTTAAGCCACGTAGTTGAAATACAAATTACAGTCATGTTTACCCTATGTACGGAAGACTATATTCCTGAACATATTTTTAGAATTCTATTTCTATTTCATTTAAAGTGTATTATTAAATAGTTCATTCTTTGCCATCGAGAACTTTAAATACTCAATCTTTTTTGGAAATGGTTGATCATTTGCTAAACATATTTGTGATACATTTCTGTCCTACTCGCACCTATCAAATTATATCAAATGTAATTATTTACTAAAATTATATTGCTGTATTTACAACCTCCTATATATAGTTACACGAACCATTAACAAATAACTTTACTATTTATTTACAACCTCCTATAAAAAGTTAACATTTACCATTTAACAAATCATTTTACTATGTTTTTACAGCCTCCTATAAAAAGTTAACATTTACCATTTAACAAATCATTTTACTATGTTTTTACAGCCTCCTATAAAAAGTTAACATTTACCATTTAACAAATCATTTTACTATGTTTTTACAGCCTCCTATAAAAAGTTAACATTAACCAATTAACAAATCATTGTGTTTCACGTTAGTAATAGTTCACTTATATTAGAAACTTTATTGTTTCAACTAGCTTACTTCCTTTACTTGTCAATTGTATTTCTTTTTGTGGATACATATGATTACCGTAACATTTCATGATTATATTTACATCATTACAATTGTATTATTTTGTTTCTATCACGCAATTGTTCCAATCTTTATGAAAACAATCAACATTTGAGTCAATATACGACAGATAATTTGTTTTTGTTAATGTATGAATTGTTTTGAAGCTCATTAACATGTTCTATCCTTAAAGAAGTTATCATTTTATTTTCGATATCTTTTTTCATCAATATTTTTATTGTGTTACTTCTATCAGACAAATTTGACAGACATGTATAGCAAAATTTCTGATTTTAAAATATTTCAAACAGCGTTTCAAAAACACGAACCGACTAAATCATTTTTTCAAATTTAGAGTTTCAAGCACTGCCGAAATACAAAAGCCAAACAAGATTAATGTTTAAATATAGCTACCAAGCTAACTTATTCGTAACTTTTGAGATATAATCGCCATACTAAACATGGAACATGCGATAATTAAATGGACGCGAATGTTGCGAAGACAAGGAACAGTGGTGTTAGTTTTCAGACAAAAACTAAATGAATCACAATCAACATGTTCAAACGGTTTCCTTAATTTGTGTGCCATTGATACGTATGGAAATATCACAGGCGGTGACTCACATCTCAGGCGTCAATTAAGGAAATGGTCCTCTGTATTCAAAAGATAGCAAATGTCATGCTCTTAGCTGATGCGCGAGAGGACGCACGTGCCCAAGGTCGACTGAAAAACACCGTTTCTAATTAGTTCCAATTTTGGGCCAATACCTTGGCGATATTTTTTATTCTTTGAAGATTCTAATTGTTGCATTTCAATCTCTCAATGGCCTCTCATCTTAACCAAACGTGATCAAGTCACTACTCAAATCTCTGTGAACAATGGCAACTTGGAACAAAATGGCGGACAAACATTTCCTTCTGTCGCTTAGGTGATCAGAAGACGATCGAACTCCTGACACTGGAGGCAAGGTTGTTGACAGAGTGCAGAGTTGCACGGCTCAGCGATCACAATACCTTCTGTCAATGTCATTTTATGATAATTTAATTGTTCTAATAAGTAAACCTCTGTGTATTCCCTGTGATGAGATGGTAATTGAAATGCTACAATAAACTAATAAAGCTCTCAAATCGTTTGATTTTGACCCCACAGAATGTAGCTTAATAAACAAAGTAATTGAAATGAGAGTAATGTTTGATTGAATATTTGAGAAAAAGACGAAAATATGCAAACATGTGCTGAAAATATTGGCAATTGTTTTTGTGGAAATACTATTTAGGACCCTCGCGTCGAGGTTTGTACGGTGTTCTCCTTCCACACCTCCTTTTATTCTGACTGTTTTCTCCATCTTCAGCTTGTCATCACTTAGGCCCTTTTCTCATGCACACCTTTACATATGTTAGTAAATTTACGTATGTATGTAAATGTATTTGGGGTATGTAAAAGTGTCATGAGAACGCAATTACATACATGAGTATTATTGCACTAGGAGTAACTTTACACGACCTCAGGAGGTCATGTAAATGTAAATTTATATATACATATAGGGAAAATATCTTCTTCTCTTGGAGCCAAGAAGTCTTAACATCATGAAAGCTGGCGCTAGACTGAATCTACTCATATATTTTCGTTTATTATAATACATGGCTGTATGTAATTGACAAATACAACATAATGCTTAACTACATGTGAACAGAAAGTATATTTACTATTACACATGTATGTATAATTACATAGTGTGTAAATTTACTCATGTATGTAAATTCGTGCATGAGAAAAGGGCCTTAGTTGTAGTGTAAGATCTACATTGTTCATTTTAAACAGCTTATCAATAAGTCATTTGGGTTTTATCTATACACATAGTTTCAATTTAGAATCAGCAAAGAAATATGTGCTGATGCTTCTACTAAAACGATGATGATGACGTTATTTGTCCACTTTGCATCAAGACATAATTTAAAATAATTATTAACATTCATTTTCAAAGATTAATTGTTTTAGATATAAGTAGATTTATCTCATAGTAATAAATCATTATCCTACGTCAAAAACGTTACAACACTTTTTTTCATTATCAAATCAATTGTATTGAAAGGACTATAGCGTTGTATTTGAAAAGAAATCTGAATGTTAAATTAGTCACTTATTTTGTCTAGATTCTTCTGTACTAGAACCTGATATAACATTCATTGTACAACTTAAGTATCCTTTTTTGTCGTTATCATATGTTTGATAATACGCACTCTGCACAACTAAAGCGTTTGGGCTCGGAGTCACGAGGCCTCGACATAAAGATCTTGACTTTTATATAGATATCAACAATTTTAAGGTAAAAGAACAGTAAAATATGAATTCTGTAGGATATAAGTTGACCTGAAACTTCTCTATCGAGTTACCGTGATGTTTCGCTGTAATTAATGTGTGAACACGCATTTTTCTGTATTTCTGTACACTGGTTCGCCAAGGCTGTCAGTTCACTCCGTTGTTTTTTCATGATATGGTCAAATTACCTTCATAATTTTTATTTTTTATATTTTCCATATTTTGTGTTACAGGCAAAATAATCATGATACATAAACAACATATATGAATATATAGATCCACAGGTGGCTGATAATCTCATTACTTCAGCAGACAGGATTATTTCTAAACAATAAGTGGAAAGATGACCAATATTTGAAAAACATTTCTTTAATTTCTGTCGATAGAAAAACAAATTTTGATAAATCATAATACCGTAAAATTTCATTTTTCACATTTTCTAGCTTTGGTTTAAAACCATTAATGCTGCATCTATAGATCACTGTTTAATGATATGGTTAAGTTTAGCTCCTTTTTTACTACTGATATGTTCAATAGAGGATACTAAACGACCTTCCATTTAATACTATTTTTATTAAACGAGTTAATGATTTTTGTATAAAACGAGCGAAAGCGAGTTTGATACCAAATCATTCACGAGTTTAATAAAAATAGTATTAAATGGAAGGGAGTTTAGTATTCTGTTTATTACTTGCCCTAAAAATCAAACATAATTGCCGATGAGTTGCCGAAACTAACATTTTCGCGACTCAGCAACCATTGTGACGGCGCGCTTACATTGTGACGTCACAACAACACACTTCTATGACGTCATCCTTGCATTGTGTTATTACACTAGTTTAATATTGTCGTATAAATATTACACTGTGGTATCTTACACGGGCGTGTTATAATTGTCTTTATTACTCTCTCGTTGAAGATATCGCTGTTTAATAAATCTACAATGTTATTACACATTGTGTAATAACATCGCGCGCTGACCGAATGACGTGACGTAATGATGACGTCACAATTGTTAAGTATGACGTCATAATGCCAGCGGGCCGGCCGTGACAGTAATGTTGGCGACTTTCTTTGTTTTTTTACGATGTTATTAAGCAAGTAATAAATAAAATACTAAACTCGGTCCCGTTTCATAACATATTTATGAAACTCGTGAACGGTATAGGTATTTAACTCGCTTTCGCTCGTTAAATACCAACCCATTCACTCGTTTCATAAATATGTTATGAAACGGGACGTCGTTTAGTATTCTCTATATATCATATTCAACACAGATTGTTTAAACTACGAAGAGAAAAGGAACATAACACGAACTTGGTTTGAAAGATCAATTCTCACCATGGAAATGACATTTGATACCCCATCCCTTTAAATTGATATTTTTGAAACCATGATTTAAATCTTTTCTTTGTTCAATCTCGACGTTAGACCAAATACGACATCAATATGCAATAACCCCCATAAAACTACTGCAGTGTGCAGTCCGTCGTTGCTTCCTTATTAGAAGTGTATGTGTAAGAAAACGTCGCGGTTAACCGTTCGATTGCAACTGCCTGATGTAATTTGCGTGGAATATATCATACGCTTCACTGCATTTATTACGTGAAATTGATTACGTATTAGTTGCATCAAATATTAGTCCCCGCCTTCATTGATAATATATTTGGATCAATCACATATCCAGTAATTAATGAAACCGTTACGATTGAATGTAACGACGTCACCAGCATTCCACGAAACATGCGGGTATAACTCTGAGGTTTGTTCTCTGGAAATGCTTCCTTTCATGGGTATTGTAAGCTTTTCTTCTTGTTATAACACGCTTCATTACACTAACTTTTATTCATTGCCGCAACGCATATCAAAGCTATATAAAAGAATATTACAATACCGTACAACGCGCAGCATAAAGTGCATTGGGAAATTGGGAATTATGTTTTATTCTAGTTTCTAACGTTGAAATGACGCATCCCCTATGGCGGTCGTCCATCATACGTCGAATTCTGTTGTAGCGTTGTCTAATTTTACCCCTTTATGATTTATGCTTAGTTACAGCACAGTGCAACCCTTCCTTAAAAATATTTCAATCAAGTTCTTACACCTGATTTCATATCATTTCCACCGATGCGGTTTTTCCGGCAAAGAAAGGCGACTCTATATGTTATGACAAAATTACTCGGTCTCCTGACAGCGGAACAATATTCTGTCTGAATACTGACAAGTTAAGCAAAGTTCATTTATTTGATTTTATCACTGCTAATTCTTCCGATTTTACCATAACGTCTTCGCAGTCAGGAAACGTTAAGATTTCCACGGCACGTGCTTGCCACAGGTCACGTGACGCACATGCGCAACGGTGAATAGTCAAACGAGATACGGCTAAGAGTACGACTGTTTACAATAATTGAACTTGACGGACAAAGTTTTGGAGCAAGCATCTTCGTGATATCAAGAAATAATTAATATCCTGGACCATGGTTGAAATCTGTAGAATGTTGAACAATTCATATCCCCTTTCTTCGCGTGTATTTATTTTGATTTGACAAGTGTAAACAAGTGAAGTTGCACAAAAGAACATTGCGTGGCATTCAGACAAAAAGTCAGATTACCATGACGAGGTAATTTCCTGACTAAAATCTTTGTGTCCGAATCTTCGGACGTGAAATTTGACTCTTATGGACCTCAATTAATTCAGCAGTCAACAGTCAGTGCTTTGTTAATTTGGTTCCACTTTCAAGGTTCTTGTTTATGAATTTAGAAGTTCAGCAGTCGATTTATATGTCAATTTAAAGAGAAAACGGGCCTTCCACAATGAAATATTATAAAACAATATGTAACTATAAATCATTGAATGTTATGCAACCAAGGAAATAGTCATTATATACATCCATTTGTTCTCTGAACTAAAATGACAATGACTTGAACAAGTTTTAACGACTTAAACTGATTTAATATTAATATTTAATATTGGTTTGTTTTGCATACAAAATGTTTGTATGATCAGTTGTTACGGATATCAAGTGGTCATGTAAATAAAATTTGAATTGTTTATATTCAACAAAAAGACATACGGGTTATTATGCAACACGTCGTAATTTCAATTCAAACATGACTGACTGAATTCATGAATCACTTTCTCCGTGATGATGCCTTCAAAGGACAAAGCAACAAGCGTCACCTTCTCATGGCCCCAAAATGACGTCATCCGTTAATCAGAGCAATGTCTGATTCATGGTTAATGCTATAGTTCTTAAAATACAAATTAAATGTAATATTTTAGCCGTTGTATGTTACTTTCCATTGCGTATATGTAACTTCACATGGACCCAAAATGACGTCATCTATTAATCAGAGGAATATGGGATGCATGGTTAATGCTATAGAATTTTTAAATACAAATTAAATGTAATATCTTATCCCTTATATTTTACATTGCATACATGTAACAGGCTTGATAAATGATGTTCTTAAAAATTTATAGTGTTTTAAAGGTCTACTTATACCGGGTAATTAACCAAAATGCATTTGATATATATTCTGTAAGTGTAGACTACATTACATTTGAATATATTATCTTCTTCATAATGGATAACATTAAGGCGATATGGACGACATCATATAAAAGTAGTTTAAGAACCATGTTTAGAATAAACTTTTAGACATTTTTTTAGAAGATTCGGCAATAATTAATTATATAAGTTCTACTGATGATCAACTTCTCAATCGTACATAACGTCGAAGACATTCATATACCGAACCGTCGCTCTTGTCTACAATAAAGAAGTTGATTATCAAAAAAAAGAATAGGTAACGCATATTTTTGTGTAGCTTTATTGATCTTGGAGCGGTTTCCTGACAAGATTATATATCATTCACGTTCAGAAACATGTACTTGAAAAAGTCAATATCAAAAGATGAAAATATCCCCTCACAGATACCTATATTCTATAAATACACTATTGATATAGGAGAGAGGGGAATTATTTTATAATTTCTGTGCGATTGCATTATTTGTGCCTTCCTTTGCATTTTATACACACAAGGGAAACGGATTGAGCACAAACATTAAGCCATTTCAATAATATTTACAGTTTATATTTAAATCATGTATACATTTAGAATAAAACCAAAATACAAAAGATACAGTTTTGAGGAAAATAATTAAGAATTAAAAAAATGTTGTTTAAAAACACACACATATGATTTCATTTTCACAATGTGACAGATCTGGATTGTCAGCATTCTCTCCCCACAGAGGAAATTCAGTCATACCTGAATTAGCAAATTCAGGTATGACTGAGTTGCCTCTGTGGGAAGAGAATGGATTGTCAGTTATAACTTTAACTTATATCGTTTATAGTACCTCAATTAATATTTGCTATCTTACCTAAATTAATAACTTGTAAAGCTTAACTTGAAAAAATGGAAAATCAAAAATATAATGAAACCAATCAACTAATGAATGCCTATACCATCACTTGTACGATAGTGGTCTAAAATAGGTTATTGGTTTATCACAAAACATCCTATCTTATCACAGGACAGCCATGATAAGGTCCATTCAATCACAATGAATCCATACTAACTATGCAGTTTCATGTTGATCATTCTTTCGTTTCAGTTTCAAAAATGCTGTTTCGTTGGATTTTTGTGTGTTCTTAGTATGAATAAGCGAATTGTAAGGTGTGAGATAACTATTTGCTGATTTCACGTTCCATGAAAACAAAATTATATTTGTCTTGCTATATTTGTTTCTTTTCCCTGTTTTACCTCCTCAATGTCAGTTTTTATTCCTTTCTTTATTCTCCGCTTATTCTCAATCTCCCTTTCATGGACATCCTCCATTTTTGGTGACTAAATTTGGCCTCCTTTCACAAAGCAACATTTACTTAGGTAGACCATAACTATTTTATCTTTAACATTGCACTATGGTTAACATAAGGACTTGCGACCACCTTAGTCTTTGTTAAGGACACCAGTTATGTAGTTGTGTACATGATAGGATTACAATGTCAATAAATATGGTAAGAATCATGAACAAATCATGTTTCTCTTGACTATAAATATCCTTTTATTCTATATAAAGAATTATAACATTAAATTTCAATATTACCACAAAGGGTTATTAGGCTAACAGAAAGTCGGAATAAGAATTTCGATTACCCTTCAAAGTTATGAGCATTCAAATCGTGTATACAATCACAACTTATTTTCTCAGAAAGTCAGTGATCCATTATTTTGGTTACTTAATTACGACAACTATATCAAAGACGAATTCCCTATGAAGTAATAACAAAGACACTTACAAACACAATCTCTTGTATCGAGAGCTTATTATGCCTGATTTACACTGACTTCCACCTGAGATGGTTTCTTTCAACTAGAAATTAGTTAATAAGCCTTACACACACAGTACAGCGCATTTAATCGTTTAGGAATAGTTCTTTATCCGGAGTTTTTCTTGATAAACTGGACATAGACTTACGATAATAAATATCATTGTTTTCAGTCCATTCATAACTGATTTAGTTCTGAAGATTTGTGACAGAAAAGACACTCCGATAAACGTGTCCGGCCGAAAAAATAGTTTTGCAATACTAAAATAGTCATAAATCATGCTTTACAAAATTTGTTTTACTTTTACTACTGGTATTCTGTTGTTTACTCCTCAGTTAGTTTTCGTCAATGAATGCCAGAATGCATTTTGTATTAACCTTGCACTTACCTAGCTACAGTGTGTTGAACACTTGTGATGTGGTTTAAACTCACTCCTGCTCGTACACAAAAAAAGTAATAAAAATGTATTATCTTTTAAATCGGATCCTTTATTGCCACTATGATATTAGTTTCAATGACACAATGTTATTTTTTTTATTTTCAGGCACAGTGTTTATATAAACATTATTAGGATATGATGTTATCAAATTTCAAAATTCAATTGAATCCCGAATAGACGAGATTAAATGATACTGGGTACGTTTACCTCTCTTAAATTTATTTTAAAACATTTTCGATTTGGTTAACTATATTCTAGAAATTGTATAAATTTAAATCTTTTTATATAGGGATGTTTGTGGTCTGGTTCCTGTATGCTTTTGATTTTTTACAAATATTTCAAAATATGAGATCGTTTAAAGCTAAACCCTGCATGATCTCTAATAGACACTATAATGTTTTGCCAACCTTCGTAAACTTTTTAAAATCGTTGAGCTTTATTTGCTTATAAACAAACTATTTACACCTTTGTCTGTCTTTTGCAATGGGAACAATTTCCAGAATTCAACACGGTATGTATACCATTTATATGCACCCACCAATCGTATTTACCGCAGTAATTGTGAACAAAGATACATCATTAAGTAGCGAACACAATACCTGGACGTCCGCAGTTAATCGAACGACAATCACCTGTTTGTCCCTTATGTCCTGCCCTGAAAGCTTATCAATACGAATTGTTAATTAACGTTGATGTCATTTTGATAAACCTATTTGCACGCTCTCCAATAACTTTAATAATCTCATTTTGATTTATTTGATATAAAGAGAGTGGCTTGTACGTTTATCAAGCGTTTGCCATTGCGGCTGGTTCCAATAAGCATGCGTGCGCAGGTAGTTAGCACGTGCGTGTCGCGAGACAATCAGCGCAGGTATGGCACAATCAATCAAGGAAGTCAAATGCGCGCTATTGCAAATGGCCTCACATTACTAAATCTTGATTAAAAGAGCCATGTTTTCGCCAGGTAATTTCCTGATTGGCGCAGGTAACCCAATTACCTGTGTGGCGCCCGTGACTAGTTTGGCTCAGTCGGCATTAAATGACCATACACTGATTAATAAAGGCACAAATAGCTGTGCATGACAGAGTTCTTTAGATTCTAATGTAATGAACAATCTCACAAATTGGATTATGTTTTTGATTAATCAGATTTCTCCTCGTCACCTGAATCGTGGAAGTCGACGAAGTGCGTGCGCATCACGCGCGAGACAGGTAGAGGCGGCTTCGCGCCATCTGGCGGTATAATTAGTAAACACGACGTTGCTGCTGCGGTGTCGAGAACGTGTCAGTTCCATCATCGTTGCGACTTGCTGTAAGTGTTGTACAACAACAGAACGGTGAATCTTCAACAACCCTCGTCTTCCATTGCATGTTCCAATATTTGTTTTCTCACAATAACACGTGATTTGTAAAACAAGCGTGGTACAGACCACAATATAGCAACGGTATTTTTTAATTCCACCCGTCCTCGTCAGAATAGAAATTATCGACAATTGCAGTGACTCTTATGAAACTACAAAACTGGTTGAAGATTTATAAAATATCGCTTATAAATATACCACTCTAAAATTTCTAAAATTCTAAAATTCTAAAATTCTAAAAACTAAATATTGAAATTTGTCAAAACCCTTTTCAGCTCTCAAGTTAATAATTAAAACTCAGGATGTGTCAAACATGAACCGTTCAGATAAGGCTAGTTTGATATTTTTCACAATTTTGTACATTTGAACCGAATAATATAAAGACGACTGACAGTAACATAAAACAGTAAGCGAAATCAGAAACTGTTTACGGCGACATCATATGGTTGTTTCATGAATTGAATAGTCATTGTAAACCTGCATCGATGTTTGTTCATAAATAGGAACATGTTTGTTGACTCAATGTTTGTCGTTCAATCCATGACAAACCCTTTGAGCTTTGCAATCACCACTTTTATAAATGTTTTTCCTGCACTACTGAGTGGTCAGTATATGTTTTTAAATCAGTGGAATGTTTCCCCTGTCTGTATACGTTCACTGCAATAATGTGCATAACACAAGACAAGCATATACAGCACTTGTCGTCCATGACTGTGGTTTAATGCGCGCGTCGGATATGGTAGTCTTCATGTAGCTAAGCAATTTTCGAAAATTCATTTTCTACAAATTTAAAATCACAATATAGGGATTATATGCTTTAAATGCAACGCTTGTTGTCAACATTCATATAAAATACTTTTCATAACTTCAATTCCAATAGTGCTTAGTTTCTTTTGTCGCTGAGTATTTATTTGAGTAAAAGATGTTGATGAATAGGTCAGTACTGTTTGAGTTTTGAAAAAAAAAATTGAAATAGTGTTTGCATGTTGATATTTTCAACGTCAACTGTTTAAATATTTACGCCTCCGAATATTTACTTAACAAACATAGTATACGTTATTGTGCTCATCACGACACATATTGTTTATTCGTAGTTGACAGTCTAACTCCGTTTGAATTTTAGTAAACATGTTTCAGTCAAATTAGGACATGATGTATTACATCAATAAACCAGATCACTTCAACTAATTCTTTATACAAAACTAACATATACCATAACATTATATATAACATTACATTATCTATATCTTTATTCATGTATTTTAATGTACATATGATAAGACGTAAATAAACAATCTGCCTGTCTGTCTCACACCCTTGGAACTACTTAAGGCTCCAAAAATTTTAGCCGTTGTATGTTACTTTCCATTGCGTATATGTAACTTCACATGGACCCAAAATGACGTCATCTATTAATCAGAGGAATATGGGATGCATGGTTAATGCTATAGAATTTTTAAATACAAATTAAATGTAATATCTTATCCCTTATATTTTACATTGCATACATGTAACAGGCTTGATAAATGATGTTCTTAAAAATTTATAGTGTTTTAAAGGTCTACTTATACCGGGTAATTAACCAAAATGCATTTGATATATATTCTGTAAGTGTAGACTACATTACATTTGAATATATTATCTTCTTCATAATGGATAACATTAAGGCGATATGGACGACATCATATAAAAGTAGTTTAAGAACCATGTTTAGAATAAACTTTTAGACATTTTTTTAGAAGATTCGGCAATAATTAATTATATAAGTTCTACTGATGATCAACTTCTCAATCGTACATAACGTCGAAGACATTCATATACCGAACCGTCGCTCTTGTCTACAATAAAGAAGTTGATTATCAAAAAAAAGAATAGGTAACGCATATTTTTGTGTAGCTTTATTGATCTTGGAGCGGTTTCCTGACAAGATTATATATCATTCACGTTCAGAAACATGTAATTGAAAAAGTCAATATCAAAAGATGAAAATATCCCCTCACAGATACCTATATTCTATAAATACACTATTGATATAGGAGAGAGGGGAATTATTTTATAATTTCTGTGCGATTGCATTATTTGTGCCTTCCTTTGCATTTTATACACACAAGGGAAACGGATTGAGCACAAACATTAAGCCATTTCAATAATATTTACAGTTTATATTTAAATCATGTATACATTTAGAATAAAACCAAAATACAAAAGATACAGTTTTGAGGAAAATAATTAAGAATTAAAAAAATGTTGTTTAAAAACACACACATATGATTTCATTTTCACAATGTGACAGATCTGGATTGTCAGCATTCTCTTCCCACAGAGGCAACTCAGTCATACCTGAATTAGCAAATTCAGGTATGACTGAGTTGCCTCTGTGGGAAGAGAATGGATTGTCAGTTATAACTTTAACTTATATCGTTTATAGTACCTCAATTAATATTTGCTATCTTACCTAAATTAATAACTTGTAAAGCTTAACTTGAAAAAATGGAAAATCAAAAATATAATGAAACCAATCAACTAATGAATGCCTATACCATCACTTGTACGATAGTGGTCTAAAATAGGTTATTGGTTTATCACAAAACATCCTATCTTATCACAGGACAGCCATGATAAGGTCCATTCAATCACAATGAATCCATACTAACTATGCAGTTTCATGTTGATCATTCTTTCGTTTCAGTTTCAAAAATGCTGTTTCGTTGGATTTTTGTGTGTTCTTAGTATGAATAAGCGAATTGTAAGGTGTGAGATAACTATTTGCTGATTTCACGTTCCATGAAAACAAAATTATATTTGTCTTGCTATATTTGTTTCTTTTCCCTGTTTTACCTCCTCAATGTCAGTTTTTATTCCTTTCTTTATTCTCCGCTTATTCTCAATCTCCCTTTCATGGACATCCTCCATTTTTGGTGACTAAATTTGGCCTCCTTTCACAAAGCAACATTTACTTAGGTAGACCATAACTATTTTATCTTTAACATTGCACTATGGTTAACATAAGGACTTGCGACCACCTTAGTCTTTGTTAAGGACACCAGTTATGTAGTTGTGTACATGATAGGATTACAATGTCAATAAATATGGTAAGAATCATGAACAAATCATGTTTCTCTTGACTATAAATATCCTTTTATTCTATATAAAGAATTATAACATTAAATTTCAATATTACCACAAAGGGTTATTAGGCTAACAGAAAGTCGGAATAAGAATTTCGATTACCCTTCAAAGTTATGAGCATTCAAATCGTGTATACAATCACAACTTATTTTCTCAGAAAGTCAGTGATCCATTATTTTGGTTACTTAATTACGACAACTATATCAAAGACGAATTCCCTATGAAGTAATAACAAAGACACTTACAAACACAATCTCTTGTATCGAGAGCTTATTATGCCTGATTTACACTGACTTCCACCTGAGATGGTTTCTTTCAACTAGAAATTAGTTAATAAGCCTTACACACACAGTACAGCGCATTTAATCGTTTAGGAATAGTTCTTTATCCGGAGTTTTTCTTGATAAACTGGACATAGACTTACGATAATAAATATCATTGTTTTCAGTCCATTCATAACTGATTTAGTTCTGAAGATTTGTGACAGAAAAGACACTCCGATAAACGTGTCCGGCCGAAAAAATAGTTTTGCAATACTAAAATAGTCATAAATCATGCTTTACAAAATTTGTTTTACTTTTACTACTGGTATTCTGTTGTTTACTCCTCAGTTAGTTTTCGTCAATGAATGCCAGAATGCATTTTGTATTAACCTTGCACTTACCTAGCTACAGTGTGTTGAACACTTGTGATGTGGTTTAAACTCACTCCTGCTCGTACACAAAAAAAGTAATAAAAATGTATTATCTTTTAAATCGGATCCTTTATTGCCACTATGATATTAGTTTCAATGACACAATGTTATTTTTTTTATTTTCAGGCACAGTGTTTATATAAACATTATTAGGATATGATGTTATCAAATTTCAAAATTCAATTGAATCCCGAATAGACGAGATTAAATGATACTGGGTACGTTTACCTCTCTTAAATTTATTTTAAAACATTTTCGATTTGGTTAACTATATTCTAGAAATTGTATAAATTTAAATCTTTTTATATAGGGATGTTTGTGGTCTGGTTCCTGTATGCTTTTGATTTTTTACAAATATTTCAAAATATGAGATCGTTTAAAGCTAAACCCTGCATGATCTCTAATAGACACTATAATGTTTTGCCAACCTTCGTAAACTTTTTAAAATCGTTGAGCTTTATTTGCTTATAAACAAACTATTTACACCTTTGTCTGTCTTTTGCAATGGGAACAATTTCCAGAATTCAACACGGTATGTATACCATTTATATGCACCCACCAATCGTATTTACCGCAGTAATTGTGAACAAAGATACATCATTAAGTAGCGAACACAATACCTGGACGTCCGCAGTTAATCGAACGACAATCACCTGTTTGTCCCTTATGTCCTGCCCTGAAAGCTTATCAATACGAATTGTTAATTAACGTTGATGTCATTTTGATAAACCTATTTGCACGCTCTCCAATAACTTTAATAATCTCATTTTGATTTATTTGATATAAAGAGAGTGGCTTGTACGTTTATCAAGCGTTTGCCATTGCGGCTGGTTCCAATAAGCATGCGTGCGCAGGTAGTTAGCACGTGCGTGTCGCGAGACAATCAGCGCAGGTATGGCACAATCAATCAAGGAAGTCAAATGCGCGCTATTGCAAATGGCCTCACATTACTAAATCTTGATTAAAAGAGCCATGTTTTCGCCAGGTAATTTCCTGATTGGCGCAGGTAACCCAATTACCTGTGTGGCGCCCGTGACTAGTTTGGCTCAGTCGGCATTAAATGACCATACACTGATTAATAAAGGCACAAATAGCTGTGCATGACAGAGTTCTTTAGATTCTAATGTAATGAACAATCTCACAAATTGGATTATGTTTTTGATTAATCAGATTTCTCCTCGTCACCTGAATCGTGGAAGTCGACGAAGTGCGTGCGCATCACGCGCGAGACAGGTAGAGGCGGCTTCGCGCCATCTGGCGGTATAATTAGTAAACACGACGTTGCTGCTGCGGTGTCGAGAACGTGTCAGTTCCATCATCGTTGCGACTTGCTGTAAGTGTTGTACAACAACAGAACGGTGAATCTTCAACAACCCTCGTCTTCCATTGCATGTTCCAATATTTGTTTTCTCACAATAACACGTGATTTGTAAAACAAGCGTGGTACAGACCACAATATAGCAACGGTATTTTTTAATTCCACCCGTCCTCGTCAGAATAGAAATTATCGACAATTGCAGTGACTCTTATGAAACTACAAAACTGGTTGAAGATTTATAAAATATCGCTTATAAATATACCACTCTAAAAATTCTAAAATTCTAAAATTCTAAAATTCTAAAAACTAAATATTGAAATTTGTCAAAACCCTTTTCAGCTCTCAAGTTAATAATTAAAACTCAGGATGTGTCAAACATGAACCGTTCAGATAAGGCTAGTTTGATATTTTTCACAATTTTGTACATTTGAACCGAATAATATAAAGACGACTGACAGTAACATAAAACAGTAAGCGAAATCAGAAACTGTTTACGGCGACATCATATGGTTGTTTCATGAATTGAATAGTCATTGTAAACCTGCATCGATGTTTGTTCATAAATAGGAACATGTTTGTTGACTCAATGTTTGTCGTTCAATCCATGACAAACCCTTTGAGCTTTGCAATCACCACTTTTATAAATGTTTTTCCTGCACTACTGAGTGGTCAGTATATGTTTTTAAATCAGTGGAATGTTTCCCCTGTCTGTATACGTTCACTGCAATAATGTGCATAACACAAGACAAGCATATACAGCACTTGTCGTCCATGACTGTGGTTTAATGCGCGCGTCGGATATGGTAGTCTTCATGTAGCTAAGCAATTTTCGAAAATTCATTTTCTACAAATTTAAAATCACAATATAGGGATTATATGCTTTAAATGCAACGCTTGTTGTCAACATTCATATAAAATACTTTTCATAACTTCAATTCCAATAGTGCTTAGTTTCTTTTGTCGCTGAGTATTTATTTGAGTAAAAGATGTTGATGAATAGGTCAGTACTGTTTGAGTTTTGAAAAAAAAAATTGAAATAGTGTTTGCATGTTGATATTTTCAACGTCAACTGTTTAAATATTTACGCCTCCGAATATTTACTTAACAAACATAGTATACGTTATTGTGCTCATCACGACACATATTGTTTATTCGTAGTTGACAGTCTAACTCCGTTTGAATTTTAGTAAACATGTTTCAGTCAAATTAGGACATGATGTATTACATCAATAAACCAGATCACTTCAACTAATTCTTTATACAAAACTAACATATACCATAACATTATATATAACATTACATTATCTATATCTTTATTCATGTATTTTAATGTACATATGATAAGACGTAAATAAACAATCTGCCTGTCTGTCTCACACCCTTGGAACTACTTAAGGCTCCAAAAATTTCGTCTTTTTCACGATAAGATCAATATAAGAAAATAGGTGCCTATGATTCAAGGTTCAATTCTTATACAAGAAAAGCAAAGTTTTATTCAAACCCGACAGCATAACATATGATAAACATAAGATTGTATTGCGGTTAAATCAGCAGTGATGTCAAAGACATTTCTAGAATATAATATATGTAAAACACTCTTTATTCTATGTCAAATTAATATAATCTTTAAAAGGTGACAAACATTCTACTATCATGTAATATTCTCGAAGTCTTTATATCAATTGAAGCCTTTACCTGAGATTTTTCAGTTTTCACTTTTTTTCAAAAGTGAACTTGAAAAGGAAACGTCGGCAGTTTGTAAGTTGCATTTTAAAAATTAACTTCGATGATGTCACAGAGACATAAACAGGAGTTCATATTTATTTCAAATAATTAACACTCACTAAAATGATTTGAAGGTGAAGAATTTCATTTTAGATATCAAAAACTAATTATGAATCCATCAAGGAAATATTTACCCTTGTGATAATTATTAAATAGAAATCACCCTGCGGACCTGTAATCAACTAGAGGCTTTCGTCACCTTTGTCTTTCATCAAAGAAAATACACGGGGTGATTAAAGAGCATCATTTTACAGGTACCGATTGTCTTTAAATGCCCTTAAACCAAAGTCAAAGTAAATACCATTGAAGACGAAAACACATCTGGTATAATTTGAGTAAAATGGGGAACAAACAATGGATTGAATGCACATTTGATTCATAATGAATACTACAAACATTCCAAAACGTTAATTATATAGTTTTTTCCAGATAACTCGCCCCTGGTCTTATTAACTGAAAGCCACCAGCACTCAAATACCTTGCTCTGCAATCATGATTACTGAAGTGAGTTAAATATGGATTATAATCTTCGTAACTAGATCTTGATAACAAATCTCAGGTGTATTTCAGTAAAGAGGCGGTTGCCAAGAAAATTGCTATCTTACAAGATCCAAAATAGGATTTTTAAATAATACTTGAACAGACATGACGAGAAATCGAAGTCGTAAGGATTAAGAATGGATTTCCAGCCTCGCTTTCGAGTTACTTCCGCTTTATAAGTGTCTCTTCGAATGAGAGACGCCACCTGGCGGCAGATGAAGGCGACAGGTGGGGAGACAATCGCTGCTATTGTGATTCTCCAGCGACTAATCTTTGCTCTTTATCGTGCTTTGTTTTTGGTCTTCTGATTTCAAGTGGTCGTTGTTTTGTGCGGTAGGGAGTCCCCCGGTATAAAGGTCGAGATAATATAAACAGAAGTGTTAGTTTTTGTTGAGAGGAGATTGTTTAAGAGATTTAGGGAAATATTTCTTTTATGCTTTATCGGAAAACTACTTTTGTATACAGTGATATCAATTTCAAAGTATTCTCAATACATATTTGGAAATGGTTCCTTTTGATAAGGACTAAAATATAATTAGAACAAAAAAGGTAATGAGGACTGAAGTCTTTAAGTGTATTAATCGTTTGCTTTTCATGGATTCCTGAGAAGATTTCTTACGTTGTTTTTAAACTTTACATTACGGAAAGATAATAAAATATCATGCAAAAAGCTTATATGAAAGGTATCGCATATATACCAACTGAGTCCGGTTGGAACGGGTGCTGAATGTGATTTCAACACGAGAAACTAGACCTCGAATAGAACTAAATGTCTCGGAGGAGGGGGACCTTTGTTTTTTTTATTCGAGAAAATACGATATAACTAATATAAAGATTTGCAAACCTGCTGGCATAGCGAGGAAAATAACATTTCTCTCGAGCTGAACTATAAACATTCACCTTTAATAACTTTCGGTAAACCAAAGGTGTAACATCTCGGTGAAGATACAATCGTATCGTCATAAAGAAAAGTACTTTGTACCTTAATATTGATACCACCAACATCGTTGTCAATGACATGATGACTGTCGAATATCCATTTATAATAATTTATAAATACACAACACACTGTGAAAAGGCATTAAGATAAGTCTCTTTCTTAATGATTAACCTGATAGACACATACCATGTGTACACATGTAACAAATAACTTTCAAAATGTGTTTGTTTATTTCATACTAAACTCAAAATTCAACGAATTTAAATTACTGCAATGATAATGATATTTTGTTCGTGCTAGGGAGTGGTATGTGTGTTAGTGGAAGCAGTTCGTTAATGAAACAGTTTCCACAGCATAACAACCAGCGAGTCTACGGAAGATGATTACGCCTGGCACGCGTTTCAAATCTGATCAAGGAAACGCAATGAAGGCGACGCAGGTGAACCAAAATACATCGTGGAAATATCGTTGTTAGTTAACTCATGAAAATTCCTGATTTAAATTATTCAATTTTACTTGAAAAGGCTGACAGGAACGGAGAAACATAATTGTTCAAACAAATCTGCTGTTTTTTCTATAGCCGGACAAATAAAGACGTTTGAGATTTTATACCGACGTGATGGCCGTCTTTGAGAAGCGAGTAACAAATCCAAGTGATATCCCCAAGGTAAAATTAACTAAAAGATTGAATTTCTTTAAAGAAAACTGTTGTTCTTTTACGACTACTCGAAACGCTTGTAAGAGAAGCGACTCACGCTTCCGCTTCGGTCGTCTGCTTACGTCCTTCCACGTGACCATGCACGTGCAGAGAACGAGTCCCATTGGTCAGGCGCGCTGCCGGAAATTAAGCGGCGTTGGCTTGTGACGTCATTGTTTGGACACCATGATTACTTCTTCAAAGAAGGCCAGGAGACATGTTTAATCGTAACCCGAGCCACAGGCCTACAGTTTTGAGGCGAATATTCTAAACATTTCACGTTTTTGAGCATTTGGCCTTGTTCATATGTTGAAAACACAGATACGTGTCCATGTTGTTGCAGCTTAGCGAATTGGTTCTGGTCGAGTTCTTGACAACTTTAGAGTCTGTGTGGACATGAGTCCTGTGGATTTGACAAGGCAAAGAAAAACAGCTTAAGGGTGCCACTGAGTTTCTTATTGGGGTTCCCTAGATCATATATCACATAATCAGAAAGGCTAATGTATCATGGGCTTCCGATTTGTTACAGATCTATTTTGTAAATATTTCGATATTCTCGAAGTAACACGATCTGAACAAAAGGAGCTGTGCCTTCTTTGTTAAAATCAACGTGTCAATTTTGATTTGACAGGGTAATGATATTCATATTCTTAAGAGCATGCAGTTGATCATTATTGTTTTCAAATGTCAATTATATCGTTCTCTCCTAAATTAAATAGCTACTGCTTCGCACACTTAAGGATCAATTTGATGTTATTAGTAATTTCAAGCAAAGACTTATTGCAAAGTTATCCATCCAAATTAAGATTTTTTCTTTCATTTATACATTTATTACTGAGTCGGGATTTTGTTAACTATTTTTCATTGCACTTTGTAGGTAAATTTTGATGTGACAGATGAACAAGATGATGAGGATATTTTCTTGTTTTTGAATATCAATTTCTTTATTTCGACATAATGCTATGGACCATCGGCTCTAAGTGCAATATTTTTTCATTCTTTGAAGTGTTTACTTTAGCCAGTAACAAATAGGCTTATCAACTATAGATTATTAAATACTACATGGTTATTGCCAATTGTTCGTATGGTCTACATCCAAAACACTACATTACTTAAAATAAATTTACAACAAAACGAACTTAATGTCATCAAAATGGTATTTTTTTGGAAACAACCTGTTCGTTTTTACAAGTACGTCTCTAACAACATGCAATGTCACTTAAAGTACAGTATTTAGGGTTTGATCAAATTCGTTCGTCTTTTGCGATCTTGTTTATGTTTTGCAGTAGCACGTTTTTTTGAAATTTTCATATTTTCAATTTTTGACTGATAATTGTACCTTTTTGCTTCATGTATTATTTTGTTGGTTTAAAAATCTCATTGTACAAACTAATCATCCATAGTCAAACAAATTATAAAGATTCACATAAAATCCATTGGCGGCCATTTTTGTGTGAACACCTTTATTTAATTTTGTTTTAGAAAAAGGATTCCTATGGCTGAACTTTAAATTATATATTTGATTTATTACTGCTTCCTTTAGTTAAAAACATTGTCTTTCGCTTGGAACCAATTTATTTCATTTTCCTGACATCACCTTATTTTCCCCCTAAAACGTGCTGTTGCCTCTTTAATAGATTTTGTTTTCATAATCAATACGCTCGTCTGTAAACCAACGTAGCCACTCCAACAATTCATCAACCACACGAGGTTGTCATTCGGACATTCTTATAAATCAAATACTTACATCTTACATACACTGGTCAAGCTCGCATGGTAAGTCTGAAGTATACATAATATTGAGTTGTACTTATATCGGGAAAAAGAACATTGGTAGAGACCCTTACGCACTATTTTATTATGCTTAGGTTTTTTTCTTCAATCCTGAAATGTACTTATATCGGGTTAAAGAAACTTGGTAGATCATTACGCACTATTTTATTATGCTAAGCTTTTTTTCTCTAATCCTGAAATGTATTTTTTCTTGTTTCTTGCCCTTCATAATACTCTAAGCGTCAGATGGAATGATAAGAGAGACAGAAGACAATTATACAAGGCTCAACAAGGTATATATAGTCTAAATCACAGACTGTAGTCACGATTTGGATTCAACTACTGAAATCTCTGAGACTCATTCCTCAAATAAAACACAACAATTGAAGAATTAATAAATGAGACTGTATCATTATTATGAAGAATGACCAACTGCATGTTTAATGCTGCAGGGCGATATACCAAACAATCCCTTTTAGAACCGGAACGAATGTAAATAGGGTATATTAAGTAAAGACTTAATGCGACGTTAATTAGATTGTGATGTCATAACTTGAATATACAACAACGACAATTTTCTAAGACAATTGTTCCATATAATGAAATAGTTTGTTAACACTGTGATTTGGGCCGGTGTGAATTAGAATATCTCTTCCGTATATGTCAATTTTATAAACGATGCAGATCAACAATTAAGTACCAGCCTTTTAAAATATAACTGTTCTTATAAAGATATGTTTATTTCATAAGCTAAGCCTACGTCGATATAATTGCCATTTGATATAGTCTCACCACAGGAACCCGATTTCGTAAATACAATGTAGGTAAAACGTAGATAAGAAAAGGGTGGGTCTTTCTTATCTACGTTTTACCTACATTTTATTTACGATATCGGGTTCCTGTGAGTCTAACCTTGCTCTACACACCACACCTTGTATATATATGTTATATTTTGTACTCTTGCCCTTCAATATTGAATAAAGTGATTTTTATTGGTAATACTCTTTCTGCTGACCTCATGAAGAACCAGAGCGAAACAATCACATCAGACACTGGCATCCGTCTTATCATACCATGTCTGATCGGTATCGATTTCTTTTACCACTGTTTACACCCATAATCGATTTTCCATCTGAACCATGTTACTCCGTGCAATGCAAGGTAACGAAATCCATTCTGCACATGAATCTGCTCTTCATAACTAGACTAACATATAGTCCCTGAAAAAAGAGTTCATGACTATTTGTATAATTTTAATTTTTGACTTCAAATAAAATGAAAGAAGCCCTGACCAAAACTACTTTTTAGCTATGGCATCTAATCTTGTCAGCATTTTGTTGACTTTGACTTGTACCATTTAACTTAAATTTTTGCATTTACACAAAGAAATGATATGCCATATTTAATTCAAGTTTTCTGTATAATGTTGAAAATATTTTTCACACGTTGCAACTATTTGATATACTCATAATAAGTTTTGTGTATCAGGGTTTCAACTCTCAATTCTTGAATACAACTACCTGTTGTGTTTGCGCGTGTACTTCGAACTTCATTATAATAATAATAATTAATGACTGTATCAGTAAGATGTAGTGTGCGAGGCTGTCAAGGTTTAGAGTAAGGTTATATCGGATGAGAAAAGTGCTAGATATTAATTATGAATAAAATATAAACACTTCAGACAGCTTACAAATTAAGAATCAATTGTGATTCCTTACATTGGAGATAAAGTGAAATATGTTTTAACACGTTTGTGCAAAAGATTTAACTAATATATTATAGCAAGAATATTAATCATGAAAATGACGTTATCGTTGGTTCTTTCTGGTTTATTAGTTAAATTAAGATCATTATTTTGCGATTTTGTACCTACTGCTTTCAACACATAAATGATAACAAGTTAGAAAACCAATATCTGTTAAATAGATAAGTACTCCACGATAGTGTTAAGGTTATATCTATCTACATCAATCATTTATTGAAAGTGTGTATACTCATTAAGTAACAATGGATTAACATTGTTTGTCACTGTGAAACCTTTTAAGACAACAATATTCCTTTCCAGTTTAGAATTATACACAGTAACTAGTAGTTTTATTTTTCTCCATGAGATTGAAATGGCTGAACGTAACTTTTGTGAATCAACCGCTTCATTGCAAATGCTTCAACAATATTAGTTTGACTTGAAGTTGGTTTTGTTTAAAGTTGAAAAATAATATATTCACATAAGATAATTTTAATTCACAGCCATCACAATTCAATATATGAAATTTTTAAAATTTCAAAAACAATTCTTAATTTCTAATTACTTTAATCATTATATAAGAATAGCATGTATGTCACTGATAAACAATGACAAAATAAGTTTAATAGAAATAGACGAATATTGTAAATTTAAAGCAATCTTTCATTAAAAAGTCATCCCTTCTTGAGATCCTCTTAATATAATGAAGAAAGATTGTGAATGTAATGTTCGTATTAAATATGTTTGTGTTTAAACATCAGATATAAGATATCCATTTATTCACGTCCTTTATGGGGGTATTTTTTACTCTTGGCGTTAAACGTTCCAGAATTATTTTTTTTTATAAAATAATATATCATTCTCAATAAATTTTAAATTAAATAATATCTGAAATTCTACTTATGAGGTTATGCTAAACAGTTTTATTTCAAAACGCGAAAACAGTTTCTGTGATTTTCTTTTTCGCATAAGAGTGTGCTGAAATTATTCAATGTTTTAGTTTTAATTTTAAAGGATCACTTTACATATGCATTAAATTTAATAAAAACCCATAAAAATGTTTTCAAACCCAGAGATGAATTATTATCCTGGTACTGGATTCAATCAAAACATGGCAGATTAAATCAAAGCACGCAAGTTACACAAATCTGCAACGATCACATGTCAACATCAGATATACTAGCAGAAACACACGACAGATTGTTAAATATGATCATGAAAACTAACTGCATGAAAAATAGTGATTGAGAGGGTCGTATTTCTAGATATTCTTCACATTAAACACATAGTGATTTATTGATATTCATAGATGAACTCGTTAAGCAGTCTGGAAAAATTATTCATCGTTTAAATGAAATTAGCGGGACAAAACAGGCAGGTAAAATGTTACCTATAATGTGGGCCCACCCACTGTTACCCCAGTCCGAATTTTAATTCCTTATTCATAGAGCCCGTAGATTTTTAAAATGAACTCATATTCACCTAACAGCGCAATTACCTGTTAAATTATCAAAGTGGATCTCCGCCGAGTTCGTCAATTAACTTCAAGGCAATCAAACCATTACTTTAAACCATCGAAGCATGCGAATGCTGACATTTTACGCACTACTAACGCACGCGCATAGCGTAACGATGAAGCGGAACGATACGACGTCGTAACAATAGCGACTTCTGTCCACGGCTTCAAGGGTGCTCTGATAGTATCGCTCCGCCCGAGATGGGGCAATTTTCTGTTAGGCCTCTATGGGCCCGATATTTGTGATATGTGTTCCCCAACGGTTCCCCAGACAATAAGCCATCTGGCCATGCACGCGGCGTGCTATTGTAATGGTTTCGTGTACGCACAAACTCCGTTACCGCTAGTTATAGTTTAACTGATCGTGGTTAGTTACGAATTTCCTAAAATCAACAAAATGTATTTGTTTTGTTTTTCTTTTTATCTGATCATGGCATGTATTTATACCTGTGGAGCTTTTTTTTGTCAATCATGGGCATTAATCAGAAAGAGTCAACAAAAACTCAACATTCTGATTTCTTGGGAGAAATCCAGGACCGTGAAGAAAGATTCTTCTTTAGAATACCATTATGACAAGATTGTAGAAATAGCAATCTTCTGTATTCACAAACAGCCATGTTATGGTTTTCTAACACCTACAAAGACGCTTCAAAGATTAAAATTGTACTGATAATATATTCACAACTTGAAATTACATATAAAGACTATAGACAGACATATGAACCAAAATTGATGAAAGAAGATGGCTAGCTCTAATTATGAGTAACAGATTATTTCGTCAAAAAGGTTATGAATATATGATCCTTTTCTGAAGAATAAACTAATACAGGACAGTTTCAAGGATGTTGCAAAATGAATCATTTGCGATATAATAATAATAATAGAATAGTTTATTACTGTGTCATGTTGTTACAATAAATACATTATTTATATAGCTCAGCTTTCGTTGTAGTTAGAGCTTTCTATGCAACGATTGAGGGGAGTAGCTAGAACTCTCATTACATAAATGGAATCAAATATGCAATATGCCAATAACGCACGTTTTCAATAAAAAACATTACGTCATGATAATGCCACACACACGAAATAAGGAAATAAAGTTAGTATATGGTGCAGGCATAAGCAAAGAAGGTTGCCTCAAAACGTCCCTTCTATAAAGCAGACTACTCGGTCTTATAGGTCGTTGGACCCATTCCATTTTTTCGATGAATGAATGAATGAATGAATTTCTTTATTTTCAAAAGGTGTTACAATACTTTCTTCCGGGTATATGATTTCTAAAGAGAATTAGCAGTTAAGTACACTTGATGATATTTTCATTTTATGAATTGTCCATAATATACTCGCGTATAATAACATCATAAATTTATTAGAATAATATTTTTCCACGTGTTGCGTAATTATCGCTTGTTGAATCCCGACATCACCATCCGTTCATCTTAATTATATGTGAAGCGTCCACTGATGAACTCTATTCTTTAACATCATCAGAAGGACGTTTCCTTCAGTGAAGTGTTCAATTTGTCTTCGTTAGGGCATGGAAACAATGGCGATGAAGCAACGCATTAGCGGATTAGTTCAGTGATATTTAACACAATATCTGATGAGGCCCAAAAATGGGTTCTTTTTACTAAAATATTCTCCTAAAATTCAAACTAATTGGTAAAAGAGGCTTAAGCAATATGTTTTTGAAACCCAAACACAAACCCATGGATCTATTGTTCACGCCCCCGAAGCTTTTAAGAAGCCCAATCTCGTTGTATGGGTCCGATGACGTTAGCTAATACTGAACTCTTTGATACAATGAGCGAATTAGGGACAATGCTAAATCAGCGGATTGTGTTCTTCTTTATTTTTTGTACCATTCAGGACTCCTTCATTAGTTTGATATTGCCGTTTAATAATAGTTTGTTTTCGATATGTAACTGAAAATTAATCAAGGGTGAAATTAGCAAGAGAAGTAATGAGAAAAGTGAAAACCTTTCTCTGGAGAGCTGTTCAAATACGAAGCGCTGATGTGATACATCGCTCCAACCCGCGCTATTGTTCTCCTTAGAAACTCTGCCAATTTACGAAACATAGCAGTCTTATGATGTCGTTGAACTCATTATTAACAATCAGAAGGCATTATTCGGGGAATAAACTGCTTCACGGGGACACAATTGGAGTACAAACATCACACGAAAAAGCGAACGGCTACTTTGTGTCGGCGGCACTGGACAATCGGTGAGATTCAAATCGCTCATTGATTTTCACTTCAACGCCATTTGCACGCTTTTACAGGCTCTTTTTATAAGAAAAAATCTTCAATATCTAATCGCTTTAGTCCGTCCTTCACGGAAGAGCCTATTGTGACATTAGTTAAATTAACGATGAAGTCTTCGACATGAACAGTCTCGGTCTTAACCAGGTGTCTGTAATCTGGATCGATAGTCACGTGACTTGTGATCACGTGATCCAAATACCGTTAAGATGTCTTGGAGAGGTCAAGAAGGTGTGACGTCACCATCTTTGTGTTTCAAAGTTCATATTTGCATTGAGTAAATGGGAATCAGACACTGGGATTTGGTTAATGAATATCCCTCTCTGAAATGCATGCCGGTTGCTTTGTGTTAGCATGATCATAATATATATTGAGGTTCCGAAATTACAGACGATTAAAATTCAGAATATTTTCTCTGTAGGAAAAATACTGTTTTTGTTTCAATAACAATCACGAATACTCAATGTGAAGTTATAAAAATAAACGCTTCTCTCTATATAAAACGTTTCCTCATACGAAATATATTTTAAAAATTTCTGCATTAATAATAACGTTTTAGGTTCTTTTCTTTGTTTGAATTAAAAGTTAATATTTCGTTTCAACAAAATAATAAGTGATAATAACATTTGCATGTAAACAAACTGAGTAGCTTCCTTGAGAAAAAGGTTAAATAAAGTATTTAAAAACGTGTGTTACAATGATATTGTCATAATTTTAAAACAAATATGAACATAATTCAGAGTACTGCATTTTTATGAAATGCATGGTGTTGTTAATAAAATTTTCAAAATCGTTTTGCAATTGTTATACCGTCAATGACTTTTTAAAAGTATGTCTTCTTGAATAAAATTTACTCTGAAAATAATATAATACCAATAATTCTGAAATAATGATAAAGTTTATTTCTACACAAAATATTTTTTTCTTTTAAATTTAAAGAAATATTTTAATACCAATTTAATCCTTTTTCGTATGATAAGTGTATCTACATCATTAAAAATGTCTTTTCAATGAAAATGAGCATAAAAAGCTTCCTTGTTGACAGATCTGTAACTGATAAACTGTGCAGATAAATCGCGAGTAAATCAGCTTAAGCGTCCCAACAGGACATCTTCATCTTACAATAGAGCGAGAGGAACCTGCTGGGCCTCTTCCTAACATCAGCAATCTCTTCACCTGAACACCCATTAGACGCTTCAACAACTTCTGCAGCAACCTGAAAGGGTCTAGATAATGTAGAATAACACAGAGGACAGAACTTCAGAGGGACCGACTCGCTGGCTGAGTAATAACAGAACACACTGTCGTCCCGTGATGGACACATCAAAATAGGATCAACGATCCCGTGAAAAATCGTGCGACGAAGCCATCTGGACACTCAATATAACGGTAGAGGACAACAGTGGTGCAGTGATAACCAACTGTCATTGTGAGGGAAACATGGATATCACGGCGATACTGCCCTTGTGATAAAGTCTGGACATGTTGTGGAAACTGTCATTGGTATAGAAAAATAATTATCATGAGAAAATGATTTGATCAATGTCGTATCAAATGTGAATAACGCTTTATCAGACCGTGATATTTTGGTGATAATGGTAATTTTACCGAGTTCTATTGTTGCTTTAGCTTCTTGCAATATTGCCTTTAAACACCATCTATAAACTATACCATCGCGCATCCATGTACATTTGTATTTTACTTGATATATTATATGGCCTGTTTCCAGTTATTTACACTGCCCTATTCACACAATGCAATCAATTTGGATCAGAAAACACTTCAAAAGACTGTCCGGTCAAAAGACCGACAAATGTTTCCTTCCAATTACCAATATACACTGAAAACTTAACATTGTGTCGCGTGTGAGACAAGGTAGACATTTGAGACCTGTATTTTTTATAGACAGTTTGATCCAGGCTCGATTCAGTAAGTTTCATCTAAACAACAACAACCTATATACAGATCCAATAGTCCCAGCAATAATTTAAATAACCGCGTGTGTCTTCGAGATTAACTTAATATATCATTGTTGTCGGTATTGTATGTCAACTTGAAAACATAAAACCAAAAATGTTAGCATCTCAGAAGTTTCCTCAGTACAAAAAGTGTCCGATAAGAATGGAAACAGCGCTCCGGGGAAATATGCGGATGGTTTAATAGCATCATTTTCAAGCATGTAACAAGGGAAATTACTTTTGTATTACATTTTAATGCTATTGAATATTTAAATCATATTTTATTATTTTTGTGATGTTGAGAGGCATTTTAGAAGTTGGAAGTATCAAGAAGACCAGGAGTTTTATGAAATATCAAGAGTTTTATGAATTATCAACTTCTTTATTGTAGAATGTAGCCATTCTACAATAAAGAAGATGATAATCCGTAAAACTCCTTGTCTTCTTATTAGTTTTGTGTCAAAGAACAAGTTTACTTACATTGAGAATTGACAGTCAATATTGGTTATCGTATTTGCGATTACCTTCTCACAGTTTTTAAGTGTTCATTAAATCTCATAACTCCTTCGGTCAATGCAAGACAGCTAATCTTGTTTGACAGCGATAGAGTTTACATGTACAAACCAACAGGAGGAAAAAATACAATATTTGAATGTCTACCGCCAGGCAATGAAACGTAAAATGTATAGGATTAAAATGGTGAACTAGCCCCAAAATAACAGTTATTAATTAAATTTACTTTTCCCAATCATAATTCTCATTGTAGATCGTAAAGGTGTCATTTCTTCTAGATTTTTTATGTGTCGATACATACCTTTTCATTTAAAACAGTAAATGAATGCCAGTTATCTTATTGACACAAGTACCAATAACAATGGATGACCCAATAACTGTTTTAATCAGTATTCTTTTTCGTAAATCAGTTTTGGACATTTCTGATCATCTCCAATTGCTCTACATGTTTTAACTTTACATTAGTTTTGAATATATTTGGTTATTTGGTGTTATAAGGTTAAAGCATATTGCTTTCTGAAATGAAACAGGATGTTAAATGCAGCGCCCAAACAGTTAATGACGTCCTCATAAACAGATTACAGAATACTTTATAAAATAACAACGATGTTTGCCAATTTACAATAAAGTATTTAGGCTCTCATGGTCCCATTTTGGTCCGATATTTTGTATGCTGACTCAAACATATAGTTCAAAGTTTACATGTTGTGGTGAGCCTTAGTGATCCTATAAGATTGGCATATTTAACCTTGTTTTTGAAGAAATACGCATGATGTTCTTATGCCACTAAAATCGGACAGATGTGTAAGAAATAAAGTGCGTCTATAGTGCAGTACATGCAAAGATATGACTTGTTATTTTTTTTTGTAACTTTGACTGCATTAAAGGTGATATAACAAGCAAATCCGACTAAAATTGGTTAGTTATTTACCGTGGCGATTTTACAAGCGCTTCTTGATAGCAGATCACGCAATTTTGTCCACAGACCTTAGTAGATTCCTAAATGTATGCGAAATGGATATTGGAAGGCATGGTACAAAAAAGATATAATTTAGAAATTTTTAAATTTGAATGAGTTATATTTCAATGATCACTAGAAGATTATGAGATCAAACTGACATAGCTCACATCTGTACCTCAAAGTCGGTGAAGGTGAAGTACCTGGCGCGTTCACCTGACCATTAGCACCTTAATTAGCCGTGTGAAGTGGACACAAGCCACCATCTGTCTGTGTCCGTTTCACCTGGGGCGGTCTGGCAAGGTCCAGGCGGAAAATCTCTCACACCCAATTACACGCTGTCTGTCTCTCAATAACATGTGATTGGGTTGAGAGCGGATCTTTCATTTTATCATTTTATTTTTTAATGAGGATCTTTATTGGGATATGTTTGGTTTAAACGGGTTTTATCATGAAATGAGTTATGATTGATAAACTAACAAATCAGTGCTTACACTAAAGCAGGTAGCTACATATGAATGCTTACAAAATGTAAAGTATAATATATAGGCATAGATAAGCTTTTGAAAATATTTGAAAATTTTAATCTTGTATTAATCGTTAATAAAACAAATCATGTAGGTAATAAATCATTTCTTCATCAGAAATCACGTATATCAATACGTTTGTTTAAATGTCAAACATTTTACAATTTTATCACATGATTCGAGTTTGATAGGTCCAGTTGTGTGTTAGACTCGATGCACATTCAAGAATAATTTAAAGATGAAAAAATGGTTGTATTATCAACATGCGTTCACTATTTGAATATTTTTTCATATATTGTGACAATTTAAAGCAACGCTTCTGTAAAACCTATATATTTAGTTGTGGAAATATACAATTGCCAATCATTTGGAAGTCAATCCAATAGATATACAAGATACTCTAGAAAATGACAACATGAAGTACCCAGTAAATCTCATCGGGTGCAAGAAAGTGTATGATAAATATTTCAAAGAGTACAATTTAAAATGTACATGTTTACATAGAGTAGACATGGTCAACCTTTTACATATTTAGTTTTGGTCAAACACACAGGAAGGTGAGTTGGATAAAGTTGGGTTGGATCTTCCAGAGAGCATGAACGTGTAGAGAAACAGGTACTCAGCATGGAAAATAATTACGTTTTGAGAATTTTTCCAGCAGGTTTCCTTGACTCTTATCACAAACTGTTCTTTCAGGTGATTAAGGGAAATGTTAATTGGTTGTCGAGTGTCCTCACGCCAAATGCCACTTGACCATAAGGTGTGAACTTGGACTGAAGGAGTCACGGACAAGGGTCAGTATGTCCACGTGCCCTGCAAGGACTGGTCAAGGCACGTGCACCTGGACTCCACCTTGAGTCACAGAAAGGTCCTCATTAAAACGCCCAGTCTGGCACCTTTTTTGTATTATTTCATCTCTCTTTAATCAAAGTCAACCGGTCAACTTCCGATTGTGAGGGAATTTCGTGCTCTCGAGAAGTGTCGCGAGATGTTCGCGTGTCACTCGAGAAGAGTCACTGACCCGGAGGTCAACCGTCACGTGCCTGTATTCATACGCGCTCCTTCACTGCTGTTTTCATTTGTTTTGTAATGACCGGGTAGATCTTGAAAGTGACAAAATACAAATACGATCAGTCAGATCCAAACCACCCTCTTCAGCACCGAGATGTCCGAACGAGTGGTCAAGCGATACAGTAGCCACCAAACAATCGGATAAAGTCTCAGAATGAACTCTTGACCGAATGCCTTGAGCGTTTCGAGTTAAGAAAATAAAACCATTTTGAAGTATGGCGTCTTAATTGGGATATTTGCATTCTACTAAAGCAGTTTATTTTCCATAGAGGACAGACTAAATCCGGGACTCATTTCTTAGAGAGACTGGACACAGACTTGACTGTTCCTCTTATATCAGTGAAAGCTCTATTCTGTCCATTCTGTGCTACTCAAGGCTATGTGTTTACCCCACTCAATACGATATACACCCTCGGTAAATTGAACCTCTCAAGGCACTTTGATAATCAGCTCTCGTTGAAGAGTTATTTATTTATGCATTTGGAAACACGAGAAATCTAAACCAACAGATTTAATCCTACCCGGAGCAAACCTTTGACTATACGACACACCAGTTGTAGGATGTGTACAAAATATATATTAAAATTATGTGCTTGAAAAAGAATGGATTTTCTTTTACCTGGATTCATTCACATATGTGATATAAATTCCAAATGTGTTTTAGGCAACATTTCAATAGGATCTCACACTACAACGATATATGTGTACAATGTCAGAAAAATTTCATATATGTGAAGAAACATAATTGGTCAACAAACATCTTCTCGATTGGATTTATGATGAGGTAATATGGTTTAATGTCAATGATTATAAACAATGGATACTTCATGTTTGAAAAATATGGAATAGTTATTTTCCCTATAGGTTTATTTATGATACACTTCATTTCAAATTTGAGGAGATAATTGTGTTTTTAGATAAAAAAAAATAAATGCACTGCTATATCAGTTATCAGTTACTGCAATAATTCATGAAATTGATGAAAAGGTAACGTCGGTTCAAAATAATTCAAAATTAAATAAATGTCCAAGCAGAAAACGACAAAACGAAGTACAAAACTTGAAGGAAATGCTTAGGAAACAATAGGCAGTAAAATGGTCGTAGGGAAAGGTAATGGGAACAACTTACAGTTAATTAGATAAGGAGAAGTGTGTATGATGATTCAAGATTAATATGTATCGTGTTGTTATGTTTGATAACTGAATTATTGTTGAAAACATGTAAAAGTCCAACTCACTCAATCATATATGGAAATTAATTAACTTGTTCTTAGTAAGAAGGGAAGTCCTTCGACCCTTACATATCTAAAACAATTTGATTGAAATTATTCAAAGACTTTGAAAATATGCTTTCAACTGCAAAGCATTTAAAGTTGAAGGGCGCTACCACATATTAACAAACAGTTTATAGACTTGCTAAACTCTCTCTTTGTGATATTGTCAGAATCATTTTCGCCTATCAGTGTTGTAAATCAAATTCTGTGTTTTCGATATCAAAAAACAACTAAAAGTACTTTATCCAGCGAACACTTTGTACGGGATGATAGAAGTTCAATCTCACTGAATAGTGTCAGTATCATATTTAACCAAACAAATCACGCCTTGTTATTCTAGTTGATGGAACGCAGTTAAGAGCGTTGGTATTGTCAATGGAGTGCTTTGACATACATGGATTTAATTCTAAAAAGTTTGCCACGTCCTTATTAAAAATTCATCATGACATTTGAAACAGGTAACAAACTCCGAATACCAACAACTATTATCACATCCTGAATGCATTCTGTTTATACGGGACTGGCGATCATGTGCGAAGACCCTCCGTGTATTATAGAGTTTCTACCTTCAATCTCGCCCATCTGTGCAGCCACGCTTCAGACCGCCTGCTCCAGCTATCACATAACCCCTCAAAACACCTTTCCCTATCGCTCCCCGAGTCCTGTGAAATACCATTTGCTTGTAACCAGCAAAAAAGGCACAACAAATATTTGATAACGCTAATGGCTGGTAACTCCATATTCCCCGCCCTTCACTTCTCCTTGAGCGTATCTTCAGTGACAGCTAAGTGTTTACAAAGTACCCGAATATCGCCGGCGCTATTGTCACATAGGTGATGATAGTCAACAACCACTCCACGTGTGTAATCTTGGGCCCTACACCGGTTATAATGGTAGGGAACCTTACCGCTAATGTAATATAGAACGTGTATTTATGCTTGAACATTGTAAATGTTATCGCACCCCTATCTCAAGGTATCGAGATGTTGTGGGGTGATAATGACAGGGAGATTAGAGAACCTTGTATTGTTACAGATATTGTTCTTATTGTTAGAGTTAAAACATTGGTGTTAAGTCTTAAATTATATCATTGTTACTATATCAACATTTTATTACCTTGGTCTATGGTGTACCATACCATTAGGGTAGTACTTTCAGTAGCTTATCGGTGATTGATAACATTTCACATGTCAATGTTATGGGCAAACGTACAAATACGTTGTCATTGTGTCCTGATGAGTTTGTTAAGTAAAATGTCACCGATATACCCTATTCAAACATACGTACCGTATCTTTTTGTAAGTCAGTTAGAAACACACTTTTTTGGCATCATCATTATCGTCGTTGTCATCGATTCTTTCATCTTTGTCAGTGTCATCTTAATCGCATCAAATCGATATAATTGTATATACATTGTTCACATATACACAAAAAACCAAGGTCATAAAAAGTTACATTGATTGTTATGTTTGTAACCATACCATCTACAATTGTTCATATTCATATTCTTTTAAAAGGTCTGTTTGGTGACTCGGTTAATATGTTATTTGGTCACTTACCTTTCTCAAAGGGTGTGGGTTCGAAGAGACGATCAATCCGAAAATGTAAATTTTATTACAGATTGTATGTCCACAACATAACAACGCTCCATTTGTTTGATACGAAACGGTATGCAATTCCATGTACATGTATAGGCTCCAAAGGGAATAATCAGATCGAACCCTGCCTCAAGCTTATGTTCTGATAATGATTTTAAGGAAACCGGAAAAAACATGTTCAACGTGCTACCCATATATAAACACTAATATGACCCTGGTTCTTTTTTTCACCTGAAATGTACCTTAACCAGAAGAACATTTAAAATAGATTAATTCATGACATCAATAGTATTAACTCCATATTAGCATGAAACGGTATTTATTTTACATCAGTTTCTGCTGCACACATAAACAGATAAGGTACAAGATAGAAGATGATTTAAAAGCGCAGATAGCAAAAAACACCGCATCAAAAACATGATTGAGATGTCAACATAACTGAGCAACGGCAACTAGATATAGGAAGTATTGATACCAGTAATAATTGTTTGTCAAATCTTGTTTACAGAAACGATACTCTTTTGTAACCTTATCTTATCACATGAAAATTACATTTAAGGAACTGATAAAGGCGCTAAGAACACTCTAATAGCATTATCAGCCATTAGAGCGAAGCTTTTTAACGGTCTCCCGTGTATTGCGTGCACACGGAAACAATCACCCAGGTGCTTTATCAGAGCAAGCATCCCTTAACACGGGGAGTATCTAAAAGATAGGAAACCTGATCGGTAATTGACCATTATCAGAGATCCCTCTCACACCATGCTACATTTCCCCCTGTCCGTCTGTCTGCCCTCAAATCAGCAAGTTTCTCTCTAGGTCCCATGTTCTGACTGTTGTCAGTGGTTTGGCTTTTGCAATCAATTTTCTTTTATGTTGTCAATGTGTCCTTTCTTACACCATCTTTCCTTCTCGATCCTACTCCTGTTTTGGTCAAAGGTTCATATGTCAATTGTCAGTGTCTGTTATTTCACACAAAGGTCTTTATTTCGTTTACAGGTACATCTTTTTTCAATTTGAAGTAATAATCAAATAATCGACCCTTCATCCTCTTTCAACGCCATTTTTTCACAAACATATTTACATTTTGCCTCAAACATTTATTTCAACTTCCTTACAATTTCCTCTTTTCGTTACGATACCTGCTTTTCGGTTCTTACAGTTTCCTGTTTGTTTGAAGTCTCTCATCTAGTGTGGTAGAGTTCCCGGAATCTGTAACTTCCCTCTCGACTACCATCATCAAGAAGGAATATGATGATAAAGGGTGTCCTTTCAAGTAGTTTGACAAATGAAACGTCCAGGAAATTTACAAAGGCTTGCTGGCAATCCACAGTAAACCAATCTTCCTTTCTGAGTATCAGTAATCATGCACTCCTTTCGTGTTCTAATTCAGTTCCAATAATTTGGTCAGTTTTCTACAAGAATTATCTGTCCTCTACGTATTCTTCTATACCTACCAAGGCATTTGACATCTGCTATAATCTCTCCAAATTGTTTTGGTCAATGGTTCATAGTTCATTTGTCAGTGTCTCAATTCTAACACAAAGGGGATTTTCGTTAAAATGATTTTTTTTCAAATGGAACTCACAATCAAATAAATAACTGTAGATGCGTGTATGTAATATACATTCATTTTCGATACATTCTAAAATCTGTCTGTCCTGATTATCATATATTATATTATATATGTTGTTAGTCACTTTCAGGTTTCTTTGAGACCACTCTCTTACCAAGTTACCTTATATTTGGAATGAGAGTAAAAACATCAAACAAGATATGCACTGAGTATGATATAATTATATGTATGCAAGTAACTTATCAATTAATGCTACTGTAAATAGTGTTGAAGACTTAATGTCAATTCGTCATTACGTCAACTTTCCCTCAAGTATCCCATTCATCCTGTTTTGATAGTTAGTATTATCTCTCAATTCTAGTTTCAACATTTGCCAATTGTCATTTATATTAAAAATAAAAAGGTTTTCAAATTGATTTAAAACAGAAAAAATGTTTGGTTTCTTTTCAATTTTTAAAAATGTCATTTGATACAGACCGAAACCTACCTAACCAAGTTCCCTGTTTCCTTGCCAGCCACCCTTCTCTCGTTTCCACGTCCGCATTCTACCTCAGAAATGTGTCCCCTTTTGTCGTCTATGGGCTCTTTAACACCTGGCAGGTAAGGGAGGCTGCTAACGCTCAGGTGAGATCAATACCTGTGGGTAATCAGCGTGTAGCCTTTACATGCTCTGTTACACAGCTAAGATGCGTACAATTACACGACTCGCTTTTGTTGAACGTTTTCCCTTTAAATGTTTATTCACAGTATTCACCGTAGTGTGGCTTCTATTTTGAAAATAAATACTTAATAATATCTCGGAATGGAAGGAAAAAACTGTGGATGATTATTTTGTAATATAAGAGAAAAAATAATTGATTTACATTAAAGAGATTTGAATTTTGAATTTTGATAAACTAACGAATATTCATTCAAGTAGGTAATAATGTCCTTTATTAAAAGTAGATATCAGAATAAGGGGAATATTGTGTAACATATATCATTAAAAGGAATATTTGACGATTTATGATGTTAGCATATAATTGCTTTTTACACCTAAAAATGCTATAGTCTAAGTGGCACAATAATTAAGTCGCCAGTTTAAACACTTACAAAATAATTTATTTCAACATGTATTGTAAAACAATGTTTTTATTGTTTTTGTTTCAAAGAATATCTATGAGTTATGCGTAACAATTAGTGTCTACATTTTGTGATACTTTTAATAATTAATGACTGAACAGATTTTCTTTTTGTAAAAAGGTAGCGAAAATTTAACAGATTTTGCAACTTTAAAGTGAATGAGTGTTACATGAGGCACCGGTTAAAATCACACCTTCTGGTCTAAGACACAAGGTGTGTTATGCAAATGAAGCTCGACACAACAGATGGTTACGAGTGAAATTCAAGCACCTTTTTCACGGCTTCAAATGTAAAGTGGTCGACATATTGGTTTCATCTGATACAGATTGTGTACCGATGAAGATATAACAGTTTCTGCGTGTTTTTATACCATTATGCCCCCTTATGCTCGTGTTTTACCATTCTCTGAAATATATCGCTGGAACCATCAACCACAAGGGACGTTGCCTGCAATGAACTGGAAATTGTTTTGTTCTTCCTTACAAACAGGAAATCTGTGTGAAACAGAAAAAGTGTGCAGGATACCATAAAAGAATTGGACATAGCAGACTGCCTTGGCGTATGTCAGCATTTTAGTTATATGTTATATTTTTGTTCTCCGGTAAATATGGATATGTGTTATTGGCCGACACAGTCCAAAATAAACAAACATCAATATTTCAAAATGAATATTCTGTTTTTGGTATTGTGTTTTAGTGTCATGTCAAAATGTGTTCGTGACACTGCGAATAATTACAAATTTATCATACAGGAGATATAACAACAGTACTGATATGTACATGTACTTCACATATACACCGGTTTAACTTAAATAAACGAGTTTAAACACACTTTGATCAAGAAAACATAAAAGCAACAATTTGGATATCAAGTAAATGTTTTGTTTTGGAAAAAAGACAAATATAACATTTAACCGTATAATGCATTCTTACAAATTCGAAAAAATATCTTTCTCTAATCTATGTCATGGGAACATCAAAGCAAATTAAAAAACGTTTTAATCAAAAGTCATTTTTATATTTTCTTCTAAAAACATAATCCCATAAGAAACGAAACAAGGCGAAAACATAAAAGCAAAATACTGACATCAAGTAAATGTTTTTTTATAAATAGACAAAGATTACATTTAATCGTCACAATGCATTCTTACAAATCTAAAATAATAATTTCTCTATTCTATGGCATGGCAACATCACAGCAAAATAAAAAACATGATTTTAATCATAAGTCATCTTTATAATTTCTTCTAAAAACATAATCTCATAAGAAACAAAACAAGGGGAAAACACCGTAATTATTGGCTTGATAACTCCGCAACTAATCTGCTAACGACTCGTCGACGGCTGTTGTAGTCGTGTCACCGCTTTAACTGGGAACGGGCGCCAGGTGAGGCCAGGTAGCGCAGGTGAGATCGATAATAAGCAATCAGAGCTAACGTCGCGACAATTCGATCTGCACTTCAGGTAATTACGCCAATCCGGCCTACAATAAACACATTACCTGGGAACGGGAAATGGTTACTGATCATAAAGTGTCGAGTGTTGTTTCGTCTTCCATCTGAGTATTTGATCTGCCCGTAATTGTCGTGATAATAAAAGGACAATTTGTTAATATTGCTGTCAGTTTTGTTAGTTGACATTTGATTCCTGTATTTAACCATTGAGTATTAGGCCGTTACAGAATCAAGTCGTATTTGCAGTTGTCGGAATTGATGTTCCGTAGAAATGACCATCATATTTTATCAATGGAACAAGGTATCGGTTTAATTTTTACAAGATAATTACTAGTGTGCACATAAAATACAGTTTCTACATTAAAAGAAATATTTAATTTTATAACCCGATTTTTTTTATATCTTATAACCATTTTTTTTTTTGGTTGAAAATTTGTTTTATACAGCAATTTAGAAGGTTTTCAATTTTGGAACCTTTGGCCATTCTGGCATCAGAAGATACTGACAGATGGCAAACTAATGCTGAATACGTGCTTAGCCGGTGGTTGGTGTGAAACTCAAATTGAAGGAACCTAGAAGCTGACAGACCGGGTTCCCTTCACGCAGTCCCAGTGGTAGGAATAATGTTACATTTGGAAGCTTGTTCCTGATGGCAACGCATGAAGTGTGTTCGTGTTCATTACACGAGGCAAAATAGTAATGAATTCAAAATCAGCTATAAGTTTGAATGTTTGAAATTTATCCAAGAAAATAGAAATAGCATCCTTTACAGTACGTTCCCACGGCGCTTAACGATTATGCTTTACTTGTATCAGCGATTCACACTTGCTAGATGATGCTCAATGTTTTTGGAAAATCTTGCTTTTGAAGAATCATGTGAATTAGGCAGTTTTAAAAAGGAAAATAAAAATTTTCTTGATACAGCTTGGCAGTATTTCAACCGTTTGCAATTGGTCCGGGTAAGAGAGTTCTTACTGTAAAGAACACGACAAATTCATTATTTGTGTTCAACCGATTATATTTTTTTCAAGATTTTTTCATAAATCCAGAAAAGCACATTCCACAACCAAAACAACGATACATTCCCATATTCTGTTTTTATGTTAATTTACATAGCATCTCCAGAAATTTGGTAATTATTATCATGTGCCATAGCAATAGCAACATAAATAACAATGAGTTTTAAATACCTATGAATTATCAATGCTATAAAACAAAGATATAATTCAAAGGAAACTTTTATTCATGATACTGTAATTTCTCATTGACATTCACAAACCTCTCCGATAAATGAAAAATACAGTGGAATACAAGAAAAATAACCACAACAGCTATTATCAATCGTCTTCAATAACATGTATTTTCTTTGACAGCTGTATTGTTTTCTTCAACGATATACATTTTATTGTGAAGAGCAAATTGGATTATTATTGCAATTTACCGGGCTAAGGAGTTTTTAATGTTAACATCCCTCCCTGGGGAATTGAAGACAAAACAGGAGGAGGAAAACACCATATTGTGTACGAGTTCATCAGCTAAAAGAGAGCAATTCACCTGCATGGTCCCAGTGACAGCTATACTACAGTGATGAATGATCCTATACTGGTTACTGGTTAACTTACTGCCACATCAGTTTATCTATGAATAACGAGAACATGATTATACCCTGCTCCAGTTCAACTGAATGAATGCTTTGTTTCTGACCAACATTGGCGATTATGAATGAACTGCATGAATGTATATTATATAGGTTGAGCAAAGAATGTAGTATATATAATCAGTGCCTAATACCATACCTACATTTGAATGGTTAAACGTATTTGAAGTGACCATATTATAAATATTGTAATTTATTCATGATTTACTAAATAAATGAGATAATGATAAATAATTGAATAATAAAAAATAATAATATTGCATTATTGAACCGGTATAATTATTGTTGCATAATTGAAATTTAAAAATCCATCACGCGAATTTTCGCCTTACAATATATTTTACTTAAAAGCTTTTATATAAAAAAGGAGGCGGATGAAAAAAGTATTTTCTTGATGTAAAAAAACAGATGTAAATACAACATCTCAATGATGAACTCGGAAGCCTTTTATTGATTAAAGAAAACTTATCAACGTAATATCTTATTGTTTTAAACAAAGTACTTTTATGATGTTTCATGTTAAGTTGTATCCCAGAAATGCACTAAAAGCACGTTAACACAAATTATTGTAATCTTAGAAAGGTACGTGAAGCAAAGTGTTCCACTTAAATAGTCTACAAATAAGAAAAATCTCATAAACATTTCGTATTGTTTCAAAACTAACATAGATCTATTTGATAACTTTTAAAAGATGCGTTTTATCTTGAAAACTTACCTTAAACTTTAATTTATGAAAAAATGAAATATCATGACGTAATAATAAACAATTCAATTGCATATCTAATTATGACAACAACCTAGACGTTTGCATATATGATTACCAAAGAAATGTATTCAACAATTGTACTTGGTTACCAGAACGGAACGGTACATGGACCCAACAGCATATATGATCACCACAGAAATGTATTCAACAGCATATATGATCGCCACAGAAATGTATTCAACATCATATATGATCGCCACAGAAATGTATTCAACAGCATATATGATCGCCACAGAAATGTATTCAACAGCATAAATGATCGCTACAGAAATGTATTCAACAGCATACATGTATATATGATCGCCACAGAAATGTATTCAACAGCTTATATGATCGCCACAGAAATGTATTCAACAGCATATATGATTACCACAGAAATGTATTCAATGGCATATATGATTACCACAGAAATGTACATAACAGCACATTTGATAACCACAGAAACGCATATCGGCATATTTATCACCAAATTAACATGCTTTTTTGCATATTTGATTACCACTGGAACGTATTAAAGTGCCGGTTTTTTTACTACACAAATGTACTTGGTAACATATTTCATTACTACAAAAACGTGGCCAAAAGCAGACATCTATACTTTGAAGACCAAACAGCAACATAATGATATATATCAAAATGATTACCCCTGATACGTCCGCAATTGATGGAAACATAACCAAAGCATTTGCAAATTAAACTACTTCAGTAACTAAGTATCATATCATACATTCATGACAGTTATTTAAAACGTAGTCATTGCTACATTTTGTGGACTTTTAGTTCTATAATAGCCAAATAGCATGATACAAATCATATCATATGTCTTAGATGACACATTTCATGTCTTCAGAAATGTACGCCAAAACGAAATTGCATTATTTAAAAATATGCCCAAGAACACTTTGCATTAAACAAGAAGTTTAGAAAATAGCAATTTTAACAACTCCGGAAATTCACCGATTAGCATATTGAAAACTTTCTCAAACACAAACTGAATTAAATTTCAGATATGCAATTCAGTACACATGACACATTTATGAAAGAGAACACGTTCTGAATCCATCAGAATATTACGGAAAATTTCACTAAGAGTTATTGTGATGGTTTCAATAAGTTATATAACAATTGTCAAAGTATTTTAGGATTTAAAGATTTTGAGGAGAAATTAAAAGTTACGTTTTTATTTCATGTAACATATGCTTCTGCGTTACCAAAAGTCGATAAACATAAAGGCATCTTGAACGATTTTATCTCCACGAATGTTACCTGTGGCGTTCAAAAACAACACCTGTCCCAGGTAAGATGATTGCAGCACGTGCTCAGGTATATACTTATTGGCGTATGCCGCTACCTTTATTCACACGTGTTGCCAATGGTTCTCAACAATCAAAAGCTTATTTGCAAGGTATTGTGAAAACTAACTCATAAGAAAAACTTGAAGAAAACATGATTATTTTTATATTCATCGATATTTCCTTTCTATCTTATACACTGTATCTTTTGAATTGGTGCCTTTGTTGATATGAATTGTAACAATGGTTTCACTATGGAAACTAAGAACATCGTAGAAAATATGAAATAATGTGATACCTTCTGGAAAATCTATCGATTACCTACCACATGTTCTCTGAGATTTACCTGTGCGGCGTTATTGACCAGGTAGCATGTGGGTTTGAGTGAGCAAGCAATCAAGGAATATATTACTTTCACACTTTCGCTTTTTGATTTTGATGTATTTCATCGTATGAACACAAAACTGGGAATATATCTGAACACTCTCCTTTGAAACTCTTTAAGTGTGCGAAAAATTGAAAACTATCCTAAAGTGCATATCTTGACAATAGTCGTAGGACGATGAGGGCCAATTACACGCAGTTAAAGGCAAACATATATCTGTATCTTAATTCATGAAAAACGTAATTAACTTTCACTTGATATTACCTGGGTTTAGATAAACGTTCTTCTGGGTGAGAAACATCATTAACTAGAACCAATAGGCAATGTATGATTACAAAAACCAAATTCAAGATGTGTAAATTTGAAGATGGTTATTTACTGAAGTTCACATAGCTCACAATGACAATGAATAGTATTGCCAGTTACGGAGTTCCACCCACTAAAGGGTAGATAATGTGTAAAAACGTATGGTGTTCGTGGTCTTTACGAATCAAATCATTTATGCAAACGCCTTTATGCAATTATGATTATTCATTTATGTTTATCTGTTTCTTATCTATTAAAAATCAAAATAAATGTGAAAATATACAATTTTGAGAGGGAACCATTACCGTAAAATTGGCATGTTTGTCCATTTACGAATCTTTCACTAAGCGGATGCCACTCAGTTTTCATTTATTAATCATCATCATTATTTCTCACCTTAGGGTATATTTTATCAAATGGGTTTGGTAATTTAGTCATGTTTGTCATTTTGATGAACGCTATTTTATAACTTCTCTCTGTTTTGCTTGACCGACACAATACAATAACAAATTGTTCGTTTCATAGGAAACGTAAATCAAAGCTCTCGATGAAAAGTGTCTTTGTGTGAGCCCTATTTTCGACCCTTTATGTCCAAAAAAGAAAAAAATATAATCATATTCTGAATGCACACGTCTGATGAAGTGCTGGAATTGCTTAGTAGAAAGATATTCGCCACTTTCAGTCGTGCACAGAAGAACTAGAATAACTACATTTGTATCCTAGAATATGACAACAATACACTTGATCTGTAACTTACCCGGGGCCGAGCGGCGTGTCAGTCGTATAGGGGTTAATGAACATAAGAATGGAAAAAATGAACATTGCCTTCAGGTGTTGGACTATATGTAATTAATTCGCGAAACAGCGAGAACGCCGCTTTAAGTATAAGTAGTAATTTTATTGTCGATATTTTGGCACCGAAATAGCAAAAGAGACATTGCGCGTGCAGTACACGTGGACCCACATTGCTGTGTGAAATGTCACATTTTCATTGAAACATCAGCTTGTATCTTTTCCCTGTGTATTCCGAAATCTGTTTTCAAAATAAAGTTAGTTTTTTCTTTAAAAGTTTTTTAATCATAGATTCTTGTGAATCCTTGCGACAATTTTTAAAAACAAAATTATGATAGCTGATTGAACACGACAATATTGGAATATTGAAAATTATAAAATTGGTAAATGCTTAATTGTTACAATAATTCAATTAATTTCAATAACGATTTATAATGATATGTGATGTATCGACGCGAATTTGCCATAATGAATTAAAAGCATTTCAATCTTGTTTTATGATTACAATATTCTAGACAGGGGATTCAGAATTAAACTGATTCTGTATCACAACAAGCCCCGAGCTACTGAAGCCATTCGTCGTGCGCGTGCCGCTCACGTGACTATGTGAGAACAGGGGGTTATTAAAACACGTCTCAAGGACATGCGCGCGCATCGAATCACCGAGAAGGCGATGGCATGAGGGTTAGAAAAATGACAACAAAAGCAGAGAAATCACCATACATTGTGTAGTGGTTTCTTCTTATCTGAGGGTAATTTCACCATCATAAATATTCCGGTCATTGTGAAGGAAAAACATCGCCTCGTCGACATTTTGTTTTTGTTTGTGTTTCACATGATTAATTGCAAACAAAGCTGCCTTGTCGAAAGATTTGGTTTATAGTTTCTGAAAAGATCAACATTATGTAAAATAAGCCCTTCATCGTATCAAACGCAGATTTAACTGTCAGTGGTATAATTTCCATGACAAAAACAACAACTTTGAGTGCTTTTATGGTGCTTTTAATATATGCAAACATTTTTTTTAAAACTTTCTCTCCAAATGTTAAGATACGCTTTGCCATGTTTAGTTTTTATATCAAGTTAAATGATCATTTTATACTTTATTTTTCAACAATGATTATACATATATCAGAGTTTGAGATTTACATACAAATTACATAAATTTCTCTGAAAGTTTTATTACTTTATATTAAAACTAGGAATAAGATAATGGTACAAGTCAAGATGCTTAACTGAATTTCCTTTATCGTTTATACTTTTAAATGAAAGATTTTAAGAAAAACATAATCTATTTTCCCTTTTTATGCATTGTTTTCTTTCTGATTATTAAGAATGATAAGAATTATGTTCAAGTTCTTCTATAGCATATCTCTTATAATGTACAAAACCGTTTCAATTTACATAATAAAAGTGAATGAAAAAATGACTAAACCTCCTTTCTATTCCCGATTTGATATCTTACTTAAAAATATCTTAAATTTCATTTGAATTACGAATTTGTTATTTTGCTATTGTTTTATAATCTGTTCCACTTCATAACCATAAAAATAAATACATGTAATATGTACATGGGGGAACATACATGTAAATTGGTATTTTCACAAACAAATTTTATATTTAATTCTTAGGTTACCTATGACAAACGACGTTATTAATATTTTTTCGAATTTTTCTTTTTCAGGAAGGGAGCGTCTTTCTCAGGACGTTAAAATATATTTAGAAGAAAAAAACTAAATTCATGTAAAAAAAAAGAAAAAAGAATATTGCCTCCTGCAGAGACCTCATATTGAGAGACGACAGCGAAGACTGAATATTCCAATTCCGGTGACAAGACACCTTGGCGTCTTCTTTAGGAGACAGACGTGCCAACCAGGTTGTCATGGAGACGAAGCAGGTATTCCAGTTTTTCTTGGTTTCCCGAGGGTGCTGTCCAAGATAATTATTCCTCATCCTTCTAACCAAGGAAATGACCCTGTCCCCTCGAAACCCCCTTAGGATTAGTCATGGCTTATCAGATTCACACACCTTGCTGAAAGTAGCGCCAATCCATGACGTCATAATGTATTCTCAGATCTGGACTTCACCGATTGTATCCCTCCGCCATAGGTGCACAGTGGTCACATAGCGGTACATGTGTTGCCTCCCTTGGTCCGTGGCAAGAGAATGGATCCTTTGTTGAGTTTCACCAAGTCTTGGAGACTAGGGGTGATTCATTCTGGAACGCTATCCCCTCCCTCCCTCCCTCTCCGCATGGTTGCACCTTGGTTAAACGATTACGGTGCCAGCGATTCCTGCAACAAAAGATTGATATTGATTGGCTGTGACCCGGCCACATGCCATTGTTATAAATCCTGGTGGTCTTGGAGAATATCAGGACGTCTCAGGCCCTCCCTCGCCCCATCTGTCATAATGCCTGCATTACACACAATCTTCCTATCATTTCACTGCTTCGTGATCCAATGTGCTTGTTTCATCTCAAGATCAAACGTGATTTGGGAAATAATTTCACCTTGCATCAACAGAATCATAAACTTTACGTATGGAAGAGATTAAATGTACTAAAGTAGGATTTATTCGATTAACAAAAAATATTTTAATGGGATTTTTTTATAAATAAATGTCCAATTACTTATTCTTACAGTAAAGAGTCGTGTTTTTATGATTTTATATATCAAAATGTGTTCTTTAATTTCTCATCGAAGGTACACCAAAAATAAGTAGTAAGATAAAACAATTAATCCTAAATCATAACATATATCTCTTTATTAAAAAGAAGTTTAAAACACTAATTTAACAACGAAATTAACCTTCATTTTTGCTTGGTGAATTTGGAATTTCAGATTTCAATGAGATATGGAAATGACAAAGCAGAACGCTTTATTTCCTTATTATCAATATATGTATACAGTGTACATTTATTTGATTGTGAAACAATTCTTTATTTTTTTAAACAAGTGAACATTTACACAAACGTTACACAAGGCGAAACACTAATATAATATATATAAATCTAACTTATGAATATGAAAAAAATAAAAAAATATGATAAACTACAATTTCAACAATCTCAGACAAATACGATTTCATGAAAGATTGGTCATAAAACCACCACACAACCACCAGTCTGCGCAATTCCAACTGACCAGAAGATGATAGATGTCTTGTTTGCTAACGTCGATGGTGGAGTCAGATACACTATGATATGAACGTGTGGTGTGTGCGCTGTCTCGGTCTAGTCTATCGACCCCACATCTACCTATTTGTTACAACTCATGTCTGTCTGTGAACACTGACCCCTCCACCAGGTCAGACCATTTCCCCATCATCTGTAACGCGCACTTGTTCTCTCTAACATCCGCCGTCTTCAGTGTGGATCCCCTCTTAACGTGAACAATGGAATCCAATTATAAGATTGACACCGTCTTGTCATTGCTTGTCTTTAAATTGTAGCTTCTATCTGAGCATCTGATTTCTTGTAAACTTGGGTAATTGATTTGGATGAAAAAAAAATCTATGTACATAAGTGTTTGGGAATGTTTGGATGATCGAAGGTTTGGAGTAAAATAATCAGAATAATAGAATTCAGCTTATATTATCACATGAATTCAATATATAAACAGTATTCAATCATTAAGGTAACTCATTTTGATCGAAATCACATTAAAATCGTACACCTTTTGATCATGAATCATGTAGAAGTAGAAACTACAAGATCATAGAATCTTTCATTTCAATGCATCTAAAGATTTAAAATATTTTAATATTTAAAAAAATGATCTTATAGAATGTTCATGAATATGAAGTCACGCTTTTAAGATTAATGTACCCATAGATAATGTAGTGTAAAGTACGGTCATCGACTGATGTAATTGATTAGTTATTCAATGCATAGATTTCTTCTCTTAATCGTTTGAAAAATATTTTATATGAGATTTTTGTTCACATTTATCACTTTCATATAAAACACTCTTCGTTACATGTTTTTTTCAATCAAAACCTGGTTAGTTAAAATTGTATCATTAAGCCTTCTTTAATTTGTTTTAGATGATATTTTACATCTTATGATTCAACAGTAAAATAATGGTAATATATTTTATAGTTTGTTTAATTCAGGTAACATTGTTAAATGAACAGTGTAAATTAAGTTTGAGCAATTAAGTTTAATTTGTTTTATATACAATTTACCTTTAGTAAAACTGAGTTTCTGCAATTAAAGTAAAATTGCTATATATACAGTTTACTTTCAATAAGGCTTATGTAATGATTATTTGCAAGAAATACACCTGTTCAACTCAGGTAAATTTCTTATTTGTTCAGTTTACCTTTAGTAAAGCTAAGTTTCTGACACAAAGCTAAATTTGTTACGTGTACAGTTCACTTCCATTGAAGCAAATCTTTTGATTGTTTGCAAGAAATAAGACTCCTTCTAGGCAATCATTATTGAAAAATTACTCACACTTAAATTTATGTACATTCATTTCTAAATGTCGATCATTTAAGTTCCTTTTCGAAGGTTGAGTAACCTAAATTTGTTCTTTGTAATTGGCTTAGCTTTGGTTTTGAGAACAAATATTCATAAAGTAGCAAATTGTCCAGGTGTGACCAGGTAACGATTTTCCTGATCCCATTCAAGTATATATACAATGTGATCATGAAATCTGTAAAATATATTACAAAAGTTGTTAGAAATACAAGTCATACTACAAATATACAGTTTGATTCGTGTAAACCAGATGATCAAATCAGGCTTACGACATTTTTGTGAAATAATAATTAAGATATTTTCGATAAAATGACCCGTCGAATTAAAACAAATTTCATAGAAATTCTACTTGATCTCAAACTGTATGACAAAATTTGTTTAGAAAATTTATTTACATCAAAACAACACTTCAAATGGAAGTATCAAACTGTATTACAACGTACATTTGTTTAAAAAAATGTCCTTACATCGAAACAACACTTCAAATAAGTATATATTTTCAATGTCCGTAATTAACATCGACTTTGATCATTCGCTCATCAAAACTTTGTCATCCTTTATACGAAACACCCATGGTCTCAAGTGCTAGATTAGTGTCGCCGTATTTCGATCGAACTTCAAAGAACGTGCATGTACTTGCTAATTGTTCCACTTCCGGTTTGTACTCGTTGGCATCAAGTCAAAGCTTCCTGTTTTCTCTTTGTCACATTTGCAGCTTAGTATACTTCACTTTTCCACGTGGTGTTAAAGATAACAACAAAACCTTTACGTAACTTAAATTTAACTGAACGACATATCGTGTTATCTTGACTTTACGTATAGTGGTTGACGCGTATGTATCCGGAAGCATAAAGTGATTGTCCTGTAATATTATGCATTGACTTGAATTGAATCTGTTGAAGACACAAACCAACAATCACGAATATAGTGATATAATCGCTATTAAATATACCTACAGATTATAACTAAATAACTTCAGCTAAACGACATGTAGTGTTATCTTGACTTTACGAATAGTGATTGACACGTATGAATCCGGAAGCATCAAGTGATTTTCTTGTAACATAATTCATTTAAGTGGTAATAATATTAGTGTAAGTTTTAACAAATGCGTATATTTTTACAAGCTTTTTCTCCTTAAAAGTTTGATTTAGTTTTCTATGAAATTTCGTATTTCGATGATGGCTAAAGTAAACATCAAGACTTGTCGCTTATGTAAAAAATACCTATGGGAGCATTATGTGAACGAACATCACTATCATAAAACCGTTTCTGTACTCCTAACAAAAGAAATTATATAGTTGTTTTTAACATAATTATTCCACATTATACATATACATTGGGAAAAGAGTTTGGCAAACAACTCGCATTGCTTATGTTACGACCTCTCCCTGAAAAATTATATCAGTACATGTCTGATACATACAGATTTTATGATATGTTGATTCATAGTTGGTGAACTTTTGTTGCCATAAAGGATTTACTGTAAGTTATATCATTTTAAATAGAAATATTTTTTTGTCGTACAACATTATATAATGGACATGTGAAGGAGAAATGGACACAATCCTCAGAATAATAACCACATGAAAAAGAAGAAGCTGTAGATATATGCCTATTGATCTTATCAAAGTTGAGGTCACTTCATCCTAGACACAATATATACAGTTGAATAGATATTTTCAGAACCCTATTCATATATATCAAATATATACGTTTCGGTGTTTTAAGAATGTGTTTTGTGTGTCAATGCATCTAGGAAGCAACTCAAAATAACTTATTGCAAATGTTTGAAAATAATTGAACAAAGTCAAGACACATATTGTCTGTGAGAGAAGTTTGATAATGGTGAACAGATTACTATTTGATTTATGTAAATGCTTTTGAAGTGCAGTGCTTTCAAGATGCCGAGTACAAAGTATGTGAATGACGTGGTCAGCCATTATGATTCACTGTATAAGGATCTCTCATAATGACATTGCTCATCTTCACGTGTCAGTCCAGCTCATGACCAATCATGTCTTTAAATAACATTAATGAATTTTTGGGTGGAGAAGTATATATGAAGACAATGTTTATGGATACAACTTCCTATCACAGAATATGAAACGCATCTAACAAAAACAAATACTCGTTGTTCTTCATAACCTGTATTGTGTTTTTGTTCTGGTTAAAAGAAAACATATTTGATATTTTCATTTTATGAACATGGTTTGAGAATATTCTTTGAATATGAATATTTAGAATATTTATAAATGGATGTGTCGTTTTGCTGCTTTGTGTAATTCATTTGAGACAAGGAAAGACAAGATTGAGAATGATTGTAATCTTCACTCATCATATGATTGTCATTTCCTCTGTTATAACTTTCACGTGTACCATTTGTGTTCCATATTGGATCACATCCATAACCATCTTTGTCACATTTACTTTCTTGTGAACTTTGAGGTAAACCCATTAAAATGTAGTCTTTGTTTTTCAAATATTTAAATCAAACCACGACAGCAGTCTATGGATTTGAATAATTCACACCACACTAAATTCAGTAATTAATAATTAACAACAGAGGGAAGATAACCCGATTTAGAACTAAGATCAAATTTCCCCCATTCTCAACGACGTCATGTCGTGTGCGTGGATACAAATCCCCCGCCTCCCCCTCCCCAAATCCCCCTCTAAAACCTTGTCTTCTACATCCGGGCGATACAGGTGTGATAAGATGGCACTAATAACACTATCACAAGTACACGGCTTCACAATAAACTTAATACGACTAGGAAATGACCGCCATCATCCTATAACCCTTTTAATCCCTCCTCTGTGAGGTATCGGGGTAGGCGGGTCAAAGAAGGATGGACACTGTCCACTTGACGAACGCTTTGGTCATTCAATTTAGTACAGACGGTTCGGGTGTCATGGACGTTTAAACTTTGATTGTTCTACAAGTAGAGGTCCAATTGAAGGACTATATATAGCCGTTTACGATCTCACTTTCATAATTGAGGGTTTTTCGTTACAAACAGGCTATTAGAGTTTTACTTTGATAAAAATAGTCGAACACTGATTGACAAGGACTTTTAAACTTTGATTAGCAAGGCGTTTAAGTAGGGTGGATGTTATTAAATTTTATTTTATTGAATTCAGGTGTCACGAGGTCATCCTTGTCAGAAAACTTCTGTCATCCAAAACGATAAAGTTTCCGTGAAATTCAAAAAATAATCAACGATAGTTAGAAATCGTACTTTATATATGCATTGCTGTGTGCAATCCTGACAAAGGGATTTTTATAAAATATACTAAAAGCACTATTGATAAAACCATATCAATTAATGATAGACTACAAACCAAACCATTCAAGGGAAAAAAGAACATATTATTTTTCAGAACAGTATTAAACTGAACATTACATTTCAGATTAAAATAAATCTATAATTAAGATACAACCTTGTAAAGAATTTATCTAAGGTTCCATAAGAAGTTACAGTATAGCTTAGAATTTGGTAATCTACATGTCTATGGGTCAGATGTAATAGACACTATCATTTTTAAATAACACAAGAACGTGCAGGCAGTCCGATAAGCATTTGTCCCGTTTTAGTATTTTTCAAATAAGTTATTGATTTATATTGAGCGAATATATCACCTAAATCAAATTGTATGAAGGTGAGACTTGTCGTGTCCATAGGCGAAGACTTCACAACAACTTTGTGTTGTGGTTATGTTTTCATTTGTCCACAAGATATCGTGAAAGTTAGTACTTAAGATGCTAAAATTTGGAGCAAATAGTGTTTGCATTCTTTAGGAAATGATTGGATAAATTCATGGAATCATCTTTCCCTTTTCCCACTCTTCCTGCAAGTCATGGACACGTTTGAGTTGTTCTGTAACGTCTACGTCTATCTATAGTTTATTCCATCGATGTTCTATCAACACCCTCTGTTGGTCTATATGTACATATGAAGTCAAAAGTCTTTTGAAATTGGCCAGAAGGAACGGATACGAAGGGCAATAAATGGGGCTCTGATGAACATTCTAACGTTTTTTGCAAAGTTCTGTCTATGGTGGTTTTGCAGTGTCCATCGATGTACGGAGAAGTTCCCTGTTTAAAAATTTTTTTATTGACCTCTTTTCTGTGCAAAAATGAATGAGAACATTTGAAACGTCACAAGTGCATTTCCTCGCAAATGGCAAAACTTGTCCCGTTTTAGCTGAAACAGAAAACAACCATAACACATGCAACAAAGCTGTTAGGGCAGGAATTATTAAAGTTTTTTTCGTTTTTCACGACACAAAATTTTTAAAAACCACCCATATGTTTCATTTTAGACAAATATCGTTTTCTTTTACTTGTATAAAGAGACTCTTTTGGTAGATTTGGATTATGAATTTTAGACTTCCCTTGAACCAAAATCCAACAGTTGAATTCGTGGACAACAGCTGACTGGTGATTACAAATTGCAGCTTTTGTGCCTTTGAAATAATGTGGCCAGTCTAACCCATTTTCTTATTTGAGATGACTTATATTTGGCCTAAATGATTGTGAACAATGGTGATTATAACTTTAAGATGTAATCTTGAAGACATTTTGGCCCTTGACTTTTATGTGGTTTGTTTTAAGATTTGTAAGTCCTCTAAACGCTGTTCTTGTAAATATTTACCAAAATACAGCTACATAATTTAATGTTTAATGTTATTTATAAAGATAGGCAAAGTGAATCCTCTTCTTCGTGTTCTCTTGTTCATGTTCATGTATTTTCAGATGCATAGAATTGAGTCAAGATTTGCTGAATACAAATCTTTACCGAGTAAGGGCCCAAATCATATACACATTGCAGAAAATCTGTCCATGTATTGACCATGGAATCATTTATAATAAATAATAATACATTCATAAAATCATTTGTGTTTCCAGCTCAAGGTAATTAAGAAGATACCTCGCAGAAAAATGGAAACCGATCTGATAGGCAACTCCAAATAAGTTACTCTGGGGAGATGAAAGAATGATCTCTGTAATGTTAATATAAGTTATGAACGCAATGGTGGCAACGTTTTAGGGCAATGCCTAATGCCAACATTACCAAGTTAAGTGCTATTGTTACTGTTTATAACTGAACGATTAACTAAAAAGCGAAACCAACAACGGAAGGTATAATAATTATTGTTTATACAAAAGTGTCAGTGTTGCTGTCATGTTGAGCGTTATAAACCTTTGTGACACTTATGGCAAAATTATGAAACATTTTCACTAACAAAACCGCTTTGGAAAAGGACCGCCTGACCATTTAGAATAAACTCTTATTCCATTGGTAATAAATTATATGAACTGTCGAGTTGCATTATACATGAGGCAAGAGTAAACAGAAGAGTGTGTCAAGGGGCGGTCACTCTCGAACAATTCGCTACCTCGATACACCCCTATGCAAATAACGTCCTTATTATTGAAGGCACCCGGATTCAGTGGTCATGTCGGCTCTCGCATGGCTGGTCAAGCGTGCCGGGGTGTAGAGGCGGGCACGTGCCCCCTGACCGGCAGGTAATAAAGAACTACCTGAATGAAATCGACCACGTGCCTAAAGCTTCTTGTCGCGTGCGAATTTCTGCATGGCTACCCGCCTACCAAGGAAGTTTGTTTACAAGTTTCTCTAGTCGGCTTGATCTGCTAACAATGCTGTTTATATCCTCTCATCCTATCAACGATATGCAAACAGGTCTGTTTGCCCATCCATACAGGATGAAGCATTGTCAAACACCAGGTGAAGCGATCTCCTCACTAGCGGCAAGCAACTACCGGAGTTATCGGCCGTATCAGATTGTTTCGATAGGGGTCACTGTCATTTCATTAAGTCACACGTGTCATCGTGGTTTTAAAGGCAGATTGTGGTGATACACAAATATACGTACAATAGGCAGTAAATTAACTAGAAGCATGCCTCTTACATGCGGCCATGACTTCTATGTGCCATTTGTTAGAACGGGGGCACCTTATTTAGCGCTTGTTAATTAAAATGTCAAAGGACTGTGAAAACAGACGATTTGATTTTATGGAATATTTCTTTGGTTTCCATTTTCTTTGTAATTCTATTACAACGCCATCTGTCAGTTTATTTAAGCCTGTTTAGAGAACATATAACGTCTTTGAAAGTACCCTGAAGCAATGCAAATACTAATGTATCAATATTGAATTGAAAATACGTTTCTTACCAGAAAACTATTTCTAAAATTTTAATACTTTTATTATGCAAGTTAAATAATGTGTACAAAGTAGTTAAGTCGTTAATAATAAGATGCCTTAATACCTGAACTTTCTCTGATACTGAAATCGGTTGCTTGCTATGCAAATACATTTGTAATATCTTTAAAAAAAAATTCATCCATGAGGGGTACACTAATTCCAATATTCTGGCATCAGTTCAAGAAGACATCAGTGTTTAGTTCTAAGATTCAACTGTCCTTTATTTGTTTCCAATGATTAAATCATTGAGTACCTTGCGATAAATTCATAAATTTGAAAATTACCCCCAAAAGTGAAACCAAGCTTGAGCCTCGAACTAACGAGTGCTCTCAGGTATACAGCTGCAAGTAACGCTTCACTCCAAGTGTACGTAGCGTTCCGTTCACGGCGCGATACCCAGCGTCTTTGATCCTTGGCGTGAAGGATAAACAATCGATCAACAAAGCCCTTTTTCATAGTTAATTACAGGTAAGCGGTTACCTCCGCGCTGCAATTACCTGCCAGGTGAGAAAAGCTATTAATTTCCAATCAGAGCTTTGACGGGGCGGAGGTTGCCGCCCTTCGACAAATGGGCTGCGTAGGAATACAAAAGAACAATGCGCGAAGCGATCTCGAGAAGGCATTGAACACTTTTGGCTTGGTTTGGTTTTCGGATAAAGGTGTATATTTATGGCAGACCAGCAAATTGAATATGTTGTACAAATATCGTATTAATTTCCAAACCAAAGATAACAAAGCGTGGGGAAAATGGTAAAGCAATGCGACTTGAAAAGAGAAACTATCTCTAATATACACCATCTGGACAATATGGGACACCAACAAAACGCCTATTTACCCCAAAACAATCGACCATGTACTGACCATAAGTACTATTATGTCCACAATAATGCTTCCCTCTGAACAATGGGTGCATTCAATTATTCCGTCCTAAAGAAAACTCAATTAAAATTCTTGCAAACATAGGTTAATATGCATATATAGAGATATAATTCAAGTAAAGACTATTTTAATTGGATCAACCTTGTTTGGGTTAAAATGCATGTTTAATATGAAAAATATATAAAATATAAGATTGAAAATGCAGAAAACAATACTTGTTTTCCGTAATTTAATATTTAATATATCATTGAATATATATATATATAACAGGATGTTTCATCTCTATTTCGATTTTGTGTCTTTTGTTAAAAAAACTCGAGTAGGTACAATAATTCAAATATTCTATTTGTTTAATAGAAAACACGTGATACATTATAAAACTTCCATAGAAAGTCCTGATTATAGTTTTACTTGATATATAGATAAAAAGAGGAGGCATGTACAGTTTTTGGAATGGTTGATATGCAATATATAGATTTTCGGTTAGGATATATTCTTCCTTAATTAAAAGAATGTACCTCTCAATACAACTTAACAATAAGTATAAGCGTTATCTTACAATGAATTGAACTGTACATCACAAACACATTTACTTATAAACATCCTTGTTTATAAAAATAATAAATTGAGCCAAATCAAGTCCTCATTCAAATCTACATTATCGCGACCAAAGAAAATAACTTTTTTTTGCAAAATGAAGTTCAATGATCTTCACTTAAAAGAAAACTGGTCTGTTTACGTCTATCTTATTTCAATTTATTGATATGTTGTAAACGTTTCAAATGATATGTAATTGATTTTCATTTCCTTATTGTTCATTGCAATGTAATTGTACATATTTCAAATAACTTAATATGTAAAGTTATTGAGTATAGTTCAATTCAACATTTGATGACTTCATTCAATCACAATGAATGACATGCACATTTGGATACATTTTCGGTGGAAATTTCACATTCCTAAAAACACCGACCTGAAATCATTTGTTTTACATTTTTGAACGACTTTTAGGTGTTGATAAACATGTACATGAGATATACAGATAATTGCTGTTGTAAATACCTCACCTATAATTTTAAATGCTCTGCACACAAAAAAATAAAAAAATAAAGTTATCTAGACACGTATATGTTTTCAGTTATAGACACGTTATTCGGAAACTGACATAAGTTGAAACATAATAATACTGATAAAACGTACTTTTAACCTTTGGATTGAAAGGGATTTCTTTTTTTAAAAATAAAAATACGATATTATAACTGTTGTGCATTTCAAAGTTAATTTCAGTGAAAAACAAGTATAAGAAAAAGTAGTACAATACTATGGGGATGGCCACACTTCTATTGGTGACCTAGATCACCTCATATCGCTTCTAGCATTAATTATTAAATTGCTCGAAATAGTATTAGGATCTATATGGAGAGATCATGACATATTTTCCATATACTCGGTTTACTCTTGCCACATCCTGTACGAAATTCACAATATGTTTTAAACCAATAACTTTGTCAGTTGCCACCCCACCACTTCCCATAAAGACTTAAAGGGGCAGTAGCACGTTTTTTGATAATTTTATATTTTAAAAATTTCACTGATAATTGTAAGTTAATGCTAAATGTATTATTTTGACAGTGTCAAAAATCTTATTTCACAAGCCAATCATCCATAGTCAGAGGACAAAGTATGAAGATTCTCATAAAATCCATTGGCGGCCATTTTATGTGAACACCTTTAATTCATTTCGTGTAAGAAAAAGAAATCGCATGGTTAAACTTTACGTTATATATTTGAATTATTACTGCTCCATGCATTTTGTTTAAATACATTGTCTTTCAATTGGAACCATTAATTTTCATTTTCCTGACATCACCTTATATTCCCCCTAAAAACGTGCTACTGCCCCTTTAATATTTACATATAAACGTGGTTTCTTTAAACTTTGCAACCTTGTCTAACAAGAGAAAACTTTATGCTTGAAAGAGTTACACGAACAAAACGTCATGTTCTAAGAATATAGAAGTTGTTTTCCATAAGCTTTAGTCCTTATAAGAGGAAATAATATCAATGCAATATTATTTTTTTAAATTGGAACAAAGACATAGATAGAAATACAACTTCATTAATTGATCCAAATATTGTTCTTAAATTGAATTTTGCTTTTAGTATGTATTGTGAACATTGTTATGTTGTTTGGATTTCCTGGACCATACATGAACAAACAATGACCAGTGTTTATTGTATTTGGTTTTACAACAATAAAAGGTTAAGGTAAACGCATTGTTTTACAATCAATGCATTCGTTATTCAAAATAAGAATGTTTACTTTCACATACAATAATATTTAGATGTGAAAAAACCCAAACATGTTGTTCATGGCGAGGTATATTGAACCATAAGAGTTTCAGCGTCTCTGTTACCATTTACTTATTACTTACTTCTTTTTTTTTTGACCATACGTGTAGCATGTATAAAGATTTGAATTTTAAGCAGGGTAAGACAGAACAGAGCCATTCTATCTATACAATATCTTAAAAGTAGAAAGGTTTTAACTATAGCATTCTGTTCCCATGAAGGCAGACCTAGTCATGAAATGTTGATCGAACCGCTGTTCTTATTAGACCAAATCCGTGGGTTCCGGCAGTTCCTGGCGGAAATAATTTGCACCAAAATCCATTTGATTTTTTTGGCAAATTGCAACCCTCTCGCATGGAAAGAGTGGTTCATTTAACAATGCCTTTGCCATGATTCAGTAGCCAATATGATGATTTTAGAACGCTGCGCGTTCGGTTTCAATTTAAAATTTACTCGCTATCAATCCAGTATAACATGTCTCTGATTTTAAAACACACTAGGTTTATCTCCTAATTAGTGTAGCAATGGAATACGTCACAGTGACTAATCAATGTAGTTTCTTCGGAAATATAGTTCAATAAGTTGGCTGATATTTGAATTTTCAAAAGAGGCGAATTAAAGACTTTCATCTGATACACAAAAATGGAATAAATATACAGAAATATTAAGAATAAAATTCAAACGATTCGTCATTGCAATTCCATATTTGTTGACCCATATACGTTGATCGTTGACCCAAATCAGTTTGCACGGGGAATTTGTGTTTGTTTGATATTTGACCTTTGTAGGTAATGACCCATGATTTGACATACGCTGGAAGGTTTGCTTCACTGCTACTGCTTCCCTTGGTTTGTGTGCTCAAGAATGCTGATAGCGGCCTTCATCTGACATGATTGACGACTTTATTCATTTATTGATAAAACGGACAAACATTTGGTCTTCTGGAAATACATTTCCTATTTATGTGTCCTTATTTCTTGTGCTTTATTCTAAAATCAGTTAATCCTACAGCTTCTTATGATGGACTTTTTGTTTTAATTTCATATTCTTACTAAATGTAAATGTATGACTGCCTTATCATCATAAGTCCTTGAAATATTTTAAAAAATCATGAAATCATATATCCTTCTCAGATAATTTTTTCTAATTATTTTTCATATGAAAACAAGTGATAAACGTTTACATATACTTCATTTAAGCATTTTCTGAATTAGGGTTTTCGAAGTCGTCCACTGGTAAGAGAGTATGCACTTTCAAGCACAACATTGACTAATACCTTCTATTTTGTTCAGAACCTGGGAAAGAACAAGAGAATGAAATAATCTTAAGATTAGGATTTTATTATCTATGCAGTTTCTTTATTCTCTTGAAAACATGTATTTCTTTCAACAGACGAGACAGGCCCTCGATATTTTCCGTAATACCGATCATTACCATTCAGTAATATTTTATCATAACTAATGCATAAATAAATGAACAAATAAAGGCAGATCATTTTAGGGGAATTTGAATAATTTTTCCGTATCCCAAATGAATGTAGAAATATTACTATACTCGAATGACGATAACCATTACAAAAACTTTTACCACATTTTCCCAGTCTTTGATGAAATATCATCACGAACCTACAATACCTTTGTACAAAATAAATATAGAACTTCCATTTACAAAACTTGTGATTGTAAATAATACTAATTTAATTTTGAAGTATACTGTCAATATTATTTCCCCCTAAAGCAGTCAAAATAAATGATAATGAACGGATTTCCCTTACCGTTGTAATCATGTCAGTTTGGACTGGTGAGATATTTCAAAACGACCGGGCACAGGAAATATTACATTGTTCTTGCTAGAACAATGGGCGCTCTTCCAAGTTGTAATTATAATAAACTGTTCGTCACCTGGGTCAAACTTCGAGGGGGAGGGGGGAATCCAGGTGCATCCCCCAACATGGGGTATGTGTTATGGCCCCACATGCCAGTAGCATAAAAAGTTCATAATTTTCCAAATGAGAAATTTAAAGGGATGCAACAAGGATACCGCCCATGTCCTTCTTTATTTTCTCATTATTAAATATGACCCCTGCTATGTAACACACGTTCGTCTATTGTTGAGAAAATTATCAATGGATAATGTTAATTTCATAAATAACCGATGCCGTCATAAACTATTTCTGCAAGTGGCTCCTACATTAATCTGGTAAGGAAAGCGAGGAAAGAGAACAGGACAAACGCTGACATATCACCTCTTTCCAATAAATGCCACTCGTTTTGGATTTAATTTTCCGGCTATATTGGATTGTAATCATTTAATTTTCCTGTTATTGATCATCGCAAAGTAACCTTTTTAGGGGGAAAACTGAAAAATAGATAGACCTTGTGTCTTGTTTATAACGAAGTGAAAAGCTTGTTATCATGTTTTTGTGTGTACGCCAAGTATTAGTACAAACTAAAATTTAAAAAACAAATATTGCAGTTGTCAATTCATATGACATTTGATATGTTTGTTGAGGCTATATAATCCTATGTTCCTAATTAAAATGCAAACTGAATGAATTTATTGAATATTTTCCACAATGTAATTTATTATGTACACAGTGCATGCATTATTTAATAATTGTCAAATACATTTTATATTTTGTTTTTGAATACAAAAACGCGTTAAGACCTTGAAATTGAGTTGTTTACTTTTCTAAAATACCTTCAAATGAATGAATTAAAAAGGTATTGAATATTGCTCAATATAGTGTATACTGTAAACAATGCATGCATCATTGTCATGAAATGCATTTTACATTTGTTATTTGAATAAAAAACGTTTGAAACCTTAAAGGCACATGAAAGAAAGGTAAGTGTAATTTTGTATTTTGACCAAAACGTATATATTCAGTTAAATCTTCCATCAAGGATTATCCTCAGATCAACACGTTCCAACCATACATCACATGCAACGATTCGTACTAAGTGAGCTTTCATCTTTCCTTAAAGATACTTTTTAATTTTTAAACAGTAGAAAGTGCTTTGGCACGGTCGTTCACCTGGGCGTCGCCAATTACAAGTCGCCAGATTTCTAGTTTCAATCGAACACGATGTTTTCAGGTTAACACCAACTGTTCATCAATTTCAATGAATAAACCAACACTTAACGCACACATTCGACATTAAAACAAATTCTAGAGAAGAATAAGTGATTATTCCTAGCATTGAGCCCACCGTTATGTAAATGCAATAGAACGCTGCTCAGAGCACGTCGTTTCAAACGGATTAATACGCGAAAAATCGCCAGAATACACTCAACGTGGGACGACATGATCGAGTTGATTTTTTTCCTCATCTTTTGTTTGAGTTCCCTCCCCGTTCGTTGCTAACCCTCACCCTCGCCTCAAACAGAGAGGGAGACGGAGATGGCAGATGGCCACATGAGACCGACTCTCGTCTCCGTCGGGGTATTTACCGAGGGTGAGCGGTTGAGCTGTGCATCAGACTATGGCCGTGCACGGTGCATGAACAAACCACACAAATAGTTAGAGTAATTACTTTGATCATATTTAAAGGGAAGAAAATGATTGAAACTTCAATCCCACCTTGCAACACTTCAGGTGAAATTCCCGCCAGATGGCAGGAACAAACTGCCTATTGTACTTAGCCATTGACGACTAATAGTCGTATCGGAGCTCCTCCCAGCATCGCGATCATCTCACTTTAAACTCTTGCAATCAAGGCTCGTAATTACATTAGAATTGCAAATATCCTTCATCAAATTCATAGTATTACGATATCTTGTTTTTCCCTTTCAATGACGTTTCATATCTTTTATACTTACACAAACCGCGCCAAATGTGAACTATTTCTTTAACTTAATTAATTTCTACCGGTTTATCGACATGTGGCAATATTAAATTGATTTTAATATTTTTTACAATTTATCTAATATCAAGGTAACTTTAAAAAAATATTTTCCATATTTAAAAAATGTTTAATAAAAATGGAGAAATTGATCGAAGATTTGATTGTACGCCATTTTGCTTGTCGCTTAATAATTAAGTTATTTAACGTAGGTTTGGTAATTGTGGCAGTACCAATCGAAGAATTGTCCCGCCAGAGCGAAAGTTAATTTCATAAAACCACAACCGCCTCTACCATTACAAAGCAAATATAATATTGCAATACCGCTTGATTCAGTAATTACATTTCTTAATGATTAGGTTATCATCCATAAAGCATCGGCCCTATGCGTGCACACAAAGTATCAAATTTAGATCCTTGTGTAGTAGAGTGTGACGATTGTAAACCCAGTGCCTTGAGCTCGCACCGTCCATGGTACCAAGGTTTGTGTCGCGCGTCACTGAGGTAGATTGTTGGTGCAGCCCTTGATGTAGAGCTCAACTGCCAAAGGAAGCCCGATCATTGATGCAAATACCTCCGGCCATCCCAAACGGTCGGAAATATATAGACTGTAGCTGCCACAATAATCACTCAACGCATTTCGGCTGGCTATCGTGTTTCACTGCGAGTCGGTGTGCCAGGCTCGCTTCCCGACCTGCTTGCTAGCAAATGAGGCCACCTTATCACCAAAGGAGTCGACACGACCTCATCATCAACCCTTTCCCAAATAAAATTCCATTTTGCACGTATCCTGTCTAATTTATGCATCCATGTTCCATCCCTAACATAAATTTGCGACTCCTGAACCAATGGTCAGAATTTGACGATCTCAGGTGGAATTCTTTAGATCAAAGGTAACCTGTCTTTTGCCATCAAAGATAGTCCCAAAACCATCACTTGTGGGACGTACCAAAATCATAATGTCATTGAACTAATTTAAATGTACAATGAAAAATAGTGCCATATATGAAAATATATGTCAAAGGTAGACATGCAAGGTAATAGAAAGCGGCTCTGTGACCGCGGATGCTGACACAGAGGGGCGTGAACAGACCAGGCACCTGGCAATGCCGTGTGTCACTTGAGAGCAGCATCGCCATGCCAAATGGAAAACAAAACCTCGCGGGAGAGAGTCGGGAAGCGACCGTGCACTTTTTGTAGGATGACACGGTCTGTTATGGTTAATCAGATTAAAGTTTCAGGAAACACGCGGTAAGAAGGAAATTTATATACGTGAAAGTGTCTACTCTGGCGACCGGAAGCTGTCGTTACGAATAACGGTACATGCGCATTTATCAAGGTCCTCCCAGCTCAGTTCGCTTTAAATGAAAACATGGCAGAGGTAGTCACCAGGTGGGGGAGACGAAAGCAGAAGAATCCAAGACGAAAAAATGGTAGGTAGACATTTTCATTGAATGCCTGTTCTTTTATCAAGTCATGTCAGTGTCTGTCTTAATTTATGTCGCGTTTTCGGGGCGGTGTTTGGATAATTTCTTTAACGACTATCACCTTCCCGGCACCTGCCGTCGCTCATTGATCCAAGTGCCAGCCTCTCCTAGAACCAAATCGTCTTAAATTATGAAGAAAATGTAATTAGTCAGACTTTTAGGTTGATGTTCTTTTGAATTTTGACAAATCTGAACACAAAAGACACGGATTATGAATCTAGGTAAGAAAAGGTGTGACGTGCTACATATGGCTTCGTTGGGCGTGTAAACTGTCTGTGATGGCGAAACTAGCGCTGACATTCGTCCTGTGAGATATGGCGGGACTCTGTGACGATTGCCAAATGTTCTACCATGTATTATTGACTGTATGTACGATGCAGGTGTATGTTATGCCGAATCCACTCAAGACAGTATTTATGTCCGGAGGCGGGTTGACTGATGATGGGGAGTAGTGGCTGTGCTATGAGCCATTTTCCTGTTGGCGACCTAAATCTACGAAACATTCCGATACCTATAATAGGGTTTATTCATAATGAAGACGTTTTGTGAGCTTCAATTCTTAGGGTATTTGCCTGACTGTTCACGTTTGATCTTTGTCTTGTCATGGCCGTGTGTTTTTGTGATCGCTCGTTCTTGTCATTTGAAGTCTGAAGAAAACCATATGTTGGCAAGTGGTTTCGAGTTACCGTCGCCCTGCATTTCGTGTGGAATACATGATTATTTTCTTTTAGATGTTTGAAATTCTTTGACATGTAACGATTACACTTATATTCTAATATTTCGTAGGAATACTTTGACTGAATGTTGAAGTCAGTTGAATTGTAAGGTCTATTTTTATCTCGGGTCATGACAGGTGCTCTATTTTTGAACTTTGTACAACATTGTTGTACATTAGTTGTATTTCAGTTATGGGGAATACCATTTACAGAATATATTATGTTTGATAAAATATTACATCATATATTGCTGAAATGAATTTTTTTATATTCAATGAATTTTATAAGAATATCCAAAATATATTTTTGTAACACATCTACGGCTAGTTATTAGCAATTTTCTTAAAATAAAATTACCTTAATCATTGATAAAATGATATTTATTCATGAAATAATTTATAATTTTGGATCAGAAATTTTTCTTGTAACGCAGGTTTGTCACAACAATTTATCCAAATTTGCCAATTATTTCAAATTACCCACCATGGCAGTGAGAATGGCAAATTAAGTCAATTATCTACCTCCATATATTTCCACTCCCACAATCAAGGATACAGTTCTAACTTAACCTAGGCGCGTCATTGTGTCAGCCTGGGGAACACTTTACTCTGTTAGGTCACCTCAATCTGAGAAGTATGCAAGCGTCCTGCGATTTCATTGGTCAGTCACCAAGCGTCCTGATCTCTGATTGGCTACTTATGGCTCTGGTACACAGAAGAGTCACCAAATAGCTGATTTCTGTCAATTTTGCCCTGTCTTAGAGTAACACAAAGCTCCTGTGCCAGTAGCAGTGATATTGGTCGTGTGCCTCAGATAAAGGGAGTAGAATTTGAGAGAGATACACAAAGTCTGATAATGAAGGCCATTGATCATTATGCCTGCTTTGCCTGAGTGGGGGGATTTCCTTGTAACAAATATTTGTTGTTCTGTGAGGAATTAGTCATGCTCTTTATAAAGGTAGTAATTGCTGGGGTTCAAGTTTTCAGGATAATATCTTTGCAAGTCACTTTGATGGAAGAAAGAATTCATCTTTTTCACAAACTAGGAAATTTTATTATAAAATGTTAAATTTGTTCTATTTTTAAGGTATAAGGTGTTTGTTTATTTTCCCTAAAGATATTTTAAAATAACTTTTTGGGAATTACTTTTTTAATAATGATTTATTGAATTTAAATTATAAGAATATGATATTTAATAAATAAGAAAGATAAAGGTGATGAATTAATTAAGATAAAATAAACATTATATGAATTTTGGAATAAAGTCAGTGTTATAAAATTCATTCAAAGTTTTTCAATCTTAAATTTAATGACACTTTAAAAATAAAAAAATCTATTGAAAAAGACACTAAATAATTTGAGTGAAAATAAAATGATTTGATAATGTTATTGGCAGGTAATTTCTGATTAAATCTCTTTATTCAACATCACTTCATAGCTGTAAGTTATCTGTTCAAGAGGTGTCAAAAACATTATCCAAATCTGCTTTCTGTAAACACTTTTCATCCTCTTAATTTAGATCAAATGATTGTTCAAACATTCCGTCACTTGAGATGAGGAGGCTATTGTCCCGTTAACCTGCCTATTTCACACCTGGTAATCACCTTAATGGCTTACTGTCATTGCAGCTCGCACCTGACGCTCAAAGCTGATTGGCTGAGCTCACCTGGATTACCTAATTTCATTGGCTGACAGGTTCAGGCTCTTTACCTGAGGAGCTGATATGCTTGAACGAGCACTGTTATTCTGGTGTATGTTTGTGATTGTCAATTGTTTGTTAATTATCAGAGCAATCATTTACCTGAATGCTTGACTGATTTGGAGAGACAGTTACCTGTGATTGAGGATAAAGAGAATTGAAGGAAAGAAATAACCTGTCAATGGAATTTAAACACTTTCAAATTATTCTGACACATTTTGTAAAATAACTTTTATTGAGGAATTTATTAACAATAAATTATGTTGTATTACATCATCAATTATTATTATATATTTGTGTAAATTAACATATATTAGCTTAAATCTTGATCTAATTTTTAATTGTTAAACATATTAAATATCTGAGACAATAAAATTGAATATAATGTACATAAAATATTTAATTAACTTTAAAATGAACACAAACTTAACATTTTGCTGACTCTATTTATCAAATACTTGTTAAAGACATTCTCAAAGAGAACAATGACACTAACAATTAATGATAAAAGGAATTGCACACGATTTTCTTTTTGTAATTATGAAATAACATTGGAGAAAGTTTTGGCTTGCAGCCAGCTTGCATATTTATTGTCTCTGATGATGCATAATTGTGTAGGTATAGAGTGAATGGATCGTGGATGCTACACTACGCAGCTGTGTGGAGTTTAGGCCAGTGAGTGAAGCCTGGTATTTATTGATTGGATGCCAAGTCACAATGACAAGTGCCCTATCTTAAACAATGGTTTCATTGGGATAATGCTTTATGATGGCAATGCCGCCTCCATTTGGATCCCTTATTAATATTTATGTGCATAAATGGAAATGTCTTCAGACCCTTTAGTTTGGCAAATAATAATGAACATTTATTGAAGCCATCGATCTTGTTCCTGGGAAATGATTTTTGAATAGTAAATGTTGTGCAATATTATTAATTATGTTTTGGATATTAAATGGACTTTTATAATTAAGTAATCTAAGTTTTATTCTAATTTTAAAGTTTCTGTTAATTGGATTACATTTATTGTCATGTTACTTGAAAACGTTGTTGATGATGATTTATCATATATTTATAGCAAAATATTATCATGAATCGGTTGAAATTTTTTGTTTGATAAGGTTTCATTCAAGGACAAATATTTGGACAAATGAAATATTTCAAAAGCACTTCAAATAATTAGTTCTCTCCAGGAACGATTCAAAACTGATTGAAACTGAAAATAGAAAGCTGGGGTTACAATGAATAACTGTAATCACACCTTGGTGGTCAAACCTGGGATGCAAATATTAATTACTGAATTCAGAAATATTTTATTCCTCTCCTCCCACTGAAATTGTTTCTATTCATTGAGAGACAATCGAAGAGAAGAAGGACAACTGGCTATGGTAGGAGGGATGAGGGTCGTGGGTGATGTCGGCTTTGCTGATTGTTGATGCAATTGTGGATGATAATTAGCAAGTATTGAAGCCCTTATCGCAGGTGGCAGTAAAAGAGGGGAGAACTCCTGAGGAACAATGAATGAATGCCTCCTCCATCTTCTTTAATCAGATTTAACCGGGAAGATTATTCCATCTCGGTAATTTCACTAGTTAACTGCTCAATTTATAGCAATCGGAAGTCACAACTCATAACGGTATATTGTGAGCTGGGTTAGGGAGGACACCGAATTTCATGTTTGAGTCTCTCGCTACAGTGTCTCACTTCCAAATATAACCATTATGAATCAGAATTATTTAATTGGACAGATCTTTGACTAACTCGTAAAATATTTTCTTTCTCATTTTCAGTAAGTTGTTACCTTAGCAGATTAAACATCGACTTAACTTATGATTAGGAAATATATGTAAGACATACACAAATCTGTAGACTGAGATTTATTTCATGAAATATATATAAAAATATGTATCTTCATTTCTATTTTTTAGTTCCTAGGCTTTTCATGTGTATCAGTCAATGTAGACTTGCAGAATTAGAACCTAGACTGTATAAAGGCTCCTATATAATAGTCATGAAGCAGGATTAACAAATCTTCTCAATATAAAAAATTCATCAAAATTGCCAATGCCTTGTATTGGAAATGAATGATTTTTTGTGACAGTTAATTTAAGACAAAGTGTCTGACCTGTTTGCACTGATTGTTGTACTGTTAATTTGACCTTTGAACCTTTCGCTGGGGGCTATTAATGTACAACTCATTGCCATCTCTAGTGTTGGGTTTTATCAGATGAAATGATCAAATTTCATGACTTGGATATGACTTGTCTCATTTTCGAGATTGGTCATTTGGTTAATGTGTCTCTTTTTCTGATAACTTGATTTTACATTTGTCATCTTTGTAAAATCCTGTTTAGATTGGGTCACTTTTGGAAATTATTTGGTCCTATTGATACTTCTTTTGTTTTTAGATAGTAATCACTGAAACGTAAGATTTGAGGCTTCACAGTTAAAAACTATTGTATCGAATTATTGATACATTTAAAAAAGTCTTGAATATCAAATCAATTCCAATTCTTTAAGCCTTATATATTAATTTCCTTTCAATGCTTGCATTTTTGTAAAAACAACACTTTTCCAATGTATATCATTCCAAAGTTCTGTTTTATTTATGTGGCCTTTCAAAATTAATGCATTGATTTTGTAAGTGATGTAACCATTATCTTTTAATGATATCTGTGAACAAAATATTTTTAAATAGTGAACATGATCAACTTCTTTGCAAATTATTCAATCCAATTATTTTCCATGGTAATATCTCATAATGACTTTAAAGAAAAAAATAGCTTTATTTTTGCAATAACAAGGTTCTGAAAGACAAGATGTCAATTTAATTTTCAAATTACAAAATTTTTGATCAGATTAATGATGCACACATCTCCATATTGAAATCTGATCCAGGCATGTCATTACTGAGAAATGTAACTTTTTCACCTAAGCAATGAGAGTTGATGTATCATGTTTACTGCCTGACAGAAGTCCCCGTGATCAGGGTCGGGTGGAGTGGACCCCACATCCAATAATACTATCAATAACAGGGGGACAGTCTCGCAGTAATTATACTGTCTTGGCCCTCCAAGGCCCGCATCACAAATCTACACTCGGATAATCCGGCTAGGTAATGAAAAACGACGAATTGTCACCTTAAGTGACAGAGCACACGCCTTGGACAAAAGCTTCACTGAAGCAGGGACAAAGAGGTGTTCTCTCTTGCCCAACTCATCCCCTGCTCGTGACAGCCCTTTGTGGGGCAATGAACACTTACGCAATAAATCTGGGCCATGATTAGCGCTGCCTTCAACCTTGTATCTTGGGTGGAGGGTGAGGGGCGGACCCAATCAAGAAAGGTGCTCGCGACATCAGTCGAATGTCCTCTCGATCACAATAGCAAGCTCAGGGTATTCACAAGGTTTGATAGCAGGACTAGAAGCGAAACCCTCGCCATGTGCCCGGCACGTGTTGATAATAAATATAGAGGTGTAGAACTTCAAGTTTACCTGCGGCAAAGTGTTACCCCGATATTGTAAGATGTGAGATTTCTACAGCACCCCAGGGGTCCGAGCAAAGCCTGACGATGATTTTTGCCGCTCAACTTATTATTTAGGAAGTGTTTTTGTTACCCCAGAGTTCAAACTGTCATTACAAAGTATAACAATGTTAAACTAAGTTACCTGTGTAACGAGCATGTCGACACCCAGAACAATGATCTACAGGATCCAGTTTCGGGGAAAATGATGGCTGGGTGAATGGGGAGTGCATCTGTTTTCTCCCCTCCTTGGCCCAGGCCTAGATCGGGTGGGATTCAACAAAGACACCTTTCGCTGTGAAATTGCTCTTGCTGCTTCTAACGTTTGAAATATAATCCTGAATGTTTTTTGTCTCGAGAAAGGGCATAGTCTTGTATTGTTATAATTTTGAAAGCAGATTTCATAATGATTTGATTACTCTCAATGATGATTCGACTGTTATGGTTTGATTAAACATTACCTCATGATGTATGCATTTGATTTCAATGTTTTTTTGTTGATATTGTGCATTTCTAGATTGAAAAACTATTGTGAATATTTTATTGTTAAAAAAAATGCAATTAATTTGAAAATATAGGCAATAAATATCAAAGACATTGCCGAGTTATTTTATTTCAAATTAGCACACACGGACAACAATGATATTCTTAGCAAGAATAGCAAATGAAATATTAATATTTCCTTTCCTAAATTTGAATCAATTGAAAGCGTGGGTATTGGACAGATTTTCTACGAGACGATATGAAAATAGAGACATCAGAGGTAATTGGTGGTTCTCAGGTGTAACTGGGAGTAAGTAGAAGCTCAGCCCAGGGGGAGGATCCAGGTAGTTGCAGAGGATTAGAATAAGTCTGTAGCTTAAAGCATGTACGAGGAGCCAAATGACAGAGGTGATCATTACAGGGAGGCCCCCGGAGCCAATGTGGCTCTTTGTGGGGACAGGGTTGGGAACGAGGCACAAGGTTGGGAACCAGATCACCTGAACATGGTGCCTAAGGGCTATTTCTTGTTTCTCTGGCTTAGTGGAGAAAGAATCGTCACCTTCAAAACAATGGACGAGCGTCTTGCTTCGTCTTGTTATGCTGATTGAGAATTGATCACAAAGTCCTGTGGAAATGATTTGGTTTGCTGTTCGCAGATGTTGTCTCCTCAAGACATTTGTTTGAGAGGATGAGTTTTGAAGTGGAGAATTTGACAGAATTTTATTTTAATTTTGTTTTATATCATACCTTTCTGACTAGTTATCTTTGAGAGTTTGACAAATTGTGTTTCTTGTGATATCTTGAAATGTTTGAATACATTTAATATTGAAGATGTCTTGATTGATGAAGTGCATTCCTTTTGTTTTTATAGACATTTAATTGACAAACAAAGTACTCATAGGGATTGATTGGACATGGTAGAAATTTTAATTTCATCATCTAACATGAAATTCAAATTTGGAATTAAAATGTTAAACTGAAAACAAAACTCGTCAAAACAGATTTCCAGAGACAAGATTCACAGACATTGTGCACTCAACTAAATCTTGTTTACATTTCAGATCACCTTCAAACCAGTTTAAGTTTGAAGCAATTCTAATATCTGGAATGTTTTAAGACAAACGGGTTCTGGTGGTCATTATAACTTGGTGCAGCTGATTACTGTGTTTGTCCTAACGATTTCAGCTTAGAAGGTGTCTGTCCAAGGTACTTGCCGATTGGATTGTGTGCCCGTGTTGACAGAAATATTGAGTTGTCTCGGAGAGCGAAACACAATCTTTGTCCTCCTGTTCCTGTTTGCTCCGCTAATGAACAAGTTACTGATGTGCAAAGAAAGAACTCCTGCGATTATTTTCTCTGACAGTCGTTCAATTAATTTAAGACGGTATCGGAGGATTTTTTGGAGTGGGCAATCACCTAACAATGGAGATTACAGGAACAATTCATTTCTGGGCATCAGTGTCAATTTGGAACTACATGTAGCTGTGTCCAACCAAACTTTGGACATGAATTTTGATTTGTAATGAATATGTCTATGGCAAAATAAAAAATATTTAGTTTCTATGAAAAGTCTGTAGGAAATCTAGATTTGTCTAATGTTTTCAAGTGTTGTCAAAGTAAAGGATAGGTGAAACAATAATCAAAATTTACATAAATCAAATATTGTTTTACTTATTGTTTCTGTACTGATAAATTGTCTTCTGTTTAAATAGGCCTATGACATTACAGTATTGAAATAAAAATATGTATATTTGAGAATAAAGATAAAATGTGAGTAGCTTGTATCATTATATCTATGAAAGGAACAAAAAACATTTACATGAATAATAATTTGAAATTTTCTTGTATCCATGTCATATGAAGAAAACGTTATGTGACAATTAAAAGGAAGTGATTTCGGATTTTGTTGGGTTGGGATATCTAGAGACAATGTTCTCTCCTAGAATCAAAAGAAAACAAACATCATATTGACATATGAGGTTTTATAACAGTTTAATAAAAACATCCAACAAAAATTTCGAACAATAAATTATAGATTAATTGGTTTAGTTAGTGTCTGTCAGAGCCATATTTTATGATAAAACAATTTCAAACCAGATCATCTTTACGAGTAACGCCAGCGAAAATATTCCAAATATTTATTTGCCCAATTGATTTTATGACACAGTGTTAACCAAAAATATAATTTGTTATCTTGCAATTTAGCTCCTATGGAAAATATGATTTTGTAACCTAAAGGAACCCAAGTTCGCGCTCAATGGCAAATTTACATCCAAGTGGTGGTGATGTACCATTTCATATCGGAGATGTTGCGTTCCTTTCATTGAGATAAATGGCCATTATGATACTGGCTAAGACTTAATCGGGAGCGTCTCTCTCTAGATCAATACCTTCCAATTGCTTATATGAAGAGTCGAGAGTTCTGCTGGGTAAACATGAGAGAGGAATGGTCCGATGCCGTAGGGATTGGTTGCCCCAAGAACATGAAATAAAAAGCAATTTGATTGTTAGCTTTGTTTACATGACTTTGGCGCTGGTATATTATTTGTTTTTATGGGTATTGTTCCGAGTTATGTATTTTGCAGTGAATTGCTTATACTGGTAGAAAGGAACCAACGAGACTACAAATTTCCTGAGTTCAACACTGCACCGTCAGATTGTAATTTTGTGAAGTTATTTCTTTCGCCCTTCATTCCATTTTTGATCTCTTCATTCCAGTATAAGTAAACTAAGAACACATTCAATAAATGAAATTTATTTTTGTATTTTTCCTCTTGTGAAAACAGTAACTTTGAATTGAATTCACTTTCATTCAATAAGAGTCGGCTCAAAGAGAAGTTACAGATCCCGATGAAAAAGATTTCAAGTCCTTTCATTCTGCACTTAGAAACCTTTCCAACCTGAATGGAATATTTCGGAAAGCTGTTCATGTTGTCTCCATATATATATATATATATTATATATACTGATAAAGTGACTTGAATATATTTAGTTTTCCTTCAATGTTTGATATGTTGATTAAGAGTGATGATGTATAAGCAAGTATTCCACATGTAAGTAAGCAATCTACAAGCTGGAACTTCCAGACATATAAGTATGATAAGCAGTGACCATCAATTTGACCAGGGTCAGTATTAACCACAGACAGATGATGTGGGGAGCAACATATAGATACAATATCATTTGAATGTTATAAACCCAGCAGATACCCAGTCTGGAGGGCAGAGTCTCGGAGGGACAGAACCATTCCAAGATAGACATCATGGATTATCTCCCCCTATCAGATTTATGCACCGGCCATCTTGAAGGTTGTCATTGCAGTTAGTGTATTTGGGACCATTTCTGATGATTCATTTCAAAGTGGGAAGTTTATGCTGTTTATCGTCTTCCCCAATCTGTTCTGTCAGTGAATTCATAAATAATGACACAAACAGAGTATGAGTGCTGATAGAGGTTGCTCAGATGCTAATAGCAGGATGACCTTTACGGAACCCCTCTCTGATAAACTCTCTCTATCTCTTCATTGGTCTTCAAAACACCTGCATAGGTAGATGTAGATACAAATAGGCAAATAATACAGGTGTGTCTCATTTGAGTTATTTTCTTACAAGATTAGATTTGGATTAATTTGTTTTGGGATGAGGTATACAAGATTTTGATATTCAAGATTTACCTACATGGACCAGGTACAAGTCTGTCTTAACTACATTAATATAATGTTATAGTAAAACAAACATATTCAGTATATCAAAGTACAAAATAACTTTGAAACATATCACTTAATGTTTCTGTTGTTTTTGGTTTGAATTTGTCAAAATATTTATCATTTGAATACATGAGTTTTGTGAACGAAGGGACAGAAACTATTTGCAAAATAATGAGCTAAGATAATTAAAATTCAAACCTATACAATAATAAGATCAATATATCAAATTCACAAATGAATCTGATTACTTATGCTATGCAAATGTTTTCAATTAGTTATAAATGTCTCCAAATCTTCCCCAAATTCCTTTGAACATCTATTGCAATGGAAGAGACATGAAAGGTAAGTTCCAATTATCATGTACATCTGGACGGTAATGTCTCAATTGTGGTCCAGTCTGAATCATTAGGATTTCAAGGTGCATTTATCATGTCAATTAACACTGATAAGAGCACTTTGGGGAGGTCAATCTGTGAGGGCATTAGGGGAGGATGACAGAAGAGGAGGGGGGGGGGGGGGGGTTGAGGTGGGAAATGGGGGGGGGGGGTCTACGGAGACAAAGTTCAAGTATATAGGAAGTACTGTTCTTGCACACTTTGTAGGCGGTAGACTTATGTAATCATGCTCTACTTATAAGTGGTTTACTTTTATCTTTCTTAAGTTTATATGTGACTGTGGATAAGCTTTATGAGTATTTGTTAGTAATAAATATCTGCTTTGATATTTTTATTCTGTAGCCTTTTTAAATATCAACCATTAAAAAAATTATTAATATCAAATAGTATTACAAATTAATTATCAATTTTAGTTGTGCCTTTTAACTTCTTTGAAGTAAGGAGGCATTTCAGAAAAAGGTCATAAATTTTGCTATAGGAAGAGTTAATGTTTGAAACTATTTTGAAAAAAATTAGGAGTTCAAATAGGATATAATTTTTTAGAAACAAATGTCAACTTTTATGTCTTGTATAATTAAAAGATCAACTCGAGTTATAAATCACTTTCCAAATGGGTTACATATGTGTTCAATTAAACTAATGATGATTACAAGATAAATTCATTGCAGTTTATCTGACATTTAAAATTCCAGAACAGATGTAATTAGTTCCACAAAGGAGATCTCATATTTTTCATCAGAACAATATCCTTGTTTGTTTCGATAAGACAATATTCTGTTGTTCCAAATACCACAACAATGTCACGCCATCTAAAGGCAGGATCATATCTGAATCTTATCATCATAATTTCTCAAGTTTTAGAGAGGGTAATTCTTGTCATGTGTGAATGTTGATGTTCGACTTATTAGCTGCGGAATGTGACGGAGAGGTGAAGATTGAGTCCTGTTCCCACATTGATAGGCTGGTTTCAGGTGACGTCCCTCCGTCTTTACAGCTGTTGTTTTCAAATTTCAGTTTTAAAGTTTTAAGGTGGGGAGTACATCGTGGAACTGCATCTAGACTGTCTTCGTGTCTTTAAATTCTTTACTAGTCCTGTTTTATGACGTAGTTTTAATTAGAAGCCTTTCAAAATGGCTAGACCTCATTCAGAAATTCCAGATATGAATATATTAAATGTAAGGCCTTGAAAAATATAGTGGAAGGAACAGTTATTATTTTAAATATTGTATTTTTACAAGATTTTACTTAAACAAATTACTGATACTCTCATAATATTTTCTTGGAAAGCCAAGGAATATTTAGCAGTTATTGAAGTGATTGTGATTTCTGTAGATCGACCTTTGAAAATTGTTTGACACTGATAAGTTTATATGAGTGTTCTGATTAGTGTTAAATAAAAAATGAAGAAGACATTGGCTATAGTTCTTGTTGAAACCCACAAGGGAAGTGAAGATGCTGTATATGTCAACTACGTAATCCTTTACAACACAGAGCAATGAATGTGCCAAGTCCCTTCTCAAGATGGTGAAATCTCATTTTTCGTTTTAAAAAAATAATTCTTTTAAATAACAGAATCTGTTTTCAAAAACTGAGATAATGTGACAACTGCTGTAAAACTGAGAAAGTGACTCGGATATATCCGAATAGTTTTTCTGAGTGTTTTATGTAAGACAATGACATGGATTTCATAGTAAACCTAAACAGTGCCTCTGATTAGATTTGATCAGAGTTTAAGTAGAGGAATGGCTTTTACAAACAGTTAACATGCAAAGACATTAATTGGAAAAATACTTGGAAGTTTTCAAATTCCTCCGTCCAGACTTGTCAGCTGTCATTCGGCTGTTCAAAAAGATAAGCAAATTAGCACATATGTCTTAGAGGCTTTATCCATGATGTCCCGTCTCTCTGGAATCTTGAGAGTTCTTGTGTCTATAAAATATCAAAACTGTCTCCTAGATTTAAATAATGAAACTAATATTTGGTGTCACATGTTACATAAGTAGCTTATGGCTTGTTACAGTGGAGTAACTTATAATGAAATATTGTTAAAAATGGCAAAAGAGTACAATGCCATTATAAAATAGTGATTTAACTTTATCAAATGAAGAAAAGAAATATAGAATGATTTAGGATTAATTTTCCTGATGTTTCATTTATTGTGAAATAGAATTGTAGGAACACATAAATAATTAGTAATGACATCTTTATACAAATTTGACTTTGCAAGAACAAAAAACCCAATAAAATAGTGTGTAAATATTACTTTGACTTGTTATATTTTGATGTAGTGTATATGTGTACAAATGTCTTGATCACTCATCAGCAAAATATCCTTCAGTGGAACTGGAATTAAGATGATAAAGACTTACATCTTATGTATCATACCACGATGGTCGCTGAACCAAAGATCTCAACAGGAACAGTAGGAGCTAACTACTTACAATAGAATGTTGTGGTTTGTACAGTCAGTGTGGTCTCGCTGTAGGCTAGTAATGTTCTCTGGGAGAACTATGCAGAAAACAAAGCTCTTTTATTCTTGCTACTTACCTCCTTCCACTCAGGTGGTAGTGCTGTGGTTTGTACCGTTTGGAAAAAAAATTATGGGAAGAAATACATTTTTGTAATTGATGGTGAATGAAATTTAAAAAAAATAAAATGATTGTTCATTAGGATATAAACTTACTAGACTTGATTCTGTTTCCTTTTGGCTTATGTGATCTTGGTATTGTATTGAAATATTGTGCTTGCTTTTGAGTTTGAATGAATTCATATCAAGACATTCAAATTTTGATTATTCCTTAATGAATTTAAAAAATGGTTAATATCTTTTGTAAGAATTCAAATTATGCTCGTGTCATAACGTTTTCAAGAAGAAATTGGAGTAGAGGTAATTCTTTGATAAATGATGTCGGACACACATTTTCAAAAAACAATTTGTGAAATCTTGAATGCATCAAGACAATTAGAGAAAGAGGTGGTTGAGTTTATGAAGTATGAAAAGATGAAACTATGTTGACAGTTTGTCCCAGGGAGAGAAACAGTTAATTCTGCAACTTAATAGTGCTGGAAGCAGGGAAGGGTGAATCATACACTGAAACTCTACCCACATGATGTGAACATGGGATAAACACAGGCACATTTTAACATCCTCATGGATCAGTTTTCTACAAACAAAGAACAGGAGATTTTACCAGTAGCAGTGAGGACAGCTTTACTGTCCCTTGATTCATGGAATCTGGGGTTGTGGGGTTTTCTTCTTGGGGTGGGGTTTGGGGGTTGGGGTAGGGCTGGCTTGTCTCTAGTGTTTTGTATTACAATTAAGGGACAGTTTTATTTTCCATTTGTTTTGGACAAGAATTGGATGTTTGGAAGGTGGGAAGAGGGTTTATTTCTGTAACTGTTCCTCAACTAGAAAGACCAATTCTAAGGATAATGATTCTGGCTTTATGGTGAAGGAATAAAGGTGAAAAATTAGTATATTACAGGATGGAGGAACAGCTAGGATTGGAGGGGGGGGACTAAATAACGATGACCTTGTCAGAAGAACAAAACTTATTGGTTAACAAGCAGTGCTGGTGACAGGCAGTTCGAGTGTCTGATACAGTTGAACATGGGATAGGTAGGTCCGAGGCAAATGTGATTTTATTATAAAAAAACAAGGTATATGGAGAGTGACAGGTTGGTTGGGTATGCTTTATCTCTACTGACCCGTATTTTGACACTGAACTCTTTTGATGTTAATGTTTTGTATGGAGATAGGGTTAAAATGGTATTGCATTTGTAGAACATGAGAAACTTCTATGGTACTTTTGATAGGAGGGCAACGGATAACTTGTCCCCTATTCAGAGATTAAGAGGACCCAATAGGTTGTCAAGCTCTGATGGTAAAAGGATAATAGTAAGAGAACAGCTTCACTGAAAAACTGTGTCCCAAATGAGGATAAGTTCCACTACAACAAGTACAAGAGGTGTGACATTACAGATTATCACAAAACATATCTCGATATTTCGTATCGATATGATTCGAAACGATAACCTATTTTCAAGGTTTTTACAAAAATAAGTCTTGACAAATACTCTAAATTTTAAGCCTTACTATAATTTAATTTTATACTTGAAAATATTTAGAGAATGTCTCATGATATGTATATTGTCAAATTCAGTTTCACGATTCCCAAATTCTAGAATTTATTGCCAGATCTCAAGTACCAAGTAATGTCAGAAGTTTTCCTCTGGCAATTTCAATGGAAAATGATTTTCCATTGTTCAGGAAAGGTTGAACATAAATTAGTCAGGATAATTCAATGATAGTTTTTATGATATTCAAAGAAACTAAAAAAATAAGTATTATGAAGCTTGAGCCTGTTCTAGGTTTTAATGATCACCATTGTTAAATACTTCTCTTATACAACATATACTGTTGTCTGGAGCTTGTATTTATAAATGTGTGTAATCTGTAGTGTTCCCCCGGTTATGAGATTATGGTTTATGAATAATGTCCAGGACAAGGTGTTCCATGGCTGCTTCCATGTATTATGTATCTGACAGATCAAGTTTATTCAATGAAGGTAATGATCTTGTCCACCAAACATCTGTACATACCATTAAACAAACATGAGGTCTCAAGCAGTATCATTATGACATCATAAAAACATGCAATGGACATTTCAATCACGATTTTGATTAATCAAATGTAAGGAATCATTTTGGTCTGATATAAGTACAAATGAGCATACTGTGAAGAAGTTTTAGTTCAGAGTAAGCCAATGCAAAACTAACACAAAAAATATAAGTTTTGACCTTTCTTTGTGGACTATTTTAGCCAGCAAATAACAGTGCAGCATTACCTATTGTTGATAATTACCACAATTTTGGGAACTAAATGTTAATTTTAAGTAGGCTTTAAGATATGAAGCTTTTGCGTGGTACATTAAAGAATATTTGATAATGTCAAAGCACAGTGTGTAACTTCAGGCAACAACTATTCCGATCGAGCCGGCGGAGATTAATGCGGAATTTAAATTGCGGAAACTCTACCTGCTATTAGGAATAATTGCAGTGACAATAATACTTGTGGTAGTTATTTTGAGATAACACTACTCATATTCTGGTATTTAACCTCTTGTCACCATACTTTGTTGACAGGTGAATTCACATGCTGCTACATTGGCATAAGGATATTTCAGCCCTTGTTATTAACTTTGCCTTTTCAATATTCATGACATTTTGAATTCATGTTATTTTAAAAGTAGATGAATATTAAAGTCCTATGCCACATCTTAAATTATTTTTAACATACTTCTTTTGATAGAAAGTTTTTGGATCATTAATAATGTTTGTTTATGATGATGAATATCTATGATAATTAATTAAGATGTCAGTGAATGAAAACATCCTGAAATGTGCAGGAAAATGAAACAATAATTGTTGTATTTTTATTTTGAAAGGACGTAATATCTATCATAATGTTCATTTTCTTTAAGAGGAACTTTCATTAGTGCTAAAATTGCAATACGAGCCCAAAGCAGCCAAATGTTTTGGAAGATTACGCCAATTGTTTGCGAAGGTGTGCCATTAAAATTCATTGGTCGGAAAGTGTATCCATCATGTTTAGATGACAAGCAACTTCCCATTTGACTTGAGGAGCATTATTTGCTTTTCTGTTGAAGCAGGCACTTGGTGGAGGCTTGCCATCGGTGGAGAAACAAGACATACAACATGGCCGCCGTATCATCCACCATCAATATTGATCCTCATCACTAGATATTAATTTGATTTTAAGCATAAGCATTGAGAAGGTCAGGTTTCCTGGGCTCCATAGATCTCCTGTTGTTTGTCTGAGTCCCATTGAACAAACACTGCCTTGCTTTGCCGATGTTCACAGGCATTGGGCCCGTATTTGTCCATTTTCTGATTGGCTGGATTTGGAACCAGGTGAGCTAATCCTGCCCAATCCTCTGGAATGCTATGGTGCATTCTGAATTATTCTTGCATAGAAATTTATTAAGGGGGAAAAAATGGTGTGATAAATTTAGATAACAAATCTAATATGTGAAACAATATTGCTCTCATTTGTTGCCCTATAACCTTTCTGTGGTTTCTTTAAAAAATTTAGATTTACCCGCTTTGTTTTTTTATATGGTTTTTAATGTTGAACATCTTACTTTTAGATCATTTCAAAATAATATTATAGTCATTGAGTCTTTAAAACTAAAATATTGCCATTTTTTTTTCAAGAAAAGAACACTATACAGCTAAACTGCAATTTACTGTAAGAATGATTAAAAATTTCATAATTCAAAAGGGTAAAATTTAGTTGACTACAATTGAATCACTTCAAAAGATAAATATATTAACCGGACACATAATGACACAAATTGATGCAAAAACAAATTCAAACTCAAAGGTTGATTCTGCTATGGGAGGGAAAATGTTATCCTAAATATAGAAGTTAAATAATCACTTTAGAAGTCCACAACCTTAGTCACATCTTAGATAAGCACACTTGGAAGATAGGATCTGAAAATATAATCAAAAATGTAATAACACGATAGCAGTGCTTTTACAACATTGGCAGTTTGTTCTGATTAGCATTAATCAAATACAATTAATATTGAGTCGCGGCTTGAACTGGCAAGCGTGAAGGACACATCAGCAGTGGATTGTTGGCCAAGATTGATACGTCTTTTATGTTCACTTTGTTGACAGAATCTCTGCCTAGCTGATGCGTTTCCCTGATTCTGAGTTTGGACAGGGTGAAACTTGGAACGTTATTGACCTGCTTGGCTCTGGTCATATCTGTCTGTGAATTGATATGACCTGAAGGAAATTAGGACCACCTTGCATTAAACACACAGAATTACAAGCAAGCCATTTCATGTGATTGTTCATGCCTCATGAGTCACTGCTCGGGTTTAGCCAAAATTTTATCAGATGTTTGCTGAAAATGTCATTTAGAGAGTCACTTGAATATAATTGGGCACAACACAATATTCCTTGATGACAAAAGGTGAAAAGTTTCAGAGCCTCAATAGACCGATGTGGGCTTATTTTGCAAATTGAGAATAGAAAACTGGAGACGAAATTTCAGTCAAAGTTTTGATAACAAAATTAGTAATTTTATTGGTAAAAAACTCATCCAATATTCATGTGACAGTAAAATGTCTCAAAAGTTTAGATTTGACATTTGGCTTGATCCCAACTCATCCAGTAGTTTCCATTTGTTAAGAAGATGTCACAGTGTTTTTGCACAATAGAACACAGCACAGAAATCCTTCTTTCGTGAGCAAAGGTGTAGTGTAGTTGAGCATAAGCACAGAATTGTCGATACTATCCATCGCCTGCATATTGATTGGTCGAGGCGGTTCTTCAGCGTTGGAGGACCGATCGCTGGATATAGAGCGCTCCTTAATGTATTTTGGCTATGATGCCGATTGCCCAAACTGTTATTCCTAATGGAATTGAATTTATGTTGCGTCGTTTAATCTTTGGTGTGTCGCTGGGGCTGTTGTCGTTCCGACAGGCGCTCTTCCATAAGAAGGGGCAAACAATAGGTTCAAAATGAGGCCCCTTTGTAAGGGCTCTCAAAGACACGTTGTGAAGCTTCCATCAATCAAAAATTCTTATGCCAGTTTTTGCACTTTATCTCTAAGGCAATTTTACTGCCTGTCAATAGCTCTGTCCACCAGCGTTGAATGAATCCCTTGTTAACATGAGATGTAAACTGTAAAAAATAAATTGCGACTAATTTAATCAAAGATACTGGTTCATTTCAATGTTGTTTCTGTTGGGGGATCGTTTGAAGAGGTAATGCTATTTATTGTTTGAATAATTTTGCTTGGTTTTCTTGAAAACCTTTGATAAAGGATTGTTTTATTTATGAAGCCAATGAAGATTTTATATTACTCTGCAAGATAGTTAAAAGTTACTTCTAAAAAAAATCTTATTTTAGTTTTTATGTGTAACCACCGTTTTAACCTTTAACTTTGTCCTCTTTGGAGACTTTATTCACAAAATATATTTTATTTTAGACAAAAGGAAAAAGACTTGTTTTGAAAAGAGTGCTTGATTTTCCATTTTCAGGATCTTTTTTTACACTGAATAAGGGCTATTAAATTCAAAATATTGATTGGATATTATTTTAGCAGTTAGATGAATCAATATTTTTGTGTGTATTAAATTGAATTTTATTATTAAGCTTAGGTTTGGTCAAGGCAGTGTCACATTTATACTTTAGGGTACCTAGATTGTATCATCTGTTGTTGAAAGTTTTTAAGTTTTGAAAGGGCACATACCTATCATAATAACTTTATCATTCAAAGAGAATGTTTCATCTTTACAAACTGCATATTCACAGAGAATGTTTCATCTTTACAAACAACATTTTCACAGATAATGTTTCTCTGCAAACAACATAATTCAATCCATTGCAAAAACATTTACTTTAAACAATTCAGTTTCAACAAGTTCCAACTCAAACATGTGCAGCAGACCTAAAAAATGTGACAGTGATAAAACGGGATCTTCTTTGTGTGGGACAGGACAGTTTCAGACTCTGCTCTCAGACTCTGGTGATATGGGAGGACAGAGCGCCATTGGTGTGGAGCGAAACCTGATACGTGTGTCCCAGAAATCTTGATAATCGGGATAAGAAGCGAGTGTTTGAAGGGAGGGTGTTTACCCTGGCTTGTTGCTCGGTACCTGCTGGGAGGAGAGCTTACATTGGTGTGGTTCCTTCTTCTCTATATGCAGATCCTGTACTGGCCTATATTCAATGTCTAACACCAGAATTCTTTGACAAACAGGATTTACTACGGTAGAGATTTAAGGATGTTGTTTAAAAATCATAAACAAAAACATCTTTAGCCTGAATTCTTGCTTTCAGGAAAGTAAGTTGTTAAAGGACATTTAGAAGTTTAAGATATCAAGAATACTAGTTTTATTGATGATCATTATCTATAAAATTCCTTATTTTCATGAAAGGGCTAAATGATATTTAAAATGCTTGTTGAAAAGGATCTTATGAGATAAAGATAAAAAGATTGCTATCATGTGAGCTCTATCATATCCTTTTTATATAATCTATACAAGTCATATTAAAAGCTTCTTCTTTTGAACAATTTGTCTAGATTAACCCTTTAATTTGTTTAGTGTTTAGGGTTTTCAATGCTTCTTTTGCTTTGCTAATTATCCACCTAGTCTAGTACTCCTTGTCAATATAGGGATTATAAAAGACTTCTTACTGCTCGACTTGCAAGTTTAATTGAAGTCCTGAAAGCCAAGATCACCTTTTATGTACTTCTGTTGAGAAATTATAAAGATGAAATCCGATCTTCCAATTAAAAAAAATATCTATATGCTTGTGGAAGTGGAACAAAAAGATTAATAGATGTTTAAGAAGGGATTGGTTGTATATGACGTTTTGTGTCGGTTTGTTTGGAATTATTGATTTTAATATGTTTTTGTCAGAAAATACATCATGTACATGTAGTTAGCTCAAAGCTGAGTTTTTGTCTTTAACAGAATTACAGAAATAAATTGTATTCAATGCGTTAAAAAGAATTGTTCAAAAAGATTTTTGTAATTTAGTTTAATACATTGTTCTACATGATTTGTAGCACGTGTTCTTCATGTATATGAAATAAAAGTTCTGTTGAGGAATGAATAATGTTCCTGAGAAATAACTTTTTGTACATTCTCACTTCAACAAAGGTTACGCTGACATATTTAGTTGCGTACACTTAAATTTTACATGAAAGTTGTAATTTAAGTTTGTGAAGTTTCAAAAATGTTAAACCGTGACTGTGTAAATAGGTGTGCCTTGTTATTCCATTAGGAGGATGTTTTAGAGCGACAACTGTAAAAAGTAGCTAGCTGATGGTAAGATCACTCCCTGGTGACGGGCTAGGAGGCAGGGTCTAGTATGGTGACAGATGATGCCACGATGGTTCCTTGATGTGCGCTAGATCGTAAATTGGTAGGCTCTTGGGAACATGCAGAGTCAGAAGACTAACATAAAGTCCCTAAAAATTAAACTTAAATGATAGTTCTAATATTTGAAATACATTTTTAAAAAATGAGCAATGCTTAATTTCAGCTGAGGCATCTAGACTTGCAAACATTTTCTTGACTTGAAAAATCTATGGCTTTAGGTCTTGATAACAGACTAAGGGTAGAGTCAAGGTTGAGGATAAGAGCTAAGGGCTTTGTGGGTTGATAGAAAGGTGGATTTAATGGCAAGATAAAGCATGGTCTTACTTTTGATTGTCAAGTGTCCTGGATGTGCAGTAGAGTTTACATAAAGACAAAATTTGAAAAGCTGGTGGTTCATGTTAGTTTGGGCCGGGTAAAGACTCAAATCTGTGGGTAGATTGTGAGCAGGTGATAGATAAAGAAGGGGCACAGAATCGTTTTTGGGTGGAATGGATGGAGTATAGAGAAGGAAAAGACTTATGGGTAGGTTAAAGGAGAGCTCTGAGAATTTTAGCCCGTTGAAGATAAAATCAAAGAGTGGGTAATCAATAAGGTAGTAATTCAAAATTGCTGTATTTTAACTGGTTAGATGTGTTTTTTGTGTGATGGAAAGGTTTTGTCAGACGTACCATCATGAATATAGACAGACAGACAGACAGACAGAGTGAAGTGACATGGTCCGCAGCCCAGATACTTGATCTCGAGTACAGGTAATCAGGGAAATTGCTCTGATGGAGAGAGGATTCAACTCAATTGAAATGGATTTGTAAGGGATAGTTAGTATTGATTGTGGTGGTTATGGGTCAGAATTGATTTGAAAAAATATGTTAGAGTGTTGTTCCCTGAAGGGTAATCTTGTAAGGTTTTTCTACAACTACTTTGTTTGTTAACATTGAAACTTGTCAGAATGAACATAATGGGCTACTGCTGAGAAGAGTAAAATCACTTTTAAAAAATGATTTTGGAATATCTCCTGATTCAACCAAGTAATAGTTATAATGAGAATAGAGTTGGGTGTACTGTCTTTAATTACCTTAAACATTTTGGGGGGAGGTTGGACGGCATCTTAATGACTGTGGAAGTTTTCACAGACGGTGTGGCCATTTTCAAGCTAAGGAGAACTCTCATTTAGTTGAGATAGACGTTTAATGAACATTTCTAGACTGGGTGACCTAGATGTCTACACGTGTGTGACATGATGTGAGGTAATGGGCCTTCTTTGTGGAACTGTTTCTGTCCAAGACATCAGGGCTGGATGGGACACATTTACCAGCATTTCAACATTTCACAAGAGTGAAGAGGGGTCTGTCATTTGTGCATTCAACAAAGAGTGCTGAAAGAAACTTGGTACAGGCTTACATTCAAGAGTCATGAAACTGAAGAACAACAAAGAATATTGTGAAGGGTAGAATATAAAAGATATTTATATAGGAGATAAAGTGTTGTGAAGATATTCAATGGCATGCAATTATTCTAGGACTTTATTGGCTTGAGTTCTTAATTAGTGATAGACAAGTGTCTTTCACATGACACCAAGCTTGAAATGGAACTTAGTTACCTTAATCTAATGGAAAGGAAAGACTTGATTTAGAAAAGGTTGTTTCATGAAATAAATCATTTAGTTAAGCTAGTTGCCTATGCAATGACAAGTTTCAGTTTGAGGCAACATAGTGCAGTTCTGAAGTATAGGTTATGAATCTGATTCAAATATGAAAGAAGCATTTATATTATAATTTGCTGCTGTTGAAGACTATGTTTCTACTAACTTTGAGTTGAAGAAGTGACAAATATAAATAAAACTATAGTGTGCAGCTGTATTATTTGTTGTTGTGGATTTTGCACATGTTGTTTCCACTATCTGGAAGCTGGAGAATCTGATATAAGAAAACTATAAAGTGCAGCTGGATTATTTGTTGTTGTGGATTTTGCACATGTTGTTCCCACTCTCTCTCAGATAGCAAATCAAACTGAAGAAAACTATGAAGTACAGCAAGATTATTTGTTATTTGTTGTTGATGTTGTTGCACATGTTATTTCCACTATCTCCCGTTGTCCCGAGGGAGAAGAAGAAGCTGCAGGCAGCTGGAGAGAGTCCGGTGATGTCGGAATGTCCAGTACTGCTCATTAGACTGTATCAGAGGCAAGCAGACTTGCTCTCTACACACACCGGGAATGTGATACACTCTGATAAACACTCACTTCTACACACAAGCACCTGTTGGTGAATTAATTTCTCTCCCATGCTTTGTAGAAATTACTAGTATTTTGACACATACAAATCACCCTGCATTCCCCTCCCTGACATGATAAGGCTGAATGGAGTCCTGGAGAGAAGATGCTGGATCATAGAGGGAAGATGTTAGGATTCCACCTGATGGCATGATCTATTGACTTTAGATTTGCTAGAAGGCTTGAATATATGAGGTGTGCTATATCAGGATGGATTGAAATGTGTTTGTTTATCTGTTCCTGATATGTGCCTGTATATGATTAAGAACATCCAGTTTACATAGATGTTTGTGCGAGCTTGATTGTTTCGTCTTTGAATATGTTCTTTAGGATTGACATAAAAAATAAATTTAACTGAGGGAGGTATGAAATAAAAAAACACCGTGTTACCTGATTAAATCCTCGTCAAAAATACATTATACAGGTAGAACTGAATTTCTATTTAGTGGTCAGCGAATCTTGTCCATACAAAGTAATTGCTATTTATTAATTTGATTACATCTGTGACAAGAAACATATAACCTCTTTAATTAACATTGTCTCTTAGATGCTCTTTGTCAATCAGGAAATTTTCATCAATGTTTATGCATTTGATTCATTTGGTCATTTACATGAGACCTTGATGATATTGAGAAATTTGAACCCTGTCACCTACATAGCTTTGACTCTCCTAACAAACTCTTGAAGGTTGGAGTTTCCCATTACATCCTGTATAGAAGAGTAGGTATAGTTGACAGGGAAGTAGTATAGGTGACAATACAACAAGTTGTAATGCTAGCAGTATCCTGGTTCAACCTATCAAGTATCAAAATCACCGATCTTGTCAACCTATGAACTCTGCATCTACTTAATCTTTCTATATTTGGCCACAACAAATCAAGGGTGTGAGTGCAGACATATTTCCACGATGAATAATTGTGATAAATTTGACTTGCTACTTATTGTTTTCCTGTTCTAGTCGATATAATTATTGGGAAATAAATCTCAAGTGCAGAGGATCTTCAAAGGAAAATTTAAATGACTAGCCTGAATTGAGAAATCAAAGTTCAAATGCAATATTTTGGTTAGAATAGATAGTTGTTTTACATCCCGAAAAGAAGATATTACCGGTAACTGAAAGAAAATACGAAAATCCTACAATATTCTTTTCTAGCTACGGTATGTTTAATGTACTTCCTGTATCACATTGTAAACTGACACATCATCAGTTGCACTTATTTAAAGAAATCTCCCGAAGATTGTGAAGTTTTATGGTTAATCCATGTTATGTAATGTAAGAATAATGTACATGACATGACAAATCTTTTCCCTGAAATCCAATCAAACTGAGCGTAGTAATTGCACTTATTTCTACAAATGGTTATGGTTTGAGCACAGCCACGTGTGTAAGAATGGTGCCACAATGTAAAAATAACACACGTGACATTACAAGTCTCTTCCCCTGTACTAACAACAAACTGAATGTAGTATTAGCACTACCTTCTAGAAATCTTCAAAAGTATTTGAAATTCTATGTTTTTAGCACAGACACATGTGTAATAATGGTGCCGCTATGTAAGAATAAAACAAATGACATGACAGACTACTCCCCTGAAGAACCAACAAACTGAATGTAGTATTTGCACTAATTTCTATAAATCTTCCAAAATATTTGAAGTTCTATGTTTTTAGCACAAAGACGTGTGTAAGAATGGTTCCGTTATGTGAAGTGTAACACAAATGACATGACTAATCTTTTCAACTGTAAAGTACCAACAAAATGAGCATCTTATGGCAAACATTTCTATAAATCTTCAAGAGTATTTGAAATTTTATGTTTTTAGCACAGACACAATGAGTAAGAATGGTGCCGCTATGAAAGAATACCACTCATGGCATGACTAATCTTTTCCCCTGTACTAACAACAAACTGAACGAAGTATTTGCACTAATTTCTAGAAATCTTCCAAAATATTTAAAGGTCTATGTTTTTAGCACAAACACGTGTGTATTAAAGAATGGTTCCGTAATGTGTAGTGTAACACAAATGACATGACTAATCTCTTCCACTAAAGTACCAACAAACTGAGCATCTTATGGCAAAAATTTCTATAACTCTTCAAAAGTACTTAAAGTGACACAGAGTATCTTTCTTAAAATTTTATTTGGTTTTGATAAGCTACAAAATATCTAATATGCTGATTGAAGTTCCTATCTCATCACTTGACTTGCAAATATATCCATGTATGCATAATATCTCTAAAATGCTTGATTTTATGGGAAAATCAAGAAAACATCTCAAATACGTTTAATATTCGAAAGTATGCATCCAATAATCTACTTATTAGTTACAATACCTAATAAACACTTTTGAATCGAATATATCTTCCTGTCAGCTTATGACAAGGTTTCAAAGTTACGTTTGGCGAATTTGCGCGCGCCACTAGAGCCACATTGTCTGGTTTTCGATCAAAATCCCAACTTTGAATGGCCGTATTTTCGCTCTAATGTACTGATTGACCTTCAGCTTGTTATTTTCAGTAACAGTTAGTGGTTCCCGATGTAATAACATCGATTTCAAAAATTGACATATATATATGTGATCCTATCAACATACTCTGTGTCTCTTTAAAATTCTATGTTTTTAGCACAGACACATGTGTAATAATGGTGCCGCAATGTAAGAATAAAACAAATGACATGACAGACTACTCCCCTGAAGAACCAACAAACTGAATGTAGTATTTGCACTAATTTCTATAAATCTTCAAAAGTATTAGAAATTCTATGGTTTTAGCACAGACACATGTGTAATGATGGTGATGCAATGTCAGAATAAGACAAATGACATGACAGACTACTCCCCCGAAGAACTAACAAACTGAGTGTAGGATTTCTCCGAGAGAAGGAGAGTTTCAGGTGCTGCCACCTGTACCATCACACGACAGTGAGGAATGCAATAAAACATGTACACGTGCAATGTAGAGGTCTGCAAGAATGAGTAACTGGCAGAGTACCTTCCCTTACCTGCCAACAGAGAGATCTGTTACACAATGTAGCAAGGCAGGAATGCTGTCTTCTACATGTACCGTATTTACTCTAGTAATTGCTTGCATGCCCTGCTTAAGTTGGAACCAAGTGTTAGTTGTTTTATGATAGAATTTCACAATTGTAGTTGATAATGAAAAGGATTATCTAATATATATGAAATTAGACCGAAATAAGCTTCACCTGCTAATTACATGGTTGTTGTGATTTCTGTAGTCCTGTCATCGGGAATGGTTTGTCAGGTTAAGTGTTTCAGACCTAACCCACACATAACTTCTTCAGACTTACTAACATGCTCATTGTTTCACTTTATTGTCTTAGATCTTTAGGGATCCAACTCCCAGAATACTCTTTTAAAAAGAAATATATGTAAACATTGTCTTTTACTTTAAATGCTAAATCAAATGATATTTTATAAAACTTTATTTGATAAACATTATCAGGCAAATTCCTACAAATTCACTTTATCACAGGATGTTTGCAGTTGACTCATAAATCTTATATTTCCATGAGGAATGAATGGTACTATCACTTCAGTATTAGAGAGTGGCAACGCATTACACCTGCAGCTATCTGAGGCAATACGGTCCGTACCTGTATACGCAGTGCAAACTGGGATATAGGTAGGAATATGCACACAAAACAAGACATGGATTCCTTGAATGAATGGTAGTTGCACTATAAATAGGTCTGACATAAGTATTTATGAGCTAAGAGGTAAAGTTGAAAATCAGAAATGTGCAGGTGAGTTATAAGGTAGAAAAAAAAGCAGTAAAAAATTAACTCAAGAGAAGCAGATATAACTGAACAATGCATCAAAATATGGTCAGTATATGTGTTTTTGGAGTTTTTACATAAAAATAAAGATCCTTTAACTTAGAATTGTTTGTTTTTAAGGTTAGACCGATTGTGACAATGAGCCCTTTTCATGCAGAGCTTTTAGTTGATTTCTGAATTGAAAGTAAAATAAACTTATGTGCAAAATGACCAGTGGCAGCATCATTTCCAAATCTCTGCAACAAATTATTCAGAAATATAACTTATGATGATTATTATCAGGTAGGTCCAAAAATGATACAAATTGTTCAAAAGTGAAATAAACTTGGCCAATGCATTTCCAAATCCCTGCAATGAATTATTCAGAAATATAAGTTTTCTTCTAAACTTTAATATGAAGATTATTAACAGGTAGGTCTATATATAATACAAATTGTCCAAAAGTAAAATATACTTGGCCACTGCATTTCAAAATCTCTGCAATAAATTATTCTGAAATAAAAACTTATGAAGATTAACTAATAAACTTATGAAGATTATTAACAGGTAGGTCTATATGGTACAAACTGTCCAAAATAAATGAGAAATATATGTTTAAGTATCAGACACACATGTGGATAAGGACGTTACAGGAGAGATGTGAGATGTGAGCACTGGAAGTGTGTAGTGGGTCGGCTGGTGACTTCCTGCCTTTACCTGCTGCTTATCTCTGCCACTTCCTCTCACCTATCTCCACCGCCACCTCGCTGCAGGAAGTGATAAGCCGGACCATCGAGAGGGCTACACATCCAGCCCAAATACTGCCCTGAACTCTGGGATATGAAATGTTTAAAAAATATTTTCATGAATACTCAACTCCTATCATGTTTTAAGACATGAATACCAAACTTCTTTCATTTTCATGAATACTCAACTTTAAAAAACTTTGGGTCTCCTTTGAACATTTCATTTTATGCTTGGCAATGACATAGGACTGTATTTTATGAAATAATTTTTAATATTTTCATAAATACTTAGCTCATGAATCTTTTAGAATGCTTTGGGTCTTCATTACATTTCATTCCGTTCTTGACAATGACATAGGACATTGAGTGGTCAAAAATACTGCCTTGAACTGTAGTCCATGAAAAATAGTACTCCAAATATTCTTAATACTCTACTCCTTCTTTGAAAGGTTCTTCTATGAATATTTCATCATTTGCTTGAACGATTTCCCAAGTTATAATTGTCTTAGTAGCAAATGTTATTTAACAGGAATATAAATTCTTTAGAAAGCCAAAACAAACCAAAGATCGTTTGATATCAAGTTATAGTCTTTGTAACCAACAGGTTGTAAAGTTTGCTTGATATCCTTGATATAAAAGTTTTCTACTACACTGAAAGGTTCTTAATTGTCAATTCTCCCAAAGGAAATATGTTAGATATATGTTAGAAAAAGAAATACAAATTCTGTGGATGTACAACTTCTTTATTGCAAAGAGAAGCACCTGAAAAAAGTTTTACCTGTACCCTTATTTCAATGCGTCAACATTTCCAATATGGTTGATGAGCAGGAACCTGTACCACACAACAAGCCAGACCTTACTGGTCCATGCTCCACAACTGTCAAACCCAGATACAGACAAGCGCTTTAATGATGCTGGCTGTAATTTATTGTCACTGCTGAAAGGTAAGTTTGAAATCCATCAAGTGGTAGCCTCCATTTGGCTGATGGAATAGCCTTGCATTAACTTGAATGTCTGCAAGCTATCACTGCTCAGTGATGAATTACATGAAAAATAGGTATCTGATATTTTTGAAGTTGGGTTCATTTGATGCATTAATAAGAATTGATAAATATTTTATTGACTATATTTGAAAAAGCAAACCTGTCAAAATGAAATAATGTCATGATGCTCTAATATATTTCTTCTGTGGTCTAGGATTCCTTCACACGTCGTATTCCTAAAAATTACTTATTCTTTAAAAAAGAACAATTTCTTAATGAACCCAGCGAGTTATATCAAAAAAGGAAAATAAAATTTTCAAAATGCACTTCCTGCTGTCAATTTGTCAGTTCTTGATAGGAATACATATAAACTTTCTTTTTATAAATATTTTTTCAGTATATGTTTTTGATACCGCTTGTCTGATGTGCTCAACCAATTATGTATGTAAGAATTTGAAGGACTAGCGTTACATTGTGTTCTTGCCACGAGTTTTTATGTATGAATCTGGACCCTAATCACATGGACCCACATTCCATCAGAGACAGTGTCTCTGTGTCAATCAAGCCTCCATTGGTAATCAACATTCATCAATATCCAGTTGCCGCCGGCTACAAGACATGTTTGGCCTGGCGCCTTTGGTGCCTCTGCATCCATGTAAAGCAAACCAATTTTGGAGACTAAGGCGCCTGTCTTTGAGTCCAGCATATATCTACCTTTATTGCCGGGTAAGGTGAACAAATGTGATCCGTCCCCCTGCTCACAATAGCACAACAATCCAATTTGGCCACCATTTAGCAACTAAATATAGACAAATCCCCTATGGGACTGCCCATACTGGCATAAACCTTTAACGATTACCATGGTAACGTGATGGGAGGCTCATTTCCAATAAAGTTGATAAATGCATCAAAGCAAACAGGTAAGGGGACAGAAAGGGCGAGATGGTTCCAGCGCTGTTATTGGTTCTTTAAAGGGAATATTCTTAAAACAAACGTTTTGGACTGCAGTTTATGGTTTCGACAGAACAAGTGGTTGGAACTTATCATTACGAGGGATTCTCTGTTTGCTGTAGTCATTGTAGTCCATGGTATATCAAAGGAATGCTTTAAAGTTTTCCATTGATTAGTTCACTGAAGTTTTCCCAGTGTGAGAAATTTGTGACTCTTTCTTTAATTGCTTTTCCAATGTTGAAATTGAAACTTTGGATTGTAAAGTCAGTGTTTATTGATTATTTCTTTATGTCAGTCAAAAGAATATAAGTAAATGAGTAGTTTCATTAGCGTGAATATTTTTTATATGCTTCAAGTTAAAAAACAATTTCTCCTTAAATTCCTTGAATATAAATATTTTTTTGAAATTATTTCTTTGTCATATAATATGATTTGTTCTTGAGCCTAAAAGCTTGATAATGGTAAAAGATAAAAATCATATCTCCATAACTGTCCAAGAATTTTATATACCAGCAATTCAAGCGTTTTATCGATAAGGTAAAATATCATTATTCAGCTGGAAGGTTGATCTTTGACTATGAAATATTTGGTATGGCGTCAAGGTAGAGGGTCTGTATGCTATAGTTGAGCCACCTGACGGCTGGTAATTGTTTCTTTACACTGAATGCCAAATTGATGTAGAGGTCCCAAGTCGCAGCCCGACTAAATCGTCTGTAATAGAATCTCCCATCTGGGAATTGAGCTTTGATGTCTGCCGAGCACGACACAATTTTTATTTCTACTGGAACATGAATATGCATATACATGACAAATTTATTCATGAAGCCTTGGCTAATTTCTGGGTTTGGGCAATTTTGCCTGACAGCATATCATCTGTCTTGTGAAGCATGGTGGCATCAAGTGAAGATCATAGCCAGTGTCCCATCTCTTATAGCTTCTCATGAAAAAATGATATCTATAGATACAGTAATTGCGAGCATTGTGACTGCCAATCATCGGCAGCCTGATACACATATTCATAGGGCCAGGCGACTTATAGGTGATGCAGTCTACTGTTCAAGCTGCGGGGTAGTCTTACATGATGACTTGTCATGAGATTCGATGGGGCCACTTTACTCGTAAATAGTCACGTTAGATCCTGTTTGTCATTCAAATCTCTTTCCATTATTTTTGAGTTGGGGATGAGTAAGATATAATTCTGGTCATAATTCTTATGGTTTTCCTCCCAAATGGATGATAGCACTTTATTATGAATTAATTTATCGGCACTGTTGGACTGTCAGCTTTGGTAATGGTTATATTTTGTTTGACAGTATAGTAATTGATTCCTGTTTGGCCTTTTTCCATTTTGATTGAATATTTAGATTTTGTTCAATTGTCGCATTATATTTTTGTAGTTTCCTTCTACAGAACAAATATGAAGTCACTTCACTTATTTTGTTGTTGTTGAAATTTATGTTCTAACATTTGAAACAAGATAATTTTATATGTGAAGTCAGATAAGACAAGATTTTGTTCAAGATGGACAAGGTATGGAATAACTTTTGATATTTCATTATTACAAATAAATTTTGAACATGTTATGGATATTTGACATTATTGGAAATTCAATAGGTGTTAGTCACTAAATAGCCGCTTTGGGCCAAAATCATGGCAAGCTGATATTTGGGCCTTGAGAGAAATCCTAGGAGAGTTGATTTATGATAATTGAGATTATTCAGTTTGCAATGCCACTGCTGTTGTATCTCTGAGTTGATTGGTCTGAACAGTTATCTGCAGATTATTTGTCATTTGCCACATTTTATCACAACCTGGAACACAAAAGTGCCATCCCCTTAGTGAGAACTTGATAAATTTCAAAGAAAAAAATCACAAATATTCCATTAAGCAATATTTCCTGTTATTGAGATAATTTACCAAAATGTCATCCAGAAGTAATGTTTGTTTTTTTAACACATGCATGATATGTTTGCTGCTGAAGTTTTGCATCTGTTCATACTTGTTATCTAGCTTTAACAGCTTATTAATATCAAACATTATGGCCAAAATGAAACATTTTACCGAAGAAAAATAAAAGTAATTGTTTTTTGTCATATTTCTAAACTTATTTTAAGTGTCCTTCCTTGCATCAAGAATTTCCATGAAGGCAATCAGGTTGTTGAGTCTGTAAGCAAGAGGAATGACTGAGTTGGCATTGTCCCATGTTTCACCTTTCCATTCTGCGGCCATGTTAGCGTCAGGCAGGTGTAGAATCGAGGTCAGGCTAGCGCCAAGGGTCTAAACTGTAATCTGGACTCTCTCTAACCCCTGCACCTCCCAGGTAAAAATGTTGATTTAGGCCACGCAGAGACGAAGGTCCCCGTCCCTCCCCCTCCCATCCCATTTCCTCCTGTTGCCGGTTCCACAGCAGGTAAATATGTTGATTTGGGTCAAAGCTGCAAGCACACATCTCCCCCTCTTAGACTCCAGCAGGTAGATATGACCCCTCTCCCCTCTCCCCCTCCCCCTGTAGTAGGTCCCCAGCCAGCCGGGGAGACGGGGAGGGAGGGAGGGGAGCTGTGTAATCCAATATGTATGGCCCGTTGCAAGGTGTTCCCACACTGGCTCTGTCCTGCTTGGTACCAGCCACTTTTAATTGGCCATGTCAAATGTACTTGGCTGCTGTAGAGAGAGGTAGAAGAAGGTAGCAGATGGAGGGTCGACAGACAGTAGACAACAGCATGGACAGAGGTAGGTACCTTCTTACTTATATTGTACATATATTCATACATACCTGGTACAGGTATGTGAGGCATTCTCATGGATTCTGTACAAAGTTGTGTGATTCATCAGTTTATACGTGTGAGTGGGAGCATTGAGATTTGGGCAAGGTAGATACTTCATTAGTCAACCCTTGGTGCCATGACTGGGCTAACTACAGGTTTGTTACTATCAAACTTTGAAATTAAGTCAAGGTACAGTTTGGTTGAATTGAATTTGATGATTATGTGGAAGGTGGTCCTGTCACTATTGGGCACACCTATGAAGTTGGAGGAACACTGCTGTACCGCCATGCTTTGTTTACACATCTGGTTTGGATCAAGGTGTTCCCAGTGGAAACATGCCACCATTTTGTGTATGGAGATGTCACTTAAATCAATGATCATGGCATCTACTCTTGCATAAGCTCTTCTGTATTTGTCAAGTGCTAGTGATGAGTATTGACCTAACAGAATATTGTCATATTCAGACCCATTCAAGTACAGGAATCTAGTTATACATAGCATTGTTCATCACTTCCTGTGATGAGGCCAGGGTGATGTTATGCAACAGAGAAATGGTTGCTCCAGTTGCAAGCAGAGATAAGGTGGTTGAGTCCCTCTGATGTGCCCTGATTATATCTGAGTTATGCAATCAAGGTAATCTCTTCCCCAGAAGCTCCCTTGTTGTCAGACTCAGGTGCTGAAGGAAGCAGAACCATCTTATGCAATACATTAATGGCACTGAGCGCTGCTCCTTAGAACCACTGCATAACACAATCACATGAATATGTAAATGGGGAATTATCTGTAATTGTTTTGATATTGGATCTCGCATGTTCCAGATTTTATAACCACATGTAAAGGTCATGAATATAAAATATGATATCTGAAGTTTTTTAAATGGCAGTTGTTGCATGCACTGATATGAAAATTGTATTTCAAATAAATTTCTTGTTTTTGTTAATTTCAAAAGTATTATGTTGAAAAATGGTTTGGTATTTTTAAATTGTGATCAATTATTAGGTTTGATTTTATATTCTCAATTATTTCTGTTTTTGTCAGCAAATAAGGACATGAGTTGATTATTTGAAACAAAGATACAAAAGTCAAATCATCAAGCTACATGAAAATAATGATTAAACTTTTGATTACACATGAAAGTTGACATAGACCGCAAATGATAGTGGAATAAGGTAAAGGTACATCACAATCTATATAAGAACTATCAGAAGACCTGGTTCATTACTTCACACGGTACTGTAAATAATACAAACAAACCACTAGCTACCAGAACACCTGGTCAAAGTACTAAACATGGTACGATAAATGGTACACAAGGACCAAAATCAGAACACCTGGTACTGTACCCCACATGGTACGGTAAATGCTACACAAGGACCAAAATCAGAACACCTGGTACAGTACCCCACGTGGTACGGTAAATGGTACACAAGGACCAGGACACCTGCTCCAGTGCTGCACATAGTACTGTAAATGGTACACAAGGACCAGTATCAGAACACCTGGTACAGTACTCCACATGGTACAGTAAATGGTACACAAGGACCAGGACACCTGCTCCAGTGCTGCACATAGTACTGTAAATGGTACACAAGGACCAGTATCAGAACACCTGGTACAGTACTCCACATGGTACAGTAAATGGTACACAAGGACCAGGACACCTGCTCCAGTGCTGCACATAGTACTGTAAATGGTACACAAGGACCAGTATCAGAACACCTAGTACAGTACTGCACATGGTACGCAAGGACCAATGCAAGAACATCTGGTACAGTACCACACAAGGTACTGTAAATGGTACACAAGGACCAATGCAAGAACACCTGGTACTGCACATGCTCCATGAGGTAGGAGACTAGAGGTGTTGAGGGACACTCACCAACCCTTCTTCAATACAGCTCATTACTCACTGCTAATGGTAATGCTGATGCTGATGAAGTTCTGCTTCCACTGCTTCCGTCACACATGGGAATGCCTCAGAGCTCTCCTAATTTATGTGACTACTTTGTCAAGCCAGGTTCCATCGCCACTTTGTGCAATTTATTTACCTGTGAGGATATTTCAAGGGTTTTGACATTCAAGCTGAAATATGGACCACTTTCATTAAATAATATGTAGGTGTTTATTTGACAAAAAAATGGCAAGATATTTTAGATAGTTTTACTTTGGCCGTTCAAACCCATTCAACCATTTTGGGGAATGCTATGATAAAATTAAGCATATAAATTTTTAATTTATAGAATTTATTTTGTGTTGAAATGTAAAGTTTTTAAAACTTCTTTGTCAACCAAGATATTGAGCTTAAATATTTTGTGACATTTTAATGAGATAAGGTGTTTGAGTTGTCATGTTGGATTTGATAGACATGTTGAACCTACGTCAAGATCTCTCAATATCTACCTGGCGATTGCAGCTTTTGCTGTTCTGATTTCAACATGTGTTGCAACATTCATTTTGTGAATATCCTGCTAAGGAGTTTACTTAATGTTTAAGTGTTTGTGATATACCAGAACACTTAGCCCTCTTGAAAACATATTACCATTTTTGTAATATCATGATTATTTCATTAAAATTGAGGATAGCGTAACTTTGAAGAAGTCTAGAATTTCATAATTACAGAACGTATTGGCAATGATAAGGGGAGGACACAGGTGGTGTATGTTTGTGTAGTGCGGCAAAGGCGTGTCCAATTATGGCTGAACCAAGGGACATTTAGGAGATGAGAACTTAGACAAAATATCCATTAAGATTGTGCCCAAGCTAAATGCCTCTTAGCTCCTGTTCAGTAGCAGGGTCAGTCTCTTAGGTCCTAGATATCACTTACATTTTGTCATCATGTTTTGGCTGACGTGTGAAAGCATTCAGTGCTTTTCTTTACTTTGTGGAAATCTCTGGTTACGGTCATATTTAGCTGAGGTTCACCTCCGTGTGCCAGTTTCCCTGGGATGCTGCTGGTCGCTCTGGGACAAGCAGGAGATTGTCCACTGATAGCAGGATTTACTGGTCCTGAGCTATTCCAACAGTCCCATCCTAGAGAGCTGTAGCAGCACCCAGCGCCTGACAGTAAATATATTCAGCTCCTGTTTCATTCATCAGCCTACTGCCCGTGTGATCCATCCTCTCAAAAAACATGCGCGTTCCCACGATGAGGCAGTCCTGTGGTGGTTGTTTGTGGTTTTAATACCTTGCAAGGTGCTTTATGTGGAACTGTTGGAGTCCCAACACTACAAACATGCTGGGGCGATTCCTCATGCAAGGTTTCAAATGGAATGTTTTTCAAAGGGATAGATAAATGGGTTTTGACTTTTATTGACTGGGAACAAGTTGATTTGTTAGCAGATTTCAGGTTGAAAATGACACCATTTGATCTAAATTAGGAAGATAAGTGTTTGTTCTTGGTAATAAGACAAAAGCTTTGGCAAGAGTCAAACATAGATTTCAATGATGATGTATTTTGGGATCCCAGAATGATCAAAAAGAAACATTACTGAGTTGTCAAGGTGGTCTCCCTTTGAAGTCTGTTTTCCTGGAATGAGGTGTTTAGAGTTTTGTGAAAGATCACCAGCATGGGAATAAGATGATCAAAGAGTGTCTTTCATATGTATGTGTAAAGTGATTGGTACATTGGTAACGTGGAAGTAAACCAATGGACCAGTACACCTAGGGTCAGAAATACAAGAACTTTTATGAGTTGGACAAATAATAATATAAAATTGTTTGTTAACTTCTTCTAAAAATTACATCCACCTTCATTTCAAGGAAGAATTTCACCAACCACTTATTTCTTATATTAACATCCATTATTTAAATTCTTGCAAAAGAATTCTTTTTATATTTGAATACTGAACTGAAATGCTGCAAAAATGGAAAATTAATTTTATTAATATTTGAATAAATGTATATAGATAGTGGCTTAATAGGAGCCTTAGAAGCAATCTCAGCTCAAGGCAATTCTTTACAACTAGGTGTAAGTTATTTGCTTTTTTTTTAGAGAGAGTCAGAAGAATATTTTCTTCTTCTTTTTCTTTTGAAATACTCAATTTGTTTTATCAATTTCATGATTCTATGAAAGTTGTGACTGCAATCTTTGAAAGATGGATGAAGAGGTAAAGCAATATGTATTGTCTTTAAGCTCTGGAGTCAATCTGGACAAGAAGCTCAATGTCCACCCTGAAGCTCTTTAATGTGTACCTTAGCTTACCTTAGCCTACCTTAGCCTACCAATCCCTGGAGCAGTGAAGCATCTGCTTCCAATGTGTCATAGGACACCAATGTGCCGGCCTGAGTCAGGTCTTGCATAACAGGCAACAACACAGGGGCTGCCTTAACTGTCTTTGTGAGGCACATTACCCAAACAAGCCTTGTTTCTATAAACAAATGAATCACTTAATGGTCCCTAACCTGGGTAGGGCTGCACACTATGATGCAAGTATGTAAACCTTTACACGACTCCCCGGGGTGAGTTGGGCTGGACCAGGAACACTCAGATGTACTTACAACACCAGAGATCATTGTGTATCATTTCTGGTGTTATTGTATATTGTGGACTTATCAAGGCTTTGATATTGATTTCCATTTCAGAAGCTTGGTTATGATAGAATTAAGATCTTGGGAGTTTGAGGAGAGGCAGGAGTTTGAGCATTAACAATTCCTTCATATTGATCTATTCTGTTGGTGTCCCTGCCCATTTTGCTCAATCATGCTGATATCAAACGTAAGGGAAAAGATAGCATCAATTCAATATTCGTTGATTCTTATCATTTCATGTATTTTCTATCAGTTTATCATTTTGAAAGTGATAGGTATTGGGATGAGCTTTGTTTCTGATGTAAGTAGTGGGTTGTACACGTATGATGCTATAATGTGACACTAGGGTAATTAGTGTATGAGTAAGAAACTTCCTACCCATGATAGTCCTACTTCCAGTGGTGAAGGTCTTCAGTATAAACCAACATATACCTGAGAATTCTGCACCTGGGACAGGGTAGGCTAATGGTTAGGATGTCACCCCTGGGGTTGGGGTAGTGTATACCCTGTGGTGGGGGTAGCATATACCCTGTGGTAAGGGGTAGGGGCAAAACGGACCCCCACAGGGATCTTTGTTATTGCCCATTTGCCTGTATTGAAAGTTCTTGTGAAGTGCAGGGCTGATTGATTGGGGAACAGTGTTTGTTGATACAGGATCATAATGGAGACATTGTGAGCTGTGTGAACTGGAATCTCTAGGATCAGATTTCCCTCCAGATTTGCATATAAAGACTAAACATGAACTGTGAAGATCAACCCTGGGATAAACAGCCTTATTTGCCTTGTTGTGTGAAGTCAGGCTCTGTTTGTTGACACACTCATAAAGCTTGGGTACAGCAGTAATAGCGACACATACTTAGCGCAGGATGAAACAACGGGCTTGATTGAGACGCACTGATGGTACAGGCGCTCTCATTAATAACCAGAGACTTGTCTCAAAACACTTTCTTTGTAGGTGACAAGATTACGACTTGACAAATTTTATTACGTCTTTATCCTTCATCAGCATGAGGTTTGAAATAGATAGGAGGTTTTGATTTCCTTTAAGATGGGTCGTAGCTCTTGTTTCTTTGTTCAGAACAAAACAAAGATGATTCTTCATCAAAGAGGTTGATGTCTTGCTTTGAAGTTAAAGTTTACTAGCTAAATGAAACATAAGTCACTGTCTGTCAATTGTTTAACATATGAAAGTAAGTGAAAACAAAATAAAAACAATGCATAAACGTTTTGTGCATAGATCTTGAACCCTCAAAATAAATCATAAATAAAATATTAACAAAATTTCTTAATTTTAGATTGCTCAGAGCTAATTTCTCACCTCTGATATTGTTTAATCTATTGAATAACACCCACACCTTTAATATGATTTATTTTGCAGTCAAACTTGTAAACAAAATTAGCCGATCACAAATTTGATTTTAAGTTACCTGTAACATTTATAGCTATTAAGGCCAGGCTTTGTGATGAGGGTTATTTGCATTTACATAATAGTGGAAGTATTATTGAGTTATCTTGGAATCACCAGAAATAACCTGTAATCATCGTCTCTCCTTTTGGTCCAGATGGCATCTCATTCTAGCAAATTCACTCTGGCATTGAAATAGCTGGCAAATTGGGAGTTAGAGTTGGTGATTCTTTCAGACAATATTAATTAAGTTTTCTTAATAATGATTGCAATGTACTACCTTTAAAAAGGATATTTTTGGTTCGATTACCAGTCACAACCTAATTTACTAAATTTATATATTGAAAGAAAAATATGAAATATTTTCATAAGTTTATTGATTAAATCTTTTTTTTGTCTTTTTGGAAAAACTTTATAATTGTAATTTATAAGGAATTATGAAATGGTTGAAATTCTTGCTCACTTTTTGTTGTTTGTAAATTTTTATTTTGTTTCCCTATTTTAGATGGTGTAAATTTTCAAAAACGATCAGGATGGCCAATTTTCAGACATCTAGAAATTGTTAGAATTTTCAAATCATTAACATCACATACCAAAGTTGATCATACCTTTAAGACATTCAAATGTTTGAAAATTTAGGAATGATATCACATTATCAACAAAGCAAAAATTAAAGAAAGAAAAATTAACTCCCCCCTCCCACCCTCTCCCCTCCCTCACAATCAACTGTTAGTATGAAAAGTAAGCAGATCATTCTCCTCCTCCCCAGTGACAATAACAGTGGAGTTAATAAAGAATGAGTCCCGTGCAAGAGCTGCAATTGCCTTGTAATTGATGATCAAGTGTACTTGGTTACATCACTTGAAGTAATACAGGACTGAATAGAGAAGTAATGGAATTAACCTCTTGGAAAAGTGCACAAATACATAATGAGGTTAGACACAGTCCACTTCCTTGTAGTAGCCCATACATTTAAACTTCTAGTTAATTATTATTTTTAAATAGAAAGATTTCATAATAGTTGCTGTAGTTTAGATTTTTTTTTGAGAAAAATAGTTTTATGATGAATGAAGTAAATATGGATTTAGAACCTTTTATTGTTATGAACACAGTAAGATAATAAAGAAATTGTTAAATTAATCCATTGAAGATATCTTAAAAGATTTTATTTACCTTTTAAAAGATAATAGTTTTGTAAGGATCATCAAGTCTTATTCAAAGCAGTTTAATAAAAACAAATGAGAGAAACAATACTTTCATTTAAATTCAATACAATTATTCTTGCCAGAAAAAATATAGTATATTCTAAAATCAAAAGGATTGTTAAGAAACTAAATCTGAAGTTTTCAAAGCATGAAAAAAGCAGATCATTTTCAGTTTCAGCATGTTATAGATATATTTATGAGAGGCTGAACCACAAACTTGACACAAATTCTCAATGGCAATTATCAAAGTAGTTTATCAGGGTTTTCTCTATTTAAATATTTATATGCATCCAAGGTATAAAATGCCACGGGTTACAAGTGACAAACAGTGTAATTATCCGACCCAAGCATGCATCTGTTCTTTTTATATCAACTCAACATTTATCCACAATGATTTGTTTTTCAACAAAATTGATACCAGCATTGGCTAATTATGATATTAACAAGTTTGTTCAGACTCGGGGAAAGAAATTGCCGTGTTGTCAAATTTCACAAGTCCTGCTGTTTGCAGGTAAAAACAAAATGTCAAACACTGGCATTTGACTGTGTGACATTTTGAATATATGGATTAATTTTGCAGCAATTTTCCAAGCTGCAACTCGGACAATTAGCGAGGCTTTGTGCGTGACAAGGAGTTGCTGCCTTAAAGTTCACTAATTATCTTCATTACCTTGCTCCCGGTGATTCATGCACTCTGCACCGCTACCACACAAAGGTAGCAGTTTAAATAAGGCCTTTTATTGTTAGAAAACTTTAAAAATGCTAAAATTTTGCTGAAAACAGTTCGAGATAAAACTAGACAAACAAAAAGTGGTGTAAAAGAAGAGAAACGTTGTTCTTTTGATATATCCTTATCATAATAAATTTTCATTGGTATGTAAATCTGAATAGAAATAAATCCATGGACGTTATGTTTATTGACAGATTTGTTCAATGGTAAGTTTCTATAACAATTCCCTTCTTTATTTTATGGAAAAGGATACATTGGACTGCAATTGACTGCAAAGTGATCCAAAGTAAAAATGGATCTGTACTTAAATCTTTCAGGAGGATTTATGGACATTCTTCTTTATGCTTATGGCTTTCAGTGTTTTATGATGTCCACCAGTGAGGAGATAAAAGAGAAAGCTCAAAGGCTGGTCCAGATCTCAGGTTGAGTCCAGACATTCCAGCCTCTTCTAATTCTCAAAGTTTGTCACCTTACCAGGACCCAGAACTACAAACCTTTGTGTTTGGAATCCTTAGGAAGTGAATTTTAGGAAGCATTCGTCTCATCTCGCTCAATTTCATTACCTGTTTCCTCAACCACACAATGCATCTGAGACCCAAGGTGTGGGGAGTTAAGCTGATAGCAGCTTAGAGGCCATATCCAGCAGGAGCAGCAGACGTAAATGACGTCCATCTTGGAACTCAAATGGAAATGACAATTTCAGAAAGGCTCTTCAGCGCTCAAGCAGTTTTCTTCTAATTGGTGACATCAGTGACGGAGTCTGCTCACCTAAAATGACATGTTTTGTTTTGTTTTAAGTCTTGGTATGAATGCTTTTAGATTTTTTTAATATATTGATTTCTGGCATATAAATTTTTCTGTGATTTAAGTTTATTCAAAAGGGATTTTTGAATTAAATGATTTTTTTTAAATTTTAATATTTTTAAATAAGAATTGATTGTTCATATTGTAATGAGATGAGAATATAATATCCCTTTGAAAAAAATATTTGTGGTCAGATTGGAAAGAAAAAAAATATTGTCATGGTTTCCTTGGGTTTAAAAACATATTTGTCATTTGTGCTGATCAGCAATATTTATGAGGTAATTATGCACATTAATAATCCATGATTACAAACAAGAAAAGCTCCTTCTTTAAATCACAGTTACGCATATCAAGATTGTGTCAGAGATAGAGTTAATGTTTCCGTTCAGCTCACTATGGGCAACGCGTCACACGTCAAACTAATGATGAGATTTCTTATCAGATGGCAGCTACTGCCCAGGGTGTTTTTCCGACATTAAAATCTCTGTTGTGAGCTAGCATGGTCTAACACCCCCTGTTTGTTAAAGCTCGGCACACTCCACCTTTGTAAAGTACTGATTTGGAACACGCCTTCTAGCTTCTTGACAAATCTTCTATTCATGTTGCGCTACCGGTCTTTGTACTAGGCGGCCCTGGTGGCCGTAATGACGGGGTAAGATGCAGATGTGATTGTCACTGCCAGTCCCTTGAGGACCCCCGACTCTACCTGAGGCCCTGGCTGACAGTGTGAAGCCCTACATTCGAAACAAGCCAGGTGGTAAATTAGCCAAAACTCCTCCATTTAGTCGTACAATATGCCCAAAGGTGTCTCCCCGGCACGTGGCGAAGATTACCTGTAAACGGTAGACTTGCGTTCATTACAGTCTTCGCGTGGACGGACGTGCTGCAGGAATTATCTGTTTTAGAGGCCGAATTTCCAGGAACTTGAGGAGTAAAAGGATTATTAGCTTTGTTATATCGGGTGACAGTTAGAAGTGATGTCTAATGATGAACTGTCACTTCCTTCATATGGGTATACTGCTTAATTGGACTAGCAGCAAATTGGGTGGATAAAAAGTTGACCATGCATGACAAATGAGATTCTGAGGTTTTTTGTTTATCCAATAAAAGTAACGCTGTCAGTTGTATAATATTTCTATATGACCTCCGCCTGTCAAGAGTTAGCTGACAGTTTGTTGAGTTTTATTCGAGCGAGAAGCGAGCGTGAGCAGTTTACATGGCGGCATCACAATGACAGCAAGCTCAGGTGTCCTTATCCCTAATCTACCTTGAGTAGCACATGTGACAGCACAGATCCCCGTAAGGTGTGGCTTTCACAACAAATACAGCACTTTGATATTGCGGCGACGTCACACCTGGGCAATCAGGGGCTCTGGCAACCCACCGAGAAACATCTTTGATTTAGTTCGATCCCTTCTCAGCTTTCATCCTCCATCGGATCATCTCCACTGGAGGCAGTTTTCACTCCCTCGTGTAATTTGTGCTACTTCTGGGAAATTAATACTCTTTAGTTTTTCTATCCTGAATTTCAGAGCGTGCTGCTTTTGTAAAAGATGTCTGCATATTATTTGAGAACTCTAGATTGGAAATTTGGTCTTCGTTCAAATAGATTTGACTTCAAACTTTCATATCGAATTTAAAGTGAAAATTTCAATCATTTATATTCAGGAGGTTAAAGACATGATATTTAATAAATTGTGTTTTCAAACACAATATTTAATCTTCAAACTTCCCTTTGAATAGCAATATTTAGACCGTATGATCAAAGAAGACAAAGTTTGCTACAGGCTGAGAGTAGTGTAAGGTCAGGTCTCAGGTCTAGAAAGAGGAAGAATAAACGGTGTGTACACTTTGATGTGACAGACCTAAGGTTGGTTTGGCTTGTACCTGTCTGGCAGCAGTAAGCCTGGGAAGCTCATCAAGGTTCAGAGGACTGCTCTGGTCTGGTTAGAGAAACTAACTTCTGGCTTCAGGCCTTTAGCACCCAATTATCATCCTCATCCGTTCCACAATCCACAATTTGTGATCACCTGGACAACGTTTTCAGCTAATGGCTACGAGCCCTGACAGGATAAGTCAAATCCTTTGTTTAATGGGCTTTACTTCTCGGCCTGTGTGTCTCTACGATAAATGACACTTTTCTTGTCCTCGCTGATAATTGGTGATGATTCAAGGATTAGGGCAGATCTTTTGTTTTCTTGTGTTTGTCGGAAAGGATCAGGTGAAACTCGATGCATTAAAAGGTTAAATCTTTTGTATCTGATTCGGGAAGAAATCTTCCAGCCAAACCTGATTTATGTCTTACAGATTTAACAAATTATGTTTTGTTTTGTCCCAAACATCTTGATTATCAAGCGGAAGGTATCCAGCTCCAATTCTGAAAAAATGAAGTTTTTAATTTATGCTCATCAATTTAATGGTTTGGAGCCAATGGGAATACTTTATTAAAGAATTATTAATTGAGATGATGTATGATAATTTGTGGTCATAATGCCAGCTATTCAGACCCTCCCTTAGAAAGCCAGCCCTGTAACAATGGAGGCATTAACACCTTAATGACTGTCATTAGAGAGGGCTTTAATTTGGTTATATGTGCTCAAGCTGTTGGGTCTGGCTTTGCTTTAAGAAAAAACTCTGTGACCACTTTTATTATGGTCATTTAATTTTTGTGTGCATTTTGTAATTAAAATGAAAGTATTATGTTTGAGATATTGAGCTAATCATTAAAAACCAAAAAACTAGTATCTGATGTCAGCGTGACAACCTTATTACAGTTATTTTCATGTTGGTGTTTCAAAAAGAAGATGTAATGTTAATAATAATATTTAATTTGAGGGAAAAAGATGTAAAAATTAAATGTCAAAACAGAACTTATTTCTTTGATTTTTAATCATAAAAGTGTACTGAAGTTGAGATAAGTAAATGTATCAAAGGATTTACCAGTCCATGTTGTCAATTTTTAGGTGCATTTATGAATTCTTAAACTAAGCACTTACTTAGGAGTAGTTAAGCTTTACTTGAACAAGAAGTGCTTGTTGAAGTTATTAATTACATCAATCTTTTTCTTATATTAGGAGACATATTCAATTTGAAACTTCATCGATTGAAGACCTAATCAAAACTTTGCTGAACATTATTGATTGTAATATTTGAAGTTCACAGAAGAGGTATGATTTTCTGGTCAACAAATTTTATGCTATTTTGAGTATGAATTATAAATACACAATGCCAAATGAATGAGAAATTAAATCTACTTTATACCTCAAAAGAAAGGTCCTATTTCAGCCACGGATTATAAACAGAGAAAATCTGGGGGTATTTTGATTTACAGTTACTTGTATAGACGAGGTGTTTGGCTGCGCTATGTGAAGACAATGGTCTCGAGATCAAAGGATCAGGATGACAAACAAGGACAGAAGTTGCTGCTACACCTCAAGACATCGCTTAATGACCATGTCCCAATATAACAGTTGTGGGGTTTATATTGCTTTGATGCTTCGCCGCTTGGCGATGTGATCAAATTGGCTGATCTGGGATGTAATTAATCAAAGCGTGGAGGGAGGAGACCGATCTGTCCTCAAAACATCACACCTGTTCAGGTTTGGGACACCATTTGTCCACGGTCAGCCATCTTTTGTCCTTGCTCTCGTTATGCTTCGGCCTCAGCTGACCTTCAACCTCAAGTGGCCAGCACATAGACCAACGGTCAAGTGGGCAAACAGTCGTTTTAATGCTGTAACCCTTTAAAGCTGTTCACGGATGAGGCTTCAGGTCTTCAGGACTAACTTATAGTCCCAGAATTAAAGATTACAACAATAACTAACAGATAGACCCACAGTCAAGTGGACAGGCAATGAGGTTAATTCTGTAGCCTTTCTCCCTGATCCTATATTGGAGCATTATGGTCTGTTTCATGTATCTTTTTCTTGAATATTACATTTTGATAAATTTGAGCTTGGGCACAGATCATTTACAAGTGCACAAAATAAAGATGTTCAAATTCATAACATACCGTTGTCTATTACCTACCTTTATCTGAAGATCAAGTGAACAAAAAGTTTTATTTGATAAAGCAGAACATAATGTCCACAATTATCATGAATCATAAGATGATAATCAGGGATTGACTTGCCTGAAGAAGAGGGGTTAATTGTATAAGGAAAGAAGGCTGCTTTAGTGTTATTTCCTCTTTCTTAGGTGGTGGAATTGTCATTTACAACCTGTCTATAGGTTTGTAGACTAGGTGTGGACATCTTTAGACTAATGAGTCATTAAGTGGCCATTACAAACAAAAAGTGGTCAAGTGGTCTTGGGATTTTGATTTCTCAAGCTAATTAGAGCTTTTGTTATTCAGTTGTTGTTTTTCTTGTCACAGACAACAATTGAAACTTTCTGTATTTTAAACTAAGTTTTTTTATGTTTTATGTTTTAATCAAATTGTATTATAATAAGTTTTCATGATTTTCATATTACCATAGTCTAGTCCTCCAAAATCTGAACAGCTTAAAATTATAAGGATATATTTCTAATTGTAAAGGATTATTGTGTAACAATAGTCAAATTTTATCATGTACCAGGAAGATAGATACAAACACTTCTGTTATTTCAGGAAACCTGGCTCTGAACAATTTGATAGCTATTTCCTTTGAGGTATAAAGTTTGCTTTTGTTTAAAGCGTGAAGCACAATTCATTGACCTTCACCGCTAAGGTGAATTGAATATTTCATGTGGTGTAAATCTGAAAATTAGCCATGTCAAACTTAACCTATGGCCAGGTTCATGTTTGGCATTTCACGTGACAGCCCCCTTCGGGTTATTTCAAGCCAACCCTTATACCTAAATACCATTGATTGGTTTGGAAAGGAATTAACAAGCAATTATTTCAATTCAAATTACTGACTAACGAAGGATCTAATAAATTGCACGAATTGACGATGAGACGCCATGTCAAATCGGACCATCTTGTCACAATATAATGATGGAATGAAGTCCTATTGTTATCTCTACCTGTTATGGCAATGTCCCACAGCTTCTTGACTCAAGTGGACATGCAGTGACATCAAACCCTGACCACATACCGAGTAGAGGTGACCATCACGGACAGTAGCCTGAATCCAGGAGACTGACCAATACAAGGGGATTGAACCGAGGCACGTGCCTGTCGGACTGCCTGCTATGATAACACCTGTATGACACGACACCCTCAAGTACCAGCATGCCCCCTATTCCTGTCCTCACACCAGCTAAATATGCTAATTTCTCCAATCAGCAGGGGCATAATGTCTGACAGTACAGACCCAGGATGTGATCATCCCTAGGTTCTAACCTCCATGGTGTCATCTCTGAAGTAGATCCCTGTATTCAGGGTCTTCTATTGTGAAGCGACACCAGCAGCCTTGTCTTAGTTCAGTTCCATTTGTAAAGGGCCTGTATGACACCTAACCTTAATTGTTACAGAACCAACACCTTGCCTTCCTGTTTCAAGTACTGTCCCTGCCTTTGCTTTCTATTGAATGGAGATAGAAGCAACCTTGTCTTAGTCCAGTCTCACTTCAGAACATTCTTTGACATTTAACCTGTATTGTTCCATCACCAATTCCTCACGCTTACTTTCAAGTAGCATCCTCACCTTTATTCTTTTGTTGTACAGAGACAGAAGCAACCTTGTCTTGGTCTAGTCTCTTTTCATTAGAAGAAACCATGACATTTAGATATAATTGTTAGTTGAAGGCCAGTCTGTGACCATACTGTCACAGTCTCTCAGAGGTCGCTCCTCAATGAGTATTGGTGTCAATCCCAAACAAGTCCTGGTCATGCCCAATTTAACATCCCATAGTGACATCTTCTTCCTTTATTGGACGTGCCCTTTGACTTACCTTTGTTCATTTCTTGCTCTTCACCGTCTTGTGCCTTCTGGTGATGTGCACAGGACACAGTGATAAGATCTTGGACAAATTGTTCTATTCAAGGATGAGGGATGGTGTGGATGATAACCTTTTGCTATGAAGAAAAACGCCTTCTGTTGTATTGCTGATGATGGTATTGCTGCTATTGTGTTTGATAAGATCTCTGAGTGGTTCATCATTGTCTGATTAAATTTGGATTTAAGACTACCAGATGTGATATATGAATGTGAGAGTTCGATTAAAAGGATTATTTGTAAAACAATTTTAGTTCAGATAGGTTTGAGGGCATGAATACAGATATATTGATTACAGCGCTATTATGAATATACATGTGACGTATATTTATCCAGTTCTTCTGATGTGGTCGATAAGGCTACATTAATTTTGTAGCTATGCATTGCATCGCTGCAAAAATGGATGAATAAATTTGTTCTTCATTGAAAACAGAGCTATTACTATTAGAAGCAGTCATGACCATCAAACTTGCACAAAATGCTTAAACGTGCATTAAACCACGTTTAATGTAATATTGATGTGTTTTTCTATTTCGAGTTTGCAAGCATTGTGGAAGTGTAGGAGTCGTTTTTATTATTCTCAAGAGATGGAATGTCCTGTATCATTAAGTGGGGTTCCTGTTATAGACCCTCCCAGACCATGAATTTTCATCATCGGATCCATGTAGAAGTTGTTGCTCAACCTGTAAAAGCATGAATTTCCCATCAATCGGTGCCACTACCTTCTTAGACTGCGGGCTGAGAACCATGAATTCTCTATCACTTGTCGGCCATCGCCCTGTCAGCCTGATTGATGGCGGAGCAGCGTTGGCGGCAAATGTAAATACAGGCGCACAGTTAATGGTATTACACCTCCGAGGTTGGCCATCAGACTCAGTCCATGCAAGCACGCTGCTGATTTCATCTCTGCATTATGATATTCCTGCCACTCTGTTGGCATTGTCCACTTCCCATCCGGTCTGCTTGTGAATAAACATGGTAAACAGAGCCGGCATGTTCAGAGGAGTTTTTCTGCTGTTTGTGTTAGATGTTTACGTTTACTTCAATCGACAATAAATATGCAACAAATCTTTAGCTTTGACAGTTAAATACCAGAAACTTGTGCAGTAGATACATGTTAAATTTTGTTGATTTATGACAAGGATGTCTTTACTATAGTATTTAAAGATAAGAAATATCAATCGTTTTAAACATTTAGTTACATGCTAGAAATTGTCATAATACAATAGCTCAAAAAGTGGAAAAAACAAAAGCTCAAAAAGTGGAATATGAAATTAACCAAAATTATCTTAACAAGAAGTTAGAAAATTGAATTGACTAAATATTGGAATAATAGCTCACAAAAGACAAGATAACATGATAATCTTCTTCCGGTGTTTGATTGACCTGTGTCATCGATTGTCACTAAGTGTTTCTGGAATATTGGTATGTGCTGAACATGACCATGTGATGGATGAAGATCTGATATCCATCAACTCAACACTGTCCTGGCAGCACAAGGTACAAACCCTGTCTAAGCTTGTAATTGCCGTTCCTTGTTTGAGGCATAATCTTTAAGTGGGGTGGTGGCACTTATTGATATGAATTTTCCTTATGGGACTTCTTTCTGGAGAACATCTTCAAGCATACCTGCATTGCAAATTTGGATCTCAATAAGTGGTGAACTAAGTTGCACAAAACAACCCATAGCGGTATGGTAGTCCTATTGGAATCTTTCAAAAACTTGGGATAAAAAGGCCTTAGTGGCATTGTATAATGGATGCTAGAAATCATTAGCCATTGAACTAATCTAAACATTGTCACTTTTTACATTTTCTCTAAAAATTAGCACCTTTGATAAACCTGAACACTCTGGTTACTTTGGACCTTGAAATATTTTCAAATGTGCAGAACAAAATGAATAAGCAACAATTTAAATAATTTGTTGAAAAAAAACTAGAAGGATTTTAATTACTAATTTTCAAATATTTTAAAATTGATTCCAATGGTTCAAAATCGTTAAGTTAATCATCCATATCAAGAAGCTGATATGCAATAATTTAAAAGCAGGCATCAGAAAGTGGACAGATGCAGTGGCAAATAACAGATAGTGCATAGGGATTTGATTGTTAGTCTCCCAGTAATTTGATTACATGTCCATCTGAATAATCCCCCTATGAACAAAGAGAGATGGCCCTCCAGAAAACACTGCCTTTACCTTACAGCAGGTGTCTCAAAATTTAATTTTCAATTCTGGGGTTTGTCAATTAAACAAATGACTAACCATGATGCACAACACAGTGTGTCGATCGTGAGCAGTTTTGCAAGAACTTCATTCTCTGGGAGGACACATTTCTGTATTAGATGATTGCCACGGCACATGACCAGGCATTTCATTCCCTTATATACCCTGTTTAATACTGCTGTCAAATTTTTCTGATGCTCTGTTTCATTGTTAATGTGGCAATGTATCATGCATGAAGGGTTTTTACTATAAATTGTATTTTCAATGGTTTTTTATTGAGAAATTAATCATTTATTTTGTGTAAAAAAGGTGTACTTAAACATAAATCAAGAAGAAATTGTTTTGATTTGTGATTAGTCAAATATCTAAATCCATGTCAACAAATATAAATTTTGATTACAGTGATCCAAAGTTACAACATTAATCTTACTGTCAGATAATTGTACATCAGAAGATTAGTTAGACTAAGTCCCCTCTAATAATTACCTTGATGAATTGGCAGCAGCAATGTCTTAAGTGACCAGTGCCAAGTTTAAATCTTCATTAAGTGTCTTTGTGTCTCCAGCAGATGTTTGTAAAGAAATATTGAGCTCAGGTGAAGGCAGTCCTGTCCTTTTCGCAGCTTCATTAATCTTGTTACAGCAATGTCAATTGACAATTGCTTATTGGAGAAGTAGAAACCTATAATAAACAGTGGTGGAGATGACATAACCCCCTGCTGCACCCCAATACTCAAGAGCCTCTGATTGGCCAGTAGGCACATGCCCGGCTAGTTTTGGCCCTGGCTCTTCCAAAGGGGGTAATTGGTGCATTCACATTGACAAATTGGTTACCTGTTCCTTTGGGGTGATGTGCCTCCACCCCCATAATTCTGAACTAATAACCTTCCCATCTGCTGTGCTTGTTAAGCTGATGCTGTTTACGGAAATTTTTGAGGGTCTTATTTCTTGCCAAAACTTGTGATTATTGTTGTTTTATGGTTGCAAAATGACCCCTCTTCACAGTAGGAATGTTATTGTATTGGACTCAAGTTCCAGTAGAATTATTGTTGCAAAGTGCTTTCTCATCCCAACATCAATGGTATTGAATTGGTTTTAGCTTAAATGTAATTAGGGTATTTTGAAGCAGTGTTGTCATTTTATTGGCCTTAAATCATTTAATGTTAATATGACTCTAAATTTAAAAAAAGACACACTTAAGATTCTGTTAAAAAAAAACTTTTTTGTCTGAAATTCATGATTCTGTTTGACAAGAAATCTTCAGGGAAAGTGATTTCCCGGTTTGTAGGTAGGAAAGTGAGTTAAACCTTTGATTAACCTTAATTTCAAATTGGATGAGACAAATCTGGAAGATTGCAAGACGAGTTAGCTAAATCAGTTCCGACAAGTGGAGTAGCAGTGTTTTTGATGTAGGATATTGGATGATTTCAGTTCAAACATGGTGCAAAGAATTTGTTCTCCAATCTGCAAGAAGCATTGATTTTCATTTACCAGCCACTTGGTACTGTGTGGATTCTTGCTACTGTAATATGCCATAATTTTGTTTTATTAACTTGAACACAGAGCACAGTTTATGTAATAATCTTTGACATTTGTGATGTTTGAAGGAGATGAGTTAATCAATATTGGAACGAACGGGAACAAGCAGATACGCTGGATAGGAGATTATTTGTGAAAATATCAAATTGTTTCCGCGCTGCTGATCAGGGAGAAGCCGGGGTGAAGAGCTACAAACAAAGCACCTCTGATTACGCACTAACAGGCTTCAGTTCCGGTCCTGTATTTAGGCACCGGCATTCAATTGGTAAATCTGTTTCGTTCCTAGTCGAACCTGGCAATTTAGTAAGAACATGAGGAATCCTGTTCTGATTGGCCGCCCAAGCGTGGCAGAACGGGTCTGAATCATGCCGCGCTTATTGTGCTAATCGGAGATGGCTTTGCGCGATAGTTCTAATAGAAATCGCATATTAAAAATGTTGAGTGATATGTTTGTCGAGGCAAGCGATTGTCAATGCGTAATCCCTATTAGAGCTACAGTCACTTGCAAGGAGGACAGAAGAATTCTTCAATAGACGAATTCGCAGTTCTTAGAGCTGGTAAAAATTTTCTTTTGTGTATGATGAGTGGTCGTTTGAATGCTTCATTATGGCAGATTCATATGGACCAATTCACGGTGATCAAAATTATGTGAAATTGTGTTATAGTAACAATTTTGATACCTTTAATATTTTCCATTTTCTACATGACTGCTTTCATCTCTTCAAGTCAAAAGGCATCAAATGGTCCGGCTTGAATGTTGCTTTTGTTAATGCAAGCGAGGTTTTATTGCTGAGATGTAAATGTTTTGGGAGTTGGCTTTGGGAAATAAAAGGATGACCGTAGGACCATCTTGTTAAGACTACGGGGTACAAACTTGGCTCAATGGATGATGTTAATCATGTGAGCGAGGACGAATCAATCAGAACTTGTTACAACCCTTTCTTAGAACGAATAGGGAGTAAAGAGCAACCTAGCTTCTGCAACATCTCTAAGATTGTACATTGAGGAAAGATCTTATCCTATTAAATGAGTTTGATTCATCATATTTTCAATCTTTTGTAAGTCTTGTCGGCAAAGGAGTTTAGCTTCACAATTTGCTTTGCATATTAGCTCTGTAAATACAATTACTGTGTTAGGTGAATGGGCTTTGTGCACATTTTTGTGTCAAATTTGATCAATTCTAGAAAGTACGATCTCTTCATATTTGTATGAAAATGGGTTTGTTTGACATCTACAGATGTTCAGTTGGAATCTGTTGTAAGAATACACCATTTTGGATAAATGATGCTATTGAATTTTGTGTGTATCACTTTACTACACTTTGCAAGTTTTGTTAATGGTTGAATCTGTCTCAACATCGGCTATTGTCAATATTTGCATTACAAATAGTTTTTTTTTCTAAGGAGCCCATTTTAGAATTAATCAATTTTCTGATCGTTACTTCTCTTCCAGTTCAATAAGAAAGCACCTATGACTTGGTAGACTTTCAGCCAGATCCTTATTTTTTTTGTAAGAAAACCTACAGATTTCAGAATATTTTATGTAATTTATTATTTTTTCCTGTTTCTATTATTCTATTTATTTATCGAATTTTTTTAATTAAAGTCTACGATTGGAATTATAAATTCTTGAACAAATGTACTGAGTTTCATTCAAAAATAATTCTAAAATCATTTATAGTTATTTCACAAATAATAATTTGCTTATGAATGCTCTTTAAAATTAACTAATTAATTCTAATTGATAAATACATAATTCTTAAAGTCAGCCCCTTTTCTAGGTAGTGTAATTAAGGAATCGACACATCTTTCAAACCGACATACATATGGGCTCTGTGCTTTGTTCTCAAATTAAAATTGATCACTTGTTAATTGCCAATGTTAAATGCTATTGATCGTGAAACATACAAGCTGGCTGGAGAGTCTGATGTGGGAAAGAAATTATTTGGGATTTCTGTTGAGGCGTTCATTGATTCTTTGGGGGAGATTTAGACCCTTGCAAATACTGTACACACCTTAATCATTGTTTTAGACCAAATTGATCCCCATTGTACTGATTTGATGTTTTTGTGTGGAGCGCGTCACAAGATTATAGGCGCTGTCATGTGCTTCTTTTTCCACACATGATCCCGTGATCAATTGTTCAGCTTAATAAGGCCGAGACGACGGAGTGAACAAATACAATAGAGACTGGGGACAAAGAAAAGAGGTGTTAAACTTTGATGTTTATGTTGCAATGTCTTTCGGATCTTTTCTTATTGTCTTTGAGAGTTGGATTTAGGGTTACTTTTCATCGTTTTTGTAATTGGATTTAATTTTGGGAAAGGAATAATTGACTGTGAGATTCATGTGATGTGATAAATGATATTAAAATATTTTCTGGTATGAATTTTTTTCTTGGATGTAAAGTGTCCTCTTTTGTTTAATTAAATTGTTTTGTATTGATTGAAAGGCCAGGAATGATTAAATAAAGACTTTACTCTTTATAAGAAATGGTGTTCATCAAAGGTATATCAAGCTCAAGAAACAGTTGCATCATCAAGTAATATAGAGATACAGATGAACTTTAGTCATGTCGTGTGATTCACATATGGGAGCAAGTCACATGAATTTACAAGACGTCTAGCATGACCAAAAATGGTATTATGTTCTGAATATGTATTTAAATAGATATTTTTATGGTGATTTACAATAACGTAATTGGAAAAGCAACATCATGTTGCTATTTGTGAAGCTCTAGGTTTGAGTCAGTGCCCCATCCCTGTCACACAATCAATAAAAGATTTTTCTTTGAAAGATCAATCAAATTGTAATTTCTTAATCTGTAGGTAAAAATTTATTATCTTGCATGGACAACTAACTGTACGAAATGTTGAAGTCAGAGAGTTCTTGTTCAAGCCCTTATTTTAAAAACACCTTGCGATCATTCTTTTGAAAAACCCCGCAGGTTTTGACAGGCAGACATCATCAAAATGTTGTAATTGCCCAATTTGTTTTTACCATTTTAAAAAAACAAACACTTAACTAGTTAAGGAGTGATCAGTAAAATATTTTCAATCATTTAACATGAAAATAGGATAATGATGATGATGGGTAATAGTGATGATGACAATTAGGACGACAATTAAATTAATGCAAATCACGCCATTGTTATCATTTTGTCATCCTAATTAAAATGTTCTATCCACATCAGACAAGCACTAGGTCAAGTAGGTGGTGACGTGCAACTTGAAACAATAGGTGAGAGCTGGCTGGGCTAAGTGTTGTGTTTGAAATGCCGGAAACACCTGCTCTAGCCGCCTATAGCAACGCGGTACACGGCCACTTGTCAGCGCTAATTTGAGGCGTCAGTGTTACAATATTACAATGTCACCGTATATTTGTATATCAGGCTCGATATAGGATGTTAGATAATTTGAGGTTATGTGTTTCTGTGTTTCAATTTCTCTAAATTTTTATCAGTATCCAATTTCGGTTCTATCTAGCACTGACTGAATAAATACTATATGCTGGATGTTTGAGGCATCAGTTTTACAGTATCTTATTGTCATAATTTAAATAAATTGGGCTCCATTTATGTAAGAATAATCTGTCTTGCAAAACATTTGTTGCCATTAATAAATAAATTTTGCTCAAAGAATTATGATAGCCTAATCAGTCCTTAAATTTTTTTGATTAATTGTTTCCTAAGAAAATCTTAATAAAAAAACAAAGAAACATTGTTGCAACAATTTTGACAACTTTCCAATGTAATATTGGGTAAAGAGTGATGTTAACGAAGAGAACACCTGTGGAGTATATATATATATTCAGATGTAGGTATAAATGTATCACACAGTTGCTCCTCTGTATGTTCCCACAGAAACTCCTTGTCTCCTGGTCTTATCTCTCCTGTCTACAGAAATGCCTTCATCACAAGCCATTTCCTCTCCTCAGTCATACATAGAAAGATACATTCAGAGATAGATATGTATGTAGGTACATACATAGATACATACATAGTTAAATCAATAGATAAATAAATAGTGATACATATTTATGTAGGTACATACATAGATAAATACAAAGATACATACATACATGTATACGTGTGTATCTAGGCAAATAAATGTAGATACATATATATGCACACATACATACATGAATAATTATGGCTATGCACTGATTTTGAAAGGCAGGGGCACATTGGATGAAAAATGGACTATTTTGAAGTTTACTATTGATATATTGGGCAATGGCCCATTTGAATTTCAGAAAATTACCAAAACACCCTGAAAATGACCAATTGTTAAAGATTAATGTCCACATCCCTGAGCTATATAAGCAAATATAGGTATGACTGACTAAAATCGGCGTCTTTGATACGTACAGTCTAGGTACTCATTTAGCAAGTCTGGACTTCAGCAATACATGTGAGACTGCAAGATCGAGAATATGAAACCAAAATTATTTCATTATTTAAAAAAGTATTTAATGAACTTGATCTTAGTCTAGATGGTAACATAACAAACCCTGCACTATCTGCAAGGGGCACCTGTGAAGTGGAGCTGCCACTTTACACGGTTGAGGAGGAACCACTCAAATATACTTGGTCTTCCCTCGTAGATGTGGCCGGCTGGTCGACCAGTGACTCAACCCGATAAACAACATTAGTCAAGAGGAACTAGAATCAGGTGCAGCAACAGAGATAAGATTTAAATTGGAAATTTGAAAATTATGACCTGAGCTTCTATTTATGTACTTTGGTCAGGTGAATGGGAGGTGGGTGTTTGGATTTGTTGTTGAGATGTAAAGCTTTCATTTGGAAAGTTAAGAATTTAGCTGCCAGAGTTTAATTAGCTTGTGAATGGTGAATGTTTGTATGAGGTTTTTTTAGAGCTCTTATGAGTAGTAGCTAAGATAAGATATTATGCACTACAGGATTAAAAAATCATGGAGAAGAATATTGAAAAGAGAAAAAATCTGAAAGACAGAAATTGACAATAACTATTTCCATAACATATTCAAGAATTCACATTTCATCATACCTGTTAGCCATTTTGATATTGTTAAACAGATAAATATTGAAATGAACACTAACACAAAGTGAAGTAATCTCAAAAAGCAAAAACACTTCAAAACCATCAATTGGTAATATGACGCTGTTTATACAGCATATCTCCAGTAAATACCTGTAAATCAAGACCTTAGAATAAATAATACAATATGTAACACTTAAAAAGGTGAAAACTCTGCAAATAGAAGCTTGTAAGGACGAAAGCATGAATTGTTAAGCACTATTTACACAGCATTTTTCCAGCAAGCACCTGCCATAATACCTGTCTGTTATTGAATGAGCTAAGTCCCTCCTTGCGATGTGACTGGATGGCGAGGCAGTGAATTATTAATGTTAACACAGCTACACAAGATCAATACAGATAATATCACCCAATCACAGGTGAAAACCACAGCCAGTCGTTACCTGAGTGTGGGGGAATTACGCTGAGCGGCTTGGCATACCGCAGGTAGCAATAACTACGGCAAACAGAGAAATGGGAAATAAATTGTCTCAAACAAGCGAGAAATGACTAGTCTCAACTGGGAGTTATGTTTCTAATTGTATTTGTATAATGAGGCTTGTTGGGGGAAATTTATAGTCGTGTCAATCCGACTAAAAGTAATCATATTATTGAGCGTGTCTTTGGCACTTTGTGTATTTACTAACTGGTGGGATATGCCAAAAAGGCAAAATATGGATTTTTAGCCATTTTTACGTGGCTCTTGAGAGAGCACTTAGCGTTGATGGTTGGGATAGTGCAAGATGCAGAGGAATGAAAATAGGCCTTATCTTAACTGGAGTCAATACTCAGATTGGATTCTTACGATTTATTGTAAATGTTATGTTTTATGTCGGAATATTGTTGATACACGAGGTTAATCATCTCAACCACTTGATTAACTGCTCTTGTAGTCATTCATCTTTGTCAAAAATCTTGGATATTCGGTAGTTTTTGTGAGAATTAGATACTTGTTTTGAAAAGTATTATGGTTTTTTATTACAAATAACAGCCTTTTCATCTCAATTTCATATTTTCAGTAAATGACTTTGGCAAAGATTGAGTTGGTTGAATGAAACCATTTCTGATTACTAGATATATTTTATTCATATAAAAATATCTAAAAGAAAAAAAACTGAATATTTATATGAAATAATAAGTTGTTAAGCTTATGCAGTTTGAAAAATTACTTCAAGGGATTTAAATAAATAGATTTATGACTTCAAATTCTATTGTTATTGTAAACAATCAATTGTTTATATAATAATATAAATTATCATATTGTCAGTCTTACCACAAATATTCGGACTTGCATATTTAACTTCACTCAATATCTGAATACCAAGGTTAATATTTGAAAAAATATTTTTGTCATTAGAGAACCTTTTTTACGTGATGAATTTAAATTTTGATTGATATCATTTGCCTATGATAGTAAATATTACAACACCAGGATTTGAAAGAGTGAGTGAGTTATTGTTTTATGCCGCTTAGGCAATATTTCAGCCATTAGCTGCGTGGCCAGGATTTGAAATATGAACAATATTCAATATCATCATAGAATAAGGAATAAGAAATAAAACCATGTGGATAAATATGTTTGCTCCTCTGTTAAGCCTGTACAGTCTCTACTCCAAATCCAATCTTATGCACCAGCTTGTAGATAAAGTAACAACAATGATATAAATGCTGTAAAGCAGCTTCCAGATAGAATCACAACAATGGAATAAATGCTGTAAAGCATGTCCCTATCAAAGTATCAACAAGTCAGACTATATCTCTCCCACGTTACGACCCAGCGTAACCTCCGATCTGGTATGTATATCTGCTGCAGCAAGAGCAACCAGTAGCTGCTGTACCTACTCTCGCACTTACAGCTTAATTGTCTCCCTTGATAAACCCTCCGCCTCGCGTCTATAAATCACACTTCTCTCCGGGATCCAGGATTTACCGGGCTAATTTCTTGGTGTTTATTGTGTATCATTGTAATGCCGACCCTTTGTTGAGAGGGCTTTTATGTTGTTAATATGCAGATGTCAGTGTAAGTAGCGGTGATGTCATATAATGAGCTATAATTTGATATCATTTGTGATAATAATGGGATTGATACTGGGTGATTTTGTGGTATTTTTATGACCAAGAGTCATTTGTGATAAAATTCAAAATAGATTTTATCCAGGCTTTGAATACAAGAGTTTTTGTGTTTGAACAAATTTATTATTTTGGTTCAGATCATGATAAATACTGAACAGCAGGATTAATGTGTTTTATCAATTGGATGTAAAAAAGTTAATATAATGCAGGCAATCGGCTAAGAGTTAAAAAATGCACGCAGGGAAACAGGAATTGATGTGCGTGATTGGCCTAGTTCTCTGATAGATCACGTTCCTTATAATGCCTCCTTGATGAAAACAACAATTGGACTGGAGCTCATGCTTAATTTCTATTCTGCAATTGTGAACCAAAAATTAAAGAATGGAACGTTTCTGAGTATCCATGACAACGAGTATAACGATGAATCAGGAGTGAGTGAACGGGTCGCCCAGTGTAAGACTTAGAGTTGTCACAGAGTCCTGAATATCCTCCTCCACAGCAAGTTGGTGCAATCAGACAGAATCTCCTCTCTTGAATTTAGGCCATGCCTCCTTCTCCCCCTCCGCCTCCCCCTCCTAACCAACCTGCAGGAGGGGCGGGGCTGGTGCATCATGGGACATCACCTGGGTGGCGCCAATAGCATCACTGCACATAGAAACAGACAGCCTCTTTCATAAGTTTAACAGGGAAGTTAACTAGGATTGAACTAAATGATACTTGGCATACATAGGCAGTTAAGTTTCTTTGATCTGAGCCGGTTTGTGAAGTATATGTTGGATAGACCATGTGATCAGTCGATGTTGTGGAACTTCAGCAAGTCATTGGGCGTATTGATCTCCGCTGTCAGATCGCCAATGCAAATAATGGATGGCCTTTGTATTAGAGCACTTAGTGCAAACAAAAGTAACAAGGTTACTGGCAAGCTAATGCTTTTAACAAGGAAATTTGTATATTTGCAGTTATTTGTCACGTTTAGTAGTTTCAGAAATACGAACTTTGTTTTTATTGTTCTTCAAGATATTGATGATTTCCTTTTGCCTTATTTATAACTTGAGCACAATCTAATGTTATGGTAACAGCATTGTAAGCAATTAAATGTGAATGATGTAATTAGAAGGATATTTCAAAATTGACAAATAGCATTTCTTACCCAATTGAAGTATGTACATTGATAAAAGTGAATAAAAAAACATAAACATAAACTAAAACATTCAAGAACACATAATTATTGATGAAACTTGTATTTAAGTAAAAAAAACAACAACATGATCTTTTCAAATCTTTGACACATATTAACTGACAAAAATTTAAAAAAAGATATTTCTTCTTTTTAGGACGAACATATCATCATTCTTAATTGATTTTCAAGATTTATATATTCAACGTGTACAAAACTGAGTCATTTTAGAGTTGAGAGCAAAAAGTCTTGTTTGCATAGAAGATTACTATTTGTGAAACTGAACAAGTGTGACATGAAAAATATTCTGGATGTGAGATTTGAACATAAATATGTCCATTAGCTGATAAGACAGAAAACTTTAATTAAGCATTTATCTCAACTTGCCAGCCCATGGTCAGCACTTGAGTGTGCTTAAAACACTTGGAGGTGCAATTTACACTTGGCTGATGGAAGAAGATAAGACCCTTCCTCATGGTTGTATTGCTATGAACTGAGGCATATATTTATAGATACAGCCCACTTTACAAAGTAGAATCATCCATTGTTTCACCACTTGTCATTAATCTGTTATCCAGACCCTAAGAAACTAAAGGAGCCTTCTAAATCTAGAAAATATTGGCAAGTCTAGTTGCCTTTGCTTTAAGCATTAAGTATTATTCAGGGATCCTTTTTATTTTATATCAAAAATCTAAATTATAAAATTATATGTAAATGTAGGTTACCTATGACTATCTTAGCACTAAAAGAGGTTTTAAAATTCAGGCTCTGGATTCTCCAAACAACTTTGTCTCAACAATCAGACAAGCATTTCTTGTTTATGTACCATGTATCTTTCTGATTCACTGAATTATTAACAATATTTGAGAGGTATTCTTAAAAAATGCAAATACAGAGAAGCAATGTTCAAGTATAGATTATTATATACAATTTCAAGCTTACAATATACAATAACTTTTAAACCCTTATAGGAATACAGATATATTGATGTAGTTGTTTTGATTTATTGACTTACCAAAAAGCCATGTTCCAATATAGATTCTTGTATCCAATTTCAAGTATGAAATATACAGTATCCAAAACCTCCTTTCAAACCCTTATTAGAAGATATCTTGATGTTATTGGTTTGGTTTATTTGACTTACCAAACTGCCATTCAAAGACCATATTTATGGGATTCAGAAGGTCTCTGGAGATCTTTGAAAGATCTATTTGGGAAAAAAAGGATTTTAAATTAATTGTTCTGGTTAGTTTAAATGAAAAACACCGGGAAAGTGATGAAAATGTGTTTTTGTCAAGATTATTCAATTTACATGCTAAAGAATCTTTCTTACATCAAGATGTATAATTTTCTTTTCTATTTGTTCTTAGCAGATTTGTATAAAATGGTAAGTATTCAAACTGCCAATTTGCACTAACACAACACTCTTGAGCAGGAACTGGGATTTTGTTAGAAAAAAATTGTAGATTGGACCGAAACAGTTTATCTCTTAATCATTTCCCCTGAAAAAATTTAGTTCTAAATTTGTCAAATCTGGTAGACATGATTTCAAGAAAAATTGCTCAAATTACTTTAGGAGGACATTTTGGAGTTAACAAGCTGGTGTTAATTGGGGTCAGAGCACCTGTTGAGCTAATTGGTTTGACCTGATTTGCTCCTGTATGGATTTACAAGGATATGATATAAGGATGTGAGGGTCCCATAAATGCTTCTTGGAGAACGATCTAAGCCAAGTTCAACTCTATGAACTATAATCCTTGGCAGAAATATTATTTGTCAGTGCACTTAAAGGAACAATATTATAAACACTTGATATTTGATATGGAAAAAAGTCTATGCTTTATGAGTTAAAACTGCAGAAGCTGCAAAAATTGGTGTCAAAGATAGGAGTGTAATTCTTTAATTCAGCCAATTATCAACGGGATAAACACTGAGTGCTTGATAATTGGGATTTTCTAATTCCTGCTCAAATGTTGTTATACAATTTGCAACAGCTTAATAAATCTTATATGTTGATTTTGGTGATGGTTATGATAGATTTAGTAATTAACCCTCAGGTCTCCTGGTTGTTTTATTGGGCACAACTGCTTTTAATTACAACTAGACCACAATCATAATTATATAGCCATAGAAAGTAGAAAAGGAGGTGGCGGGACACTTACATAGAGTTTTACTTACATTCCTTAAATATAAGAAGGGTGAAGGTATTACACTGTTTATTTAACCTGACATTTCTGATTATATATTTAAGTTTTGATATTCTCATGATTTTGCAAAACTCAAGCCTTTTTGTTTGTCTCTTTGTTTTTCTCATTGGGATGTCATCATTGATCTCACCCATTGACTTAACTGAATTTGATGAACTGACAAGTGCTAGATTTTGAAAGGCCAATATGGCAAGTTTATAAAAATCACAATTTTACCAAATCAAATTGTCTGTTTTCCACTTGTTATTGAAGTACTGAGTACTAACAAAATTTGATTATGTAAACTCATAAATCTCTAATCTGTCCATATCCAACCATTTTACAGCAAGAAATTCAAGTTTATCTCATATTACTGCAATTTAGCCACCAGGAATGGTGGACAGATTATAAGGCAGAAAGAAGGTTAAGCATGTGTTAATATGGTTGATTTGAAACAGACTCATGAGGTATACAGAATAATGGATAGATATACTCACACTGAAATTTCTCTTTTACCAAGGAAGAAACGCTCTTCAAGAATGGTTACTCAGGTGAAATGGCAGGTAAAGGGTTAACTGGTTGATACAAAAGGTTATAAGAAACAGACCGTTGAGATATACAAAGTTGGTGAAGGGTATGCTTATACCAAAACATCAAGAGAAAAAAAACAGCTCCACAATAGTTGTGCAAAGAAATGTATGCTCACACCAAAACATCACAGCTCCTTGTGAAACAACTCCATGGGAATGGTTCTACAATGAAATGGTAGGTAAGGGGTTAACCAGTTGGTGGAATCGCTATTAGGAACAGGTTTGAGAGATGTACAGAGTAAGTGGTAGGTATGCTCACACCAAAACATCTCTTCTCCCAGGGAACACATCTGGGAACAGTTGTAATTGAAACCAGCAACTTGTTCACAACATGTGAGGTGCTTGTGTTACCAATTTGACATACCTGATTCACATGTACATTGGTACAAAATGTTGACATTTGTAAACACATTTATACCATTAGGTTACATGGTATTTTCTGATTTGTTTTAATAAATGTGAGGAAATTTAGGAATTGCTGAATTGTTGAAAATGTCAATTTTAAATTTTATAAGAATTGACATGCCATTTCGTAAAAAGGAAATTTTAAAATCACCAACTAATGATAAGGTTTTTTACACAAATACTTAAAAGTTGTTATTAGGAAGATATCATTTAAAAACATGACAAAAAATAATTGTTTTGAAGGTTGCAATATTTGAATTATAATTATAATGAAATTTTATGGAAGCCTCCGTTTCATATTCTATGATTTGTTATAAGATTACATTTAACAAGCTTGCTTTCCCTAAAGTTTAAGGACCCGAACCTATTTGCAAGCCCTGAGCCCTGTGGGTCACACCATAAGGGGTACCTGTAGTCTGGGAATCTAGCACAAGTGGAACCAAGAGGACAAACTACTTTACAAGTGGTATATACATAAGTAAAGAGGACAGCAAGAGTTTAAGATTTCTTCCCACAGTGTCAGTGCAAGGCTGGAACCATCTGGCTGGATTCATTGAGAACCATGGAACCATAGACTGACGCTGAGTCTCTGCAACATTAGTCTTACAGAAATTACTTGAATGTATATTTGAAGGAGATTGATAAGATATTTATCCCAATCTTGACTTGTTGTTGTTGACATAAGCTAAGGACTAAGTTGAATTATGAGATAGAATATTGTGAACTACAGACTGATGGTTAGATTGAAGTCTTTAGTTGATATTTTACAGGAACCTCTGAATTGAATAAGATTACCTGTAATGTTAGAATAGTAGGCAATATAGTCTATTGGTTAGACTAGAACACAATTGAAGAACCATACAGAGAGTTGAAACCATTGAAAGAGTGAGGCGACATTCTTGAAAAAACTAACTTACATATCAGATGTTATAAAAGATTAAATGCAGACTTAAGTTAGACAAGTGTGCCATGGAGAGCTGTAGAGCCTTTGAGAGAGTCTAGGTGAGAGCACATTGAGGCTCTATCTGGAGCAGACAGGGATATTTATGTGTGTTGGTGTGACTGTCAAAGTTATCAGTGCTGGAGGACATTCCGAGGTGTGCAGCTCTGAGACAAGGTGGGGGCCGGCGCCGCCAGGTCTGTGATAACACCCCACAGCAACCTGATCCCCTCAAAACCAGGAACCGTGAAGATGGGGGGTTAGGGAAGGGAGGGGGCCATGGACTGATTTCTTGTCAGATCCCACCTTGACAGAAATAACATGTGACTGTTCTTGTAGATTGCCTGAACTTGAGTTTGTTTTTTATGAAATTAGGGGGGTAAGGAGATGGGTTTGAAATGGGGGAGGGGTGAAGGGTTGGGTTATATGGGCTAGATTTCTATTCCACCTTGACAGAATTAACATGTGACTGTTCTTGTAGATTGCCTGAACTTGAGGGAGGTTTAAGTTTGGTTTTTATAAAATGAGGGGGGTAAGGGGTTGAATGGGGGTGGGGATGGAGATGAGTTTGAAAGGGGGGAGGGGGTGCAGGGTTGGGTTATATGGGCTAGATTTCTATTCCACCTTGACAGAAATAACATTTATAAATAAGAACTTTTTACCAAAAGTTTGATGTGAAAGAAGGGGAAGGTTGGTGTTATAGTTTGTGAAAGGGGGGCTTAACACTATGTCTCTGAAATTGCTTTGGGAATTGCTATTTTAATCAATTCTTGGTGAAATTTGAATTTAATTCAAAGTCTAGACCTCAAACTTAATTCGAACATGTGACAAGCATTTGGATTTGTTATGAGGGAGAAACAAAGTGTTGCATAATAAAGAAAGAGATAAGGAATGAGGATGTAGATGAGTTAAAGTGACACAGAGTATCTTTCTTAAAATTTTATTTGGTTTTGCTAAGCTACAGAATATTTAATATGCTGATTGAAGTTCATATCTCATCACTGGACTAGCAAATATATCCATTTATGCATAATATCTCTAAAATGCTTGCTTTTATGGAAAAATCTAGAAAACATCTCAAATACGTTTTATATTTGAAATTATACATCCAATTAATCTACCTATTAGTTACTATACCTAATAAACACTATCGAATCAAATATATCTTCCTGTCAGTTTATAACAAGGTTTCAAAATTACGTTTGGCGAATTTGCGCGCGCCACTTGAGCCACATTGTCCGGTTTTCGATCAAAATCCCAACTTTGAATGGCCGTGTTTTCGCTCTAATGTACTGATTGACCTTTAACTTGTTATTTTGAGTAACAGTTAGTGGACCCCGATGTAATAACATCGATTTCAAAATTTGACATATGTGATCCCATCAACATACTGTGTGTCTCTTTAAGGTGTTGGGAGGGGGTAGGACTAAAAACTTGAAGCTTATTTGGGGGGGCTAAAAACTTGAAGCTTACTTGATCCTTCCTGACCTTAAGTTCAATTGACAAACTTGTCCCATTTACATTGAGGGGGTATGGGCAGAGGGGGCTAGAGATTAAGGATCACATATTATAGAGGGGGGAGGGATTAAGGTAGAGGGGGATTAGGGAGGGAAAGGATGCAGGGAAAGGGGTTAAGAACCAAATTCTAATCTGATCCCACCTTGACAGGAAACACATGTGACAACCTCTTAGCTGGTGCCAAACTTTCAAAATGGCGGGAAGGGAAGAGATTAACTGCTGGGACTTTAGAAAGTGATTGGCTCAGGTAGGGGAGGGGTGTTAGATGGGTGAGCACAAATCTTAGCTAATCCACCTTGAACAAGCAAGACATGTGACAAACACATGTACATTTCCAAATTTTCCAAATGGTTTGAAGGGAAGAGATTAATAGCTGAGACTTGGTAAGGAGACTGATGAGTTCAGGTAGGGGGTGGGGGAGGGAGGGAATCCATTAGGTATTACTCAAACCTTATCTGATCCCACCTTGACAAGAAAAACATGTGACAAACCCATTGACATTTCCAAATCATCAAGGGGGAGGGGGATATAGGGGGATGTGAGTAAGGAACCAGATTCTTGTCTAAACCCCAGTTGACATGAAAAACATGTGACTGAGCCGAATGTTGTTGCCAAGTCTTTTACCACAGCAGCTAGAACTCCTTGCAGCTCACGCCATGCTCTCTCTCGAGTATCATTTATTCACTGCCTTGTCACAACATACATGCTGTCGAGATCAACACAACATTTGGGCTGTCAGGAACACAGTTTCTTGTCAGAGAATATTATCACTTCTTGCTATCAAAAATTAACTTTTTGGCTTTGGATTGTCACCGTTTGCGTCACTGTCATGTTCTTGTCAAAGACTGTACCTAAAATAATAGATTTGTGCTTCACGAGTTTAAACACTTTACAATTGATTGACAATGCACTGATGATCTTTCTTATGTATTGTCATTCAGTCCTTATTGATTTTTGGCCAAGGCTGCAATGGTGGCATGGGGAGCTGTCGGATCCAGGTGTCAATAATCGAGAACTTGCCAATGTTATGTCATATTTCACCATTGTCTCGTCAGTACAAGATGGTGGAAAGGTGTCAGCTTCACCCTTTGGCATTTTTAAGGAGTTTTACAACATGATATATTTTGATTTAGATAAAAAAAAATTCAAATCAATGAAACATGTAGAAAATATTTTTCATAATTAGGAAAATGTTGCATTATTTAAACAAGTGGAGACATTATAATCTAGAATCCAAGAATTAGTGATTTTTTAATGAGCATATATAAGTCACCTTTTCATTTTAATGGAATAAACACTAAAATGTTTCAATGTTAAAACAGAAAATAACTTTCAAAATGCAGAAAAATTTAGAAATAAAAGATTTGTGTAAGAAAGGTAAATAAAGTTCTCTGAAATGAAAATTGAAATCAATATTTATTTTGAGATTGGCATTAATCAATCCCTATTCCTGTTTCATCTTCAGTAAAAGGTCACCAATCAAAGATCTTTAAATGAATTTTGGTAAAGGAAGCCTAATAACATTTAGTTTTAAAGTTACAAATGGAACAATTTATTTGGTTGAATAATTCATGAATTACAAACTCAGAGAGATCAGACTAAAAGGATTGGACTTTTATGGTGCTTTGCTCATTGCATGAAGGTTAAATCATATTCATTACATGAATATTTAATATTCAAAAATACAATTTTTCTGTTATCCCCTAAGAGCAAACCCATGTTCTTTAAATTTCACTTTTAATCTTCCTTTGTAAAATGTGAGATCAATAAAGAACGTTTAAGATACTATATCATCCCTCTTTGATCAATAAGGAATAAATTCTTTTGCTTGAAATATCTAACTTTAGAACACTCGTTACATGAAAGCTTTGTATGGATCTTTCAATGTCCTGGCGAGTAGTTAGTTTCTGTAGTTTGTAATGTATGTACTTGAACTTGGAGACCTGTATTACCTCAAGCAAAGAATGCAATAAATTAAATAATAATGCAATAAATTCTGTGAATTAGCTTAGAAGGAATAAGTACACAGAAATCTACTTGGTTGTGATACTTTGTATAAAAAAAATGAAAATTATGATAATTTTTTGAGGTTGAAAATTTTGTTGTATCTCATTTTGTTGATAACTTTGTTCACACAATTTCAATGTTTTAAAAAAATTTTTTTACACAGAAATATACTTGGAAATGATGCTTTGTATAAGAAATGAAAATTAAGAAATTTTATTTTTGTAGAAAATTGGTCCTATCACATCATAATTTTGTTCACCCAATTTTCATGTTTTCAAAGAAAGTTTAATTTTTCGAAATTATTTAATGTTGACATTATACCAAGTTGTTTTTTATTGATAAAAGCAGTAGTCCCTGCTTCTTACAGTACAGTGATTGCTACTGGGTTAATGTTGCATTGTTGAAGATGGCGCTGTCAATGTTTTTAATCTCAAACATCAGATATTAACATTTTAGTGCTTAAATTAGTTGCAGTTAAGGTTGTCAGTAGTCACCCAGCCATGCAGTTGTAGGGGAAATTCTAATCTATTTAATTGCCAGTGATCATTATGAAAAAATTGTAATATTGAATGATGGCCTCCTCTATCACCCAGATTTATGACATGGTGCGAAACGTGCGAAGTTAAAACTGTTATAACTTGAGTTAAAAATCCCTTGCCCAAACAATGCAGAAGATGATTTAAGAAGAGCCAACTATCTGCCTAAGACCTAATTTATGAATGGAAGTGAGAGACAGGAGAAGAAAGACTTAATCGGCAAAGGTGGGATCCGTCAGAGTGATACACCCGGCTGAACGGCACGCATAACGCCCTGCGTCCGCCGGTGAATCATCCCTTGATAGAGGGAGTTAGGGGACTACTTTCATATCACAGGAGGGGATGTATTAAAGGGTCGCATTCATATCGGAAAAGGGGGTTACTATGAAAGAGCCGACTGAATTCATAACGCAAAAGGGTAGCGCATTAGAGATCCTCATTCACATGACTGACTCAGACTGGGCCCTGAATAAAGGATTGATATCCCCTGAATAAAGGACTTGAGAGACTGATGTGGAGAGAGGGTTTGTCTAACATCGATAGGATCACCTCACCGTTCTGCGAGTCCCCGACACAATGCCGTATTGTCACCCATGTTTGCCTTTCATCACAGTGAAGGCACTCGCTGAATACCCTCCTTCCACACAGGCTCCAGCCTCTCATTTTCTCCTTCTTAGAAGTTTTAAGTAATTTTCCAAATTTTACAGTTAATTGTTAATATTTTATCTTGGAGCAATCAGATTTGGTTGATTGTGAGAAGGTTAATTCAAAGGTGATTCAAAGCTTGTCATATTCACATGGCCACTGCATTGTTACAATGCTGGAAATCTGATGTCGAGGCTCACGACTCTTATTTAACTTTTCCGTATATTTGTAGAAAGGAATTAATTAGTTCAATTGTATTTCAAGAGCTTGTTTACAATTTGAAAATAATAAACCTGAATGAGTTTCCTGAAATGATGAAATAATTAAAAATCTGAATAACAAGATTATGATGAATTGCAGAACATTTATAAAACAATTTTTTTTAAATAAAGACAAATTTATACTTGTCCTGACAGTTCTACAAATATCTCCATCTTGAAATAGATGCCAACTGATGTTTGTAGACATATTGATTCCAATCTCAAAGAATTGTTTTGTTTTCATGTGGTAGATATGCCTTGATAGAACACCAGTTTTGGAACACAGAACAATAATCATAAAAGCAATGAGATAAGTGTGGTAGAACAATAATCATAGAGCTGTGTGATAAGCGTGGAAGAATAACAATCATAAGAGCTGTGTGATAAGTGTTTTAGGGCGCCACCCCTGACCTGGACTGAGAATGATGTCAAGACGTCTAATGTTGTTGAAAGTTGGTGTTTATCACCCTAGAGGCTGGGGGATGATAGCAAGGTGTTCCCTTACCTCGGCCTCCTTGTAAAACACTACACCAGATGGGCACCGCTTGTGACTAATTAAAACTATCAGCTGATAAGAGCTGAGCCGTTAACATTAACAAGAACAATGAGCAGCTTTGTACCTTTACCAGCCATTATGATAGGAGATAGGTATCCATATGTGTCTCAATGTGGATAAATGTTGTAATTATTTCCAGCCATGTGAGGGAAGGCTCTGACATTTGTTTGGAGATGTACTCGATGTGAACCTAGATCTTGAAGATTTGGTCATGCTTTTTGATTTATAATGTACTTAGGGAGAAAAACCTTTTGGGAATGTGTTTCCCTGATAGCAGTTTATGAGGCTTAGATTGCTTGACAATCAATTCCTTCATTTTTCTTCACACTGACTGTTTAGAAGTAAGTCTGCTTTCGTTTCTTTGATGATTTTGCCCTGGGAGAATTACGATTATGAATATTTTGGAAGGGATTTATCAGGTCATGGGGTTATGCTTTCATAAAAAAGGCATCAAATTTTATTGGATTTGTTAATTAATTACAAGTGCTGTGTTTGTTTTGTGGTGAAATATGTGGCTTGTGACACGTCCTGATAACTCTGTATTAAGCCTCGTCTTCATCACGAGATTTGGGGGATATAATGTGGCATCATTTCTGACACAGATGGGGATATTGCATGTAACAGCCAACAAAGTTGTAGCCAATAAGGCTTATTATGCAGTCAGCATTGTCGCCACGTATCACACAGGAAAATCCAACACTGTGATATTTCCTATAATGCTCTGTCAGAAGAATACAAATTATACATTAGTGAATGGAGTTATATTGGCGAGGCCTTTGTTTACAGTGTTTATGTCTTTATCACTGGTGGCAAGGAGAGGGACTGATCTCAAGACTCTATCAAATTTGGATGGAGCCATTTTCTTGATCCGAGCTTACATTCATTTGCTTGTCTCTTACATGAAAAATTTCATTAATATCGTCCATCTTAGCTTCAGCGAGATAACTCATCCTTCACAGTCGTGTTTCGTTCATAAATCCAAGCAGCGCGTCAGCCCTTTAATTTCATTACCCACGTTTATTTTGTGTGCAGTCATAACGGTAGAGATCTTGGGTCGCATCACAGATCCACACTGATTGATCGGCCGAGAGACGAATGTCGATCGGGAACATTTCCCCTTGCGTGATTGGGAGAAGACGTAGGGCCAGCAATCTTCAATTGCCAGTGGTAATATTTGCAATCATGGTACGATTGTCTTTCTATAACTTCATTATCCCCCATACAACTTGCACTCAAATACATCAGCTTTCCCAAGATGGGAAATTACTGCACAGAATTTGTAAGATTTCCCATCTAGATATTTATTATTCTGCCTCCCCATTTTCTCTATGAAATCCCCTAATTTGAGATCAGAATGTCTGATTTTTGACACCGTTTGAATATGATCAATCAAAATCAAAATTGCTTTTGGTCTTTGTTTGAAATTTGCCATCCATGAATTTCTAATTTATTATCCAAGTGCTTCATTCGTGTGCTGAATTTATGGATGATTAAAGTTGATTGTTGCAGTTAAGGTAATTACATTTAATACATAGGTTTATTTTGTCTAATCTAATATTACCTGATACCAAAGTCAGGCTACTTCTGAGATAATTGAATATAGAAATGAGCAATGAACATTAATTGCATCATTACATTATCCTGGTATCCAGTGTCCCTTGTCATCGTATAATTAACTTATATTTACAGCATAATAGCTCACAATCGCTTCATCTATGTTGTCTGATGATTGCTACTTTGTTTGCTCAGTTTCCGGGCTTTATTGTCAGCAATGGCTGTAATTGTTTTTACCACGGTAAATTGGTTCACGGAGCGGAAAGATAGCACTCGCTGGAGCCTAAGCACAGGTAGTTGAACCAGATGGGCCAACAACCAGGAATATGAAAATAATGATATGTGCACCATTTGATGACTTAAGCGGGCGATCAGGCACACCTGCCTGCCGTCCTGTGATGTTCACTTGAGTCTGCAGTTCACACTAACATGTAATTAAGGCACTTTGGATCCTGTCTCTGCTACACCAAGGTCCGCTATGATTCATATTGACCTTCCCGTTACACTGCCGACGACGGCCCAGCCAAAAATCAATAGCCATCTATTGGTGTACACAGCCTAAACGGTCAAACTCCAAGCTCACCGGTGTAATTTCATGCAAATGGGATTTCCATAATTACTGGATCAGCCAGGCTGTTATCTGATGGCCGCCGTGAGCTGAGCTGTGTCCTACCTAGCCGGTGAGTCGCTAGGAGGCTCAGAGCTGGCAGCACTGGGCTGGGTGAACTAGCCAGTCAGGGCTGTCACAGCCCCAGCAGGGTGGATATGCTTCACCGACTCTCCTCTCTGACTGGCTAGCAGGCTCCGCCCAGTCGGCAAATCACAGAGCAGGTTAGCCACGCTGCCGGTGTGCATGGAGGAGTTGTCTACCTTGGCAGCAGCAAGGTGATCGTTAGCTGAGTATTTGACAGGAGGTAAAGGTGTGTGAATGCAACTTGAGGCGTGTGAAGCGCTGGGAGTAGGAGCTCACTCTCCCTGTTCTGCTGCACCTATAGGATTGCCAGAAGATATGTTTGAGGAACTTAAACTCTTTCCTTTCGGTAAGTTTGTTTTCTCTTAACCTGCCCTGTTGTTTAGCTGTCTTCCAGGTGATATGCTTATGGAGTTTGGTGCCAGCACTGCTAGTTTGGTTCTCATGCTTATTTGTTTACATTCTGAGGTGATGTGTTTACTATGTTTGCTGACTTGTACTCTGTTGTGGTTTAAGGTACTGAACACATGTTGGAGTCAGTGACATCAACAGTTGATGTTTACATTCATGGTTCTGTGTTTGTCACAGTATCTTCTCTCTTTATTGAATTTCTCAAGTTCTCCTGTAAAACTTAAACAGATATATGAAAATTCTTGGATTTTACTATTGCTTGTTGATAATTTCATAGCAACTATTAGAAGCAGTTGCTTACTTGTCTAGGGAAATATTATCACCTAGTTATTATCAATATTCCATATGATATAACTTATTTGTGATTTTTTTAAAAATATGACATTTCAAAGTATTTAATTATTTATCATAAATGGTATCTCCTGTCACCTGACAGGTACTTCAGTTCAGGTGGGTTTCATTTGAGATTTCCTTATAGGTAGAATTGATCTCTTGTTTGTATGAAAGTGATACAAGGAATAGCAAACCAATTGACTTGATAATTGAACTGAGGATCATTTCCAGGACAGTTTCAGGGAAATAATTCATCAGGCAGGTTTTACACAAAAAGACATGATGTCATCTAGCCAGGGTGATTAAATCAAATTGGTTAATTAAGTTAAGTCAGTAACATGTGGAATTTATCAGAACCGAGCATGACTTGTCCTCCATGACTAACACCTGGGTTTGAAATCCCCTCGGAGAGTAATCCCCTCTCCCTCCCCCTGCTACCCCCCTCTCCCCCACTCCCCCCTTAGCTGTGACTGGAGGGGAACAGTTGTCTATTGTACTAGCCCAGATGGCTTGCTCACTCTACACATGGGGTGATGCTCCACTCTGCCTTGATACTCCTGCAGTCAAAGGGAGATAATTCTGTCAACAAATGATGAACTGATACTGTTGATCATAGTGTATTAGGCTTGTTGGTTACATTCATACTTGTATTGCAGAATTGTTCTATTGGCTTGAAATTGTTTTTTTGGGGGGGAGGGGGAAATGTGGTGTTTGTTCTTACTAAAATAGTTGATAATAGAGTTTTTAAAGTAAAAATATTGAAAAATAGTATTTTTTTTACAAAGTTTGTTTTAAATCAAAATTATTATTAAAAAATAAATAGTTCCCTTCCTCAAGTGTTGTCTTGAGATGAAATAAAAGGAAATTGAATGCAGGTAACTAACGTATCCAATAATGTCAACAACCATCTTATTTGTTTCACATGTACAACTTATTTGATACTTGATTTAATCCCATGATACTTGATTTATTTCAATTGATACTTGATTTATTCCCTACAAGGACATCTCATCTTGCCAGGAAATATTTTCTTACACATTCAATTTTGAAAGATAATCCATTTTCATTTCTTTTGACTAGAGTGTTTGATGATTCACCGACATTATCCGTCAGATTGTTTATGTGATATGTGTTTCTCTAGCTGAATCATATTCCTTCTCTCTCAGGAAATATATGCTGTTTGATGATTGGTTGAGACGGTGTACTCAAGGTGGTATGATCTTCCATATCATATCTCGGCAACTCATATGTCTCAAAAATTTTAATAACTAAGATATTTTGAACATTTTTGAAATATTTTTATAGAAATTGAAGGTTGTTATGATTTAAATTATTTGAAATAATTAAAATTTCATCAGAATTAAATTAGTACTTCTACTTCATGAACTTTGATTAATTTACCGGAATGAATTACCAGTTCTGAAATGATTATTTCTATATTGTTAATCACTTATCTGAAAGTTTCCAAATTTCATAAATTAAATTTTGTAAAGTTGGATGATTAATTTTAACTGTACAATTAAGATGTCATGGAGAAGGGTTTTCTGAGCCTTGATTGGTTGGCCTGACAGTGAAATGGAAGAACATTAGTCGTTGATGTCTAGTAGATGATATGCAAATTGATGCATGAACGCCCCCGAATGATGGCCTAACGTTTCTTTCACGATGGCTTGTTTGAGTCGGACAGGTGAAAGAGTTTTATTGTCACACGGAAATTGAAGCTTGCTAAGAACCATTCATCAGGGAGCTTGTCTCCTGAACACAAGATCTTTACTGTTTTAATTAAGCATTGAATTATGGCACATCGACAGGCACATTTTGCAGCTATTTTCGCGTCAAGGAGGGATATAAGACACCGTAACTGCTGCAGCAAGCAAATAAAGCTCCTCTTTTGTATAGAACTGGGAACAAGGCGAGTATTGACGCATGAAAGGGACATAATGATTGGCCTTTACGACTTTGACGGGCGGTGCTATTGTCCGAGAGAGGAGTACAGATTATAGTGTTTTGTGTCAATCATTTGAATTGTCTCTGATTGCTGTTCTCGAGTGCCATATCTACAAAGTCAGGACGGTGATATTCCCGTCTGCCGTGTTTGTTCGCTTCGTGTGCGTAGCTCCCAATTTGTCCCCTGATTGAATAGTCTACATTTGTCAAGGGTACTTCACCCCTCAAGTCCAACATCAGTAGAAAAACTACACAGAATAGCAGCAATTAGAAGCCAGTTAATTATTTTTCTACAATAGAGTACTTCCTACTGCGATAGTGTATTACAACAAGTAGTCATAATTAATATTTTAATGGAAAAAGTTTTGAAACAGGAGAGGGAGGTTCCAATTGTGTCGGGCTGACGACTTGTGCTACATTTGCCCAGGTGCTAGGTAGGGCAAGGTTGAGCCGCTTGCAGCTTGTTATCAAAACTGAAACAGGGATGATTGTTAGAGAAGGGGTTATCAAACATTCGAACTCGTACGGCACACTTGAAAACTGTTTCCTTTATGCAGCTTTGAGTTTTGTTCAAACAATCATTTATGCCCCATCTATGAATTATGTTTGATTTTCAAGTCAGAGGCCTCAATGTAAGGTTAGTGAACTCGAGGTGTGAATAGAGTTATCATTGGAAAATAGTTTGTTCATTTCATGCTTCATGGTGTGTGGAAAATATGATTTTAGCACTTTTGGATATGATTTGCAGCTGATATGTTTAAAATTATTAATTTGATAAAATGAATTTTTGAAAATTTATTGATTAATTTTTAATATCAGAAGATATTTTTAAAAAAGAAGAGTTTTTGAATGGTATTTAAAATGGTGTTTTAAATTATTGTGTCTCATGCATTGATTTATTACAGCCATTAAATATGCACCAGTAAGGTTCTTATCGCTCATTTAGGCGATAATGAGAATGATTTATCAAGTCATAACAACATATGCTCCAAGATAATTTAAGTTAAGATATCAGATATTTCACAGCTTCATTGGAAAGGACTCGTTGACCTGAATATTTGGAGTATCATTGTACAGTCACTTCTCAGCATTTATTTGATCAATATCTCCAGAATAAATGCTCTTTCCGAAAGAAAAAAATTGTGTTGCACCATATTTTATCATCCTGGAAAAAATATTCATATCAATAAAAATAATCTTTACAGCTTCTAAAAAGAATTTAGATTTGCCTCCATTAGCCGATGAATTAGCCGTAAAATGGTGAAATGAATTACCATTGATGTGTTAAGATATCACTTAGGGATATAGGATTCCTCTTCAAGTCGAAAATTGAGCAGAGAGCTTGTTACAGTTTGTGGTATTTTTGTCCTCAAATCAACATATGATATATTGATTTCTGAGGCCGCTTTCCATGCTCTGAGGAAGGGTTGAGTCGTCGTCTTGGTCAATACTGGTGATTTATCTAAGGAAGGGAGCTTTTTCTCCAGTGGAGCATAACCGGCTGCCAACTGGACCATGTAATCTGAGATTTGTTTACATCGACTATAGGACGGTTTCTGATGTATTAATCACTGAGGAAAACTCAGCCTTCAGCCTTCCAGGCCAGGGGATAGAATATTGGATTTCTTGAATGGGTAAATTAAGCATCGCTTACTTACTGACAAATCTCGTGGCATTTTGCGATGTGTATTTACCAACGCTCGATCAGTGCACATACATAATCAGTCAAGTAGAAAACACTTGACTGCTTGATGGATGTAGGGAAATCTCCTAGTGGCCCGCGCTTAATTTCCCTTTCTTATTTGCAGTGGAAAATGAAGATCATATCGATGAGACGTCTCTGGCTACAGCCGCGGAAGAAGAAAAGATGGACACCCCCTCGGCTGAGGAACCAAGTGGTAACCATGACAACGGCTCGGAGGTGACAGGTGGGGAGAAGGAGACAGAGAAAGAGGGGGAGAGGCAGGAAGGGGGGACCGAGGAGGAACACAAGCCGACAGAGACCCAGCCAGACAAGCCGCTAGAGAATGGTAGGTGTCCCACCGAGACTGTCTTGCCTTTCACTCCAGTTGTTAGGCCAATTATCCCTGAATATTTTAACAGTGCACTGAGATGACATTCCAGAGTTCAAATTCCCTTCAGCATGACATTATTTTTTTTGGTTTTCATTTTTGTAAGGGGCTTAAATTTTTCCTTTCAAAATGTTAGATTTCCTGGTTATCTTTACATTTTAAAGGTGCTGTGATAGATTATCTTCAGCTTGACATTATCTTTTTTTGGTTTTCTTTTTGAAAGGGGCTGAAATATTTCCTTTTTACATTTTAAGATTTCCTGGTTGTATTTACATTCTTTAAAGGTGTTTTAATAAATTATTTGTTAAGGACACTTTCACAGGGAAATAGGAAATATGGTTCAATTCAATCGATTTAACTGAACTTATAAATCCTTAAAAAGACATTTAGATTTTAAGAACATATTATTATATTTTACTGTGTAGAAATGAGAAAAACATTTTGACTAATGTTTTGAAAACAAGCATTATCAAGGATGATTAATAGAAACAAATTAGAATATAAATTACAGAACCAAAATAATAGAATAAATTATAGAACCAAAAAGTAAGAAGACAAATAAGCTTAGAAATGTTAACAAAATAATAATGATAAAATAAAAACAAAACTAAAAATTAAATTAAAGTAAGAAATTCTTCATTTAATAGAAAATTTAGGAAAATATTAAAATATGACTGATATCCTAGGCACAAGAGAAGAACCAGAGAAGAGTGAGAAGAAGAAGGAAGAAGTCCCTGTATCAGCTCCTAGCGGACCAGTCAGTGAGGCCGAGACCATCAAAGAGTTCCTTGGGCGCAAGGATACGGCTGTCATCTTCCCCGAACCTGTCAGCGACATGGACGAGGAACACACAGCAGCTACTGGTAATTTGTTGATTGTTAAAACAAAGAAATTTCATATTGTAAATTAAAACAAGCAAATGAATGAAAATAATTGAAGAATATATATATGTGGTATTGTTTTAGAAAATTGGATAGGTATAACGTTTAAAAGTGTCTCTATGTAATAATTTCAAGCTTAGACATAGTTTAAGAATTCTGAGATGTTTATTCAAATATTAAACATATGAAAAGTAATTTAGTAATTAAAATATATTACAATATGATAGTTTTAAGTGAATTTACTTTTTGATTTTTGATGCAAAAGCTTATATCAAAATGATGAAGTATCCATTTTAGTAAAAAATATGTGAATTGTATTTGAAAAAGCTAAATTTAAATTTGAAAAGCTCTCTAACTGACTGACTGTGGTATGTTACAGATGCAGTAAGCACCACAGAGGAGGAGTATGTCCTGAAGTGTATCCACTGCTCGGAGAGCTACACCCGGGCCACCCTGCTGCGGGACCACATGAAGGCAGAGCACCCCGAGAAGGACATCAAGTACCAGTGTCCCAAGTGTGACGAGGTCTTCCTCCTCAAGACCCAACTCGACAAACATATCGCACTCCACTCGCCCACATCTCAGAACTGCAAGATCTGCAACAAAACATTCGCAAATGTCTACCGTCTCCAGCGTCACATGATCAGCCATGATGAAAGCACAGACCTCAGAAAGTTCAAGTGCCCAGAATGTGGCAAGGCCTTCAAATTCAAGCATCATCTCAAGGAACACATTCGAATCCACAGTGGAGAGAAGCCTTTTGAGTGTCCAAACTGCGGCAAGCGATTCAGTCATTCCGGGTCCTACAGTAGTCACATGACCTCCAAGAAGTGCTGGGTGATGAACATGAAGGGAAGGAGAGTGGACCGCAATGGAAACAATGAGAATGTTATGTATTTCCGCAATCCAGGTCAGACCTTCAATGACTCTCTGCAGTCGCCACCACCTGGAAGCTACCCTCAACCGTGGAAGTTTGATCCCCGCAATGCAGGACTACCTACATACTACCCTCCCAACCTGACCAGCTCTCCAGTTCGTCCCCTCGGTGTCCTTGCCTATAGCCTGTACGCAGACAGCAAGCCTCCGGGGCAGGTTATCGCTTCCCCCAAGCTTAGCCCTCCAACCATTGAGTGCCAGAAGCCCCCACCATGCAGCACTTCACCAGTGTCCCGTGCTCCCCAGATCTCTCCTGACGTCAACTCAAACACTCAGCTGCTCAACCTGGCAGCTCCGGAGAAGAAGATGGAAGGTTTGGACACAACCAAAGTGAAGCAGGAACCTGATGAAGCCAATAAAGGATCTCGAGCAAACTCCCCTCATGAATCTGCTAAATGCAACACACCTGGTGAATATGAGTATAAAACCAACAACAATGGAGAGATGCTTTGTCGGTTCTGCAACAATGGCTTCAAGAGTCCTGTTGAACTGCATCAACATGAGCGGTACCTATGCAAGCAAAACAAGGACATCATCCTGCGCATGGCTCACCTTGAGAACTCCAGGAGCTCCCCTAACAGTACGGTATCAGACGCGAGTCTGCATGCCACTCCTAATGGGAGCATAGGTGATGCCGGGACAGATGAGGAGGAGGGAGAGGATGTGAAGGAGGAGTGTGGGCAGGGAGACAAGAAGTACCGCATGAGGTCTCTCATCAGTGACCAGCAGCTCCAGTTTCTTCGCGCACATTACCTGATGAACCCTCGACCAGGAAAACAGGAACTCATCAAAATTGCCTCTGATATTGGATTCTCAAAAAGAGTTGTCCAGGTTTGGTTCCAGAACATGCGAGCCCGAGACCGTCGAAAGGGCAAAGATGTTCCTTACTTCCCAAACATGGCACGCTTCAAGGCTGCGGATGAACTCCCTGTAACCACATCAGCCCCTGCCTACATACCGGTTGTTCCTCAGCCATTTGCAAGTGCCCTTTCAGCCAGTCAGTCCTCCTCATCACCTTCACCAAAACTTAACGGGCAGCTGACTCCGCATTCCCTCCCACAAACTCCAACAAAACCTCAGTCTCAGGCTAACTCTAACCAGGACCAGCCACTTGACTTGACCGTCAAACGTCAGCCACCCAAAGCTCACTGCAACTCAACCCCTTCTCCCACACCTTCCAATAATGAGGACCAAGCTCTCAACCTAAGCTTCAAGTCAACCACAAAAGAAGAATCAACAACTGAGTCTAAACCACCAACGTCCCTGGCACCAGTCCGTCTAGAAGGTAGCTTCCATCAGTCGGCTATCTTCAAGTACATGCAACAAGAAGGTCTCTTCAGGAACAGTCTCCAGGTGCCCGAGATACCCAAGACATCCAGTTCAGTGGTCTCTGCTCTGCCTGGCTGGACTGTACCAACCATTCCATCAACACCCAAGTCATCCTCTTCGCCTACCACTTCTCGACCATCCCCCACTTCAAGAGATTCCAGCGACACCGAACATCAGAAAAGTCCAAGGCATGAAGACCACTATAGCTCTGATTCCTCATCCGACAGCTCAGATACTCACAGTGAATCTGATGTAGTGGACAATGGACGTCTGGTGATCGACGAGGCCAAGTCTGACTCGCTCTTCCACCAAAACCTACGCACACTCGCTGACGTCTCATTGGCTCATATGGAAAGCGAACTTTCGCTGGCTGAGCAACTTGGAAAGTCAAAGAGACTGCGGAAAAAATCCTGGAGACAGGTAAGCTCATAACAAAATTTTGAGTATTTAAATTAAATTTCAAATTATGAAATTATATAAACAATTCATTTATTTGGACCAATAATAATATCATGGCCAGGCTTTTTCAGTGTGTGTTACAAAAAGGTAAATAATTATTTGCATGATTCAAAATTTCCCCCAATGGCTGTGAGGTAGCATGATTTATGGTTGATGTTCACAGAGTTGTGCTAACACTTCTAGTTCTCGGTCATTCCCTGGTTGGGTTCACTCTCATTGTTCATTCATCGCTCTAACCCAACCAAAGCATTGCATAATTTGTGGAGTTTCACACCTCACAGCATATTCTAGCAAAGTATTTCATGAGTGCCGTGTAATTTGTGCTGATGTTATGTATGCTGTGGTACTGTGCTGTGATATTCTAAACACACTACAAAGCTTATCGCCATGTTTTAGCATATTTTGTATTGCTAGCTGTTTTGTGATTGAATTTGTAACATTGCATAGTATTTAACGATAGCAGGGTGACTTTCAAGCTTAATCAAGGGCATTATTATTCATAAACTTAACAAGAATGTCCAATGAATCTAAATATAAAACTTTCAAGTCACCCTGTTTCACTGACACACATTTAACTTCAAATTTGTCAAAGATTAAAAGCAATCTCAAATTTCATTGGGAAAATGGTAATTCTTTCATGTAAATTGATAAAAGAATTCAATCTGTCACAGATGAGTAATGGCAGCAGTTGTGTGTCAGTGTTTACCGCCTACCTACCTACACACCTACCTAGCTACCACTGTATTGTCATGTCTTGTTGCCCATGTTGTGCTGACTGCTGTGTGCCTCCCTTAACACTCTGTTTCTGTTTTCCAACATGTGCAAGCAGCCATGTTTCTTATGGCAGGTGGAGGCTGAAGAGAGTAACCTTGACCTTGAGGACTCGCTGAATGGGGACGACGAACCTCTCCGCAAGAAGCGCAAGTCGTGGAAGAACCACAAGATCGACGTTGATATTGGGATGTACGCCTGCGACCAGTGTGACAAGATGTTCAGCAAACAGAGCTCGCTCGCCCGTCACAAGTATGAACACTCAGGTATGTAGCCATCCTCACTGGTCACAGCCAGGAACCAGAGCACTTCTTGACAAATTTTCAAATTTCCTTGTTCAAAATTCATAATTTAAAAGTAATGAAGTTTTATTTGCTTTAATACACCTTCACCCTAGCCAGTAACAGATATGTTTTTGAGTCTTATTTCTGAGTTGTAAGGATAAAATCATAAAAGGGTTAAAAACTTTCACTGACAAATACATATGCAATTCAAGTACCATGTTTCCCTGCAAAACAAAAACTTATGTTCCCTCCTCCATTTTGAAGGTGCCCGTCCTTTCTCATGTGAAGTTTGCGGCAAGGCCTTCAAGCACAAGCACCATCTGACAGAGCACCGCCGCCTCCACAGCGGGGAGAAACCATTTCAGTGCAAGAAGTGCGGCAAGCGCTTCAGTCACTCCGGCTCTTTCAGCCAGCACATGAACCATCGCTACAAGTACTGCAAGCCTAACGATGGCGAGGAGGACTAGGGGAGACAACTCTTTATCAAACTTGGGGATGTTGGGACTTGAGTGGTATTTGCAAAATAAGGACCTCGGAAAAGGAGGTCACTGTGGAAAGAAATTATTGAAGGGAGACAACTCCTGTTAGTTCTGGAGATTATTCATTCCATGGTTTGACTTTGTAGACTCCAGATTTGTCTAAACCTCTCAAGTCTCACTACTTACAGAAACTCTTGCGGTTATCTCTCAAGGGAGGTAACTGCTTGTTAACGCAATCAGGGGAGGTAACTACAAAACTGCTGCCGTGGGTTGAGAGCATTATAGCAATGACAGTGATATGCAATCGGACATTTCTTTTGTTGTTACAGTATTACAGTTATATGTATTGTTTGGTATGTCACCAAACCTCTATGAAGTGCTCATTGATGTTATGAATCTTGACATGACGTACCCGTTACTCTTACAAGCCACAATCAAGTGCTTTACGTGCAACAATTACTTAATTCCAATTGGGACCATATTTCTTACACTGATGATGTATTTTTTTCATCTCATGTGGTTTTGATATTGTGGTGTTGTATTTGTCCTGAATGTTATGTGTATCCATAGATATTATATTAGAGACTTCAAGACTATAGAGAGAAATTTAAACAAGCTTGGTGCATAATTCTTTGCATAATCTGTCTCACTTCAAATTTTCAAAACTTGAAAATTAATGTTCTCTCTATAGTATTGAGTGCATACAATTTCATTATCCACAACGCAGTATTCAGTATTAACTGGCATTGTTTTGACATTGTCAAAGAAAATTGTCAGAAATAAGCTTCCATTTTAAAATCCCACTTTGCCATATTTTGAGCCAGCTTTTGCTGAAAAAATTATGTTTATTAGAGAATTTAGAGTTAAATATTATTAATATTTATGTTTTGAGATTAGCATGAGCAGCCATGACAGTCAGGGGTGACCGATCAGACCGACGTTTGTGCCAATATTCATATTTTACCTTGCCAGTGCCAATTATTATTTTTCACTTGCATAATAACAAGTGTCACTGTTATGTTTTGTGCCAAAAGATTCTAGTCAAATTTCAAATCTATTTATTCAACCCAATCTCCTAATGTCAAATTTATTTATTTTTATCGTTTCTTGAATAATTCATTAACATCAGTATTTAATATCAGTTATTTAATTTTTTAATCAAATTCTATTGATTGAACCAGCTTTCAGTTGAAAACTGAAATCTCTTACATAAAAATTTGGTTGTTTTTTTATTTGAACAGATTCTCTTAAATCAATTTCTAAAATCTCAAATTTTGTTCTTGTAAGCAAAACAGATATTCTCAAAGTGAACCCTTTCAGGGTGATTTATTTCTTATTTGACTCAGTCTCTTAGTTTTAAATTAGATTGTTGTTGTACGCAGGGTGAGCCCTGAACGATGTCTTTACCGGACAGTATTATTCCGAAGCTTGGCCAACAAAATGTGTCTCAAGACACCATGTGCCAATCTTCCTTTGTCTTCCAGTTTTGAGAGAAAGTTGTGTGATTGAGAATGAAAGTGTATGGAACTGTGAATGTGAATTCGTCTGTATGAAAAGAGAGAATGTGGCTAAATCTTCAATAAAATTGCAAATTGACTAAAACTGTTATAATCAATTTATGTGAAAGTTTCTAGATTAAAATAAATAAATTTGTGGTCCACCTTTGAAACCTCATTATATTTTATTTGAATGTAGACGAATTTCATTGATCCAAAAATATTTTAAGTTTAATCCAATTTAATGCTAAAGTTTTATACTAAAAATTTCAACATGTGCTATTTCTGGTTGAAATTTAAGATCAATAAGATTCTAGCTGATGAGTGAAAGAGATTTGTTTGTATATAAATGTTGTATATACATGTATAGCAAGATGAAAATACTCAGTTTTAACATTCATATTTTGCTCTTTTGCAACTGCCACATTATTATTAGTAGATTAGATTATATATATTTACTCAAGCAAATATTTGCTTGTCAAATCCTGCAGCATACTACTTAATGCATCATTTGAAATCTTTTCATTATTTGTATATTGCATAATACTCACAAACAGTGCCAAAATTTTGTATGTGCTAAATCTGTACTTCTAGTCATAATAAGTGCAATAATTATGAAAAATTATTTAATCAAAGCCAAAGATCTGTTTAAGATTTTGGAACATAAAATCCCATTTCAATGTATTATATCCTACAGTATTAACATAAAAAGTCTTCCAGGATTTATTAATCCTTTAAATTAAAGTATGTACGACTTCTAGTGCTGATAGTATTCTCAGTTATGTCTTCCAAAAATAAATAAATTGTGCTATTTACAAATTTGCATCTAGTCATGAATGCTTTACTCATTCTTCCAAATTTTTGCATAGTTTTCTTGTTGTAATATATTGTATATTGTCTCCCAGGCTCAGAAAGCTGATGAATTGATAATTTCAAGTATTTATTTCATAATGAAAACTTTTTTTGTGCATAAATTCTAAATGAAACAATTTTTTTCATAAATTCTAAATGAAACAATTTTTATCATAAATGCAATCTGAATTTTGATTTCGAAATAATTTTTCAAAAGTAAAAAGAAATTCTTGAAGTTATTAAATTCCAGTCTGTAAAGCCAGATTAAATCACAGGATGCCAAATTATGTACAAAGATTTTAGAGTAGTGATTGTATTTTTAGTGTTTGTCTCTGCTTAGAGAATTGCATAATACTCATCTTCCAAACCTGATCGGTCACCCCGCAAAATATTGAAATGCTCGCTTCAACAATGGTTGATGGAGAAGGGTTAGGATGAAAATAAATTTATCATGCCCTAAACTTTTCCTCAACATGCAATAGTTGCATTTTAAGACCTTAGCTTTCCTTATGAATCCATATCTTCCAATATTCAACCATTGGTTGAATCAAAGTACCAAACAATACTCACTTGTTGTTTTGTTAATTGTGATTGAGTTGTATTATTGTGTTGTTCATTGCAAGGCCACAGCCTTAATGCTTATGTTTTTGTGTGTACAGTGAATCCTTGTCTTGTCGTGTATCAAAATGTGCCTAGTATTTGCTAGTCAGTATTCAGTAGATAAATGGCAGAATGAAATCAAAAGTTTCAGCAGTATTAACATCAACTTTACATTTTCTTGTAAAGAACTATATCAATCAAAGACAGAAACCATGAAGTATTTCTATGAACTCAGATCAATGAAAACCATGCTCTTCCAGTGTCAATTATTTTGACATAGTCAAAATCAGTATTCAAATCAATCAAAAAACTAGGAATCTCACATGTGAATCTTGTGGTACTTACGTATGGTGCATTTAGCTGTCGACCCAGTCTCCCTACTGTGTATTTTGATGTCATTAACTAATCTATAGCAAGATGTATGTTGCTTGTCTCCCAAGTCATCTGGGAGTCACTTGTTACAACTAAACACCATTTTCATGTTTCAATCTTGTTAAGGAGATTTATCTTCATGTGATATGTGTGTGTTTTTCATGCCCAGACCAAGACTGCCGCTTACGTTTGGCAATTTGACCATTCTGGCGCCAGATTTTCAAAATTCTCTCAGCACGGAGATAGTCCTAGTTCAATACAACATTGACTTTGACTAGATCAGTGCTAAGTGCTGTTTTTAGAATATGGATCCGGTCTGTTCCTTAGGGAGTCCTAGTAGTATGTCTTGGTGAGATTTTCGCCTTTATCAAGTGCTCATAACAGTTCAATAATTGTCTCATCTTCATTCTCATTAAATTATATCTCGGAGAAAAATAATTTAAAATGTATGAAACTTTATTGTCGTATAACCCTTTTTTGTTTTAAGTCTGAAATCTCAGTGTTTCCAACTGTTTTAAGTTTGTTATGAGCTCCATTTGGTTTAGGCTGTTCTGTGCGTGTATATGTATATGTACGTGTTTGTCCAACTGTAAGATGCCTGTACATATATATGTGTACATTGTATCTGTCATTAGAGTCTCAACTCCTATTTCCTTGTTCTTTTATTTGTAAATTATGTATAATTTTATGCTAGGTCATAACACCAGGCAGCCAAAAGATGTACATTTTTGTCCAAATCAAAATATTGTTTTATGCTGTTATTTAGAATGCTTTGCCTATTCCATATGAATCTTTACTTGCATTTTGTGAACTTGAATGTCAGGTCTTGAACAAAAGCATTTTAAAACATTTTTAAATCAAGGCTGTCAAATCTATTAAATTGATGGCATTCTTGTTCTGATTTTTAAGTTGTGATTATTATTCTCATATCCAATATTCATGAATTTGAATTTTATCCTGGAAACGGGGAATGTAACTGTCTCAAATGGACCTAGTTGCAATGCTCACATTTTCTCGAATATTTAGTTGCTATTATTATAAACTAGTTATGTACATAGATCATCTGTCATGCTTGTCAACATAGAATATTACACATGAGTTGTGCAATAGAACATAAACATGAACTACAGCTGAAGAAATAAACTTCATTCCAATTCAAAAAGGAATTTTTTCTTATATTGATCATCAAATTTAAAATCTGATATGAACGGTCTAGATATATGTACAGATCTATCTTTGGATAACTCTTAGACATTAAACTAGTCATATTTCAATGAATAATTTTGCATATCGTAAACCTTGATGTCAGCTCTATGGCTAGTTGTATTTATTTGTAATGAATTAGCAGATTTGGAGGATCTCCTCTTATCTAATGGATGAGAATATCTAGTCAATGAGTCATACTCTAAATTGTTTTCATGATGTAAATAAGATCCATTTTCATTGCATTTTCACCTCGGATCATAGCATATTGAATTTCATTTCAACTGACTTCAGTCAGTGTTGTCCATTTCATTTTATCTTTTGATATTTCATCCCGCCTGTTACTGCAATTTTTTCCAAACTTGAGTAGATGAGTTATCTCCCTTAGTTGGTTTAATGGCAACAAGGACCTTCTGGCTTTGAATCATAAGTGTCCAATATTGAATAGAAATCAATTAATTCATTAAGTCAAAAAGGGAGATAACTTTTCTAATTTCTTGAGGGACATTCCATGTTATTTCTTGAAAATTATAATTTGAAAAAAGTCCCTATTTTTGAAGGAATTGTTAATTGATAATTGATGTGAAGAATAAAAAGTGATGTGTCTAGAATTGTATTGTCCAATTGTTCCCTACTTAAACCTGTTAGATTATATTTATAGATCTGCTATAGTTTCAAATTATTTCTATTTTTTTGGTCATAGTTTGTCCTCTCTGGCACAAAATGTCAAAGTATTTGTCATAATTATGTGATTTAACTTATCTGCTTCAAACAGCACAAAGTTATGTATATGTGTAGGTTAGAGTACTAGGCTAGATGGTTTGTTAGTTTGTTGTGTTTGTATGGATCAAACACATAAGGCAGTGCCTTAGCTTGCCAAAATTATTTTGTAGTAAATTGATATTAAATTTAATTGAAGAATGATTGGAAATTATACTAAAAACACTTTTGATTTGACTTTTAAAAAAATCCATTTTTTGTGATTACATCATGGCCTGCACTGACTGTCGATAAATGTCTATTGTTGGTGATACTTATTAATATGCAATAATTATTGTAGTGTTTCAGTGTCTTTGTGAGTATGATTTCATCAGAGGCATTGATATATATTATGTCCAGCTAAAGTTCTAACAAGGACATTGATATAAAATACAGTTCTAGTAAGGTTGTTGATATATTCATGTCCTTGGTTGAGGAGTTAAAGCTATATCTTTCTTTCTTTTCTGTGTAAATGCCTCTGGAACTCACACAATTATGACAAATACACCTGTTTGAGTTAGTCCCCTCAGTTCTATGTGCCAGATTGGCCTGTCTTACTGTGCAATACGTTACCATAGCCACATCATGTGTTTTTCTTGATCAAAATAAACATTTATATTGAACCTTGCTTATGTTTTACTTCTGGAGGTATTCATACTATTCTTCTACTCTGGACCATCTCCTGGAAGACATATGACTTATGTTAGTCTAAATAACTGGCTTATATAGTCCCTGCTGCATTCAATTACCTTTGCTGTGCCAGATCTTAGGCTTACTGCAGCTGAACTTTATATTCCAATATGGTGGTTAGTACTGGGTTACCACACTGGAGATGATGCACTAGTCTTATCCAGACCCTAAAGCACACAAAAATAATTAAAGGACACCTGATTGGAATATAAAGTTCAGCTGCAGTAAGCCTAAGACAATGTTGGCAAGTCTAGAAGAATTGTTCAGGGCTCCTTTTTATTTTGATATCAAATATTAAAATTAAAATTTTAGTGAAAAACTTTTTCAGGGACTTTTTCAGGGACTATATGTTAGTGTTATGCTGCACTCAAACCAGGAATTGTGTTGCTCGTAGCAACTTTTGTGGAGACAAAATTCAAGAGTACTTCCCTGTTTATGCTTTTATTTGTTTACAACATGACTATTTCCCACTTATTTTTGTTTGTGTTTGTGTGAGTAACATCTTACTTGTTCAAGATTCAACAATTTGACAAAGTATAGAATTCATCACTATGTGCTCTTGAATTTCGTTTCCACAAAAAAAAATACCCGATAGGACTGTCCCTTTAAAGGGACAGTAGCACGTTTTTTGATAATTTTATATTTTAAAATGTTCACTGATAATTGAACGTTAATGCTAAATGTATTGTTTTGATAGTGTCAAAAATCTTATTACACAAGCCAATCAACCATAGTCGGAGGACAAAGTATGAAGATTCACATAAAATCCATTGGCGGCCATTTTGTGTGAACATCTTTAATTCATTTTATGTAAGAAAAAGGAATCGCATGGCTAAACTCTATGTTATATATTTGAATTATTTCTGCTTCATTTAGTTTAAATTCATTGTCTTCCAATTGGAACCATTTATTTTCATTTTCCTGACATCACCTTATATTCCCCCTAAAAACGTGCTACTGCCCCTTTAAGATAGCCAGTGATAAATAACTCGTAGGACTACCCTGTTTGAAAGTCAGCAGCATGCAAAGAAACTTTATGTCTAGTTTGTCTCTCTGTCTGTCTGGCCTGATTAACAATCAGCTTAGCATTGATAAGATAAAGGATCATCTTGATGTGGGAAATAATCATCCTGCTACCTTAGCGTATATGTCTATGTGTTATGATTCAACCTATAATGCCTAGACGTATATGATGATGTAGCAGGATGGAAAATAACGAAAAACAGGTATGTCTATTTACTTATAACTCTCACTGAATGCAGTTCAAATTAATCATTAGACACACTATTGTGGTGTGTTTGGTTAAATATGAAAGATACCTTGAGATAATTTATTGTAAACTAATCAGAGACAATATAAATATATCATTGGCTTCACTTCTAAATAAATCACTTTGATAATTCATTAGATAAAACAGGGATCTGCTCAACTGCTCATGCTTGAAAGTCTCAAGATATCTTTACCTTTCAACTCACTTTAATAATGTGAAACTCTTATTTGAGACACGAACTGAGACGTGAACATATTGTTGAAGGGTTGATAAACAAATTCTCATATCATATTTCTTTGGATTATTTGAGTTGCGTTTTGAAATTATTGAAGCTGATTTTCAAAAACGCCCATTTACGTAGCAAAAAGTGCTGAATCTCCAAAGCTAAATTTAGACGCCTGAAACCCTGTGTTTATTGAGATAGAAAACTTTATTAACTTAAGGATAACATTCCTAATCCTACAAATATATCATCAGGGTTATACATTTAGAGATGACTTCGTCGTTTACAAGATCCGTTATTCAAATCAAAACTTTGATACAAAGACGAAAGAATCCACATACAATATCAGGATTTGTCAGTCATTCTCTGAGTAATTAAGCCAAATAACTCTCGAATGAAATTGAAGATACCCTTTTGTCGCTGAAAGCTGGCGGATCATAAAGAGGTTTTACTGTAGGTGTATAGTAATTGCATTTTCAGTTTCAAGTACATGTCCTGTAACGTAACTTTTAGAATTAAGATAGGCCAACCCTCACCTGCCTATCGAACAAGAGAATGGCACCGAGAAGAATAAAACCCCCTTTTCATCTTCATCTCCAGAAGCATAAGACCTAGAAAGATGAAATCCTGGTAGAGACTCCTTCTAAGGAGGATTGGAATTTACAGTTTGGTGACATTATGGCCCCTTAACAGGGCTTGCTGAATCTTTGGATCCTATACCCTAAATTATCAATTAAATAATTGAGCAATTACCATTCCTGAATTGATTACGGGTGTCTGAAATCACATGGCATATATACTAAATTTTAGGACTCATGACCCTGTGACCCCTACAAAGTGGGAACCACATTGGCTACACTCTAGTCTACAGTATAATTGAATATAAAGCCTAAAGAGGTACAGAGCCAATGGCTCTATTCTATCCAGGTTTATTGCACCTTACCTACTTCAATATGGTGTTTGTACGTTATCATCTTACCACCATTCGGTCCCTTACACACATATATTTGATGATGTAATCAGTTTGTCCACAGAAGTACACAAAACAGTTTAACATGACACGGTTACTTACAGGAGTAAAGAGTACATATACTTTTGCTTTACCTCTTTGGATGGAGTATTTATCTCCCAAGAGTAAATATACTCCCATAAGTAAATTAAAATGGGCTGTTTACGTGATACGTTTCCGTTAAGTATATTTACTCCTATGAGTATATTTACTTATAGGAGTAAAAGTGTGCATGCAAAAAGTGATTTTATGACGAAGATGGCTGATAAATACTGTGGTGTGCCAAATATATGTCATATTTGACGTTATTCCCATATACGTCCATGTTATTTTAGTGTAGCATAACTAATTTTCATGAAAAGACAATCTCATTAATATGATATCTGATTAAAAGGAATCATCCTAGCTACGGGTACATAACTTATATTGATTCATACAATGTTTACTTTTTACATGCGCACTTTACTCCTGAGAGTATAATTACTCCTAGGAGTATTTTTGCTCCTAGGAGTAAAATTATATTTACTTTACGTTCCATTGGAATTTAAGGACCCTTAAGTATATCATGATTTGCTTACAGAAGGAAATACATTTTTTCATAGAAAACTCAATGTGTGAATTTTACCATAGATTTTGTTTGGTCAATCAACTACTAGTATAAAAGGGGTAAAAGCAGGTTTTCGGTTTTAAAAGAATGACACCAACATAAAAACACAAAATGTCCTTCATTAGGAAACATGCTCTCGACAAGTTAAATAGAATAATCTTGAATGTAGGTTATTATTGATGAAAACACAATAGTAGTGTTTAGAAAATATATAAATGCAAGTCATTTACCTCAACCTAATCATTCAACTATGCTAATACTATAAAAAATGACAGGATACTCACAGGAGTAAAAGTAAATATACTTTTACTTTACCTCTAGGGGTGGAGTATTTAACTCCTAGGAGTAAATATACTACTGTAAGTAAATCTGTTTTGGGCTGTTTACATTGCACGTTTACTCCCTGTAAGTATATTTACTCCTAGGAGTAAATATACTCCTAGGAGTAAACGTGCGCATGTAAAAGGGGCTTTAGTCATCATATATACATAATTCCTTTTATGATATAACATTGTGCCTAATGGGAACCTGTTTTACAGCAAATATATACATAAATAAATGGGGTGTCATTTGCTTGATAGTCATCGAAATATTTATTTGAAATTACGTACTTCTAATTGTAATGATTTTGGATTTGCTTGCAAAGATTGACAATGATATGTACAATATTCACCTCAAGAATTATTAATGCTACACCGAAATAACATGGACGTCTATGGGAACAACGTAAAACATGACATAATTATGGCACACCACTGCAGTTCATATATTATTTGATTAAGTCTTTATTCCCTTGCTCAAAGTCGACTCAACAAGGAACTTAATAGAGAACTGTAAATCATATAATGACTTAAAAGACACTGATATACTTCAATGTTATATTTTGGTTTTCGTGTTTAAATCAATGGCGGAGATAAAGAAAATCTAAATGAAACACTGGGACTGAATATCTATTCAGGTTTCGAATCCTGATAGCAAAGTCATTATCTGGAACCCTATATATTTTTTTCTTGCTCGAGAGCAAAAGTAGTCAAAGGGAGACAACTCATCTAATCCAAATCCCTAACGGCACTTCAGACCTAATTTAATGATTTGATTTAAACCACATTGTCTTAGCATGAAAACTCCCTTATATTATCTTGACTTTCACTGTTTTGCTATTTTCACTTTAAAAAAAAAAAATTTGCAATCTGTCCTTGCTGTAAATGATAATTCAAACAATGTATTTAAACTTCACCTCAACCAAAAAAGTCGAATTGCTGAAGCATTCATAAAATCTGTCTAACTCTTCGACGAATGGAACTTTTGGTGTTAAGGAGGTTGGATACCTTTGTTACTGCACATCCGCAACAGTCAGATTGTGCTATTTTAAAGTTTATGCTGTTTTGTTTACTTTTCACTGAAAGTGTGAGATAAAAAAATGAAAAAAATAAATAATTATTTAGTTTAATAAAAAAACAATGACCATGTTATATTTGTGAACATAAGTATTTGTTTTATGATAAAATTTATTTCACTAATTAACCTTAAGTACTAATGAAAATTTCTAAAAAGGGTAATGTTGACTATGAAGAGTTATCTCCCCTGGATGTTAATTTTCATTGATGTGACTAAATTGAATGTGAATATCTCTGTTATCCCCTGGTGACATATTGTTTTTTTCTTTTTAATCTTATTCTAGTGTGTATTAACTATAAGATATATAATTTTCAAAAAAATCTTAATATGAGAAATCTATTTTTTTCATAAAAGAAAAATATTTTACAAAAATAATCATACAAAAAAAAAAGGTTATTTGTATGAATTTACTTCATATTATTTTCAAGTTCCTTTTTTTCTGACTTAGTTTATTTCCATACTGCAATGCCTTAATAGAAAAATATTTAAATAACAATTATATTCAAAAGTTATCTTGAAAATGAGTTTTTAAATAATTGTATTTTCATCATTTGGTGCCCTAACGGATGGGCCCTTTTTCGAACAAAAACTGTGGTGACGTGGTATTTTTATGACACAATTTGATTCAAGACATATATTTCAACAAAATAAGACCAAATTTAGCTATTTCTTAATACCTCGATATTTTGTATCCAACCTCCTTAAGCCATACCGGTACTATTAATCGAAACCATGTAAATTAGAATAAAAAACACTGTTGATCTTAAACTATATAAGTTGCAAGTAGGCCTTCTAGATTACCATATTTGCATTATCTTGTAAAGTATATTATAGTTCACAGTTTTCAGTTACAAATAATAAATTGAAACAATGTCACCTCACTAATCACTGGCGCGGCCGATTTGACGGTCGATTAAAAAATGACTACCTTACAACACTTTAAATCGTCTTATGTCAGGTTTTGGTTTTGTTTTGCCCAGACGATATAGAGTTTGAACAGCACGACGACCATATGCACCTTATCGAGCGCTTTGGATTATAAAACAAGTTCTTTATAGAGCCACCTATAGATGCTTATGTATACATATAAGGCCTACATTCCATGGACCTACTATAACATTTTTGAAAAGTTATGTTTTCACATTCACAGTTTCCTTGCCAAATATTGGTTATTAAAAAACAATTCAGTTCGACGACAACAACTGGAAAATTGAAATTGTATGAGTTTATAAGATCAATTTTAGAGAAATGAACAGCACACTCAAAAGCACTGCATTGAGTTCATGAAAGAGAACTGTGCGGAGTTCACTAAGCGCGAGTAGTTCCCCCTTGACTACACGTCACGTGATGTAATGAATATTTCTGATTGGTTAAATCGTTTCCGTGACCTTTACCCTTATCATAGCAACACACACTGTCATGGTCGACGTGGAAGCTTGACTTTGTTTTGCAATGCGTCAAAATGCATAAGAAAAAGCGACGTAAACGAAAAAAATGTGCTTTTAGTTTATGTTGCACAGGTAAGATTGCTTTGCTTTGCAACATGATAATGCTTTCATGCCCTAGTCTTTGCTTGCCATGGTAAATTCTCGAGACTATCTTTAGCTAACGAGGTCAGAGCTATGCATACTTACATCTTAGGCAGTGGATAGAGGCAAATTAAATTTTGTGGAAGTAGTTTCTTGGTTTTCTTTGATTTGAGAACACAGTTTGTTTTAATGTTAGAGCCCATCCACAATAATAAAGCATGCCAAACATGTTATCAAAACCAAACCTTTTAAAGTCATGTGTCTCACTCAACATGTTCATGGTGCTTTTTCAGTCAGTCATTTTTATTTTTCTCTGACAGTAGATCTATCTAAGAGTTGGGCGATATTTTCAACATCCTTTTATGTGCTGTTTATAGTCTAAAGCAATCCCGCAGCACCGAGTTGGCATTTTGAGGGAGGGAAAGGAAGAGAGGGGGTCAAATTGTTTATTTCCTTAGCTATGTTCTTGAGCCGGTGCCGGGATAGACCAAAACTTTTGCCAAGTAATTGAATCATTGATTAGCCTAGATGCTCTATATAATAAACTTGAGAAGCCAATGCCTCTTTAGTCTTATCTTCTATTTCAATAAGCGGGAGACTGGGAATTCTTCATGATGATAGAAATATAGAATCACTTTAAACTACTTCAAAATTCCTAATCTTTAATACTTTAAGATGTATCCTGTATGTTGTAAAAATGTTGTGTTATGTTCTTGTGAAAACGTGGCAATTATTAAAAGAAATATGCTATATTGTGTACCATGATATTGAGTTTACAATTAGTTCTGTTGTACTTTCATGACATACTTAATTTGCTTACAGCTAATGTATCTGACAGTGATGAGGATACTAAGGAGTTGGATAATGCCTTGTCAAGTAAGATTTTGCAATCCTAGTATCAAATATAATTTGCTGTTTTTTCAATATTTATTAATTTTTCTTAGTTATTTGATGATGTAAATATAGATGAGGCAATTGCTTGGCTGCATGATACAAGATAATTACCAACGTTTTACTTGAGAAATTTCCAAGGAAGCAGACCTTGAACCAATATTCAATCACTGATTTATGTGATATATTTTAACTTAAATCCTCATTTTGCAGATGTATGTTCTCAAGCACAGGAAGCAGGTTCCACAGAACAGGATTCGGCAACTGCTGTAACTGGAAGTGCTTCTTTAAGCAAGAACAAAAATGCCCTTAAACAAAAATGTGAGTAGGAAAATATAGGTTAAGCATTAGAGCTGACCATTTTAAATCCAATGCCTGCTAGTTGATTTGAAAAATTCATTAGTGTTCTAAGAATGAATCATCTTTTTATCTGCTTTTCTCACAAACTCTGACAGTCTTTGGACTGTCTGCTGATCAAATTACCAATACAGTATTAGTGTCAACTTCTTAAGAATTGTCTAATGTCTATTTCCTTGAGCAGAAATTATAGTTATTTACATATAAATATATATATATATATTTCAAAAGTTGAGATTGTAAAAACCTTACTTTCAGATAAAAGTCTTTCTAAGGAAACAGGTATTCCTTCTTCAAAAGAAACTGTACAGGAAAAGAAAGCAAAAAATGGTCCATGGGGGAAAATTAGTAAGGAACCTTTTTTACTATTCAGCGATTGTGAAAGGCAGGTGGCATGGGCCTTTTTCACATTAGACAAGGAAATTACCTACAAATTTTTAAAAATTATTTATTGATATATCTGTAATTGCAATGGCTCATTAAACAAACATAAATTGTTAAAAAGTCTGGAAATGGCCTATTTTAAATATTTTCCTTTAATTTCATTATGATTCTGATTAGCCATGATACTGACAGTTGATGTTTCTTTTATAGTAATTATTCAATTTATTGTTAGTGAAAAAAAAATGATGGTTAGGATACCAATTGAACACAAATATTTTCATATTCATTTTACAGTTCTATACTATAACTGTGCTATATAAAACTCTTTGATTATTTATTCCTTAAATAGTTCAAGAATTGATACTAAATTGTTTCTAACCTTAAGTCGCAAAATCAAACTAACAGGTGACTGGGTGGTCAAAGTGTTAAGTATTACCAGGACTAGTTAAAGAAACAGGGGGTGGAAAGTTTCAACCCACGATCTTATCATTGAGACCTTGCGGCTGGAATGATAGGAGCTCAAATATCCACCTGAGTTCACTATAACTCAGGTGGATATTTGAGCTCCTATCATTCCAGCCGCAAGGTCTCAATGATAAGATCGTGGGTTGAAACTTTCCACCCCCTGTTTCTTTAACTTTTCTTACTCTGATAGTTACAACCACGATCTCGTGGACATATCAGGGCTAAGTTCACGTCCTTACTATTTTACTTTAAACACTAAGTAATAAACACTTATGGATCAAAATAATATCCCAATATAAGCAAATCGCTCACTGAGAGTACACATAGTACTATGACGTCATACACACATTCCCTATACTATGACGTCACAATCACGTCCATCTCTAAACAATATGCCAAGAGAGAAACAACACGTCTGTACTGCATGTGGGGCCCGACTTGCCCGTCGGGACTCCCTATTACGCCATATCACCGTCAATCACGGTAACACCTCATTTTTCTGTAATATTTGTAATGCCACTTACTCCAGAAAAGACGACACAAGGCGTCACTTGATTCACAAACACGGGATCATCCCCGGGGAGGCTAATCAGCTTATCTCCAGCCGCATCAAAACATCATGCCGGCCCCCCATAGAACCCGCACAGGACAGTGTCCTAGTAATGACTAGGAGGGTTAATACATCAGGTGCCATCAACATCCCGACATTCACGGGCCTGAACTTTGAACCTGCCGCCTCGTCGCCCCCACCACCCCCCCGGGGAGCCTCTACGAGCCAACCCGACCATCATGTGGAACAGCAACCGACCTCACCTGAGATAGAGTCGGTCCTCGCCCTACCTACACCGGGACACGGGAGATGTCCGTATATTATTAAGTACGGACCCGTACCGTTTCCTCCCTTAAGTAACTGGTCTCACGATATCCCCGTGGGAGATCTGGTGACGGAACCATGGCCTGTGCTGCCCAGCTCCAGGATAATTCCGGTCCCAGAAGAGTTCGTGATGCCCTCCTACGGGCCTGAATACACCCCTAGGCATCATAACCCCTTGGCCGATGCCATGCGTGCCACATTGGACATTCCTACTTTGTGAACTTTTTAACTCAGTATTTTTAATACTGAAGCTCTGCTCCTTTTAATTTTTCTCTCTAGAATACCATCCAGTATTCTATTCTATTTTTATAAAATGTTTTTATTATTTATTGCCTTTGTAATAAATCCACAATCTTTTGACAAATTGGTGTCTAGTCCTATCTGCCCCTACATATTCTTTTTTGGAATATAAGGGGCGCCCGAGCTTATGATCCAATTGGGTCACTAAGCAAACCTTAAATGTGTGTAATAAGCCGTACATATCTTTAATATCTTTAGTATGTATCTCTCTCCAAATTTCTGGAATTACAATCAATGAAACAATTACGTCTTCATTTTTTAAATGCAGTCAGTTTTACATAAGCTACTCATTTTCAATGTATCAAAATCTTCTCAAAGAAAACAACGCCCGTCTTCTTTCCTCTGTAGACAGCCCTAAAAAATCTTTTATTGTCTGCATAAGATACAAAATAAGATACAGCCATCACCTACGAACATACAAACATCATGTTCAATTAAACATTAAGGACACAACACACCTTTCACTTCAATATTGTTTTCTAAATACATAGAAAATAAAACCCCATATTTTTACTCTAAATATGAAGTAAAATTGAAAAAACAGAAATAGAACTCCCTATTTTCTTTATCAAATCATGTGCGGACCTCACAAAACACTGTCGGAAATATTAAAACTGGACTCCCCAGTTAATCTCCCGAAATCGGAAATAATCCTAAAGTTCCGCCGGAGATCAACCGGAAGTAACTTCCGCCGATGAACACGTCACGTGACCTGTCAAAATTGTATATAAGGAGAGAGCAATCTGTGCTTCTTCAGTCTGATGAGTTCGAATCTCGAACGAAACTAGTCACTCAAGCCAAACACCTAGCCCCTTAGACGTTATTAGGTCAACTTGTCCTTTTAACTCTTATTACCAGGACTAGCAGTCAACAGGAAACAATTGTTTTCAATGATTCAATAATAAGTGCTTGATTTATCTAATTGAGTTAAAACTTGTAAATAATTCTATATTTTAAAGAAATTGCTGGAAATTTTTGTTTTCAGGAGCATCTCTTGCTAAATTTAAGGGGAATAATGGTGCATTGGAGGAAACAGTTCCTGTTCAAATGCCAACAAAAAAGATTTGGACATTTTCTGAAGTTTTCAAATCTCAAGGCAGCCGTGTATCTATTGAAAAAATCAGTAAGTACCTGTTAAGTTATTGATATCAACCCCAATGAACTAGTGATTGTGTATTCCTTGATCATTGATTCTGATTTTGTTTTAATTTTTTTTTACAGCTGGATTTAACAAGTGACAAGTGAGTTACAAGTGACATGTCACTCACTTGTCACTTGATATTAACAATTACCTTATTTCAGAAAAAGTTATACTTCCCGCATTCTTGAAAGTTGTAACTCCATGTTTTTACCTAGTATAAATCATCAAAGCTCTTTAAGTTTGATAAGCTGATGACATTTTGTTATTATATTTTTAGTTAAGAAAGCTATTTTAAGGATTGCCCAAATCTTAATTTCAGCATCAAATTATTACAATATTGATGTTTTATTACAAGCATTACAGAAATTGACAAATATGGCTGCTATAACTTTGATATCCTTTTTCAATATGCGAATAGATGTTCACATTAATTCCCTTGATAGTTTGTGATCGACAAAATTTGAGACTTAAAAAGATGTAACAATATCTCTTTTTTCAACAATGCATGTTTTACAATAAGATGAGTAAAGATAAGATTCATAACTTTAATTACTCAATACACATTTACCTTTTTTTGCATTTAAAGATGAAAATGCTTCAAGAGAACAAACCAAAAGGTCCATCTCTCAAGCATCTGATGGTCCAGAACTGAGATTTGAAAGATTAGCTCGGCCAAGTTCTAGGGAAACTAATGTTGTCGAGTCATCTGACAGAAGAATGTGCAGAAGGAGGCCGAAAGACACGGATTCTCTTCATGATGGTAAGCCCAAACTCTTTGCTGAACGTTTAAGCAACTTTTACACAAGTGATCAATCTACAAAATGACCTGCTTAGTTCAATTGTCAGACTCGCAAGCACCATGTCTTTTGAGTCCTTGCAGGTTATAAATGAGTCCTTGAATGTGTAAGCAATAGTACCCTGAAAAAATCTTAAGTTTTTATGAGTCCTTTCAAAATTTTGAAAGTATTTGAAGCAGGAATGGGAGTATGCAGGTGCAGTTTTGAAATCTGGACCTCAAAACGGGTTCCCATATTGTTTATTGTACTTTTATCATACTTTGGTACAACATAAGACTTGGCTCGAATCCTGGCGGAGACAATTAAAAAACGCTGTGTTGTGTCCTTGGGCAAGACCCTTCATCCACATTGCACTCTGTCTACCCAGCTGTTGGAATGGTTATGGAATATTGTATTTAAGAATCAAATGCATCGTAGCTACTGAAAAGTATAATTCCTTCATGGTAATAGTCGTAAATAGTGACTTGAGTGTAGAACAGTGTGCGATATGAATATCCACATAACTTTTTTTATTATGCTATAGTCTACAGTATATTGATATAACCATGTTATGATAGATTCAGAAAGGAGTGCCCTGAAGATGTTACAATCCATCAAAAGTCAAGCTCACAATATGGTTGCGACTTAAGCATGGTTTAACCAAATATGCTTTATTTTAACTTTTAACAAGTTATTTCAGTTAGATCCAAATTTTTGTTATGTACACTGTGTTTCTTAGCAAATACCCATTTTACTTAGGTTTTGTAGATGGCAAAACAGTTTAATGCAAAAACCCTCTATTCGGATTGCTCTTTTTTTACGGTGTCCCGCAAACGCTAATGTAGTTAGATTTAGATGAATGTTTTTTAATTTATTTGAAGGATACTTTAATGCAGGTAAACAAGGTAACATTTTTAACTTGTGATGGCTGTAAACTTGAAGGCATACTCATGTACAAGTTCATACGGTAATAACACACCGTCAATTAGAGGCTTTTTGCATAAACGAAAGACTAAGTAAATACATTTTTCATGAACTCAATCTTGGAGCTGAAGGACATCATGGATTGAAAATAAACATCTGATTAAGAGAACAATGCAGTCGCTTCTACAATGCTACCAACTCTCTTACATTCTATTTACTGCAATTCTAAAACTCAATGAAGCATTCATAAAATATTCCAAATCCCTGTTTTAGGCATTCTCAGCATCATCACAAGATACTTGTATACTTATCCTCAAGTAATGTAACAAACAGCTTCAGCACTTGTATTGCATGTTCATTTTGACTTATATATTTATTAATTGCAGACATTTCTGAGGCTACACAGATACAAGTTTTGATGCCAGCAGTTGATGAGAATATGACAACTTTCCAAAAAAGAATTCAGCCATCAGTCAAAGACATTTCAAATGAGTCTATTGAAAGTGTTTTGCAAAGCCAGGAACAATCAACTGCTGGTTTGCAACCGCCACAGATGGAAGCTGTCGAATTAAAAGATTTGCAGAGAGAGGAAAATCAACATTCATCATCAACAGAACATTCCTGTCAAGTGATTGCGAAAGACATTTCCAGTGAAAAGACATCTGTTGAAAGTGATTTGCAATGCCAAAAACCAACAAATGCTGCAAAGAAAACCACTGAGATGGAAGTTGTCAATCCAACTGATGTTCATAAGGAGAGAAATTCACGGTCATTATCTCTGAAAAAGAGCGATCAAGCAGTTGTCAATGACATTTCAAGTGACAAGAAGTCTGTTGAAAGTGATTTGCAATGCCAAAAACCAGCAACTGCTACAAAGAGAGCCACAGAAGTGGAAGTTGTCAAACCAACTGATGTTCATAAGGAGAGAAGATCACGGTCATTATCTCTGAAAAAGAGCGGTCAAGCAGTTGTCAATGACATTTCAAGTGAAAAGAAGTCTGTTGAAAGTGATTTGCAATGCCAAAAACCAGCAACTGCTACAAAGAGAGCCACAGAAGTGGAAGTTGTCAAACCAACTGATGTTCATAAGGCGAGAAGATCACGGTCATTATCTCTGAAAAAGAGCAGTCAAGCAAATGTCAATGACATTCCCAAAGAAAAGAAGTCTGTTGAAAGAGATTTGCAATGCCAAAAACAACCAACTGCTACAAAGAAAGCCACTGAGATGGAAGTTGTCAATCCAACTGATGTTCATAAGGAGAGAAGATCACGGTCATTATCTCTGAAGAAGAGCGATCAAGCAGTTGTCAATAACAAATCCAGTGAAAAGAAGTCTGTTGGAAGTGATTTGCAATGCCAAAAACCAGCAAGTGCTTCAAAGAGGGCAACAGAAGTGGAAGCTGCCAAACCAACTGATGTTCATAAGAGGAGAAGATCACGGTCATTATCTCTGAAAAAGAGCGGTCAAGCAGTTGTCAATGACATTTCCAAAGAAAAGAAGTCTGTTGGAAGTGATTTGCAATGCCAAAAACCAGCAAGGGCTGCAAAGAGGGACCCAGAAGTAGAAGCTGCCAAACCAACTGATGTTCAAAAGGAGAGAAGATCACGGTCATTATCTCTCAAGAAGAGCGTACAAGCAGTTGTCAATGACAAATCAAGTGAAAAGAAGTCTGTTGGAAGTGATTTGCAATGCCAAAAACCAGCAACTGCTACAATGAGAGCCACAGAAGTGGAAGCTGCCAAACCAACTGATGTTCATAAGGAGAGAAGATCACGGTCATTATCTCTGAAAAAGAGCGGTCAAGCAGTTGTCAATGGCATTTCCAAAGAAAAGAAGTCTGTTGGAAGGGATTTGCAATGGCAAAAACCAGCAAGTGCTTCAAAGAGGGCAACAGAAGTGGAAGCTGCCAAACCAACTGATGTTCATAAGGAGAGAAGATCACGTTCATTATCTCTGAAAAAGAGCGGTCAAGCAGTTGTCAATGACATTTCCAAAGAAAAGAAGTCTGTTGGAAGTGATTTGCAATGCCAAAAACCAGCAAGGGCCGCAAAGAGGGCCCCTGAGGTGGAAGTTTGCAATCCAACTGATGTTCATAAGGAGAGAAGATCACGGTCATTATCCCAGAAAAAGAAGAATAATTCAGTTGTTAAAGACATTCCTAATGAAAAGAAGTCTCTAGAGACTGATTTGAAACATCCTCAACATATATCTTCTTGGAAGAAAACAGATTGTGTAAAATATCCTTGTGCCAATGCAATCATTGATGTGACCGGTTTCATTCCAGTTGATGGCGACCAAAGTACTCCCTTAATTGAATGTACCAAGGCTGATGAAAGTCAGATTGAAAAGACCATGATAGAAAATGCCATTTCTTACCAGGTTGAAGAGTTTGTTAAGATTCTTGCAATTCAAGCTGCATGGAGAGCTGTTGAAGAGCAAATCCTTCCCAGGAGCAAAGAATCTGGTGAAAGAAATGAGGAGAAGAAGAAAAAGCATTCTGAAAACATTTGGGGCCCTGAGCCATTTCTACTGAATGAAAGAGATCCCAAGGGGGTTGAATTTCGAAATGTTTCTGTAACTGAAAGCAAACTGGGCTCAGAAATTGAATTTGGAGAAGATGCAATCTCTAGAAATAGTTGTAAAGAAGAGCATATTCCTACAATGAATAAGAAATATTTAATTTCTTGCTTGGCTCAAAAGAAGAAAAGCATTGCTGTGAAGAAGAGTGTCAGGTTTTCTGATGATCTAACTATTAGGAGAATCACTGACTTCGCTCCTCATGGTGAATATTACAGTAACAATGAAAACACAATTGCCTGTTTATCTGAGAAATTTGAATATGAAAGGAAGGATGAAGTAAAACCTAACATCTACACTCTCAATATTGAAAAGAACAATGATATTGCAGAAGAGCTATCCAGCTTAGGACAGATCAAAGAGATTGACAATTTTTTGTTGATTGAAAAGGAGAGTGTTAAGATTGAAGAAGGGCTTCTTATTTCAAGGCAGTCTAGACATAGTTACAATGTTGACTTGATCCAGAAGGATAAAACATCTTCTAGTGAAGATCCAATCGTCACAAGTCGAATAGAAGAGAAAGACAGTATTAATTTAGAAGTAACTTCTTTTGACAAACAGGCATTCATTTTAAATGAGACCAAAGAAAGAGACTTAAGCCAAAAGGATAAGACTGATAAGTTGTTAAACACCCAAAGTTTAATCCCAGGAAGTGACAAGCATTACTCAATTCCAAAGGAAAGCACTTATTCACAAGAGACCTGCATCAGTAGCTTTAGAGACAGGGTTGATGCCTTCTCAGTCAAGGCATCTGAAGGACAACCCAGGGACACTGTAAGTTCTGACAAAGAGTCTGCCAGTCCAATTAAAAGAAGACACTTTGTTGACCCATCGCAGAAAGATGAGGTCACCTGTGAGGAAAAGTCAATTATTTCAAATGAAATTAAGGAATGTGTCAATCCAACTTTACCTCTTAATGATGAGTTGGGCTGCTCTGAAGATAGGAACAGCTCTGATGTATTTCAGAAGGAAATACACATTTCTCATTTATCGCTTCTAAAGGATTGTGTTAGTTCTGAAGTTGAACTCATCACAAAGGACAATGATAGTATTGAAAAAGAGCACACCAACTCAATTCCAGGCAAAGCAAAGGACTGCACTCCTTCCTCAGCACAGAAAGCTGAAGAAACCTTTGGAGATCATGCTGTCATCTTAAGTCAGAGTAAAGAAGCTGTTAAGCCTATTCTGCTTCCAAATGCAAGTGAAAGTGAGTCTGTCTTTTTATCAAGACAAGTAGAAGATAGCCAGAATGCTGATGAAAAAGAAATGAGCAAATGTGAAGTAGAATTGATTAAGGAGGACAAGAATACTCATGAACAGCAGGCAGTTATTTCAATAGCGACAAAAGAAGAGGAAAGTTGTGACTCAGTTCAGTATGTCCAAGATTGTCTTGTTGAATCTTTCAAATCTTCATGTCAAGTCAAAGAAAGTGACATTAGATGCAGAACAGAAAGCGATAGTTCCGAAGATAAGTGTATTCAGTTAAAACCTGAAAAGAATGATAAGAATGTGTCTGATGACCTTGTTCTTAAAGAAGTCTCCTCCAGGTCAAGTTGCTCTAATGAAATGAACAAAGTGCAAAACTTGAGAAGTGATGGCGGTTGTTCGGAAGAAGAATCGAGTGCTTCAAATCAGAATGAGCATCAGAAGAATTTGTATATGACAAGTCAGGGCAATACAAAGCACTCTCTTAATTCCATGCAGAAAGCAGAAGATTCTATGGATGAATATCCTGTCATTCCATGTCAGAGAAAGCAAGCAGAACATGTTTTGCTTCAAAAGAAAAGTGAAACTATTGGAGATGAGCCCATTGTTCAAAGGCAGGTTGAAGGTAGGTGGAATCCTGATGTGAGTGTAATGAGCAACTTTAGTTTTGAAGAAGAATCTCTCAGTTTAAGTCTCTCCAAGAAACGGCATGTTGTGGACTTGGTTCAAAAGGATAATACTCCTCATGAGCAACAGACTATTATTTCCACAGAGATACAGGAGAGGGAAAGTGCCTACTTAATTCAGAGGGATGAGGCGACATCTGAACCACAGCTAATTGTTTCAATCATGAATTCAAGTGAAAACAAAGAAAGAAACAAAGTTGTAAGTAAAGAAAGCAATGTGGAAAGATTTCAAGGTGATAGCAACTGTTCTGAGGAGGAGTCAAGCAGATCAAACCATTTCACACCTCGAAGAAATCCAGATTTCAATGATGACTTTGTTTACAAAGAAGATTCTAGCAGGTCAAGTTGCTCCAGAGAATGTGACAAAGTGCACAGAATTCAAAGTTCTGAACAGGAACTATACAGACCGAATCATTTCACATCGCGGGGACCTCCAGATTTAAATGATGACTTTGTTTTCAAAGAAGATTCAAGCAGGTCAAGTTGCTCTACAGAAAGGGACAAAGTGCACAGATTTCGAGGAGATAGCAATTGTTCTGAGGAAGAACCAAGCAGATCGAAACAGTTTACACCTCGAAGGAATCCAGAATTAATGGATGACTTTGTTTACAAAGAAGATTTAAGCAGGTCAAGTTGCTCTACAGAAAGGGACAAAGTGCACAGATTTCAAAGAGACATTAGTACTTCTGAAGACAAACAAATCACTTCACCTCAAATTGAAAACCAGAAGAATCCTGAAGTAAAGGAAAATGGTAGCATAAGTTTTGAAAAAGAGCACATCAACTCAAGTCAGGGCAACACAAAGACCTCTCCTGATGTCATGCAGAAACCAGAACATTTTTGGGATGAACATCCTGCCATTTCAAGTCAGATAAAAGAATCTGACAAGCCCATCATATCTGATACAAGCAGAAATGAAAGTATTAGAGATGAGCCCATGGTTCTAAGGGAGGTTGTTGGTAAATGGAATCCTGATGTGAGTGAAATGAGCAACTTCAGTTTTGAAACAGAATCTCTCAGTTGTAATCACTCCAAAGAAAGGGACAAAGTGCAAAGACTACAAAGTGGTTACAAGGGTTCTGATGAAGAGCTTAGCAGATCAAATCAATGTTTAGCTCGTAGAAATCCAGATTTGATGGATGACTTTGTTTGCAAAGAAGATTCAAGCAGGTCAAGTTGTTCAGACAAAGTGCACAGATTTCGAATAGAAAGCAATTGCTCTGAAGAACAGCTGAACAGATCAAAACAGTTTACACCTCGAAGGAAACCAGATTTTGATGATGACTTTGTTTTCAAAGAAGATTCAACCAGGTCAAGTTGTTCTTCAGATAGAGACAAAGTGCACAGGTTCCGAAAGGAAAGCAATAGTTCAGAAGAACATCAAAGCAGAAGAAATCAGTTCACACCTCGAAGAAATCCAGATTTAATGGATGATTTTGTTTTCAAAGAAGACTCTACACAGTCAAGTTGCTCCAATGAAAGGGACAATGTGCCTAGACTTAAAAGCAGAGCAGCTCAGTTTACACCTCGAAGGAATCCAGATTTAGAGGATGATTTTGTTTTCAGAGAAGATTCTCCACAGTCAAGTTGCTCCAACGAAAGGGACAATGTGCCTAGATTTAAAGACCAAGCAACTCAGTTTACCCCTCGAAGGAATGCAGATTCAATGGATGACTTTGTTTTCAGGGAAGATTCAAGTAGGTCCAATACCTCAAAAGAAGGAGAAAATATGCACATACATCAAAGATATATTGAGAGCTCTGAAGAAGAACAAAGTAGGTCAAATCAGTTCATACCTAGGAGGGGTCCAGATTTAATGGATGACTTTGTTTACAAAGAAAACTCCACAAAGTTCAGTTGCTTCAAACAAAGGGACAACAAGAACTTTATTCAGGTAGAAAGAACCTTTTCTGGAGAAAAAGTCATTGAGAAAGATGAAGACAGTATTGGCTTTGTTCAGAGGTTTGCTGATATATTCAACAAGCTCAGTGTGCAACCAAGTCAGAACAATGAAAAGGACACTTCTGACTTGAAACAAGAGAAGGAGCTTTCTCATGAAGAACATCCATTGATCAATGAAAGAGACGAACCAAGGACAGGGTTTCCTCAAGGTTTCTTGAAAAACACCACTTATGCAGGAGAACATGAAAGGCCTGCTGACATTCAAAATAAGAAGAGGTCTGTGATAAATAAGAGTGTCAGGTTTTCAGAAGACCATCAGACTTGGATTCTTGGAGATAGCATGTTATCAGATGTTGATTGTGGATATAACAAGGACAAAATCATTAACATTCAACAGACTGAGAATCATAGAGACATGCTTATACAACCTGTAGAACACAAGACTATGAAGAAGGGGAAGCTTCCTAAACTTCAATGTGAGAAAAGAAACGGTGATGAAGTACCTGTGGGAAAGATAAAGGGAGCTGCTAAAAGTGGAAAGACTGGAAAAGGGGTTAAAAAAGCTACCAAACCATCGGGCAAGGTGAAGAAATCAGCTTCTTGGACAGATGTCTACTCCGATGATACTGATTATGAGTTAGATTCAGGTAGTTATTCAATTTTGTCTTTTTAGAACTTGCATTAATAAGATAATTTATGCATGAATAATTACATATCGGCAATATGAGCATCTAAACTTAACTCATGCACTGTTCATTGGAATTCACTTTTAATAGCAAACAAAAACATCATTGAAATAATACTTATTTAAAGTCTTTAAATAATCCTAACTCGAAAATGTCATATTGATGAATGATGGTCATCATATTTTATTTTTCCTCTATTGGACTTGAATGTCCCTTTTGCAAGAATACTTTGTGTAAAATACTTCAACTTTCATCTGTTCCAGATGTGTTTTGCTCTGATGACGATCAGCCCCCTAAAGGTTCCACAGAGAAACCTTCAATACCTGCCTTTACTTTGGGGTACCAAAAGCTACCATCAATTTCAAAAGGTTCTCCAACCTCTTAAATTGGTAAAGATAGCTAACCCAAGACGCATTGTCAACCTCTTGATTTTGTAAAGTGAACAGTCATATAAAGAAACCAAATTTGGTAAGTACACCAAAATTATTTATAATACCAAGTTTCTTAAATGGGTAATAATTGGAAATAATAGTCATGAAATTGAAACCAAATTGAATGTACAATAAAATTATTAATGATTCAATATTTCTTAAGTGGGAAAAAGTTTTAAGAGTTTATATCATAAACAAAAACTGATTTATTTCCTGCTTTATTATCCCCCACCAAACGTAGTTGGCGTGGGATATTGAATTGAGCTACGTCCTTTAGTCCGTCGTCTTTTTGTCCGTCTGTTTGATCATGATTCAGATATTAAATATAACTGTACCGTAACTAAAAAGTATAATACTTCCTTTCAAACAAAACACACCAAGATGCATCACGAATAATTTAAATTGGTAATAACAAGTCACCTCAACATCATGATTTCTTAAAGGTTGCTTGTCAGGGGAAAAAAATGATAGATCACTATTCAATATTCCACAACTAGTATCCCTTACTTACCTTTCCCTTTGGCGGGAGATATAGCTGACTCTGTCTGCTTGCTGTCTTTTTGTTTGAGTATTCAATGAGAAAAATCCCCCAATCCATTACAAATAACTCTGATCATGTATTTGTGGAAAACAATGATATTCGCATTTGTTGACATCGGTCAACATTGGCTTGGCCATATTTCATACACATTGCACTTTAATCTTTCTTATCAAAGTAACATTATCTGTTATCTCAAAATTTCAATTCCAAAATACAAATAATTAGCAGCCAAATCAAATGAAATCCTGGCAATGGCTGTTCATTGCTATTTTGCTTAAATGAATAGGTCACCTGTTATTATTGTACGTTTCTCTGATCCAAAATGCAGCGTAGTTATTGTTCAAAATATGTTTTAGTCTAACAAGCAAGCAGGATTTGTGGTTTGAAAAATGCACAAGCTGTCCTTAATATTTAAAAAGCCTCTTAAATCACACAAGCCAGTCAGGCTTTAACTGACCTTTTCTCCAAGAAGTCAAATCTAAAAGTAACCAATAATTGGCTGGTAGACAGGCAAATTTCGAACACTGAGCCTGGACTATGATTATGCAGTGCAATAAAAGTCATGCAGGTAAAATTCATTATTTCAATGGTCAGTCACTTATAGTATATCATAGTTCTGAAAAAAACCTGTAGGCATGTTTTTAGAAACATGAAAAATTGTGAAATTATTATTTATCATTTTGTCTCAATACTGCAGGACTGTTTTTCAGGCAGTTGAATGGCAAAACAGCCACATTTAAACAGTAATTAGCAAACAAACCACACAAATGTTTTTGTAAGACTAGAGAGATAGTCAACATTTGTCAGCATAGTCCTGAATAATCAATGACTGCCAAAATGCTACCTGAGTACAAAGAAAGGCATTAATAGCTGTTGGAATACCTTCACCATCAAGCATCAAACATTGACATGAAGAACCTGAAGGATTGGAGGCTTTATTTCACAAAGAGTGACAATAATTTCACATGATTCACTTGCAAAGTCTTTACAAAAGGCATATCCTTACAGTTTGTTGATGTAATCCTGTCTAAAGAAGATACAGAAGTGCACTGTCAAATGTAAATGTTTGTCAACATCCTATGTGGGCTCATAGACAAATACCATTATATCATAAATTATACTTGCAAGCTGATAAGTTTCGTATTGTTTTCAGTTCATGAAATTATATTTGCCAGCTTCTACAAGCAAAAAATGTTTCCTTCAATTTATCAGTTCTGCTGTTTTATTCCCAAATGTCTAGTTTATCACAACCTATCTGCAAATCTGCTGGGAGTTTTTAATCCATGATCTCCTCAACATCAACATCTATGAAATGATCATTCTGTTGTGCCAAATCAAGAGAGTACTCAGTAGTATTTTGACAACTCTCTAAACCAACTATGACAGAAAAGAAAGTTTAGAACCTTGAAGCAGATGTTCATGACTTGAGAATCTAGGATTTATATTTTTGATGAAACGTTCCAGCTGAAAAACTTTGATCTCCATGCTGTTTGGAAGAAACAAGTCAAGATACTTCATTTTATGATGACCTGAAACCAAATCTAAGAAGTAGTTTTGATCAGGGGCTTCAGACATAGACTCAGAGGTGTTCCAATACATGGTGTTTGCTTTTGGTTTCAGTAACTTAGTAAACTTACACTTTTTCTATCATCTCAAAAGGTCTACACTGTGGCCTTGTTGTTCTCTTACACTTTATCTGTCTAAAAGGTCCATGCTCTGACCTTGTTTGCTCTCGTACACTTTATCTGACTGAAAAGTCCACACTCAAGCATTGTTTGTTTTCTTTTAGCTATCTGTCTACCAGGTCAACACTCTGGCCTTGTTCTCTCACACTTTATCTGTCTAAACGGTCCACACTTTGGCCTTGTTCTCTTACACTTTATTTGTTTGAAAGGTCCAAGCTCTGACGTTTTTTGTTCTTTTTGCACTTTATCTATCTTAAAGGTCCACACTGTGACCTTGTTAGTTACACTTTATCTGTTTAAAAGGTCCAGACACTGACCTTGTAAGTTCTCTTACACTTTAACTGTCTGAAAGTTCCACACTCTGACCTTGTTAGGTACATTTGATCTATCTAAAAGGTGCACACTCAGACCTTTTTTGATCTCTTACACTTTATCTGTCTAAAGGTCCACACTCTCGCCTTGTTTGTTTTCCTACACTTTATCTGTCTAAAAGGTCTACAATCTGACCTTGTTAGTTACACTTTATCTGTCTTTAAAGTCCACACTCAGACCTTGTTTGTTCGCTTACACTTTATCTGTCTAAAAGGTCCACACTCAGACCTTGTTCTCTGACACTTTATCTGTCTAAAAGGTCGACACTCTGGCCTTGTTAGTTACACTTTATCTATCTAAAGGTCCACACTCTGACCTTGTTTCTTCTTTTACACTTTATCTGTCTTTAAAGTCCACACTCAGACCTTGTTTGTTCGCTTACACTTTATCTGTCTAAAAGGTTGACACTCAGGCCTTGTTTCTTTTTTTACACTTTATCTGTCTAAAAGGTTCACAATCTGACCTTGTTTGTTTTCCTACACTTTATCTGTCTAAAACGTCCACAATCTGACCTTGTTTGTTACACTTTATCTATCTAAAAGGTGCACACTCTGACCTTGTTTCTTCTTTTACACTTTATCTTTCTAAAAGGTGCACACTCTGACCTTGTTTCTTCTTTTACACTTTATCTGTCTAAAAGGTCCACACTCAGACCTTGTTCTCTGACACTTTATCTGTCTAAAAGGTCGACACTCTGGCCTTGTTAGTTACACTTTATCTATCTAAAGGTCCACACTCTGACCTTGTTTCTTCTTTTACACTTTATCTGTCTTTAAAGTCCACACTCAGACCTTGTTTGTTCGCTTACACTTTATCTGTCTAAAAGGTTGACACTCTGGCCTTGTTTCTTTTTTAACACTTTATCTGTCGAAAAGGTCCACAATCTGATCTTGTGTGTTTTCCTACACTTTATCTGTCTTTAAAGTCTACACTCAGACCTTGTTTGTTCGCTTACACTTTATCTGTCTAAAAGGTCCACACTCTGGCCTTGTTCTCTGACACTTTATCTGTCTAAAAGGTCGACACTCTGGCCTTGTTAGTTACACTTTATCTATCTAAAGGTCCACACTCTGGCCTTGTTTCTTTTTTTACACTTTATCTGTCTAAAAGGTCCACAATCTGATCTTGTTTGTTTTCCTACACTGTATCTGTCTTTAAAGTCCACACTCAGACCTTGTTTGTTCGCTTACACTTTATCTGTCTAAAAGGTCCACAATCTGGCCTTGTTCTCTGACACTTTATCTGTCTTAAAGGTCCACACTCTGGCCTTGTTCTCTGACACTTTATCTGTCTAAAAGGTCCACAATCTGACCTTGTTAGTTACACTTTATCTGTCTAAAAGGTCCACAATCTGACCTTGTTAGTTACACTTTATCTGTCTAAAAGGTCCACAATCTGACCTTGTTAGTTACATTTTATCTGTCTAAAAGGTCCACACTCTGGCCTTGTTCTCTTACACTTTATCTGTCTAAAAGGTGCACAATCTGACCTTGTTTCTTCTCTTACACTTTATCTGTCTAAAAGGTCCACACTCGGGCCTTGTTCTCTTACACTTCATCTGTCTAAAAGGTCCACACTCTTGCCTTGTTTGTTCTCTGACACTTTATCTGTCTAAAAGGTCCACAATCTGACCTTGTTAGTTACACTTTATCTATCTAAAAGGTGCACACTCTGGCCTTGTTCTCTTACACTTTATCTGACTAAAAGGTTCACAATCTGACCTTGTTTGTTTTCCTACACTTTATCTGTCTAAAAGGTTCACAATCTGACCTTGTTTGTTTTCCTACACTTTATCTGTCTAAAACGTCCACAATCTGACCTTGTTAGTTACACTTTATCTATCTAAAAGGTGCACACTCTGACCTTGTTTCTTCTTTTACACTTTATCTTTCTAAAAGGTGCACACTCTGACCTTGTTTCTCCTTTTACACTTTATCTGTCTAAAAGGTGCACACTCTGACCTTGTTTCTTCTTTTACACTTTATCTGTCTAAAAGGTCCACACTCTGGCCTTGTTTGATCGCTTTCACTTTATCTATCTAAAAGGTCCACACCCTCGCCTTTGTTTGTTTTCCTACACTTTATCTGTCTAAAAGGTCCACAATCTGACCTTGTTTCTTCTTTTACACTTTATCTGTCTTTAAAGTCCACACTCAGACCTTTTTGTTCTCTTACACGTTATCTATCTAAAAGGTCCACAATCTGACCTTGTTTGTTTTCCTACACTTTATCTGTCTAAAAGGTTCATAATCTGACCTTGTTTGTTTTCCTACACTTTATCTGTCTAAAAGGTCCACAATGTGACCTTGTTAGTTACACTTTATCTATCTAAAAGGTGCACACTCTGACCTTGTTTCCTCTTTTACACTTTATCTATCTAAAAGGTGCACACTCTGACCTTGTTTCTTCTTTACACTTCATCTGTCTAAAAGGTCGACACTCTGGCCTTGTTCTCTTACACTTTATCTGTCTAAACGGTCCACACTCTGGCCTTGTTTGTTCTCTTACACTTTATCTCTCTAAAAGGTCCACGTTCTCGCCTTTGTTTGTTTTCCTACACTTTATCTGTCTAAAAGGTCCACAATCTAGCCTTGTTTGTTCGCTTTCACTTTATCTATCTAAAAGGTCCACGTTCAGACCTTGTTCTCTTACACTTTATCTGTCTAAAAGCTGCACACTCTCGCCTTTGTTTGTTTTCCTACACTTTATCTGTCTAAAAGGTCCACAATCTGACCTTGTTTCTTCTTTTACACTTTATCTGTCTTTAAAGTCCACACTCAGACCTTTTTGTTCTCTTACACGTTATCTATCTAAAAGGTCCACAATCTGACCTTGTTTGTTTTCCTACACTTTATCTGTCTAAAAGGTTCATAATCTGACCTTGTTTGTTTTCCTACACTTTATCTGTCTAAAAGGTCCACAATGTGACCTTGTTAGTTACACTTTATCTATCTAAAAGGTGCACACTCTGACCTTGTTTCTTCTTTTACACTTTATCTATCTAAAAGGTGCACACTCTGACCTTGTTTCTTCTTTACACTTCATCTGTCTAAAAGGTTGACACTCTGGCCTTGTTCTCTTACACTTTATCTGTCTAAACGGTCCACACTCTGGCCTTGTTTGTTCTCTTACACTTTATCTCTCTAAAAGGTCCACACTCTCGCCTTTGTTTGTTTTCCTACACTTTATCTGTCTAAAAGGTCCACAATCTAGCCTTGTTTGTTCGCTTTCACTTTATCTATCTAAAAGGTCCACGTTCAGACCTTGTTCTCTTACACTTTATCTGTCTAAAAGCTGCACACTCTCGCCTTTGTTTGTTTTCCTACACTTTATCTGTCTAAAAGGTCCACAATCTGACATTGTTTGTTCACTTACACTTTATCTATCTAAAAGGTCCACACTCAGGCCTTGTTCTCTGACACTTTATCTGTCTAAAAGGTCCACAATCTGACCTTTTTTCTTCTTTTACACTTTATCTGTCTTTAAAGTCCACACTCAGACCTTATTTGTTCGCTTACACTTTATCTATCTAAAAGGTCCACACTCGGGCCTTGTTCTCTTACACTTTATCTGTCTAAAAGGTCCACAATCTGACCTTGTTAGTTCGCTTACACTTTATCTATCTAAAAGGTCAACGCTCTGGCCTTGTTTGTTCTCTTACACTTTATCTGTCTAAAAGGTGCACAATCTGACCTTGTTTCTTCTTTTACACTTTATCTGTCTTTAAAGTCCACACTCAGACCTTTTTTGTTCTCTTACACTTTATCTATCTAAAGGTCCACACTCTGACCTTGTTTGTTCGCTTTCACTTTATCTATCTAAAAGGTCCACACTCTGACCTTGTTCTCTTACACTTTATCTGTCTAAAAGGTCCACAATCTGACCTTGTTTCTTCTTTAACACTTTATCTGTCTTTACAGTCCACACTCAGACCTTATTTGTTCGCTTACACTTTATCTATCTAAAAGATCCACACTCGGGCCTTGTTCTCTTACACTTTATCTGTCTAAAAGGTCCACAATCTGACATTGTTTGTGCTTACACTTTATCTGTCTAAAAGGTCCACACTCGGGCCTTGTTCTCTGACACTTTATCTGTTTAAAAGGTCAACACTCTGGCCTCGTTTGTTCTCTTACACTTTATCTGTCTAAAAGGTGCACAATCTGACCTTGTTTCTTCTTTTAAACTTTATCTGTCTTTAAAGTCCACACTCCGACCTTTTTGTTCTCTTACACTTTATCTATCTAAAAGGTCCACAATCTGACCTTGTTTGTTTTCCTACACTTTATCTGTCTAAAAGGTTCATAATCTGACCTTGTTTGTTTTCCTACACCTTATATGTCTAAAAGGTCCACAATCTGACCTTGTTAGTTACACTTTATCTATCTAAAAGGTGCACACTCTGACCTTGTTTCTTCTTTTACACTTTATCTTTCTAAAAGGGGCACACTCTGACCTTGTTTCTTCTTTTACACTTTATCTGTCTAAAAGATCGACACTCTGGCCTTGTTCTCTTACACTTTATCTGTCTAAACGGTCCACACTCTGGCATTGTTTGTTCTCTTACACTTTATCTCTCTAAAAGGTCCACACTCTCGCCTTTGTTTGTTTTCCTACACTTTATCTGTCTAAAAGGTCCACAATCTAGCCTTGTTTGTTCGCTTTCACTTTTTCCCATCTACAAGGTCCACGTTCAAACCTTGTTCTCTTACACTTTATCTGTCTAAAAGCTGCACACTCTCGCCTTTGTTTGTTTTCCTACACTTTATCTGTCTAAAAGGTCCACAATCTAACCTTGTTTGTTCTCTTACACTTTATCTATCTAAAGGTCCACACTCTGACCTTGTTTGTTCGCTTTCACTTTATCTATCTAAAAGGTCCACAATCTGACCTTGTTTCTTCTTTTACACTTTATCTGTCTTTAAAGTCCACACTCAGACCTTGTTTGTTCGCTTACACTTTATCTATCTAAAAGGTCCACACTCTGGCCTTGTTCTCTTACACTTTATCTGTCTAAAAGGTCCACAATCTGACCTTGTTTCTTCTTTAACACTTTATCTGTCTTTAAAGTCCACACTCAGACCTTATTTGTTCGCTTACACTTTATCTGTCTAAAAGATCCACACTCGGGCATTGTTCTCTTACACTTTATCTGTCTAAAAGGTCCACAATCTGACATTGTTTGTTCGCTTACACTTTATCTGTCTAAAAGGTCCACACTCGGGCCTTGTTCTCTGACACTTTATCTGTCTAAAAGGTCCACAATCTGACCTTGTTTCTTCTTTTACACTTTATCTGTCTTTAAAGTCCACACTCAGACCTTATTTGTTCGCTTACACTTTATCTATCTAAAAGGTCCACACTCTGGCCTTGTTCTCTGACACTTTATCTGTCTAAAAGGTCCACAATCTGACCTTGTTAGTTACTTTTTATCTATCTAAAGGTCCACACTCTGACCTTGTTTCTTCTTTTACACTTTATCTGTCTAAAAGGTCCACAATCTGATCTTGTTAGTTACACTTTATCTGTCTAAAGGTCCACACTCGGACCTTGTTTGTTCGCTTACACTTTATCTGTCTAAAAGGTTGTCACTCTGGCCTTGTTTCTTCTTTTACACTTTATCTGTCTAAGAGGTCCACAACCTGATCTTGTTAGTTACACTTTATCTGTCTAAAGGTCCACACTCAGACCTTGTTTGTTCGCTTACACTTTATCTGTCTAAAAGGTCCACACTCTGGCCTTGTTCTCTTACACTTTATCTATCTAAAAAGTCCATACTCTGGCCTTGTTTGTTCGCTTACACTTTATCTATCTAAAAAGTCCACACTCAGACCTTGTTTGTTCGCTTACACTTTATCTAAAAGGTCTACACTCTGGCCTTGTTCTCTTACACTTCATCTGTCTAAAAGCTGCACACTCTGACCGTGTCTATTTCAAGTCTTTATTCCCTCCAAATGGTATTCCTTGACCTCCTCTGTTTTCAAGACTTTGAGGTTTTTTAGCTCATCTGGCCTGTAAGGCCCGATGGGCTTATGGCATGGCATGGTGTCCGGCGTCCGTCCGTCCGTCCGTAAACTTTGTGGAATTTTGACTTCTTCTCCAGAACCATAAGGCCTAGAAAGCTGAAACTTCGTGTACAGACTCCTTGGCTATTGAGGATTATAAATTGTAGCTTTGGTGGCCCTGTGACCCCTAATAAGGGCCACAGGGGCTACGCCCTAAAAACCTATTTCCATCTTCTTCTCCAGAACCATAAGGCCTAGAAAGCTGAAACTTTGTGTACAGACTCCTTGGCTAGTGAGGATTATAAATTGTAGCTTTGGTAGACCTGTGACCCCTAATAAGGGCCACTGGGGCCACGCTCTAAAAACCTTTTTTCATCTTCTTCTCCAGAACCATAAGGCCTAGAAAGCTGAAACTTTGTGTACAGACTCCTTGGCTAGTGAGGATTATAAATTGTAGCTTTGGTAGACCTGTGACCCCTAATAAGGGCCACTGGGGCCACGCTCTAAAAACCTTTTTTCATCTTCTTCTCCAGAACCATAAGGCCTAGAAAGCTGAAACTTTGTGTACAGATTCCTTGGCTAGTGAGGATTATAAATTGTAACTTTGGTTGCCCTGTGACCCCTAATAAAGGCAACAAGAACGTCCTTCAAATCTATTTTCATCTTCTTCTCCTGAAGTATAAGGCCTAGAAAACTGAAACTTGTCGCCTATATACTTAATTTTATGATTGGTGCCCTTGTGGCCTCTACAAAGGGGGAATGACATTGGCCACACTCTACAGCATAATTGATGATGAAGCCTGATGAGCTACAGAGCCAATGGCTCTATTTTTTCTTTTTTCGGTACCTTCTCTTTGGTCGTGCTCTATTTTGCCTGAAATTTAAAATCTTGGTTTACTTGGAGTCCTGTTTTCTGTCTTCTGGGTTCATTTGTTTTTTTAAAAGAGAAAATCATTGGCATCCCCTGATGATCTTGATTTTGAGGCAAACAAACACATGATTTTACTAACTGTGATATAACAAACATTTGGGAATTCAGGAACACCAGAGTTGATTCAATCACAAGATATTTCTAGTAGAAACATGAAAAAGGGTATAATTTTCATGAAAATGACAACAGCATGAACTTACTGAGCTTGCAAATACAAGTTTATTGGAGAACATGAAATGATTGCAAAAGTCATTACCTGGTAAGCTCATTTAGGCTGTTTATTACAGAAAACAGCTAGTTACAATGAACTATTTCACTTGCCTGGCAGGATGATGATGACAAGATTTTGAAAATGAATATGGTGCAAACGCTGTGATTCCTTGTGAAACAAACCCTTTAATTCTTTAGGAAATATCAAATTGCTGCAGCACCACCTAGATGTGATGTCTAGTTGTTGTTTTTTTATGTAATTTGTGTACAACTGATGCCCCTCAGTCAAACCTCTCAAGAAGAATTTTGCTAATTATTTGCTGTCTTTGTACTCAAGGGGCAATTTTGAAGCCATTGATGCTTCAAGACTGTTGGAAGCAATGGCGAGGGTTTCATCAGTCTTGCAAATGCACTGTTCTTTTATGATGTGTCCCTTAAGCATGGTCACAACCCAATGTGCATTGTTTTTGTTGGTATGTTGATTGGAGAGGCCAGTGGCAGTTCAGGGGGTCCCCTTTTGTTGTTAGCACAATCCACACACTTTTTACCTGTTGAGGGTCCAGAGTAAGTGTAGACATCAAGTACTAGCAAGTAGAGCGGTTGAGACCACTGTTTTACTTCACAAATCTTGTTGTGTTTCTTGATGTTTACCTGATTAGCTAGTTACTGTATAATAAAAGCACGGAGTCTAATGGTTTGCAATTTAAGAAATCTCTCATGTCATATAAGGGTAATGATCCAGCCCCCACCAACAAGTGATCAAGTGATGTTTCAGATCAGTAACATGAGGCTTTCAAATCCCAATCCTTGGGGAGCAAATTGAATATTGAGTTAAAGGGAATGGGGCAGGCTGGTTGCTATGGTCTAGAGCAGTGTTGTAATCAGGTAAGGGGGTCCTTTTGGCCTTTTTAAGTGGATGGGACCCCTTGATTATGGTGAAAGTATCCTACTTGTCCAAATTTTAAGGGACATCAAGCAAAAAGTGTGGGCAAATACCCCAGGATCCCCTCTATGAACAACACTGCAGGTTGTTTTGTGTTGTGATACTCAACAAAGTTGGCCGTATACACTCAAGGACAAAAGAAACGATGCAAGATAAATTGATTTCCAAGTAATTATTTTGACATCATGTCTTTAGTAACCAACTAAACTAGGTTATAAATCTGAAACATTATCTGTTCATGTTCCTGAATTGCACACCTTTTAACTAGTTTTAACAAGTCGTACAGGATCCTAAATTGTATTAGTACATTATAAAAATGAAAGTATCATACTCTTGTGTATGTTATAAGAGAACTTGTTTACAACACATTTGTCTATCGCAGGTATTCAGAAACTCTCTTCTCTGATTAAGGTATTTTGTGTTTTACTTAGTTGTATAGTTATCATTTCTTTTGTCCCTGAGTGTATATTGTAAAGACAATGTTAATATTTGTCATCAAATGCAATTGTCATTGTTTTCCACTACTACATGATTATAGATAGCTTATTGTTCTACCTTTCCTTTTTTTCTCTCCATATATTATTGGTAAAATATACAAATTATCAAATATAGTCCACCATGGACTTGGCAATCTCTCAAACAGCCATTTTGATCTTTGTGTCTTGTGAAAATGCTATGTTTTCTCTCTTCTTTGTTTTAATTCATGTATTGTATTACTAAAACTTTAACATAGAAACTTACCATGAGTGTGAAAGGTTTTATTGCAAGAGTTGCTACAACTACATCTTTAAACTTCAGTGTATATTCATAATTTTGTACTTCACATTTAATGTATGAGAAGGAACAATTGTGTCATGTTTGTCTCCATATTTATGACTCAACTTTATCATTCATTCTCACAATGTGAAGTCCAACAATAAGATGGAAATATGCCAAATTTACCTCCAATTATTATAGCATCTTTTTCATTGGCTATAAATTCTCATTTGATTTCAGAATGTATTTTTGCCCAATGTATTTCAATATTCATGTACAAACTTATTGATTTAGTCTGACAATGTGCTATAACATTTTTATAATTGATGCAATTGTGCCAATATATCTCCATATTTTTATACCAATTTCATTATTTAGACAATTTTATTGTATATTTTTATCAAATGAAGTTCAGGCTTTGATCCATTTAAGTATACGTTCATATTTTTGTACTTACATTATATATTCTGACAATCTGCTTTAAAATTTTGTAAATGCATTTTATTCTTAAATATCTCCATATTTTGGTACCAACTTACTCTGATGCAAGTTGATGCAAGTTGATACAAGTTGATGCATTAGTGCTAATTTAAAGTGCTACTCCAGGGGAGGATATTGCTCTTAATCTCAATTTTCGCCTAGCAAGGGAATAGAAAAGCTTTCATTTAGTGGCAGCCAAGTGTTAACCTATGTACTATGTAGATACGTATGGTTATCTGAGTGATGTACAGGATGTTGGTGGCTTTGCGTGTAAACGCATACACAGTGCTGTCAGTGATTCCCGTGTGGCGGCCGGGCATGGAAGGCTGTAACAATCAAGCGAATAAACTATGTCCTGGTAACACAACATGCCTTGCTGTCTTGTGACCACGAGTCAAACTTTGACACCAAGTTAATAGAACAGGATGTTGAAACCATTGCAATAGACTATTCCATGTAAAAACTAGCAAAATATCCCTATATGGCCGTCTGAAGTCAAAGTGAAGATGAATAAACACAACTATTGCCATCAAGTAGTAAAAGGCCAACAGCAGATCCATGCAAGTTTTTGTTATGACATGCCTGACAAATTGACTATTTCTTATCATGATATGCCTGTATGTAAGATTTGTATTTTAATGAATAAACCTATATGTTAATGAATAATTGACTTTTGTTTTGTACAAAACTGTGCCATTTATCTCACTACCATAATGATAAGGGTTTAAACAGTCAGCCATTCAAAGGGAATATTAAACATTGTCCCATCTAATACTTTTTAGCTCATCTGGTCTGTAAGGCCCGATGGGCTTATGGCATGGCATGGTGTCCGGCGTCCGTCCGTCCGGCTGTCCATCCGTCCATAAACTTTGTGGAATTTCAACTTCCTCTCCGACTCCTTGACTAGTGAGGATTATAGATTGTAGCTTTGGTGGCCCTGTGGCCCCTAATAATTAAGGGCCACAGGGGCAACACCCTAAAGACATATTTTCATCTTCTTCTCTAGAAGCATAAGGCAGAGAAAGCTGAAACTTTCTGTACAGACTCCTTGAATAGTGAGGATTATTAATTGTAGCTTTGTTGGCCCTGTGGCCCCTAATAAGGGCCAAAGGGACCATGCCTTTAAAACCTATTTTCATCTTCTCCAGAAGCAAAAGGCCCAGAAAGCTGAAACCTTGTGAATATACTCTTTGACTAGTGAGGATTATGATTTAAAGCTTTTGTGGCCCTGTGGCCCCTAATAAGGACCTCAGGGGCCACACCCTTTTACCTAATTGCAATGTTTTCCTCAAGAAGCATCAGGCCAGCCGCCTAGAAAGCTGAAACTTTGTGTGCAAACTCCTAAGTTAGATAAGGAGGATTCCAAATTGTACATTTAGTGACCCTGTGGTCCAAACTGAGGGGGGAACCAAATTTGCCACACCCTGAAGCAAAATTGATATGAAGCCTGATGAGCTACAGAGCCACTGGCTCTATTTTTTCTGAACGTATTGATATTGCACATTATAATATTGCCAAAATCTAACAATTGCATATAAACGGTATTGAATGAGTCAGTGTTTAGTATTTCATTGAGAACACTTTGATTCAAATCAAGCTATACAATACACAACAGATTTGTTATGTATTTTGCAATAACATCTTCATCAATCAATTGTGGTACAAAATTTAGGGCAAGAACTAAGGTGTAGTATTATGTCAAAAATGCCTGGTCCAGTAATAATAACAACATAAACCTTATTAAGTTTTTTGCTGATGTGTTCATTCACTGAATAATTATGTCTAATGAAAGAGTTGCCAAAAATTTATCTTTCTTGCAATGTCTCTGAAAGATCAACCGTGACCCTGATATTCTGCTACTCATAAGAAACTAAGAACTATTTGTGTGTTGTCATTTATGTGATTTTATGTATGAGCACTAGTTTAAAGGTATGTACTTTATCAAACAAACACATTTTACTGACATTAATATCATACACAGAAAGCAGTGCAGTTTCTGTATTGAGTTTTGATATGAGAAACAAAGCAGGGGTAAAAAATAGAGCCATTGGCTCTGTATCTCATCAGACTTCAATTCATTTTTGCTTTAAGATGTGGTTAATGTAGTCCCCTTATCAGGGGCCATAAGGTCACCAATTGTTCAATTTAGAATTCTTATTATTTGAGGACAGTGTGCGAAATTTACGCTAGTCCTGTGGTCCCTGGCTAGTAAATATCAAAAGGACCACCAAATATTCAGTTTGCAGTGGTCCTGGTGGCTAGTGATATATAAAATGCATATAACACAAATTTTTATCAAATGCAACCTTCAACGATTGTAATTATGTTTAGTGCCACTTTACTTAAAATAAAAGTTCAATATTCATATTTGGGACCACTGAATTATAGACAGGACCACCAGATTTTACCCATTCACTGGTCCTGTTGTCTAGTGGTAAATTTTGAGAGGTTTCTTTCCCTGGAGGAGTCTCTACAAAACATTTTTATGCCTCAACCTAATGAAAATAGGTTTTAAGGGCATGGCCCATGGCTCATACTAGGGGCCACAGGCCACCAAAGCTATAAGTTTTAATCCTTATTAGTCAAGGAGTCTGTGCACAAAGTTTCAGCTTTCCAGGCCTAATGCTTCTGGAGAAGAAAATAGAAATAAGTTTTAGGGGTGTGACCCCAGTGGCCCTTATCAGGGCAACAACATTTAGGAGGTGTCGCAAACAAATTACATGTGCTACCTAAGTGTTCAATTCTTTTAAATTTGAATACATGTATTTTGTTTAAAGTCTGTTAATTATGTAAATTAATGTATGTTATTTTTGTGACTTCAAATATATATTTGGTCGTATCACTGTCAAGAATCATTACAATATTGTCATCAGTTCCAAAAAAGATTTTGAATACAAGCTTGAATTAATTCTAAAAAGTAGTTTTATAAATAATAACATTTTTAAACACAAAAACTATTAGACATCTATGTGGCAATTGTTTATCATATTCCTTGTATTACTCACTGATAATTGAATTATATTTAACGTTGCGAAAACAAATCTCAAAAGTTTTATGTCAAATGATCATGAAACAAATATTTTGTCGAGCAAGAACTCATAACTTACACTTGTAAGATGTCTTATTATTTTGTTATGAAGAGTGATTAAAAAATTGTGTTCCGTTTTTAGCTCATCAGGGCTACAGGGGCCACGCTTTAAAAACCCATTTTAGTCTTCTTCTCCAGAACAAAACAGTGTAAAAAGCTGAAATCTAGTTTACAGACTCCTTGCTACTGAATATTAAAATTTATAGTTTTGGTTACCTTTGAAACCCAGTGGCCCCTACTAAGACCTATTCTTTTATCTTCTTCTCAAGATGCACAAAGCATAGATGATGAACTGTTGTGTAGGGAATCCTTAAGTAAAGGGGATTCTATCGTGACCCCTCGGTATTGGGGTACCATAAAATATAATATGAAGCCTGATGGGCTAAAGAGCCAATGGCTCTATTTAAAAAAAAATGATGAATGAATTAAGAAAAAACCAACATTTGATATGTTTTATTTATTAAGTGGACATAAGAGGTTATCCTTGAGCAGTGTCTCTATCTGATCTTTGTGAAGAGTTTATGTACCAAGTCATTTAAACATTATGATATTAAAAGAGATGAAATTTAAACTCCCAAATTTGACATATAAAAACAATACTATCTAATTGTTTAAACATCATCATTATGTGTCGTCAAGAGCTCTGGTGGATAGGAAACAAAATAAGAATGAAAAAAACAGACCACAAAAAATTACTAGAAAAAAGTCAATTTTTAACTTGAAATCTTCATTATCCATGTCACTCTCCATTCTCTCCCCACAGAGGCAACTCAGTCATACCTGAATTAGCCTCTGTTCTATTACGGCTAACATACAGGAAAGAAAGGTAGAAATCTGATTGGAGGCAATCGAAGTTAGTTGGGCAATCAGCGACGCCGTTTCAAAAGTGGTCATTCGCAAAAGTTCGGCTATTCCCGTGTGGATCCGCATCAAAGGGAGATAACTCTTTCTTCTACAAAACAATCGATTTTTTACCTTCGCATTGGTTTTTATTTGGTGAATTATTAAAATAAAATTAATCATAAAACGAAGAACAATTTACACAATTATAAAACAATATGTTTCTAATGAAAAACCCTATACGTATCTGATTTTGAAATAGTTTCAAAACACTGTTAATGAAAAAGAAACCTAAAGGCATGATTCTTTTGAAAGTCACTGAGCGACCGTTGAGTATTCCCGAAGTCGTGGACATCCAAAAGGTGTTTTCAATGGCTGCAAATAAGGGAGATATCTCAAGTTACAACTTTTTGCCGCTAGGGCGATCTGCCGGAACCCCAGGATTTTGGCGAAATGGAACAGAGGCTAACTGGGGTATGACTGAGTTGCCTCTGTGGGGAGAGAATGGTCACTCTCTCGCTACAAGGATTGTTGCATGATGAATACAAATAAACAAAGCCTGTTTCTTGATATGGTCCAGGGCCATACGAGCTGTACTGTTTATTTGTATGCTGGTGGCTCGACTGTTGATCTTCTCTTGGCTAAGATCATGCGTAGACCGACAATGAAACAGATTATGAGCAGGATGCAGATGACTCCGGCCATTGCAATGAGACCAATCATCACATGACTGGTCATGTGACACTCTTGCTCAGGATCTGACATGTCTCCTAAAATGGATAAGAGAAATGGAACGTGTATGACATGTCTTCTGTTACAATTCTTCAAGAAATATAACGCTTAATCTCAAGAGAGGGACATCAGAAATATTTCATTATTGATGTTCAGATGCCAGTTGACCACAGTAGAAATAAGAGTTTGTTTAATTTCCATATTTGAGGGAAAATTACAAAATTAAATGTTTACTTCACAACCAGCACAATGGTTATCACTGGATAATATCTTAGTAACTTGGCAGCAGTCTGATTTTCTTGGAAAAAAAACCATTAGGAAGTGAAACCAACTAATAAATTATCAGTAACTTGTGGATATTTTATATTTTACTTGTGGATATATTCTCACATTTGTTCTTAACAATATTGTGAAGTAAACAATAGACCAGTGATATTTTTAGACTCACTGCGCAAACAAAACCCCCAAATTACTGACCAGACAGACTTACCAAACATTTGACAGATTCAAACTTACTTTGCCCTTGGGCAGTTTCTGGATTGTTGATGACGATGATTTGCTGGAAGGTTCCCTCTGATCTTGGAGTGCTGGTGTCCTCAGTTCCAGCCTCTCTCTTCTTCCTTCCAGTTGACAAGCATGTCTGAAAATAATCATAGTTTTGTCATTTGAATTATCGCAGAAATTTGACCACTTGATTTTTGTTATTTGGTTATTTGGTCATCTTTATGAAAGAAATATGTCATAATGTAACATAATTTATAGTTTCAAATATTTAATGTGCTATTTTTGTGATCAGTCCCGGTTAGTGATCCGGGTTGACAAGCTATTAGCGCAGCGCATCGGCGCTCGAGGCCCAGTCAAAAAGTAAACTTCGATGTAGTTCCGCTGCTGCGGTAGCGTGATTGATTTTCAATGTTTAAGCAAATATGTAGGGAATAAGCCCCGCACAATTTTGTAAGTACATATATTTCATTGCCATATATCCTCAAGAATATTTGTAATTTAATTGCATTATGATAAATTAAGAATTTTGAGTCAATTTGAGGTTTTGTCAAAAGCACATGTTGTGTTGCTGGTTTAAAATCCGGAAAAATCTGTTTTTTGTATATTCTGTAATTATTTCATATTTGAATAATGTAAACAAGTCTAAAGTGTAACAAGTAAAGGTTTATATGTTTTTTGAGACAGAACATTATTATTAGACAGGTTAAATTATAACAAGCTTCTTTTTTCTTTGTACAGCTTGTACCTGTTGACTTCCTGTTGAATCCTAAGGGACAATATCAAGCAATGACTTAGTTAAACAAATGGATGTATTTAATTGTGAAGCAAGTATTTCACAACAAGCCAAGATCAGGAATAAACTGAGTAAAGAAAATCAATAAGAGGCTAATTATTTTTTCCGCTACATAAAGTACAAGAAAATTGAGGAACTATATTAAATAATATCAAGATGGCTGAATCAGAAGAGAAGGAAGAAAAGGATGTTCCTCAACTGAAGCGTGAGAGAACCGCTTTACAGTCAGCTTTCACAAGAACAGAAAATAGAATAAGACATTATTTACAAGCGAGAGGAAGTACATTTGAAGAGATAGATGAAGCAATGTCCTCATTGTGTTCTACTCATGACAAGTTAGTCAAGAAAGTTTCTGAAATCCAGTGTAAGATACAAGATGCCCTAGAGTTAGAACACTTGGACAATTATCTTAAAGATGTACAAGAGAAGATGAGACTTCTCAAGAACGACATTGAGTTTTGGCGATGTGACCAAGTGCATGCCAAAGATTCTGCAAGTCAGACATCCAGTAGACAATCAAATAGGTCAAGTAGGTCAAAGGTTGCAGCAAAGAAAGCTGCTTTACTCGTCAAGTCAGAAGCTCTGAAAGAAAAACAAGAACTGAAAATGAAACAATTACAGCTTGAGATGCAAGAAGAGGCCCTGAACTTGAAAGTTGAAATAGCTGCAACCGAAGCAGAAGAAAAGGTGCTGAAGGACAATGATGAACCAGCCAAGAATCGAAGATTCGAAGTCGAAGATAACCAGACTAAGCCCATGGTTTATACTCAACAATATCAAGGAACTAGACCTACACCGAGACACGACTCTACCATTCCTGTTCCTCATACCAACTTCCGTCTCGACCCGAACAGATCAGAGTGGATTCCGACAGCTCAAATGAAAACTCAGGATCCAGTTAACCTTCAGCTCGAGATGTTGCAATTGATGCAACTCCCAAAGACTGAACTTCCCACTTTTGATGGTAATCCCCTTTCTTATTGGAACTTTATGAGGTCTTTCGACAATAATGTTGGTAATTCATCTATAAGCAACAGTGCCAAACTCAACAGATTACTACAGTATTGCACAGGACAGGCCTTGGAGGTTATCAACTGTTGTGTGGTGATGGATCCAGAGCTTGGCTACAGTCGAGCAAGAAGACTTCTTCATGAGAGGTTTGGAGATGAATATGTTATTTCGAAGAGCTGGATTGACAAAGTGACGGAGGGTCCTGCACTTAGAGGCAATGATGGTACTGAGATGAGAAAGTATGCTGATGCGGTGCGCAGTTGTGTTGTGTCACTGACTGCCATGGGTCGAATTAGTGAGATTGACAATCAAGTACGCATGAGGAAAATAGTGGAGAAGTTGCCAGTTCATGTACAAGCAAGATGGAGGAAAACGGCGGTTGGTTATCGCAAAGACAGTGGACATTATCCCGGAATAGAAAGCCTTGCTCGCTTTATCGAGGCTGTTGCAGATGAATTAGATGATCCTGTGTTTGGTGTTGGAAATTCATTTGAGCGCGAACCAAGAAGAAAACCTCCTATACATGGAAGCAGCTTCAGAAAGACGGCAACCAACTTCAACATCCAGGAAGGAGGGGGGCCGCAGCCGGACAGGAGTCTCCGAAGGGATGACACTGTTCAGCAAAGGGACTCTGTGTGTAGATACTGTTCAGGGCATCATACCCTCAATCGCTGTAATAGTTTGAGACAGCAAACATTACAGAAAAGACTAGACTTTGTCATGAGGCATAGGTTGTGTTTTAATTGTTTGGCAGGTAACCATATGTCATATAGTTGTACCAAACAAAGCATGTGTGGAGTTGGGGGTTGTGTTAGAATGCATTCATCATTGTTGCATGACCATTCTAGGGTAAGTGGTAATGGTAAGAATAAGATTAAGAAAAGCTCTGCTATGTCTACTCAAACAGATGATACTATGTTAACTCATAACTCTGTGTGTGGAATGCACGGGGCTGGTGGAGTCTCTGGTCGTATTGCTCTCCCGATTGTGCAAGTTTATGTGAGGTCAAGCCAGGGTGACATCAAGACACATGCCTTACTAGATCCAGGCAGTACCAACACTTTCTGTTCGAAAGATTTGGCTGAGCGTTTGGATGTCGACGGAAATACTACTTTGTTATCTATCAATACACTGACAGACAGTGTTCAAACCAAGACAAAGATGACATCATTCACAGTCTATGATACAAGCAAACAATATTCATTGAAGATGTCAAATGTGTTCATTCTTCCAGAGATGCCTTCATTAAAGGATAGCTTTGTTACTCAAAAGGATATTGATAAGTGGGAACATTTTGAGGGGATAACATTGCCAGATGTTGACGGGAAGGTTTCGCTGCTTATCGGACAGGACAACCCGCTAGCTCTTGCACCTAATGACGTCAGTTTTGGTGGACCAAATGAACCCTATGCAACAAGGACAATTTTTGGATGGGCTATTAATGGGCCGTTGAGACAGGGTGTTCAGCAAGAGATAGTATCCAACTTTGTGCAAGCAGACAGCTCTTTACAAGCACAGGTGGAAAAGTTTTGGGAAATGGACCATGAAGTTGATGAAGGGCTACAGATGTCCCCACAGGATAAGAATGTTGTTGAGTTGTGGGATAGGACACTGAAGAAAGAGAATGGTCATTACCATTTACCTATCCCTTTCAAAGATGATCCGCCTAATCTGATGAACAACTATTGTGTAGCAGAATCTCGCTTAGAATCACTAGGTAGGAAGCTCACTAAGAATGATGACATGTTTTCCAGTTACAAGGCAGGGATACAGGACCTAATGGACAAGGGCTACGCAGAGAAGGTTCCAGATCTAGATATTCAAGGCAGTGAGGGACGCACTTGGTACTTGCCACATCACTCTGTGACGAGTGAGAAGAAACCAGGAAAGTTCCGAATTGTTTTTGATTGTTCTGCAAAGTACCGCCAGGAAAGTTTGAATACACAGGTGTTTCAAGGCCCGGACTTAACAAGCTCTTTGTTGGGAGTACTTCTGCGTTTTAGAGAAGAGAAAATTGCCATTACGAGCGATATTGAAGCCATGTTTCATCAGGTTAAAGTCGCAGAAGAACATCGGGATGCATTGCGCTTTCTTTGGTGGAATAATGATGAGATATTTGGCAGACCAGAAATTTACAGAATGACATCGCACTTGTTCGGAGGTATATGGAGTCCAAGCTGTGCCAACTATGCACTCCGAAGGACTGCTCTAGACAACCTTGAAGATTTTGATCAAGACGTGATCAACACTGTGACTGATAACTTTTATGTGGATGACTGCCTAAAATCTGTTCCAACCAATGACCAAGCAATTCACTTAGTCCAGGATCTGGGTCAGTTGCTACAAAGAGGAGGTTTCAAGTTGACGAAATGGCTTAGTAACAGTCGTGAGGTCATAGAATCAATACCGATCCAGGAAAGAGCAAAGAATCTGAAGGATTTGGATCTCAGTTGTAATCAGCTACCTGAAGACAAGGCTCTAGGGGTCAGATGGAACACAGACAGTGATGAACTAGTCTTCAAGTTTACACCTAAGGACAAGCCTGTGACAAGAAGAGGGGTAATTAGTGTGCTCAGCTCATTGTATGACCCTCTAGGATTTCTTAGCCCGGTTGTACTGCAAGCTAAGATAATTTTTCAGGACGAGTGTAGGCTTAAAAAGGACTGGGATTCTACCTTGACCAGTGAAAATTCAGTAAAATGGAGGTTTTGGCTTGACAACTTGCCAGCGATTGAGAGTTTTTCAGTGCCACGATGCATTGTGCCAGACAATTTCGGAGAAGTGAGATCCTACAGTTTGCATCACTTTGGGGATGCTTCAACAAAAGGTTATGGGGCTGTAGCATATTTAAAACTTGTGAATGCATCAGGAAGAGTACATGTTTCCTTTCTTGCAGGAAAATCTAGACTTGCTCCAATCAAGAGTATTACAATTCCTAGACTTGAACTTTCAGCAGCTGTCCTGTGTGTGAAGTTAGACAATATGATTCAAACAGAGCTGAAATTACCTATCGAGAAGTCTACATTTTGGACCGATAGCATGATTGTACTGCATTATGTCAAGAATTCTGCTCAAAGATATCAGACTTTTGTTGCAAACAGGGTTTTTCAGATCTGCAATTCTTCCTCCCCAGAAGATTGGCGTCATGTGCCATCAGAACTTAACCCGGCAGACGATGCCTCCCGTGGAGTTGATGCGGATCAGATTTCCTCGAGAGATACGTGGATACATGGACCAAACTTCCTCTGGCAAAGTGAAGAATTTTGGCCGAAAGTACCAGAGGTATTTGACATCCCCAGTGACAGTCTAGAATTGAAGAAGACAACGGTTAATCTGATTGACACCAAATCCAGAGACAGTTGCACAGACAGACTGATAGAAAAATACTCTTCATGGCATAAGTTGAGAAGTATTGTAGCATGGATACTCAAACTAAAGGAATGTCTTCAAATGAGAGCCAAGGGAGACAAATCTGCTGTTATCTCAACAGAACCTCTCAAAGTACAGGAACTCAAACAAGCAGAGAAAGCTGTAATCAGGTATGTTCAGCTTCAAGAATTTCCAGACGAAACAGACTGTCTTCTCCAAAGAAAACCACTTAAGAGGTCAAGTTCTCTTCAAGCGCTAGATCCTTTCCTTAATTCAGAAGACATTTTGTGTGTGGGTGGAAGGCTTAAGAATGCCCCAATACTTGAGTCAAATAAACATCAAGTGATTCTTCCAAAGAAACACCATATTGTGACTCTCGTCGTGCGATCGACACATGAAAACCTTGGACATTCAGGTAAAGAGCATGTGCTATCCGTTATCCGTGAGCAATTTTGGATAATAAGTGGAAGACAGGCTGTGAAGAAAGTTCTCACAAAGTGCATCACATGTAAGAAAACTACAGCAAAACTGTCAGGTCAAAAGATGGCTGACCTCCCAGCTGACAGGGTGACTCCAAACTTACCACCATTCAGTCATGTTGGGGTTGATTGCTTTGGGCCTTTTTATATCAAGCAAGGACGGAGTCAAGTAAAGCGTTACGGCTGCATGTTTACCTGCTTGTGCACTAGAGCAATTCATTTAGAAAAATTGGACAACATGGACACAGACTCTTTTATCAATGGACTTAGGAGGTTCATTGCACGCAGAGGTAAACCAATACTCGTGAGATCCGACAATGGCACAAACTTCAAGGGAGCTCATAAAGAATTAAAATTGGCTATCAAATCATGGAATAAAGTTAAAATTCAGGCTTTCATGCAACAGAAGAATATCCAGTGGACCTTTAATTCCCCGTCAGCTTCACACATGGGAGGTGTGTGGGAGCGCCAAATTAGAACAGTGCGGAAAGTGCTGAATTCACTGTTGTGTGAACCACAAAGTCTCAGAGATGAAGGACTAAATACCTTATTTTGTGAAATTGAAAGCATTGTAAATAGCAGGCCAATTACAGTCAATTCAGACAGTCCAAGAGATATGGAGGCACTAACACCAAATCACATTTTGATGTTACGTGAAAGTGAATCGTTACCCCCAGGAGAGTTTACTGTACATGACGTGTACAGGAAGCGTTGGAAACATGTACAGTTTCTCGCCGACCAATTTTGGAGACGCTGGACCCGAGAATATTTGCCAAGTCTACAAGCGAGACAAAAATGGACAACACCTGAGATAAATATCTCAGTCGGAGATATCGTATTGTTGATGGACGAGCAATCTCCAAGACTTTCATGGCCTTTAGGACGCATCATTAGGACATTTCCAGGAAACGATGGACTCGTTCGGTGTGTCGAAGTGAAGACGCAATACTCTGTTCTGAAGAGACCGATACACAAGTTGTGTCTCCTTGAATCTGTGACCTGAATTCTAGGTTTTGTATCAGTGATAATTTATTTATTCACTGGCAGGTGGTTTATTGAAAATCAAGCTTTGAGTATTTCTTTCAATGTTCATTATATCAATTAGATATTTCTTTTGATGTTATTATTTGAAGGTTGTTATTGTTAAATGTTTCCATTTAAGGGGCCGGGAAATGTAACATAATTTATAGTTTCAAATATTTAATGTGCTATTTTTGTGATCAGTCCCGGTTAGTGATCCGGGTTGACAAGCTATTAGCGCAGCGCATCGGCGCTCGAGGCCCAGTCAAAAAGTAAACTTCGATGTAGTTCCGCTGCTGCGGTAGCGTGATTGATTTTCAATGTTTAAGCAAATATGTAGGGAATAAGCCCCGCACAATTTTGTAAGTACATATATTTCATTGCCATATATCCTCAAGAATATTTGTAATTTAATTGCATTATGATAAATTAAGAATTTTGAGTCAATTTGAGGTTTTGTCAAAAGCACATGTTGTGTTGCTGGTTTAAAATCCGGAAAAATCTGTTTTTTGTATATTCTGTAATTATTTCATATTTGAATAATGTAAACAAGTCTAAAGTGTAACAAGTAAAGGTTTATATGTTTTTTGAGACAGAACATTATTATTAGACAGGTTAAATTATAACAAGCTTCTTTTTTCTTTGTACAGCTTGTACCTGTTGACTTCCTGTTGAATCCTAAGGGACAATATCAAGCAAGTTAAACAAATGGATGTATTTAATTGTGAAGCAAGTATTTCACAACAAGCCAAGATCAGGAATAAACTGAGTAAAGAAAATCAATAAGAGGCTAATTATTTTTTCCGCTACACATAAGCTTTACTAGCAAACGTTCAGTCAGATATTGAGCAACAATATTGACAGCATCAAATTATGAAGGGACATGTTGAATTGTACAATGAGCAAGTAAAACAACTCACAGGCACAACACACAGAGGGGAAGCTGTTGGGTAGGCTGAAAAGTAGATGGCCATATTGATGGTGTCGCCTGCAGAAAGGAGAAAGGCTTGCATGTTCAGCCTACCCTGGGTCATGCCGCTGTCGTAAACTGTCTCAGCTTGGAAGATTTGCTTGCCCATAGTGTTCAAGCATCTGTGTAAGAAAAATAAGTGTCAACAAACTCTTCAATGTGCCATGATATTTAGAGGCAGCTACCATCAGTGATCCAATGATAAATCACTGTGACATGATGTGAGCTCAAGTCACTATTCAATGATAAATCACTGTGACATGATGTGAGCTCAAGTCACTATTCAATGATAAATCACTGTGACGTGATGTGAGCTCAAGTCATTATCCAATGATAAATCACTGTGACATGATGTGAGCTCAAGTCACTGTTCAATGATAAATCACTGTGACATGATGTGAGCTCAAGTCACTATCCAATGATAAATCACTGTGACGTGATGTCAACTCAAGTCACTATTCAATGACAAATCACTGACACGCTGAGAGGTACTTTCATTTGACAATCAAGTCAAGTCAAAGGAGTTTATTTGTACTGAGGCCAAAGGCCCATATACAAAAGTACAATGCAAAATGTATAAAACATACAAATGAAATCTGTAGTGTTTCTAAATACAGATTTCTTTTAGTGTAGGCATGGTAAATGAAATATTGTAAACATTTGAGAAGATTATCCTGAGATGTACACATCAGAGTTTTATATTTATAAATAGATGGCGCTTGCCAGAAGAACACGGATATAGTGAACATTCGGATATAGCAAACAAATTTTCAAGTCCCGTCCCTATATAATATCATTAAAATTATATGCGTATAGCGAACACCGGATATAGAGAACTAAATTCTTTGGTCCCTTGGAGTACTTTATTACCGAGTTCTACTGTATTGTGGAAGAAATTTTTCTCTCAAGTCTTTGTAAAAATGACAAACGAGGGTGAAATGATATTCGCTTTCTAACGCGAGATTTCATATAGGACATATACGTAAAACATATTCAATTGATTGCCATCTACCCTAATTATAATTCAGTGGTAGGACATTACACCTAAATTTGGTGTAAGTTGAGCGCACCTTATTATCAATAACAATATATAAGTTTAAATTTATATTCTCTGTATATCACATATCTTGAACTGTTACAAAGAGAAGACTTCCAACTTTGAGAAAATTCATTTATCAATGTGTTTTTGAATACACGGAAAAAAGCAAATTCATCACCAACAGACTGATTTATCCATACATATCCAAACCCGTGGGAAAACAATATATATTTTGTAAAGGAAACCCAACTAGGTTTACCACAAATTGCATAATACATCAGCATGTTATACGCTTTCTTTGGTAATCTGCTATCGCTCATTTTAGGCAATTTGAATAGACATGATTAAAGATAGTATCAAATGACATATCAGTGTGTCGAGGTGCGAGACACTATCAATTGAAAATCACTATAACATGATACGAGACACTATCCATTGACAATCACTATGACATGATGCAAGACACTATCCATTGACAATCACTATGACATGATGGGAGACACTATCCATTGACAATCACTATGACATGATGCAAGACGCTATCCATTGACAATCACTATGACATGATGCAAGACGCTATCCATTGACAATCACTATGACATGATACGAGACACTATCCATTAACAATCACTATGAATGATACGAGACACTATCCATTGACAATCACTATGACATGATATGAGACACTATCCATGGACAATCACTGTGACATGATGCAAGACGCTATCCATTGACAATCACTATGACATGATGGGAGACGCTATCCATTGACAATCACTATGAATGATATGAGACACTATCCATTGACAATCACTATGAATGATACGAGACACTATCCATTGACAATCACTATGACATGATGCGAGAGACTATCCATTGACAATCACTGATATGATACGAGACACTATCCATTTACAATCACTATGACATGATGCAAGACACTATCCATTGACCATCACTATGAATGATACGAGACACTATCCATTGACAATCACTATGACATGATATGAGATGCTATCCATTGACAATCACTATGAATGATACGAGACATTATCCAATGACAATCGCTACGAATGATACGAGACACTATCCATTGACAATCACTATGACATGATACGAGACGCTATCCATTGACAATCACTATGACATGATATAAGACACTATCCATTGACAATCACTATGACATGATATGAGACACTATCCATTGACAATCATTATGACATGATGCAAGACACTATCCATTGACAATCACTATGACATGATATGAGACACTATCCATGGACAATCACTGTGACATGATGCAAGACGCTATCCATTGACAATCACTATGACATGATATGAGACGCTATCCATTGACAATCACTATGACATGTTTATCTCATTGCACAAACCAATCAGCCACGGCCATTTTTGTGTGAACACTTTTAATTCAATTTGTGTTTCATGTTTTCAAATCCCAGACATAACTGATGTCAAGTTTTCTATGTTTAATGAAACAAAAAGTCACAGATTTACCTGTTTTCCAAGAGGGTGGCGTTTCTGTAGTCAGCCCCTGTCAGAGTATTGTTCACAACAATATGATCCACGAGAACACAGAAACCTGAAACAAACGAAGACATGATGAAACTAATTATCAACATCACTGTAGATTTTAATACTATGGAGAATGAGTTTCGTTATAGCTATCATCATCAGCAGCAGCAATCATGATCATCATCATGATCATCATCATTATCATGATCATCATGATCATCAATACTCATCAGTCATTATCATTATCATAATCATCATCATCATCATCAATAATCACTTTATCATCGTCATAACCATCATGATCATTATCATCATGATCATCATCATCATCATGATCATCATTGCCAGCATCGTCATCGTCATCGTCATCATCATCATCAATAATCACTTCATCATCATCATTATCATCTTCATCATCATAATAATCATCACCACCATCACCATCATCACCTATCCGAACTTAATTTTCATTGCTACTATGGTAAACAAAACCCTGAGTACTCACCGGCATCTGCGTTGACGTTGAGCGTGAGTGATTCCCCAATGGTGAGGAAACTGCCCCGGGTGACCAAGGTCCCCCCAGCTGTCGTCAGTGAGTAGGTGATCGGGTTGAGATAGCTAACTCCCTCCTCCTGGATCAAGTTGGTGCTGAAAGACAGATTGACAGTATATTTTCATTTTGTGTCTCAGGTTTACATATCAGTCAAAGTTGAAGTGAACTACAGGTGTTTCTCGAATGAATTAAAACTACACAAACTGACGTGCAAATAAGATAAATGGGATATTATCTGTATGTGTGTAAGTTTCATTCGGTTACAAATTTGATTGATATTTGATAAAATTGCAGCTTGACTTCCATTTTCCAGACCAGACACCAATAGGACAGGGTATTTATAACATGTCATAGAAAAAATCTCCCTCTTCAAATATGGGGGTGCGTACCTGAGCAATCATTACTGTTTTAGTCATTGTTAAAAGAATCAACATTAAAATATTTGACCCATTCCATTTTCAATAATCCCAATTTTTACCCTTATGGTTCCTTTGTTATCTAGCAAAGCTATGATGACCCACTGGCTTTGTTTCAATCCATGTATCATGTGTCTCAATGTGTGAAGAAAGAACATTAAACAGATACCAAGCAACTTTTACTTTTCTGTGGTATGTAATGTAAATCAGTAAGACAAAAGTGCTCATTCGTCGAATTCATTTTACTTCTCTGACAGTTGATATTTGTGAAATTGGAAAAAGCAAATATACACACCCACATTTCATGGACACGGTCCCACAAGTATATACCCACAAATGCTCACCTCACACAAACACCCCCAAATGCACACCGAAATAGGTACACCTCATACCCAAACCCACCTAAACACATCCTCATAAATTACATCTCACACACCCACACACACCCATACGAGTACATTCATAAACACATTTGCACAATCCCATACAGACACCCCAATTCGTACACATATATGCATATCCCAATAAACACATCTAAATACCCACACCCTAATACACACATCTAAATACCCACACCCTCGTCCACACATTTAAATACCCACACCCTCATGTGGGTAACACCATCACAAGTACATTCTCATATGCACATCTAATTACCCACACCATCATAATCAAACATTATTTATACATCCACATACATGACCATTGTATGCACACCCCCATACAAAAAACCTCCATAAGCACTACTTCAAAAACATACCCTTATACGCTCATATTTATATAACCTCAAAGAACCTATGTTACTCACAGGTCTTCAGGATTGACGTCAAAAGTTGCATAGATGATTCCGTCGGTGCGGAAATCACAGTTGCATGTGAAGTCGATGCCCCACTTGGTGATGAGTACGCTGTCATAGTAGTAGCGGAAGGTACGACTGTAGCGGTACTCCCCATTCTGTAGTTATACAAAATATCTTTAATATCCATAGCGCTCTTTATGCACGTTTTATAAGTATTTCTATCTGTTAAGAAAGGAAATTTGGTGCAGCAATATTATTTATTTGAAATGAAGTGCCGTCCTTTACTAAATTTATATTTGATATCAAAAAGGATTTTATGCCAGAAATGAACTGATTAAAACATTCATTCGTTGATGGATATGTCAGTCATTTTATTTCGTAATTTTAGGCCACTGCACATCATCCAAAACTTTACTTGGGAAGATGAGTGGTTAGTTTTCCTGCAAAAAAATGTCCTCCCATAAAATAGATTATTATTAACTATCAATGATATTGCACTAATACAATCAATACTATATATTTTGGCAACTGGACTAATATAGGCAAACTGGGCCAATACGAGACAGACTGGGCAAATACGACCTGAGCATAAGCATAAACTCAAATGGCTATCGATTCAAAACTTCCAACAAGTATGACGGTTCACCATTCTCATTTACAAGTTTGATTTTGATGAAAATTAACTCTCTATTACTGTACAAAGAAAATCCCAATAAATTCTTTAATGAAAAATGTCATTGCTCAAGTTTTTCTGTATTGGCCCAGTTACAGGTCCGAGGTCTGCTGATTAATAACGTTATAAACTCATGGGCAAAAGAAACGCTGGGTATTTTCAAACGAAGGATAAACAAATTATGTATGCCATGTAAATTCGATTTCGAATGTGTTTGATAACAAAAATATTTGGAGAATTATTGTTCATAATTTTAACCATGTTGGCATGGAGCGTTTTGTACTGTGGTTGTCTAGACACTGTTGGGGTGCTAACATTGCTGTTTTCAGGTACTTTTTTGTTAATAATTATTTTGAAATTAAGTTTGAATTTCGGAAATGTATATCAGAAGTTTATTTGAGATACTGTTAACTTTGACTTTTCTGCATTGATATGTCTTCGCGTTATAACGTCTATAAATATGGAAAAAATGACCAAATTGGCTCTCCAATCTCGCTTATTTAAGGAGATAGCAAATTGATGAATTTTTGACACGCGTTTTCTAAGGCGTCATGCAAAAAAATCAACACAAAATGATTCAAACAAGGCAAACATAGTTGATATGACTTCTAAGGAAACTTTGCCACTCTGCTTCATTCACATTTATCTTACATGGAATAAAATATCCTGACATTTATGTTACCAGCGTTTCTTTTGCCCGTGAGTTTAATATGTTATAAACATCAACTTTAAAAACTAATAACCATTAGAACAATGCTCCCTCAATAATCTTTTTACAGGTATTCATGGTAAAAGACGGCTTAAAACAATCTTAAATTTCTGTGAAAGAAATAAGCGCCGGGTCTCCATAAGCGCCGGGCCTCGAATAAACGCCGGGGGGTAAAGGGGTGCTGAAAAAATAAACGCCCGGGCGCTTATTAGAGGAAATACGGTATTTTAAAGATAGAAACGCCGTATAGAAACAAATGGAAGGTTTGAAGACACGATTTTGATCGAAAACCAGACGATGACGCGCGTCAATGAGTCAAGCACAAATTTGGAAACTTACTGGTAAGTCATACAGCACAAATTACAGTTTCGAGTTGGTAGTGTTTGATAAAATATATAACTCGATTTCATGTAAACTGGACGTATGAATTTGTCTTTCGCAAAAAATATATGAGTGTTTAAAAGTGGCAGTAGCACGTTTTTTTAATAATTTTATATTTTAAAATGTTCACTGACAATTGCAAGTTAATGCTAAATATTTTATTTTGACAGTGTCGAAAATCTCATTAAGACAAGCCAATCATCCACAGTCATATGACAAATTATAAAGATTTACATCAAATCCATTGGCGGCCATTTTTGGTGAACACCATTGTGTAAGAAAAAGCAATCGCATGGCTGAGCTTTACGTATATTTTTGAATTATTACTGCTTCATTTATTTTAAATACTATGTCTTAAAATTGGAACCATTAATTTTCATTATCCTCAAATCACCTTATATTTCCCCTAAAACCATCTTCCTACGCAGAGCCTAAAAGGCCAGTTTCCAAACTGTCATTTTATGCCTTGCTGCAGAGACTTTACTTTTCTGTGCTGCTATAGTGCCCCTACAGAGTAGAGAGCAAGCACAGAAAACTCAAGGCTATGCAGCAAGGCATAAAATGACAGTTTGGAAACTGGCCTTTCAGGCTCTGCGTAGGAAGATGCCCTAAAACGTGCCACTGCCCCTTTAAGATTTTAATTGAAAGCAAGTATTTATCATATATTTACTCTTTTGGGAATTTGAATTTATGTAGAGAATTATGCTATATACATGTACGATGGTATAAAAGAAAAAAAATATTATTGATAAAAATAATGTAGTCAAGGTGATAAATGATGGCCACAGTCTCAGCGACCAAGACCTCAGAGTCAGTGTATTATCTCGAGCATTCATATCTAACGAAATTAAGTCTGGTTGGTTGGTACCTACCGCTCTATCTTGTCGTATCAAAACGCCACAGGGTGACGAGAACGGGGTATTTATTGTCAGTTCATTGCCAGAGGACAGCTTTTCTGCCCAGCAATTAGTCGGATCATTCCTGAAAGAAAAAATTATCATACAGGTATGACAATTCACTGAGTATTGAATTTTAGGGATTATGGCATTATATATCTAAAAGTAAGGGTACAGTATATGTATATATCATCCAAATCTGTGTTCCACAGGAGATATCACTTGTTGGAGATCAAGCGATCTCCTAGGATATATCGTTTTGACAGTAGGTTTTAACAATGTCCTGTCATCAACTGACACGTGACATCACAAACATTTTGCGTCATCAATAATGACGTCACAACGTTATGACGTCACTGGTTTAGGAAATGTTAGGGCTATGCAGTGTTCAAAGATGTAATTTTTTCATGCTAATGTAATGAAAAGTGATTTTGGATGATAAATAGATTCTCACCCTCGTGTCTTCTCGTTGATAAAAGTAAAATAGTTACTTTTATCAACTTGTGTTGATATATTTGATATCAGAAGACACTAGGGTGAGATTCTCTATATATCTACTACAGGATGCGCGATCAATTTCTGCCCTGGTAATCTGATATGATTTGAGTCGCCCTTATGGGAAATAGAGACATAAACCAAGAGTTTCTCGCTTTCAAAGTAAAAAAATATATAAATAGTTAAAAATCATAAGTATAAATGCATTCGGTTGTATACGGAACGGCAAGATTATTTTCACACATAATCGATGGAAAAATCGGCAAGCATTGAAATTGGGGTAAAAAAGTAGAGTCAAGGTTCTGAATATCAGAAAAGAATCGCATTTTAGCTTGTATGCAATATTTTTGCCAAATTTTAATTATCAAACAAATTTCTATATTAGCAAAAACTACATACAAAGCAAATAGCATCAACCAGGTGGACTCCCATGTCAATCCTTAACCGTGGCCTGATAGTTTTCCTTCGTTTCCGTAAACGATGTGATCAGGGACAGACATACGGACAGACTACGAATTTGACATGCCCTCCCCCAATTCTTGTCTGATGAGCAATAAATACTCATACCTTTTGTCCTTGACGTATCCTATACCGTTGGAGAAGTCTCCGGGTGCATTCATCTTCACGGTCATCCCTGTATTGGTACACTGGCAGGACACTGTACGTTTCAAGAGAGAACAAAATGCTCTTTAATGTAAGGTTTCATTAAAACCTTTACTTGGAACTAAAACAAACGATATGGGCATCGTATATCTTTTTTCAGTTGTAATTGTTATTAAAAAACATTAATTCAAGTTTATTTCAGATTTTCAATTAAAATAAATTGCATGTAAAAATAGTATTTCGATGACATCACCAAATTTACATATGTCATACTTGTCGACATCATATAAGTTATATATGTTAAAAAGACGATTATCCACTGAAAATAGGCTTACTCGGCTCGTTTTCACATCGACCTCCGGTGAAACCAGCATTGCAGACACATGTTGGCACCCCGCTCCGGACCTCACACAAACCGTTCCCGTTACAGTCCAGACTGGTGCACTGGTTTCCTTGGAAATGAAAAATAAACATATTTCTGTTTCGTCGTGACACAAACTTTCTTTATTTAATACATATGATATCTACCACAAAGAAAATGTGAACATGTATTTCCTAAAAAAAAAGCAATTGTGTACATGTATTTCCTAAATAAAAAAATAAGCAATTGTTTACATGTATTTCCTAAATAAAAAAATAAGCAATTGTGTACATGTATTTTCTAAATAACAAAATAAGCAATTGTGTACATGTATTTCCTAAATAAAAAAATAAGCAATTGTGTACATGTATTTCCTAAATAAAAAATAAGCAATTGTGTACATGTATTTCCTAAATAAAAAAAATAAGCAATTGCGTACATGTATTTTCTAAATAAAAAAATAAGCAATTGTGAACATGTATTTTCTAAATAAATGTAGGCTATCCTTCAACTTATTTGCATATTTCTATTAAATACAACGTGAATGTCTTCATGAGCTATATACTAATACTGAATCACCGGAGCAACCAAGAACTCAACAGCGTCCTCACGTTGAAGAGAACATGTTATTTACAAGCTTTGCCACTGTTATGGAACGTCCCATGGAAAATTAGAAATTGCTGTACAATGTGTTGTGCAATTAAGAAGATTTACACTGTTATAGTCAAATTGTCCAATGAGGAGGATCTCCACTGCTGTATCCAAAGTTATACAATTAAGAACTTTACACTGCTGTATTCAAAATTGAACAATGAAGTAGTTTACACTGCTAAAGTCAAAGTTGTATAATGAAGAAGATTTACAATGCTATAGTCCAAGTTTTACAATGAAGAAAATTTAACTGCATGAATCAAAATTGAACAACGAAGAAGATTTGCAATGCTATAGTTATACGATGAAGCAGTTTATAATGCTATAGTAAAAATTAAACAATTAAAAAGATATATACTGCTGTATTCAAAATTAAACGATAAAGGAGATTTACACTGCTGTATTATAACAAACAATGAAGATTTACAATTCTTCTTTTTTATCACTTTATTTCTTTTTTGTAGGCATCACGTCTATACACAACATACATTTTCAAAATAATATGTACATATTGATCAAGTGTGACAGTGGGTGTCAAATCGACAAGACATTGTAAGTTTTCGGTATACAATTACATGGTAATATGACAGTTTCAATAGAAAGGGATTATGTAAAAAGGCTGTGGCATGAGGACCAGAAGGAGATGAACTTTTCATGTCTACACTCAGTGTAAAGATGCTGTTTACTGATATTATAGGTATCTTGAAGGATAGATTTAAGACCATTGATGTGCGGCCTCTTGTTTACAATTCTTAATTTAAAATTTATAAATGAAGAAGATCTACACTGCTATATATAGTCAAAGTTATACAATGTAGAATATTTACTGCTATATATAGTCTTGTTACCATGGCATGGTTTATATTTGAATTATTATGATATTTGATTAAGATTCTCATTACCTGTTTTTGTTTTGTTAAAAATGGGACGCCTCGGCTGTGTTTATTTCAATTTTGTAAGATTCCATTGCACAAAATGCCAGTAAATGATACTGCCTAAACCCCAACTTCTTTGTGCCCTGGAATACTACTGGAAAATCCATTTGAACAATTTGTTTCGAGACATTACAAAATAAAATCTGTTTCTAACATTCCGAGACTGAAGCATCACAGAAGTGGTATAGTACTAATCTAATGGGAAGGCCAGTCTTGTAATGTATTTTTAAAACACAGTATCAAATGGTACAGGTGATTTATTTCAAGATCCTTAAACCCAAAGGTGTTCCGCGCAACCTGAAACTAACCAGTTTACTCATAATGCACACAAGCTCTTTTACCTTAGAGTAGGTATTCATACTATGTATACCGTCATAACAGCCTCGCCTTAAACAAACGTTTACAAGCGACGCATATTAGACTTACTGTCAATAAAACCAAATCGTCGTTAAAGATTACTGTCCAGGTTTAGATGAAAATGTCACTCAGGGTACACGCTTGGGACAAGTTATAAATGAAACATAAATTTAACACTGTCCGACTTGTAAAAAACACATCAAAATGGCTTATAGTGCATGAAGTTCATAAGTTTTGTATGATATCAAATATACTATAATTTGGTTTTGTGGTTATGTTTTTATCTGCGCGTAAGCATACTGCATGTTTAGCGTCACGTGACCAGGGAGGGTCTCAAAGACTAGGAGAGGAGTCACCTTAGTGGCTTACCTGTTGGAGGTAGATTAATTAACTGAGTGTAATGGCTTTTAATCATAGAAGAAGAAAAAGAAGAAGAAGAAGAAGAAGAAGAAGAAGAAGAAGAAGAAAAAGAAGAAGAAGATTATTTTATTCAAGTGTCACGCACTTTAAAAGTGTCCGGCCAAAAGTGACCTATGAGACACTAAAATCATAAATGAGGAATTAGGTTTCATTAACATTGACTAGACCATTAACGGATTGCTGTAGTGATGAATAAATCCAAAATATATTTCCAATGAACGTAAATATTCAATAACTTGACTCTTTACACCAACTTATCTCTTTACCATGATTGCTTACTGCGTGATAGCATTATATTTGAGAGCTAAGTAGAGAAATTCTAAAATTTTCAATGCATTTCAGTTAATTTACAAACAGGAACAAACGTGGGCCCACATTTTCGAAGCTGTCGGAGTGGTAAGATAGTAATAAGATATTCAATATGCTATACGATCAATATTCTCTGAAGAGAGCTTCGGAAATCTCAGCCCAGGTCAACAATTCAACTTTTCAATTAATTTGTTTAAACAGGAAACATAAAGGATTGGTTACTATACGGAAGTGGACTGACCTACTATCACCAAGCATCTCTCCCCTATATAGCCGGAGTTGCATACACATCGCCCCGTTTCGTCACACCGTCCATCTGGGCCGCATAGGTTTCCAGGGTTTTTGCAGTTGAACAGGCTGGCTGAAACAGGGACATTGAACATACTTTATACATCTTATGATCTGATTAAAATCATACATCTATTTTGAATTTATATGAAATTTTTCATATGCAAGAAATTAACATTAAAGGGGAAGTATAGCACGTTTTTAATATCATTCCTGATTTTTCTCAAATTGATAAGTTAAAGCCAACCTAGATATAACTTCATTCCTTATTTCCTCACTGAAACCTTTTAGCCAGGAGGAATAAATTACAAAGTACCAAACAAAAACTGTAAGCTTTGAACTGTGACACCTTTTAGTTATGGGAATGTATTGACAAACTTCATACCTTTGTTTAAGAACTCTTTTCGTTGTATAAAATGGACGGCTTTGCATTGGTAACTTTGTTAAATTTTCGTGAGAATTTCTGTTTCTCTATATGTGCTACTGTCCCTATTGTTGCTTTACTTAAAACAAAACAGCTCAATGACAAAACATACACAACATGTTCTGTAGTGTTAGGGTCAACTGTCACGGAATTGCTGAATATCAAATTAAGGACATGATATTTAAATATTTAGCTTCATTCACAAGGAAACAATTTCGCACATATTTAAATTTCTAAAATGACAAAAAATACTCACATTAGTAACAAGCAAGTAAATTTACATCATGTTCACTTGTTACAATCGCAAGTAAAGGTGAAAATAGTCACTTGATTAGAATCACTTCATGTTCATTATTAAGCAAATAAGAAATTCGCTATATTCTAAAGATCAAAATACCCAAAGACTCGGACAAAAAAACTCTTATCTAAAATCTTTAAAATACTTGTCCTTCGACGGATGGAATGTAAGGGATAACGAAAAGGGATACATATTTTACTATTTAGTGGAAAGCAAAAGATGAGAATATTATTTTTAAACACTGATTATGCGGTCATTGCTTGTGTCAATTTGCATTACTTGTGTGGTATTCGTCCGGAAAACAATATGTTGTCTAGAAGATGTGAATACTCATCAAAGCAAACAGCATTTCTCTTCACATGACCACAAACACTCAGGGAGCATATGTATACTTGTGAGTATTATTATTTTTCTTAGATCTGTTTACTCAAGGAGTAAATGTACTCATGTGTGTAAATGTGTTCACATGTCACCAAAGTAAATGTGTCCTTTTGTAAAGGGAATCTGCTACTTACGACTCGACAAAAGTTTTTGACTCAGTGCTGGATTTCATGTTCACATTACCTAAGAACTAGTGACCCTAATCTACAAGTGTGATCATAAATGCAGTAGCCTCGATGTAAGGACAACTTATGCTTTCGTCCGACCCCCATAATATAACGATGGCGTTTGTCAGTTACGTTTCATGATGCACATGCTTCTAAACATCCTTTAATGTCAATAACATGCCATTGTCGCATACCTATTCGTCGATGTTCTAGCTTAAAATCATTCGACTTATCGGTAAAGTGATTTTAGTTATTAATTGGCTTTCATAACTCTGGAACGTTCCAAAATAAGACAAAAGGGGTGTTTGGACTCTCATTCCCATCATTTTGATCACCTGAAGTTTGGATGATGATGATTAACTTAGATTCTCCCAGTGTCTCTTGCTCTCCAAGATTCGACCGATCGGTACAAAATCACTCAAGCGTTATTCGACGGATTGGTACAGTTTAGGTAAAATTCGACTGATTAGACTGCCTTCCATGTCACGTTGGTTTTAAGATAAGGCCTAAGAAACCATGATTCAGTTTGACAATGTCCAACAATGCCACAATTTATAGTCTCAAACTTAGTCTAAAATTTTGTCGAGTAGTATATATCTATGTTTGATCCACAGTAACTTTGGTGACCACTGAAAGGGAAAATGGTTATGTTGTTGGTGTATAGCCTCTTTCAAATGGACACAATTTACTTATATAAGCAATGCAATTTACTTACAAGAGTAAATATACTCACATAAGTAATAGTAAATTTACATCATGTTGTTTTCGGCAGGTATATAAGTAAACTTAATACTGTGATTAGGATAATATAATGTTAATAACTAGAGAAAATGTCGTTGAGAAAGCTGCTTATGCATAAACAGAGGAGAAATTTCCAATACTTTGTTATTAGCATTGGTTTGACCCTGGAGTTTTCTCGTACGAGAGAAGTATGTTGTAACAGCGCTAAATGATCTCTTATGATGCCATAACTATTTCTTGAAGTACTCACCTAAGCAAACATGTAATGCTGTCCAGATGACCACAAATACTCCAGGAGTATTTATACTTATAAGTAACTAAACTTTTACTAGACCTCTGGGGTCTAGAAAAGATAGTTTTACTCAAGTGTGTTTATTTCAGGAGTATATGTAGGCCTACTCAAGTAAGCAAATGCGTTCACATGTCACCCTTAGTATATTTACTTACATGGGCATGTTACTAACATAAGCAAATGTGTCCATGTGAAAATGGCTTAAGTTGAACCGTATCAATGGTGTCATTTCATGGAGAAATACTGGTTTGTATTTAAAACAGTTCAGTATAGTGACAAATAGATAGCAGGTTACAGTCGTGATACGTGTTCGAAAACCGGACATGCTAGGGCGTTAAATGAATCAAACAAAATATGTTTTCAGCACACACCAAAACAAATATGGGTTGGTAGTCTCTATAGTATAAAGTAAGTTATATCTAGTATGTAAACAAATGGGGCGTACATTTCGTAACTTTCATAACATTGAGTTAAATCATCATTTAAAAAAGTAAAAATTATAATTTTGTCATTTTTTGGAATGAACAGGCACGCTAAGCGAGATATTTTGAACTTGACTCAATAAATATGGTATTATATTACCCATATGGGCGAGGATACACGAGTGGATATTTTTTTTATATCCGCACATGTGCTTTTTAGTGACTGTGAACATTATTTCGACTCCGGCAGATATCCCGTAATCACTCATACCTCGTTGGTTATATATTCTCTAATTATTTCTTTTTTAAGCGACGTGAATGTGATGAAACACTACACATGTTACTTTCAACATTTATATATATTACCGGGAACAGTTTCAACAACAGGCCTTTGAAAGTTAAACTTAACATGGACACAGATCTTATCATTGGATTTTATGTTGTCAAAACGATGTTCGTCTAACCGTGATAATTAATCTGAATTCTACCATTTTACAATTGTGAGTATTTTAAGATTACCCGGTATATATATCATTTTCTTCGCTTTGAAAATCTGTTACATCGAGAGTCAAATACATGATTGCAAAGGTTATAGATTTCATATATCTTGAATGTCAACCCTTTTCCACAGAAGTTTGGTGTTTTTGATCAATTTCAATTTCTATAGATTCAAGATAACTTACGTCTTCTTTCTAAAGTCAACAAGTTCGTAAGATTCTTAACAGTGCACATTTAGATTCAACAAGTTCGGTCGCATCGTTGATGAAAGACTTTACAGGATACAAGGTGTGTATTTGATCAGATTCTATTGCTATCGATTAAAGATTACTTCCGTCTTCTTTATAAAGTCAACAAGTTTTTAAGATTCTTGAAAATACACATTTAGATTCAATACGTTCAGTCACATCGTTGATTAAAGACTATACAGGAAACAAGGTGTCATCATTTCAACCTCAGATTGTTCAAATTTTTTTATTACCATTACCGCATGTATCTTTTGTTCCTGTAGTTACCATAAACAGGTAACACGGTACGTAATCCTCAAAGATGCCCTGAAGGTTTCAAACAATCCGCCGGTCACCGTAGTTTCGCTGATCTATTTGTTGACTTTGTTTCAGAATGCTCAGCGTAGGTATTGATACAACACGTTGCCATGAGAAACAAAGAATAACGTTGCCGTCGGGTAAAAGGCTAAATATTGGCAATGCCTAATGACAAATTAAACCCTTTCTTCGAAACATTGACATACGCTTGATAATTCATGTTGCCAGTGGAAATGTGTAAAGGGTTGCAATAATCGAAAGAAACATGGATTGTTAGATGCGATATATTGATGTGGAATGTTTACAAAGCCACACCCATAATTCTCATATAGATAAAAGTAGGTAAGTTCATCAATTTAACAAGCGGTAAGTATTTACTATCTACCTACTGTGATGGAACTCTTTTGCGTCAAACATTTACTTTATGAAAGCAAAAGTTCAGTAATGTGTTATTTCTGTGGATTTTGAAATTCTTGAGATATAGGATATATAGATATGGTTTGAATAAAATTCAAAGAAACTATCATGATTACAGGGATTGATACAAGCGTCATCGCCATCTTCAAACTGTTGTTACTATGTTACGTCTCCTAAACAAATACCATTGCGCTTAGTTAATTTTAAAAACTATTATCTATAAAGGGAAGGTTCAGCGTTAAGCAGTATTGACTTGAGAGGTGAAAACAGGATACAAGGAAGCCTCTAGGATCTATTCATATCTAATAGTTCTAGACTTTGTAGACTTCGGAAATTTAGTGATAATGCCATCGTCATCTTGAAATCGTATATACATACAAGGGTACGTCTCCTACACAATTGCAAATACCATTGCGCTTTGTTAATTTTAAAAACTAAAAATCTCAAAAGGGAAGGTTAAGCTTTAAGCAGTATTGACGTGAAAGATGAAAACAGGATACAAGGAATCCTCTAGGAACTCTTCATATATCTAATGGTTCTAGACTTTGTTGTAGACTTGTTATAGACTTAGGAAATTTAGTGATAATGTCATCGTCATCTTGAAATCGTATATACATACAATGGTTCGTCTCCTACACAAGTACCATTGCGCTTTGTTACTTTTTAAAACTATATCTCTAAAGGGAAGGTTCAGCTTTAAGCAGTATTGACTTGAGAGGTGAAAACAGGATACAATGAAGCCTCTAGAATCTCTTCATATCTAATGGTTCCAGATTTTGTTGTAGATTTGTTATACACTTAGCATATCAGTGATATTGTCTTGCTAGCAATATATTCAATTAAAAAATATTGTTCAGTGTAAAGGACATGTGTCCAACGAGACTCTAAGATAAAGAGAACGTTAGCAGGAATAACTAAGATATTACACTTAAGGAAGGGCGATGGCCATGCCACGTAGGCCATGTAATTCCTTTAAAATATGACTTAGAAACATTAAATCTATAAGTTATCTTTGTAAGGTACGAGTTCTGTTCTTGTACGTAAACTTCAGAAAGGAACACATGAAACAAAATCCTTGAAATTGCTTAAAACATACGTGTTCAAAGATTTGTAAAATGACAATGGGCAACCCTATCTTCACAGTGTTTGATGAATCCAATAAAGCAATGATGGTTTAAGAGTTTAGGATATACAACAAAAACTACCATTATAACCTCATTTTGTTTTCATAATCTTCAAATAATTTTTAGAAAGTCAGCAATTTGAAGAATCTTAGATTACTCTTCTGAAGATTATCATTTCAATGCTAAGTAGCTCAAAGACGGACGACATGCAAATAAATCTATCCTTTTTTTATATCGAAAACCGGAACAGGTACCTCAACCTTCGGGCGTCAATGATTCGAATGTTATTTTCGAATATGTCCATATAAGGTATTACATTGTTTGTCGTTCAAGTCAAATTTATATCACATATTTAACGTTTTGTGCACAGCAGGTCTTATGGTATTTTCGGTACGTATCAAACCAAACAAAATTGAAAATACATTCTGTATACCATTATAAACTTACATGTCCCTTCATAATGTTGCTTATGGATATTGCTATTGAGCATGGTATCATGCATATATAAACAGTATTGTTGACATCGTGAATATATATCATATACAGACATTTTACCTAAAGGTTCGACAAGTACAAACCAGATTAAAAAGTGACGCTTTACAAAGTGATAAATTATTTTTTTCAGTTAACTTTAATAAATATAAACAAGTAATAAAATTTCTCAAAGTTAACATATCAATTGTAGGTAACAGAACATGATCTTTATATCTGCTTTTCATATAGATTGACATCGTTAGAAGCATATAACAGAATGAATGAACACCAATTTAACAACAACATAACAACATATACGTCTGTGTATATGCTATATCTGAGTGTTTCAGAGAAAGACAATTATATATATCAGGCACTATTACATTTGATTTCATAAATATAAATTGAGAATACCATTCATCACATTTCAAGTCTGAATCTATGAATTAGAGAAATTATAAATGAAAATACTCATTTGTGACGTCATAACACTATTGTTCCACCATAGGATGAAAGGGAAGTAGCCCGCTTCCCGGATAATTCTAAGAGAGTAAATGGAATAGAATCGGTAATAAAGAAATGGTTACCCTCGAAAGTGTGTCATATAACTTTTACGAAATTCGTGGTAAATTGTGTATAACCCTCGCTCTCGCTCGGGCAATACACAAATTCACACAGGTTTCGTAAGAGTCACTTCCTCGGGTAATTATCTCTAGTATGAATAATGTTTTCTATGAGTAAATTGACAACCTCGGAGAAGACATTAAATGGCGTGCCATGCCCTTTAACAAACACGAGGGTTTAAGTAGAGCTATTTCTCGAGCCAAAAAGAGGGATACGTATATATCTCGACGAAGACAGTAAACATAAAGATTGCTTGATGATGATTTTCACTTTGTTACATAAAGTGAAAATGAGGAAACACATCAAGATACACCCGGGCATAGGCTGATTTCCACGAATACTGATTGGGACTAATAATGCAACGTCATTGACGAACATTGGCGTCGTATAATTGTTCATGACATCACGTCAAGTCTCGTAGCCATTATGAAATGACATTTTGGCCAATATCAACCTTATTTAAAAAAAAACGAAACTTGAGAGGTTAAAAACGGTTCTTACCCGCCTGAAGAGTTGATACAATCGAAAACAGCACGGCTAGACAAGTAATGGACCTCATTTTAGTTCTGAAAAAAAAAGAAATTCCTCTGTACAGTTTTTTAAAAATCACATTAAAACACACATGCGCTTTCTTAAAAGATTGTTAAAAAAGCTTAAAAAATTAGCGTTCGTAAAATCTGACAAAGATTTCTGAAATCTGCTTTATACTTGATGTTGACCAGAGAAGTTTCCATCTCCTTCAAATAAAAAAATCACTTTTCTTGAGACAAATTTACGTGAAGTTTTATTTTGTAAAGAATAATAACATCAATCAGCGAATATGGAAATCTATACACATTAAATGATGAGCTCATTAAATATGAGAGTATTTCTAAATATATAATTTTAGATATATGATGAATGAATACGGAGGTGAACCATCACCTTACCTTAGTACTGCGGGTCCTTAATGTCCCGCTGATTTTCACGAAAGGTTGTAGAGAATCTGGTCTTACGCGTATATTAGAAATATATCTGGAGTTTGTTCAAGGTGTTCTGTTGATATTTCCTCCCCGTTTAACAAATGAGCCTTTCATGCCTTCAACTTCATCTTTCTCTATGGACCGTTACATTCATATAATGAAGAAGCTTACAGAACCCCACCCGGCTGCTTTTCAATTGCGGGTATCTTTAGTTCAGCTCACTGTAACGAGCCGGGATATTTGAACAGGATCGCCTCAATCAATTGGATTGTGTTTGGTTTATTGTTCTCTGTCAATATTGACATGTGATGTCGACAGTCGTAGCTTGGATGCATTTGAACACGTGATGTATGATGAAGCTCATTACGGATCCAAGAGCATATTGAACGCTTTAGTTTGCGTGATTTCTGGTGCGCTATAAATAAATGTAAAGTTAGTTTGAATGACGGTTCTTGAAAAAGGGTGTGTGAGTTTAATGTTTGAGATACAGTCATCTCCTAATGTGCACATCTTGTCGTTACTTGTTGATAATATGAAAGCTATATATGGTATGTGTTAATTCTCAATAACATGACATTGTGTGAATTTCCTCTTTAGCTACTGTAGGTAGTTAAACTTATTCATAAATATTAATATGTTACACTATTATGCGAACGGGTGAACCCCTAAGTTACTCTGCAGTCTTCGCATGTTTGCTTCACTCAATGAGTGTTTTTAATGACGTCATTCGATTATTGCATGACTTTAACGATGACGTTATTTGAAATAGAGTATGATACACTCTAGTATTGTTCCCGAAAAGATCAACCCCGCCCACCCTTTATTCCACAATAAAGTATAGTTTTTGAGTGACTTCACGCAATGGCCTATGACGTCAATAAAATTGGTTATGACGTCACTAGGTATGGCCCTGATCGAGTTCTCAATATGCGGCCGGACGTGATTTACAAAACATGTTTATATTTGGATTAGATATAACTTAAACGAGTAAAATCGATATACTTGAGTTGCTCTAACTATCATGTGTTTTGCAATGAATTATTATTTTTCTCTGTACTATTATAGCGTCAAACCATTCGGCCTTTGGCCTCATGCTTAAACTATAATAGTTCAGGGCAAAACTATAGTTAATTGCAAAACACATGATGATTATGGCTACCTTATTTCTTAAATATTATTCCATTGCGCTCAGTACTTTATGAACTTATTTCAAAGATCAAATTAATGTTTACAATATGACGCTTACAACAACGAATAATCTCTAAATTAAAACAATAGTCATCTACGGCTACTATTGTCAGAAAAAAATCCACTTTTCCTGCATTCCAATTTATTTGTAACATGTTATGGTCATATTACATAGAGGACATCGGGGATATATGACAAGCCCGATACACAGTGATAGTAAAGCTCTCTAGTCTAGTCACAATCTGGTGATCGATCGAACTCTTAAATCGCCAGGCAAAAGAAAGTATACAAAAACAAGTTTGTATGAATTTACTTAATATCTACGAGTCATGTAGGTCACAGACTGTACTTTATAAAGTGATAAAATGTGTAAATCGAGACAACCAGGAAGTAAAATGAGGTTACCTAATCTTTTCTCTTCTTTTGTGGAGCATAATGGATTGAGCTGCAAAATGACAATGGCCCTGTAGTTATAGGCCAGACGAAAGTAGTGTGAATATTTTCTCAAAATAGATGATGTTAACTACACAGGGAAGTTACCAGACTTGATGTTCTATGAACTGGAATTATGGCTTCTGTTATTAGAATATTTTTCTTGGTTTTAGCTTGCATCTGCCAGGTATCCTGTACTCAAGGTAAGCTTTCTAGAATAAATAACATTTCAATGATATTATGTATTTTATATATAGATAAAATATAATCCACCAAAAAAAACCAACGGAAAGATGATTTTGGGAATTTTTGATGGTTAAAAACATATAAAACATTAACAAAATTAATATGATATCTCCTTCCAAGACGTCATTGTCATTTGATTGTTTACAGCTTCAGTGTACAAAAGCGATAAGTTTGGGTTATTAATTTAAGAAGCATTTAACGACGTTTTTGAAAAAAACGTCATTTAGAAAATATCTTAAGCTAAATTAACGTACGTCGAATTGAAATCGAAGAATCATGATTCGCTGTAGTATCAAAATATTTGGTTGGTTCCTATACATGCCACCAAACGAGCAAAGGAAGTGTGCATAAAAGAGTTGCCACCTTAATCAAAATCATCTATATCAGGGTCACAAACTTGTGTCATTCTCGTGCCACAGGTGTAGAGATTATTAAAAATATCCCTGATTTATGTAAAACATTCGATCAATCTCAGCGGAACCATTTGCATGAAGTTTATATTCGACCAGTTATTGCCCCTGTTTTCGGTCACTTAAAAGAAACAATCGTATAAAGTGGCGTTGTAAAGTCAAAATGGTGAACCTTAGATAATTTAGGAAAGTTTACACCAGCAATGGATATAAAAAATCGTCATTACTAAGAAGTTTTATGTGTCTTAGGATTAATATTGTTGATACGATGGTAGATTAAAACATGATTTATGACAATAATGAATTTTTTTTTTCTAATTCAATGTTTTATTCCTTTATTATGTCTTCTTTTTCAATAAACGTTAACATTGCCCTCGAGTGAATCACTTGCATGTACTATGGAAACACTGGTATTGTAAAGATAAGACGTGCTGAATGAGGACCTAGACTTCATCAAGGGCTTTCATTTTATACACAGTCACATAAAAGATCTTAATGATGAAAAGCTGAACTACATAGACTGGGGTGACACAATTTCTGACTAGTAGATTCATTGTTACCATAATGATTTATATTTTCCAGAATGCAGCGAAGGCAAATTCGGACACAATTGTTCAGGTTTTTGCAGCGCCAGACACTGTGTGAACCAGTCGAGCTGTAACCCTGTCAGTGGGATCTGTGAGAATGGGTGCATGAGAGGGTGGCAAGGTCCAACGTGTTTAGAGAGTGAGTAACATACACGTGCAATCTAGTTTAAGGGACCACTCGAGCGGGGTATTTTTTGTGGACACGAAATTCAGGAGGACTTTCCTGTTTACAATCATATATTATTTTTACATGATAATTTCACATTTAATTTCAAATAAGTTTGTGAGGTTAGCATTTTAGTTTTTCAAGATTTAACAATTTGACAAAAATAGAGTGTATCGCTCAAAAAAATAAAACACATCGTGAAATGAAGCCAATCATCGAAGCTACGATCGTGGAATGTTGTCGTACTGATAACTTTTATTATGAATTATTTGTAAATATGCTTCTCTTCGTTCACTCAAATAGTGATTTTTGTTAATGAATAAGCATATTACAGCACATTTGTTTTCTCGCAATGCTAACCTTTCAAAATGGCGGATGAAAACCGATCGAGTGGTGCCTTGAAACCACCCGTGCCTCTGACCTGCTGTATGGAGGTCGCATCAGCTACTCTAGCCAATTGGTTACAGAGGAATGAAGTTAACGACTTAATCTGAAATTTTAACAGGCTTTTGATTGTTCATATAGATAAGATAGATAGATATTAAAACGCAGCGAGGCACGGTTGATATGTTTAATCTTATTTCATCGATGTTGATATCCGAGCTGACAATGCGTTTATGGTTGAAAGGGAGGACCATAATACAATATGACTGTTTCATATGAGAAATATTGTGCGCTGTCCAATCCGTTATGGACATGTTTTATCCTATTTAGCTACATAATGTCGTAGTGTTTTGTTAACTGTTAACGGCGGTGTGATTGAGACTGCAAACATTGACATGTGATGTAAATACATTTTTCTAGCTGTCAGTTACACATGTTGCAGAAGGCACATCTACATTATATGGAGAGGATGAATACCAAATGTGGTGAAGATTGGTCATACATGTATAGTTTCAGAGTTATACCCTTGAAACGCCAACGCGGACGTGGGCGCCGATGTGGACGGGGACGGGAACTCAGCCAAAACCAAAAAGTCTCCCGACCCTTCTGGGGAGACATAATGAAAGTGTAATCTTATTCATAGTTGTTAGTGTGTTGTTGTTTAAACTGCAATTATTGACAAACCACTGGCTGAAGAGGTTTTGTTGTCTGCAAGTGTTGTCATTTTTCCTGTTCTGCTACTAGCATTTACATAATCGTGAATCCAAATGTATGTTACACCATGTTTTTCCTTTGATGTTGCTGCTGCTTGCCAAACTTCCACACTTGACATCGAATGCATGCATTCTTAGCCAAATTAATCTATGTAATGTTCTAGAGTAAGAGTAAGAGTGCATTCTTATTATACTGTTGTTGGTGTTGGTAATGGTTGTTGAAGTTCTGACTCAAACCCTGCCAAGGAGTTTTAGTGAATGTATTCGTTGATTGTTACTAATACTGTTACAGGAATTGCTGTTGGTGGCGCTGCTGACACTGCCGGCCACGACACACGAGTGATAGCTCTAGCTACAGCTCCAGCAGTCCTCGTCGTCCTCATCCTTGTCCTCATGGCGGTCCTCATCGTCAGGTGTGAATTATATCCATACCTCGAGCTCATTGTATAGTATTGCAGGGTATTTATATATATTTTTAATGACACCAGGGATTGTAACCAAATCTTTTTGTGTGGTCATTTGACGTTCTCCGTTCTCACTTGAAATTACTTTGCTTATATTCTTATATTCATGTTACCACTTGAGGACAAACTGATTTTAATTCCAATGTTTCGATATCTGATTATAACTTGTGAACCCATTGATTTTATCGCTTTAGGAATATTTTCTATTTCATGCAAGTGCAATTGAACATGTCATGTAGTCTGTCAACTAGACCCTAAAGCAAAAATATTTAATTGATGACCAACCAAGTCTAGAAAAGTATAGCAAGTCTAGATCGCTCAGCTTTGGGTTAAAGCATCTTCTGGGCTCCATTTTGTTATAATACATGATTTGTTTAAAAATATTGTCAATATTGAAAAAAATACTTCTGAGACTAAATGTTAGTCTAGTCATGATGTTGACAAGCAAAATTTATACAACATAGTAGTTATTTTCACTAAAAAATTTGTTTTCCTTAGGATAAAAAAATTGACATGGATATCTGCCAAAAAGAATTCCCCTGGTCCTTGCCGTACATCAAATCACATGATCACATCCAACAGTAGCCATGGCTCGACTTCAAAGGACCACATTACCATGATTACGGCCAGCAACGTAGATAGCCCCGCCTTAGATTACTCCACAGCTATCAATACCGAACGTGACCCAACAGGTGGTTACATCACAGCCATCTACACCGATAGCGCTACTACAAGAGATAACATCCAATCTGGCGCTGCTGCAAGTAATCATGATTACATCACAGCCATCTACGCCGATAGCGCTACTACAAGAGATAACATCCAATCTGGCGCTGCTGCAAGTAATCATGATTACATCACCGCCACCTACACCGATAGCACCACTACAATGGGTCACATCACAGCTACCAATACCGATAGGATTGCTACAACGGATCATATCTACACAAGTATCACACCAGGCAATACAAAAGAGCACATATACACAGGTATCAAAACCTGCAATACCGCTATATCCACTGCACCTTCAAACTATGAGACTCTACAGCCGACAGAGGATAATCCATACACAAGCTTGGAAGGTCGAAACGTCTATGATAATGTCTAAAATGGCTTTGTTGTTCAAGCTTACGACCCTTGTGCTAATCCCGCCGTCAAATTTTTTTTCGGTACAATGACCGCAGTTCATATATTTTCCATAACTTTGACCAAGATGGTGACGTCATGATGTCGCATTAAAAATTAACAATGTTCAATGTTTTTAATCTTTTGCGCAATGCCCGGTCAGGATGTTTATAATTTTGAATAGTTGAAGGATGCAATATATTTCAACAATTATCAAAAATCTTTGAACACTGAAATTGGGGTTTAAACCCGTTTGTCACGGCATTCCGCTTTAAGGAGGACTTGAGCCTTGATTCGAACGTGCACCCGTTTTTTACGTTCTATGTATAACTGTCACGTTAATCGCACACATGAAGAGGAAACTACCCTCATAGACTTATAATGTAAATTGGAGGTGTGAATTTATTTGAACTTTGAATTTGTATTTGAATTTATTTGTGAACTTATTTTGAGAACCAAGTAAGTTTGGATAGCAGAGTATTGCCATTGCTGTCCAGACCATGTTTGTGAGAGAAAATCAATCCCAGAGTTTTTGTATGGGGTTGGATGGAACATAAGAATAAATAAAGAATTTTGAATTGTCAGGATTAGTGCTGATGTGTAATACTATCGAGATGTGAGATGTGAGTAGTGCTCAGACCTGAACAAAGGTGCTAAGACAAGTGAAAGATTAGTGCCAAACAGTAATAAAATTAGTGCTCATGATATGACTTAAGATCCAAAACCAGATAATGTTATTGTTTCAATGTAAAATGTTATAAACAATATGTATGTTAGTGTTTGTATTGATGGATAATAAAATATTGTGACTTTTTTTCCTGTGACTTTTTTTCCTATGCAAATTTGTGACTTTTTTCCGTGACTTTTTTTCCTGTGACTTTTTTTCCGCCCACCGTGAATTTGCTTCCAAATACTTATGACTTATATATTGTTCCAAAATTAGCAACAATCAAGATATCTTCTATGTGAAAATCAATAAACGTGCTTATTTTCCTACATTTTAAACATGATAGTGTACATTTTATTTCTTACCCCTGCCTACATTAAAGAAAGCTTTTAAGGGGCAGTAGCACGTTTTAGGGGGAATAGAAGGTGATGTCAGGAAAATGAAAATTAATGGTTCCAATTGAAAGACAATGTATTTAAACTAAATGGAGCAGTAATAATTCAAATATATAATGTAAGTTAATTAAAGGTGTTCACACAAAATGGCCGCCAATGGATTGTGTCAATCTTCATACGTTTTCCTCTGACTATGGATGATTGGTTTGTGTAATGTAATTTTTGACAGTTTCAAAATAATACATTAAGCATTAGCGTCCAATTATCAGTGAAAAATCTAGAATATAAAATTATCAAAAAACGTGCTACTGACCCTTATAGTCAGACAACAATTATTTTATTCAAGTTACTGCAAATATGTATTAATGTTACCGTGCTGCGGATATGGAGCGACAATAACCCTCTAGTCCTTTAAACCAAAGTGCGGAAATTTTAGAAACGCAACTATTTATCTTTTAAAAGATAATATGTAGTCAATGAAACTTATTCCTTATTTCATGATTAATAAAACAATAAGATTATATAATCAAATAAAACGTTAAGTTATTTTTCTAAAACACTTTACATTGGAAATGTAATCATATTAATCAAGCTGTATATTAATTGTTGTAATCATTTTATAACATGACGAATGAACCTTTTTTACAAGAATAATTTGATTATTTACACTTGTATGTAATTACCTAGTAATACATTTTATTTCCTTTTTATAAAAAATATAAGATAAATGGTGAGACGAAATCTGAATAAAAAACCCATTGATAATTCATTTGAGAACAAATATGATATTTTGATTAAAATCTAAATTAGCAAAAATAAAGTCAGATGCTGAATGATATGTATATAAACATAATCTGGTACGATCAAAACATAAGCATGATTCTAAAGCTTGCAATTCACTGAAATTTGATAACTAACACTTGAAGTCTGAAGTTTTTTTAAACTTATAGGCCTATTATGATGCTGCTGTCATTGGAAACTGACGAGTGATTTTTGCGTCGGGTTTTCAATGATAAGCTGAGGTGTAATAAAATTAATCTCAAGCAGAACATAAATATCTCATCATGATGATTATATTAATACTGCTACAAAATCTGACTTGAAAAATCACTGTGATCATGATCACCTTTACCCGGTTATCGCAGATTCGAAACGCTCGCATCAAAGAGTTTCGCTGTCAGTTTTGATACGTCAGGGACCCGGAACAAAGACACAAACTATGTATGTACATGTATACTCCTTCATCTCGACCGAAGACCTTATACTTTTCCATCAAACACAAGCCGGTCGCTGTATTATTGTTTTGGGGTTTTTTTTCGTGTGGGTTTTTTAATGAGAGAGGTTAAACGCGAGTCACTCACTTCCAATTGAGCCGTCATATTTATGGAAGCGTTTTGTTAAAGGGACATTGAGTATGTTAATGTTTCTGATACAACATTTTATTCAAAACACCTATAAATTATATCAATCGGTAGATAAATCTTTCAACTACAATTAGGTATATGAGAGTATGCTGACAAATCACAATAAGTCGATGTTATTATGTCAAAAAGACATTTATTTTAACGGGAAGCGCGCTAGTGAATTGTGATGTCATTGAGCAGATTTCCGATTTTTGCGTACTACGTCAGCTCGCCTATTTTCATCCGCAATATCAATCAATTACTAACAACTACCAACAGTATGTAAACCAGAGAACATTAAATTATTTAAGCATTATATTGATATTGAATAACCAATTAACATAACTTTCTTCTAAACATTCCATATAGCTTTTTTTCCTTTTCCCTCTTTGACATCTGTGTTTACATTCAGTATGTGAGCAGCCTACGACATGGATATAGTAAATTCGTAACCAAACGAACTCGTACCGGAAACGTTTCCTTATTTTATTTATAGGTTTCGATAATGCAGCATTAATTTCGTCTAAATATGTAACCATAACTATGTTGACACCAAGATAATACTAAACGTGAAAAAAAAAATACAAATAGCTTTCTTGTCGATATCATATTAGACATATTCGAAATTTCTATGCAAATTAGGCAGTTCTTCATTACGTTAAGGACCGAGTTATTATAACTAAATTCGTCATCGGTTGGTATTTAATCAACTTATGTAAATTACTTCAACTTGTTCTTTCAAAATTCGAAAGATCATAAACGATATCAGGAATATTCGTTCACGTGACTTTACAGTCAGCCATATACGGGAGAGCGACTGCAAAACTCGACTTATCGCGCCTTTTGAGGTCTGAAATCCTCGTGATTTTGACTCTGAATACTGATTTCATATCTATAAAATTATGTTTGGAAGCTAAATATTTATTGACAATATATTGAGGGTAAATAGGAATACTTTTACACATTGAAATAATTCCAAAATCAGAACGTGCGATGTATTTTATGATGAGTGTAATTAGCTTAAATAGCCTTAATTGTTAAGAAAGAATGCTTTAATAATAAACATATCACTAATGACTAATAAACCATCAAATGGACTGCGGATACGTGTTCGTCGTTTTGATATAGGTTCTTTTCGGTACGAATTCCCGATGCGGAAAGCTTCGTTTTGGGTACGAATTCACCCACAGCAACTATGACCACAATGCTTTGCGAGAGAAAGTTATAAACTCGATCTATTTATATCCTGGGGAAACACCTCGTCTAATTATTTCGGTTTCTAAGCTTTTTTCAGGTCAAGCTAAATGGTGATAATTTGTGTGTATATGTTTCAATGATATAGATTTTTAGCAGTGTTCTTAAATTTGTATCAAAACACTCAATGTCCCTTTAATTTAGTGGCTAATTTTGGGAGGTGATTAACTATAATACCAGAAACCAAATTTTGCAACTTTTCGTCGATTTGGCTCAATCCTTTGATTGAATATATTAATTACAATTTTGTCGAAAACAGTCTAGTTATAAAACTTCAAAATATGCCGGAGTGCACCTTTAAGTTTGTTTAGTCACCCGCGTATCCTGGCGCAAATATCATGTAATTTGGGATGTCTTTTAAAGGGGCAGTAGAATGTTTTTTTAAAATGTTATAATTTAACTTTTCCACTGATAATTGAACGTTAATGCTAAATGTATAATTTTGATAATGTCAAACATTTCAATACACAAACCAATCATCCATTGTCAGGGAACAAATTATAAAAATTCACATAAAGTCTATTGGCGGCCATTTGTGTGAACAGCTTTTATATTCATTTTGTGTAAGAAATGGAAAAGGCATGGCTGAACTTTACATTACATGAATATTTGAGTGATTACTGCTTCATTTAGTTTGAATACATTGTCTTTCAATTGGAACCATTTATTTTCATTTTTATTTATTTTAATTTCACCTTATATCCCCCCCCCCCCCTCCAAATAAAAAAAACCCGTGCTATATTGCCCATTTAACGGCGTAGCTGTGTAATAATGTTACAATTTAAGATAGAAATATCCAACCAACAGGTTAAATCAGACAGTTCAAATAACTGCAGTGTGATATGGCTTTAGCGACACACGTTTTAATCAAGCTCGACACTAAAGAAACATACTTTTAAAAAGATTTGTTCAGTTTAATTTCATCGTATACGTTAAATTATTATTACGATTAGGTTTATTTAAAGAGGTACTTTATCCCTTTTATCGATTTTCGTTTCGTTATGGTCATAACAATTTAGTTTCAAAGTTTCTTTTCTATATCCATCTCCTTAGGCGCAACGACGTCAATTTGGTTCCACTTCCCATGGAAATACAATACTCGTTTTTCTATTGAGGCACAAAAGTGTTTCTCAAGGATTAATGTTTAATGTGAGGCTTCTATATTTGCGACTTACTTCATAGGCTTTGTGAAGGCATTGACGTAAAATTGGATGAAGCAAATATTGACAATAACGAAGTCTGTTTATTCAAACTAAAACCGTGTTAGAAAATCTGAAGGGATTGAAAACAAAATTTTCTCAAGTTTTCAAAGGACTCCGCCTTTCTCTTGACGTTATAGTGAAAGTATTTCTATATGTACACTAGATGAACATGAATTATTAGGAAGAATCATTTAAACATGGACACAATATTATATGTCATTATGCCAATCATGCATGTCTAAATGATACAGAAGAGCGTTACTATTATAAAACAATATATCATACAAACAAATATAAAGTTGTTCTAATATGAACTTGATTTTTAAATTTAAAGGGACAGTAGCACGTCTTTTGAAAAAATTTATTTTCAAATTTCCACTGATAATTGTATGTTAATGTTAAATGTAATATTTTACTAGTGTCAAAAATCTCAATAGACAAACCAATCATCCATAGTCAGAGAACAAATTATAAAGATTCACATAAGGTCTATTGGGCGCCATTTTTGTGTGAACACCTTTAATTCATTTCGTATAAGAAAAGGAATCGCATGCATGGCTGAACTTTACATTATAATTTTTTTATTACTGCTTCATTAAGTTTAAATAATCTTTTAAATGGAACCATTTATTTTCATTTTCCCGACATCACCTTGCATTCTCCCTCAAAACGTGCTACTGCCCCTTTAAAATCCATTTTAGTCCAAACTGAAAAAATATGTTTACTGAAATCGACTGAACTACAATTCGAGGTAAATTGGTCTGCTTAACGAACTAGTTAGGCCTAGGATAGTTCGATTTATCCTATGAAATATGAAGTTATATAATGTGGTAGCTGAAATAATTATCTCTTGATTTGATTAATTGCATGAAAAGCTGTCAGTTTCGTTACAGAATTTAATTCGCATGGAAATCGGATAATTTTCAAGTTTTGTTGCAGTTCTTTGAGAACAACAAAGTACTTTTTACTGTTCAAATCATGTTTTTAAGAAATTGAACAGACATGTATTGATTTGTCCGTGGAGGGAAACACAGTCTGACTAAAATCTGCCTAGTTTCGATGAATAAAAGTTTTAAAATGTTAACTCTATGGGAATCGAACATGTTACTTCGATAGGTATCTTCTCCACTGAGTCCTGGTGTAGAGGATTCAATATTTCTGTGCAGTTAATATTTTGATTATTTTATTTCTTGGAACTAGGTCGATTTTAATGAGACTGGAGGTCAACACGTTGATTTCACAAATGTTTGAATCTATCATAATATATTCGATATACAATTGAATAAAACAGCAACCGTCAGTCCTTCGATTCCAGTTTTTACCGAATGGTGTCAAGTGCAACACTGGTTTCTGATACTTTGGATACAAATAATTCACAAACAATGATAATCATTCGTATGTAATTGTTTTTTCTCAATTAAATTTCTTTTGTAGCGAGATGAAACAGTCTCTTGGTTGTCACACACATAAGACTGAATGCAAAGTTTTTTGTTTGGAAATTGGAAATAATCAACAGTAAATGTTAGTAAAGTGTGGCATCTATACCAGATACTCTAATTACACAAAAATATATTTAAAACATGTTTTGAAATGTTAGACTGAATAACCAAATGCGAGAATGTAGTAAAAACAAAGGTTGCACTAAATCCGAATAAAGTGCAACTGTTTGGTACAAGAAAACTCGAACTTGTTTTAAGGCATCGTTTTGTCTAATTTAGACAGGCATATTGTTTCTTTGTTCACAACATACAAACAAATATTCATTGATTTTATAGATAAAATAATTAATACCACTCATGTGACAGATGAAACATGATACATAAAATAAACATCATAAACGTTTATTTGAAGATAGAAAGAAACTAAGTACATGAACTTCTTCGTTTCTTTATTTTAAAAGAGTAGGCTATCGGCCCTTTACAACATTGGTCGTAAAATTGTACAGTCAAGCATGACACACATATTTAAACACTACAAATACATGTACATGTATAACCGTTAACACCTTTAATACACTGCCTGAGAAAGAAAATGTCTAAATCTATTGATAAGTATTAAACAATTTGATGTTTATAAAAGGATTTTTAAATTTAGCTTTAATTGGTTTATTCAAAATGCTTTTAAATGGTTAGAGCGGATTTGTATATTGAATACTAAAGGAGAAAATGATAACATATGGTAAACAGTTTTTAAAACATGTTTAAAAAATACCATAAATGATGTCAAAAACATTTTAAGATATTCATAAATTCTTGATGCAATTGCACTAACAAATCCTTAGAAAATGAGAATTTTAAGGTGAAAAAGGAAATGGATATATTATCAATAAGAGCGAGCTTTACCAATTTTGTTTGAAAAACAATGAAGTCGTCTCATTTTCAGATAGAAACGAAGAAGATGAACCCATTTCCTTTCGATACCCTTGTAGTTACAAGGAGTGTTTGTATGGCATATTTGATATTACAAACAGCCGTATATTGAAGTACACTTGTCATAGGATAGTGCAATCTAAATAAATCTAGATCAACAGGTTTTTATATTACTGGAGTAATTCATACTGAGGATAATGTGTTTGTTGATACAATGTTTTCTTTTAAATAAACCATAATGTGTCAAAGTACATTTCTATACGCTACCTGTGCTATTTTAGGAAGCCATTAGATGTGTGGTGAACTGAGACGGTTATGGGCCCCACTCTCAAGAAGCTTCCAAAGGCCAAAGGGGCACAACTCAAGTTTTCCTTTTACCAAACTACTTCTTTTTCTACCCATAACTTCAGAAATTAAAAAACTCAGGTTTGGAAATAACGAGGTGAATATTTGCCTAAAAGAAGATATTAGTTTTACATAGTAAAAAGTATTTCTGTTGAATACATTATATTTTTGTCGATTGCATGTTATTCTTATGGTGGAACACAGTATATTGTATAGAACTCCGGAGAAAATAGAAATACAATTCTTTTTATATGTGGGTCTTGAAGTTGTTAACGGTTGCTCACGGAAAATGGTGTCTTCAACGGTTATGACACTATTTTTCTTTATCATTATCTTCTCTGTGTTAACTTTCCATAAAATGTTAATTATGTGCCTTACCTGTATATTAACTGTATTAAGTTCCATCCTGCTACATGCATGCGGTGTTACGTTACCGTACTTTTTGAATCATTCAGAAATGGTAAGCCTACAATCCGCAAAAGCAATCTTAAAGGGGCAGTAGTGGTGTCAGGAAAATGAAAATAAATGGTTCCAAATGAAAGACAACGTTATTTAACTAAACTAAGCAATGATAAATCAAATATATAATGTAAAGTTCAGTCATACGATTCTTTTTTCTTACCCAAAATGAATTAAAAGTGTTCAAACAAAAATGGTAGTTAAAAAATGTAGTTAAATACATGTTCACAAATACAAAAAGGTTTAAAGCCACATCACTTGTTCTTAACGTTTGTTTAGTGTGGTCATTATGTGTTTCCGTTTGGAAGTACTGACTTTTTAAATCAAATATTTTAACAGTATCAAAGCTAAAACAAAATTCCCTCAAAACCACGGAATGTAACTTGCCGAAACAAGGAATCAAAATTCTCCGCAAAAATGAGTTCGTTTGAATCATCTTCTTGTTTCTGTATATTCGTCACGGTTTTGTAAATGCGCAGGTAGAGGACTGAAATAGACAATACTTGTGCCGGAAGGGAAGCAGTTAGGTATCATGGTAGCCTAGTAGTACTCAGGTACAGTTTTCGTGTTTCAATGTTATACGCTTCAGTGACATCAACACATAGATCTCCATCACCGATTCCATACTTTAATTGAGCATTACCTTCTACACCCAGGGGCAAAAGAAACGATACCAACATTTCGAAAAAGAATCCTGTTGTAATTAAAATGCGACTACGAACCCTTGTGATAGGCACATCAGTTGTGAAGTTCTCACAATTTCAAACATCAAAGTATGATACTTATAATTTGATGACTGTTCAAATACACGAGGGGTCCAAAAAAGCTTTTTCAATGTTATTTTTGATCATAATCTTTGGAATTGAAATAAAAACATAATGAACTTTATAAATTTGACAAATTAAAGATGTTATTGAAATAAAAAAAACTTGATAGAAATTAATTTGTTCATGAATTTTGTCTATAAGTTGGTTTAAAAACAAGCAAAAGAGCCATTTTCGCTAAAATATCTCTCTAGTTAAAGAGATTTTTAAACGGCGTTTTTTTTGATTGGGTGTTTTTCAAAAGCGTTAACAGATATAGCTCTGAAATAAAATAGAAACTTAGTTCAGTTAGCTCTTGAAGACACGCAATAACCCTGTTCCAACCGTAAATATCACTCGTAGCTTAACCTATCTTGCATTTTGTTTATGGTATTGTTTCTTTTGCCCCTGAGTGTATATCATAATGGAACTGCGATGTACGAGTTTGACTTCGGTAAGCAGAGAAGCTGTTCTTAGTTTTTCATCTAAACTTGTCATCAATTAAGCAATATGAATATGCCCTCTGATTCATGTGTTTTATTCATATCAAAACATCGGCTATTTTAGCACTATCAAAGCTTGTACAACATTTACATAACACATTAGAATGTCCCTTGGTGAGACAATGAATCATAAAGCTCTGACATAGGTTTACTCTCTACTTAAAAAAATGAGTTCTCAAATTCTTTTTTCTTTTTTTTTCTGTCTTTTCGTCACGGTTTGGTAAATGACTGAAATAGACACTTATGTACCTTGAATGGGAGCAGTGAGGTATGTAGATAAACCATTGTCCCCGGGTGAAGGTTGTGTATTTCAACATTATAAAACACTTCAGTGGCCTCAACACGTGTTAAAGATGTCTCCCTCTTGACTTCATACTGTAAGTGACCATCACCTGTTGAATTGCTGTAATCGTGATCTGCAATATTCCTTCTGCAGCATATATGGATTAATTCTTAAAAGTAAGTTTTTTTAATTTTCGAAATCCTCAGTGTCAAAGGGTTCATCCATGTATTAATCAAATTGTGTAACAATATTTTCAAAGATGTTGTAGTAATGAAGCTAAATATAAAGAATTTCTTACCATTTAGTGATAATATAAACGTTTAATAAGTATATTTATATAATGTTTTGAATGTCATAAAATTCTTATCACCTTTACGATATCCAGCTAAAGAGTGGTTGGAGTTTATTGTTGGGAGTTTACAAACTCGGAAGGAGGTTGAAAACATCTGCGAGCATCACTCACTAGCAGTACGTTATCAAAATTTAAAAATCCAAATCATTTTTGTAATAATGAAATATTGTTTCTGTATAATAATTGTATTCATCATATTTCATTATACGATAAATAGCTTCACTTATTAACGTATTTGAACGCTGAAATGATTTAAAAAGTGATTATCCGATGAAGAGTTATCTCCTCTGTTTGTAAAATTAATAACTGACCCCTGGTGATATATCATTTTTCGAATAAATCTTATCTTAAAATACCTATAAAATCTATTATAAACTGCTTAATTTCGGTGCATTAATGAATGTTTTCGTAAAGCGTTGTTTTAATTTTTTTTATTAATGTGAATGACCTTATGATGCTTTAGAGTTGTCAAATCTTCAGAAGTCCATATCCATACCACGTCAATGGTAAAGCTTTTACTGAATCATTATATTTAAAAGTTTACTTTTTAATGATATTTAATTAACTTTGTTTTCATCAACCGGTGCACAAGAGGGGGGAGGGGCATAACAAATGCTGTGATAACATGCTATTTTATGACAGAATTAGATTCAGAACACAACTTTCGACAAAATGAAACAAAATTTAGTTCAATTCTTGGTAAAAATACAATGAAATTTAGACCTCCTTAATTCACAATATTTTGTCCATACTAACTAAGTCCGTTTTGGTTTAGTTCATTTTCGATTTAAATTCTCCTGTCAAAGCTGAAATGGTAAAAATGCGTTTAACAGTTCAGCGCTAATTGCTCTGTACACGGGAAACATGCATAACAAACAAAAACATGACAAAAGCTTTCACCATGACAGTGAAAGGTTCTACATATCTCTATATTTGTTATGCATTTTTAAAAATGTGAATACTATTACCAGGGTGGTATGGAAAACAAAAATAATATAAAAAAAATGGTGACAATAATAATATTTTTGTGACTATATGTATATTTTTATGATTGTCTAAATATGAACGTGGCTACGTGCAAAGCAAAGTGATTCATGAGTTGAAATTTTAAATGTTTTAAACCGGATAATCCCTTGTCTCAAAAACACATTTCGCTTGATTCATGATGTCTTTGAAGTTTTGAAACGCTCTAACTATTTCTCATAACTTTGAAAATTTCACGATTTAAGTTGTAACAGTTACAGTAAGATATTCAACTTTGATTATATACTTTCATTTTGGTTTGTTGCCTCTTTGTAAGAAACATTATAACCAGTTTGTAGTTATATCTACGAACATTAGAATTCAGTAAGTATACCCAGAAGACAGGCACGCATATTCAGTTGACAAAACGTATCGTAATGGTCTTTTCACATATGATATACACCGTCATTTCTATGAATTATATACGCTTTTGACAGCCTTTCAGATAAAAACCTACCTGTAGTGTCATTAAATCAAATGAAGACATTGCTACTGTTTCTGAATGGAGTCTTAATGCGTGATAAAGCAGTTAGTAGGAAGTGTAAATGACTGTCACACAGGCTGTCTGGATGTGTGTCACATGCAACGTACTAGAAGACTGATTATTGTCTGGTAGCAATTACACTAATGATCACAGAATACAGAGTGACTCATTACACAAAATAGCAGCATAAAGATCCAATTAAGAAGATGATGTAAAGAGAACTGTGAATATTATTTTGCAAGACCAGGCACTGGGACATTTGCAGTTTACTAACACGGATTGGAAAGTTTTGCTATTTGTTAGCAAACGGTCACATGCTTCATAGTTCGTTATAAGGTACGTTATGGGAAAGTAATGTTTTTATTGCATGAATGAATGTTGACTTCGCATTGTATAATATTGTTTTACAGTAACAATTATAAAAGGAGCGTTATTGGGGATGGTTTGATGTTTCCCCAAGGAGGAAGAACATGCTAAATGTTTTTTAATTACCCTTTCAGATGCCTTCTGTTTTAGTTTCATGCATCATTGTCTTGACTTTTGTGATAAAACTGATACTGTGTATTGACGTCAAATTGGAGGATCGCTGGCAGAGATTTAAAATCGATCACAAGAAAACGTACAGCAATCGAGAGGAATCTTTGAGGTAGGAGAATATATGTTAGAATATTCTTTGTTGAATGCTCGTTAAAATCACTCATTTAAACAATTGCCTACTTCGTTTATTCAACCATCTCATGTTTAAAGCATTTTTCTTTTTTGGTTATAAATTTTCAAGGCTGTCGGAATAAGTCAAATTATTACTCGCCCATGGTACATAAACATTCATAGTCAGTTAAGTTCACTAGAATTTTTATAGCATATTTCTTTTTTGGTATTATATTTTGTTCAATGCTGTATCAATAAGTCAACTTATTACTCGCCCGTGGTACATAAACATGCATAATTAAGTCTCATATTATATATGTCTAAGCACTGTACATAGGAGAGGGTTTCACCTAATTTGATTACTTATATCCAATCTTTAATTTGATAAGATAAACATTTAATTTAAAAAAACAAAACCCAAAAAACTCGCCCGTGAAAAATATTTCAGTTATTTCTTATTATTGTTACAATTCTGATACAAAAGTACAGCAGCGTGATTTACGTCACAATTGTTTGTAACATTATCGTGTAAGTTCAGACATGACATTGTAACACGACTCCCGGTAATCTCTGCATCCGCACAGTGTCGGATATTTCCCTTGATTAATGTCAAGTAGGACAAGTAAACGTTGATGTGGACAAGTAAATTACAAACACAACTTTCATTCTTTTTTACCCTTAAGTTTGTAAAATTGTTTATAAAAGTGTTTCTGTCTCCGAAAATTCTTTTTTAGAAGAATAATTTCAAATTTGTATATAAAGAACAACTTTGAATATGAAAAGAACAACTTTGAATATGAAAAGAACAACTTTGAATATGAAAAGAACAATTTTGAAAATGACAGTTTATATTTATTTTTGATTAATACCATATTTACCAAGACCCTGACGCAGAATAATTTGATGCTTAATATTTATCCAAATTAAATGAAACTCATTTAGAATATTTCTAGTTATGCTACGACTCTATTGTTTGGACCTGTAGTATAACTTACCAAATTGTAAGTTATACTAACACCAAGAATCAGCCGGAACTACTTTCCTTTAACCCTTCTCATGACAGATTAAATACCGCATGTGTCACATTCTATGTCACTGTAACGGCTTGAGAAATACCTTCAATGTCAAATAACGACAAACAATGATTGGCCGACTTTTATTCGGGTTTTACATTTTGGGTATTTTGTTAATTGAAAAGTTTCTGTCGGGAGCCTTGTCATCGTTTGATGTAGTCGTTACAGCCGGAGGATGTGGTTTTGACATGAGAAATACTGCTTTACCAGTATTCAGATTACAATAATCACCGTGACAGAAACCTCATTATCTAGTAATGAGTAACCAGGATGAAATAAAGGCAACACCCGAAACCATTTTGATAATTATGGTATTTTTTTCAAAACATTGGCACAAACATATTTCACTATTTCCCCACTCAAATATGTTCAGTTTGGGAATAAAATCCGTTTTTGAATGCCACTTTTGATGGACCGCTTAAAGGTAATGAAAGGCTAATTAAAGGTGTTAATTGGACAAATTAACAAAAATCAAGTCCAGTTTTTATTTTGTTGAAAAATCTTTGAACGAAAATCGAGAAGTGTTATGTGGAGGTTAGTGTATGTTAGTACAAAGATTCCGTCTTGAAAAATATAACATTAATTACTAAAACAGTCCTACTGATGACTATAGTAAAAAAGGAAGACTATTTTATGGATTAACAACTTCTTTATTCTTTAAGACTAAAGATTTTGATTAACCATTAATAGTTTCACATCATCTTTAGGAAAGCTAATAAAGATGTCTTTATTGGACAGTATTTGATGTTTAGTCCATATGTCCATATAGGAAAATACTGGTCCGAAAACAATTGTAGAGATGCGTTTACTTGAAGTGGGAAGCTACATTTTAATTATTTTTATTTATCCACAAATATAATTTAAAAAAGTCTAAAGTTCTGGTTGTTGAGCCTTTTAATATTCGGGACCCCTTATGAAAGATGTATGATCAAAATATATCATACATATATCTCAAAGTCATACAATAGTAATACAAATAATCTTTATACTAAACAAATATGACAATGCAAATATATATATATCAATGTTTCATTTGCTCAAATGTGAATGCCATACATTTAAAACACTTCCATTCAATACAACTTATAACGCAGATGATTTTTAAAAAATATTTGAAGTAATCTAATTTAAACTTAAAGCATATCATGACTATTTCAGAAGTGGAATTTGGGAGACGAAAATAAGAGAAATTGAAGAACATAATAAAGACGCTGATAGAGGTCTTCATAGTTACTGGCTGAAGGAAACACCATGGGATGATTTGGTACGTTCCTTACATGTAACTTAACACCAGCACCCTTGTTTTAAATAAAAAATTATCAAAATCTCCTAAAGAAGTTGCTTAATGTGAAATATGTATATATAATTTATGCATGCTATTAATGCGTTAAACTAAAATTTAGTCTATGAAATATTTTGAATAATTACTGTACCTTCATTTATGTTATTTTATTTCTTGAGGCTTTTCATGTCATATGTGTATTCAGTCAATCTAGACTTGCAGAAATAGGATCTAGACTATATATAAGGCTCCTATTTAATACACAGTCATGAAGCAGGACTATTAATGCGTATGCCACTAGGTTATTTGAACCGCTTTAATTAAAAGATGTATGGTTGCTTTTCAAATGTTTTTGCAAGGATTTGAGAGGATTATGTAAGCTGTTTTACGTAAAATATTTATGGTCGCTATATGTGTTTATTTGAGAGAATAATTTGACCTGTTTTGGAGTAAATGATCAATACATGTAGTTGCTTTCCGAGTGTGCATTCCATGGCTAGAGAGATTATCAAACACTCTTTTAACAGTATAAAACATTTGTGGTGCATCTCAAAACCAAATTGAAAAAGAAAATATAACACTGTCCTTTTAGACAGACATTTATTTATGAAAAATTATAAGTTAGCATTAAGATATTCACCATCAATCCTTTATTAGATTATTAACAGTTAAACAATAACGAAATCTGATACCATTTGTACTTTGTTATACCAGTACAAATAAAAAATGAACACAATTAAAAAATACTTTCTAAAATACTCGGTAGTATGCACGGACCTCAACTTGCTAATGATGCAATTAAAATATTTATCCTTACTAATTGCCAATAATCAATAGCTTAAACGTTGATGATGAAAGTTCAAAAGTGAGAACAAGTGCCATGTTACATTCTTTTCCCACAGACATTGTGTGTCTGACTCTCACCGATAACCACTGTTTAAAGGAGCAGTAGCACGTATTTTGATAATTTTATATTTTAAATTTTCACTGATAATTGTATGTTAATGCTCAATGTATTATTTTGATAGCGTCATAAATCTCATTACACAAGCCAATCAGCCATAGTCAGAGGACAAAGTATGAAGATTCACATAAAATCCATTGGCGGCCATTTTGTGTGAACACCTTAATTTAATTCATTTTGTTTAGGAAAAAAGAATCGCATAAAAATTTACATTATATATTTGAATTATCACTGCTCTATTTAGTTTAAATACATTGTCTCTCAATTGGAACCATTAATTTTCCTGACATCACCTCATATTCCCTCTGAAAACGAGCTACTTCCCCTTTAATGGTGTGAGGGCGGATGAACAATTTGAGTGATTTTGATTGATGTATAATCATTGCCTTTCGTTTTTTTCTATTCCCGGAACCAGTGTTACATGGTAGTTATTCTTAACATGCATTTGAAGATAAAGAAATCAATTTATGTGTGAACAGCTCGAAAAATATCTAAAAATAATTTTCTTTGTACATACGTTAAACTTCGCCTATGCTTTATGAATTGTTTTGTTTCAGACATACCTTGAATTCATGTACAACAATACCAACTTTGTTGAGAAAGACAATTATGATAAAGTAAGTATCTAAGGACATTAACTTATCAATGATATATAAAATATATTGGAAAATACAGGAGTCATGTAAACATCTCTCATTGGTGTTACTCATTTCATTCTCGTTTTACCACTGCCATATTTCTACATGTTTGTGAATGTTAAATGGATACGTGCATTTTGACATGCATGTTTTATCAATAGTAATGCTGAAGCATATTACGTTATTGCTAAAAGCATACAAACTTACATCTTCCTACGCAGAGCCTAAAAGGCCAGTTTCCAAAGTGTCATTTTATCCCTTGCTGCATAGCCTTGAGTTTTCTGTGCTTGCTCTCTACTCTGTAGGGGCACTATAGCAGCACAGAAAAGTAAGGTCTCTGCAGCAAGGCATAAAATGACAGTTTGGAAACTGGCCTTTTAGGCTCTGCGTAGGAAGATGACAAACTTATCGCATGACGTTTCCAATATTTTGAGTATATTCTAACATCAAAGTAACATTTTTATGAAAATATACTTTTAAGATTAGTTAAGCCCAGTTTACTTCCAGACTTCCATAGAGGAAAACCAAGACATTTCGGTGACCTTGACCTCATTATCTAGGTCAATCGATTTAGCTCATTGCTTGACTGGGGCAGGGGACATGGTCACCTTTGTGACAAATACTTGTTCATTTCCGGGCAAACATACCGAAGATTGTTATAAATTACCCATATTATCTATTTACTTTTCTTAAACCTTATTTTCAACACAATTTTGAACTGATTCTAGTTTAAAACCAAAATACAAGATTTAGATTTTGAGTATCCCATTTCAAATGTTATTACTCTCTCTCTCTCTTCTGAAGGACATGTCGCCCCTAGTAAACTGCAAACCTCCAGCCGAGCTACCCGACACGTTACCGGACTCTGTTGACTGGACACAGCTAGGATACGTCACCAGTGTTAAAGACCAGGTAATTGTCAGTGCATGTTGTCGATTTTTATTCAAAAGAGAAAATCGAACCTAACACTCGTACTAAGCTGAGGTTCTGATTTGAGTACTGCATCTACTTTACCATTTGTTAAAAATCAGATACTTTTTCCGTTGGCATGTGATCGTTCATATTTCAAAAAGAAATTCGAATATAACACATGTACTTGGCTGAGTTTCTTATTTGAGTACTGCACCTACGTTAGAGTTGTTAATGACCAGGTTGATTATCAGCGCATGTGTTCTTAAAGGAAATTCGAATGTCTAGTGTCTGCTGACATAAGGGGATCATAAACGATAGCAAGTTCATTTAGAAAAGGCAGATAGGAAAAGCTCTTTGGTGAAAAGCTTAACTTCGATTCTAACTCTCAGTAATGCTTATGTTTTGAGAAATAAGCATATTAACGATAATGTCAATTTATAATGTAGACGTTATAATCATAGCTTCATAAAAAAATGCATCCTGCTACATCAACGTATATGTCTCCGCTTAGGTAGCCTAAGCGGAGACATATACGCTGATGTAGAAGGATGAAAAAAATGTAAAAACAACTTTCTGTAAAGTGCAGATTATCTGCTGCATAATAAGCTATATAACGAAAGACAAGGCTAATTGTTGTTCTTTCCAATGCTTCTTTGCCTGTGTGCATTGAAAGAAATAAAATATCACGATATATTTCCCTTAGTACGATTATTTTCAATGCAGATACGATAAAAGATAAGTGTTGTCTATATCATGTTCAATAAATGTCATATGTTAAGTTACCATGTTCTGGTAGCCAGAGTGTTTGCATTGTTATCTGTGGTTTATCTGTGGCTACACAAAACTTCATATCATAGTCAGGATGTTGAAGGAGCTGTAATCTGTTTATACATTGTGCAGGGCCGGTGTGGGGCGTGTTGGGCCCTCTCTGTGGCTGGAACAATTGAAGGTCAATGGTTCAGGAAAACCAGAGAATTGGTGTCGCTGTCCCCTCAGAGTCTTTTAGACTGTGTCACCCGTAAGCTCTTATCATTTACTTTATTAATGTATTTAATGAACAAACATGGTTATTTCAATTAACTTATTTGAAAAGTGTAAATAATATCATATGTACATATACCGCAAATGTAAAAAAATACTTATTGCGATAGCTTGATGAATATATATAAGGGTTTATCCACTGAAACTACTGATATTCACAGGGACATGTATCGCTTTAGAACACCGTTAGAAAGACATAACTAAAAAACATTAGGCGCCCCCTCTCCAGGCTTACCTTACATGACAAAACATGAAATTTTACATAAAAATGGTTTCGAGACTTGATTTCAGTCCTTCTCTTTAATCACTGTCATTGGGTTTGTAACTTTTCGTTAAAAAACTATATGCAGATCGAGAATATACAAACATTTGTAATATTTGACTGAATGATTAGGACATTTTAATTAGCGTCTCCTTTTCCAATTGTTTAACCGCCCAGGGCGCTTTTTATGTCGAATACGATATTATTACCTATATGGTTGAAAATAAGTAGTGACATATTTTCAATATGAGCACTAGTGCACATATCACTTTTGCCTAGCAACGATTGTTGTAGCGCGAGTTCCCGTATTATTTCGCCTGTGACGTCTTAATACCATTGTTGGTGACGTCACTGTAGCCGGCCATCGCAAGGGAAGCGGCTCGTTTCTTGCATAATTCTAAGATAGTAAAATGGAATAGAATCGGTAATAAAGAAATTATTACCCTCGGAAGCGTGTCATATGACTTTTACGAAACTCGTGCAATTTTGTGTATAACCCTCGCTCTCGCTCGGGTAATACACAAATTCACACTAGTTTCGTAAAAGTCATATGACACACTTCCTCGGGTAATAGTCTCTATTTACTATATAGGAGGAGGGTAGGGTCTATGAGTAAACATTTCTTTCAAAGCGGTTTTAAGCGATGCATGTCCCTGTTCTTGTATCATTCTCGACAGTCGGTAAAAAATGTATGTTGCCTGTGGGATGTAGGGGATTAATGGGCACATTCACCAACTCCGCATTGTTATTTGTTTAAAATTTTGTCACACTTTGTCTGCTGTATGCTTGTCAAGAATTCTTTTAACTATTGTTATAATCTCATCTGCGAAAGAAACTGCCACGTTTTTAATGACTGAATATTTAAAAGCAGAGAAGTTTGAAATATAATGAATTGGTACATCAACAAATATCCAAATCACTGAAAAAAATTTTTTAGTTTACAAAATAGTTATACAAAAATCACAGGCTCTCTTTGTGATACTTTAATGTTTTAAAATCTTCAATAAAGAATGGCATATTATATATTGATATACAACTTCATTATTTTGTGCGAGCGACATTTCGACATAGATACTAATGTCGTAGTCAAGCATTACATAGAATAAAGAAGTGGAATATCCATATTGTCATTCCTTTTTGCTATTATTTCTAAAAAAAATTTAAAGCAGAAAATATCGTCATGTGTTTTATATAAGACCCAAATATGTAATACAAATATAAATACTTCTGAACCAATGTCTGAGCGAAATCGTTTTGTAGCGTCATCGTCAGATGGCTCTTTCAGTGTTCTTTACATTCTGAATGGAGACATGTTCATAAATGGAGAAACTGGTTTCACTTAAGCCAGTGATTTTTGAAAGACTTAGGGTTGTTCAATTAGTGACAAGCCTTATAACCTTAACTATCGCTTTTAACCTCAGTCGATTAAGGTTATTGCTTTCTTTGCGTTTGTTATTATCAAAATGCAGAGGTCAATATAGCATATAGAGGAATCTTATATACTACTGATTTCCCTTACCCCTGAACTCCCTAGATTAATGTTAATAACGCAATGCCGACCGTAGGTATTTAAAGTTAACGACGTCACTTTTACATATAGCATGACGAAAACTATAGTTTATATTGTTTCAATCTTATCTTCTGATACTCTGTATTTGTGAAAACAGAATGTCGATAAAAAGTTAGCAACTACCGCGATTCTTCTGAAGTTGGTATCCTTTGTCCGTTCTTCCCAATTTTTAGAGGTAACTGACGGTTAAGTGGTCTGACCTTTGAATGCTTGTATATATTTATTTATTACGAATACGACCTTGCACCATTGACGTTCAGTAACATTTCCAAGGCATAAAGTTACTACTTGTTAATATTGACTGAGTGAGGGTTATTGGTAAAAGCTACATCCGCGAATCACCTACGGTTTAAAATTTATCAAATGTATCACGACAAGTACCTCGCGTTCAACAACCAGCAAATACAAGAGCAATTATGATCGTACCCAGGTAGCAGGATGGTTCCCGAACTACCTTTGACAAATTTCTATGTAAATAATTATCAATTATGGTTTCAATTTCTTTTTTTTGAAGTCTGAAAAAAAGATATAGTTATAGTGTTTAGATAAACCGCCGATTTCACTTTGCCACACCGGCCGACTTTGCCCTGACCTCCCCTACACCTCTGAAACATTGGTCTTCACAAAAAGTTGTCAATATTGGTAGCACGATACACATTATAAACATCCATTGATAAAATCATAAATTTAAAACCAGAAGGTTTTTTAAGGAATTCATAATTTTTAATGTGAATTTATTGTTAGTACGTGACATTCTGTTGTTAAATCTCAGTTTTTGCTTGTATTTACTACGGTTTTAGTTAAGTAGTTTCAAAGAATTTGTAGTAAACGCATTCTCTCCCCACAGAGGCAACTCAGTCATAGGCTGCAAATAAGGGAGATATTTTAAGTAACAACTTTTTGCCGCTAGGGCAATCTTCCTGAACCCCATTCTCTCCCCACAGAGGCAACTCAGTCATACCTGAATTAGCCTCTGTTCTATTACGCCTAGATCCTGGGGTTCCGGTAGATTGCCCTAGCGGCAAAAAGTTGTTACTTAAAATATCTCCCTTATTTGCAGCCAATGATAACACCTTTTAGATATCCATGACTTGGGGAGTTCTTAACGATCGGATAGTGACATTGAAAATATTATGTCTTTATGTTTATTTTTCATTAACAGTGTGAGAGGGAAACAATTTGAAAACCAGGTATGGATAGGGCTTTTCATCAGATAGAAACTGTTTTATAATTGTGTAAATTATTATTTGTTTTATGATAGATTTTATTTTCCTGATCAACCAAATAATAACTTATGAGAAGGTAAAATGCGATGGTTTGTAATATGAATAATTACCTCCCCTGGATGTTAAATTTCAACGAAAGCTTTGACGAACAACACGGAGATGGCCGAGGTTTTGCGAATGACCACTTTTGAAACGGCGTCGCTGATTGCACAACTAACTTCGATTGCCTCCAATCATATTTCTACCTTTCTATCCCGTGTATTAGCCGTAATAGAACAGAGGCTAATTCAGGTATGACTGAGTTGCCTCTGTGGGGAGAGAATGTAGTAAACAATGAAAATGAAAATTCTTTTTTGCCCCTTTTTTAAAAGGCAACAGTGGATGTAAAGGAGGCGATCCAGAGGCAGCATACAGGTACATCATGCAACATGGGATGCCCTCTGAAACGGACTACCCATACAAAGAAAAGGTATTAAGGTGTCTGTTCAAACAATCCTTTAAAGGGGCATTAGCACGTTTTTTGAAAGTCTTATATTTTATTTTTTTCACTGATGATTGTGTCTTTTGATAGTGTCACAAATCTCATTACACAAACCAATCATCCAAAGTCAGAGAACAAATTATAAAGATTCACATAAAACCCATTGGCAGCCATTTTTGTGTGAACACCTCTAACTCATTTAATGTAAAAAAACCGAATCGCATGGCTGAATTTTACATTATATATTTGATTTATTACTGCTTCATTAAGTTTAAATTTATTTTCATTTTCCTGACATCACCTTATATCCGCCCTAAATAGTTTTATATTTTAAATTTTTCACTGATAATTGAACGTTAGTGCTAAATATGTAACTTTGTTTATGCCAAAAATCTCATTACACAAACCAATCATCCAAAGTCAGTGAACAAATTATAAAGATTTACATAAAATCCATTGACAGCCATTTTTGTGTAAACACCTTTAATCCATTTTGTGTAAGAAAATGGAGTCACATGGCTGAACTTTAAATTATATATATTTGATTCATTTACTTCACTGTTTCATTAAGTGTAAATACATTGTCTTTCAATTGGAAACATTTATTTTAATTTTCACCTTATATTTTCCCCAAAAACGTGCTACTGCCCCTTTAAATATCGTCTATTCGTAAATCTAATACCAGGAAAGAAATCCACGGAAATTGTTGATAACTACAACGTATTGTACAGGAAACAAATGTTATTTAATGTAGTTATATACTTTTCTACAATCTCTTAAAGGTTAATCAAAATATGTACTCAGGTGGCAATTGACACAATTCTGGATTCACTAATCTATAGTTAACATGGCAATATTAGCTTTGCCTGAAACCTGAAATGCAATTACGATTCATTTCATATCATTCTACTGAGATCAAATTCTATCAATATCGGTATTTATGCGTGTAATAATTGTTTCCCACGTTTCTAAGTACACGTAAATTAATTATTTTTTTTATTATATTATTTTGTATCAAATATGTCATCTTTTTGCATTTCAGGATGAAGCATGCCGTATGTCAACAGTGAAGGCAACGGCGCAGATCATTGGTTATAACGGAACTAAGACAGACGAAGGTCTTCTGGAATCATTGGTAAACGTAGGCCCCATTTCTATTGGCTTGACGACAGGACCCAAGATTGTGAACTATGGGCGAGGAGTGTTTGACGGTTGCACTGGTCCCCGGAATCACGGCGTACTGGTCGTCGGGTATGGAGTTCACATGGGCAAAAAAGTATGGAAGATCAAAAACAGGTGCGTGAAATTACATAATGTTATATTGCCCATTTTTTGTTACCAGCAAAACTCTATTCTAACATTACATGAAAACTAGTTTGAAAATACTCTAAATATTTACGGCCGCTTCACATTCCTCCGCGCACGTATACAAACTGCATTCGATGAACTTTCTGTTTACAATAGATTTGCAGGCGACGGCAATGTGAATTTCAAAATCAGAGGCTTGCCAACATTCTTGAAACCTATATTTTTTTTATTGAAATACACATTGCTTTGCGAGATATGATAAACAAAATCAACATTCTGGACAGCGATTCGTCAAAACAGAAGCGACTGTATTATTTAATTTCATATGACTGTTTTAAGATGTTCATTGAAAACAAATATTCATAAGACAATTGTCATTTTGGGAATGGATATATGAGGAATCTATAAAGCAATTTACGTTCCTATCAAAGCAAAAAAGAAATGTGATGAAAATCAAGTAGTTACCCTTTAAGGAATCGATTTTGAATAGGGTTGCATTTCAACTTCTTAACACGTAGTTTCAACAGAGATATTGATTTAAATCGGATCTCATTGAAAGGAGTAACAATAAAGAATTTACTTGATTAGGAACTTTGTTTTCAGTTACGGAAGGGCCTGGGGAATGGACGGATACTTCTACGTAACGAGGGAGTGCAGCGATGCTTGTGGTTTAGCGAAGTATGCTTCTTACCCAATCTTGGACTCACTGACTTATCCCAACATGGAGGCAATATACAACCTTGGCGCAGGGATGAAAGTGTCATTCGTAGTTGTTGTGGCTACATATGTATTGAACGTTGTATTGATGATATGCATGTAGAAACTATTGTACAGCAATATAATATTAAAGCGATCATGTTTCTATTTATATGAATTATATTATTCTCCTTTCAATCGTAAGTGGAACTAACATCGATTAGGAAATTAGAAAATGAATATACTTTTGAAAAGTGACAGTCCCGAAATAAACTTAAAAAAAGTGTGATGCGATTATAACATTTGACTGTTATTGAACATAGAAACAATTAACAAATAGTACTTAGTATAGTGAAGTTAAGCCAGGACAGTTCTTATTTTCAAACACAGAATCTTTGTTACCATCATATCGCATTAAGAGTTCGCTAATGAACTTTAAACTTTGGCACCTACACGGCTGGCTGTACTGGGTCAATGATGTCCTGGCATGATTTCCGCGGACGTTTTTTAACTTACTCTTCTTGTAGTACAGTAGACTTCAATGAAACAATGACAAGTTCCGAGTGCATCTAAGGGACTTCAATTAAGTTATGAGTGCATCTAAGAGACTTCAATAAACGACGACAAGTTGCGAGTGCATCTAAGGGACTTCAATTAAGTTATGAGTGCATCTAAGAGACTTCAATAAACGACGACAAGTTGCGAGTGCATCTAAGGGACTTCAATGAAGTTCTGAGTGCATCTAAGAGACTTCAATAAACGACGACAAGTTCGTAGTGCATCTAAGGACTTTAATGAAACAATGACAAGTTTCGAGTGCACTAAGGGACTTCAATGAAACAATGACAAGTTTCGAGTGGTTCTAAGGGACTTCAATGAAACAAAGACAAGTTTCGAGTGCATCTAAGAGACTTCAATGAATAAATGACAAGTTCCAAGTGCATCTAAGGGACTTCAATGAAACAATGACAAGTTACAAGAGCATCTAATTAAGGGACTTCAATGAACCAGTGACAAGTTCCAAGTGCATCTAATTAAGGGACTTTAATGAACCAATGACAAGTTCCGAGTGCATCTAAGGGACTTCAATGAAACAATGACAAGTTCCAAGTGCATCTAATTAAGGGACTTTAATGAACCAGTGACAAGTTCCGAGTGCATCTAAGGGACTTCAATGAAACAATGACAAGTTCCGAGTGCATCTAAGGGACTTCAATGAACCAGTGACAAGTTCCGAGTGCATCTAAGGGACTTCAATGAAACAATGACAAGTTCCGAGTGCATATAAGGGACTTCAATGAAACAATGACAAGTTCCAAGTGCATCTAATTAAGGGACTTCAATGAAACAATGATAAGTTCCAAGTGCATCTAATTAAGGGACTTCAATGAACAAGTGACAAGTTCCGAGTGTACTAAGGGACTTCAATGAAACAATGACCAGTTCCAAGTGCATCTAATTAAGGGACTTCAATGAAACAATGACAAGTTCCAAGTGCATCTAAGGGACTTCAATGAAACAATGACAAGTTCCAAGTGCATCTAATTAAGGGACTTCAATGAAACAATGACAAGTTCCAAGTGCATCTAAGGGACTTCAATGAAACAATGACAAGTTCCAAGTGCATCTAATTAAGGGACTTCAATGAAACAATGACGAGTTCCGAGTGCATCTAAGGCACTTCAATGAAACAATGACAAGTTTCGAGTGCATCTAAGGGACTTCAATGAAACAAAGACAAGTTGCGAGTGAATCTAAGGCAGATAACTATATGCATGCTCCCATTCAGTATCGTTTTGCGCTTATCAGTTAACTCTTGAGCACAAGACCTTAAACCATGTGAACCCAGTGTGTTTATCCTTTGAATGTGCAAAGTTCAAAAGTTCAAATGTTCAACGCAGTTCTTCCTCGTCACATATAGTCCCCATTAGCTTCACTTGAGTACTGCTAGAACAGTTAGTAACTATGACGTTAGGGCCAAAAATAACCGAAGTAAGCCCTGAAATATGCATACGGGAAACAGCGGGCTGTCAGTGTGATTGTAAAATCGCGTTATTGGTAATCAAACACGACCTTTAATTATGATTTTCGTGAAAATGTGTTTCTAAAAGTATATTTTATCCAATGAAAATAAAAAATTTTCAAGCATTCTTTTTTAAGTTCGACCCCGGATTAAGACAGTTATATTTCTCGACACACAGTCGAATTAATCTGATGCATGCATGTGTTTCTTTTGAATTTAAAATAAAATATCAAAAATTCGTTCGCGTTCTATGATATCTGCTTATGAATGTTTTATAACATTACAACCTCATCTTAATTAAATTTGTTTGGAAATGTTTTGTCCAAAACGTTTCTTTCAAGCTTGTACACATTTGTTATATCATTCTTTAATAGAGACAATTTTTTCAGAATTGCTTCAATGACTGGGAGAAAACGATTTGAAGGAACTTTCCTGTTTGTTCAATAATGGTATTTATGTGAAATACACTTAATTTTAAACAATTTGCGCAGAACCTTACAAACAAACTCATTTGTCATCATTAAAGACACAAGAACAGACAAGACGAATGCATCAATCATTCTAATGTTTATTGGAAATGATAATATATTTTGACAATGTCATATTCAAAATGTGATTGTCATCTCCGTTAATGATCACTTTCATCCTAGTCGATGAGCTCGTTATAATGTTCATGCTGTTGATGGATCATTCTTTGATTTCATTATATTAAAAACTTTCTACATTGGTTACATGGCCACTGGTGATAAATAGACGAACTAAAGGAAATGCCAATGCGTTTGGCTATTTCTGAACATTTGCTTTCAATTATTAATGTCTAAACATGTCTTAGAGTTTGTCAATCATCATGTCCATCAAAACAATTATAAAAATATAATACATCTAAATAATATTTTTCAATCATGAACCTTTCCTATACAACAAGAGTAAGACGACAATTGAATGCCTCATGACGTCAATAACTTTGAAGAAGTAAAAGAAGAGGAATATTATTTTCTAATCGGTTGTTAATTGGTTTGAAATAATTTGAAATATTTCTTTAAATATTTGATAATGTTTTACAACTTATTGATAATTTCTTTTAACAATCTAATTTTACAAATCTTAAATACATTTTTTATGTTTTTAAATTCAAATTAAATTTTTTAAATTATAGTGGCACAATTCGAATCTAAAACAATAAAATTAATTTACACTTTTATTAGACCGAACATTGACAAAGGTGTTAGTTATTTACAAAGGGTTTCTCCACGGTGCATCAGACAATAGGAAGGAAGGCTTGTGTAGCCACCCCACACATGTTGCCTGCATTACGTGCCATCATTACATAGCCCTCCTCTCCCCATGTAGTTCCCCAGCTGAAACAGAGCATACTGTCATTAGATATATTGCAATATATTATCATGATTTGTTGTAAATAGGATCGCATATTCAATCATTCAAGCATAGAGTAATGCCATAAACTTGATTCAACAAGCTTCCCCAATTGCTCAAGTAACTTTTCCTGCATTACGTGCCATCATTACATAGCCTTCATCTACCCATGTTGTACCCCGACTGGAACAGTGCATTGTTGCAACGGAATTGTAACAATTGAGAAAAAAATTAACAAATTTTAAATTGTTACGTCATTAGATATATTGAAATATATTATTAGATATGTTGTTATTAGGATCACATCGATATCTTTATCTTCAATCATTTAAGTATGGAATTATGACAATTATAAATTCCACAAGCTTTCCCAGGCCTCCTTTTTAAGTCGCCCTTAATAAATAAATAAAACATCTAGGCACTTTTCACGTTTTGAACAGAGGAGTCACGATAATACCGTAAAAGTCATACCGCTAAAAGAGGCGTTAAGAAACTCATTTCGTTTTATTTAAAGATCATATATTATTACATCAAGTAAAGTTTGGATTTAACCAACTCGTACACGATAATGATAGAATTATTCCAAGATCGCTGTGTCTAAATACAAGTCGATACTTATTTCTATGTCTTGGTGAGTACAACAAGACGTTATATGGATAACAACTGAATCATCATCCAGCTGATAAATGAGCAAGTAGAACCCGTTGTGTCGGAAATGGTAGGAAGTTGTGACCCATACATGTATATCAATCCATCTTGTATGACAGACCAACTCCTAAATGCCCAACAAGTGTAGTGAACCTCTGATATATTTTCATCTTTTTGATATTCATTCATTCTGACTTTAATATATATTGCGTAAGCACTAAGCTATAAATAAATGTAACCCGGAAGTGTACTTAGTAGCGGAAACGGATGTTGTTCAAAGCTGTAATCAAAACGTTTTTGGAATTAAAATTCATAGAGACTTAACCCCGTTTGTTTTTTTCCTTGAACGGATATCAATATACGAATATGTAAGCAGCTACCCCCATATCCTGAAGCTACAATTCAAAAACAGAATGCAAGGATCTGATGTCTTGATGAGATTCTAAAACTTCAATACCTGTTCTTGAGAAGCCAGTACTCCTTGCCCTCCAGTGTCCCATACCCAACCGCTGTCACGGCATGGTCCAAGAAGTCGCTGCTGCAGGCCGGGTCGCTGTAGACGCCGCTCTTGTACAGCATGAAGTTGAGGGGGGAGGCGTCCATACCCACAGAGATAGGTCCCTCCAGGGCGACAGCGCTCTTCAGGGCGGACTCAGACCCTGGGATCACTGCTGCGAATCCTGCAACTGTGGCGGCCACAAAGTTCCGGCGAAATTTGCATACCTCTTGCTGAAAGATTGAAAAAGAGTCTTTCAAACGGGGTCGGGTTTTATAGACTAACTACTTTCTGGTGATTGGAATAAGTCCTTGGTTGTACTCAACTAATATCGTCCTAGTTTTGAATGAAATTCAACTTTTAAAGTATGAAACTATTAAACATCTGAATTCTTCAATTGAGTATGAACAGTACTGCGAGTGCTCTGCCTTCCGATCTCAATGCACTTATCTAGTTGTAGCAATTAGGGTATGACATCAGATTTGTACATGTATACTACCTTAGCCATTGGCATATAGGGGTATGGCGTCTTAGCCCGGATGTTTATCTTTGCAAAAGTAGTATCACTGATGATAAATAAGTGAACGTCTTTCTTTCATTCTTTCTCATTATATATATTTTCCTTAGTCACACATTGGTATTATTTTCTCTCTATAAAACGCTCCATAAGTAATCATCAGCTTTAGGCATAAGTCATATTAATTTTGTTCCTTTGCACAAAGTCACTGTAAAGATGATGATTATTTTCTCAGGGAGTCCATACGGAACATTTTAATCGAAAATTTAGAAAATCGAAATTTCAAAAATATCACCCCATCTGTATATTTTTCCCTGTCAAACTTTGAAATTCTGCAACAATGGCAAGACAATCCCAGAATATGGTTTGAGAATGGTTATTGACAAATGAACAACCGATGATCCCTTGTCATTGCTGCTGGATTTATTTGATTGACGTCCACACGAAACTGAATTACATGATATTTGCACTAAAGTACACTAGCAAGTGAACAAACTTATGGTACCCAGCTTTATTATATGATTGAGGGTGAGATACTCTGTTCTATCAGTGAAATAAACCTTCTATCTGGCTACAGTGGCGATAAACTTTATCGCCACTCTACTGAGTGGTGATAAACTTTATCACCACTCGAGCGACGTCAAGTTCAAGAGTTTGACGTCATGTAACAATGGTCTGACGTCATGAATTCTCATATGACGTCACACTGTTACCGCGGTGACGGGCTCTTCCAAGCGGCTGCTCAACATGAACTGGCCTTTTTTGACGTAATTATAAGGATTTCATCCTATAATAAATAGAATATCTGTCAATTCTTGACAAATACCATGTTTATCTCATCTCTTGCGGTAGAAAAGTAAAATATTTTCACTCGTGGATGCGCCACTCGTGAAAATATAAACTTTCTACCTCACTCGATGAGATAAACATGGTATATTTGTCAAGAAAAGACAGATATCCTCTATGTATTGCCTATTTTAGTCACATAATTGCTTCTCCGTTGATTCTTGCTCACCTTGGCCACATAAGGGTATGATTCCTCAGTATCTATACCATTGTTGAGTCGGATGTATTCGAATGCAAGAGCCATATTCCCGCCATCACAGCCAAGGTTACCTGTAGGCAAATATTTCCAATCAATTCACCAATTGATAACCATATATGTAAACATCGAACTAATCAAAACAGTGACATACAGGAGAGGAAGTCTCATAATAAATAGTTATAATTAATTTTACGGATTGATATAAAGTAAAAGTAGACATAAGATCATTATCAATAGTTGAGAAAGAGACGTACCATTCCTGGAGCAGTCGACCAGGTTCTGCTCTGACAGGGAGATAAGTTCTCCAGTTTTCCGGAAGTGCTGACCCTCCAGAGACCCGGTGGCCGAGAAGGCCCAGCAGGCACCACAGGCAGCCTGGGAACGAAGTGTTTCAATAACTCTAATCAAAACCGACCATGTCCCGAGAATATAACTTTATTGATGTACCGGGAATCGAACGTGTTCTACCAGAGAGCTTCACCTCCGCAAGGTCTGAATGCAGCTAACCTACTCGCATGTTGCTGTAACCAGTTTTTACGTAGAGAAAACCCCATTAACCGCGATCCAATCACATCGTCGTTTCTAAAAATCGTTAAGCGGAATGGTACACGAGAGTCATCTGTCACTAGTAATTGAAACTGAAAGTTTTGCGGTTGGCTAGATGAGCTAGAACATGCGACAATGTGGGGTGCGATCAGACCGTGTTGCAAGGGAAAGCCTGGCTTGATTACGTTCGATATCCGATAGAGCAGATACCTATACATTTTATTTCCTCGCAGCAGATTTTAATCCGACTGGTATTTCATTAGGTGTTGTAGATGCTGTAGATACACGAATGTATATATATAATGAGACAAACTTGCGACTCCATTACTCTCACATGATGCATATACAGTATTATTGCCCACGTGGTACTTCGTAATGGGGTTTCAAACAGTTTGTTATGACACATATGGGTCAGTAGCCAAGGCTCGTGAAAAAGCAAAATCATTTCACTTCGGACATAAACTTGATATGAAAGCGGAAGCTCGTTAGATATCCTATAATTTATTTCAAATAATTTCCGGACAATATCACTTGATACCAACTGCATGTCCGAAAACAGCGTAAAGATGACGTACTGAAAGATTTCTATAAATATGCTAGATTAAGTTTTCATTAAGTTAATTAGTAAATGTTTTATCAACATATTGTGGTATGACACATCTTCCTACGCAGAGCCTAAAAGGCCAGTTTCCAAACTGTCATTTTATGCCTTGCTGCAGAGACTTTACTTTTCTGTGCTGCTATAGTGCCCCTACAGAGCAGAGAGCAAGCACAGAAAACTCAAGGCTATGCAGCAAGGCATAAAATGACAGTTTGGAGACTGGCCTTTTAGGCTCTGCGTAGGAAGATGGGTATGACAGTGCTTGCTAAAATTGATAAGCAATAACAAACCTGATCCTTGACCCTAGTGACATAACCCTTTTCCCTCCAATCAACAGTTTCTGGAAGTTTGACGTCCGTCCCATTTAGAAGATACTTCATTGGTTTCAGTGAAGGAGTTGACTGCTTGAAGCCTGTGAGGAGAGCCTTGAACTCTTCGTGTGACTGAAACAAAGAGAACCTTAAAGTAATTTACTTTCCTAAGGTTATAATGTAGTCAGTGTTTTTTACTAGAGTTTCCCTCTTGTAAAATGCCAAATAATTCAAATCGAATGATTTTGTGTATTAAACCCATAAAACCAAAGAACCATGAATGAAGATGAATGTGTTTGTGACAGCATATTACTACTCGCCCGTGTAAGATACTGCAGTGTAATATTTAAACGGCAATATCAAACTAGTGAAATATCGCAATGCAAGTATGACGTCACATGAGTGTGTCGTTGTGACGTCACAATGTAAGCGCGCCAACGCAAGTTTGCGTGACTTATAGAGCAAGTAATAAACAGAATTCTAACTTAATTCTATTTAGCACTATTTTTACTAAACTCATGAATGATTTGGTATCAAACTCGCTTTCGCTCGTTTCATACAAAATCATAGTAACTCGTTTCATAAAAATAGTATTAAATGAAAGGTCGTTTAGTATCCTCTATATATGAAATGAGGTTGCTTTCAATTGTTAATATCATATTCAAACAGAAGATTTGTTAATCAAAACATTTCTAGGATTTTTTGCTTAGTAATTAATCTACATAGTTTTATTCAAATTATAAAAACCTTTTAATTCAAACTATATTCTCACTATATTTAACTTGGTTATCCAGTAATCATTCTAACATATAACAATCGTCCTTTCTTAAAAGGAGGTTTAATGAGTAAGCAATGAATGATGTGTGTCAATTTTGTCTGAAAGGGTCAGGTTCCAAAAGGTAAACAGGCCAAGTGTTTGAAAACATCAGATAAACTTTACTTTGACTCGGTTTATAGATCAAAGAAACAAAGTTGCTGTTGTCATAACATGTTTAGATATACACTTCAGTGTGTACAAACGAGAGATGCGAGATAAGAGTGCAACAAGTCGGATAATTACATAGTGTTTTTTCTAATCTTTTGACTAGCAAATGTTTACTCAATGAGCTTACCATGTCAGCATACTTGTTCTGACCGAGAGTGTAGGAATGATGCCCAACATCTGCTTGAAGATTATGACGGCTAATCAAGTCGACATTGTTCTCCCAAATAGCTCGTCTGAAAAGGCAAATAGTAGATAATGTTTTTGACAAACCTTAATTTTGTTAGATCTGTCCATTACGCATACTAAAGCAGTTATCTGTTTAATGTATTTTCCCACAGTATTTGAACCTCATCATCATCATCATTAATTTATTCAAGTATATAGGCCCCTGGGCCCAAATACAGGTACATGTATACACATATTTCATATACAAATATATTACGTAATAAATCGCACAACTTACGAGAAGTAGATAACATGAAAATGATAATCACAAGAAATTTCATTTAACTTTTTACATCGTTTTTCATGGGCATAATATACATTGTGGATTAATTTTTTAACATGTAATTATCGTTGGTAGTAAGAATTTGTTTAAATGTACACATGTTTCGACACATTTACTTTGAAACGCATATAGAAATGAACAACATTTTCTTGCAAAAAAACCACGACCTTTGAGAGTACCATTTTCTTTTATTCTGTAAACGAAAATGTGGAACATTATGAAGTTGTTTATAAACATCCTCTTTTCCGGTAATGCTCTATTTATGTAACACACGCAACATCCTAACTGAAAATAAAATGGGTTGTTGTGTTGTATTTGAAAAACGTTGAACAACACATTTCAATTCTATTAATGTATGTGAATAACTTTGAACAACATATTTTGAGTTCTATTAATGTATGTAAAAACGTTGAACAATATATCTTGAATAATGAAAACATGCTGTTTACCGTTTTTCATATAAAACACAATTATTATAATGCTATTAAAAAAATCTCAAAGTAATTTGTGACAATGTGACAATATTTTTATTACATTTTTCCTTTTCTTATAAGCAGGGGAAAATAGTAGGACTAATTCTGTTGACCAACCTGTTGATTTCCTCCTGTGGGCTGTACTGTTTCTTGTAATGAAGCTTGAAATGTTGCCACTCCTCGTCTAGATCGATTCTCCGACCACATACAGTGGCAACCAGAAGTACCAACAAACATCCCCGCAACATCTTCATCGAGCAGATTTTAGTTGAGTTTGATTTTCAGGTATTTCTTGACGCAAAGTTATATGCTGAACTTTCCCGGATCTTTGTGCTAGAGCGTCATCTAATGTTATCTAAATGTAGGCACACTTAGTCAAGTGAACGTCTATGTCTTGGCAACTAAACCCCTCAGTTCCGTTAGATTACAAACCTGCCAAGGATGTTTGTCAAAGTTTTTGTAGAGGAATTCTTAACTATCTAGGAAGGACCCTGATAAAACATATTTTTCTGAGGATATCACCTTTTTTAGATTATCGGGTAAAATGAATCCGGTTCATTTGCAAATTTACAACAAGGATATTTGATAAAATCTCATAAAAAAAAGATGAAACCGTCCTCATATGATCATTGCTTTATGTACTCATCACGAAAAGTTGGTGACTTTTATCTTCAAAGCAAAGGTTTCAATGAATATATAGTCATTATCCCTTATTGAATTTGGGCATTGTTATTCCAAAAATGGTCAGGTATGATTTAGCTGTTGGATAAAGAAATATTGAATCCACAGGTATGGAAAAGGGAACAACTGGACAAACCTTTTCAAATGTTGAACAAAACTAGTTCTATAATTAAGTGTCTCGTTAACAAACGCAAAGCTCTTTTCTTTCAATAATTATCAATTTCATCTTATCAAAATTTATCAACAACGTGAAGAGTTTGTAACGTGTTTAGTGGTTTGATGAAAGCTGACAGTTCATCAATTACATTTTGACAAACTTTATCCGAACACCACCTGTTTATTCAAAATATTTATTTTTGTATTAACCATAAGTCAAATATGTTAAGAGTCTCCATTTTATCCTTTAGAACTGATGTAAATATCATTATGATTCAATACTATAAAATAAAGACATAAAAGGATAATACACATATGCTAATTTCATATTTAGAAACGTAGATGTCATGAAGAGATAAGTATAGTTCAATCTGTGGAAGAACTCTCCGTGCATTAAGAACATTTGCTAATGAATGACTTTGAATAAATGCGCATTACAATGATTCACTGAACTGGTTTTACACAATAATGTTTACTTATAAATCTTAAAAAATGATTTACTTGCTATATAATTGTAAGTAACTTTTATAACTGGCGAATACTTGCTGAATGACTTACTGTTTTTATGTTGATGCTACATTAACGAGTATTCCAATTTTGTTTTTAAACTAAGTGCACACCATGTCACGTGTCTGTGTATTTACAAGAAGTGTGTATTCACGCACAGGCTCGTGTGTGACCCCCCATTTATCAAAGGAATATGAAATGGATAAACATTTCGACTTCAAACTGTTTATGTATTCTCGATTATGTACCTATATTGGAGAATAAACTCTGTAAGTGTGTTTAGTTCTTTTCCGTACCAAAATGTCAGAATATAAACTTTTGAATACGTAAAACAGCAATCTAAATATATTTAGAATAACAATTTTCATTTTTTGAATATTTGTATAATTTCATTACAGGGTAAACTATTTTGGAACTTTCGATCGAAATTTATTTACACTGGTTCGCAGAGCAATGTTTCAATTGAAAAAAGCTACATGCCAATACAGGAACATGCATGCATTTCAGCCTATTATATTTGTGGTCACGTAGTGACTATAATACAACCCTCACAAAAGCTGTGTTATGTCAATGCATTATCAAAAAATAAACGTAGGGAGATCAAATGATATCTAAACCGTCTGACAAACTTCCGATGTGAGACTGTGAGACTGATTGTATGACGAAAGTGAAGCGCATTATACGAATCAGTAATTGAAGAGTTGGTTAGGCTCTTTTCCTTTTACAATCCATCAATGTTGCAATTAGTTTGAACCAACAAACCTTGCCAAACGTTTGGGTCATTTTGAGTTGTTGAAAATGTATCTAAATAGAGCCATTGGCTCTGTAGCTCATCAGGCTTTATTTTCTATCTTGCTTTAGGGTGTGGCCATTGGGGATCCTCCTGTAGTAAGGACCAGAAGGTCACTTAAGCTAAAACTCATAATGCTCACTAGTGAAGGCGTCTGGACACAAAATTTCAGCTTTTTATGTCTACGCTTATGGAGAAGAAGACAAGGGTTGCAAGGGCATGACCCTGTAGCCCTTATGCTTCTGGAGAAGAAGTAGAAAATGCACAAAGTTTACAGACAGACGGACGGACGCCAGCTCTATGCCATGCCACAAGCCCTTTGAACATGTGAATAAATTCTATCTGCTACACTACATTTTGCGACATAGTAGAGCAAAATATGAGCTTATTTTAATGAGATTGATTTCACCGCACGTATTCTATTTATCAGTGCATTTGTAAATTAGCTTTGGTTACTTTGTTGTTGTATTTCTTGCTTATACTTTTATTACACAGTTTCATTACACAGACTTTGCCACAATTTGCAATTCTAATACTTCATAAACGTGCTTGTCCAAGGCGCACTGATATGACAAGTTCCATGGTATTCAAAACATTTTATTATTTTTTCATACAAAAGTGTACCAACATATAACAAAATATATTACAGTGTGTATTTTACATTAGATCAAACAATGAAGAAACTAATACTTACAAATTTACACACATTCATGACATTCATCAAAACAAACATTGTCATTTTAAAAGCTTTCAATGATCATTAAGAAACTTCGAGCGTTAGAGGGTAGTAGTATGTTTTCTAGATTTGTTCATAGTTCACACAATAAACAATAGTTTATGACATACGTATAACCTTCAGAGGGTCACACATTTCATTATTCGGTCAGTATTAAAGGGTCAGTAGCACGTTGTTTAAATTTAAATTTTTAAACATTTTCACTGATAATTGTAAGTTAAATGTATTATTTTGACAGTGTCAAAAATCTCATTACACAAGCCAAACCTTCATAGTCAGAGGACAAAGTATGAAGATTCATATAAAATCCGTTGGCGGCCATTTTGTGTGAACACCTTTAATTCATTTTGTGTAAGAAAAAGAAATTGCATGGCTAAACTTGCATTTTCCTGACATCACCTTATATTCCCATAAAAACGTGTTACTGCCCCTTTAATATTATGACCCCTGCTCGAAGAATTTATATCAAATATCAAGCGAAATGGTATACATGCATTATCCTTATATATTTCTGCGAAATAGAATTACACTCACTTTTATTTGTTGGTATATTTACACATGTAAGTATAGTGGAGCGGCCTTAAATTAAGCTCTTTTGAGGTTGTTGACCAAACCCTTCAAGTATTTTTCATGTATTAATATGTTTAAAGCAAGTATTAAGCGAAGCTAATGACATCTATATTAAAGGGACAGTAGCACGTTTTTCGAAAATTTCATATTTTCAATTATTTACTGATTCTTTGTACGTTAATGCTGAATACACTCTGTTGATATTGTCAGAAATCTCATTTCACAAACAAACCATCCACAGTCAGAGAACAAATCATAAAGATCCACATAAAGTCAATTGGCGTCCATTTTTGTGTGAACAACTTTAATTCATTTTGTGTAAGAAAAAGGAATCGTATGGCTGAACTTTACATTGTATATTTGATTTATGACTGCTTCATTTATTTTTAATAAATTGTCTTTCAATTGGAATCATTTATTTTCATTTTCCTGACATCACCTTATATAACCATGAAACGTCCTACTTCACCTTTAAACCCTTATGCTATTTAGGTCAATGGATTCTCGTATTTAACCGTACTGTGTACATTCCTAAAAAGAGTCCTTTATTTATATAAAATGGATGGTCCCGCATAACATTTCTTTGACTTATTGAGGTTTCCCTTAGCTAGAAACGTGCGTCTGCCCTTTTTTATGCTAAATATATTTTGCAATGAGTAAAGTTACTTTACTTTTCATAGATACATATACTTCCTTTTCTGCTATTGCTCCTGTAATATATGTATCAGAAAACATGTGTTTGTCTAGTCTTTTAAAATCAGGTTGAAAGCTTTCAAAAGCATTATTAGCTTTTAACTCAAGATAATCCAAATATCATTATTTTGCTATCTTTTAAAACATACTAGAATAAATGAAAAGTTTAATCATTTGTAATCGTATTTACCGTTTTTTTGCAAATATACTCTTGTATGAGTCTATAAAAATATACACATGAAGATGAGGCCTTGAATACAATTAAAGGGACATTAAGTGTTTTGATACAAATTTAAGAACATGGCTAAAATCTATATCATTGAAACATATACACACAAATTATCACCATTTAGTTTGACCTGAAATAAGCTTAGAAATCGAAATAATTAGAAGAGGTGTTTCCCCAGGATATAAATAGGTCTAGTTTATAACTTTCTCTCTCAAAGCATTGTGGTCATAGTTGCTGTGGGTGAATTCGTACCCCAAATGAAGCTTTTCCCTTCGGGAATTCGTACCGAAAAGAAACTCGTGCTTTAACAAAACGACGAACACGTATCCGCAGTCCATTTGATGGTTTATTAGTAATTAGTGATATTTGTTTAGTTTTAGTTTTTTGTTCACGTTAAGTATTATCTTGGTTTCAACATAGTTATGGTTACATATATCCTCGAAATTAATGTTGAATTTATCGAAACTTATAAATAAAATGAGGAAACGTTTCCTGTACGAGTTCGTTTGGTTACGAATTTACTATATCCATGTCGTAATCTGCTTACACACTGAATGTAAACACAGATGGCAACGAGTGAAAAGAAAAGCTACATGGAATATTTAGAAGATGGTTATGTTAATTGGTTATTCAATATTAACATAATCTTTAAATAATTTATTGTTCTCTGGTTAACAAAATGTTGGTATTTGATAGTAATATATTGATATTGCGGGTGATAATAGGCGAGCTAGTACGCAAATATTGAAAATCTGCTCAATGACATCACAATTCACTAGCGCGCTTCCGGTTACAATAAATTTCTTTTGAACATAATAACATCGACTCATTGTGATGTGTAAGCATACTCTCATATATCTAATTGTAGTTAAAAGATTTATCTACAGATTGATACAATTAATAGGTGTTTTAAATAAAATGTTGTATTAGAAACATTAAAACACTTAATGTCCCTTTAACGTTTGATTATATTTGCAGCTTGTGAAGGCGTCTAGCGACTATATATTACACGACTCAAAAACACATGTAGAAAGGAAGCCACAATGAACACGATCAAACTATGACTATGACAACTAGCACCACGTGCACAGTATATCCTTAATCCTATATCAGGGTCCACCCCCGGGATATTGTCACTGATACACGCGTAGCTGGCATGTTCGGCTATTCCACAGGAATTTCGACACTCTCTAGAAATGTAAAAGTACCCATCGCTTCCCCACGCCTTGCTGTAGCTGCAACACAGAGATAGGTAAATATGATTATGACAACTTTTAAAATTTCCCTTTCATAGTGCAATGAGTGTTCTTTCTTGTTGAGATGAAGTATGTCTAAATTACAGTACGCCATAGAATTATAGCATAATTGACATAGGTAAAGGTTTGATATTCTTATGTCAGGACTAGTCAAGGAGTCACACAATATTTCAGCTTTCTACGGACGGACGGACGCCGGACACCGTCCCATGACATAAGCCCATCGGGCCTTTCAGGCCTGATGAGATGAAAAGGACAATGTGTGAGGCAAAGAACGAATCAATAATGTTTGAAATGAGTTAGACAATCTGATATTAAATATATGATAATGAGTGATAATTTTTTGAGACCATACAAGAGATACAAAAAAGAACAATGAGTGAGACAAGGTTGATTGTTTAGTGCTCACTCTTTATGCAACGTTATATTTTCGCCCATGCATATTTCTGTATATTGTAGAGAGCGGCATAGAGATAAGCAACGATTTTATCTTGTTTGCTGATCCTGTCACTTTTGTGAATAGATATATATTCAAATCACAATAAGTTAGATAATGTGTGAGACAATGGAAATAAACTCATGTCCAAAAGAAACGATACCATACAAATCCCAAAATAACTCAATCAACTGCAGATTAATAAGACTAAAACTTAGTAATATCAATTCTTCAGTAGTCAACTTACGTCTATGCAAAATTTGGAAACATTATCTTTTCATATTTGCGAGAAACATGCATTTGAAAAAATCATCGATCTGGAATCTCCTTAACTAGGCGAGATAGCAGAGAGAAATTGGACACTTTCGCTTGTTTTAAAACGTTCAAGTGCAGTGACGCGTCAACGAATTTATGTCAAATAAAGTGTATTATATCAACAACATTTTTTTCTGACATAAATTCAATACTTTATCAATATTAAAGTGAAATGACAAAAGTTCTGTTCATAAAACAATTTGAAATTTCGATTTATGCACTCCATGTACATTTGAAAAGACAATAAATCAAAAGTATCTTTTCCTGAAGAATGAAAATGTGCATACGTTTTTACAAGATATATGCCTGTTAGACACACTTAAATTCGACTCTGTCAGGTTATAGAATTTTGTTTCGGACGACTTTGAAAACTTGGTATCGTTTCTTTTGGACATGAGTTTATAAGTAGTAAGAAAAAGGTAAATTTTATAACGATAGTTATTACTTTCCCGTTTAAGTTATTGCTGTTTAATAAATCTACCATGTTATTACACATATATGTCAAAACATCGCGCGCTGACCGAATGACGTGACGTCATGATGACGTGACAATTATTAAGTATAACGTCACAATGCTAGCGGGCCGGTCGTGATGGTCACGTCGGCGAGTTTTATATATAATTTTGACGATTTAATAAAGCCAGTAATTAATATAATACTAAACTCGGTCCCGTTTCATAACATATGAAACTCGTGAATGGTTGAGGTATTAAGCGAGCGAAAGCGAAAGAGTGAAACCCATTCACTCATTTAATAAAAGTGTTATGAAACGGGACGTCTTTTAGTATTCTCTAGTTTCATTACCTGTTTTTAATCTTCCACACCTTCTTCCCCTGATGGACTCCATACCCCACCAGTAGCACTGCGTGATTGCTCGGCCCCGTACACTCATCGAAAACACCCCTTCCAAAATTTTGTATCTTTGGCCCTGTTGAGATTCCTATCGAAACGGGCCCTAGAGTTGCTACAGCTCTCAGGAGGTCTTCCTCCTTTATCCTTCTGAAAAAGTCTATTCTAGCACTAACTTCTACTGTTGATAACTTGCATTCACCATCCTGGAACAGTTTTAAAACATATTGAGTTACATGATCATGATCATTCTCTCCCCACAGAGGCAGCTCAGTGCGAGCAAGTCTGGCCTCTGTTCTATTAAGCCAAGATCCCGGGGTTCCGGCAGATTGCCCCAGAGGCAAAGGTTGTAACTTGAGATATCTCCCTTATTTGCAGCAAATGAAAACACCTTTTGGATATCAATGACTCGGGGGAATTCTTAACGATCTTATAGTTACATCGAAAATATCATGCCTTTATGTTTATTTTTCATTAACAGTGTGAGAGGGAAAATGTTTTGAAAATCAGATATGAATAGGGGGTTTCATTAGATAGAAAATGTTTTATAATTCTGTAAATTATTATTTGATTTAGGATGGATTTTATTTTACTAATAAACCAATTCAAAACTAATGAGAAGGTCAAAAGCGATGTTTTGTAAAAGGAAGAGTTATCTTCCCTGGATGTTAAATTTCAACAATAGCTTTGCCGAACCACACGGAAATGGCCTTGGTTTTGCGAATGACCACTTTTAAAACGGCGTCGCTGATTGCACAACTAACTTCGATTGCCTCCAATCAGATTTTTACCTTTCTATCCCATGTATTAGCCGTAATAGAACAGAGGCTTACTCGGGTATGACTGAGCTGCCTCTGTGGGGAGAGAATGGATCGTGATATAGAAATTTGCTATAAAAATGTAGTGGCGGAACCAGATTTGTGGCAAGAGGAGGATGGCTTTTTGAAATGGGTGGAAGGACGATTTAAAAGAAATACTTTAGAAGGGGGGAGGATATGTATTTTAGATAAATAGAGATATATTTTTTGAATGAAAGGAATATGCTCAGTGTTGGAATAGCAATGGCCTGTAGACTTAACAGTCAATACATTGACTATATTCAGGTCCTTACAAACTCACAGTTTTTTAATAACATGAAAATGTTCCTCATTTTCCCATAATCTCACATTACTTGCAGTAAGACATATTTCCTAGGCGAACCTTCATTATCATCACTCTAAACTAATTTTTTAAAAATAAAATACTGAAGATACTTATTATCTAAAAGAAGGATGATTTTATTGATTTGTAGATTGGTATCAGTCATTTGAAATTGATTTAAAAATGACATGTCACTTAATTTCTTAAATGATTTACATTGTGTTTTTTTGAATATGTGACTTTAAAAGTCTAAGTTGATCTTTTTCTTTATACCTGTTCATTATAAGGGTAATCTTCTTCCGATGGTATACCATTTTTCATCACAAACTCCAGAGCTCTTCCCATATCTCCGCCTCCGCATCCTTTACTGCCTGAACATACATTTTGTTATATATAGAACAAAATGAGTTCATTTGTAACAATTTCAAATTTTCTCATTAGTCATTTTACGAGAGTGAAAGAGAGACTACTTCATGATGAAGACATCTTCCTATGCAAAGCCTAAAACGCCCGTTTCCGACTGAACTGTCAGCGTTATGCCTTGCTGCATACCCTTGAGTTTTCTGTGCTTGCTCTCTAGCTTACTATGAGAGAAAGCAATAATCCAATCAGAAAGTAACTGGGTGTTGCTAACAATCGCATGTAGGGGCGCTGATATCAGAACAAGGGTATGCACCAAAAACTGACAGTTCAGAAATTGGCGTTTTAGTAATTGCATAGAAAGATGCAAAGAAGATAGTAGTGTCCGAAACGCGATGAAAGAAGTGCCTTGAAGATATTCTGTTTTACTTCAGTTTTCATGTCCGACCGCAAAATGATTTTCTTTGATTCCATGGTTATCATTATCACTGTCAAAATGGTTTATTTGGTCAAACACGGTAATGTTAATTCATTTTTAAAAAATCCATAAAAAACCTATGAAGATTAAAACAATGCAATGCTTCATAAACAAGTGTTTTTCACTAATGTGGCAATGTCCCCCGTAGCTTGGAATTTGCGATAGAATTGTCACAATAAGCAAATGCTATATTCCCATTGACAATAAGTGCAATACATGTAGTTCAAGGGATATGGTGTTAACAAGAATTTCAAAAGTGGTCAAAGTGCCATTGTGACCTTGAAAATAAGGTCAAGGAGTGACTGATGTCTTCGTAATCCTCCAATGTAGGCTGTGACTAAATTTAAAGACATAAGGTGAGGCAGTTCAGAAGATAACGCGTTAACAAGTGTTTCAAGAGTGGTCAAAGTGCCGTTGTGACCTTGAAAATAAGGTCATGGTCACCAAAAGTGACTGGTGTCTGCGTAATTTCCTAAGGTAGGCTGTGACCAAAATTGAAGACATTGGGTGCAAGGATTCGTGAGATATCGCGTTAACAAGGAACCCGACGTAGGTACGTACTTACAGACGAACTCCGCTGAATACATTGTCCCCCGACCCGCGTTGCGGCGGGGGACAATAATCAAAGATAAGAATGAATTAAGATATATTACATAAATATTGGGAAATATGAAGTCATGATCTGTCTTAATTTATATATTGAATTAAAAAGTTAAAAGATAAAAAAACGTGAATATCAGAATGCAACATAAATTCTGTAAATATAAAATTATTTAAATCATGCCATTCAAATGAAATTAGAATTATAAATACACAGTACTAAAATGGTATACCAACATTAAACTTCGAGGAATATATTCATTACCATCTATATACATTTAGATTTTGTGAAACTACTCAGTTGTTTTAATGATAGAAAATATATAACCTCCCCATGTATATGTTCTACAAATCGGTTAGAAACCAGATAGTTTTATGAGTGTCATTAGAGTATCGGAATAAAATTGAGAGTTGCTTCTATATTATTTAAATCAGTATGATTAAACCGGCCCTTTCAGAGGAATGCAAGTTTTAAATCAATGACGATACCGGGATACGAACTTGTCTCAACAATGGGGTTTCTCTACACATGGTTTGAAAAGCAGTCCCTTATGTTGCATATAAGCTGAGCTAGATTATCACAAGGTAACTATAGCAAGGGGCTGGCAACTCCAGGGTACCTATAATTCGTTTTGCACTATTGAAACTTGCCACAGATCATGCGGTTATCGGAGTTGCTATCAGACCGTTGTTTGTGGGCCTCTGATTGGATAAGTTCGTATCCCGGCAGCGCAGTATAATTAAAATTGGATTATTTATCTTCCCGACGTTGCACAGATTACATTCGTTGCGTACCAAATAGATTATTAATTAATAAAATTGCGTCAATATTTTTAATATTATTTTCCTCCTAAGGTATATTTCATAAATGTTACTTGGATCACAGTCGACGAGGCTCTGAGGGGAGAGGGAGATGAGTTTGTTAGTCTTCTTGTACCACTGTCCCTCTATGACTCCGACCACCGAGAACGCCCAACACGCCCCACACCGTCCCTGTTGAAAACAGACCTTTCCACCTTAGAAGGTGCCACAGGGACATCAAACGTAAACAGGTGAAAACAGGTTTGAATGGAATTGGCCCCTGTGGCCCTTATACGGGGTCACAGGGTCACCAAAGCTAAAAATTCTATTCTTCACTAGTCAAGGAACATGTACACAAGGTTTCAGCTTTCTAGAGGCCTTATGCTTCTGGAGAAAAAGATGAAAATAGGGTTTAAGAGCGTGGCTCCTGTGGCCCTATTTAGGGATCACAGTGCCACCAAAGCTATAAATTCTATTCCTCACTAGTCAAGAAACATGTACACATGGTTTCCGCTTTCTAGAGGCCTTATGCTTCTGGAGAAAAAGATGAAAATAGGGTTTAAGGGCGTGGCTCCTGTGGCCCTATTTAGGGATCACAATGCCACCAAAGCTATAAATTCTAATCCTTTCTAGTCAAGGAACATGTACACAAGGTTTCAGCTTTCGAGGGGCCTTATGCTTTTGGAGAAAAAGATGAAAATAAATTTTAAGGGCGTGGCCCCTGTGGCCCTTTTTAAGGATCACATGGCAACCAAAGCTATAAATTCGATTCCTCACTAGTCAAAGAGTCTATACACAAGATGAAGAAGATGAAAATAGGCTCTAAGGGCGGGGCCCCTGTGGCCCGTATTAGAGGTCACAGGGTCATCAAAGCTGTAAATTCGATTCCTCACTAGTCAATGAATATGTACACAAGGTTTCCGCTTTCTAAGCCTTTTGGTTCAGGAGAAGAAAATTAGGGGTCACAGGGTCACCAAAGTTACAATTTATAATGCTCATTAGTCAAGGAGTCTATATACAAAGATTGACCTTTTACGCCTTTTTGGTTCTGGAGAAGAGGTCGAAAATGCACAAAGTTTACGGACATACGGACAGATTGGACGATATAGGACATTGTATGCACGTACACAGACTTGCCATACGTTAACAGATTCATCCAATCATAGTCACTTAATTTTTATTATCGATATTTTCCAAAAACGTCCAAAACAAGATAAAGAACCTCTTTACAAAAATTAATTTCCTTTACATTATATAACATAGAACACATTACCACTGTGTATAACCGTACACCGGAACTACCGAGGTGTACGGCGGAGAAATGTTGCTAGCGAGGAGCCAAAATCGAAAGTAAGGTAATATTTTACTTCATAACTTTCAAATAATCAACATCATGTTGTAATTTTTAGCACACATACTTAGTTAAATGTATGTGCTTGTCATTCTGTATCCAAGGGACAGTAACAATGACAGTTGTGAGTAATGCTGTTGTTAGTAACATATTTGCTATCTCTGACTATGAACAGGATATGACATTAAATAGTTATGTTTCGGAGAGCTATTGACATGATAATTACATAGAAAAAGTTGATGAAACGGCGATGATTGCTTTTTAAGTGATCCCGTTTGCGATCACGCTCCTCGCTAGCAATATTTCTACGCCGTAACCTTGCTAGTTCCGGTGTACGGTTATACACAGTGATTACCTGGTCTCTAACTTCCGTTACGTAACCTTGTTCAGTCCAGTCCACGCTGTCTGGTACATCGACCGTGGCGCTGGTACTCGTGTCACACTGACAACTCTTGTTAATCTGCATCAGGCGGGTTGCATAGCAAAATAATAATTATGTACAGTTACCTGACAAAGTGAGTCATTAGTCTCGAAGTCGAAATTATCATTGACATATCTGTTGCAAAAGATCTTTCGCTAATAATGATTCACTTATGGCCAGGTTCTGTCAAGTTTTGAATGTTCTTTTTGTCATTTCAGCCTTATTTTAGTAATTCATACAATTTGGTATTTTTTTAAATTTAGTCTGATACGAAACGTTTTCTTCTTATATGCTCACAAAACTAATTTTATGTAAAAAACAAGAATCCTAACATAATCCAATACACTGATGTTTTTCATTATTGTGATGTTCAACAACACACTATGATGTTCTATACTACAAGAAATAATGACAACCCATACCAACCCCACACTCAGTAATACCTATCCACACAATTACTCCCTTCATACGTGACAATTAATAATGTAAATCAAAATCTCTATGCATCAATGTTCTTGTCCGTAAACCAGTTTTCAGTTGTAGAATATACAGCTTTTTAAGCAAAATGGCCGTTGGCATAAGGTGCTCCCTAATGTCGATTGCATCCTCAATTGACGCCCTACTTCATTGGCGTCAACCTCCAAAAGGGCATCCTAATTAGCGTCCTCTTGGAATACTTCACAGCGATGTCCCCCGAGGACTTGTTGGTTACCGTTTAGTCCACTTAACAGATTTCTCAAAACACGGGTCCAGATTCTGAATAATATCTGGGAGTATTGACTATATAGTATTAAAGAGATCTTTATAATACCATGTAAAAATCATACTGTAATAGTACTGTAAATAATGTTTATTATAACAATATTTCAGAATTATCTCATTATGTGTGTATTGACCTTCTTTTATTTGAACATTGTTCAAGCAGAAATATATTATGCCTACCCAAGGTCCAAAGTGTTTATTTTCGTCAAAGTCTGTGTCGTTGTACATGAATTCCTTGTATGTCTGAAATCAGGAACAATAGCATTTAATGCCTTTTATTTTATGTGTAGGGAACTGACGTTTTCGCTTTTTCCGGGCGATTTTCTTATACTTGTACATTACTGTACTTGTTAGGACATCTTACATCATACATATCTTTAATATTTTACGGTAAATATAATGTTCGCCATGACCATTCGCCATGTTGACCATGTGGTAAAACAGCCAATTTGTGCATTTTAAAGTCAATAAGATATGTCACCTGAAGGAGGGGCAAGAATTTTCCAAGAAACGTCGTGGGAAATCAATAAAGGAGTTGTTATCTATAACATTTGTCTTGTATTAATAAGATATGAGGTTCAAATTTTCTATAAAGGTACAAACACTACAAGGGAGTAGCAATTCAGGAATATTATTTCTGAAGTTGATAGTTCTGAAGTCAATATTCAATAGACAACAAACATGAGACGATATGTAGTAAATAATAACCCGGTACCGAGGGGTTGTGGAAAATAACCTCGCGAGGGCGTAACCCAAGCAGAGGTTATTTCCATAACCCGAGGTTATTATTTGACTTACAATCCCGCAGAAGACTCCTGCAATGGTTTCAACTTATCTTGTTTACATACAATTAATTTAAAAACGTTTTACTGATATCATTCGCGGGTTTATCATTTCTTGATAAGAAAAAATATTTAAAATTCCTCCAGATTATGGTTTAAAAATAAACGCCTGATTTCTTGCAATAAAAACTATGTTATTGCCGTGTTTCAACTAAATTGGTTTACATACAAATAATTAAAAAACGTTTTTGTGATCCATTTTGCGGGTTTGATATGTCTTGATAAGAATACTATTTTAGACTACTTACAATACCCCCTGCTTAGGGTTTGAGAAATACAAATTTGATTCCTTACATTAAAAAAAACTATTTTACTGCAATATTAATATATATTTATAGGGAAAAACGCGGATTGATCTCACGACATATAACATTCAACTAAAATAAAGGCAATAACTTCCCAAGGGGTGTAAAGGGTAAACACCTATGAGAAGGTAGTTATGAGTTAAAACCAATTGAAAACAAAGGAGATATAACCGCCCAAGGGGTGTAATCTGAGATTTCTACCACTCGACTCACCAAATCATCCCATGGCGTCTCCTGCAGCCAGTAGGAATGGTTCCCCTCGTCGGCTTCCAAGTTATGAGTCTCGATTTCTCGAATTTTATCCTCCCAGATTTCTCTTCTGTTTAAAAACAAGACTAGATTGGCATTACTCCTTAATTGACATTGGTTATGAGACGAAATTCAATAATTGAACATTTCTGTATAACCAACATATAAATGAGTATAAGTAATAGTTATATGACGAGTATTGGTCGTCTAGTCCACGACATGGTTGGGTATACGACGAGCCGCGGAGCGGCGAGTCGTAAAACCAACCATGTCGTGGACTAGACGACCAATACGAGTCGCATAACTTACTTATACCACGACCAACACAATGATATATAAAAACAAAACATATCTTTTCAAATACCATAAGCAGATTGTAAAAATGCGTTGAACTATGTTTTCTATAACAAACAATGTGCCTCATCACGCTTTTAGAAGCTACCAAATTATCTCTAAAATATGCTCTATAGTTACCTTATCCTTCGTGTCTTTAAAGAAAATGTCTATTGAGAAGCACTTAAGTAGAAAACTACGGTAACATCAACAGCGCATGGGCCATGCTTTGCACGTGCACTCCATGATGAAAACGACATGGGCTTTCGGAGAAGGCGACATTGTCACTGTGTACAATGAAAGGTGAAGACGAAGGCAACATATTTTGTCTACACACATGGATGATGCGCCCAAATGACAGGTGATTACTTTCCTCTCGACGAATTTAACATACAAATTTAGAATTTGACTTGAGCATTACATGGTTTTTTGAAGGAACTATAATTAGTTTGATACTTTGTCTCTACACTGCATATGTTTCGTGTCTGATAGTGATGGTGATACACTTGACGAAGAAGGCAGGAATTCATTTACTAAGATGTTTAAGTTAAGTTTAGTTTCCTATGAGGAAGTTATCTACTATCGTAAGACTTGATCAGTCTATATTGACTTGTGATAGATTCTTAATATTCAAAGAATGCATTAAATTGATGTTCCAATAACTTTTTCAAAAAGAAAATTAACATGATATATTCTTTTACCATATTTTGGCTTTCGAAAGAAATTATGCGAGATGTTTTGAATGAATTGCCATAATTATCACGCACTGTCTGTTTAACAGTAAAGTTGACTATAAATGGTGTAATGCCCTGGTCTGTCATGGCTAGATAATGAGGTTTCTGTCACTGATCATTTCACTAAATTTAGATATAAAATTGCCTTAATTATGGTTATCCGAATTATGGAACAATCTCTCAAAAAATCATAATTAAGAATTTCCTCCCAAAAAATACAATGTTGTTTATTGATAGGGCTGCGGGTTAAGAATTGTTGTTTTTTTAACTATGGAAAAGTCACAGTTAATGATTAAGCTATAGCATAAAAGTCATCAAAAGGATGACGGGAATTACAAAATAGAACAATGAAGAAATGTCAGTTCATTGTGCATTTAAGCTTCTGAAAATATTCTCTATCTGTATTCTCTAGATGATTCAGTTGAACATAACAATCTTAACTCTTTGCAGGTCTTTTATGGAATGACAAACATGACGCCTGTCCAGGAGAAAAGAAAATGTTCCTAAAACGGAAAAGATTCATATTGATGAATCGTTCGTGTGAAGAGAAGAGAGACGTGTTGGTCTCAACTCTCGGCCGCCAAAACGAAGAAATGGTCAGCAGTATTTCTCAGGTCAAAACGACGTCCTCCGGCTGTAACGACTACCTCAAACTATGACAAGGCTCCCAACAGAACCCTTACAATTAACAAAATATGAAAATATAAGAAAACCGTAACAAAAGTTCTCCCAAGGTTGTTTGTCGCTATTTGAAATTGAAGACATTTGTCAAACCGTTGCAGTCACATAGATCGTGATACATTATGTTTAAGTCTGTCATGAGAAGGGTTAAATGAAAGTATTTCCGGCTGGTGCTGGTGTAGTATAACTTACATCTTGATTTTGATAGGATCATTAAATCAGGTAATGATTTATTATAGAAAGAAGCATTTATTTAACATCTTGTTAGTGAGTGATAATTAAAAAATAAAATGATTTAACTAGCATAGTTTGTCTTAAGACACCTTTAAGTCAGTGTTAATCACCATGGAGGGCTTTGTAAGCGAGATTGTATGGGTGATTCTTTTCCATAAGTAAGAGAACGAGGATGCTATTCTATAAATGGAAACCTTTGATATATTTCGGTTTATAAGAAGAAAAGGAAGTCTTCCTCGGGCTTTCCGTCAAAAAATGCCCCTGTCCTCGGTATCGACCGCGGGGTCCGGCTTAAGCCCTCCTACTTGGCCGCTACATTATTTGACGAGAGACCCTCTCGAGAGGTCTTTTTCTTTTTCTGAAATACATATACAAATGCAACCATTTAATCTTTACAACATTTATCACGATTAAATATTTTGTAAAAGTCTTTCGTAGCAGAATACTCTACATGTCACACAAACTGAACAAGAACCCGAAGGTTCTATTGAATTATTTAAAAACATCTGGTTGATATCATAAAGGATTATATACTGACCTTAATGAATAGTAAGGATGGGTATCGTTCCCCATTTCTGTATTGCAATATATTGCGATACAGAAAAGCGTATTGCAATACGTATTGCAATATATTGGTACTTCATTAATTCAAGAATGTGCATGCTATCTCGTATAAATATAAGCGTAAAGAACGATCATCATTGCTCAGTTATGAGCCGTTTTTGGAAATGTTTGTTTGTTCAATTACTGTTTATGATCTGTATACATATTTGACCAATTTTCACAATACAACTTCACACTTTTTAATTTTTTTTTCCATCAATCATGTTTTATTTGCTTGTGTTTTTTGCAATGTTAGATAGAAATAGCTTGTTTTAACACAATCGATATATTGGATATCTTCAGAAGTGTTTACCGATTCGTATCATGTTGTTCCTGTATTGCATCCTTAATGAATAGTGCTTGTATTGTCGGTGTATATTGCAATAAAACAACAATCTAAAATACTGCTACTCTCTGTATATACTTATTAAAAGTCTTATCGGATGAATTCATTTGAAAAGAATACAATATAAACCTGTATATAAGGTGCATATGTATAACATGTTAATTATGTATCCTTTCTTTATTGTTTTATGAGTTCCTTTGGCTATGGTCTGTGTGAATAATCACATTCAAAATAAGAAGTAATCTAGTTCATTTATGAGATTTAATCGTAATAGTTCTGTATTATCAGCGATTATATAATTTATTGCATAAACTTATTTGCAATGAGGGGAGAATAAATATTAACCGTTATACTGTATGATTTATTGCCCAAAAATATGTAGCAACAAGGGATGAAAAAAAGAGCCATTGGCCCTGTAGCTAATCAAGCTCCATATCAATTTTGCTTTAGGGTTTGGCAAATGTGGTTCCCCCCTTAGTAGGGACCACAGGGTCACAAAATGTAAAATAGAGCCAGTGGCTCTGTAGCTCATCAGGCTTCAAATCGATTTTGCTTTAGGAAGTAACAAGGCCACCAAAGCTATACATCATAACCCTCACTAGACAAGGAGTCTGTACACAAAGTTTCAGTTTTCTTAACATTTTGCTTCTGGAGAAGAAGATGAAAATAGGTTTTCGGGGCGTGGCCCCTGAGGCCCTTATTATAGTCCACAGAGCCACAAAGGCTATAAATGTTAATCCTCACTAGTCAAAGAGTATGTTCACAAGGTTTCAGCTTTCTAGACCATATGCTGCTGGAGAAGAAGATGAAAATAGGTTTTCAGGGTGTGGCCCCTGTGGCCCTTATAAGGGATCACAGGGATACCAAAGTTATACATTCTATTTCTCACTAGTCAAGCCTTATGCTTTATCGACAGGAAGATGAAAATAGATTTTAGGGCTAGGCATGTTCATTGTTTTGCAATTAGCCAAGAAGAAATACAAACCGGTGCTGCTCTGTAACACCAGTGTACGTCTTGTTGTAGAGCTGTTTGAAGTGTTGCCATCTGCTGGTCAAATTACTGTCCAGACAACTGACCACTGCAAGATGGGTCAGTAGGGTCAGGGCCGCCACGCCATTCATCTGTAACATCAGATTGGTCAAGATATGCTATAAATGCCCGGAGATTTTCAATGCACTGAAGAGCATTTTCTTAGAAAAAAGCGGGTTCCAAAGAAAAAAGAATAGGCTTACAAGATGCATGTCACCAAATGAGAGAAAGTCTCATTCGATAGATAAAAGGAGATTTTAAAATCTATAGTACTTTACATAAAATATATTGGATTGGGACAGTTAATTTAGGACATGTTAATCATATAAAAACAAGTGCTGCAGTCGCTTAAAAAGAAGTTATTTTACCCATCATTGTATTATTGCTTAAAAAGGATTGGTAGGTTAGGATTTGCACGACCTATACCCTTAATGAACATCAAGCGAGTCTTGCTAGTATGGCTCTACTTGAGGCTACCTTCCGCACTTAGCACGTCTAAATTTTAACTTTAAAATATACTGTACCTTCAACTACCGCTCAAGTCTGGAACTCGTCTGGAAGGCTAATGATGCCAACTGTTACATAAGGGTAATACATTAGCAGTGTAATAGACCGCAGTGTGTAAAAGTATCAGTTTATGAAAAAACGCAGTCAGTCCAATGTTCGACAGGATGCCAGGATTCTGGGTTTTCTCTCTTAAAGAAGTTATGCAATGTATTTTTCTAAGAATGATAGATCATTATCTCCAGTACCATTATCTATGGGAATGTAATGAACATATAATTGAGACAATACACACATAAATTAGACTTTTTATCATCATTTTATACCCGGTTTTTAGAATGCCGCCGAAATTAACAGAACGCTTTGAAAACTCATTAGAGCGTGACGCCCCGCCAACGCGGCCTGTCGCCTTTTGGGTAGCTGCCATAATGTCTGGAGACAAACCTCCTTCAAACCAAAACGGTACGTGTTCAATTCTGTTTATAAAAAAAGCCAGAAGCAAGTACGATAATATCTAAAAAACAATCTTTTGTTGTCGGAATCACTTTGATGGATGTGACTGTACCAATGCAATATGCGGAATGTTATAATATGCAAAACAGTGTGATCCCAAATATAACATTGTTTCATTTTCAATACGAATCGAAACCTTATATATCTTGAATAGATCAACCACTGGTAAATTATGTCAAATTATTCTATTATTGATATGTGTTGTAAAAATACGGAGATTGATCATAACGTACTATAGATTATCCACTGTGGCGCCTATCTTTTCATAAAAGAAAAAAATATCTGAATATCATAATAAATAACATATTTTTCCCTTCTTTTCAAAACACCATGGTAAAATTATCAACCGTCTAATTGCCTCTTTAAAATGTATATCTTTATATTGCAATTAACTAAAAAAATTAACATTGTAGGTATTCGATTGTAGAAAATATTCGGTTTGTTCACTGAAAATATAAAGGAAACGTTATAATAATAATAGTCAGTGTTTGTTATGAAAGATTCAGCAAACAACAGACCATCAGATTATCATTTTAAACGAACATGTCTACTGCGGCCATAACGGCGCCAATTTAACAAGGCAGTTGCCTTTTTGCGTCATTTGATAGGGTTTTGAAATATACGATACTACATACAATAATTATAATTTATACAATAATAATTGGCTTGAATAAATCGTTATTGAGCCGTCGGATATCAAAGCTATCGGAATATAAAAAAATTAGTGTTTTTGTGAATATTTGTATGTTAAATGAACGATTAAAAATGTGTCATTACGTTTCAAAAGCGTTTCAAAATAGACTAATATTTTTTGACAAGTGTGGCTATTCACATGTCAGTCGTACTCCAAGAATGTAAGGCAATACGTATCTTCCCAAAAGAAAGAAAGTTTAAAACTGTATTTTTCTAGTTGACAAAACGAGTATAACATGACCTCTACCCTTTGAAAATAATGGAAAGGCACAGATAAAACAGGAAAAATTACCAAAATACAGAAAGAGACAACATTGGAATACTCTGCTCTACAATTAAAGCGATCTACGTCATCCCTCAATTTTATAGTTGGACAACTACAATTAAAGCGATCAACGTCATCCCTCAATTTTATAGTTGGACAACTAGAATTAAAGCGATCAACGTCATCAGTGAATGTTAGAGTTGGACAACTACAATTAAAGCGATCTACGTCATCACTGAATGTCAGAATTGGACAACTACAATGATTAAAGCGATCAACGTCATCACTGAATGTCAGAGTTGGACAACTACAATGATTAAAGCGATCAACGTCATCACTGAATGTTAGAGTTGGACAACTACAATGATTAAAGCGATCAACGTCATCACTGAATGTTAGAGTTGGACAACTACAATGATTAAAGCGATCTACGTCATCACTGAATGTTAGAGTTGGACAACTACAATGATTAAAGCGATCTACGTCATCACTGAATGTTAGAGTTGGACAACTACAATGATTAAAGCGATCAACGTCATCACTGAATGTTAGAGTTGGACAACTACAATTAAAGCAATCTACGTCATCACTGAATGTTAGAGTTGGACAACTACAATGATTAAAGCGATCTACGTCATCACTGAATGTTAGAGTTGGACAACTACAATGATTAAAGCGATCTACGTCATCACTGAATGTTAGAGTTGGACAACTACAATGATTAAAGCGATCTACGTCATCACTGAATGTTAGAGTTGGACAACTACAATGATTAAAGCGATCTACGTCATCACTGAATGTCAGAGTTGGACAACTACAATGATTAAAGCGATCAACGTCATCACTGAATGTTAGAGTTGGACAACTACAATGATTAAAGCGATCTACGTCATCACTGAATGTTAGAGTTGGACAACTACAATGATTAAAGCGATCAACGTCATCACTGAATGTTAGAGTTGGACAACTACAATGATTAAAGCGATCTACGTCATCACTGAATGTTAGAGTTGGACAACTACAATTAAAGCAATCTACGTCATCACTGAATGTTAGAGTTGGACAGCTACAATGATTAAAGCGATCAACGTCATCACTGAATGTTAGAGTTGGACAACTACAATTAAAGCGATCAACGTCATCACTGAATGTTAGAGCTGGACAACTACAATTAAAGCGATCAACGTCATCACTGAATGTTAGAGTTGGACAACTACATTGTATGTTATCCACTCCATCCCTGAATTCTAGAGTTTACAACTACACTAATAAGTCATCTAGGGCATCTCTAAAAATTATAGTTAAACAACTACACTGGATTTTTTCGAAAACAACAGTTTGTGTTCTGTAATGTGGATGGTTTACACGCACCAACTCTGTAAGTTAAACTTAAAAATTGCATCTATTTTACACGCAAGTGATGGAAGAGACTCGACCAACGCAGTAAGCTTCAAAACTTTAACTAGTCTTGCAGAGTGGGTACATGGAGAGAAGGCATTACCATGACGAAACCCGGATACAAAGCTGTGAAAGTTTGGAAATAATCCAGGAAGTTTTTCTAGTCTAAAAATGTAGATCTACTGTTGCTGTTGCTGCAAGGGCACCGACACCCACTTCAGAGACCTGTTGATTCACACCATATGCCACTGCACAGCTAAATGCAGTGAACAAGACAGACTGTGGATGGAGATCTCTAGCATTGGTCCGGTAGAGCTGGGAGTGACTCTGCTCAACCAAACTGACGAAGATGTTGTATGCTGTCTACTCTCGTGCGCTCCATGTGCCTCCCTGGATGACGTAGACTCTACCCTCTACTCCTCCCTGATAATCCAGGGACTGTACAGACTCTGTAGATACACTAAATTTACCCTATCTTAAGGAAAGATGAATTAAGTCCAATCCAAATTTATGCCAACCCTATCTTTTTAAATATCTCTCCTCTTTGATGTACATTTTCTGTCTGTCCGTGTTATTGTAAACTCTCCAAAGGAGGAATAAAGAATATTATCTGATATTGATCCATCATAACCATTCAAAAATGACTGACAAACCTGAATTAACAGACTTAACGTAACAAATAGATTTTGAAAATTATAATATAATGTGAATACTTTCTTAAGCTTGTTATGGTAAACATCTATCAAGTTATGGGTTCTGGTTTGGTGGTTATCACGATTCAAGATTCTTTATTCTCTAAAACCACACACGGTGGTACATGAGCATTTTTACATGTAGAGAAATAAAGATGCGGATTGCGCATGCATAACATAAATAATAACATACAACAGCATATACACTCAGGGGCAAAAGAAACGATACCAACTTTCCAAAAGAGTACAGAACAAAATCCTGTTGTAAATGAAATGCGACTACGAACCCTTGTGATAGACAAATTAGTTGTGAAGAAGTACTAAGAATTTCAAACATCAAAGTATGATATTTATTACTCTGTGACTGTTCAAATACACGAGCGGTCAGAAAACAGCTTTTTCAATGTTATTTCTGGTCCTAATCTTTGAATACAAACATTATGAAATGTAAAAATCTTATAAATATAAGCTGTTATCAATATAAAAAACCCGGGTAGAAGTTAATTTGTTCACGTATTTTGCCTGTATGTTGGTTTAAAAACAAGAAAAAGGGTCATTTTCTCATTCCTATCTCGTCTAGTTAAGGAGATTTTAAAACGGCGTTTTTTAAAAGGCCTTTATTTCAACAATATTTCAAAACGTTAACAGATATAGCTTTGAAATTAAAAACTTAGTTCAGTTAGCTCTTAACTATCACTCGTAGCTTGACCTATCATGTATTTTATATGGTATCGTTTCTTTTGCCCCTGAGTGTATACTATTACATATGTGAAAAAATGCATTTGATGAAAAGAGATATGTTCTTTAAAATTCGGAATTTGTCACTCTAAGAAGTAAATTAAGTTTGTGATGGTTTGGCCAATTTGAATAATAAACTGGTATAAACTTAGCTCTAAGACTACTTAAGACATGACATCTAAATAAATAATGCATTGCGTCAGCAACCGCCGGTGAGTCACAGAGGTGGCATGTCCTCTCCTCCTTTGGGATTCCACGCCACCTCCCTGTCTCAACGGGTAGGTTGTGATTACATGTTCGGAACTTTAAAATTGGGGATATTTCTTGGTAGTAAAAAATATTTTTCAAAGTGCAGACCATCTTTAAATAATTTTAATAGTTTCCCTTAGAACTTGATCGGATAGATTCTCTCCATGACTGAATACACTGATCTCTTAATACAAGGTCAACTTTTGAAATGAGCCAATTTGTATTATAATCAGATGGGTTATTGAAAACATAATTAAGTCCACAATTGTTAAGAATTTCTTCAACTTTCTTCAGCCATTTATTATTGGCAGTGTGCTGATCAAGTTTTAGAAATGTTAGAATTGTATTAGATAACTTGACGGTGTCAGTTTGTATTGAGGTCTTATGCCAAAATGATATAATTCTTTTGCATATTTTTATACTTAGTGGCTCGCGACCTAATTCGCCGTAAACGAAGTAATTCGCTGTAGAATTCCTTAATCCAGTTATAATCTTCAAGAATTTTAATGAACTTTTTCAATGATACTTATATTTTCATAGCCCCATAACTCCGAACCGTATAGTAAGATTGGTACAATCATTACGTCAAAAGCTTTGATAAGGAAATCGAGGGGCAACAATATATTTCTAGCTCGTCTTATAAGACAAAACATTGCCTTCATAGCAGTCTGTGCGAGGTTTTTCATAGCATAAATGAGTTATCTATTTTTATGAAAAGTTAACCCGAGGTAGGTATAATTATCAACAATATCGATATTCTGGTTGCCAAATTTAAATAAATAGTTATTAGATTTTTTTGTCCCACTACCGAAGGTAACTATTTTAGTTTTAGAGACATTTACTGTTAGTTTCCATGTTTTACAATATTCATAAAAGTGATCAATAGACAGCTGCAATGCTTTTGGACTGTCGCCAAAGAGGGCAGTCTGCATAAAGAAGTGCTAGGAATTGCATTAAGAACAATTCGTTAGTATCACTCAAACACAGTATCCTAATGTCTTTGCAATTTCGTTCAGATAATGCTTCTTCTAAATCATTTATAAAAATGCAGAATAATAATTGCGACAAATTTTCTCCTTGACGGACTCCATTTAAGCATGGAAAAAAATCCGAGGATGTATTGTCTGATGCTACACATGATTTAATATTCTGATACAGTGTCCGTACAACGTTCAAGAAACGGCCAAATACTCCTTTGTTAAATCTATCTTGTCTCAAGATTGTGCAAACCTTCCGATCTAAACTATCAGAATATTGTGCAACCTTAGATCGCATCATTAATCGTAATGAAGAAACTCATCTTCTCTGTGATGGATGAGATCAATTAATACAGCGATCAAGCGTTCGGTTAACCGATAATCGATATCGCCTCCCGATGTAGTGGTGCTGTAGAAGGTTGTCTTTCTGTATAAGAAATACACAAAATCCACTCGACGAGCTTGCCAGATAGTTGAATAAACCAGTTGAATATTACATTTGTCAATGATCACCTACGTAATTATTGCTTGGTGCCCAAAGGCGCCAACCTTATATTACTGTTGATATGTTCAAAGGGAAGCCGCGCCCGCAATCACATGTGCTGAATCCAAATCAAATGACCAATGAACAGAGCAGTAGCAGAAAATGCAATACGTCACCATGTGGGTAATACAAAATATTTGGCACATTAAACTGTGGAATATGATTTCGCTTTAAATGTCACAGTAAAAGAGTAATAATATGTTCTATTCAAGACGCTGATAAATGTTAACAGAGTCAATCAAAAACAACTTCATTTGAAGAAGAGTCTACATTTGTTCTATAGATAAGAGCATTATTTTGCATTCAATTGTCGCAGAATCCACTTTTTTTATAACCCACGCGATTTAATTTCGCTAACTAGTTTGACTCGCCTGGCGAATTAAGAGGAATATTTCTGTAAGTACGCTGTTAACATTGAAATAAGTCTAATGTTTACTAATAGGTGGATCATTTATTACCACGTTACAAGTTAAAATTAACGATGTCACTAAATGGTTACGTTGAAAACATGTATTTATCATCATAACTACTGAAAATGACGCGTGCTATATTTAGAATATGACATATATCGTTGGTTCCAAACTATAACAATCAGACCTGCTTAGCTCAGTAAATAACGCTGTCGACTTCGGAGCATAAGGATCCGGGATCGAATCTCGTCAGATGATCAGAGAGTATTTTTTTTTAGTATCTGTAATACTCCTGCTTATAATTAACCATCATGGCTTCTGAGAGATCAAGCGATGGCGCCTAGGAGATATCGTTTTGGCAGTAAGTTTTGGACAATGACCTGTCATTGTCAACGCTGTCCCACCGTCTTGAAAATCTAGTATTATACTTGTTGTTGTGTTCAGAGATGTAATTTTTTTCTCTGAGATGTGAAAAAGAGTGACTTTGGATGATAAATAGAATATCATCCTCGTGTCTTTTGATATAAAATAAACCAACACTCGTTGATAAGTAAAAAAATCATAACTTTCATAAACTCATGTTGATAAAAGTTAATTTCCTGAAATTAACTTTGATTGGTTGATCAATACTCGTGCTAATATTAGTGCTGGTACCCAGTGTTGTTACTGTTCACTTATCACCCAAATTGGTCGACTAATCACCAATCTCATTAAAATGATATCTTAATTGCTTCACTACGTTACGCAGATTAAAGATCTCACAAGGCCCCGTAAGTCCAGCCGTCAGGGTAACCTTTGACCGCTTGATGTGAGGAAGATTTCATCCACCAATCAAATCGTACGTCTCTTAAAGGACAATTCAAGAGATTAAACCGTAAATCTGCACAGCCGAAATGATAAAATGATAACTTATGACCTTTCGAATTTCCCAAAAAGCAGTGTTTGGTAATTTGCATAGGTCGTAAATTCATTTGTAATGTTTGACTATTTGACAGAACTAGATTCTTTCTAATTTGCATATGTACATCGAATATGTGTGATATCAAATCAACAAGACTTGATCTAATGTTTGTATGTCAGTTCTGGTCTTTTCATTTGTGTCAGTATATTTATGGATACAAAATACACCGAATTTAATGAACATGAATCGTTTCATATAAGATTTAAAGGGAAACGTTTATATAACGTAACTGTTCCAAAAATAGCATCTACAGCTTGCTGTTTGAATTTGCCCCATTTACGGTGATTTCTTCGATAATGATAACATTAAAGTATTTACCTGGACGATTTTGGACCAACAAATTTATAGGAGCGATATAAAGCACAGTTTGAGTTATTCATTCGGACATGACAGGAAATATTTGTTGTCGACATTTAGAAATAGTCGGAAATGTTCGTTTTTCGAGTTTTGAAGATTACATATGAATACCCGTCACCAGCAACCCGAGTTACGGGGCAAAGTCGCTTATTGGCTGAGTCAAAGGATACTCTGACGGCTGTTATAAATGAGCCTGGTAAGATCTACATGCGTAGCGTTGTGTAGCAAATAGATCGTATTTTAATAAGATTGACTAATCACAACCTTCATCTGTGGCACCAACCATGCCTTTTTTAAAGGCTTTTCTTGTTTGGTTCACAGGTCGTGTTGACAAGCGTTGCTATGTTCAGATTTATGTGATTTATAGTAAATATAACTCCAATAGCATGACAGGTCAACACACTTGTCGGCACGGTCAAAATCAATACTGTCAGTAGTCCATATAGATAGGATGATATTAGAATTAAATTATTCATATCATAAATTCATAACAACAACTGAGAGAAGTACTCACAATGCATCTGGTTTACTTGTCATAACAGGAAGTGGCCTAGGGCGGAAGTGTCATTTAATTGGTCGTGACCTCGACTTCCAAATGATTCCCCTTTATCCGGAATTCACAACATGAACACTCCTTTCGCCGAAACATCTGTAGTGTCTATGCAGGCAGGAGAGCGGCTGGGAGATATCTCGTATGTATGATGAAACATCACGCTCCCCCTCCCGTCCCCCTCCCCCCTCTCAGCCGTATTGGACAGATAGCGTGTGCACCAGTTTCCGCTATCTTCCTCATTTGTTCGAGTCCAAGAGGCAAGCCGTTAGCGCCAGAATGGATTAATTGGGGACCACATGCGTTGCCGATAATTGACGCGCTGCTCATTTGCTTGTTGAAAACATCTCGGCAGTAGCGTGATATAACCACACACTTACAGCATTTAGAGCGTGCACTGGAATGGTGTCGAAACGCTTATCTCTTTTACAACCTGACAGTTATAGGGCAGCGATGGCTTTTAATTTTGGAAAAGGGAAGTTTTTAATATTTGGCCAACATATCACACAACAGACTGTTGACTGCCAATGAGATAGTTGATGAATGTTCAGCGTTGAGTTTTGCAGAAGAATTGGAGAAGTAAAACATTGAAACATTCTTGTCAGGTTTGAAAAAAGTTGATTACATGGCACATGTTTTCCGTTACATGTGGAATACCTTTCCTGGCTGCCTTTTTATCGCGAAACAGCAAGTTACAATATACAGAAAATTACAATGACTATCGACTCCATGTCACTTTAGCTAGAAGAAAAATGCCGTCTTAATTTAATTGTTAATCAAACTAGAATAACATCATGTGATAAAAATAGACAGTCTTCTTTTTATGATATATTTTACCGTTATTTCACCTAAAAGACCATATCAATATGCATCTTACTATGAAGAAAGTGTTTCCTTTATATTTCAAATGTTAACCTACATGTATGTGTACTACTACTACTACTACTACTACTACTACTACTACTACTACTACTACTACAACAGACCAGGGCAAAGCGCGCCCCCTAACATTTAAAAGTGTTTTCTTGGCACACCAATATGTTTAGAATGTAACTTGCAGCATATCTCTAATTCTCATGAAATAGACTAGTGTGTGGCAAAGGCTTTTTAAAATCCAATCACTGCGTAAATATATAGAAACGAAAATATATTTCGACCAACTCGGTACACTTTGCCCCGTAGTTTGGGGCAAAGTGCCCATAGTGAAAAGAAACATAGATGTGATATGTCAAACACCGATAATAAGCCATAACCAAATAAACTTTTCGTATCAATAGTGCCATGCAGTTCAGGCATCCTTATGAAAGCTAAAAATATTTTTTAAGATCCTACGTACTGTATTCATAGGCGGACAAAAACTTTTTTTAATTTCATGAACCTAGATTTTCGAGGTTGTCAAATAAAATATCTTGGTACATATACAAATTCCTATGAAACTACGAGAGCTTTGACAAATTAACCCTTTAACTATCAGCAAACCGCATGATATATGGATGGCATGAAGAAATTTATTAGTTTCAAAGACAAGTTTATAATTTTGCTAACATCTAATCTCCATCATTCTTGCCCGTACGAAATGACATATATAATGAATATGAAAGTTCTGTTAAAAGATAAAGAAAATATATGTGTTTCTAAATATTATTTTCGCCATTATAGTAAAAAAAAACCCTTATCATACAATTTTTTATACTTCATTATTATAATTAATTTTACTAAATATAACAGAATCATAACATTAAGATTATATTTCAATGTTACGATATTCGCTTGAGAAAAATAATTGATAACTGTAACACTAATCTGTGAACCATAAACATATATCTAAGATCACTAGGGGCAAAGCGCTCCCCCCGACTCACTTTGCCCCTTAGAGGGTAGCATTCGATATGTGCATTTCTACTCTACTTCTACTACTACTGCTACTACTCCTACTTCCACTGCTGCTGATGCTGCTTCTATCAATACGCCTTACTCTATGCGATTATATTACTACTATTCCTACTACTACTGCTGCAACAACAACTACTACTACTGCTACTACTACTATTTCTTATCCTGCTGCTTCTACTAACACTTCTAACCCTATGCTACTGCTACTTCTACACTACTCCTACTACTTACTTTTACTACTACTACTACTATTACTACTACTACTACTACTACTATTACTACTACTGATACTACTACCACCACTAAAACTACTAAACCTAGTACAAAAACTACTCAAAAGCGACTCTAACTTCTATTACTACGAAACTACAATGAAGAGTAACCATAAGGAGTTTCTTTTTTGTACGGATTGGTGTCAAGTTAAGAGAGAGTATACGCATTGTCAAAATGTTTCAGCTTCGAGCTAACAGTGCGATTTCATTTTTTATTTTGTTTTGATAAGCTACAAAATATCTAATATGCTGATTGAAGTTCATATCTCATCACTAGACTTGCAAATATATCAATTTATGTATAATATCTCTAAAATGCTTGATTTTATGGAAAAATCAAGAAAACATCTCAAATACTAAATGTCAAATCAGTGATATCCCCACCACGTGGAATCGCACTTTTAATGTAAAATCGTGGTCTTTTTGTGTAAAAAAAAAAAATTAAAATGTGCTACTCAGAACCTGGGAAAAAAATTACGTTTGGCGAATTTGCGCGTGCCATTCGAGCCACATTGTCCGGTTTTCGATCAAAATCCCGACTTTGAATGGCCGTATTGTCGCTCTAATGTACTGATTGACCTTTAACTTGTTATTTTCAGTAACAGTTAGTGGTTCCCGATGTAATAACATCGATTTCAAAATTTGACATATGTGATCCTATTAACATATTCTGTGTCTCTTTAAACAATAAACAAGTTCATTATGTTCCCTATAATAGGGTTTAACACTCAAATCAAAGGGTGGATTTAAAAGGGATACCTATTCGAAGAATAAGAAGTACATTGAACATTAAACCTAGTCTGTTATCCAGACCTTAAATCAAAAACATAAAGGAGCCTTCGAAAGTCTAGAAAATTTTGGCAAGTAGAGTGTCTCAACTTTAGCATGGCTTTTTTATTTTATCTTAAATCAAAACGTAAAATTAGTCATGAACTCTTTTCAGTGACTATATGTTAGTTTACATTAAACTATGATTTTTCACATGCAAATTTTTTTTTTATGAAAACGTAACCTACTAGATAATCTAATCATTAACTCACCATCGGGCCACCGTGCCTAAGAAACAACATCCCGAGGACTACAACACAACTCTTTAGGCATGTTAAAACAGGAGAAACAGACCGACAGCTTGGTAATGTGTGTTTATCACATGCAATTTCTTTTTTATGAAAACGTAACCTACTAGATAATCTAATCATTAACTCACCATCGGACAACCGTGCCTAAGAAACAACATCCCGAGGACTACAACACAACTCTTTAGGCATGTTAAAACAGGAGGAACAGACCCACAGCTTGGTAATGTGTGTTTATCACGGTTCAGATGTTATAGCCGCCATACGAGGGCAGAACCCTTGTTAAGGTCAATCTGGCCGAGCCATCACTGTAGAGTAAGCTGCAGAAGAATTCACATCAACGTTTACCTCTCATTTATCGAAATCAAACGAGCTTCCGTTGACTGTTGAGAGGATGAACTTTGCAGGTCTGCATATAGTCGATTCACTTAAGGAGCAGATGTTTTGTTGGTAACCGGAAGGTTAAGTGAAATGCATGTATCTATGTATTTGTGAATGTTATTATGATATAAGAATTTGTTACGTACCACAACTATATTATTTAAATCCATCAATCTAATTTAACCAGTTACTATCATCCTCAGATTCACTTAGCGATCTATGTATATATTTGTGTACGAGCTTTTAATTAAGGCATAGCAGTCTCAATAATTAGCGTTTTATTAAACAATTATGTCTATCAAAATATTTTACGTGTTTTCTATGTGTACTTCTGCTTTATATGTTCATTTATGTTAAAAATTCATAACACTTTGTTTATAGGCCGATGGCCCTCATATGAATAAACTACTTGACTTCTATTAAAAATATGAATTAAGGTTCTTGAGAAGCATTTAGAATTTTGTGTATTACAGATTAAAGACTCATAATGTTGATAACAATTTCATATACACAGCTTCTACAAATCCGAGAAATCGACACCCTTAAAGGGGCAGTAGCACGTTTTTAGGGAGAATATAAGGTGATGTCAGGAAAAGGAAAATTAATGGTTCCAATTGAAAGACAATGTATTTAAAGTAAATGGAGCAGTAAAAATTCAAATATATAACGTAAAGTTTAGCCATGCGATTATTTTTTCTTACACAAAATTAATTAAAGGTGTTCACACAAAATGGCCGCCAATAGATTGTATGTGAATCTTCATACTTTGTCCTCTTGACTATGGCTGATTGGTTTGATTTATGAGATTTTTGACACTGTCAAAATAATACATTTAGTATTAACTTACAATTATCAGTGAAAATTTTGAAATATATAATTATCAAGAAAACGTGCTACTGTCCCTTTAAAGAGCCATTTGGTATAAATGTTAGAATCTCTACATCATATTTGTCACACTCCTATAAATTGTATCAATCTGTTTATATATCTTTATTACATCTTTACTACATTATGATTTATGTTATACCTTGATACCAGAATAAGTCGATGTTATCATGTTCAAAAGACACATAATATAACGAGAAGCGTGCTAGTGTGTTATGTCATTACGCAGTTTTCCCTTTTTTCCACCTTTCAAATTATGATCTGCAATATCAATCAGGTATTTAATATTTATAAATATAAACATTATATCAGTCAGAGAACATTGAAAAATTCTAAAATAACAAGAAAAAAGTGAGCATGGCTCACATACCCCCGCATCCCGTCTGATTTTTCTTCTACCTCAAGAGTCAAGAGTATCATCAGGTGAAACAAAAACCACAAAAAGTATCATCAAATGGATCCATTTTCAGTCAAATTGCAGAATCAAGGGCAATAACTCTGTGAAAAATAATATTTCGGGAATATCTTTCAAACTCGATGAAGAGTATCATCAGGTGTACCCATAACCAAAATTTTATTCATCTAGGTGTAATAGTTTCTGCGGAAATCTGTCCCCATTGCAGCATCGGACCTGTTAATCGCTCCAAATCAAATTGCGCAATCAAGGGCCATAACTCTGTCAAAAATAAAATTTTGGAAATTGCTTTCGAACTCGATCAAGAGTATCATCAGGTGTATCCATAACCAAAATTTCATTTACCTAGGTGTTATAGTTCCTGAGTATATCTGTCCCCATTGCAGCATTAGAACGTTACTCGCTCCAAGTTCAATTTCAGAAACAAGGGCCATAACTCTGTCAAAAATAAAATTTCGAAAATGGCTTTCGAACTCGATCAAGAGTAACACCAGGTGTATCCATAACCAAAATTTCATTTACCTAGGTGTTATAGTTTCTGAGTAAATCTGTCCCCATTGCAGCATCAGACCTGTTACTCGCTCCAAGTTCAATTTCAGAAACAAGGGCCATAACTCTGTGAAAATTAAAATTTCGAAAATGGCTTTCAAACTTGATCAAGAGTATCCCCAGGAGCACCAATAACCAAAATTTCACTCATTTAGGTGTTATAGTTTTAGAGCAAATTTGTCCCCATTTGAGCATCAGACCTGTTACTGGCCTGAAGTCCAATTTCAGAAACAAGGGCCATAACTCTGTCAAAAAAAATAATTTCGGAAATGGCTTTCGAACTCGATCAAGACAATCATCAGGTGTATCCATAACCAAAATTTTATTCATCTAGGTACAATAGTTTCTGAGAGAACTTGTCCCCATTGAAGCACCAAGTCCGCTGTTTGTACTAAGTCAAATCAGAGATTCAAGGGCGATAACTCCGTAAAACTTAATATTTCGGAATCGGCTTTCGAACTCGATCAAGACAATCATCAGGAGCATCCATAACCAAAATTTTATTCATCTAGGTACAATACTTTCTGAGAAAACTTGTCCCCATTGAAGCACCAAGTCCGCTGTCTGTACCAAGTCAAATTGGAGATTCAAGGGCGATAACTCCGCAAAAATTAATTTTACGGAATCGGCTTTCGAACTAGATCAAGAGTATCATCAGAAGCATTTATAACCAAAATCTTATTCATCTAGGTCCAATAGTTTCTGAGAAAATTAGTCCCCATTGAACCCTATTAAACTAAGTCCAAAAAGTGACATTTCCATGGAAACGGCCAAAAATTAAAATTCCAGAATGCTACAGATGGTCAAGAATTGATGAGAATGACATGTTTAACAATTCTGCAAAGTTTGGTTGATGTAGACCAAGTAGTTTTCGAGATATGTGACCGGACGGAAGGACGGACGGACAGACGGAAGGACGGACGGACGGACGGAATGACCGCTATATACCCCCGCTTACTTCGTAACGGGGGTATAATGAAGACATTCAATATTTATAAACCCCACGTTCTTCTAAACTTTCCACGTGACTTTCCATTTCCGTCTACTCATTGCTATCTGTATACATATAGTGTGCCAGCAGACTGCGACAGGAAATGTTTTGATTCAATTTCTCCGCTCAAATGGGGTCGAACTAAATGGTGAACATTTTGGTGGGTGTATTTGAATTAGATATATTTTATAGTAATATAATTCAAATTTTACCAAAAACTTTAAGACCCTTTACGTTTCGTCTTCGAACTAAATGGTGAAATTTGGTGTTTTTATTTAAATTAGATATTTTTAAAGTAATATAATTCAAATTTTACCAAAATACTTTAAGGCCCTTTACGTTTGTCTCTTTAACTTAATGACTTTACTAAAACTTTGAAATTGAATCATATACAAAGGAATGCGCCGGCTCAATGCAAATTACATGGTTTTTGTACACATGTACATGCATATTATTATATGAAGTTCAGTGATTGAATATTACTAGTTTGCTTGATGCAACTGCTGCTCAGAAGTTTGAAAATGATGAAGATGACAACGTTTAGCCAATACATCATTATATGCTATGTTTAATTGTATGGTATTGTATTGTTTAATGTTAAATATTTCACTATGTATAAATTTAATCTAATTCATTTCATCGTGTTTTAATGTATGTAGTGTCTCACAGGCCTTTTTGGCTGGATGTTACTGTTTACAATTGCATGTAGCTGCAAAACAAGATATGTGTAACATGTGACACTGAAATAAATAATGTTCTTCTTCTTATCTGCTAATGTCATTATCTCCCCCTAGAGGCAGCTCAATCATACCTGCTAATGTAGGCTGTAAGTGCAGTAGCAGTACATATCAGTGTATAAACAATATCAATATCTGTTTATATTCTCTGTCGTATCTGTGTTATTAAATGCAAGAGGCTAGTATTAACTTAACTGATTAGTTAAGCACATGTATAAGCTCTATATTTTACCATTATTAATCGAGAACAGATTTTTATATTTAAAAAGGTGTTCCTTGAATAATAATATAAACGGGTTTGATATGACGCACATGAAACGATGTTGTATATGTGCAACGGTAGCTTGTAAATCAACGGCATATTTCGATGGGGACGTTTTGTAGATATTCTCGACCATGAGACGTATATATATATACTTTACAAGATGTAACAAACATCTAAAGATGTTCTGTATAATATATTATCATATTATCCACACGCTGCATTTTGTCATGATATTACAAAGCACATAACTACAAAGTAGTAAAATTATTGATAACTCTACGTTTTCAACTTTTCACGGTTTTCGATTTTTTTAATTTAAACCCACATCTCAAGGGTCAAACAACACAGCTAGCACTGACTCTATTAGTATTTTTACCACAAGACAAACAGGCCTCGACATAAAACGACATTACCGTGCTCCTCTGATAAATTAATAGATAGTTTATTAAAGGGGCAGTAGCACGTTTTTTGATAATTTTTATATTTTAAAATGTTCACTTATAATTGTACGTTAACGCTAAATTTATCATTTTGATAGTGTCAAAAATCTCATTAAACAAGTCAATCAGCCATATAGACAGAGGACAAAGTATGAAGATTTACATAAAATCCATTGGCGGCCATTTTTTGTGAACACCTTTTATTCATTTTGTACAAGAAAAAGGAATCACATGGCTAAACTTTACATTATATATTTGATTTATTACCGCTCCATTTAGTTTAAATACATTTTCTTTCAATTGGAACCAATAATTTTCATTTTCCTGACATCACCTGATATTTCCCCTAAAAACGTGCTACTGCTCCTTTAAAGCCTCACCACATTACATGATAAAAAATAATAAACATACCATACACAAAGATAATACATGTAATGAAGAGGTACGAGAGACATAAAAGAGAATACAATGACGTACATGTAGGTACAAGACATACAATGATGTAAGGTATAAATAATAAACTCTCAACATTCGGGCGTCAAAAATCAAAAGTCTTGAAGAGAGGATTGAAAGCATAAATGAAAAACTCTAAAATTATCTTCTCAAATTGATGAACTATACCAATACGGGGGTAGAAATAATATCAGAGTGTTTGGCCTCCAGAAGAGCAAAGCAGAAATCACCGATGATTTGGTCAAGAACTAACAACTGACCTAGGTCTCAATCTCAAAGTCAAGGATATCGACAGATCACATCGAACAGGAGACCCAGCTAAGTATATAGCAAGACCCTGCCTAGGCCTATACTTGTAAAGTTCATGTCTTACCGTGTAAAGAGTCAGGCGATGACCAACCTATCCAAGTTGAAGAATAGAACTCCGGAGGTGTTCGTCAACAACGACCTAACCAAGGAAAGGGCTCGTCTAGCCACTGAAGCGCGTAACGGTGTGATCTACGTGAAGAAACTTGATGGTTTTGTGGTTCTCATCACCAACAGATTTCACAATCACAAGATTTCACAATTCCCCAAACTCAGCGAAGGAAAGGGCTCGTCTAGCCACTGAAGCTCGTCAACTAGTTACTAGAACGAGACTAGCAGGAACCTGGGCGCGTGACGGTGTGATCTACGTGAAGAAACTTGATGGTTCTGTGGTTCTTATCACCAAAAGATTTCACAATCACAAGATTTCACAATTCACCAAACTCACTGAGTCACTCAGGCTTATGTAATGTTCCGATTCAAACTCAATCAGGGCCCCAGGAATACGATGGAGTATACTGACGCAGATGATAGTGAAAGTAACTAAAGTTTTTACGGGAAAAAATGGTATTTGGCGTTTATAATTTTTTTACTCGACTTATGTAAGTAACTCTTACAGATGTTCAAATACCTAAGTTTTTCCCAACTAGGCTTTTTGAAATCGTTGCAAAAATATACTTTAAATTGCCTTTGTTCGGGTTAACTATTTGCAAATTTTCAATACATTTCGAAACCAGCTCAGCAATGCGTGTGACATTAAACCTGCAACGCTCTTTTCACTTGAATTTGCAGTTACACGTGCGTTGCCACAGCAACTCTGCAATTGACAACAGAAGTTATGAATGAACTCGTATAGTAAACTGTAAGTCGCATGTATGTCTGTTAAGTTAAAGGAAACCACGTTTTTTAAAATTATTTAATGATATTCTTAAATCATATAAGATAGGAATAGTAGAGGACGTATAAGATATAAAACTATTGTACATTAAACAATGTATTTTAAAGATGCTATATCATACTTGCAAGCGGTTCAGGATGAAATTTAGCTATTGAGAAAAGAAAAACATAACTTTGTAGAAAAATCTTTCGTCGAAATTTTGATGTCATATTTAGATTAACAAGGAAGATTATTTTATGGATAATCAACTTCTTTATTCTTTGTAAGCGACGTTTCGACATAGATCCTAATGTCGTTGTCAAGATAATCAACTTCTTTATTCTTTGTAAGCGACGTTTCGACATAGATCCTAATGTCGTTGTCAAGCAAGTGACAACGACATTAGGATCTATGTCGAAACGTCGCTTACAAAGAATAAAGAAGTTGATTATCCATAAAATAATCTTCCTTGTTGATCATAACACCAACTTCTAGAATGTCAATCAAAGAAGTCATATTTAGATTGTTTAATCAACAATAACATACTTATTTCGACGCTCAAAGCACAGTACCCCTTGTAGAAATATGTAGCATGCATAGCATAGCATTTAACGAACCCGCTTTCGGTGACGTAATCATTATACCTGTAGGATTTACACCGTGTCTAAACTACCGCAATTGCGTTCGATGGGTATCAACTTTGACAGCAACGAATACCTAATTCGGGGGAAAAGAAAATGAAATCTAGTTGAGCGCGACAAAGACGGTTTTCAAGCGTACATTTAGAAACCGGAAGTTGTGAAATGGCCACACTCGACTGCCTTTTCGGTATTGTTTGGTAAATTATCTTCTTTTTAATGAATTTTGGTCCGATTTTCTCAAGGTTGGTCGCTAAATTTTTCTAAAAGTACAACGAATACATTAAACATACTTTTAAAAATATTGCAAGTACATGTATGATACAGCATCTTTAACGGACGGTACTGAGATTACAGATCATCTACATACTATATATACATTGAGCGTGCATCAGAAACATACATTTCGATTTTGAAATAATTTCGAGGCGAGAAAATGACACGTTTTTGACATCATATAATACAAGTTTGAGATCTATTTCTGATATTTGTTAAGATAAGTAAACTCCGGATCCCTACCTTTGTTGTAACTTGTGAGATGACGATAATATGCAGGGTGAAGACACAGACGCTTACAGACTATCACGTGACCTCTAGGATCTAGGCTTCTGTTAACACTAAAAGTCCGTGCAACTCGTGCTGTTATACAACGCAAACAGTTACAGTAGAACACAGATATAGCGAACACGGATATAGCGAACAATTTTTCAAGTACCGTCCCTATATAACACAGAGGTTCGAATCTCGGAGTGGACCCTATAATTATCTTTTTTCAAACTTTTGTACTCATATATCGTTTTCATATGTTGAGATAAACCTATATTTCAAATTTGAACGAAATCGGTCAATAAATAAGCTTTTTAGCGTAATTCCTGTATTCTATATAACAGATAGGGATTACGCTAAAATGCTTATTTCTTGACCGATTTCGTTACTGCAAGTTACTCGATTGGATAACTAGTTATTTTCAACATAGAATTCAAAGAGTTTCTATAGACAATTACAATTCCGACACGAAAACCATCACCGCGGGGGTGCCACAGGGATCGGTTTTGGGGCCGTTTTTGTTCTAAGTTTACATCAATGATATCATAGATGGCATTGATAATAATATTCGCCTCTTTGCAGATGACACTTCAGTGTATGGTTTTGTTGATAATTATGTTCAAAGTGCCGCTTCTTTAAATAATGACTTACAGAAGATAACTAAATGGGGTGAAATATGGTTGATTTTAATCCAGGTAAGACTGATGCAATTCTATTCTCACGTAAAAGTAGTCAAACACAGATTCCTAGTCTCATAATGCAAGGAGTAGATATCAATGAAGTTGGTCAACATATGAATTAAGGAGTAATGTTACAATCATACTGTATATGGAATTCTCATATTTCTGAACTAGTTAAAAAGGTAAGTCCTTTAGTAAATTGTCTTCGTAGACTTAAATATAGATTATCAAGGAAGTCATTAGAGCAAATGTACAAGTCTTACTTATACCCCACTTCCGGTCTCGTTGTTATGGTTTCCTTTGGTCTAACTGTAGGTGTATTGACGGATACACCTCTCCTTTCTATGATGTAACTGTAGGTTATCCACTGATACACCTCTACTTTTCTGATACACCAACTCTTTACTGTTAATCGACACTTAGTCAGGAGAAGATAGCTTCAACGTTGGCAAATAAACGGACTCGTAAAACTTAGAATTTTAATTTTTTGAGAATTATAATCATAGATGGTTGGAATCGAACCAGGGACCTGTATGTTGTTGAGCAGCGACTCTATCGACTGAGCAAATAAGGATTGATACAAGCAGAGATATTTTCTGTTGTTTTATGTATATACATATTCTTTATATATAAACCTACATGTATGTTCATAATTACTAATATGTACCAATTTTTATGAAATGAAGTTAGTTTATGATTTTAAACCGCAATTAGAAGAGTATTATTAATATTCTATTGATCTATTTAGGTAAAGAGCTGTATACTTAATGAATGATGGAATGCTCTTTTTTGTCAAATATGACTCGACCGGAGTGGGGTATAAGTCAGATATACCCACACTTCCCTCGGTGTATCGCTCAATAACCTCCTGTTTGAATCGTGGTTCCTCGGCTCCGCTACGCTACGCCCCGGAGTCCCACGATTCAAACAGGAGGTTATTGAGCGATACACCTCGGGAAGTATGGGTGTATCTCTAACCTATATCCCACTTCCGGTCTTGTTGCTATGGTTTCATTTGTTCTAACTGTAGGTGTATTGACGGACACACCTCTCGAATCGAACCTGAGACCTTCATGTTGTTGAGCAGCGCTTCTATCGACTGAGCTACTGAGGATTGAGGTCCATTCTGTTGTTTTATGTATATATATTTTCTAAATATATAAACCTATGTATATAAGTACATCTGTAGTAATTTTTAATGTAATGAAGTTAGTTTAGTTAGTCAAGAGCTGTATATTTAAAGAATGATGGAAATTCTTTTTCGTCAAATATGACTCGACCGGAGTGGGGTATAAGTCATATATACCCACTCTTCCCTCGGTGTACGCTACGTCTCGGAGACCCACGATTCAAACAGGAGGTTATTGAGTGATACACCTCGGGAAGTGTGGGTATATCAATTACTTACCTTCTCGATCAATCTTTTGGACACGGCCAAGACATGCGCATTATTTATATGACTGAAAATGTCTTAGTATTGTTGTGAAATACATTTGAAGAAAACTCAGAATCAGCGATGTTTTGCTGTTCCGCCATTTTTCAAGAAGGTACAAGTTAGAGATATACCCATACTTCCCGAGGTGTATCGCTCAATAACCTCCTGTTTGAATCGTGGGTCTCCGAGGCGTAGCGTATATATAGCGGAGCCGAGGAACCACGATTCAAACAGGAGGTTATTGAGCGATACACCGAGGGAAGTGTGGGTATATCTGACTTATACTCCACTCCGGTCGAGTCATATTTGACAAAAAAGAGCATTCTATCATTCTTTAAGTATACAGCTCTTGACCTCACCTTGACCTCACCAGGCTTAAAATCTTAGCTCCATTCTAAATGTGGTTTCTAATAAAAATAAAATTGTTAATGCTTTGATACATAAATATGTTCATACTTTCATAATAAAATCGCGTAGGTTTGATAAATAATTCACTTTTTCTTACACAGGTTGCTTGCTCTCCTCCATGTATCTTGTTTGTTTTTTATTGATGTTTCTTATGTACAAATGTAATGGAGAGTTATATTTATATAAGCCATTGCGGCTTGTTAATCGATTCATATTCGCTCTGTTGAATAAAATATGTTTACACTAAATTTGATGCTTTGATGTAAAAAGTATTGCAACCAAAAGGTTGGAAAAGGGTAAAGTATAAACAAAGTAAAAGAATAAGATATGGTTACAGGTCAAAACGATCATGAATATAGTTATTGCATACATAAATAGTAAATAATTGCTTCTAGCAAGAAGACTAAAACAGTTAACATAAAGCGCCATTTCCGTGCCCCTCTGTTAAATGTAGAATGACACAGCTCCAAGGGTCGGCTGCAATGGAAATACATGGCAATACTATTTAGTTATAGTTAAAAGATGTAGCATTGTTATGTTCGGGATCACTCTGTTAGCAAAAGTGGAGATTCCTGTATTTGTCTCGAGTCGAGTCCCTATTGGATTTCATATAACACAGACAATATAGTACAAAGAGGTTACCACAAAGTGGGCAATAAATTATACATATCTTAATATATATAATATATATAATAATTATGGTTTAAAGGGGATTCAGAAGTTAAAACTGAAACTAATTTATCGTCTTTTCTTTATTAATGTCTTTATGTATTTAAAAACTGCTTTGAAAGCTTATTTCAGAAATTCGAATTCCGTCAGGGGCTCGGCAACTTTGTCTGCAGTGGAAAACTGTTCTACACGCAGTCAGGTTTGGGTGCAATGCTACACTGAATTTCATGCATAGGCCGTTACGTACAAAGAGAAATTGTGTGTCCGTATCCGTATGTGATAAGTTCACAACTGTTCAATTGTTCAAGATCATTTGAATCCAAAATTTTAGGTTCATGTTTATATGCTTCAGGGTTGTCATTGACTTGTGTAACTGTTCACTGGGACTGACCGACAGCTAATCAAATTCTCTTATTATCTGTTCTTATATTTAAATTTTTGATTTAACAATGAAATGTTATTTCAAACGAATCAGGAAAAATCCCGCCATAACGTTTATGCAAAAATACGATTAATTTGCTTAACGAACACATTACGATTAGTGACAGATCTTCTAGATCTATCTCAATGTTTAAACTAATATTAAGCAATAATTAAAATATGATCAATTTCATAACATATTGTTAATAATACGTTAACTCACAGATCATTCGCTTGGTATGATACTGTTACGTGATTTATGTTTCGACTGTTTATAGCTTTACGTAAAACATAATGGATGCATTTCCAATACTTGTAACAATACAGATTATTTTTTAATAATTGATATGTACTTTTTCAATTTCATCAAGTTCAACTTAGAGAATCACTTATTATTTTTTTAAACTTTACATTGCTTGCAGTTTCCCCTTGTACCAACATAAGAAAACCTGTCCGATAAGAAAAATATCTAAACTGAGGAACAAAAGTGAAGTCATCCCAATTACATCAGATTTAAAAACTGAAGTACTGCTGTTTGATAGCAAATTCTTTGTTAATAAGTCCTCTGAATTTTTTACACCACAATTTGATACCTTTATTTAATTATATTGTCTGTCAAAAAAACCTTCGTTTGCTGAAATCGCTGCCGCTGTTATTTTTTTTCATTACTGAAGCACGCCATAGAACAAGCCAAAAGCCACGTTTGACCATTTTAATTTATATTCAAAAGAAAAATGTATTTTTTTTATTATATTAAAAGACTTGCCTTTCAGAGATATGTATAGATGATTTTTTAATTTGTTTCAAAAGCCTTTTAAAGAGGCAGTAGCACGTTTTTTTAATAATTTTATATTTATATTTTTTCACTGATAATTTTAAGTTAATGTTAAATGTTTTATTGTGACAGTATCAAAAACCTCATTACAAAAGCCAATCATCCATAGTCAGGGGACAAAGAATGAAGATTCACATTAAATCCATTTTGTGTGAACATCTTTAATTCATTTTGTGTAAGAAAAAGTAATCGTATGGCTAAACTTTACGTTATATATTCGAATTTTTACTGCTCCTTTTAGTTTCAATATACAATGTCTTTCAATAAAAACCATTAATTTTTATTTTCCTGACATCACCTTATATTCCCCCTAAAAACGTGCTACTGCCCCTTTAAAGACACGATGTAACTCTGTTTCAGTCGCATTTATGTTATTTGAAATACCTTGAACTATACCTATTGTGACGTTTCATTTGTTCGTGAGTTCATGTTTTTAGATTTATAAAAATATTGTAGATAAATATAAAATGTCAACTCACATGGTGTCCTTTCAAATAATGAATAAAACTTCCAAAAAAGATAACAAAATTTTAAAAACCTTCCATGATTAACAATTTAAAAACTGAGTATTCGCATTTCAATTACCGCTGCATGTCACTATTTAGTGAACCGCAGTAAAGTTTAATTGAGCGGAGAGATTAAGCTTAGAAACAATGAAACTAATCAACGTGTTAATCCCTTAATCTTTCTGGATCATCGTGTCCGTGACCAAGGCTACTAGTTGACATCTTTCTAATGACTGAAAGCTTCACTGTAAACAGTCATAATGGCAGAGCCATAAATCTGTCGTGCTGGTATTACAAAATAAACATGCCACATTTCTAAACAATTGTAAGCTTCACAAATTTCGGATAAATTCAGAACCCAGTGAGATCTGCCATCATTCTAGAAATCCTAGTACAGGAACAAACATCTACAGGGACCCGTTTAGATCACGTTTACATAAAGTAAAAGTAAAACATGCCTAAAAGTGATCTAACAGCCTCTCTCCTTGACAATGACTTTTTAGCACATGACGCTGACGGATTTCACAATTCATGTGAAGGTAAGACAGTTTTGAAATAAATGACCATGAAAATAGACGTTTCAAAATAAAAATAAGAAATATGGGCGTTAGAACATAGTACTTTATATTAAACATATAATTATTTGAGATGATTTGAAGGTAGATAGGGTAAATCTTGGATTCTCTAAGGTCATTTTTAGAATCAAAATTACATTTTAAGAGCGCAGACATTTATTTCATATTCGTATAATAACTGCCGTTTCACAAACATAATTCAATTCAATTTGCAGCAAAATGAATGCCTTGCATATATATATATATATTACTAATGTTCTTCATTTCTCTTTAAAGACGATGATACATCCTCTGGCTATGGATCAAGTGATTCGCTGACCCCGCCCTCATCACCAACCTCCAGAAGAAAGACGCCCTCTACCGGATGTAAAGTGGAGGAAGTAATGATCTACACCAACACAGAATCTCTCTCGGACAGTCTTCAGTTCATCCTCGATATGCCCGAGTTGTGTGACGTCACGTTCCTTGTGGGAGACGCACGTGAGCCAGTGCACGGGGTCAAGGCCATCATTGCTACAAGAAGCAGGTGTGTCTCCAGGAATTGTCATTATCGTAGTACTGTAACATCTATTATGATGTCCACAATAAGATAATTAAACAGTAATGAGGAATTTAATTATTTCCATGATATAATTTCCTTGAAAACATATTACCATCGAGATATATGGAGAGGTATAATTACATGAGTTCAATACAAGAACTAATCAAATTCTTTTATGATTTCAGGATCTTCTACCAACTGATTCTACACCATCAAAGGAAATTAAAGGAAGCAGTGAAACCGAAATCATTGCTAGCCAAGAAAACTACAAGACAAAGCTATTCATCACACTCAACAACACTCACAATTCCTATTGCTGATTACGGCAAGGATGTGTTCTCCAGCCTTATTTGTTTCCTACACTCTGGAAAAGTGAAAGTTCAAATATCAACTGTTATTGGTAAGCAACAAAACGTCATTTGTGTTAAAGTAATTACTTATATTTTTACGAAAACAATTAATTAATCACTATAACATATTGCTATACGGCTTATCTAATTTTCTATATTTGTATAAATGCATTTATAAAATGAAATGATATTTAGAAAAAAATATAAAAAATCATCAAGAAGCATACACCAATAACAATGTTATTCGTTTTCTTTTCAAGGTCTTTCATGTGCAGCTATCGAATATGGGTTAAAGGATCTACAGAGGGCGTGTTATGACTTCATGATAAGATGCAAGAACCAGGGTTACAGTGTTGTACTGGTCGCCTCTAGTGAAAGATATTCCAGGAAGAAATGTCTCCAGAAAGTGTTGGATCACCTGCATAAAGCTTAAAACACAAGAATCATATGACTAGTGCTATATTACAAATCCTGTTATTCTTATTGTGACGAAACATGTGATAGATCTCGTGATCTCGTTATGTTGTTATGTTTGTTTAAACTGCAATAAAAGATGTGGAATTAACCCTTTTTTCGTTCTTCTGAAAATATTTTGTCCTTAAAACTGTGACAACCTTGTTGATAAGATGAGGTAAGCCGTGTTCTGCGTTTTTCAGCTCATTATTTAGCAACTTTCTCAACTTATTTACAAGGAAATGTAACATGTATGATGTAACTCGTAGTTGAAGACATTAATCAATTTTGATGAATTATGGTAAAATAAACAAATTGACAATCAATATCCTTTTTGATCATATTACACAGGGCGAGATACCTTTTTCTATCAGTAAAAAGAATTCTCTATCTGGCTAAAGTTGCGATAACCTTTATCGTCACTCTTCTGTTTGGCAATAACGTTTATCACCATTTGAGTGACGTCAAGTTCAATACTTTGACGTCATGAAACAATGGTCTGACGTAACGAATTCTCGTGACCTCACACTGTTACAGAGGCGATAGGCTCTTCAAGGTGACTGTTCAACATGATATTGGCCCTGATTATAAATATTTAGGAGATAAACCTACTGTGTTTTTTAATTGTCGTGGTCTAACGTAGATTCGATACCTGTTGATGTCATTCGGAGCAGAACGCGTTTGCGTGAGGCTTCGAATGTAACATCAACGGTATCGAATCTACGTTAGACCACGAAAATTAAAAAACACAGTAGGTTTATCTCCATTCTACCATGACGAGTTCTTTAGCGTTTTAAATGTCATTTCTTTTCTACCGCGTGCAATCTCTTCTGCAGTACAAGTTTGCAGGTTTTGGCAGAATAAAAAGCAATATCCGGGTTGGCTTAGATGAAACTAACACATCAACCAGGGATGATATGGGATGGACTTCCAGTTTTCCAGTATTACGAAAGAGCACTGAAGTTTACCGCTGCCTATTGCTCAGAGTGTCGACATTGCCTGATAATCGACTACCAAGTATTATTCATAACTGTTCCCTGTGGTGAAAACGCTCATGGTAATCCAAAGTAATGAAGCTTTTCTTAAAACTTGATACCGATACAATATTGGATAACTAAACAGATATGAAACGAACAATTTCCTCTTTAAAGGAGAAGTTATTTATCCAAGATGAAGAGAATTGGTTTAAGAACCTGCGGAATGGCCGTAAAACCCTGTAAACGGCAATAAACTTAGAAGCTATCGACTCTTCAAGAAAGATCTATGTCCCGAAACCTATGTGAAAATGCTGATGCCCAGCCACAACAGCAAATCTCTGGCCAAATTACGCTCAGTTTGTCTATCTTTAATGATAGAAACCGGAAGACACGCTTAGTTTGACACGCGAACCGGAAGTGCCCTTTCTGTCCCTCACATATTGACGACGAATTTCATATCATCATTATATTCCTCTCTATACGAATCTTCGATACGATTTTATGAGTCAAGCCTCACTTTTTAACCCAAAAACATCAATCGACAAATATAACTAGACAAGAAGAAAATTGGTTTATTAAAATGTCACTTAAAAAGTTATAATATGGAAGGGTAAAATATTATTTCAAGAGACTTCGTTTGTGCATTGTATATAAAGTAGCGGCAAGGGATTTGGAGAATAGGTTGTTGATCATAATAAAGGTAAGTTTATCGAATATATATAAGTATTTAATGCAAAAAGCATAAGTATCATCTTCAATCTATAGTATGTCCCAACACAGAGTTAGTTATATTTAGCATATGTATTATTTTATCGATTTTATCAATTGTATTCCAGATTACTTCCCGATGTATATATATAACTGGTTGATATAGGTGTTGTAACGATTTATGGTGTCCCTTGGGTCAACCAATGCGGGGTAGTTTTACCAAATGTTTGAATATATAGTCTGTGATTTTTGTTGTAAAACTACATGACACATGAATAAAACTATTTATCTCTCTCTCTCTCTATCTCTATCTCTCTCTCTCTCTCTCTCTCTCTCTCTCTCTCTCTCCTTCTCTCTCTCTCTCTCTCTCATCTCTCTCTCTCTCTCTCTCTCTCTCTCTCTCTCTCTCTCTCTCTCTCTCTCACTCACTCACTCACTCACTCACTCACTCACTCACTCTCTCTCTCTCTCTCTCTCTCTCTCTCTCTCTCACGACACCACACAAAGTTTAGGAAAGATTAAAGATCAGATAAAAATATATTGCGAAATATTTGTTTGTATTGAAATTACAATTCTAAGGAAAGAATATGTTAACGTCTATGGACTTTCCTATTTGTAACCTTGGTTTCATTTATTTTAAGATGGAGAAATTGATTCAATTGTTTAACATTAATTTATTTCTTAGATTCTAATTTTTTTAACGGAACATCGTGGTATGAAAAAACAGACAATCCCTATTAAGAATATTTATTTAAAAAATATCATAAAATGAAATATAACAAAATCACAATATGATTTAATGAAAATTAGTTGTTAAACAATCTAATTGATGACATTTTGATGATAGGACAGTGAATGTCTTTCGTTACCAGGGTAACTGATTGATTGTAATGAGATTATAATTAGCCTACAGTGCCTTATACTATTGCTCTTTGGGACATGACCTTTCACCATAAATGGAATGATCCATCCTTCAACAATTTCATATGCACGTATGACATTATACATCTAACAGAGTGCTGGATTGAAAACTCATACAGTCTTGATGCCCCTGGTTACACTTCACATATAGTGCCTAGATCGCATACAAAATCAAAGCAGGGAGGCGGAAGTATTGTCCTCATTAAGAATAAACTTTCAAAGTTAGTTACCTTCTCTGAAATATTCTGTGACTCTATAGTTTGGATAAAATTTGATAAATCAATATCTTTGCATCACAAGGATGTGTATTGTGCATTTGTATACGTACCTCCAAATGGTTCTTCATATTACAAACACTACAACTATGATTTGTTCTATGAACTGGAAGAACAAATTTCCAAATATTTCTCAATGGGAAAAGTATTTCTGCTAGGTGATTTCAACAGCCGGACTCAAACAAAACAGGACTTCATCAGTAACGACAAACTACCTTCTACTATCACCGATCACCTTAATGACTCATTCATGTATAAAGAAGATTCTGAAATGGTATATCGTGTGAACCCAGACACAGGTCAAAATGGCTTTGGAAATAGACTGCTCTCACTATGTAAAACTACTGGATTAAGAATTCTAAATGGTAGACACAAAAAAAACATGTCAAATGATTATACGTTTAATGGTTCAAATGGTTTAAGTGTGATTGACTATTTGATCTGCCCTCCTGATATGTTTGAAATGTTCCCATCGTTTGTTGTGAGCAGTTTCACTATGTTCTCGGACCACGCCCCTCTACACGTGAAGCTGACAACACAACTTCAACCAACATTTGAAATCGACGAGCAAAGCCAGGGTGAAGGTCAGCCGCACGTCAATCATCGATGGCGTTCAGATTGCCTAAACGAAGGTAGAGCAGCACTGGTTTCAGTTATCGACAAGTTGGACAATAGTTTCAAGAAGGATAATATTTCATCCCAAACATCTATGGATAACAGCGTTGACAATTTCACGGCAGTTTTATTAGATGCTATGACCCCGTTCTTCAGCTCTTGCAATCGACATCCATCACGTGACCTACCCGACGAAGAAGCGCGTAAGCCACGCCCCCATTCTCGTGTTAACGACAAGCCCTGGTTCGACGACTCACTGAAGACGAACTACATGGACTATTCCCGCGCACTTAAAGCATTTAACCAAAATAAAACTCATGAAAACCATGTTCAACTACACGAAAAGAAAACAATATATAAACTGAACGAAAGAAAATGCAAAAGACGTTATTTAAGATCGGAAGGCAACAGATTAGACCAACTTAGGAAAACTAACCCAAAACAATTTCATGCTAAATTTAACAGACGTAAAAAGACAAATATAGATGTGCCATTGGCTGACTTTCATGCCTATTTTAAAGAGCTTGCTGGTGACTCTGATAGTACCGACTCTGATAGTACCCCACCAAATACAGCTGGTGTGTTTGAGGACAGTGTGTACATGAACTGGATAAGGAGATTACCACAGCTGAGATTAAACAAGCTATTCTCTGTTTAAAGCGTGATAAATCACATGGCCCTGACTGTATAATAAATGAATATTTCATTGAATTTGATGCATATTTAATGCCTCTTATACACAGAATTTTTAACTGTATTTTATCAACAGGTTTTTTCCCCAGTAGTTGGTCATCTGCTGTCATAATACCAGTTTTCAAGAAAGGAGATAGCTGTATTCCAGGAAATTATCGTGGTATAAGTCTCATTAGTTGTTTCGGGAAGCTCTTAACTAGAATTTTTAATCAAAGACTTTTGGACTGGTCCTCGGTTAATGATAGTATCCCGGATTTTCAGTTCGGCTTTCGCCCACAGCTAAGTACTGTTGATGCTATATTTTCTCTCCACTCCATGATAAGCCTCAGTCTTAATAACAATAAACGTATGTATTGTGCCTTTGTGGACTTTAAGCGCGCATTTGATTCTATAGATCGATCAAAGTTATGGTTTAAGTTGTCGAAAATGGGTATAAATGGTAAGCTGATGTCAGTTATTTATTCGTTGTATTTGAATGTAAGATCATGTGTAAGTGTTGGTGGTTTCGATAGTGAATATTTCAAGAATAGTATTGGCTTAATGCAAGGTGAAGTTTTATCTCCAATTTTATTTTCGTTTTATCTCAGCGATTTTGAGGCCTCGTTTTTGGAAGATAAATGCATTCCCTTTAAGTGTAAAGCTCTCAGTATGTTTTTGCTAATGTATGCAGATGACTTAGTTTTAATTTCAGAATCAATTGAAGGATTGCAGTCTCAATTAGATTCGTTGTTGAGTTACTCTAATCGCTGGAGTCTAGAGGTTAATATTGCTAAGACTAAAATAGTTTGTTTCCGGAAAGGTGGTAAGCGTAGGTTTTCTGAAATTTGGTGCTATAATAATTGTGTAATTGAGGTTGTTGATAGTTTTACATACTTGGGAGTGGTCTTTAACTATAATAATAAGTTTACAAAGGCTCAATTGCAGCTTGCAGATCAAGGCAGGAAGGCATTGTTTTCACTCTATAATAATATACGTTCACTCTCTCTAAATCCTGAATCCTTGTTGTCAGTTTTTGATTGTTATGTCTGCAGTATATTAGGTTATGCGTCAGAGGTCTGGGGTTCCCATAAAGGAGTAAATATTGAGAAGTTACATTTAGATTTCTGTAAACGATTATTGGGAGTTAAGAAATGTACTTGTAATGCTATGGTTTATGCAGAATTAGGTCGATTCCCCCTTATGTATCTGAGACAGTTTAGTATGATAAAATATTGGTGCAAGTTATTAAACACAAACAATTCTGTTCTTCGAGGTTGTTATGAATGTTTATATGAGGAAGTGGAGGCTCGTGGCTTGAATAATTGGGCGTATCAGGTGAAGGCAATATTGATTAGCATTGGTTTTAATGAAGTTTGGCTGAGACAACAACTGTCTCCTACAGAATTACTTTTTGTAAAACAACGATTATTAGATCAGGCATCACAAAATATTTTTAGTAACTTAGCTTTTTCTTCAAAATGTGTCATTTATAGAAATATTATTGATACCTGTACATTGCAATATTATCTTTGTAAATCGGTTCCCTACTTGTATAGAAAATATTTAGCGAAATTTCGACTTAGCTCACATAACCTTGCTATTGAAACTGGCAGATACAATAATGTTAGCACTAATGAGCGAAAATGTATATTATGTAAAGATAATGTCGAAGATGAATTTCATTTCATATTAGTATGCCCATGTTACATTGATTATAGGCAAGCTTATATTAAACCTTATTATTATCGACGTCCATCTGTATTTAAGCTTATCCAACTATTAAGTGTTAGAAATGTAAAAGAACTCTGTAACCTAGGGAAATATTTGTATAAAGCTAGTTGTTTAAGGAATGAACTGATTGTTAGTGAATAACGATTTGCTGTACATTCTCCCCAAAATAATTAATTATATTCATTGTTTAGTCAGTATCCACCTGTACCAATTCCCGTCTTTATTATGTACTGATTATCTGTAAAGATAAAAGTAATAAAGAATCTGAATCTGACCTTTACTCCAATTCAATCTTGTGATTAATTAACCGTTGATTATCGTCTCTTTATTTACTACATACGTTGTCAGAGTAACACAACACTCCAAATGGCTCAACAAGATCATCAAAACAGTAAAACTGACACCTAATTATACAGACAGACAGACAAATATTTTATTAAAGTCTCATCTCTTAGCATTACAAACAAATATACAGGTCAAAAAGGTTAAGAGCCACCAATTGAGGGTTATAAGAGACTAAAACAAAACAAAAATAAACATTTAAAATTAGCAAATCAAATTAGAATAATATCAAACATTCAGTACTAACAAATGTAATAGCTTAACAGAAACGATCAGTACATGAGAAAAGTATAGATTACCATTTCTAAATCAAACAACCGTATTGAAGTTATAGTTCTTAAAAAGGAAAGTTTATTACAGAGAGTTTCTTAAGGCTTCGAATATATAAAGTCTCCTTCAATGTGATTCGACCGATTCTGAAACATGATTTGAGCTCTTTGTTTTTGCTCTTACATCAGAAACAAATTACGAAATACGTCAAGTGCACAACGTCATCTTAAAAAAACATTTCATTGATTTAAGGACGGTATTGACAAAGATATATTTCAAGATATCTAATTACAGTTACAATTCTCATGAAATCGTTATCTTGCTTCTGTTAACAGTTTGTTTGCAAACATGTGTTCTTTGTGATATGACATCTGCTCCAATTCAATCTGTTGATTGATTATATCTTAACATGATATACCAAAGAGGGCTTAACGAGATCAAACTAGCGACGTCAGTAAATAGTTAATTTCGTTACCAGGGTAACTGATTGCTATAAATAAGCAAAACAGCATTAAGTAGATGTAAAATGCCTCCTTTGTGAAATGTACAAGCTTGAAACGGAAATTTACTGACATGATCTTTACTCCAATTCAATCTTATCATTAATTAACCTCTGATATGCGCCTCCTTCACACAATTAACGTTGTCAAGGAAACGTGACTGTTTAATTGATCGACATTACTGTTAACGAGATTATAATTAAAACAATTGAATGATAACGAGATAATCCCTTGACCCCGTTACAGACAAATCGCTGGCATGTGTCACGTGACTTAAGCTTTACTGTAAACATCACAGTGCCAAACAAGCGATGGAATCCAGCAAGGAAGTATTTTCTAAAAGCAAAATCAGTGTCACTCTAATTGTAGGTGTGATAAGCCAGCTGGAAAGGTTTAAATACAGAGGTTTTTGGTGGACACCATAACAGTTTCTTCCTGCTTATAGTTCAGTATACAACTTCTACCTTGCACCTTCTGGACGTGTTTATCTTGAAAATGTCTTATAACTGTACTCTTCTCGACCATGACGTTTTGTCACAGGAAACAGAGGAAGTCTACAGTCACCTTGAAGGTATAAGAACAGAGATAATTCAGGAAGCTAATTAAACATTGATTAAAAGAGATACATTTCAAAATTAGAGAAAATAAATAATGACATACCTGAGAAATAGTCAACTTCTTATGACATATTTAAGTGAATTAACAAAAACAGGTTTTGTTAGGTAAATTTGACGTTAATTTATCTATTTGTATGATATATGTTCTGATCTTTAATTTAAAATGTGGTTAATTTTTACAGACAACGATTCTTCCTCTGGCTATGGATCAAGTGATTCGCTGACCCCGCCCTCATCACCAACCTCCATAAGAAAGACGCCCTCTACCGGATGTAAAGTGGAGGAAGTAATGATCTACAGCAACACAGAGTCACTCTCGGACAGTCTTCAGTTCATCCTCGATATGCCCGAGTTGTGTGACGTCACGTTTCTTGTAGGAGACGCACGTGAGCCAGTGCACGGGGTCAAGGCCATCATTGCTACAAGAAGCAGGTGCGTGAAGTATATAAGCTTTTATTCCTTGAAAGGAGAGTACAGAAGAATGCGATAGATATATAAGCATTTATTCCCCCAGAAGAATGATATAGGTTTATGAGATAATTGCATTATGATAATACGTGAGACCCTTAGAAAGTTCATGCATTACAGACCATATAGATTCCTTATAGTCATTGCATATAACTCAGCCTCCTCGTCAATGATTGACACTGGGGAACGGCAGGACAGCAGGCTGCAAACCTGGTCCAGTTCAGCCTTGTTGTGTAACTCAACACTAAGTTCTATTGGATTCTATTTTTTGACGGCAGTGCAAATGTTAAACTACATGTATAACTTGTCATTTTTTTCATTTCAGAATCTTTTACCAAATGATACTGCATCATCAACGGAAAGCAACAGAGAAAGTAAAGTCAAAATCATTGCTGCGACTGAACAAATCGAAGAAAACATCTTCCAATACTTCATCACTACAAATTCCAATCCCGGAGTACGACAAAGATGTGTTCTCAAGCCTTATCTCTTTTCTTCATTCCGGAAAAATCAGAGTCAAGTTGTCAACAGTAATTGGTAAGGTCAAAATCCCCCAAAATATGAATAACACCTATTGAAATTTTGAGTGAAAGCAAGAAAAACAACAACGAGAGAATGCTAGAAAAAAATCTCAATGTTTTCCTTATCTTTCCCAATGTCATGTGGACTCTTTTACTCATAGAAATCTGTTTCAAACCTTAGGTCTCCAGTGTGCAGCTGTTGAATTTGGACTGAAGGATCTACAAAAATCCTGTGAAGACTTCGTGAAGAGAAGCATCAGACAAGGACATCGAGACATGCTGATGCTGTCTGTAAACAAATACCTCAAGAAGAAAGGTGCACAGAGACTCCTCGTCCTACTGAAGAATGCATGAACAGTCAAAGTGAACATACTTTCTTCCTTCCCATCTGTGATATTAAGTCTTGGATCGACTGATTGTTGAGAAATTTACTTGTTAATTTATTTGTTATATTGTTGTTGTTGCCATCCAATAAACTATTCTATGAAGTATTTTACTGTCCTTTATCATCTTATTATTGATAATAAATAAACCTGATTGTACCTAAGCAATAGGTTTTTTAGGTTGCATATCTTGAATGGTTATGAAGAAATGTGTATGCACACCTTTGGCTAATTCATTGAGAAAATGCTTTGTGTACTTTAGGGTATAATTTTGTCATGATGACTTGTTTGTTCTGATGACACATGACCAAAGCGACTTCTAAATGTAACTGGGATAGTGGAACATGATATTTGTCCTATTTTGACAATCTATAAACGTCTTGAGTGCCAATAACTTTCCATAGTAATTACTCTTGAAGCACCATCAACATCAATTTAGAATGTTATTTTTGAGAGAAGTGATTCCCTCAGAGGGATACTCACGGACAGTCTTTTACACCACGGCGTTCTAATGTTAGGTTATCACCAGCTCGTTCTTCTATCAGAGACTCGCATCTAAGGCAATAGTAAACAGTACATTTTCAACTTTCTAAAATAGTACTTTTAAAGAGCAACTGCATGGCTTTCTTGATAAAAGTTCTTATAGGTTCAAAATATCGAAATATGCCATTACCAAATGACGAATTCATAATACGTAATGATTTTCAAGGAACTCTCAAAATAGGGATATAACTGCACAGAATTTGTGAACACTGAACACTCTGCCAGTACAGTCTCTGAAATGGACGTGTTACATACATAATGTTTGAGATTGAACGTTTGCATACAATACATTAAGTGTTTGATAGTCAGAAGAAACTCCTCCATAAAGTGTTGAATCAATTGCAAAAAGCTTTTAAAAGCAAGAAAAATATGATCAGTGCTATATTACAAATTCTTTTCGAGACCAAACCTGTGATAAAAGCTGATGCTGGTGATGTTGTTTTGTTTGTTAAACTACACACAAATATGTGAAATTAAGTTTATTCCCATTTTTTGGAAAATATTTGTTGGTCAATGAACTATGACAACCTTGTTGATATGATGAGGAAAGACATAATGTACGTTTCTCATCACACTATTCCACAACTTTCTCATCTTTGATCAGTTCATTTCAATAGAGAAGCAAAAGCCTCTCCAAAACGACTTGTTTAAAATAACAGACATGCAGTTACATAATGTTATCACTAGTCAACTGAAAACATCAGTTAATGACTTTAATTTGATTTTTAAAAGACGTTTAAACATTGTTCTTTTCAATCGTAGGTTTGATAAAGGTTTTTTTTGTAATGGCTTGTCATAATTTTTCACTTTCAAGTCTTAACGTTGCATTCTCAGAACAACTTGAAGCAAAGGGATACTTTGTAAACTTCTTGATACTGAAACCAAAAACACATGCCATGAAAATATCCATTTAAACAATCGTATACTGCAAGCAGAATTAATGACTCTTTCATGAAAAAGTCATACTCCAACACTCACTATATTAGACATTAGATTACTCAATTATCAATTATTCAACATAAAAAATGACATAAATCAAAAACAGGTTCAGATATATAACGAATGCAATATAATTCACTCTATCAGGTGCAAAACACAAGGTCATTTATCGAAGTTCCAACATATTTGAAATATTGTTGTAAAGATACTGTCCTTTTCAAATGTACAAACGATATTGAGGAGATAAACAGTCTAAGTAAACCTAGCCTCACTATTATCCGTTACACTGCTATACTGAGTCTAACAAGGCTTGGTTGAGAGTCGCGTCAGCCCACGTGACCAAGTTGACCAATCAGAACTCAGCTTACCAAGCCACATAATGTGCCTTCGCACGTTTAACGTTGGAAGGTCATAGGTCGCAGAAAGGTCGGCTGACGCGACCCTCAACCAAGCCTTGTTAGACTCAGTATAGCAGTGTAACGGATAATAGTGAGGCTAGGTTTACTTAGACTGAGGAGATAAACATACTGTGTTTGGAAATAAGTGGCATATAACGGAATTATTATAGCTCTTAATTAAATTTAAAGTCGAACGCATAGCCTCCAAGTGAATATGCCGAGAAACTGTGTAATACACACAGCAAAAGGAGACAGCTGGAGATATAGTTTACCGTTTTGCTTCCAAAGATTTTTCCAAATTGTTTGTATTTCTAAGAGATATCTAGAAATAATTCATTTTGCTTTTCAAGTATCAGGCCTTTATACAAGGCAATAAAAAGCCTTTATGGTACATCTCAGGAAATGTAAGTTGGTTGATGTGATGTTTAGGTATCCAATCAAAGAGCACGACCCATGGCCAGTTTAACCATTTTATCAGTGCAACTGGATGCTATTCTAGCCTTCCAAATAAGGTGTTTGAATAAACATATCTGGTCTTTTAAGCAATAAATGTAAATAAATTATGTTTGTACCAATTACATGTCAGTAAATAGCTTAGTCTAACCTTGCAAGATGTTATCGTAACAGGAAAAATATTCAAGGTCTAATTAAGCTTTCAACTGTCACAAATTTTCTTGTCACTGATGTAAATTATCAATACTATTATGATACATATAATTTAATATCTCATGTTAAGCAAAATGCATTCTGCTAAAAACATTGCGCTTTCTTCAAATTGCTAAAATACAATACGCACGAAAGTTAAAAATCTTTTTAGTTTATAATAATATTCAACAATGGAATGCTCAAGAAATAACCGAGCATTATAAACTTTTAAAAATTAATTGGAAGTTCCAGACAGTGTTTGTTAAATCCAGTCATTACTTAAATCGGATCTTAATTATGAAAGGTAGTCAGGTAAAACAAACCACCATTTAAGACATTTCAGAAACACAATTATAATTATATTCGTGGCCTGTTGAAAACCAAAAAGGAACTTGATAATTAGTTATGTTGAAACAATATTGGATATTATATTATTAAGATTTAACATTATAGGGGTAGTAGCACACTTTTTATTTTTGTTATGTTAATTTTTCACTGATAAATATACGGTATTGCTAAATGTATTTTGTTTGATAGTGTCAAATATTTCATTACACAATCTTATAAAGTCATATCTAATGTTATTGTGCTAATAAAATAGGCATTCAAATTGAGAGTAAGCAATCTGATTATATGAATAAATTTTAGTTTCACGTAGATGTATGTTTTAAGCATGGAATTTCTACATTTTGACATCTTGATTTATCTTGTTTATGTATCTGAATAGTTCTCTGTTTGCTATATACTTGCAGAGGGAAACAGTACATCATTGAGTTGTCTCCTTCTGCCAGCAAGCAAAACTTAGGTTTTACATGTACTATCTGAAACCCATTGGAAGGAAAACAAGATATCTCTATTGTGCTAAATAATGTCATAATTATAAGAGTATTTTGTTTGTTTTTGGATGTTAACAATAGGTCTTGGTATGAAGATGTCAGTAATATCAGTTAGAATAAAATATGTCATGTACCTGATTTATCATAGATGTGCAAACTTTAAACCTCGATTACTCAAAAACGTGAAATCTGCAGATATCTTGTTTTGCCTCTAAGCCATCGATTTAATCAAATTATATTAACCAATACAGTAAACATCAGTTAGTTAAAATATTATATTAAGTATTCTTTCTGCTGTGTCTCTAAAATATGATTTGTGATTTTGCAAGATCTTTATTCAGTTCAGCATATCGTTCATTACTATAACATCTCTATACACAGTTGAGTTCATACACCATCAATTGACAAGAAGTGTATTTACGTTGCATGTTAAGACATGTGGTGAACAAAAAGATGATATTAACTTTACAATCTTCATCCAAGCCAATAATGGCAATAAAATCATATTGCAAGTCAGATTTGATCTTTTTTTTTTATTTTTTTTTATTTCACTTTTTTTCAGGCATACATACAGGTTAGCATACATGGTAATATACAAGTAATTCTATAACAAAATAATTTTTTGGGTATATTGTGCATACAGAAAAGTTGATGAAGTCAGGTACTCATCTAAATAGAACATGCAAGATAGACCACAATTTCAGGAAATATGTTTCCTGGTTTTGGTTAATGTATATGTATTTTGTAATATTGTAATATTGTGTGATTTGCCTCTTGATATATATTATATTTGGGATAAAACTTTTCTTACTACAATAGTATATAATATTCTTAACTAACATAATAATAGCATTTAAAACATAATTATTTTTCCCTTTCACTCCAAATAATATCTGGGAAACTGTAAAACTAAGTTGTACATCAACAGTGTTGAGCCAAATTTTAATCTCTTGCCATATATTTTTCACCTTGCTACACTCCCAGAACATATGATAAATAGTTTCGTCAGCTGCATTGCAGAAAGTACATTGTGGGGTATCAACATATTTTATTTTGTAAAGGAAATTGAGTTAGCATAACAAAGAACTGCACGTTTAATACCCTCATAATGGAGAAAGTTGATATCAAGAGAATATACAGTACACAATTCTTCCTTGGAGTAAAATCTTCCATTTTCATCCAATAAATCATTTACAAATATTATACCCTTCTTTGCCCATTTTTTGTATAAAACGCTCTTATTTACAACCTTAATACTATCGTTATTCCATATACTTTGCGAGAGTAGATCATACGTACTTTTAGCATGTCGTTTATATTTACCCACTGTGTTGGACCAGTCCTTAAAGACTTCTATCCAAAATGGATTTGAAATTGAAGATATTACTTTATTTTCAATATATGTTTTATCTGATATCCACAAAAGACTTTGATTGTGCAGTCTATGCATGAGTAAATCTTTCCAATTTGACAAACAACATTGTAATCTCTGGATCCATTTCAATTTTTGTGAAGATATAATATCTTTGATAATTGGAACTTTAAGGCCACCGTGTTCCGGAATAAGAACAACGATGTCTCTTATAACTTTGTCTGGTTTGTTTCTCCAAATAAATTTAAAACACTCTTTTTGGAATTTTTCAATAACAGCTTCAGGTGGGCGGGGTAGGGCAGAGAATAGATGGTTCAACTTTGGCAGAAGTAAGGATTTAAGAACTGTGTTTCTTCCGTAAGGTGTAAGATTTCTTGCTAACCATATGTTCATCAAATGTTTTATTTGTAGAAACTTTTCATCGTAATTTATTTGACAAATGCTATCCATATCAATGCTAAAATGTATTCCCAAGAGTTTAAAATCACATTGTGACCAATCAAAGTTCCAATCTTTACATAATTTGAGACGAGATCGTTTTTTGGAACCAATCCATAGTAGTCTAGTTTTCTCCACATTAACCTTTAAACCAGAAAAACGTGCAAAGAATTGCAGAGTTTTCAAGACAGCATATAAACATTTCTCTGACCCATCTAGTGTAAGTGACGTATCGTCAGCAAACTGAGACAATAGATATTGTATATTTCCAATGTTTATCCCTTTTATGTTAGCATTATTTCTAATGAGAATGCCTAAGATTTCAACAGAGAGGATGAATAGATATGGCGCTACCGGATCGCCTTGGCGACAACCTCTTTCGATTTTAAAGGGTGAGGATGGAAATCCATTTACCAAGACTCTTGATTCGATGTCGTTATAGAAAGTGGTAATCCAGTCAATAATGCTCTGACCAAAATTAAAGAATTTAAGGACACTACAAAGATAATTTCTATCAATAGAATCGAAGGCCTTTTCAAAATCGATTAAAAGGAGTAATCCTGGAATTTGGAAAGATTCAGTGTGTTCCATTATGTCGTAAACTAGCCTGGTTATCTCCCCTATATATCTATCTTTTACAAAACCTTTTTGATCATCATGGATTATAGATGGAAGTATGTTTTTTATTCTATTTGCAATTGCTGCTGCTCCAATTTTGTAAGAAGAATTAAGAAGCGAGATAGGACGCCAATTTTTTAGGTATTTCTTTGGTTTATTGCCTTTAGGAATACACGTGATTAAGCCTTGCTTTTGTGAAATTGACAGTGTGCCTTTTTCATATCCAGTATTTAATGAGTTGAGTAAAAATATACCTAAATCTTTCCAAAAGAATTTATAAAATTCAGATGTAAAGCCATCAGGACCAGGGCTTTTTTCGTTCTTCATTCCTCTGAGAGCTTTTATTAATTCGTTTAAAGTTAGTTTTCCTTCCACATTTCTCTTTTGATTTTCGTTTAGTTTAGGAATGTCATAACTTTTACAAATTTCGTTAAGATCAATTTGAAGCACATCTTCTGATTGGTAAAGTTTGGTATAGTAGTTTCTAGTTTCGTTTATGATACTTTCAATATCGGTAAGTTTGGATCCATCTGTTTTTTCAATTTCTGTAAAAGCTTTGTTAAGGAAATTTCTGGATTCTAGTTTCAAAAAGTATTTTGTAGGCTTTTCCCCCTTTTCAATCCATTTCGCTCTTGATCTTGTAAGCATTCCTTGTATTTTGTTGTTATTGATTTCATCAAGCCTTAATTTGATGTCATTGACGTTATCAAGAATAATAGCCTTATCATTTTTGTTTTCTTCTTGATCTAGTTCTATTTCTAAATCGTTTAATTCATTTCCAAGGTCCACTTCTAGTTTATTTTGTATTTTCTTTTTGGTTGAAGCGTAGTAAATTGTCTTACCCCTGATCATTAATAGTAAAGTTTCGAATAGTAATTGATCATCTATTGAGTATGTAATATTTCCATTTTCATAAATTTCATACTGTTTAAGCGTAGATTTTATAGTTTCTTTGATCATATCAACATATTTTTTGTCATATAATAATGAATTATTGAATTTCCAAAACCCTTTCCCGCGTGGAAGTTCGTACGATTTCAATGATAGCTCGACAACTGAGTGATCGGAATCAATACTTGGAATAATGTCACATTTCTCCACAGATAAATATAAATTGTGTGACAAGAGAAAGAAATCAAGCCGAGCTTGTTTTAATGGAGTAGGTTGTCGCCAAGTATACCTTGTCGAATCAATATTATTTTCTCTCCATGCATCTTTGAGATCAAAATAATCCATCATTTCTAAAACTGTTTCTCTAGCTTTGGGGTTGTTAACAGTTTTGTAATTATATGTGTCTTTTTTGGGGTTGATAACAAGATTAAAGTCGCCGCATAGGCAGATTTCATCACTATCGAAATCTTTGATAAGCTTTTCAATATGTTCATAAAAATTTGGAGAATCTTTGTTTGGGCCATAAATGGTAATAACTGTATAGGTTATTTCCTTTATCTTGATTTTAAGAGCAACATAATTTCCACCCTTATCAAATTTTTATCTTTTACCTCAAACTCAAAATTGTTGTTAAACAAAATTGCCGTTCCTCTTGCATTGCTGGTATATGGACTAACATAACAGTGGTTATAGCCCCACTGTTGTTTAACTGTTTGAATTTGTTTTGACGTAAAGTGCACATCTTGTAAACAATATATATTTGCTCTTTTCCTTTTCAAAAATCTGAAAACTTTTTTCCTTTTTAAGTTATTTTGTAGGCCTCTACAATTATGTATTAATATTTTTAAATTAGCCATATGGAATAAATACAGTATTCTGTGCTGTTAGTACCCATATCAAAATCACAACCCAGAAGACCCTGTATGTAAAAACCTGTTTTTCAAATATGAAACTTCCAAAAAATGAAACTGGTATGAAATATAAAATCATAAATATAAGTGAGTTTTGAGTTACGCTGTAACTCGCGGAAAATAATAGATCAAGAAAATAAATATAGTGGTATATATGCAAGAAGTCAACCGTTCTGAGATAATTTGTGGACCTTAAAAAATAAATTACAGATACACATACCTGAGACAATACGGTAGTTTGTCTCGGGGCTACAGCATTAGGATACGCGTGATGCACGTGCTATTACCATTTATCCTCGGTTGTTGTAACGCGATGGTTTACAGCCGCGTGGATAATTGTTTATCAAAATAGGCACATTTTGGATTATATAAGTGTATTAATTTCAAAGGAACCATGGTGACGTCGATAAGGTAAGTAAAGTAATTTAAGTCTTTTCATATAGTAAGCAGCTTAAGTACCATTATAGTCTTGAAATCAATGAAACAGAAGTGCTTCGTATATACAAACAAAGAGAAAATAAATAATTAAAAAATTAATAAAGATGATTAAGTTAATATGCTTATGTCAAATAACTTTTAAGCGAGGATATTTCACACGTTAAGAATAAACATAATATTCATGAACACGAAATCGAACAAAAATATCCTTTCATTATGTAAAGGGACTCGGGAGAAACATAGTTTAGCAAATATGTGTCAACTTGCTAATCACATGTAGACGAAAAGAATCTCCACAACCAACATTATGAAGTTGTGCTTACACGGCGATCTCGTAAAGATATAACAGATAGACTCCGCGCTAAAAAAAACCAGACGTTTGAGCTTACTAGGGGATCCACACTATAACTAACAATATGTTGTTGTCTACAAGGCGATCGCGTGAAGATAACTGAAAAAAGTGACAACTGAAGGCTATGCCTACTAAGCGATCCACACTGTAACAAAACCATATGTTAGTGCCTACAAGGCGATCACTTAAAGTTAACTGAAAAACTTAAAAACTGGAGGCTATGCGTACTTAGCGATCCCCACTATAACAAACCATATGTTAGTGCCTACAAGGCGATCGCGTGAAGATAACTGAAAAAAACCTAATAACTGAAGGCTGTGCCTACTATGCGATCGCGTAAATGTAAACAAATGGCATCAACAACCAACATGAAAACAATATCAAATAGACTCGAGAATAATCTCACATCAAGAATGATTCTCGTATACCGGTAGAGGCGACCGGGATTACATGGTAAATGTAGATCGCAATACATCATCATAAAATAGAGTTATTCCGCACTCGAGCAAAAGCTGACAATTGCGTACAATCACAACTGACAAAAAATGTAATGATACAAAACTATATAAAGTTTTGTCTGCATTCTGATTTCTAAGGATTTCTGCTAATCTGTCATTGTCAACTTCTGTTCACTGATATCGCCAGGAAATGAATGTATATAATGAGTCATTTGAAGTAGTGGTCAATGTTGATGTCATAGCGTGACCAAGCTGAGCCTGGTCTCCTTGGGTCACGGGTTTCCACAACATGTTCCACACCAACCAAACGGACACGGGTGTGGAGGTTATCTCGATCATACATTTCGCGGGCTTTTCTGGAAAGTATTGCACGTTGCTTCTTCAGTTTGGGAGGCAGATCTGTTTGAACAGATTTACCCGTACCGCGCAGCACCCGACCTGCCTCCAGCACATCATCGCGATCCGGAATGCACAAAAATGCCGCTATGATAGCAGGGGGAGAATTTGGTTTGGGGTCTTCGGCATAAGGCTTTTTAGGGAGACGGTGGATATTCTTAAAATAGATTTCACCCACGCGTGTAGAACTTAGGTTTAGCTCGTCCTCCATGAATTTGCGTAGAACCCTCTCTGTGTTCTCCCTCGGCTCCTTGGAAATGCCGTAGAACAATAAATTGGCCTTTCTATCACTAATCTCTCTGAGAAGTAATCTGTTCTAATACTGAGAGATGTGCTCCTTAAGATTTTGCTGTAACGCGGCGTTCTGTTGTTTGAGTTCATGTATTTCAGTTTCATGGCTAGAAAGACCGCTATCAATGTCGTCTACTCGCACCGTCAACTTAGAAATGTCTTCTTTTATTTCTTTTCTAAGATTTCCCAACTCAAGTTTTACATCGGAAATTTGCGACGATAATCTCTTTTCGGATTGAAGTATAATTTCTTCTATATTCGATGTAGACGTGGGGGAGGAACTTCGCGTTTTTCCCATATTTAAGTTGTACTCACGTGGTTTTGAAGTCCACAGTTTTGTGACAAATGCAGGATTTATTTTCACAAAAGTCTTTTCAATGTTGCATCAATGTAATGTTTTCTTCATTGTTAAAGCAAATTACAAATAGTTTTCATTACTTCATGTGGATAAACATGGATTTTCCGCGAGCTTGCGGGAGCTCAGTTGATGCACGTCCTTCTTGCTCTCATGCGCAACCGGAAGTCCAGTCTTGATGTGTTCAAATCTGATCTGACAATTGAAAATCATGATGACAATTAAGACACAATGATCAGATAATTATGCGATTCTTTTTATACAAATCATCTATGGTACAAAACAAAAGATAAACTTTTCAACATCCCAGTGTCATCGCACTTGTGGCCTTTGATTCAAATCTCTAAATTTTGACAACATGGCGTGTGTCCCATAGTGTATAGGGGATGTGCTATTATTGTATGTGATTAATATACTTATGATTATTGACTTTTCTCCTTAGAACAAGTTCTATGGATATCAAATTATCTATTGCAGTAGATGCGACATTTCAGTGCAGACAGTTACACAAGTGGCTTATATTTATGTATACTATGTGCATTGTTATAAATAGTTTTCTCTATGTACTTTCCTTGAGACTTAAAGGGGCAGTAGCACGTTTTTAGGGGGAATATAAGGTGATGTCAGGAAAATTAAAATTAATGGTTTCAATTGAAAGACAATGTATTTAAACTAAATGGAGCAGTAATTATTTGAATATATATTGCAAAGTTTAGCCATGCGATTCCTTTTTCTTACTCAAAATGAATTAAAGGTGTTCACACAAAAATGGCCGCCAATGGATTTCATGTGAATCTTCAAACTTTGTCCTCCGACTATGGATGATTGACTTGTTTAATGAGATTTTTGACACTGTCAATATAATACATTTAACATTAACTTACAGTTATCAGTGAAAATTTTAAAATATAAAGTTATCAAAAAACGTGCTACTGCCCCTTTAAATAAAATACTTGGCTTTCTGTCTGTCCATTTGAAAAAAAAAATCCTGGCTTTCAATATACGTTTTCAAATTTGACACTTTACAGTGTTTTTGCTAGCACACACACTCCAAATGGCTCAACAAGATCACCAAAACAGTAAATTTGACACCCATTTATACATTTACAACTACCAAATCAAACTAGAATAATATCAAACATTTCAGTACTAACTACTAATTGTGATCTAGTGCTTGGAAAGAGGACAGAGAAACTCGTTTCAATTAAACAACTGTATTACAGTTATTGTATTGTTCTGAGAAAGTAAAGTTTTATTTGAAAAGTTTTCGTAAGGTTTCAAATAAAGTTTACTATAATGTGATTTCGAATGATTCTCAAACATACTTGGAGCTCATTGTTTTTGCTTTTCCATCAGATTCTATTTACTAATAACGAAATAGGTCAGATACAAAATGTCATCTTAAAAGAAACAATTTTATTGTTTTGAGGAAGCTATTCGCAAAGATATATTTCATAATATTTATTTACACTTCTGTTAAGAGTTTGTTTGCAAACATTTGTTCTTTGTGATATGACCTTTGCTCCAATTCAATCTGTTGATTGGTTACATCTTAACATAATAGAACATAAGATTATACATACAAAGAGGGCATAACGAGATCAAACTGGCGACGACAGTAAATAGTAAATTTCGTTACCAGGGTAACTGATTGCTATAAATAAGCAAAATAACATTAAGTGGATGTGAAATGCCTCCTTTGTGAAATGTACAAGCATGAAACGGTAATTTACTGACATGATCTTTACTCCAAATGAATCTTATCATTAATTAACCTCTGATATGCGCCTCATTCACACAAAAAACGTTGACAAGGAAACGTGACTGTTTAATTGATCGACATTACTATTAACGAGATTATAGTTAAAACAATCAGAAGATAACGAGATAATCCCTTGACCTCGTTACAGACAAATCGCTGGCATGTGTCACGTGACTTAAGCTAAACTGTAAACATCACAGTGCCAAACACGCGATAGAATCCGGCAAGGAAGTATTTTCTATAAGCAAAATCAGTGTCACTCTAATTGTAGGTGTGATAAGTCAGCTGGAAAGGTTTAAATATAGAGGTTTAGATGGACACCATAACAGTTTCTCTCTGCTTATAGTTCAGTATACAACTCCTATCTTGTACCTTCTGGACGTGTAGAACCTTGTTAAATATGTCTTACAACTGTATTCTTCTCGAACATGACGTTTTGTCACACGAAACAGAGGAAGTTTACAGTCACCTTGAAGGTATATACAATTAGCGACAAAAATGTCAGATAAAAAATAATGAAAATTAATTGAATCACAGTAAAAAATAATGATCAGCTGTTTATAAATCTCTTTCCTTATTGAAAAAAAAGTGTAATCCAGAACATCTTGCTTTTCCTTACCTTTTCATATATTTGTTTATGTAAAGTTGATGTAGATTTGTAGATTATCTATTTGCGTTCAGTGACCTGACATATAATTCAAATCTTGATTAATTTTTACAGATAACGATTCTTCCTCGGGCTATGGATCAAGTGATTCGCTGACCCCGCCCTCATCACCAACCCCCAGAAGAAAGACGCCCTCTACCGGATGTAAAGTGGAGGAAGTGATGATCTACAGCAACACAGAGTCACTCTCGGACAGTCTTCAGTTCATCCTCGATATGCCCGAGTTGTGTGACGTGACTTTTCTTGTGGGAGACGTACGTGAGCCAGTGCACGGGGTCAAGGCCATCATTGCTACAAGAAGCAGGTGCGTGAAGTATATAAGCTTATATTCCTTGAAAGGAGAGTACAGAAGAATGCGATAGATAAATGATATAATTACATTAAGATAATATGTGAGACGCGTAGGAAGTTCATGCATTACAGATCGCATAGATTCCTTTAACAATCGTCATTGCATATAACTCGTCAAGGATTGACACTGGGGGACGGCAGAACACCAAGCTGCAAACCAGGTCCAGTTAAGCATTGCTGTGGAGAACAATCAGTTCTATTGGATTCTATTTTTGACGTCAGTGTAGAGGTTAAACTATAACTGCTCTTTTTTTTCATTTCAGAGTCTTTTACCAAATGATACTGCATCATCAACGGAAAGCAACAGAGAAAGTAAAGTCAAAATCATTGCTGCGACTGAACAAATCCAAGAAAAATTCTTCCAAAACTTCATCACTACAAATTCCGATCCCGGAGTATGACAAAGACGTATTCTCAAGCCTTATTTCTTTTCTCCATTCCGGAAAAATCAGAGTCAAGTTGTCAACAGTTATTGGTAAGTTCAAAATCAAAACAATTAAGACTAACACCTATTGAAATATTATATCAATGCGAGAAAGACAACGACGAGACAATGCTAGAAAACAAATTATAGATATTTTTAACGTCTAGGTTATAAAATGATCTATTGAAAATTCAATGTTTTCCTTATCTTGCCCAATGTCATGTGGACTCTTTACTCATCAAGTCTTATTCTCACCTTAGGTCTCCAGTGTGCAGCTGTTGAATTTGGACTGAAGGATCTACAAAAAGCTTGTGAAGACTTCGTGAAGAGAAGCATCAGACAAGGACACCGAGACATGTTGATGCTGTCAGTTAACAAATACCTCAAGAAGACAGGTGCACAGAAACTTCTCGTCCTTCTGCAAAATGCATGAACAGACAAAGTGAACATACTTGTAACATCTTCCATCAAATCTGTGATATTAGTCTTGCTTCGACTGATTGTTTAGAATTTGTCTTGTTAATTATTTGTTATATTGTTGTTGCCATCCAATAAACTCAACTATGCTATGAAGCCTTTTACTCTTTCACTGATAGTATATAAACCTGATAGTACTTATGTCACACTACATTTCATATCTTGATTTCTTGATTAAGTAATGTGTGTGCACCACCTTGGCAAACACATTGAGAAAGTGCTCTTACATGTACTTTTGGGACTTTCTCATTTTGTCATGATGATGTGATCTTTGAACTATACTCTGGCCAAATCAATTTCTGAATGCTAGGATGATAGTGAACTACCATATTTCGTCCTATTTTGACAATCTATAAACGTCTTGTGTGCCTATAACTTCCCCAGCAATTACCCCGGAAACACCGTCATCATCAACAAAAAGGTTATTTTGAGATATTTGATTCCCTGATAGTGATCAAGCCAGAGACCCTGTTAGAGAATTAATTATTACTATTGGAATGTCTCTAGCTCGTTCTTTTGATCTGAGACCCGTATCTAAGGCAATCATAAAACTTCTAAAATAATACCTTAAAAGAATGACTGCATTTTCTTCATGACATACAAAACTTAATGCTATATTAATTGACACAGATTCTAAATTTCGAAATATGTCATTACCAAATTACGAATTCATAATATGTACGGATTTTCAAGAAACTCTCAAAATAGTGATATAATTGCACAGACTTTGTGAAAACTGCAAACTCTGCCAGTGCAGTCTCTGAAATGGACGTGTTACATACATAATGTTTGAGAGTTGGTACAATATGTTAAGTGTTTGAGACTCAGGGTATTCAGAGGGATTTAGTTAAATAAGTTCACTAAAACACTCTGTCATTTGTTCATGTCTACAGCTATATATACTTCAAAAGAGTTGATTACATACTAAGTAAACTTACGGAATGATCAGTGTGCAAAATCGATATCCTGAAAAATAAAAAAGTCAGCGAATGCATCAATAAAATTATTACTTACATTACAACCGTAACAACACCCAAACATCGCATCATGCACGCATTAGATTGTCAGTGATAACATGTGGGTAGAATAAATCAAATGCTTTCAAATGTGACAATCACAGAGAATAAACAACTTGCAGTCACTGAGTCAGGAACACATCACTGGGAAATTGGGAATCCCCAAACACGCTTTAGCCACACAAGGCGATAACCTTGCCCTTCCCGTTGACATGTCGGGTCCCCGTCACTCTCCCATCATGTTGTTGTTTTCATAATCATCCATATCGATTCTATCGTTTCATTAGAAGTTCTTAGAAAAGTTAGAAATAGTGTTTGTTTCAAATTAAAGATTGTCCATCACATTATCCGTTGGTTGGTTATCCGTTTTCAACAGAGCCAATGTATCCACTTGCCCAGCTACACGGTCACACGTCAGCCTTGACGCTTGAACATGGCAAGCCGACCGAGAGGAGAGCGTTGACAGATTCGACTCTGAATGTTTACATTCTACACTTTCTATATCAATCATTAATTAATCCTTAATCAAAACTAATCATCGATAGATTTGATCTTTTTTGACATTTTAATTTTGGTTTATTTTTTCGAAACTTGAAACTATTTCCTTTCTTCGGAGGTTTAAATGAGCAACTGAGCAAATAGACTTTGGTCACATCACACATTATGTTTTTTCGGAATTGTTTCCTTGATGCCATACATGAAAATAAGGATTATAAGCAAATCTGTCTATTCTAAACGTGTGTAATAAATAAAATAACACACTCGGTCTCACTAGATACAAATTATAAGAAACTCGTGACCTTCCTATGGTATCTGACATCGCTTTTGCTTGGTCAGATACCGCCGGAAGGACACTCGTTTCGTATAATTCGTATCAAATGAGACCTTGTGTAGTATTCTCTATGTTAACTAGAACACTCTGCCAGTGTTGGAGATTCAAAGATTTCAGAGGGATGTAGTTTAATACGTTCACTAAAACACTCTGTTAGTGAAGTCTCTGGAATTGTCGTGCTTACTGCAAATAATTGTTGGAGCTTCAAAGCTTTCAGGTGGATATGGTAAAATAAAATATCTGAAATGGAAGTGTTACATACATAAAGTTTGAAATTGAGAGCTTAAAAAGAAATGTAGTACAATACGTTTATAGAACACTCTGCCAGTCTTTCAGAGGGAGGTAGTTTAATATGTTCACTAAAGCATCCTGCAAACAAAGACTCAGAAATAGACGTCTGAGATATCAAACCAATAACGGCAATGATATCAAATTGTAAGTCAAGTTTTATCTTGTGTGTTCAAAGTTGATCAAACGGAGATTGGACGATTGAAAATCATTACAATATGAAACAATGAATAGATAACATTAATGATATTTATGGGATTCTTTTCATACAAATCATCTATGGTACAAAACAAAAGATAAACTTTTCAACATCCCAGTGTCATCGCACTTGTGGCCTTTGTTTCAAATCTCTTAAATTTGACAACATGACGTGTGTCCCATAGTGTATAGGGGATGAGATATTATTGTATGTGATTAATATACTTATGATAATTGACTTTTCTCCTGAGAAAAAGTACTATGGATATCAAGTTGCCTATTGCAGGAACTGCGGCATTTCAGTGCAGACAGTTACACAAGTGGCTTATATTTATGTATACTATGTGTGTGAGTTTTCTGTTTGTACCTTCCTTGAGACTTAAATAAAATACTTGGCTTTCTGTCTGTCCATTTGAAAAAAAAACAATCCTGGCTTTCTATATACGTTTTCAAATTTGACACTTTACAGTGTTTTTGATAGCACACACACTCCAAATGGCTCAACAAGATCATCAAAACAGTAAATGTGACACCCATTTATACATTTAAAACTATCAAATCAAACTAGAATAATATCAAACATTTCAGTACTATCCACTAACTGTGATAGTATATAGCTAGTGCTTGGAAAGAGTACAGAGAAACTCTTTTCAATTAAACAACTGTATTACAGTTATTGTTTTGTTCTTAAATAGTAAAGTTTTATTTTAAAAATTTTCTTAAGGTTTCAAATAAAGTTTCCTATAATGTGATTTCGAATGATTCTCACACTTACTTGGAGCTCTTTGCTTTTGCTTTTCCATCAGATTCTATTAACTAATTACGAAATAGGTCAGATGCAAAATGTCATCTTAAAAGAAACAATTTTATTGATTTGAGGAAGCTATTTGCAAAGATATATTTCATAATATTTATTTACACTTCTGTTAAGAGATTTTTTGCAACAATTTGTTCTTTGTGATATGACCTCTGCTCCAATTTAATCTGTTGATCGATTAACTCTTAACATGATATTACATAAGATTATACATACAAAGAGGGCATAACGAGATCAAACTAGCGACGACAGTTAATTTTGTTACCAGGGTAACTGATTGCTATGAATAAGCAAAACAGAATTAAGTGGATGCAAAATGCCTCCTTTGTGAAATGTTCAAGCATGAAACGGAAATTTACTGACATGATCTTTACTCCAATTCAATCTTATCATTAATTAACCTCTGATATGCGCCTCCTTCACACAATTTACGTTGTCAAGGAAACGTGACTGTTTAATTGATCGACATTACTGTTAACGAGATTATAATTAAAACAATTGAATGATAACGAAATAATCCCTTGACCTCGTTACAAACAAATCGCTGGCATGGGTCACGTGACTTAAGCTAAACTGTAAACATCACAGTGCCAAACAAGCGATAAAATCCATCTAGGAAGTATTTTCAAAAAGCAAAATCAGTGTCACTCTAATTGTAGGTGTGATAAGCCAGCTATAAAGGTTTAAATATAGAGGTTAAGATGGACACCATAACAGTTTCTCTCTGCTTTCAGTTCAGTATATACATTCTACGGTGTACCTTCTGGACGTGTATATCTTGAAAATGTCTTATAAATGTATTCTACTCGACCATGACGTTTTGTCACAGGAAACAGGGGAAGTCTATAGTCACCTTGAAGGTATAAGAACAGAGATAATTCAGGAAGCCAATTAAACATTGATTAAAAGAGATAAATTTCAAAATTAGAGAAGATGAAAAATGATAAACCTTGAGAAATGGTCAACTTATTATGACATATTTAAGTAGATTAAAAATACCTTTTTAGGTGATGTTAATTTATCTATTTGTGAGGATATATGTTCTGATCTTTAATTGAGACGTTGTTAAATTTTACAGACAACGATTCTTCCTCGGGCTATGGATCAAGTGATTCGCTGACCCCGCCCTCATCACCAACCCCCAGAAGAAAGACGCCCTCTACCGGATGTAAAGTGGAGGAAGTGATGATCTACAGCAACACAGAGTCTCTCTCGGACAGTCTTCAGTTCATCCTCGATATGCCCGAGTTGTGTGACGTCACGTTCCTTGTGGGAGACACACGTGAGCCAGTGCACGGGGTCAAGGCCATCATTGCTACAAGAAGCAGGTGCGTGTAGTATATAAACTTTTATTCCTCCAGAGAAGAGTACAGAAGAATGCGATAGGTTTATGAGATAATTACATTAAGATAATATGTGAGACGCGCAGTAAGTTCATAAATTACAGATCGCGTAGATTCCTTTAACAATAGTCATTGCCAATTACTCGTCAAGGATTGATACTTGGGGACGCCAGGTTCAGTTCAGCATTGCTGTGGAGATCAACAATCAGTTCTATTGGATTTTTTTTTTGACGTCAGTGTAGAGGTTAAACTATAACTGGTCTTTTTTTTCATTTCAGAGTCTTTTACCAAATGATACTGCATCATCTACGGAAAGCAACAGAGAAAGTAAAGTCAAAATCATTGCTTCGACTGAACAAAACCAAGAAAACTTCTTCCAATACTTCATCACTACAAATTGCAATCCCGGAGTATGACAAGGATGTATTCTCAAGCCTCATATCTTTTCTTCATTCCGGAAAAATCAGAGTCAAGTTGTCAACAGTAATTGGTAAGTTCCAAATCAAAACAATTAAGACTAACACCTTTTGAAATATTATATCAATGCGAGAAAGACAACAACGAGAGAATGCTAGAAAAAAATCATAGATTCTTTAAAAAGTCTAGGTTATAAAATGATCTATTAAAAATACAATGTTTTCCTTATTTTTCACAATGTCATGTGGACTCTTTACTCATCAAGTCTTATTCTCACCATAGGTCTCCAGTGTGCAGCTGTTGAATTTGGACTGAAGGATCTACAAAAAGCCTGTGAAGACTTCGTGAAGAGATGCATAAGACAAGGACATCGAGACATGTTGATGCTGTCTGTTAACAAATACCTCAAGAAGAAAGGTGCACATAAACTTCTCGTCCTACTGAAGAATGCATGAAAAAACTATGAGCATGGTTAATGACATGGACATATTAAATGACAATGTCATTCAGGAAACCATTTCATCAACATTTTTCTATTCGATCTGTGATAGTCCAGTGTAGAATGTTTGTTGTGTTCTTGTTATATTATTTGTTATTGTTTTCCCAATTAAATAAACTCAACTATGATAATAAGATGACTTTCTTGAATTTGTGAGCACGAAACCAGATGGAACAATAAACATTATCGGTAATGATAAGACAATACCACTGATGTAGCTAAACAGACGTACCTTGACAGTTGATATCAGGCTTTTTTTACTCTTCGATAGACAGCCAATGACATCTACATTTCGAAATTGGAGTTATTTCATAGACGATGGGATTTTTAAAGGTTTTTAAGTGACACATCAGCTTTTAAGGCCGGTCACCGATCGAAACTTACAAAATAACATCTTCCAAGCCTTAATACAAACTTCACAAAGACAGAAATAACCGACAATTAACTTTAACAGTTAACGTTTCTCATGTTTATATTAGCGTTTACTTTGTTTTGATGACACACGAATTGATCAAACTTGTCACTTAGGTAGTACGATTCATTTTTTTCACAATATTTTGTAAAAGGAAAGAAAATCAACGACAATACAATTGTGACACTGCTTACATAAGGTATTTATAGTGCAAATATGAGGAGGAACGTTAGAATAATAAAAACACTTTGAAATGGTAAGAAAGTATGAACATCCTATTTGTTATTTTCGGTTATAAAAAAATATATATATATATATAGATATATTATGCATTTATTATGAAAATCATTGTCGAAGAAATTCAAATAATATAAAATCTTATAAAGGCAATGGTTACAAGTTAATAATGAGATAAACATGTACTGCGAAATTAGGATACGTGCACTGGAACGCCTTCACATATAAATCTACAAATATCAGTTGTCCGTATTACTCAGATTTGCGATACAGTTTTCTATGGATATCAACCTGTCTAACTCTGAATTTTCTCTGTTGCCTTCCGTTCAGCAAGCTTCTTTAATTTTCAATCAACCGCTTATGGTTAAATCTCTGGCCGCTCTTACTTATCGTATGTACAGGAGGAGATTAGATGTTTCTTAGTTTGGGTAGGTAGGTCTATTGTCTTATCTGTTGCGTGTCTGTACGTTTGAAGGTTGTGTGTGAGTTGTGTGGAATTGAGAATAGTATTATTTTAATTGGTTGTATGGAATTGAGTGGATCTAAATGAATAAATATGATATGTGTGGTGTGTGCTAATGGGCGAATGTGTTGGTATGTGTGTGGGAGTTGAGAAAATTGTGTGTACATGTATTGTTGTAAATTAAGTTAATAGATAATTATTAATATCAATTTATAGTTTAAAAGTTATTAAGTGTCTCGTAGGCCTAAAGGCCGGATGTTACATTCAATTTGTGATATTTGAATTTATTTTAGAATTGTAACATGTGACACTCTAATAAAACAATGTTCTTCTTCTTCTTCTTCTTCTATGTTAGGTTTGACTATATTCTTCAGTTTTAACTATTTCTATAGTAATATTTTAGAGACAATCTTTCTTATACAAATTTGTAGTAACTTATAGCCTTGTTGTTGCATCGTAACTCCGGTAACGATGGTAAGATATAAGTCGACGAGATTTGTAATAAATATTTGAACCTACCCTTGGTGATATGAATTATTGATGTGAATCGGTTAAGATCGACTCGATTTGCTCTCCTTTTTGTTCCTAGTTTTTACTTCGTGTAACATTTCTTATTTGTTTACTTGTGATAGATAAATGTGTTTGTGTAATTTGGATAAAACCAACAGACACAACATGATCATGAAGTCTTACATCGCTTTTATGTGTATGTCATCAACCATCTTTGGATTGAGTAAGTAAACAACCTATATTAAAATCATAACAAACTTTCTCTAATTTCAACAATACTAATTTTCATATTGCTTAAACTTACGCTGTGTTTGAAGGTTGTTTTTGGATCTTACAATGCGTATCTTATTTACTTCGTTTGTAATAAGTTTGAAACAAGTTCAAATTGTCATTGTTTTTCATATAAACAGATCTTTTTGACCATTTTTAAGGATACTTCTAAGTTTGAAACAAGTTCAAATTGTTATTTTGTTTTATAAAAAACGATCTTTGACCATACTCAAAAGATACTCCTAAGTTTGAAACAAGTTCAAATTGTGATTGTTGTTCATACAAATGAAAATGTTCAAAGGGTGTTTCTATTGTGCTTTAATACAATGTAAATATATATATATATATATATCTATTTCAGAAAACGTCGAGTTCTCAAGCAACGGGTTAGGATCGTTCATAAACATCATCGAGAAGGGCGTGGTGGTAGCAGGTAAATCAAACATAATTTTCTCAGTGAAAGCATGCCAAAGTGCTGCTTTTGTCGTCGCTGATATCATCGGTATCGGCAACACCACAGGAAGATATTTCATCATCATGTACGGGACTGCAAACAACAAAATTGTAATGGCTTATGACAGCTGTTTTAAGTGTTCATTGTCGAAACAGATAAAACAGGAAGTGTTAGACTGCGACACGTACAAGTCCTTCTGGGTGAGATGGGACAAGAAGGGGAACGTGGACACTGGCTCTGGGACCACTGTTGGTAGCGACACTCTTCTCACTCTGGACGGCTTCTACAAGGACTACAACATCAACAATGCGGCCGTCACCTCAACAGGTGGTGCTGTAGCTCACTGGCGATTCACTGCAAGTAAGACCAGAGTTGATAAGCCGTTGCAAATCTTAACGATTGATTTTATTATATATAAGATTATTCTAATTTTAACGTATGTTACGATTTCATTATTAACATTATTATGATATGTGACAATTCATATTTTGGTGATAAAATTCAAGTTTGATAAATAAGATTACGCCCTGAATCATTTGTCAAGTGATTTCAATCTTAAAGGGAATATTTTCCTTTTATTAAACTGGTTATTTACCTAAAATTCACCATTCACTCTTCACAATAAGGACGTATTAATAGTAAAAACATAAAAACTTTGCTCATGTAGAATCATAACTGAATTACATTACATTAATAACTGTACATTTTTGCTGTTATAATACAAGACAAATCAGGCAGAAACATATACGTTTTTATTCATTTCAACCATAAGTACCGTTGCTTCCTCTTATGATACTATGTAAGGTTAATAAATCGTGTATCTTTTAGCGGAAACAGCGACGGAGTTTTTCAGCCCTTCCCCTGGCGGTTCGACTAAAGTGTACATCAACGAAAGTATTGCTGTTGGCTCCATAGTACTCAATTTCTCCATCAAGCCTCCTGATGATAACATTACCTACAGCCTCAGCGGGGATGGAGCCGATCACTTTGTGGTCGAGAACAAGTCGCTAGTAATAAGCGAGAAGCTGGACTATGAGAGTGAGAGTGGACAGTTCTACTTGCTGATTATTGGGTACGTACATCTAGATAATAATGCAGAAGAATATATGTATGACAACTTCTTTGTTCATTGTATGTGACGTTTCGACACAGACCCATACATCTAGATAGTTTGATTTTTTAGGACTCCAATTAATTATGAATAACTCCGTCTCTATTCTTTTCAACACGTTCCAAACCCATTCCCGACAAAATGTGCCCTCCCGACTCTTCCAGACTCGTACAGACTCAACAACGCTCAAAGCGGACTAAAGAGGCCTTTGGCCTATTTTCGGTCGGCAACAGCTTGAAGTTCACTTAAATGGGGTATTGAATAGAGTAAGGATATTGGAAGAATCAGACCAATTAAGTGTTGAGTCGGACCGAATCTAGGAAACATATGTTTCATTACGGTGATTTGCCTTAGCCAATTTGCGTGTGTTTTTGCCATTGAACAAAGGAAAAACTTTCTAAGCAGCCAATCTGAATCAAGTATTTACCGAAGTTATATTTCTATTAAACGATTGCTGATTAAGTCCACATAGTGTTGATTCGTTGTTTATATAAATTTTCTGTACCAAAGTCCTAGAAAGACGTCGTTTTGGCAATATTTCAGCCATTAGCGGCGGCCTAGAAAGACAAGCAGTTGGCAAGATAAAATGTGGACTTACAGGATATCGTCAACGTTGATTTTAGGTGTTTTATGCTAGGTATTTTATTATCCCGCAGAACCAATATTGGAGTATCGACCTCGATGACTGTTATTGTGGAGGACGTGGTGGACGAAGCGCCGGTCATTAACACCACAGGTCTCGTCCATATTCCAGAAGAGCTTCCAGTTGGAACCGTGATCTGGTGGAAAAGAACCGTCACAGACCTCGACGCCAATGATTCCCTCACCTACACGCTGACAGGTCGTACTCTTGTATCCATGAATGTGTTCGATATAGAGGATATCATATGACTGTCCATGACACGAGTACCTAATATTAGTATTTCCCGAGCGAGAACGAGGGCTATACCTAGTCGCGAAATCAAACAACAATTCGAAATTTTCTTCTAAGCATAAACGGACTATCATTATTATGGCGGCGGGGTACATAACATTTGATGTTTTCGCGAGGTACATACGTTAAAGGAATCGCTCGTCAGCCAATCAAAAACGGTTATTTTACTATAAGGTAACATAAATATTTATTATCAAGTGGTATGACTTCTTCAGGTCCTGTAAGTGAGCTGTTGACTCTAACACCGAGTGGGGACATCAATGTGACACAGCGAATCGACAGAGAGGCTTTAAACAGCAGCATGATAAACTCTACTGCAACTCTCACTATAACTGATTCAAGTGGTTTGAAGGTAGAAACAGAGCTAAACATAATTGTAACTGACGTCAATGACAACCCGCCCACCTTCAACAGAACCGTTCTTGAAGTTGAGCTGATGCAGAATGCTACAAACGGTAGGTTTACAATGATTTGGCACGTTATCACACAAACCGGTGATTGCTAAGATTTTTATTTTTTATGAAACGAGTGTTTAAACTCATGGGCAAAAGAAACGCTGGGTATTTTCAAACGAAGGATAAACAAATTATGTATGCCATGTAAATTCGATTTCGAATGTGTTTGATAAAAAAAATATTTGGAGAATTATTGTTCATAATTTTAACCATGATGGCATTGAGCGTTTTGTACTGTGGTTGTCTAAACACTGTTGGGGTGCTAACATTGCTGTTTTCAGGTACTTTTTTGTTAATAATTATTTGGAAATTAAGTTTGAATTTCGGAAATGTATATCAGAAGTTTATTTGAGATACTGTTAATGAAAAACATCCACTTTGACTTTTCTACATTGATATGTCTTCGCGTTATAACGTCTATAAATATGCAAAAAATGACCAGATTGGCTCTCCAATCTCGCATATTTAAGGAGATAGCAAATTGATGATTTTTTGACACGCGTTTTCTAAGACGCCATGCAAAAATCTAACACAAAATGATTCAAACAAGGCAACCATAGTTGAGTTGACTTCTAAGGAAACTTTGCCACTCTGCTTCATTCACATTTATCTTACATGGAATAAAATATCCTTACATTTATGTTACCAGCGTTTCTTTTGCCCGTGAGTTTATAATAACATCATGGAATTTTTTGTATTCATGGTGAAATTGCCCTAGATGTTTCCACACTCGAATGTTATTTGATATAATAAAATAAGTAATGTAGACAGCTGCAAAATGATTTTGTGGATACTTCGTTTTAGAAACCATTTAATTTTGATTAATCTTATCAAGTATTATATAACATAATGCATGTAAAGCTGATTTTAAAATACTTGTAATTCACTTTTGCATGCAGACAGTTGCTCTATTTTGAACACAATCTTACTTTGTTGTCATTCTGTTGTTGTTTGAAGTTCTAGAGATAGAATCAAGTGATCGATTCATCAATCAGAATTATCATTTCAATCGTGAACATCTTAAATAGGTTGATAAGACCTAGATGTTCAACCGAAATTGAAGAATCAGAATTTGAGATATAAATATATTTTCATCAATTGATAAAACCTGTCGGTATTCAGATGTGGGCGTGGTTAATCTGGATTACTACGACAAAGATGATGGAGAAAATGGGCGTGTCTACCTTTCTATAGTTTCTAAGGACAGTTCATCGTTCTACGTGAACCAGAGTGTGTTGTATGTGAAGGCCAACTCACTGGGTGTAGCGATATCACCTTCAGGCTACAAGACTGTCATCATAGAAGCTTCAGATCAACCTACAGCAGGGGCTTCTCGAACAGCAACAGCAGTTGTTATGATCAAGGTGAAAAATGTGCCGTTAGTCATCGAAATATTTAACTTTTCAAAAATATAAACACTAGGATTCGATCAAACATATTGGCAATAAAACTTTGATAAATAAACAATTTTTGGTATATAAGGCATCCTTCTACTCATCTTAGTTAACTGTAGCTTTGAAACGTCTCTTTGGGTATTCCCCCATATTTTTGATTTGGTCATAAGGGCAAATTTTACGTTATATGATGTAGCTTTGCACTTTCTCTTTGAAAATTTCAATATTTTTATTTGACAAAAAGGAGAACATTATTACGTTTTATGACGTTTTACATTTTTTAGTCAAACAATGACACCCTTATTCGAGGTATAATACATAACCCAAGCAATGATTATTATTTCTATGATAAATCTTATATACATAAATTTAAAAAAAAGTCTTTATACAACGTTTTACTAGCTCTGACTTTTTGAAAACATTTGTCTTGTTATGTACAAATCATAGCTCACTAGAGTCATTGTATTAATTGTGTCCAAGATCCCCCAAGGGGACAAGCACGAACTAAAGTGGACATCTCCGGCCATGAAGTCCAAGACGACGTTCAAAGATGTTGTGGTCAGCAAGTCCAGCCCACCAGGGACTCTGGTCACTGTGTTCAGGCTGAGGGGTCAAGACAATGGCGAAACTCCCTCCTTCTTGATGAAGGCTTCAGGTGAGTATTTATCACAAATGAGGTGGACACTTTGGATAAGAAAAGATTATTGACCTGTCAGGTAATCACTCTACGACTATAAATTGGCAGATAACAGTGTCAGGATTGAATTTCGTAAATCCTTATTTGGTATTTGTCTTTAGGCTAAGTGATTACGAGAAGGGTGAAACTTTCTCATTCTTTACGAAGACTTTAGGATTGTGACCGAAACAATTGGTTTTGTCATTCAAATATTTATGGAACACGTGACAAAAGGCTTTTCACGTGAAATTTAATAATTCATAAACGTTTTATTTATGTTCTTGAATAAACAATATGTTTACTTTAAGTTCAGTAATATCCTCTACGTTTTTATGCTGTAAGTATTTTGAAAACAAATGAAAATAATGTGGGTAATTTCTTGAATTGTCAGAGCTTTACACGCCATCAGTGGTAGCGGTCATTTTTAACGATTATGTTATGGTTGGAGTTGTTATATACATAATTTGGAAACTGAAGTATACAACTAATGAAACTAATTTCGCTTTTCAGAACATATAAATGTGCAATTGATTACCACTAACATGATTTAGCATCTTGAAACCAAATGCCTCTACGACATGTCATATTCTGTATGACATATTTGTACAACTTTTATAGACATATCATACTATTGTTTTTTTCTAAATTTGGATGTTCTATGGGTTGATAATAGTTCAAGCGAATATTTCAGGTAGCGAAGAGTCGACGTTTTATCTAGATTCCAAGACTGGGGAACTGAAAACTGAGGATGTTCTCAAGAATGATTCGTACACAATAACTGTTACAGGGACTTTAGGGAGCAGAGCAATCAACGGTACAATTACAATAAATGTCAAAGAAGGTAGTAACACTGAAAAGGCTCCTGTCCTCAAATTTAGCAGATCGACCTACATAATCAAAGAACCTAAAATGAAGGACGTTGGTCGAACTTTGCTGGTTGTGAGTGTTCTGAACAGAGGAAACGCTTCTAGGGTTAAGCTAACAATGGATGAAAAGGGAAGTCGGGCATTCTACCTTGAGGCTATCGATGAGAAATGGAAATTCATGCTTAGAGAAGACTTTTACAATCAAAGTCTGGTTTCGTTACCAACTTTTGTCATCCTTTCTGCATTTGCTCATGGTATAAGTCAAACCGCGTCCACATATATTGTTGTGGATGGTCATATCGTACAGCATGGTCCTCGCCACACTATGACGACAACACGGGGACACACGAACGCTACTCATACGCCAGAAACAACTACCACGACTCCGACAACGACAACTTCAACAGTGATGACAACGACTGTTGTCAATGTAAAACAAAAAGGTTAATATCGTTCCCTTTTTCGCCTTATTTATGGTATGATAAAGACAACAGCAGTTTCATATATACATTACTACATAGACATTAAAGTGTGTAGTTATCATGGACTAATATTTAACACCACCGAGTTCTTAGACATAAATGCATATCGCTCTTCTCGGGATAAAACCTCGATCAACAGGGTTTTTCCTCTGAACACACGGTCTTACAACAGCCAACATACGAGTATGTTATGTTACCAGTTTTGTGCAGAAGACACTTTCATACCAATCGCACCATCGCGTTAACAAAGAAGACATAATTTTCAAAGGACACATGTGCCCCTAGTTTTTGGTACCCAAAGTTTTTATCAAGGGCCTGCAATATATAGCTGAAGTGACGATAAAACATGCGTATGTACGGGTACACAGACTGTTATGCACCTCCCGATCCTCGGATATATTATATTTTGAAACTTTTTCAGTCGAGTCTGATCAGACCGCACCTTTTTATCAAATTGAAAAATATTTAACATGCTCAATAAGGAATTTTATGATACTTGTATAAGTCTTACAGTATCACTTTATCAACTAACCATGCAACCATGATGTGAACAATTCTTTCTTCAATATTGACAATATAGAATTAAGACGAGTGATTGCTTCGCTTATGATTATGTTGCTACTAAGCTAGTACAAGATCATACACGTATGCTAACTGTTGGCAGACCGTTGAGGATAACTGCCCGATTCAATGAGTTCGTATCCGAAAAGGAATATTTTATTTCTTAGAACAATTTCACCCTCATATTATCAGTCACACAAAATATAGTCAAGGCAACTTTAACGTACCACAACATACCATATTATGCATTAACCAAAATAACATCAATATGATTTTTCACAATTTTCGGGTGCTTACAATTTTAGACACCTGTATGAAAAGGCAAAATATTGTGTGTTAACTGCATGATCTATCTATGTTTTTATGTTATTGGGTATTTTCTTAATTGCCATATATTGAGTGATAATATGTGATGTGAATATTGTATATATCTGTTTTTATCTTTGTTATTGTTTATTTACTGGAGCACCATATAAGATGTAAAAAAAACAAATTTCCCTTTGGGATAATAAGGCCATTATCTTAAGGGATAATAAGGCCATTATCTTATCTTATCTGCAGCGTGCACCCCAACAGGACCAATACCAGTCGCTATTCTCTGGTCCACCATTGCAATACAAGGCACGATTCTCATTGGCTTACTGACCTACATGTTCGCAGCCAGACAGATGCGGTAAGGGCATCTCGCTGTTATTCCATTGTCATGTAATAAAGCTGAAATGACTCAATTATAACAGCTTTGGGGACACTAATGACCAGCACAAGTACTTAACAAGTATCCATTTTAACGGAATAGTCGGTCATCATCCTTGTTATCGTTTGAGGTAATGACTTTCCGTTCAGTGATAGTCAATTGATAGCTCGAAAATTATGATGTTGTTCTCACGTCATACAGATGATAATTGGTTCAAAAGGGTACGTATAGTTATATTATTCATTGTTATAAGAATAATTTATTTTGTGATATGTTTTCTTCATGCGTTGGACGTCAAGTCCGTCATTACATAATAAATTAAATTGTGATAACGATTGTTATGTTGACGTCTTTTATCTAACAGTGTTATGTTTAAAGGATTCAAAATATCATTAAATGCAATGTGCTTATTGTGGTGTGTGAATTACAATTATCCAGATGTTCACTAATTGTACAATTAACTGACAGGAAAAAGAAGAATTCCGTTGAACCTGAAAGATCAGAACCGGTTGGATGTGAACTAGGTTGGTATACCAATCAATATATTCCTTTCTACTTGTAGTTATCGAGTTGATCGATTTGTAGTTTATTCTGAATTTAACAAACTGAACTTTTTTTTCAGATAAGAAACTTTCAGAGAAAGGTGGGAGTAAGTCAGCGATTGAATCTAAAGAAAATATTGACTCTGATCCAACAGTGTTGGAGATAGTGGATGAGACAAGTCACGACTCGGAGGAGGAAGAGAAAGATGATTCAAATGATGTTGTTGATGGTGCTACAAGTCGAGACAAGACTAAGGATAAAGAGCACCGAACTGAGAGTCGCAGACAATCGAAGAATGACTATGGGAACAATGAAGAGGATGAGAAGGCTGACTTCGCAAATAATGAGGAGGAGGATGATTTGATGATTTCAGATAAAGGTACTCCAATCAAAGACATCAAGACCAGTCCTGCAGACACGACAGGGAAAGGCGACAAAGATTGTGAAACAGAAAAGACAAACGATTCAGTGAAAAGAAAGATAGATGACTCAATTGACTGTCAAACGAAAAATGAAAAGGAATTATCTTTTGATAGCAAGACAAATGTAGAAAATAACGATGACTTTGTGAATGCTAAAGACGAAAAGGCAACAGTTGGGAAAGATTTCACCTGTTCCAAAGTTAAAACAGAGAGGGATTCTTTACAAGATGATAATTGTAATGGTGATAGCTTAAACATGTCAGAACAAAAGGAAACACAGGGTTCAAATAATAGAAAGGAAATAAGACAGGAATCAAGAGAAGAGAAGGACCTTGATTCAATCTTTGATGACAAAAATGCATCCATTGATGACGACGATTTCTTTGGACTTTCTCAAAATACTCAAACCTCTGAAGCGAAATCAACATTTAAATCTAAACAAAACACCCCAAAACACGTGGATTTCTTTGATGATTTTGATGACAGCAAGCCTGACACCGCCCCTCATTCAATCGCACGCACACCCTTTCAAGAAAAGCAAGACTTTAACTATACAATGAACAAAATGGCAGAGCATAATAACAAAACTCGGACAGGACTAGAGAGTGGTCATGGAATGTCCATCAGAGAGCGTAAGTCTCAACAAGGAGACACATCTCTGCATACGCAAAAGGTGGAAGATGAATATTTACAGAGGCAAACCCTCAAACATCACCATACAAATAGTCCGTTGCATCCGGGAAATACATCACCAGCAAGTCTGATGACCGATCATGACGATTTACTCTCGATGCCATCAGATAACAATAAACATACAAGAAAATTAAACCCAGAAGCCAAGACGATCCTGAATGACACGTCAGTGTATGATAAGACTTCATCAAGAAGTCACAAAGCTCCAAAAAGCAAGGATGTTTTTGAACCAGTCACGGCAGTTGGGGTGACGACAAAGTCAAAAGGCAGAGTTGCAGAGGAATCGGATGGCTCAGATTCAGCAGAAGATTCCTCGGACTCGGAGGAGGATGACCAGGAAGACCTCAAAGCTTCAGGTCCTGAAAGAGGTAAAGCTTCATCAACTGCTCTTCCCAAGCCTCATGGCAAAAAGTCTTCAAAGCTCGATTCTGGAGCTTTACCTTCAGCGTGTGCTGTTGAAGAAGAACCAACATCTAAAAGAAGCAAAAAGAAAAAGAAAGGAAGAAAGAAGAAAGATGGCGAAAAGAAAAGTAAATCAAAGACCAAAAAGGGAGGTTCAAAGAAGAGCACAAAGAAACATAAGAGGAAGTAAAGACTTACTGTTGCATAAATATCTTTGTGTTTATAGATGTAAATAATCATTCTTTTACAAGGCTATTTGTACTTTTCTTCAATATAATAAAAATTATAATGAACATCGCAATGTGTATTTACTTTTCTAATCATATGAAACATGTTTCATTCATTATATTTTGTATATTTGTTTTTCAATATTCTCGACGAAGCAAATGCTAGCATGTTTTTAATTATAGCAATAAAGGAAAACATGGGCTCACTCAAAAGTATCTCAGTCGTCATAGTAACAATGAAACCTTAATGAATAATTTGTGTATCGCAACCGATACCATTCATCAATGTCGGTTGTGAGTGGATTTAGCCATTTGAAGTATTCCTACACCTAAACATTAGTTAACTGTTAGTAAACCTCCAGTCAACTTCATAGTTTGTTTTACAAAATATATCATTTTGCGTCTTGTATTTTTTACTTTTTAACTTTACACATTTATCAAATGGATCTTGATATATTTCGAACATTACACATCGAAGTTTGAATTAAATTTTCATGTTCTACATACTTAAAGGGACAGTAGCACGTTTTAGGGGGAATATAAGGTGATGTAAGAAAAATAAAAATAAATGGTTCCAATTAAAAGACAATGTATTCAAACTAAATGGAGCAGTAATAATACAAAAATATGATGTAAAGTTTAGCCAGCTATTCCATTTTCTTATACAAAATGAATTAGCGGTGTTCACACAAAATGGCCGCCAATGGATTTTATGTGAATCTTCATACTTTGTCCTCTGACTATGGTTCATTGGCTTGTGTAATGAGATTTTTGACACTATCAAAATAATGCATTTAGCATTAACGTACCATTATCAGTGAACATTTTAAAATATAAAGTTATCAAATACCGTGCTACTGCCCTTTAAAGAATTAAGTCGTCAAAAAATAAAATTGAGCACATAAGTTGAAATTGGATACTGATTTTGTTATTTTTTGATGTCACCGAACAAGTATAATTTTTTTTAAATAAATCACAATATACGTATACCTTGTAATGAAACATAAACATTTGATATTTGTATCCCAAGACCATTTGGGTGCAATGCTACACTGAATATCATTTTATATTAATTATAATTTTATATTTTATATTATTTTGATTCATTACTGTTTCATTTAGTTTAGATACATTGTCTTTCAATTGGAACCATTAACTTTCATGTGGAATTTGTAGATTCTGTATTCTCTAGTTATTACGTAATCTGCCATAATCTGCGCTAGAATATATTACATAATTTTAAGCACCAAGTATTAATTTTTGTCGAGTGGTTTTATCCGAGTAATAAACTCAACAGACGGAACATTTATTTGACATTGGAACTGTAGTTAAATTGTCTGTCATACATCTATTGATAACGTTCTTTTGATAGTAAACATTAAAACATTATTTTTGTCAAACAATATATTTCATATACATGTATATATTTCAAACGTCTCCTTGGTCATTCTCTCCCCACAGAGGCAACTCAGTCATACCTGAATTAGCCTCTGTTACGGCTAATACACGGAACAGAAAGGTAGAAATCTGATTGGAGGCAATCGAAGTTAGTTGTGCAATCAGCGACGCCGTTTTAAAGGTGGTCATTCGCAAATCCTCGGCCATCCCCGTGTGGTTTGTCAAAGCTTTCGTTGAAATTTAACATCCAGGGGAGGTAATTCTTCCTATTACAAACCACCGCTTTTTACCTTCTCATTAGTAATTATTTGGTTGATTAGTAAAATAAAATTTATCATAAAACAAATGATAATTTACACAATTATAAAACACTTTCTATCTAATGAAAAACCCTGTCCATATCGGATTTTCGAATTGTTTCCCTCTCACACTGTTAATGAAAAATTAACATGAAGATATAATATTTTCCATGTCACTAAACGACCTTTAACAACTCCCCATGTGATGGATATCCAAAAGGTGTTTTCATTGGCTGCAAATAAGGGAGATATTTTAAGTTACAACTTTTTGCCGCTAGGGCAATCTGCCGGAACCCCAGGATCTAGGCGTAATAGAACAGAGGCATATTCAGGTATGACTGAGTTGCCTCTGTGGGGAGAGAATGCTCCTTGGTATGTTATTCAGTTTACATTACTGTAATTTAATACGTCTCTGATCACAGCATAAACGATAGAAGATTCATAAAATCCTTAATATTTGTTAACCTTAGCCACGAAAGCTCCAACATATATTGAAGTTTACATCAATGTGAACTAATCACAACAACATATTTCGTTTTTATTGAGTATTGATAAAAAGTTCCAAGACTTGAACATTCTTTTATCAATAATAATTGGTCCTCAGTAAGTTGAGAAATCACGAGTTAAAAAAACAAACTTCAACAACATGTTTATGTGAACCTAAATCTCTGGTTTTCCTCTCAATACATAGTAAAAAACTTTTACATAAATAACATCATATTTGATAGTGATTATCACCCGAGGTAGTGTGTCATATGATTTTTACGAAACGAGTGTGAATTTTTGTATTACTCTAGCGAGAGCGAGGGTTATACACAAATTTTGTAAAAGACATATGACACATGGGTAATAATTTCTTTATTACCGATTTTATTCCATTTTACCATCTTAGAAATGTCCAAGAAACGGACCGCTTTCCTTGCGAGTGACGTCACGAACAATTGTGTAATGACGTCACAAGCTAAAATTTATTGGAACTCGCGCTACAACAATCGTTGCTAGGCAAAAGTGATATGTGCACTAGTGCTCATATTGAAAATATGTCACTACTTATTTTCAACCATAAGGGTAATATTATTTATGGTTTTATCGCTATTATTCATAATAACTGCATCATTATTATGAATCCATTATTTCTGAAAGATTCACAGTCACCACTTGGTATTTGTATAAAATGTTACATAATCTGGAGTGACAAAGAAATGTAATATTCAATATATGTTTGAAACTAAACTGTAGTATAGTCAAATGTAATGCACTTGCAATCTATTCTCAAATGGTTATTGATAACGTGTTCAATACGCGTGGTTTTGATTAAATATAAAATAAAAAAGAAGCTTACCAATTTACCGATCTAGCGATAAAGGCTTGTGAGAGAAACAAATGTCTTAAAGAAACAACTCAAATAAAAAAAAATCAGCATTTTATTTCAATTTGAGTAAATCAAAGAAAACGAGAATTCTACTTTAACTGAAATATGCGATGGAACGAGTCTCATTATTTCAACTTCCAGCATTCGCAGGTGTTTCAAGAATGAAATTAGACTATATTTTTGCTATGTCACATTTGAATAATAATATTTCATCTTAATCGAACTGTCATGGTAGTGCATGCAGAAAAGTATAAAAGTCGCATCGTTCGACTGATTTATCACAGTCAGTCAGATTACTAAACCGTTTCAAACTATGTCAACAGCACACCGGGCACGGTTTAAACCGCGTGAAGCAGTCATAAAATCAGTAGGACCTCGGAGCATTACCTTAATACAAAAGAACCAGCACAGCTTCTCGGGTCAAATTACACCAAATAAAGTCGTGTATACATGTGTTGGACGTCATAACACAACGTGACGTCTCTACATCCGTATGTCGATTTTCTCACTGGAACCATTACCCCTTAAAAATATTGGTTTCGAATTCCATCGAGCAATAATATTGATAATCTTGGCAATAAGTGCAACTGCTGCAACTGCAATAAGGGCTAAAGAAAATATCGTATTGGTTTTGCTGAGATCATAGTTCAAGGCGACGCTACCTCCGAGAGCCCAGAGGATAACTAGGTATGGTGTGATGGTGTAGCGACTATACTTGTCTAAAACTGTCAAGTCTGTGGCAACAAACACAACAAGTGCAAAAGCAATCCCTGCGAGAGCAGCACTAGCTGCAGTTGACTGTGGTATCACTGGATCAGACCTGTAGGCGATGACGAAACCAATATTTAGGAAGGAGGCTATGGTAGTCCACGCTGCATACATTCCGAGTCCGTTGTGGACGAAGGCTCGGGTGAGGATATCGTCAACCTTTCTCCCTGACGAAGCAAGGACGGCTTTATTCCTTTCTAGAGCGGTGTAGGACAGGCCAAGACAGATGTACAAGGTGAGGGCGATGGCGCACAGGAAGCCGCAGGCTACTCCAATATATTCCCGGTCGAAGGCAAAAAGCCATCCGATGTTGAGGCCGAGGTTGAGGAGGTAGATGATGAAGAAGACGGGCGAGAGAAGGACCGGGTTGAGGTAGAGAGGTCCCTGGGGTCCAGTCCTGCACACGGAGATAAGAGAGTAGAGGATCCAGAGGCCCTGCCACAGGTAGATGAGTCCCCAGATACTGAAGGTCCAGCCCGCCGGCGTGATGTCCAGGTAGTACTTCGCGGAGAGGATCACCTGGGTGTTCTCGAATACACCTGGAAACACGAGGCTTCATACATATATCAATAGAAGGCAAAGGGCAGATTGATCAATTGTTTTCTTTTGATTCATGACTATGTTAAAACGTGTTTGAATTGTTTTAGTTTATGCAATTGGTATAAACCAAATATGAATTTAGAGATTTAATAGAGGATATTGTATGAGTGTCCATGGCATAGCCTGTTCGAGACACGAGTGCCTAAAAATTCCCGAGAGAGAGCGAGGGATATTCTGATATAGGAACGAGTGTTGTAAACATAATGTCATGGACACAAATATGATTTTTTGTTTATTACCGTAGTCGGAACATGAAAGAAAGAACTCAAAATAAACCTCCCAGCGAAGGCGGACTAGCCGCGCCGGCCCCTATTGAGCGCAACGTCATAGGAGGACCGTGACGCCAAAGCATTGTTTATAACATGACATCACAATGAAAAAGTGAAATTTTGCCCAAGGGCATCATATGAATAACATGGACCCCAATATGACTGCCCCCTACGTAATAAATAAGATTATCTTACCTTACAGTAAATTACTCGTTTTTGATTAGCTGACGATAGACTCATTTTATCTTATATACCCCGGGACACTCTCCTCTCACGGTGTACAAATCCTATGTACCCCGCTGCCATGGCAACAGCTCCTCTCCGAGAAGTGGTGTCGCATAGCACAACATGACGTTACCAAATGACGCACGCGGTGTGCGGAGTTGACGTAAGTTCGATTAGCTGTTTTCGTGATTATTAATTAAAATTTTGTTTTCCCAACATGATATGATTTATTTGGAAACAAATTTCGCATTACATTACTTGCACATGCTATATAATTAAAATCAAATAGTTTTTAAGCATGTTCCGGCTAGTAGTTTTACGTAACACGATTCATAACATTTCAGTCGGGTTGGATGACGCCATTTTGTTTACATTAGGGGTCAAGGCCGTTCAAGCGGTGATGGCTCATCCGTTAACGGCAGTGGCAAAATCATTGTATTTTCTTCTGACTCGACGGTAAGATAAATTCGTTGTATGCTTCTCCCTCGGGTTTTACGGTCTGATGTATCATCTTTGTACAAATGTCAGTCCTCGCCTGGCGGCTCGGGCAACATTTCTACAAAGATGGTAGGCCTACATCAGACCGTATTACCCTCGTGAGAAGCAAAAAACTTATAATTTAAATCCTCACAATTGCAGACATTTAAATAAAAACAACTACGGTAATACGTACAGCATTATTGATGAAAAAGCTTTAAATTATCATTAGAAGAAGTGCCGCCCACCAACACTTAACTCCAAAGGATGACTGAGGACAGTCCACTTTACGAATGCTTGTGAGGGGGTGGTTCGACCTACCTATATCGAGCTGCCCCCCGGAAGTGAAGTTGAAGAAGACTGTTATCCCAAACATCAGGAGCGAGGCTACATTGAGCCCCACCAGAAGCGGTTGGTGGTGGAGATTCATAGTGGCGTAGATTCCCACTTCTCTGTAAACGATGATATATTTATATGTTAACAGTACATAACAGAAAATGCATTTGTTATATTATATCACATAAAATGGCATAGAGAATCGCAAAGTAAAAATACATCCCATGGGTTAATTGTTACGGTCAAACATTCAGGCGTAATCAGATGTTTCAATAATTAATTGTGTTTGATCAAACCTCTCATTTCTAAACTAGCATACAGAACAGAACAGAAATGTGTTGTCATATTTTACATTAAATGACAAAGAGAATCGTAAAATAACAATACATCCAGTGAGTAAATGGTTACAGTCAAACATCACATGTTTCAATAATAAATTGTGTATGATCCAACCTCTCATTTCTAAACAAGCATACAGAACAGAAAAGACATTTGTTATCATATTTCACATAAAATAACATATACAGAATCGCAAAGTTAAAATACATCCAGAGAGTTAATTGTTACAGTCAAACATTCAGGCATAATCAGATGTTCCAATAATAAATTGTGTATGATCCAACCTCTAGTTTCTAAACTAACATACCAACATCACTTAAGGTTATGTAATTCAGGAACTAAGTCACCCAACCCTACATGATTTCAGCACTTCGATACAAGCTGAGATTAAACTTCTCGGATGCAGATCTGAACAGTCACCGCACGGTTTCACCGTTCAATAAATATCTAGATAAATAATCCATGACACATACGTCAAGTAAGTATAAAGTCAGCGTGTAAATGTCCCCATATAGACGAGACGGATATAAAGATGCTTTGCATCAGTATACGCCACAAAAAACAATGTACTTTAAATGAAACCATGCATGTACTATGGGTGCAGACTATTGTATAAGTGAATGCAATCCTACTTACCTCTCCTGTTTTGCACTGCACTGTAGTCCACACTTGGTCTACTAGTGAGCTTCACTTCAGCCCCAGGGCAATGCGTGTAGACGGGGGACAGAGCGAGAATGCTTGTGTTTACACGAGTCAGCCTCGCTTATACAACGGTGACTCGGGTGTTTAGTACTCGCTGTGAGAAAACGTGACCCGACTAGTGACCTCGGAGTTGTATTTTGAAGAGTTGACACCCCGTCCGAAAACATTATGTAACATTTGTAGTTTCAAGCTGTTTATCATTAGCTAACCAAAATATTGGCATTTTCATAATATGATGTTTATCAATGTTAGTCTTCAGGCGACATTGCAACAATTATTGTTTTTTTAGCTGCAAAACGGAAACATCTTCCGAAAACAGCTACCGGGAACGATTCGCCTAAACACTCCACGGGAAACGAAACTTCACGGTTGAGTTACAGAGACGTCACTGGATATGTTTAGCCAATGTCATCGATCGACAGTTTCATTCATTGTTGATAAATACTATATTATGACAGAATCGTGACGTATCATCGGTACACTAGTACCAAGGTGCGTACTTTCAAAATGGGCGGTATCAAGTAATGATGCAGATTGCTTAGGATGGCGATATGTTTTTGTTACTATTCAATAACTCCAGTTTGTCAAACATGCCCAATCATAATCAACCACATCAAATAATTTATAGTATTAACTCCGTTATGTGATGCAAAACTGCTTAATGTAACACAATTTCAACATTCTTTGAAGTTTCTTACCATTGATCAAAAGCATGTAGATTCATTTTCCTTTAAGTGTCAAAGTATTTTAGTTGCATTGTGAACGATTGCATAAATGTTGTGGCACATTTATTCCATGGTTTCAAAGCATTTTGATTCATCTCAGCATTAATGTCTTTAACACAATGGTTTCAAATGATATGGATTTTCCCCCAAGGTTTAAAAACATTTAATTTATTTATTTCATGACTTCAAAGCATTTTGATTCATTTATCGTTTGATTTAAACATATTTCAATATTCGACATTTTATATGGTGTCAAGCATCTTCTTTTATTCCTTTGTATAAACATTCAAATAATTTACTTCAAGATTCATAACTTTGTCATTCTTCTTTCCGTGGTATCAAATACAGCACATCGATTCATTTACTCAATCGCGTCCAATCAGTTTCCGCAACTATCATATTCTCCTTGTTCTCAATTGCTTACTCGACGATGTCAAAGACAGCATTTTGGCATGATATGATAAACTATATCCATTTTATTCAGCTCCGCATGACGTTTTTAGATAGATATGTTGATTTCATATGGAAAACTAATTATACAAATTGCAAGACAATCAATTAGAATAAAAAGTTATGTTCAAACATATGAAGTCCGGGTACATGTAAGCTCGATTTTCCTCTCTTGAATAATTTGATAGTGTGTTACACTAAAATGACAGTCTAAGTATACCTAGCCTGAATATTATCCGTTTCACTACTATACGGAGTCTAGAAAGGCCAAGTAGAGGGTCGCGTCAGACCATGTATCGTTGTGACCAATTAGAACTCATCTTACCAAGCTGCACTAGTCTGCCTTCGCACGTATAACGTTGGAGGGTCAAAGGTCGCAGAAAGGTCGGCTGACGCGACCCTCTACTAGACCTTTCTAGACTCAGTATAGGATTGAAACGGATAATATTGAGGTTAGGTTTACTTGACTTAGACTGACCAAAATTCTGTTGATACATGGTACGTTACCATATTGTGACGACCATGTGAAATAGCCTCTTGTCAGGATGGCTAATGATAATCTTTCTCAATTCATTCAAGGCAAAAGACAATTCAAACAAGATAGGTAGATTCAATTACAGTTTTATTCCAGAACAAACAAAATTCAACAAGTAATAAATATTAAATATATGAATATGGCACTGGAGGGAATTCGATACTTATGAATAAATATGGAATGACATAGCTCAATGATGTACTCAGAGGTAATGGATACTCCAAAAGTGTAGTATGATTTAGTCTACACTTGCACTATTAATGCATCAAATGTTAAGAAAATATAGCTTTATGTGAATAATTGTCAATAATGGAACACACTTCAACGAAGAGGGACTGCGTCCAATTAACCAACAAAAGAGACAACTGTCTTCTTATTTATGAATACTACGATTAAACTACTGACGGAGATCAACCTTGCAAGAAATAGAAGCACTATGCAACTCCAAATACGACTCCTGCAGATAAACTTATACAGACAAGAGCATGTCTATATACTAAACTTGTAGTTTATTATGATTATACAGTCATCTCACTATTTTAGTACTGTAAACACTACAGGACAGAATTTATCAAACAGAATAAATATGACACTATTCTGAACAACAACTACACACCGGTCATGGAATGTAAACAAACTCCTGAAATACTCCAGATATTATTTCAGTCTATAGAAAATAACAATACAAGATGCAATATCCACAATGCAGTGTTTATGTAGATATGACAACGACTATAATAATATTCGCTGAGAAATTATCTGCCCTGCGTTACTACTGGGAAGACGACAATCGACTAGATTCTCACAACAACAACGACAATATCAATAGCACCCTGAGATAACTCAGTCTGCAAACACGTTAAACTTGTACAAGAGAAAAGCCCTAAACACTGCCGTAAAACTTTACCGGAGGGCCAGTGTTTACTAATAAACCTAACGATCGAAATATACTCTACTTTGTCCTACAATAATCATTATGAGTCTAGCAAACTACACTAATTGAACCCTATAGAATTTCGTAACTAACCCGCTAACGAACCTGCTAGTACGACGACCAAGCTAGACTAACCGAGTGACGAGCGATGACCCCTATTTATACCCTTCGGACAAAAACCAGCAAACCAGCAAGCCAGCAAACCAGCAAACCAGCGAGCCAGCAAACCAGCGAACCAGCAAACCAGCACGAATCGCTTAGGACATAAAGATTGAATGAAACTGAGAGAAATATAGATAAAACTGCTTACATTTACCCTATACTTATATTTATATACTAGATGCAAAGAATATAGACTGTGAAAAGTGCATAATTACCGAAATGATGATCTGACAGCTGTGACCCGGAAATGATACAGGTTAGTTGAAGTCACGGGTCAAGGCTGTTTACAATAGGAAGATGAAAGGATTTATACACGTTGGAGGGGATTGCAAGATAATCGTGAGGTATTAACGTTTTAAATATGGATGAGATAATGATTATATGAGGAATAGGGAATTATGTATTTAAAGAATGGATATTTTACGGCCGTGAAAGGGGTAAATGCAATTTGGGAAAGAATTCACCACAAGGAATTTACGAAGATGAGCAGTTTTGAAGCTTTGAAATAAACGTTGCGAGTTACGTGTTTGCTTAGTATTACGATCAAAACATTTATGGAGAGAGATTATAATACGTCAGATCGATTCCTCACAATATCTACTACTACTACTACTACTACTACTACTACTACAACTACTACTGCTACTACTACGGATATATCTCCTTCAGAAAATTTAGCATAAACTTAAAATTTAACGGGGGAATTAAATAATATATCCGCCAAATGTGCCTCTTTGCATTGCAGCATCTCAGAACTAAAGCATTTAAACATATATCTTAAGGCTGGCAAATCGCTTATTCGTGTAATTAATGGTGTCATTTGCTGTTTTTGCCAGTTTCATGTCTTAGATATTTCAAGGATAATTCACTATCACTGAGAAACAACAACTTCATTCAGTGGTGCAGATAACACGTTACAATGTTGTAGTTTTACCAGTGATTTATGACAGTTATTTTTGTATGGAAATCTGAGACAACTAAATTTGAAATTTTCTCGTTAGTATCGAACCAACTATTCTACCATGACATTTCAAAATCCTCGAATTTCATTGGTTTATTTCTATGGTCGAACCTACGCGTTCGGCTCCGAATGACATCAACAGGTATCGAATCTACGTTAGACCACGAACATTAAAAAACACAGTAGGTTTATCTCCTAAGTGTGCAAAAATTTGCCAGATTTAATTGTGAAGAAATGCAAATCATATGGATTTTCCTTAAATGCAAAGATACTAACACCGTTTTTAAGCAAATGCTGATCTAATTGTAGTTCAAGCATGAATTGTAATCCCCTCCTTCCGGTAATGGGCGTTGACGACAAAACACGCTGCATACGTAGGCAAATTTTATTACGTAAAGGGTATGAAATATAAAAATGCAAACAAATATAGAAATGCAATACTGACAAGACAAGTCCTTAATCGGATCACAGCAAGTTTTGGCACAGTCATGATATCGCGTCCTTAAATTTGGACATTTAATGCACCATGGGGCATGAACACATATATTTCGTTTACTAATGAATAATATGACTTGTGTCGTGCATGATTGTCATTCGACATGATACTCGGCATCGGTCATCTTTTCGATATTGAGACATCATTTATGTCATGTTCACATTGTCCTTGGTAATGACCGCGCTCGATGAGAAAACTGGTTTTGAATTTCTCCTCAAAATCACGACGATTATTTTCGCTACAAGTGCAACAACTGCAATTGCCATAAGAACCAAACTGAATATGGTGTTAGCATTGCCCGAGACATAGTTCTTAGACAGACTGCCTCCAAGAGCCCAGATAACCACACAGTAGGGAGTGATGGTGTAGCGACTGTATTTGTCCAGGATCGTCAAGTCTGTCCCTGCATACACAACCAGTGCTACAAGAATTCCGGCCAGAGCAGAGCTGGACGCTGCGGACACTGAAATAACCGGGTCAGATCGGTAGGCAATGACAAAAGCCATGTTGAGGAAGGAAGCGATTGTCGTCCATGCAGCGTAGATTCCGAGGCCGTTGTGGACGAACACTCGGACGAGAATGTCGTCAATCTTTCTCCCTGACTTGGCAAGGGCGGATTTGCTCTTTTCTAAATCTTTGTACGAGAGTCCGAGACACATGTAGAGGGTCACAAACATAGCGACCAGGAAAGCATAGGACGCATCTAGAAGCTCCCGGTCGAAGAGGAGAAGCCAGCCGATGTTGAGGCCGAGGTTGAGGAGGTAGATGATGAAGAAGACGGGTGAGAGAAGGACCGGGTTCAGGTACAGGGGTCCCTCGGGTCCTTTCCTCACAACCAGAGACAGAGAGTAGAGGATCCACACCGCCTGCCACAGGTAGATGAGTCCCCAGATACTGAAGGTCCAGCCCGCCGGCGTGATCTCCAGCAGATAGGTGTTGGACACGTTGGTCGTACCGCGGAGGAAGACACCTGAAGTAAAAAATAAAAACGGGATGAATAATGCAGAAGCACGGGCTGGATCCCAACAGGATTATTCATCTTTTAATTATTATCAATATTATTATTATATAGCAAAACAAGGGGGGAAATATATGTAGGACTCAGGGACTCAGATCTGTGGCGGGTCTCTAATCCATGGCGGATTACCTAATCTATGGCGAGTTTGATTGTTTGATTGTTTATTGACGTCATGTTAAGTAACGTCATTGACGGATGACGTCATAATCGCTAACTGTTCGCGTCGCCAGACGAAACCGCTGCTTTTCATTGGGATGGCAAAATATTTTCCAACAGAGAGAAAAGAATTCAGCCGCTTTTCCCGTCCGAGATAGCATATAAAACCAATTGCTCTATGTTACTCATTTCCGTCATACTGTCTATTTAAGCCTTGGAAAAATATCAGCTCTCCATTGTAGCCCTCGAATGCATTGCAACTGTCTTCTATAGTCATAAATTTGCTGAAACTATCTTCTTTTGCCCTTGGATTCATACTAAATATCTACTTGAGCCCTTGGATTCATATTAAGGGATTTCTTAACGGTTAGGGTTAGGGTTAGCGTTATAGGTTCACTGTACAATACGTTCGCGACTTTATCTCCAATATGCTGATGATGCTGCTCTTATTGCTCTATTGAATGATAATTCTTCTGAAGATCAATATCGATCAGATATTTCAAATCTATCAGATTGGTGCCAGGATAATTTTCTTCATATTAATGTGAACAAAACAAAGGAAATGGTTTTTGATTTCAGAATGGGGAGAAAGCAGTTAGAACCCATCAAAATAAGTGATACTCCTGTAGAAAGTGTGCCAGAATACAAGTACCTTGGTACTATTATCGATAACAAATTGAACTGGAATAACAATATACAAACTCTGTACATGAAGTGCCAACAGAGACTATATTTCATGAGGAAATTGAAATCATTTGATGTTGTTGTGAAATTAATGAAAGTTTTCTACACATGTTTTGTTCAAAGCGTTTTATCATTTAGCATGCAATGTTGGTACGGCTCTCTTAGTCTTCAAGATAAAAACAAATTAATCAAAATTGTAAATATAAGTTCAAAAATTGTTGGTACCATTTTAGATCACCCGCCGTCCATAAATGACGACAAAGTATTATCACACGCTCGAAAGATTATTTCAGATCCATCACATGTCCTGCACTCAGAATATTCACTTTTGCCATCCGGTAAACGGTTTAATATGCCTTTCCACAGATCTAACAGAACTAAGAAGTCATTCGTACCTTCAAGTATTTCACTTCTCAACAAAATGTCAGATAAACATTGACTGTGCTCCTTATTATATTCCTGAAGGCCTCAAATTACGTGTATTTATGTGAATCTGTGTGTGTATTTTATGTAAATAGACTTTTTATTAATATTTAACTTATTATATAAATGTCCATATGTATTTCATGCCATGAGCTCTATTTGATTCAAGAAGAATTCCCTTTTGGGTAATAAAGTGTTATCTTATCTTATCTTATCTTATCTTATCTTATCTTATCTTATCTTATCTTATCTTATCTTATCTTATCTTATCTTATCTTATCTTATCTTATCTTATCTTATCTTATCTTATCTTATCTTATCTTATACGTTACCGATCCTTACACTAGACAAACTAACCCTAAAACATTGTCGATACGGATCCAAGGGTTAAAAAAAGATAGTCAACGAATATCTAACTGCTAAAAAAGTCAGTCTAACGAGAATCCAAGGGCTAATTTCCTAAAGATATTAATTTAGTGGCGAACATATTGTTGTCCAGATTGTATTACTTATTTACCAATTGCAGATTTTAGCCTAGAAAACAGTTAAGTACATGTAGGAAAACACATAAATTTAATATTGGTAACTCAATTCTAAAAATGTCTAATCACAGTCAATTCAAAATCCGCCACAGTTTTTGATAGGTACGGCAATTTTCCATGCATTTGAAAATCCGCCACGGATTTGAGGCCTGCCATGGATTTGAGTCCTACATATATATTCTGTGACTAACAAATATTAACAAAATTAAAATAATTCTGATACTCACCATTTCCGGGCGATGATGCGAGACCATTGAAGGCAGCAGTGATGATGAAAGCTAGTAGTGTGCCCAGTTTCAGTCCAAGCAAAAGCGGCCTATGATTCGATTCGACCTCCATGTTTGGTTTGGATCTGCAAGGGAATATGAGAATGAACTGGAATTCATCTATTTAAAAAATATTTGATAACTTAGTGTCATCACCCTGACGATATCTTGGTGATCTGAAAGTTAACGTTGCAGTTGTTCATCATAAATGATAAGCACACAAAATTATGCACATTTGTAATATTAATTTATAAAATGATACATTCATTATTGACATAGTTACAGGCTGTTATTTACATATTTAGTGAAGTACAACAGAAGCGAGGCTCAGTCTTCTTTCTTATTCACAGTCGAAATGATTTATATGTTTCTTATAAACCTTACATTCCCCGCGATTCGCCCAATCAAATTTTGGGGTTTTCATTTTCATCATACAAATTAAATCAGAATCAAGAATATGCCAAAGTCAGCAAATAACATAAAGCACATAAATGAAAATCAGTAGCCAAAATCTACTTCAAGTACGATGAAATGAACTTTTGAATAGGAACCCGAACTCACGATCGATGAAAGAATTCGCAAGCCGCGATATCAGAGTTGCCGTTAGCGAGTTGACACCGGCGAAAGCTACTGTTTGTGACGTCACAAACGATTTAGTTATCACGTGACGGCAACCCGAGTTACACACATAATAAGCAGCCTAATTTGGCAATTGTGTTACACAAACCTATCGGAGAACAAATTATAAAGATTCACATAAATCCTTTGGCGACCATTTTTGTGTGAAACACCATTAATTAATTTTGTGTAAGAAAAACGAATCGCATGACTGAACTTTACATTATATATCTTATATGTATCATATGATTTATTACTGCTTCATTTAGTTTAAATACATTGTCTTTCAATTGTAACCATGTGTTTTTATTTTCATGACATCACCTTCTATTCTCCCTAAAAAAGTGCTACTTCGCCTTTCACGGAGTAAACATATCGATACAGAAGTACTCAAATAGTAGTATATTTCAAGAAACAAAACAGGATTACCAAATTCATTTATGACGAAAATATAAGAAAAAAAGAATCAGCACACAGGCTAATTAGTCTTAATAAACGATTCTCCTTAATCAGTGACAGAAAATCAAGTTAATAAATACATTAGCGGATTATTTTTTTGATAATTTCGCTTAGAAAATCGACTATCAATAATTTGCATACAAAATTACTTACATGCCTGAAAGCTTTCTCGGTTTACATGTAAATGAGACAAAGGGCTAAGTGCTTTCACTTTTTATAGCGCATTATGCTTTACGTAACACTACCAGGCCTTATATAACATAGTTTATTCACGAGGGGAACGACTGATTCATGACCCATTTCCCAGAAGCTGCGTTTTAGAGAATATAAAGTAATGGCCTGAACGTTATGTAAAACGTTATGTAAGAAAAAAGTTCCATCAATCTTGATTGCAGAATCAAAAAAATACTTTATCAAATATAACTGATTTCATATTCGTAAATGGGCAATAAGGGATTATTTCTTATATAAATAAATCAAATTGTTGAGAAAGTTTCTTGTTACCGTCCGCGAACAAAACATACTGATCAGGTCGCCAAAACGCGAGCTATGACTTGGCGTTGTTTACATTTTCGTATTTACGAATTGCAAGCATATTTCCATATAGCAACACGTCAACTGAGTTCATTGGCACTTCAGAGCTCGTACAAAACTATTCATATCTTGTGTAATTATAAAATAAATAGGTTATATACATCCCTTATATTATCTTGATGTGGAATGTGTCAGCAAAATTATAAAAGGCTATATATTTGTAAATAAAAGTTTAACTCAAACAGCAAATTAAAATGAGTGCGAACTATCGAGAATTTAATTAATTTTTATAGCGTTGGCACTACCTTTCTCATAAAAAAAGGTAATCGCTTTGTTTACAGACGTCATAATTACTGCTTTTTAGAAGTAATAGATAAAACCGCATCAAAAAGAGAGGTAAAATCAAGAGACAAATCTAATTTGTTTGTGATACGTCAAAGTTAAGACTGTTTGATGGCGCATCTTATCGACAGTGTACAATTTTGTCTAATGTGTTCAATGTTTTATATAATATGCGATTATGGATATTTATGTACCTCATTTCATGATGGTGACTGCCATGTAAATTGTTTGATATATGTTCTTGGTTATTATGTTCAAATATGGTTATTGTCTATGGCTTATGTTATGAATGAGTAGAGAATAATATAGAAGTACCGAAATGAGAAAATAATTAAAATGAATAGATTGATAATTTGTGTTATTTGTTCAACAAAGTCGTGACAAAAGACTAGTGTTAACTGTATTCAAATCGGAAATATTATGTGATAATATAAATAAGATACAAAAAGTTCTGACCAAAATTTATAACTGTATATCAGGAGAAAGAATGTTGCGTATCGAGTCTTTCATTTTGAGCTGTCGCTCGTTTTAATGTCGCTGTTTCGTAAATTTACGATGTGTAAAGCTATTTTTCGATGCTAAGTCGTACATTTATGTGTACGTTTCGCTGCTTTTCGGAGCGTTTCGATTTTTTCTTTGGTAGGCCTGTATATACAATTAACAGTATACCTGTGTCGTACTTACACTATAAGTGTGTGGTCAGTTAGAAATATCGGTCAATCCGTGAATATCAACAAACTGAAGGAAACTGGACATAGCAGCCCACCAACGCGCCTATGCCCTCTATGTACCAAGGTATGTCCTATCAAGTGGGTCAAGCAGTGTCCGAGCAGGGTCCAAGTTTGTGTCCCCCTTGACGACCCTATACACGTTACAACTTGTACGCGAAACCACAGGCCTCTGTGTCATTGTAAGTTCAATCGTACTCGCTGTAAAAAATGAAGGTGTCGAAACTTGAAATAGAGGCAGTGGCGGATCCAAGGGGGGGGGTTCAGGGGGTCCGGACCCCCCCCTTTTGAAAATCAGTTATAGATTCAAGTCAATAAAAAATTTAAAAATGCAGAACAGTGGCGGATCAAAGGGGTTCAGGGGGCCCGGTCCCCCTCCCGTAAGGGGCTTTTTAAAAATCACAAACTATATATTACAACAAAAGGTCGTTGTGTTTGAAAGACTAATATTTTCTGTCGTTCTTTACTTTTGAAAACAAATCATGGCTAATTTCAAATGGTTCCAAAGTCGCACATTCAGGGTGTGAACGGAAGAAACGAATGATAGGTTATGGCTTGTTCTCAATAACAGTGTGTCTACTAATGCATTCTGAAAAATAAATCTCGTTCTTTATACTGATAAGGAAAATATCATTAAGATGATTATATTTTGGTTGTAAGAAATAGTTTTGGTTTTATGATTGAAAATAATTACTCTTTTTTTATTTGGATGGAAATGAATGAAATTGGAACACACGAGTTTGAAATAAAAAAAGGTATCTCCCTTGCATGCAGTTGTCGTAAATATTGACATTTATCATGCTCTAACTTTGTGATTATTATTGGTTATGTTAGCCTTATCGGTCAATCTCAGATCAACAGCATGACTTTATATAAAACCTGTTGATATAAATGTATTTAGATTGTGGCTGAATCTCAAAGGGGGACTGAAATGGTCTATGGCCACTTTCGGGATTCATAAAAAGCGGTTTGCAATTTGAATTATAGTCAACTTTTAATTAGCCCCGGCGAACAGAATCTGTGGTCACTGAAGCGTGACCCGAGCGTGCCCACCTACTATGACGTAGCAGTAAGGGAGTACTTTCACCTAATGATAATTTTTCAACGGGAAATTACACCTTTTTAATCACTCATTTATCATACAAATATTCACAAATAAAAACTCAATTCTTGTATATTCCGAAAGCTTAGATATCCGACGACTCAATAACGATTTGTTCAAGCCAATCATAATTGTATAAAAATGTAGTATCGTATATTTCAAAACCCTATCAAATGACGCAAAAAGGCGACTGCCGTTATGGCTAGACATGTCCGTTAAAGTGATAATCTGATGGTCTGTTGTTTGCTGAATCTTACATAACATACACTGACTATAATTTCCAATGGTGACAAATAACAAATCGTTTATGTTTTCATGCTCACATGAGAACTGTTACATCTGCGTGCACAGTTGTTTGTTGTTATTGAATATTACTTAAGTAGCACAGCAGAAAGGATGTTGTTATATAATACTATTTCTTTACCTTTAAACTCATTTTAAAAAAAATGCTTTTGACTTCATTTTGTATCAGGATAAAAAACCAAACTTTTTTCTTACTTATTTCATTTAGTGATGGATAAGTTTCAATTCTTAATGAAAGGCATGTATTGGATGATGACTGATGTCTTGTTTAAAACATAACTTTAATAGGGCATTGAATGACAATCTTAATTTTTTCACTCTTGTACATAGAGAATATATTTTTCACAACAATACCCGATACATGGCCCAACAGAATGAAGATTTATTAAATGAACCTTACCCAAAATAATTGTCAGATAGAGCAAAAACAGTATTCCTAATTTCAACAGGGTATAATTTTCCAATCGGAAAAAAAGGATGTGAAAAGAGACTTAAGTAAATGACTGCTATCTCTAATCTTGGTATATGGTGTATGCATGAGACTCGCACGCGTATGTGTACATGCCTACAACATAACATAACATATTCCATCACCCCATCATATGCAATCATTTACTTTCCTGGCACGCCTATACGGGCTCTTGACAGATCGTTGAAGGGAAAACATCTCGATAGAATAAGTTCGTATACCGGTTTAGTTTATAATTTGTAACTTTAATTTCATGGTCGATTTTAAACTGTGTTATTAGAGTTTTGAAAGAATCGAATAAAAGATTGAATTTGTAAAATGATACATGCCGTTGAACCAGTTTCTAAATCATCCCAATTAAGGCCTGTCATTAGCATCATCTGCTTATTAAGACAATTTCCGAAAAGTTGAGATAGAGTTCCAAATAACAAAACACGTGTTTCGATTGAGTCAGTCTCCAATATGCCGATAGTGTTGAGAGAGAGTTTCGTGTATACAAACAACGTTGGTTTCAAACTACATGTGGCTTTTAAAGGGACAGTAGCACGTTTTTTGAAATTATGAAATAATGATGAAATTCACATAAAGTCCATTGGCGACCATTAGTGTGCACACCTCTAATCCATTTCATGTAAGATAAAAGAATCGCATGGCTAAACTTTACATAACATATTTGATTAATTACTGCGTCAGTTAGTTTAAATACATTGTCTTTCGATTGATTTTCATTTTCCTGACATCACCTTTTAGCCATATTTCAACTAAAAGGATAAGCAAAACAATATTGGAGTATTTTACCCTGTTATTTATTTATCATACATACTTTTCTATAAAAAGGCCAATAGGCTTATAGTCTAAAACATAGTAAAAACCGTATGAAAATAGAATAAACAATATCAATTGTCAATAAAAATTATATAATGTCACTGAAGAACTGAGATTCCTCAACTCTTGTATCGCACAAAAAGTGTCTATTTCACAGTCTTGTCAAAAGTTATTTTTTCACGTTACAACCTATAGCTATCATCGCCTTTTGTCTGGATTGTCGGCAGAATTTCTTCCCTTTTCTTTGAATCCCTGAAATGACGCATAAGCATTAAAACAACCTTCACAACGAGTCCAGCACTAGCAACAGCCAACAAGACAGCTGTGAAAATAGAGTTCGTCTTCATGGGGTTCCAGTTCTTGGTGATGCTGCCACTAAGCGCCACAATGACGACTATATAGGGGGTGATAGTGTAGCGCATGTGTTTCTCCAGCACAATCCAGTCCATGGTGACGAAGACAACAAGTTCAACTGACAGGATGCTGAGGGCGATGGTAGACGATGTACTCTGCTCAAAGTCTGGGTAGCCACCATAGCTAAGAGCCATGGCAAGGTTGAGGAGGGTAGCGATGGTACACCAGGTGCCATAGATACCGAGTCCATTCTGGACAAATGCTCGCACCATCCAGATCTCGTAGGTACGACCTTGTTTGACCAGAAGGTCACGATTTTCTGCAATAGCCTTGTATGAGAGTCCAATGCAGATGTAGATTGTGATGAAGGTCAAGGCCAAGCAGACAAAAGCAACCCAGACATGTCCCCAGCTCCAGGTGAAGGTCCACGTGATGACAATAGCCCAGTTCAAGATGGAGACGAGGTAGAAGGTTGGGGTGAGGAGGACGGGGTTGGTGTACACGGGACCATCTGCTGTCCGTCTGCACATGCAGGCGAGTCCATAGACCATCCACACGGCTTGCCAGATGTAGATGGCGCCCCATATGCTGAAGGTGGCTGAGGACGGCGTGATCTCGATGTACCGAGAATCAGAGCCATCTCCAATGGATGTGTTGAACAGTTCTGTTAAAAAAGGGAAATAAATGAGTTAACGTATTGATGGTTTTCTAAATGTTTGAATTTAACTATCAAATTACTAACACTGCACATGATGTTGTATTCAGGCAGTTTGACACAAACAATTTCCCAAGAGAGTCGATACTTTAGGTAGGTAAATGACGTTAAACGTAGGTAAAACGTAAATAACTGGTTTCGTATTGTACAGAGTCTACACTTGAATTCATAGTCCTGCTTCCTTAGTCTGGAACACTGTCTAGATAAATTCCTCATTTATCCAGTCTAGATTTTAAATGACGTTTCTTTTGAGTTAACTTTATTCTGGGAACAAAGAGGATTAACGTTAAGATAACTGTCATAATTATCAGCAAGTAAATGCCACAGCAGGGAATAGCGTAAATTGATCCCGCCCCGGGTACACAAGGACCTAGCGCCCCAGGCACGAGTCTAGTAAGCACATAGTAATTACATAACACTCCCTAGTAAGCTGGGCGACCTTTACTATAAATCAGGTAGAGATGTTTGCTCATTAAAATTACAGTTCGTCACATCTTTCATCGAACTATTTAACCGAGACACCCAAAATAACATCCTTATACAAAATCAACACTTGGTAAAAAGAGAGCGTATGAAATTCTTTATCATAAAATAACTATATCTTTTTATTACAACTGTTATCCTTGGGCGATTTACATGCCTAGGTCCAAATGTCAGTCATTACGGAAATATCTAATATTTCGAATCATTACACCATTTTTACCATCCCAATTACATGTTTAACACCAGTCCTCGCTTAAACAAAAATATCCCAGAATAATTCAGGACTCATTTCAGGCACGATTGTAAACAAACGTATGCACTATATACTTTGTAGAAATAAAACAAAGCCAAACAGTTATATTTGATCGTTTTACTGAATATACACGAACTTGACACATTCTGTCTTTCACCAATTTATACACATACATATGCAAGGTTGATGTAAACATTAGATAAGGTTTGAAGATCACATTAATTAGAAGAGAAACTCACTGAATCCTAGCACCTCGGTGGTGTCGACCATGTTGAGGAAGCCAAACACCTGGTTCAGCAGGAACATGATGAAGTTAGTAACCGCCAGGGCGATGATCGCTCGGCAATGGCCCGCCATTTTGGATTCTGAAACGAAAGATTACAAAAACTGAATTTACTAGATGGAACATCACTACAACGCTACAACATTAACGATCCTAGAAGAACCGATGATCGATGTGTATGTTTACATGTGTATTCGCTTTTGCAATAAGTGCAATGGTAACGTGTTCCTCTTTAACAGCGTACGATAACTTAATTCTGGCAAATTTCACCACAATAATATAAACATACACACGGTGATCGAATTTAAAAACAATATCAAAACACCCGTGAATAAATATTCCCACGTTATCCAAAGAGTACAATTCCTGCAATTCAAAAGATAAAAAATAGTAAATCTAAAGAAAGAAATTTGAACAACCTACTAGTATGTATGTCTCGACACAGCTCAATAGATGTAAGTCCAAGCGGCAGTCACTGTGTGCATGTCAGGCAGTGGGGCTTCATGCTTATATAGCCTCGCCTCCTCTGGTTTCGTAACGCCGCTTATATAAGCATGACTGTTCATTCGACCACATTGCCAGCCACGTGAGCTTGGGACGCCGTGGGACAAAGGCGGGTCTTCTAACTTCTGATTGGCTAGCTTTGTCGGAACTTATTTTGCAGCTATTGTTGACATGAGCGATCAGGGTTTAGTGAAGACCGGTTTTATCCCACTTACTACCCTTCTTGTCTGTCGTTTGGACCGAATGTTAAAATAAAGACAGATAGACAGACAGGTGTTTTATGAAAGTCGAGCCAAGTCTAGGGGAGAAACAATCCTAGAAGCTGCCTTCTTTGCAATTTAAATTGCCTTTTTAAAACTTTAGATTCGTTGGCATGACGCTTTTTTTGTAAACAATGTCAATGGACACTTTTGGGAAAATGGATAATGATCAAACGTAGAATTTTTATATTGATGACATGAAATTTCAGTTCATAAAATATATACAACAATTCTGTTTTGGCAAGTTGGTACATAGCTTTAGTTCAGTCGCCAAGCATCTGGTTAAACAATTTTTATCCCACCAGTATGTAGTCATCGCCCTGTCCGTCTGTCTGTCCGTCCGCATTCATTCAAAACTTGATATTGGGATCAGTCATCATATGTAGATGTGCCTTTCTGGGTTTTCAACTTCTTTGGATATGTTTTGGCGGTTTCCATGGAAACGTTACATGTAATTATGTTTCCAAAGGATGACAGATAGTGTTATCCCAAATACAACAATGTTACAAGAAACGTTGTTTTGATCATTTAAGTAAATTATATTCAATAAGAAAGAGATTCAATTCTTCTTTTAATTAAACTTGAGATAAACTAGTAGTTAAACCAGTGAACAAAAGCAGTTATGAAAATGAGGCGTATCATAAATGCACGTGAAATGTCAATATTTTATCTTGCTGGAAGACAAATGAATTCAACGAAATTGAATAGATTCCGAACTGTTAAGGGTAGATAGAACAAGCAAGATTCAATGCATCGGTTTTCACAAAATACAATATAACTTAATGTACTTCCTATAAAATAACAAAGTTCCATGACGCCTTAAAGGGGCAGTAGCACGTTTTTTGATAATTTTATATTTTAAAATTTCACTGGCAATTGTACGTTAATGTTAAATGTATTATTTTACCAGTGTCAAAAATCTCATTACACAAGCCAATCTTCCATAGTCAGAGGACAAAGTATGAAGATCCACATAAAATCCATTGGCGGCCATTTTGTGTGAACACCTTTAATTCATTTTCGGTAAGAAAAAGCAATCGCATGGCTAAATTGGAGTTTTATATCTGAATTATTACTGATCCATTTAGTTTAAATACATTGTCTTTCAATTGGAACCATTACTTTTCATTTTCCTGAAATCACCTTATATTCTACCCAAAAACGTGCTACTGCCCCTTTAAAGGTTCAGAGCAGCTGAAATAATTCTCCAGTAATTAAAGAAATAAATAGCGGTCATAGTTAACAGAGCTAAATTCATTAAGTAAATTGTTAGGTTCCATTTTCGCGATCCTGTTTGTGCATGATCAATGTTTTCAGATTAAGTATTTAGCCAATATTCGATAAGACATATAATTGCTCATTGTTTTCGTCATATAACAAATTTTCTGTCTCCAATGAGGCTCAATTCAGCCCTATTACACCTGGATTTTTATTTGCTTTTTCCTATTAGCAATGTATCGACAGATATTCTGTCATTCTGTTAATGTCAGCCTATTGTTCTCTACTCGCTCAATTATTTTCAGTAATGGAACATTTTATATTACCTCAAAGTTTTACTTGAAATTTCATAATTCCAAAGTTTTAAGGCATTTTTACTAGCAACAATTTGAGTGGAACTTGTAAGTACCGTAATATATGCGTAATGGAGAAAAAGAAACGCATGTGCAAATGTTACTGAAACAATTGAAACTGAACATGTTTCTTCCTTAAAGATTTGAAAATTATATAAGACACCAATAATTTCTAAAATCAACGAATTTAATTGCATTACGGCATATTTCATACAAATATCCAAAGATAGATAGATGTGAACTCTCAGAACATCCACACAGTGTGCTAGATGGAGTTGAGACTCCAGTCGATGAAGATGAACCGGTGCTCAAAAATCGTTCAGTTCCAATATATCTGCAATATCGATAAACTAGTGTTGTTTTGGTTGTGTTATCAGGTTATCAGGTTATCACAAATTTGTTGAGAAGAGATGGTATCCAGTGATACGACTCAAATGTTGAATCAAACTCGTTTCTCAGGCCGGATGAAGACATATTTTTATGTCTACGGACGGGTACCATTTGTATTTTATATCTTACTTCTATCAACACATGCAATGTTTGATACAACAAGGCGACTTAGGTAATACACAGAATATAATATGAGTGTCCATGATCTTATATATTTTCGACACTAGTATCTCCAAAAAAGCGAGTGCTTAACTGATATATAGGTACGAAATCGTAGGCATAGTATGTCATGGACATACAAATAATAGACTGTATTTTTACAAACGTCGCCAAAAAAACATTTGTCTATCAAAATCAACACCCATTTATAGGCGGATTACCAGCCGTCAGCGCATGTCAAAGCAACGTGAATCAAAGCATTGTTTATGACGTGACGTCACAATTTAAAAGTGATATTTTTCCCTAGGATATCGTATGGGGGGTTATATATAGCATAATAAGTAAAATCATTTAATGAGAAAATGTTTAGTTTTCCTATGGTGGGCATTTGGTACAAGCTGACGTTTAACATTGATAATAAAGAATAAATAAAGACATGTTTCTAAAATCAAATTCATGACCTATATCCATTTGTCCATATCAATCATTAAGGACAAACCTAAACGCGTCATTTATCAACACTGAGAAAAACAAGGACATGTAATATAGGCGTCCCATTGTAAACATACCCACATAGTTGAGTGGGGTACACACATGGTCGTACACGTGCCACGGGACGTATAACAATGACCTACTAGTATTCGCCTTATATAAATGTACATATCTAGGAGGGGTGCGTAGAGGTAAGTTAGATTGTGTATGCTGCGGTTAATTGTACAGTTGCTGAATAAAATGCTCTCAAATCTAGTGCAAATATCATGTAATTAGGTTATCGCTAGTCAAGCTTCAGGACTGTAAATAAAAAGGAGCCTTTAATACAGTCTAGGTTCTCTTTCAGCAAGTCTAGGCTACAGAAATTTACAGTCTAGGTTATCGCTTATGTCGTGTGTTTCAATCATCCTTCTGCCAAAGTTTGGAATATTCTAGTATGAAAGGAACACATTTGATTTAAACAGTATTTTATTTCCATAAAACATATACAAAGTACACAACATTCAGAATATATATACAATAGGGGAAAAGGATAAGCAAACAGGCAGGAAATGCCTATATAAATATAAAACATAAAAAACTATTCAGATATCAAATACATTAGTTGAAATACAAAATTTGCAATTATTCCTAGAAAACTAAAATTAATATTCAGCTATATCTTCATTTGAATTTAGTACAGATTTGAGGAGAGAAATTTAAAATCGGTTGGTATCATTTATGAAATGGTATACAGATATAAATAGGGATTCATTAGCACTCTGTGACAAGAATTGTCGCCGCTTAAGACAGATTTTAATGTTATACCGTTTTTTAACAAAGTATTGATTCGATCGGAATCTATCATATAATGGGCATTTAAAAAAATAATGAAAAGGATCCTCCCAAATATTTCATTACAAGAACATTACAAGAACAGACACGGTATTTTTAGGAACACATTTGGCGGGTAGTTATGAAACCCTTGTCTATAAGACATTGAAAGAAATACATCAACACATATTTCAAGATGGACTGAAATGGTCTATAGCCACTTTCGGGATTCATATAAAGGGGCTTGTAAATTTAATCAGACTAAAATTTGAATTTTTGAAATCGGACGGTAACCTGCCTAAATACGACTTTTAAAATACACTGCCTAATTAGCACCGGCGAACAGAATCTGTGGTCACTGAAGCGTGTCCCCAGCTTGTCTACCTTCTATGACGTAGCAGAAGGGGAGTATGTTTCACCTAATGGTCATTTTTCAACGTGTAATGACACCCTTTTAATCGTTCATTTAATATGTATTTCAACACACTATTGCTTTCTCTTTTCTCCATATGATTAGTACTTAGCCCATTTTATTTTGTTGAAATCCTATTTAACTTGATGAATTGTGTTTTGATGTTAAATTTTGAATACAATGTACTCATTTTTCTCCCAATAATAACCTTTTATAGTCCAAAATCGCATCAGTCAGCTGAGCAAATCACCAAGCCCAGCTCGAACACCGAATTTTCAACTCTGAAATAATAACAAGCTACAAGAGATAGATTTAGATGTGAAGTCTGATACCAGTTTGTTTTCATCTGGCTTGCACCGAATATCGCCTTATTTTTCTGTTCAAACTAATTACCTTGTTACCGCCAGTGAACGTCTCGCCCGAATGAACACGACATGGAAACAACCAAATAACTGGGCACTGACCTCGAGCTTAGAAAACACGTGGCAAGTATCGTGACATTCGTATTCGTGTTTACGTGGCCTCGCTTTCCTGTTAGGTATTTATACAAACACGTATTGTAACCTTTGTAAAGTGTACTAGTGGTGAAGTAAACAACAGAGATTTGGCAACCAGGAGCGTTCAAATAAAAGAAGTAATAAATACTATATGTTTATCATAAAACTACGATATAAAATCATACAACGCGCAGACATTAATGTTACGATCAACTGTGGAACAACCATGCAAAGGAGGGCCTGTATTTTATAAACTCACTGAAATATTAAATTGATCACCTATTGTAATGAGTCTTATGTTCCCGAAAATCGAAAGAAGTCGCCTATTTAGAATATACAATAACTAAATGTATCCTTGATACACTGAATCTACTTTTTGTTGAGGCTTAAACTGTTCAGAGATGTTCAATCGGCGACAAGCCTTACTAACCTTACGATCATCTTAAAGTTTTTGTCCGTTGTATGCCTTATGATATTCAACGATATTTTGAAGTCTTGGGGTTAAAATGACGATTGAGAAACCGTCTCAATGTTCTTATGTTCTCATTTGTACACCTGACCGACCTTTGGCATTTAATGTTGTCGGTGGTCTAACTCTGGGACAAGTCAGTCTCCATGTGGCCCGTTTCTCTCCATTACCCTTGATCAAAATCGTCTAAGATGCCAAAGAGACACGTGTATAATAGTCAATATCGCCATCTTTTTATTTACACATAGAGGCAAATGCTTTTTACGCAAAACAATCGCAAAAAGTCATTTTCGCCTCACTCTCTTTTATACTTAAATTAATTTAGTCGCTTCTAATGGAACTTACAGCCTGTCCTTCGTATTATTTTCGACTTCTCCATACAACACCAATTCCATCATTTGTACTTTTTTATTATGGCATTTTTTCATAACAAGCTAGGATTTATTAGTTATTTAATGACAGTATACCTCTTTAGTCATCTCATTATGACGGATGACCATAACGTAGACCAAGATTTTGTGTATTAGATATTCAACTATTTTATGAACTATTATTTTAATGCAGGCTAGTAGCACGAATTTCAAAGGAGGGTCCACATTATATGCTTTTAGCTCAGTGTGTGTGTTTTGGGGGGATGTTACATGGCATTACACTCTAGCTCAACAATATTTAATTTGGATTTCAACATGAAATCAGTTTTGATAATGCTGAAATGCATATCTGTCTTATATATATAGAGAAGGTGAAACATTGGCTCTCATTCGAGAACGATGTCCATTTCAAGTAGCTGACATTAGCATGAGCCTCTCGTGCTGCACGTGCAATCCGTGCGGGACCGTACGTAAGCTACCACAATAGATTGTATGGCCATTTTTATATGAAAACAGATTACAAAAACATAAATTAAAATGCATATTAATATGTGGTACTAATGTTGTTTTTTTTTCAAATAACAATATATAAAGGATAATTCACGGTAATATTTATTTTGAGGTCATGAAAAACATCCTGTATTTTCAACTGGCCTCCTAAGTCTAATGGATGAAACCCTTGGCTTGAAATTAACGGGCCTCAGGTTCGAACACATGTTTGGAGTGCAGAATTTGCAAATGATTCATGTACGCGAGGGTTCCTCTAACTTGAACACCTCGTTCGCAGTCGCTAACTATTACGTACTGTTCGTAGACTAACATTTAGTCTCATAAGTATTTTTTTCAATATTGACAATATTTTTAAACAAACCATGTATTATAACAAAATGGAGCCCCGAAGATGCTTTAACTAAAGCTGAGCAATCTAGACTTGCTATACTTTTCTAGACTTGGTTGGTCATCAATTTATTATTTTTTTGCTTTAGGGTCTGGATGACAGACTAGTACTGTTCGGACCACCACCCCTTCCCACCGCTACTTCACATGCTTCACATGCATATGTTATACTCCATTATTTGCTAACAAATCGTGTGAAATTGTGAATAGACTTGCCATCCTAAATAAGGCTCCAAATTTTGACACATTCATTGAAGACAACTAGCCTAAACCCGACCTGAGGTCAAATCTCACTGATTGGGAACATTAGCGGCATTTTATTCAGATTCAAAGTGTTAATGTTCATTGATCCGTTCCTCTGTACCCAATATCAGCCCTAGGATCAATCGTCAACCATCTGTAACACTGGTCAAGGGCGACTACAGGGTATAACCGGTTATCAGAGGATAAGCTTAGAATAGTTAGACATTTAAGAGGCAATTTGTTTGTGGTTAAAGGGTAGCTATAACTATATGCTACTTGTGGGCATGTCCCATTGAAAACTGAAAACTGCTTTGATATGCACTACATTTTTATTACTAACAGCAAATAGACATGAAATAAATTTCAAATATATATATTTACAAACATTAATGCGTATTAACATTTTTAAACAAATGCCCGTTTCAAACTGAAATGGGTTTAAGATATGAATTGATAATTTGTCTGACATACAGATAAATATGAAAAAAATAGGAAATTGGAAGGTTCTATTACACGAATAAGATTCGTTTGGGTTCAAAACATACATGTAAAGTAAATACAACGAATGCAAGGATGAATATATGTATACATTAACATGCTAACAATGGATACTATCAACAACACAAACCGGGTTTGGCATGACTATCCCCCTAGTGTCCCTATCGTAAAAGTAACATATACAATTCACTAAATGTTTTAAGTTGAAATAAACGACTTACATACATAATCAAAAATTAAAATGTAATATATTTCAGGATTTCGTTTGAAAATGGAAAAAAGATTATTTTAATAATGTTCACACAAAGGTCAATTGTTAAAGTCTCATATCGTACGACTTTGCAGTAGTGGGAAGAATCTCATCTTGTCTCTTAGCGTCCCTAATGTGACGCACAAACAACAAGACAAACTTGACCAGGGCGGCCACGCAAGCCGAGGACAACAACACCGCAGTGAAGATAGAGTTTCTGTTCTCAGGGTTCCAGTTCTGAACTATGATTCCACTCAAGGCTGCGATGATGACGATGTAAGGAGTGACAGTGTAACGTGTGTGCTTCTCTACCACGACCCAGTCCATGACGATAAACAAAAGAAATTCTGCTGCTAAGATGCCCAGCGCAATGGTGGAAGAGACGCTCTGATCATACTGAGGATAAGGATCATAGGAAAGAGCAGTAGCCAACTGGATGTTAGTCGCGATCGTGCACCAAGTTGCATAAACGGCCAGTCCATTTTGGACTATCCCTCGCACTAACCACACCTCTTTCATCCGCCCCTGCTTCACAAGTGTATCATAATGTCGCGCTACGGCCCTGTGGGTGAGTCCAATACATATATAGGTAGTGATGAACATTAGAGCCAGAATGACGAAGGCCCACCATCTGAGTTCATAGGCCGAGACGAAGGACCACCCGATGGCGAGCGACCAGTTCAAGATGGAGACGAGGTAGAAGGTTGGGGTGAGGAGGACGGGGTTGGTGTATAGTGGACCTTCCTCTGTCCGTCTACACATGCAGGCCAGGCCGTAGATGATCCAGACGAAGTGCCAGATGTAGATAGGAGCCCAGATGATGAAGGTGTCGGCGCTTGGAGTGATCTCCAGATATACGCGGTTCGTCCCCATGGACACTGACGTCGGGTACAACTCTGCAATAAGACGTTAAATCGCTGCTAGTGATATTCCGATACGAAAATCAGAAAATTAGATTCATTGTAGAAAAGTGTTATGAGAAATTAGGTAATGAGCAACCATTTGAAGTAATTTATTCACAAATTGAAAATTAAATCATGGTATGTTGTTTTAATTTTTATACAGGCATGTGCCAATTTCGAGACAACACTTATGATTCTAGTTAATAGTTTCCAGATCAATAATTTAAATTGACAACATCATTAAAGAACAACAACTCAATTAAGACATATAGATAAGACACGAATATAAATGACTGACCGAAGCCAAACAGTTTCTTGGTGTCCAACATGTTGAAGAGCCCGAGCACCTGGTTGGCGATGAATATACAGAGGTTCCCCACCGCCAGAGCGAGCAGAAGTCCCGAGTGACCCGTCATTGTCTCCTGCAATAAAACATCAGTTTGATGAAAAAAACGGAAATGGATGACCATGAGGCTACCGACTGCTAGCTGTCAACAGATTCGTTACAAAAGCCTCTATCATGTATTACGGAGCAGAGTAGAAAGCAATTGTCAATCTCAGACTTGAGAGGAATGAACGTACACGTTATACGTTACCATCTTTATCTTATTAGTTCATCACTAGTCTGTCAGACAGACCCTAAAATTAAATAAAAGCCTAAGCAAGTCTATAATAAGGCTATAATCTCAGTCTCCTGTTCATTATATTTATTCATTATGTTTTCAAATTTCAGTTTTATTGAAAAAAAATAATTTCAGAGTCTAATTGTTAGACTAGTTCATCACAACAGCATGGTGTTCCTGAACTATGTAAATCTAGTATACATATGATTCTCATGAAAACAGTGTAACATTCGATTACATTTTGGCAACCGTACTACGTTAAAATACGTCCATCGTTAACAAAGAAATACACATAAAAACGTCTTGACACAAGGTGTATATACAATTATGAATTGACTAGCTATATCTATATACTATTTTACCTTGAATTGCTTCGTCTTCGTATCCCGTGCTGTTGCTAAACTTCTGTCTGTGGGTTCATTCAAACATTGAACTGAAAAAAAGCCACCGAAACTTATGTAAGTGAACACGCCATTTACATAAACACACCCACTGTAGACACTTTCCACGTGAGCAACTGGAGCGGAACAAGACGGGTGGAGCCTGCTCGGTGTGTAGAGTTCTCTTCAAGCACTGAACCTTGACCTACTGAGGTCGACTGTACCGACCGGAGAGCTTGAGGTTGTAAATATTGATCTTACAGATTATAGATTTTTGTCGTTATGAAAGTTGGTAAGATTTTATGAAGAACTCACGTTAGACAGGCATCTTACCATGCAATGTTGATGCAATAGCTTATCATTTGCGTCATAATACAGTAAAATCTTTATGTTTTTATTGTCTTCAGTTTATTCCTAATCGTGCATATACACCCAAAGCAACTATTGAAACGATGTATAATTGTTAAACTGTTATTATTCATGTTAATCCTTAAAGAAAATTTTCACTCAATTGAAATGACATTAAAAAACGAAAAGGGCTAGAATATCAACTATCTTCAAAAATATTGTACAACGGAAAATGTTATTTGTTATAACCCTAACTACGCTCCAAAACCTCCTAAAAGGGTCAAAAACAAAAAGTACATACTCTCATTTTGATAAAGTAGCTAATAATTAACATTGGAAAACAAACACTACCTCAGACTTAAATATGCTCAAGCCAGGTTTAAGTACATAAACAATATTGTATGAGCCGAATTAACACAGTATTCTTGTTAAACTTAAATCGTGGCTTGTTCATAAATTGTAGAATCAGGTTTGACTTAAGCACGTTTTTGGAAGACTTAGTATTTTTCAATCAATGACAGGGCATATGACCTTTACAACCGCTGTACATCTTTAAGATTTAAGTATTTTCCTGTCATTTAGCACTTGTAATCAATCAAAGTTTAGTGACTTCTTTGAGAGGCATTTTAGAAGTTGGGATGACAATAATGCTGAGGAATATATGGATGACAACTTCTTTGTCAAAGTTTAGTGGTTAATGTAGGGCCATCAATGAATCGAATAGCTCTGATTTCACTTGTCCTTGGTTTCCTTGTTCGTACGTACATAAAGCAATATACACCTATAGTTTTTGACGTTCATAGGTGTTGACGGTGGTCTTAAGCAAGCGGAAATAAGTCTTCATCCGGTAAAATTACAGTTGTTTTTAGCCATCATGGGCTTGTCACATCTTGTCTGTATCGTGAAAACGTGTTAATAAAAATTTAGGAACCATATACGACGATTCTTCAAAAGTTGGTATCCTTGGACAGTATTTATCATGGTTTTGTGGTTTTACTTTGGATGGTTTGTGGGTGTTTTTGTCTACAGTGGTGATGATCGTGATCAATTTGTTTTCACCTGTTTTGCATTTTTTCCTCATAATGTGTTAACATTTGTTCTCTTTAGTAAAAAACACCAATTAAGGAATAAAGTGTTTTTAATACGATGTCATTTTACTGTCAACACTTTGTTTTTAAAAATAATTTAGTTATGTTGTATACGTCATATTACATAACAATTCAAAGAAGCAATCATTTTATTCAGTGACAGTGAATCGTAAACCGTATGATTTTTTTTGTTTCCACACTGGTAGATGACCATTCGATCAAAACATCCTTATTGTTTGCCTGTACATTTGTTTTGTTTATTATTAGCAGTGTTTTTCTGTTTGAAAAAGTGTGGGGGGGGGGGGGGGGGGGGTAATTAAGTTCTTTGAGTATATATATAGGTGGCTCACTCCTCTATTGCATACAAGTATGTCTTTGTTTTATTTGCAGCATTTTCACCTTTGACTATACGACTATCCATACGTCTACCTGACCACCCAAATCTAATGAAATTCTTCAATGGCAATTAGACGTTGGTGTGGTAAGAACGAGGCAATTTTAGAGAAGTTGTTATCCATAAGATTTGTCTCGTTTTTCGTTTTTATTTCCGTTTGTTTTTCACCCAAAACTAACTAGCTGTATTATTGACGTCCTCAAGTCAGTCATCATACAGAACTAATATATGATTGTATGTAAACTCTGCACCTTGTCTAACTACATATTGTATCATCCTATGTTTCCACCCATTACACTGTACCTTATAGCTAAATACTGTTTCCTTACAATATGTTGACAGTCACCACGATTTACGGTACATCCGTACAAATATCATTATATCCTGGGATTATACCTATATTGCACTTCATGAATAAATCTTTCTAGGAGGTTCATCATCCGCGATCCTCGTGTTTTTACCATAATATGTACAGCAGTTTGAAGAAAGAAATATATATGAATATTTTATAAAAAATCAAAGGTGTGTTAGACACATGCAACTTTCACCAAAACCCCTCAATCCAAATTCACTTAGAACCCTCTGTCAACTGTAAGAGAGAAAGTAACACAGAAGAAGAAGCATATTATTTTATTTGAGTGTCACACACATTAAAAGTGTCCGGCCAATGTGGCCTATGAGACACTAAAATCTTCATGATGCAAATTTAAAATATAATATTATAGACATATATAAAATACAAATTATATCACACAATCAAATGTCAACTTAAGAGAGAAAGTAACACAGCCATCCCCCGTGCATTGATCGACGTGATTCGTATCTTGACAGCCGTTGTTATTGACGTCCGTAAGCTTTTAAATAATGTCACGAAAATCAATTCAATTTTCCTCTAAAGCCCCAAGACAGAAACTAGAATTCACTGTTTGACTCAGACCACCAAATGACAATGTCATAAATTGACTTACATTTGTAAATTCTTGGTCAAACAATGGAAAATTATAGACGACGTTTATTAAATGTTAAGCAGTAAGATTAAAAACTTTGCACTCAATAAAAAAAGTTTATTATTATATTAAGACATCACCGATTACAAATATCGTATGTACAATATCATGTTCAAACACCAAATAATCATTCATCGTTGCTAAAGTCTGGTCCCTGATGATTTTTCATCTATTGTGGGTAAAATGTTAGAATCTTTTTTGGCGTCTCTGAAGTGACGCACAAACAACAATACGAATTTCACAATGGCAGCCAGACCCACAAAGCTCAATAAGACAACAGTTATGATAGAGTTCCTCTTTACGGGGTTCCAGTTCCTAGCCAAACTGCCGCCGAGCGCTACAATAAGCACCAAATATGGAGTGAAGGTGTAACGGGTATGCCTCTCCAGCACAAACCAGTCCATGATGACAAACAACACCAACTCTCCACAGAGGATCCCCAGAGCAATGGTAGAGGCCACTTCTTGATCAAATTGAGGGTAAGGATCATAAGCAAGAGCACTAGCTAGTTGAAGTTGAGTTGCGACGGTGCACCATGAGGCGTGCACAGCCATTCCATTCTGAACCATGAACCGTATCAGCCAAACCTCTTTCATACGTTCCTGCTTCACAAGACTATCGTAATGTTCAGCTACAGCCTTGTGAGACAGTCCTATGCATATGCATGTTGAACTGAGTAGACCGAAGAGCATAACGAAAGCCCACCATCTGTATGCATAGGTTGCCGCATAGAGCCAGGTCATCGAGAAGCCCCAGGTGAAGATGGAGATGATGTAGAAGGTCGGGGTGAGGAGGACGGGACTGGTGTATACTGGACCCTCGGGGGCTCGTCTGCAGATACAGGACATCCCGTAGAACATCCACACGATCTGCCAGATGTAGATGACACCCCAGATGCTGAAGACTGCAGACAAGGGACGAATTTCGACTTCGCCTTCGACGTCCGAAAATGAAAATGGGAAAAGGTCTGAAATGAGAAAATGAAGAACCCTGACGACATTGGTGTAATTTTGATATACGATATCTTGAAATTCATTAATTTGGGATCATGCCTATAACAATGAATGTAGAGACTGTTAGTTTAGAAGGTGGTCGAAAGATAAGAAGTAACTCACCAAACCCAATTATGTCTTCAACATCGGCTCTGCTCATGAGGAGGAAGAGAAGGTTGGCCAGAAATGCCACGAACTGAATGACTATCAACGTGATGAGGAAGGGCGAGTGGGACGCCATGATGCCAGCGTCTTGAAGGGATGTCTGAAAATAAACGTGACAGATACTAGGTTAAATCAATGAAAATGGAAAATGGTGGATATCAATCAATATAATGAAAACATTTTTCACTATGTCTGCATCGTGAACTTTGACAGTTAATATTACAAAATGATGAGATAGCGACAGCGCTTTGAGACAATAACGTAACCATTTATTGGAAAATGTGTCATTACATCAGCGTCGTTTAACTAGTATGCTTTGAAATGTAACATCATAAAATAATGGAAATGAAGTCATTGCGTCATCGCCGTTCATACACGTAATGGTAACGTTAAATAATAATTGAAATGATGTCATAACCACACGTAGTTTACCCGCAACATTTGAAAGATACGAAAAATAAGCAATACAAAATTGACATTACGTGGTCTTTGAGGCGATTCCAACATTTCATATTGTTCGGTGCTTATCGTACGATATCTGATTCTACAATACAATCATACAATTCACGACAGTAACGACGCCGACACAAGAATGGGTAACACCTCCAAATTCAACATTGCGGGATAGAATGCCAACAAAGGTCAGACAATAGCTGCAAACGTCGGGATTGATGTGTATGATATACTATTTTCCTGGCATGCATTAACATATGCATGCAAGCAAATAGTTCGTAATTCCTGTGTATAATGGGTCTATGGCCTAGTTACGACATAAACTTGCCTGTCTGTTTGTTAATATTTGCCTTGCAAACCTGAGCTAATAACTTATAACTCTTAATAATAAACAACCCTTTGTCGAGTGCAATGAATATACAAACATTTGCATATTTTCGAAGCAATACATTAATGATTAAGACAATCAGCGAAAGACTACATGAAGATGAAACTCTTTATACAACAACGATGGAGACATTATTTAATTCTAATGTAACTCTCTCCGTGGTTATATGTGATTTACCTATTTACCTATAAACCAAAGCATGGTATAGTATGGTAAGGCATTCGGAAAAAGACATGAAAAAAACCAATCTTATTAAAATATGATCTATTTGCTACACTACGCTTTAATCTGCGTAACGTAGTGAAGCAATTAAGATATCATTTTAATGAGATTGGAAAAAAAACCATCATCATCGGGAGTTTTTGTTAATGAACAGTGCAATAGTCTCTCACCAATGGCAATGGTTATGCTTTTTACAAACACGTATGCACGTAGAAGTCAGAAAAGGGAGATATTCATAATGTTGTCTGCATTGCTAATTCAATTGGAGAGTATTTAATACCAATAGGTTTTAGAAAACACTTATTACATACCTGAGAAGCAATTTAACCCACGAAGGCCAGGTGTGAACACGTCCGTCCCTTCTGCTTGAGAGTAACCTCACAATAAAAACATACCAGTCAGGCAGTCTCTTTACAAACGTTGGACGGGTCTATTATATCTTAGGGTAAAGGGTAGCCGCCTTAGGCAGTAAGGCGACTGTTAAATCAAAAAGGATGTACGTACTATCTGGCTCGATGGTTATGATAAAAGTTTTAAAACATGTGAAATGCAATCGTTTTCCCGAAGAAAAATGGGAGTATACATTATCAATAATATATGAAATATCGATCATGTGTTGCCTCTCCTCAATCTCGCTCAAATTTCCGCAATAACCAATGGTGTATTAAACGACACTCGTTATAAACCTCAGGCTTGAACTTACAATTACACCCACGACCACTTCCACATGTATGTTATTCGATCGATCCTTCCTTCAACGTTTCGCTTGACTGAGAACCTATGACTCGCATGGCCAAACACCTGACACGGTTCTCACTTTATATAACAATGATTATTGAAGATATATATATAATGGAGAATGCATGGGGAGGAGCGGAATCGTGAAAATAACAATTATGAGAATAAAATGATGATGGTGATTATGATGATTATGATGATGACGACGATGATGAAGATGATCCTCATGATCCCCCGTAGCAGGGGGTCGTTAATTAATATACGAATCCACTCTTCCCCATGCATTCTTCATCTTAATCAATACATGAACTCACAACATTAGAAATTGTCCTTTTCTAAATATATTAAATACATTTCTAACAAAATACTATCAAAATACTACATTTTCGTGAATAAAGGATAAACCAATAAGACGTCTTTGAAATGGATTCGTACATTCACGTGAATCACCAATCTCCCTAAGAGATTGACGGTCAATACCTCGCACTGCACGTGCGCCCCATACACGCTTTATCATTTAAAACAAGAAAAGCCTTTAAAAAAGGCATGGTTGATGCCACAGATGAAGGTTGTGATTAGTCGACCAATTTGGGTGATAAGTGAGCAGTAACAACACTGGGTACCAGCACTAATATAAGCACGAGTATTGATCAATCAATCAAAGTTAATTTCACAAAATTAATTTTTATCAACATGAGTTTATGAAAGTTTTTTTTTTACTTTTATCAACGAGTGTTGGTTTATTTTATATCAAAAGACACGAGGGCAATATTCTATTTATCATCCAAAGTCACTCTTTTTCACATCTCAGAGAAAAAATTAACATCTCTGAACACAACTAAACTAGATTTTCAAGACAGTGGGACAGCGTTGACAATGACAGGATATTGTGCGAACTGTACTGCCAAAACGATTTCTCCTAGGCGGCATCGCTTGATCTCTCAGAAGCCATGATGGTTAATTATTAACAGGAGTATTACAGATACTAAAAAAACAAAATACTCTCCGATCATCTGACGAGATTCGATCCCGGATCCGTATGATCCGAAGTCGAAAGCCTTATCCACTGAGTAAGCAGGCCTGATAGCTAAAGTTTGGAACCAACGATATATGTCATATTCTAAATATAGCACGCGGCATTTTCAGTAGCTCTGGTGATAAATACATGTTTTCGACGTAACCATTTAGTGACATCGTTATACCTTTTAACGTGGTAATAAATGCTCAACCTATTAGTAAACATTAGTCTTATTTCAATGTCACCGGCGTACTTACAGAAACATTCCTTTTAATTCGCCAGGCGAGCCAAATTAGCGAAATTAAATCGCGTGGGTTATAAAAAAAGTGGATTTTGCGATTATTGAATGCAAATTAATGCTCTTATCTAGAACAAATGTAGACTCTTCTTCATATGAAGTTGTTTTTGATTGAGTCTGTTAACATTTATCAGCGTCTTGAATATGAAATATTATAACTGTTTTAATATGACATTTAAAGTGAAATCATATTCCACAGTTTAATGTGCCAAATATTTTGTATTACCCACATGGTGACGTAATGCATTTATTGCTACAACAATGTCCATTGGTCATTTGATTTGGATACAGCACATGTGATTGGATCGGCTTCCCTTTGAAATTATCAACAGTAATATAAGGTTGATGCCTTTGGGCATCAACCAATAACCAACAAGCTACTAAGTGACAAACTAACATTAATGCGTCCCAATCCTCCTTGACCCAGAGCATTACATTGCAGATTTAAAAATTAGAGGATTGCTCGGAAGAACATTCTCACTCTCAAAAAGCAGTTCTCCAGAGGAAGTCAAAAGAGCAAATGTCTTATGACGCCCGGATAAATGAACAGGAAAATAATGAAATTAAATTAAAATAATGACAAACAAGGTGACTTGGTTTGCTAAAAATCATGATTGATGTAAAATCAGCAAAAACATAGACTAGTAAATAAATGTATTAATATCCATCTACAAGAGTATTGTCTAAAAATACACTTAAAACAAAAATAGACCTGTCGGTATCATATTCACAATGTAAAGGCGCACAAATTTACATGTAAACTAAACGTAGGAATAAGGAAAGCACTGAACTAACTAACTAACTAGCTAACTGAGAGTGCTTGTTTGGTAAACAAGCGTATTGTGACAAGAGCAAAATCAACCAAAAGCACAGCATTTTAAACTTCAAATTATAATGTAGAAGTAGGCCGAATAATTCATCAATTGGAAGCCTCGGGATAAATGGAACACTTCAAAATACCATATGCACTAAAGTTGTACGGCACGCGTTCAACCATGTATAACTGTACATATTAACGAAAACTTGCATTTCAACCTGTCTGAGTATCTTGTAGAAAGTCATTTGGCAAGTTTGAAATGAAACTAGCTTCTGTTGAACATGAACAATACAGCATCGTCGATTATTGAAATTGAATTAATTTGAATCAGTGTCATCAGATATATTAATCTATCAGTCATGACTTAAAACAATGAGTATCACACTTTTGGCAAGGACATATTTTGTTTAAAGTTATTTTTTTACAATTTCCTTTTAACCATTTTCAAGCATTTCTCATGGATAAATTCAATAATTATGTAATCTAATGGAAGATTTGTCATAGATAAGCAGAAAATGATGTAATCTAATGGAAGATTTATCATGGATCAACACAAAACAATGTAATTCATTGGCTGTTTTCTCAATGATCAATACAAATTATTGTGGCCTAAATGGCAATTTCATATACACAAAATGAAGATTTCTCTGATCAACGAACCTTGTTGCAATCTGATTGAGGTTTCACACGGATCAACATAAAATAGTGTTAATTTATCGTGAATTTACAATTAATCAAATTTAAATACTCAAATGAATCTAATGAATGTTATCTAATGAATAAACAATAAAAATATGTAATTAGTTTAAACAAATGAAATATATGTCTAATGTTTAATCGGACTGAGAAGATGACAGAAGCGTCAAGCCGAATAGGAACTTATTCCTTGAATAATTCTTTTGAACGTTCCCACCACAAAGCGCATCAAACAGTCTTCTTATCATGTCCTTGCTTTTATTCTTAACTCAACGCTCTTCGGGATATGGTGGAACTTTAACAAGCACAAATTTCTCCAGCCCTCGATTTTCCCTCAGTCCACTTTTGGAGGCTCCGACTCTTTTCTTTCAAGTTTTTGTTGACGCGCCAGTCTAAACTACAGAACCTCTTCAGTACTTCCGGTATATGCGAGTCGTCACGTCTCAGTATAAGTAACTTCTTGTCATCATGTTGACCCTCTAAAAATCTTTTTAAGATCAACTGAAACTCAAAATGGTTTTTGAGGCCACTTTCTATGTAGCCTTCAGACAGCATAACGATAAAGTAATCGCTAGAATATATAGCATTTGAAATAGCCTCCACTTTAAGTTGGCCACCAAGTACGTCGTCTGCTGCCAGAAATGTACGTCGTCCGTAGTTTTTAAGCATGTCTCTAAGTTCTCTAGATGAAATAAGTTGGTCCTCTGAGTTAGATATGAACACGTCATGTTTGACAGGTCCATGGTCCTCCTTGATACCACCAAGTGTTTTATCATATCGCCTTACACAGCAGCTCTTGCATATTCGGAAGGAACCCTCCAGAATCTTATTTCGAAGCGGGATAACAATGATTTTCGTTGTTAACTTTGAAATCAGCCAAACAAACGCTATGCCAGCAATCGCCATGAAGGTAAGTACTATCAGTTCAATATGAAGATAGAACCAGATTACCCACTCTACACCTTGTTCCTCTTGTTTGCACGTGTCAGTCATGTGTTCCTTCTGATCAGCCCAGCAAGGTGTCCGAGCCAACGGGTCAACTGTGTTGGTGAAGTTGGGAAACATTAAGTCCGGAGTCCTCGGTGCCAGAAGGATGGTGTGGGGATACTTCACTTCCGATAACTCAACTAGTCCAGACGTGGCATTGTACATTCTCCTAAAGAAGCTGACCTTGTGGTAGTTGTACGCTCTCTTACACACACAGAGCCAACCCGTGCCTGTTACAGCCGTTCTCATACGGACATTAGTCTGTTGCCAAAGGAATGTATTGCTGTGACCTCCTTTATGAAAGAAAAGCCAGTAAAAGACAACTGACATTGAACATCCTCCAAATTCCCAGCCACATGCCATCTCGAAAGGGTTTCTGTCAATATTGTAGTTCATCGTAACGTCGTTCTCATCCCCTAAATGATCGTAGGTGGCGCTGAATGAGAAAATGCCGCCAGGCGGCGCATTAACCCTTCTCACGAGAGCTCGCATTCTAACGAGACTGAACACTTTAACAAGATTATACTCACTCTTCCAATCCGCCCCAGCGCCGGAGTGTGTGATCTGTAGGCGAGGTGGAGGTGGAGGCGGTGGTTCACACGCACAGATACAGCAAATGTAACACCCTTCGGGTGGAGGGTTCAATGGGCACTGTGGTTCTGGAACTGGCTGTAGGCGTGGTTTTGTTTTGGCATACATCCAATTTTTCACATAACAAGAATAGTTCCCATAGTCACTGCCATCAACAAAAACGATGGTTATTTTTGAAGAAATCAGAAAATGTTTATGAGTTGTATCACCTTGAGAATCAGTGATGTTTTCGAAAGACCACGTGATACGTATGTGCTCGGAGGGTTTCAAGACTTTCCCGTTCTTCTCCCAAACAACCTGGTCAGGCGACGGTAAGACATCTTCGGAAAATGACATGAGCCTATAGCAATTAAACTCAACGTCCTCGCCACTGTACTTTGTGTGCTCCTCGATACTATAGGGCACAATACCCGTCATGTGCCTCTGTTTTATAGGACCACGTGCCTCCTCGATCTCAACAACACTTTTCTCAAGGCGTCTCACGATGCTGTACTGCAGCAAGGCTCCTGTCTGTATTGTGGAAACGTCCAGGAGATGCACAATAAGGTAGGACAGTCCACTGACGCAGATAATGTAGAGGACTGAGCGTTTTAAACCGTACTTCTTGACGAAACTAGCCACTGCAGCAAACATAAGTTTCAGGACTGCTAGCCCACTGTAGTAGGCGGTGTATGACGTCAGTATGATGTAAAAGATGCTCATTTCCACACTGTCTGCCAGGAATGGGTCACGTGACACCTGGTAGATAGACAGAGCGAGGTGCACGAGGTACCAGGACAGGATATGCCATGTGCTGTGTCTCGTCTTGGCGGCGGTGAGTAATCCAGTGTCCATGGTTACCGTCTGTAACAAAGATGGTGAACTCATTGAAAGAAGTCGTATCATTTAAAAATTATTTCAAATACAATTTGACAACCAAAGACATGTTTTTTTAAATCGATGTGTTAGTCTAACCAAATAGGTCGTAAGACCATTGTGAACAAAACAACATCAAATGTGAAGATTACACGCTGCCCCCGATTAAAAACATTCAACTGAAACCACTTAACCTACCTGAACTTAAATCGCTCAACGCCGTGTGAATGACACTAAGGTCAAAACCTCCAATACATAACGCTATCTATGAATCTAACTGCTTCAATTGATAAGTTTGTTTAATATGAGATAAACAGACTTGATATTTGTGTCGCGCTCCTCAATTACTTAAAAGTAAAAGCAATACGTAAAATGCCCAAATGAAACTGCCTTCTAAACACATATTACGAGTATTAGATGCGCGAATATCCGATATCTTCACGTTCTAAACATGTTATGTTGAAATTATAGGTACGCTTCCTACACACGCTCAGCATTTCCTTTCACACTCATCGGAGTACAGTGAACTTATACACATTGTAAAATATCATCTGTGTGTGTGTGTGTCTGTCTGTATGTATATTTTTATATATGTAGGTAGCCAAGTAGGTTACTGTGTGTCTGTCTGTCTTTTTCCGTATGTATTATGTATGTATGTGTGTTTGTGTATGTATGTATGTATGTATGGACGTATGTATGTATGTATGTATGTATGTATGTATGTATGTATGTATGTATGTATGTATGTATGTATGTATGTATGTATGGACGTATGTATGTATGGACGTATGGACGTATGTATGTATGTATGTATGTATGTATGTATGTATGTATGTAATGCATGTATGTATTATGAATGTAATTGTTGTAGATAGGTAGGAAGGCAGATAGGTTAAATTACTGTGTGTCTGTATGCGTTCTTACAAGTAACCTTCATGATGATGAAGTATTTTAAGTAGCACAATTATTTGCATTTAGTAAAAAAACAAAAAAAGTATTCCTGTGAGATAACCAGGGCGTCAAATACATTCTCACTTGAAATTTGCAAATAATATTCTACATTTTGCTAAATTATTTCAAAGTGATCTCAGACTATGACTGGATGCTTTAAAATTTCTGCTGTTTTTAAAACAACACAATATATGCTTTATTGGTATGCCTTTTGATATCTTAATTACTATTTACTAATTATATTAATTGTATCAGTGTATGAAAGTAGACCTATGCATACATACTGGATTCAAACAAATAACTGATAATTCCAACTTACGAGAAGTGCATTTCACTTTGAAATGTATGTTTTAGAATATAAGACAACTTGCTTTTCAAAAAGTGTCACTACTTACTGTTTCGATCGCTACTGTGCTATTACTGGTCCGCGAAGTTGCTGAAGGGTGTGTTATGTCAATTAGTCTCCATATAGGCTGCAGTCGGGTGTTTATTGATCGGCTATTCGAACTGCAGTTATCCTATTTTCCCGCCCAATTAATGTGAGCTTCCGTCTTTCCATATCCCCTTGATTGTTATGTTTACATTTGCTGGATGATTCGATGGTGCAATATCAATGACACGTCATCCTTACAGAAATAGACCCGCGCTGGGGTTAAACCCGCCTGAGTAACCGATTAGATACACAGTTGTAGTTTCTTAATATCAAAGGGAGAAAACTGTTGTTCATAAAAAGGACGGTATAGGGATTTCCGTTTGTTTCGCTTCTAAGAACGATTATCTTTTCACTGACGTAATATTTATTGTTGCTGAATAGGTACAGTCTGCACGCGTGTTGAATAAGATAAATTTGAAATTTGTACGACAGTTTCGTTGATATATTTTGTATTCCATATATCATTAAATAAATGATTATATATTTACATGTATAATCAAATAAAATATTTATATGTAGTTTTATACCCTTGCCCTGGTGTTTAACAGTATCGTGTGAAAATTGACACTATCATATTCCAGAATTTCCAGTGCTTGTGTTTTCAAACAATTTTCGAAGCCTTTAAAAATAAATAATGAAATGTTAAATAATGACGAATATTCATGGATAACAACTTTATTCTGAGTATACGACGCTTGAAAACGATACAAGAAGTTGTATCAAATGTTGTGTACTCTCCTCGGTTACCCAGGGGTTACTGTTCCGATTCTCTACACATCACTGTAGAGGTTGGAGGCTAACCGCCGCTAATGGCTGAAATATTGCCCAAGCGGCGTTAAGCTTTAACTCACTCCCTTGGAGCATTAACAGCTGGGTAACCGAGGATGTGTGTACTCAGAATAAAGAAGTTTGTATTAATAAATATTCGTCCTTATTTGACTTCCAACCTTTAAATGCCACTTAAAAAACTCCTAATGTTGTACAGTTGTATTTGTAATCTTGCATTACAAATAAAAGACTCAACTATGGTCTTGACTTTATCTAAGTCTCTTAGAATTTTGTTTCTTACCACGAGTATTGTATCAAAATAAGAAAGGAATCTCACAAACTTGGTTATCTCAGAGTTCGCTACATATCAAGACTTTCAATAGGTCTGTCTGTCCACCATATCTGTGATGTTTCTCAAATATTCAACTGACCAATATTGATTACATCTTGGTGGACTTTTTTGTCGTTACAGTTTAAGTAATAGTAAACAAATTCAAAACAGCAGATGCCGTATGGCATGAAATATTATGTTTCGTTCTGAGACACTCAGTAGTTTGCAAAATATTTTGTAAATATATCAAATGAATTTCGGATAAAAATCATATCGAAAAGTCGTTAAACTAAAAAATCAGCATTAATATAATATTTTATATTAGCCTACGTTCCTAATATAATAAAAATAGAACGAACCTTAAATACAAAGACAACACCCGCTCGAGATCATATCACATACATTTTGATCTTTTTTTAAATTATGAATTAAAACCATACTTGAATAACAGAATTAATCAGCACCAACAGACTAACATACCCGGTACTTTTAAGAGATAATCGGGCCTCACGTTATTTTTCCATGTTTTCACTGTAAAGACGTCATAGAAGATGAGAAGCACGTTCGTATATCATGACCTCTTTATAAAAACGTACGTTTTAATCTAATCAACAAGTGCAATAGTTTATTGATAGCTCTTACTCTGCTGATAAATGAAGAAAAATACATTAGGATTTTATCATCTGTTGACCTCAACTTTTACTGTGCCAGAACCTGCCATATCATTTACCCCATTAAATATTTCATATCAGTGCCTTTTTAAAACCAATTTTTTTAGGATTTATAGTTTTTATATAGCTTAAAGGGGCAGTAGCACGTTTTTAGCGGGAATATAAGGTGATGTCAGGAAAATGAAAATTAATTGTTCCAATGGAAAGACAATGTATTTAAACTAAATGGAACAGTAATAATTTAAATACATAACGTAAAGTTTAGCCATGCCATTCCTTTTTCTTACACAAAATGAATTAAAGGTGTTCACACAAAATGGCCGCCAATGGATTTTATGTGAATAATCATACTTTGTCCTCTGACTATGGATGATTGGCTTGTGTAATGAGATTTGTAACTCTGTCAAAATAATACATTTAGCATCAACTTACAATTATCAGTGAAAATTTTAGCATATAAAATTATCAAGAAACGTGCTACTGCCCCTTTAATGTATTCTTTATAGTTTTATATGTAGCCAAGTATGATTTTATACGAATCTTGTTTATATGACATCGTCTCTCATACATTAGTTGTATATTTTTAATGCATTCGGGTTCTATGTAGTTGTGCTCTTTTAAAGATGTTGTATACAAGTGAGACGTTAATAAATTTCTTCTTCTTCATAATTGTTCCCTGTTTTCTTTCACTGAAGTGACGCTAAGCTCACCTTGTTGATTTATTCAATGGGAGCCGCTATAGAATCTATTCGCCACTTATTGTCGCTCTAGATTTCATCCTAAAGAGGGATTATTTTTTGGGGTGAGGAGTATAAAAAAAGTGGGGCATGGTTTTTTGTGGGGGTATGAAAGATGTATTTTTAAAAAAAAGTTTTAACGAGTTTTGAACTCGCTGCCCCTCTCCTCTCTCTCACCCCGGGGCGCTACCCTGTCACTCGCTCTCTTTCGCCAACCGCCTCTCACACATCAATGAATTCCTCGCAGACCCTTTATGACAAATATTACCGCAAATGCTACTCCCCCGTGCATTGATCGACGTGATTCGTATCTTGACAGCCGTTGTTATTGACGTCCGTAAGCTTTTAAATAATGTCACGAAAATCAGTTCAATTTTCCTCTAAAGCCCCAAGACAGAAACTAGAATTCACTGTTTGACTCAGACCACCAAATGACAATGTCATACATTGACTTACATTTGTATATTCTTGGTCAAACAATGGAAAATTATAGACGCCGTTTATTAAATGTTAAGCAGTAAGATTAAAGATTTTGCACTCAATAAAAAAAGAAAAGTTTATTATTATATTAAGACATCACTGGTTACAAATATCGTATGTACAATATCATGTTCAAACACCAAATAATCATTCATCGTTGCTAAAGTCTTGTCCCTGATGATTTTTCATCTATTTTGGGTAAAATGATAGAATTTTTTTTGGCGTCTCTGAAGTGACGCACAAACAACAATACGAATTTCACAATGGCAGCCAGACCCACAAAGCTCAATAAGACAACAGTTATGATAGAGTTCCTCTTTACGGGGTTCCAGTTCCTAGCCAAACTGCCGCCGAGCGCTACAATAAGCACCAAATATGGAGTGAAGGTGTAGCGGGTATGCCCTACAGCACAAACCAGTCCATGATGACAAACAACACCAACTCTCCACAGAGGATCCCAAGAGCAATGGTAGAGGCCACTTCTTGATCAAATTGAGGGTAAGGATCATAAGCAAGAGCACTAGCTAGTTGAAGTTGAGTTGCGACAGTGCACCATGAGGCGTGCACAGCCATTCCATTCTGGACCATGAACCGTATCAGCCAAACCTCTTTCATACGTTCCTGCTTCACAAGACTATCATACTGTTCAGCTACAGCCTTGTGAGACAGTCCTATGCATATGCACGTTGAACTGAGTAGACCGAAGAGCATAACGAAAGCCCACCATCTGTATGCATAGGTTGCCGCATAGAGCCAGGTCATCGAGAAGCCCCAGGTGAAGATGGAGATGATGTAGAAGGTCGGGGTGAGCAGGACGGGACTGGTGTATACTGGACCCTCGGGGGCTCGTCTGCAGATACAGGACATCCCGTAGAACATCCACACGATCTGCCAGATGTAGATGACACCCCAGATGCTGAAGACTGCAGACAAGGGACGAATTTCGACTTCGCCTTCGACGTCCGAAAAAGGAAAATGGGAAAAGGTCTGAAATGAGAAAATGAAGAAGCCTGACGACATGGTGCAATTTGGATAAACGATATCTTGAAATTCATTTATTTTGGATCATGCCTACAACAAATTAATATACAGACGAGTAGTTTAGAAGGTGGACGTAATTTTAAGCAGTTTAACAACTCACCAAACCCAATTATATCTTCAACATCGGCTCTGCTCATGAGAAGGAAGAGAAGGTTGGCCAGAAATGCCACGAACTGAATGACTATCAACGTGATGAGGAAGGGCGAGTGGGACACCATGATGCCAGCGTCTTGAAGGGATGTCTGAAAACGTAAACGTTACATATACTAGGTTAAATCAATTAAAATGGAAAATAGTGGATATCAATCAAGATAATGAAAACATTTTCACTGCGTCAGCATCGTTACCTTTGACAGATTTTGTTACAAAATGATAGGATAGCGACAGCGTTTTGAGACAATAACGTTACAATTCAATGAAAAAGGTGTCATTACGTCAGCGTCGTTTTCCTAGTATGACTTGAAAGGTAACATCATAAAATAATGGAAATGAAGTCATTGCGTCATCGCCGTATAAGTAATGGTAACGTTATATGAAAATTGAAATGATGCCATAGCGACAACGTTGTTTACCCAGAACATTTGAAACATAACAATTCAAAATTGACATAATGATAACGTTGTCTTTGAGGCGATTCCAGCATTTCATATTGGTCGGTGCTTATCGTATGATATCTGATTCTAAAAGTCATACAATCAACGACTGTAACGATGTTTCTAAAAACAAAGTATTATTCCGACAGTAACGACGCTGACACAAGAAAGGGTAACAACATTGCGGGATAGAATGCCCGCAAAGCTCTGACAATTGCTGCAAAACGTCAGGATTGATGTAAATGATGTACTATTTTCCTAATATTTGCCTTGCAAAGCTTATCCAATAACTAATAACCAACCCTGTGTCGAGTGCAATAGTTATACAAGCATTTACGTATTTTCGAAGCAATATATCAACACAATCATCGAAAGGTGACAACATGAAGATGAAACTCTTTATACAACAACGATGGAGACAGATTTTAAGTTTAGTGTAACTCTCTTCGTGGTTATATGTGATTTACCAATTTACCTATAAACCATTACTAGTACAGATTTGATACATACCTACCAATACCTATTTATATCACCATCTTTTCTTTTAGACATGTTAATGTACTTGCATCAGACAAAATGCTCTTTCTGCAAAGGTCATTCAACCCTAGGATTTTTATACACCGTAAATCCTTGAGTAATCGGCCGGTGATTATTAATTTAAAACACCGATGTGACGCGGCGATTATTCTTTACGAAGCCATGGTAAGAATGGTTAGGCATTTGGAAAAACACAGGTAGCAAAACAATCCTCATCAGCATTTTTTTAATTATGAACAATGCAATAGAGTCTCTCGCCAATGGTTATCCATTTTACCAACACGCACTATATCATATGCCAGAAGGAGTCAGAAAAGGGAGATATTCATAATTTTGTCTGCATTGCTAATTCAAACCCGGCTATTTATTTCAACGAAACCTTAGACTCCTTTATCCAGTACAAATAGGGGGAGGGGGAGGACTTTTACATTTTCAGCTTAGTTGGGAGGGGGGGGGGGGAGTGCTACGGGCCTGCTACATGTACATAAAAGTATAAAATCGAGGCTCCTAATGGAGAGTATTCAATACCAGGTGTGAACACGTCCGTCCCTTCTGGAGAGTTACCTCACAAGAAAAACATACCAGTCAGGCAGTCTCTTTACAAACGTTGGACGGGTCCATTATATCTAAGGGTAAAGGGTTGTCGCCTTAGGTAGTAAGGTGACTGTTATTGAATCAAAACAGATGTACTTACTATCTGGTTCGATGGGTCGAAATAGTGAAATGCAGCCCCAGGTGAGATACCTCGTCATAACCTGGTTCAACGAGCTATTTATCTGTTTACCTGAACAAATGTCGCATAGAAGCTACTGCATGAAATTGAGAGAAGACCCGTGTAAATTAGTATCAAAGGAAAAATGCTAATACGCCGATGCGGCCATGTTTTTGAATATGTAAATGTTTCTATAATAACTAAAATTCATCCTTTGATTTCAGGTAAAGTGTAAAGAATAATATTAAGTACTATATTGTGTCGATTACGTGCTAATGTGAATGCATATACTCATATGCTATAGAAAGAACCAATAGCGAGCGTGTCCCTTATTGCATTGGAAATAGTAGATTTTTTTTTATAAAAGCAGATTTATTAGATTTTCTATTTTTCGTAAATGTAATCGTTTTCCGAAGTAATGGGAGTAAATTATCAATCAATTATGAAATATCGTTCACGTGTTGTATTTTCTCAATCTCGCTTACATTTCCAAAATATTCAATGGTATAATGACCGACCCTCGTTAAATACTTTGTCCAATACCTCAGACTGGAACTTACAATTACACCCACGACGACTTCTGTAGTGTAGGTTATTCGACCCTTACTTCAACGTTTTGCTTGACTGAGAACCTTTGCGTTCGATTAGACAACACTGGTAACCCGTGTTGCGCACTCACCAAAAAGAACCTCTCGTGCAGAACACTAGTGTCAAACACGAGTAACACGAGTTTACTCCCCGCCAAAGGAGGCGTGAGCTGGTGTTCACACATTTCAAGATGGCGACCTATTGAAAAGTGAGGTTTCAATTAAAAAATGTGACATTTTGATTGTTTTAATGACTGTAGAGTAATAAATGTCGACTATTTAATTAATGCGCAGGCAGATCTAGTTGTCTTCACATCGCAATATCTTTTTACAAAAAAAAATCCATTTCGGCGGCCATCTTACGTCACAAGGTAACAACACTTGACGTACCGATACGGCCCAACAACTGACACGGTTCTCATTTATATAACGATGACATACAGTTAATTGAAGATATGTCATGGAGACTGCAAGAGGTGGAGTGGAATCAAAAACATAATAACATTATTTCAAATGTTTATTATTTTTTTAAAGAAAGTACAAGCTAAACATCGTTTGTTTAAAAATCTTTACGGCCATTCAGTAATTTAGAAAAATAAATCTAAATAACAATAATGCTAATGACGACAATGGTTAGCTCTAAAATTTCCCATGACTTTATATTTTCAAGGATAAATATAAATGATTTATTAATTGTAACATTGATTAAAATCAGAAAATAATTTTTTTAGATAATCAAGATCAATGAATATAAAGAAAATTAAGTTGATATGCTTACCAGTATATTTTCTCATTTTTTATGGCGTGTGATGGGTACAAGCATACTTTGAATTTATCACCAGATTTGCACCGCCTATGTTTACAAATTAATAATTATAAGAGAGCGTAGGAGCGTCAGCATTGGCGTCACGTCTGTCTAGGTTAGCTGTCTGGCAAATGTTGTTTTCAGAAATGACAGACAGACAGAAATAGTTTATTTAAGTGTCACAAGTTAAACATATATACATAAATATAAACATGGCACAATAGTGCAAAAGTATGTTTAACAACCAGCCATAGTTTGGCTTATGAGACACTGTTAAAAAACAGTAAAACGTATAATACACCACGTGAAGTAAACATGATAAATAATAAAAAGCGAATATCATAATAAAAGCCACAATAAAAATACTTTTGTATATAGAAATAAAAATTAAATTAAAAAAAATAATTAAAGTAAAAGACTGACGTCTTAAAAACATACATTTTACAGTTAAAGCTAGATGTTATAATTTTGAAACGGAGGTAAACATATTGTTAGAACTATAAAAACTGTTGGGGTGGGAATGTCAGGAGGAATTCACGTATCGACGTATCGATGTTTTGGGGAAACTGAGTGCATTATCGAAAGAAGTTGTCAGTTTCCAGTTAGTATGAAACCTAAGGAAAAACGAAGAAAAAAAAGAATCGACTGTGAGTTCAAGTAGATGTCAATTTAAGACAGAAGACAAACGAGAGGTGCGAGGTGGGGATTTTAAGAACTCGGCGAAGGTGTGCTTGACTCTCCTTTATTCTATTGTATATGTAATGGGGAGAGGGTAGTGTTATCGATATTGTTTATCCTTTTAAATAATAATCAATTTCAATTTCCCGCAAGCTCCGCCAGGTATACAAGGTGAACATACGAGTTTCAAACAGGTTATTACCGTTTAGACAAACATATTATGACATTCATTTCTTAAATTAAACGAGATAACATGGACAAATGTACTGAATTAAAGTGTTATAACATATTCTCCAGTATATTTTAGTTATGCAAATGACTTGGAGGTACTGATGAACTGGAACGCGAAGCGTCGAGGGATTACATCGCATGTGCCAAGTTGTTCCAATTCATGCACGCCGACAATGACTTATAATTCAACCCTTAACATTTATTTCAAATGACAAAACTTAACAGGAAACATATCATTGATATCATTGGAAGATCATATCAATTTCAATTCCATAGAAATGTCGAAAATTGGAAGGTAGGGGAGATCAGGGCAAAACGCGTCCCATAACATATAAGTGCTTCCAAGTGGCATCTAAACATAAACAGAATGCAACTTGCACCGTATAGCTCATACTTATCAGATAGACTATCGAATTGCACATGTAATTTTAGCCTCATATTTCTGCAAAAGGGAATATTCACGTAAATATATTTTGTCAAAAGGGGCGCGCTTTGCCCTTTTGTTTGGGGCAAGGTGCCCAATCCCCTGGGCGCTTTGCCCCATGTGAAAATAAGCTGAATATAATAGCTATTAGAACATATAATCATTTTGATAATGCATTGCAACTGATTAACCCATATAAAGGATAGAAATAACACAATTCTGGGCCAGGATGCAAGGATATATATTGTACAAAATATTCTTTAAGACATCATGGACCTGGATTTCCGACGATTTCAAATACCCATTATCATTATGCTTGGTTCATACCAATTTCTTAGAACTACGAAGATGTTGACAATGTAGCTCATTCACTATTGGAAACACTTATATGTGACGGAATAGAAGAATCGGGTTGGTAAAAAGACGAAATTAACATTTCACAACACTAAATGGTGTCGGGATAGGCCCGTAAGTATAAAATATTTATTGTTTAGGGTAAACAATAATGTACATAAAAATAAAACTCATATTTACAAAAAAACTCATAAAATGTATGTTTGTCGTCATTTTATAACAAACAAAAAATGTAAAATGGTTAATTTCGTTTATATAAAAATCCAAGAAAATAATAATATGAAAATAAAATCTCTACTTTTACCTCATATGCTTAAGAAATACAAATTAAAACAATGAGGATATATTTCAGATCAAACGGGGCAAAGCGCTCCTCCCTCCTCATTATTCATTCATTACATGATACCAATGTGGATCATAGATGCACTAGAATTCAATGTTTCGTTTTGTGTATTTATGATTTATTTGAATAAGACATATCCATTCCATATAGCAAAATCATGCTTTTTAGAATATTTCATATCCTACGTCCCCAACTCACGCAAACAATTTCAGCATGGGACACAGTGCTTCATACCGTTTGCTTTCATTGTTTCGTAATAACAAATCAAACCATTTGTCGATCATTTAAAATAAATAACGCTTAGTCACTTTGCCCTGGTCTCCCCTAACATAAATCTGCTACATAACCTTTGCTATCCGAGTCATCTCACAAAATGTCTATAACCGACAATGTTTGTCACTTAAGGATTATTTAACAGGTTTTGTCTTATTCTTAAATGGAATGCCATTTTTACATTAAATACACAAAAGACGTCAGTGCGGGTAGTTTCGGATACACAAATTGTGAGATTCTTATACGAAGAGTATTTTTTTCTGAAGGGATAATGTTCATTCTTAAAGGGGCAGTAACAGGGGTACTTTTTATTTTATTTTTTTCAATGTTTCTACAAAAAGTATCATGTGATAGTGTCAACAATATCATTACAGAAACCAATCATCCATAGTCAGAGAACAAATGTTAAGGGTTCACATAAAGTCTATTGGAAGCCGTTTTACGTGAACACCTTTAATTCATTTCGAATAAAAAAATTTGATCACATGGCTGAACTTTGTCTTTTACCTGGAACCATTTTATTTTCATTTTCCTGACATCACCTTATATCCCTCCTAAACGTGCTACTGCCCCTTTATTCATATATCTTATCAAAACAATCCTCGTTTTCCAATGTTTTGTGAGATAACCTTGCCTATTAATGGAGAGACCGTACCAACGAGAAAGATGTTTTCAAGTATTAAACAATAATTATATTAATTTCAAAGGGATCAACTCGCTCTCTCTCAAGCATTTCAAAATTTCAAAAACTGACAATTTACATAAGAATTTATGAACAGATTATCATTGTTTTTAAACATCAACATGCTAACAGGACAAGTTTGCTGCACAACGGACACGTAAATAATGAGTAAGTAATGGAAAGATACGTGAGCGTGTGGTAAGTGCTTTAAGTTGAGGTGAGCTGATATGGTATTATTCTGACTGTTACCAATTTTATACTGTTTAAATGAATACTGTAAAACCAAATTACCGTAAATGGGTGGTTGTTTTTATCTAGTGGTATTGTGTAATTTGATTTTGATGTTGATTTTCATGACACATTTGATAAAGACAATCAGTTTTTTATTTTTCTGATATAGTTTATTTTCCGTTATGGTTCTTGTATTCCTATCCTAATACTTACTATTTTCTTTAAAGGGGCAGTAGCACGTTTTGGGATAATTTTATATTCAATTTTTTTTCACTGATAATTGTAAGGTATTGTTAAATGTGTTATTTTGACAGTGTCAAAAATCTCATTACACAAGTCAATCAGTCATAGTCAGAGGACAAAGTATGAAGATTCACATAAAATCCATTGGCGGCCATTTTTTGTGAACACCTTTAATTCATTTTGTGTAAGAAAAAGGAATCGCATGGCTAAACTTTACGTTATATATTTGAATTACTACTACTTCATTTAGTTTAAATACATTGTCTTTCAATTGGAACCATTAATTTTCATTTTCCTGACATCACCTTATATTCTCCCTTAAAACGTGCTACTGCCCCTTTAAGATGTAGAGATGCAAGAACTTTCGGACATTGATAACTCACATCGTTTATTTGGAGACAGTCATATGACAGTTTATTTAGTATGAACACTTGTACGTTGACCCATGACACATTCTTCTTGATCCAATAACCGTGATAAAATAAAATAAAAGTTGACTTTGGTAAACACTGACAAGGGCTTACATAACATTATTCACATCATTTTAACTGGATGAATATGTTTCTAATGGCGAGGTTGAAAAAGAAAGAAACAAAAGATTCATTCAATAAAAACGATTGAGTTTTTCTAACATGTAACAAGCCGTCAACAAAATTTTATGGCGCTTCAATTACTATTCAAAATGATGATGTCTCTACTTGTACAGTCTGATTAAAATCGACTGTGATTAGAGGAAAAACGTGTAAAAATATTACCTCTAGCGGGGTTCGAACCTCACCCAGCCCGGCTTTCCTCTCAGTTCGAGCCCCGATAGAGACAATATTTTTGATATTTTATTCCTCGGAGCACGGTCGATTTTAATCAGACTGAGAGGATATCCCGAATGGTTCGAGCCCCGATAGAGACAATATTTTTGATATTTTATTCCTCGGAGCACAGTCGATTTTAATCAGACTGCTACTTGTAAAGTGGACCGACAGTTTCATTAATCCTTCGGCATTTTCTAAACATCAATCGCACCATGCTGTACTTCAACAAGGTAAAACAGGATATTTGCAACAATGCATTCATAGTGAGTAACACGAACAGTCAAAAGAGACATGGAAGGTCACAAGTTTTTCTATCTCTCTCTTTCAACCGCCCAAGTCTTCAGGTTACGACGCTTTTCTTCCAAATTTACGTTTTCGCGCCAGTCCAAACAGCAGAACCGGTTCAGAACTTTGGGTATGTGAGTGTCGTCACGTCGCAGTATCAGTAACTTTCGGTCTATTTTGCTCTTTAAAATTGTTTGTAAGATCAGCTGGAATTCAAAGCGATTCTGCAGCCCACTCTTTATGTAACCTTCAGATAGGACAACGATGAAGCGATCGCTGGACGATATAGCGTTTGAAATGGATTCAAGCTTAACCTCGCCGCCTCGTATGTCGTCTGCTGCTAAAAATGTTCGTAGTCCGTAGTTACTTAACAAATCTCGAAGGTCCCTAGATGAAACAAGCTGATCTTCTGCGTAAGATATAAACACGTCATGTTTGACTGGCATGACATCCTCTTTAATGCTGCCCAAAGTTCCGCTCTTCACGCAGCAGCTCTGGTATAAACTGAAAGAACCTTCTAGAATCTTATTTCGGAAGACTGCGATCATTTTCGATGTCATGTGCAAACCTTTCACGACTACCGCTATACTTATGATGAATGTGAACAAAATAACAAGCGGTTCAATACGCAGATAGAACCTGTATGTCGACTTAACACTTTCCTCGTCTTGTTTGCACACATGCGATATCCGTTCCGTCTCGTCGATCCAGCAAGGTTTCCGAGCAAGCGAGTCCACACTATCAGTGAAGTCGGGAAACATCAAGTCCGGAGTCCTCGGTGCTAAGAGGATGGTATGAGGGTACTTCACTTCCAAAAAATCATATTGACCAGACGTGGTGTTGTACATTTTTCTCAAGAACCAAAACTCGTGGTGGTTATAAGCATCCATACATACACAAAGCCAACCCGTGCCCGTAACAGCTGTTTTCATACGTACGTTAGCATGTTGCCTATAGAAAGTATGTCCGTGACCGCCTTTATAAAACAAAAACCAGTATAAACCAACCGAAATCGAGCATCCTCCAAATTCCCAACCACACGCGGTGTCGTAAGGGTTTCTGCCAATCTTATAATTAATAGTAATGTCGTCCTTTTCCCCTAAATGGTCATAGGTGGCGCTGAATGAGAGGATGCCGCCAGGAGGAGCACGCACCTCTCTTAAAATAGCTTGCATTTTCACGAGACTGAACACTTTAACGAGCCAATACTCGCGTTTCCAAGCCTCTGTAGAGATCTGTAGGCGAGGTGGAGGTGGTGGAGGTGGTTCACACTCGAGGATACAGCAGATGTGACACCCTTCCGGTGGAGGTTTCAATGGACACTGTGGTTGTGGGACCGGTTTCGGAAGTTGTTCTGATATAGCAAGCATCCACGGTTTCACATAACAGGAATAGTTCCCATAGTCACTATAATCAATGAAAACCATGGTTAATTTTGAAGAAATAAGAAAGTGTTTCCAAGTATCATCGCCAAGTTTGTCTGTTACATTTTCGATAGACAATGTGATATTGATGTGCTCTGAAGGCTGCAATATTTTCCCGTTTTTCTCCCAGACGACCTGATCAGGTGACGGAGAGACATCCTTGTGAAAAGACAAGAGTCTAAAGCAGTTGAACTCAACGTCCTCACCGCTGTATTTAGTGTGTTCTTCAATACTATAGGGTACTGTTCCCGTCATGTGTCTTTGTTTTATTGGTCCTCGTAACTCCTCGATCTCAACTATGCTGTCTTCAAGGCGTCTCACGACCGTGTCCTTAAACGTCCATGCTGTCTGTTTGTTTGAAAAATCAATGACGTACGCAATCAAGCAAATAAAGATGAAATAGGTGGTTGAGCGTATCCATCCATACGTTTTAATAAAACTAGCCACTTCAGAATACACAAGCTTCAGGGCCTGAGGTCCAAAACAGTAGGCGCAGCACGATACAAGTGCAATCCTAAAGACATTTATTTCCACATTGTAGTCCGAATGCGGATGAGGTGACACATGGTAGAAGGAAAGGAAAAGATGCAGGAGATACCAGGATATGAGGTCCTGTGTTCTGTATCCCCTGTAAGGTGGGGTCAGTAATCCAGTGTCCATAATCACCCTCTGAAACAAGACATGTGCATTCATTAGAATTTAAGGGGGTCAAACCAATTGAAATTAAAGTTCAGAGCACTGTTGCATATTTTCGTAGGACATGAAAGATATCTCACGAAAAAAACTGAACTATATATTTATTACAAGACAAACCTACGTAAACAACAAATTAGAGGAAATTCTTATTCGAACAAATCAAGGGTGGTTGTGCAACATGAATCCATTTTAACAACTTAAAAGATTAGAAGTTGCGAGTCGTGTAAAGTCAGGTTTCATCATGGTGAAGGTAAGGAGTGTGGAGTCTTGGTTTTTTGTATCACCTCTCTCCATGTAAGAAATCGCTCGAATGTCATAACATAATGAAAAATAGAGCCATTGACTCTGTAGCTCATCAGGCTTCATCATCAACCCCTTTGTAGAGGCCACAGGGTCACCAATCATAAAATTAAGTATATAGCAGTGTATTAAATAGATTGGAAATCTAGCCTGTCCTGAAACTACATTGGTCAATTCCTTTGGGAAATTTAAGAAAAAAATTGAAAAGTTACCAGTCCTGATCAAAAAGTTACCAGCTCTGACCAAAACGTAACCAGTCCTGGCAAAACGTAACCAGTCCTGGCAAAATGTAGCCAGTTCAAGGACTGGCTGACGGGCAATATGTTAAAGTCCCTTATTCAGACTTGCATATCCAGCTAAGCCTTCCGAAAAATTGTGGCACAGGAGCACATAGACGGGTGGAAAAATCTTTCAGGAAATTTTTGATACCAAAATCAGGTTATGTGATAAACGGGAAAGTACCTAACTTGAATTTTGAAGTACACCACCCTCAAAAACTTGCCGTAGCCTTAAACGACCCCACAATCAGTGACATCACTGTTTCATGCGTAGAATTCACCTCATTTCCTGTTTATCGAAATCATGGCCATTCAGGTTCCCTGCGTGTATTACGCTGCGCTCCGACTGGCTACAGACACTTAAGTACAAATTTCAAACATCTGCATTATCTTAAAGTCCCATAATCAGAATTTTAGTAATATAAATAATTTTTTAAGTATTTTTAACGTATTCTCTGAATATTCAGAAATCCATAAGTACAACCAAACCTGAAATTAGATTATTATTCGTGAAATAAGAATTAAAAAATCGAAACGGCTTTCCCGAACCGGCAGGTTGCTATATATAGAAAGGGGCGTCTTTTTTGCAATGTCGCGCAAAGGTTTGTGGGAAGTGAACACGTGACGCAACTTTGCAGGCGATTTTACTTATCAATAAATTAAATACTTTCAAATACATTGATATCATTTGCATGTTTCGTCCATTTTGCAAGGCGGGAACAAATTGAGTTCATATGCCTTAGCCATTGTTAATACGGGAATCTTTCGAATTTGCATAAATAAGTTGTAAGGCATAATATAATAGTCAGAAGGACGCAAATTTTGTTTTGTTCGCAGATTTAGACTTCCTTATATGTAGGCAGGTTTATGGTCAAAAATATTCAGCCTCTTGAACATCATTTTTCTTTATTTTTATGAATTATACTCTCCTTATTTTGGTTAGTTCATAACCAAAACTACTTTCTAAGAAAATAATTGAAATAATAACGATCGGGTGTAATCTTTGTATTGATCGTTTAGTCAAAATTACCGATACATGTTTTCTGTACAATTGGTGATATGACAGCAAGTAATTAAGATAATGCAGATGTTTGAAATTTGTACCTAAGTGTCTGTAGCCAGTCGGAGCGCAGCGTAATACACGCAGGGAACCTGAATGGCCATGATTTCGATAAACAGGAAATGAGGTGAATTCTACGCATGAAACAGTGATGTCACTGATTGTGGGGTCGTTTAAGGCTACGGCAAGTTTTTGAGGGTGGTGTACTTCAAAATATAAGTAAGGTACTTTCCCGTTTATCAAATAATCTGATTTTGGTATCAAAAATTTCCTGAAAGATTGTTCTACCCGTCTATGTGCTCCTGTGCCACAATTTTTCGGAAGGCTTAGCTGGATATGCAAGTCTGAATAAGGGACTTTAATTACTTGCTGTCATATCACCAATTTTACAGAAAACATGTATCGGTAATCTTGACTAAACGATCAATACAAAGATTACACCCGATCGTTATTATTTCAATTCTTTTCTTAGAAAGTAGTTTTGGTTATGAACTAACCAAAATAAGGAGAGTATAATTCATAAAAATAAAGAAAAATGATGTTCAAGAGGCTGAATATTTTTGACCATAAACCTGCCTACATATAAGGAAGTCTAAATCTGCGAACAAAACAAAATTTGCGTCCTTCTGACTATTATATTATGCCTTACAACTTATTTATGCAAATTCGAAAGATTCTTGTGTTGACAATGGCTAAGGCATATGAACTCAATTTGTTCCCGCCTTGCAAAATGGACGAAACATGCAAATGATATCAATGTATTTGAAAGTATTTAATTCATTGAGAAGTAAAATCGCCTGCCAAGTTGCGTCACGTGTTCACTTCCCACAAACCTTTGCGCGACATTGCAAAAAATACGCCCCTTTCTTTTTATAGCAACCTGCCGGTTCGGGAAAGCCGTTTCGATTTTTTAATTCTAATTTCACGAATAATAATCTGATTTCAGGTTTGGTTGTACTTATGGATTTCTGAATATTCAGAGAATACGTTAAAAATACTTAAAAAATTATCTATATTACTAAAATTCTGATTATGGGACTTTAAACACTGTATATAGGCGACAAGTTTCAGTTTTCTAGGCCTTATACTTCAGAAGAAGATGAAAATAGATTTGAAGGACGTTCCTGTTGCCTTTATTATTATCATAAAGCAAGGCCCCATGGTTCTGGAGAAGAAAATGAAAATAGGTTTTTAGGGCGTGGCATATGTGGCCCTTATTAGGGGTCACAGGGCCACCAAAGCTACAACTTATAATATTCACTAGTCAAGGAGTCTGTACACAAAGTTTCAGCTTTCTAGGCCTCATGGTTCTGGAGAAGAAGTCGAAATTCCACAAAGTTTACGGACGGACGGAAGGACGCCGGACACCATGCCATGCCATGCCATAAGCCCATCGGGCCTTACAGGCCAGATGAGCTAAAAATAGAGCCATGGGCTCTGTAGCTCATCAGGCTTTTGATGGAAATATGTTTTTTAGGTTGTGACCCCTGTGACCCCATTTGGCTCAATGGGTCACAAACCTACAGTTTAGAATCCCAATTGGCCACAGAGTCAACACACAACTTTTCAGCTCTCTAGGCCTTTGGGAACTAGAAAAGAAGATGAACATGGTTTTTTAAGGTTTTTACTCTTGTAACCCCATTTGGTGTCGTGGGGTCACAAAATCTACAATGTAGAATCCTCATTAACCAAGGAGTCTACACACAACTTTTCAGCTCTCTAGACCTTTTGGAACTGGAGAAGAAGATAAAAATAGGTGTTTACGGTTTTGACCCCTTTGATCCCAATTGGTGTCGTGGGGTCACAAAATCTATAATGTAGAATCCCCACTGGCCAAGGAGTCTACACACAACTTTTCAGCTCTCTGGACCTTTTGGAACTGGAGAAGAAGATTATAATAGGTTTTCAAGGTTTTGACCCCTGTGACCCAATTTCAGACCCGATGAGCTAAAAACTAGATTAGCGTTTGCAGGACACCGCAAAAACAGAGCAGCCCTAACTGGGGTTTCGCCTTCCTCTGTTCCGCCTTCTACCGGCCTCAGCAAATTGGGTGTTTTTTACTAACCTTTAACTTTGAAATTCAAGGTCACACAATCAATGAACACTTTTCATTGAGTTAAACAATCATGTATTAAATTAAAGTGTAAATAGTTGAAATAAAACATTTTTGTTATACCATGTTTAAGTCGTAACCTTGCTGTGAGTCGGACCTTTGACAAATTGAAACCGAAACCAAATCATTTTACTTTTCCAAAAGTGATATATAAACCAGGTAAGAGCTTCATAGCACATACAGATTCTAACATGTGTTAACGAAAATAGTTTATATAAATTTCGCGTCTAAAATGCGATATCTTAAAACCTAAAAGCAGAAGTAACATTTTCTCAAATGAAAACCAATACTCATGGTGTGTGCATTCTTTTTAAAGAGCTTGTTAGGCTTAGAATTCAAGTAGATATATTTTTATGCTAAGATCTATTTACTGCAACAAAAGCTTATGTTTATAGAACACTCGATGAGTTAATATACTAAACTTTCATGCTGTAATGAGTAAATGATAGAAGCTGCTACTTACGTAAAAACGCCACTGGATCGGTGACAGGAATATATATTTATTGTTTTCCTATTCGTGAAAACACTGCATAGGATAATCAATAAATGAATGTAAACCTGAGCAATCCTTCAAGTCTTCAGTTGACTTCTTCTCGCCCGATTAATATGAGCTGCCATATGTAAACATCCGCCTACCCTATGTATCTGTCGGGTGACAGCTTGCGCAACATTTCTTTAAAAGACACGTCAGCTCTCTAGAAATAGCTCCGAGCTGGGGTAAAACCCTGCCTGAATATTGGAGTAGAATAGAAGATAAAGGTTGAAGATATCAAAGGGAGAAAACTGGCGTTGTATAAATAGATACATTGGGATTTCCGTTTCTCTCGCTTCTTGGAACGACTAGGTCAATACATTCGAATAGCCTTCACACGAATAAGAACGACACAATCAGGGCAGCTATCATGCAGTATCACACACTACTCCAGAGTTTTCTTTCTCAAGAATTAACGGAGTACGTTATCAGGCCCCCGTGAGTTGTTGGGGGTCATATTATGATATGCCAAGCTATAAAAATAGAGCCATTGACTCTGTACTGTAGCTCATCAGGCTTCATATTTAATTTTGCTGTAGGATATGGCCAATGTTGGTTCCCCCTTTGTAGGGACCACAGGGTCACAAAATGTAAAATAGAGCCAATGGCTCTGTAGCTCATCAGGCTTCAAATCAATTTTGCTTAAGGAAGTAACAAGGCCACCAAAGCTATAAATCAAAACCCTCACTAGACAAGGAGTCTGTACACAAAGTTTCAACTAGGTATATATGCGATGTAATATCTATAATCAATACAGAAATGGAAATAACTCAAATATTCAATTGTTAATTTATGGTATAGGACCCAAAGGTTCATCAAGCCCTTTAAAGATCCAATATCAGTGTTGAATATTTTTAAAAGTAATTTTACTGTGTTCCATGTAAATTTTGCAAAATTTTGCGAACAACCTAGCGAAAATCGGACCAAAATTCATTAAATAGGAGATAATTTACCAAAATTACCGAAACGGCAGCCGACATAAAGGCAAATCAAGTGTGGCCATCTCACAACTTCCAATTTCTAAATATACGTTTGAAACCGTCTTTGTCGCGCACGACTAGATTTTATTTTATTTTCCTCCGAATTAGGCATTCGTTGCTGCCAAAGTTAAACGCAATTACGGTACGGTAGTTAAGACACGGTGTAAATCCTACACGCATAATGATTACGTCACCGAAAGCAGGTTCGTTAAATGCTATGTCCTTTTTACAGGGAGTACTGTGCTCTTCGCGTCGAAATACGTATGTTATTGTTGATAAAATAATGTAAATGTGATATCAAAATTTCGACGAAAGATTTGTCTACAGAGCGATGTATTTATATTCTCAGTAGCTAAATTTTATCCCGAAGCGCAAGTATGATAATGGAGCTTTAAGGGGCCATAGGGTCACCAAAACTGTAAATTATCATTCTCAATAGTAGGAGTCTGTAGGAGTCTGTACACAAGATTTCAGCTTTTTAGATCTTTACCCCGTGACGACTGCGTGACGCGTTCAGAAGCCAGACTACTGCGTGAAGAGAAGCCGGAATCCTCCCCACCAGATGAAGCCAGGAGTTTGGTGCCGGACAGGCTTTTATCCTGGGACCAAGGAGGAATCGGTTTAGTACCTACTGTCGTCATGTCAGACTCTCACAGTTAGCAATTAGCACAAGACGTATTTACTTACCAGGTGCTGAGAGATCGTCTCGATTCCAACCGTCCCGTCATTAATCCCGAACTGACATTTTTCAAAATATCATCGAAAATTTGGAAATCGTGTGTGTCTAAACCACTCTTTGACTTTTCTATCTGAATGCCGGTATTATGCTCATGTGGGAATTTATATTTTATAATGACAGCCGTTCACTGCGATTTCAACTCGTCCTTTTGTAGGCTTTTCATTGGCTGACCTATTTCTTTGCCATTCTGATTGGCTCTACGCGATGCGGAATGAAGAAAGTTCCTGTTGACCCAGCACATGCGAGAATCGATATAGTAACGTACTGGTTTACTCAGTGTGTAAACAACGAACCGCTTTGTAACCAAGAAGAATGAATCGCCGACACGCCGTACATATGGTGAAACGTTAAAGAAATTTATTACCAATAATAGCAAATTTTAATCTAATTTGGATTTTTATAATTTCTTTAACCGAGCTGGTGTTTTCCATTTTTTATTTTAACTCGAGAGTATAGTTTGATATACGTCTGACAGTGACCAAATTTGCTTGATATGTTATGGATTCACCCCGTGGGACGTGTACGCCAGAGCTATATTCCCAGAAGGGAAATGTACGCTCCCGTATGTTGGCGGTAATGTTCGTGTTGTTTGTTGTTAGTAGAATTTTATTAAATATCTCATAATATATACACTTTTGAGCAGAGATATTTCATGCTGTTAATAAACATTCAATACATTATACGAATACCAAGTTTCAACCATTAATTCAATGCATATAGTAATCTAGTTAGACATTTATGGCACTGCCGTCAGTGATACACGTTTGAATTTCGGATTTCAGTCACAAATACTATGACACAAGCCGATCCAAATGTTCTTAAGTCATACTTTTTGATGTCCCATTATAAGTAATCTGGCGAAATATAAAGACTAGAAAGTTACCGTTTAGCAGCATTTCTGGTTTAAAGATAACACCGTCATAAAATCAGTGTACGCTTCCAAGACGCAACAACATGTCTTTAGGGTACGCTCTCAATTTATCTTGGTGTCCGCTCTCAAGAGCGTAGTTCATTGCTAGTCAAAGAGTTTAAACACAAGATTTCAGCTGTCTAAGCGTTTTGGTTCTGTAGAAGAAGTTTAAAAAAAAAAATTTACGGCGTGGCCCCTGTTGTCCTTATTTAGGTGTCACAGGGTCACCAAAGTTACAAACTTTATAATCCTCACTAGTCAAGACGTCTGTATACAAAGTCGAAAATTCCCAAAGTTTACGGACGGATGGACAGACGGACACCGGACACCATTCTACGCCATGCCATGCCATGCCATGCCATGCCATAAGACCATTGGGCCTTTCAGCTTTCTACGCCTTTTGTTTCTGGAGAATAAGTCGAAAATTCACGGATTACGGATGGACGCTCGACTCCATGTCATCCGGTAAGCCCACCGGGCCTTTCAGGTCAGATAAGCTAAAAATTAAAGCTCCAGGGATTGTCACACCCTTGAAAATTGAAATTGGTTAATTAGCTCCCTCCAATTGTAAGTCATCTTCACAACGTCACGGGCGAAACGAAAAAGTTCCTAATTCTCTCTGTTCCTCCCTTGACACCATTGGCCGTAATTTCTGTGCTAGCATTTCAACGAGCTGCACGGAAGAAGAATAGTCAAATCAAACAGCTTTTAAAAGAAATTCGGCTGTCGGGTAATCGTGCAGCGATACATTACCACTGACTAAACGAGGACATGTTTTTTTTAAATGAATAATTTTTTGAGGTAGTATAAGGTAAATGTCTTAAATCACAATACACGTCATAATGACCGCCTCTCTTTTTCTTAAAATTCCACACAGGAACGTATTTCAAATCCAGCTAATAATGCAGTGTGTGATCAATCGATATTTCGGCGTAAATATATATGCACCGTTCTTAGGTTTAAATTGTTTTGCATTGAAAGTATTTAAACTTTTGTGTTTATTTGATAAGGATTGTTACATGTTTTAAAAAATATCGTGAACAAGGAAAGCAATGTGTATTCAGTTAAAACATCGACTGATAAAAATAACATGATTTTTTGTTATCTATCAAATGAATATGTTATATGAAAGGTTTATATAGTGTTGGAAGGAATGCTTATTCGTACACCATATGTACAAATTCTTTCTTGTACATAAATAAATTTTGGAAATCATTTGAAAAATGAATGCTTTAGCCGTGATTATTTAACAAATAATCCGATTAATGGGCAAATGTAGGCTACTGTGAAATTATACCTCGTGTATTTTTCTATTTAATTCAAATTGAATAACAAATATTAGAATTACTTAGAAATAAATGACAGCAATTCAGTAGAGTAAAAATAAGCTACTCTAAACACAAGCCTATTTGAAAAATACTTTTGTATGCGTTTCAAAAGGAAGAGAAACACATTATTTGAGTGATGCATTAATGGGTTTTTTCTCTGCATTCTCGGTGTTCATAGAAAACATGAAAGCAACCATGCAGACTGAAGTTTGATATCAAATTTCACTCGGATTGTTTTCAGAAAGATCGTCTGTTAGTATTTTGAATTTGTTCCGAATGTAAACGGCAATTTCATTGGCTATTGTTGAAAGAGTTGGTAAGGGGCGTAACTCGTAATCACGATATGTGTCGCTGCTCCAGACCACAGGTATTCTATGCTGTGGTGGCAATGTCTAAACGAGGAGGGTAGCTCGATACGTTTTCACCTTGCCGTGGGAAGATGATTGTTAGTGGGACAAATCTCCTATCAACCTAATCAGAGTATATTTTGGTAAAACTAGTAGGGAAAGTAGGAAAATAGCTTCAACAATGAAATGGAAGTAAGGGGTTTATCGCAACAGCATGGAATGTAGATAATGAAAAGATTAAAGTATGAAAGGTTAAGTTTGCACTTGCGGAGAAGGCAAACCATTTGTACATCAAGATATTCTTATATAAAGATTGATGATTTAATAAATGACATTAGACCTCGATGGTGATATTAGTCCTCAACATATGATGACATTATTCCACAACGTATCCGTATCGCAAACAATCTCCAGAGGTATTTCATGTCAACGTGTCCAGATGTGTTGACATTACTCTGTAACTTATCCCTGGTAAGGTTCAGGTGGATTAGTCATTGCTTCGATATGGTCAAGATGGTCAATATGGTCAAAGCTTTCATCAGCAAGTGTCAAACCGCTTGCTTCTAAAGCCTCCATCTAAAATATTAGAAGAAGAGATAGCATTGCAACACTCGAAGAATGACTATGACGGATAAAGACACTTATTTTTCACAAAAAGTATGACACGCACATGTGTTAATCGGTAGAAAAGTTATCAAATTACCTACTTGGAAGCGTACAAAAATATTTTATGATGTGAGTTGAGAGCGGGCACTTGCGTGAATTGGAAGCGGACACCACACAACCACGTGATGGGATGAATTCTGTAATTTTATCCACAGTCCAGAAACGCATTGACTTAAAATTTTACAGATACTCTTATCAATACCTTTAACACTTACTGTTGCAGTATCAGCTCTAAATTCAATTTAGTTATTATGCACGGATGGAAAATTGTGAGTGACTGTAGAACTTACTGGCCAAGACGTCGTAGATTTTCATGCGTAGTAAAATAACCAGGGCATAAAATCAGCTGTAATCTGGTATTATATATCTACTATTTTACAGTATGGAAGGGTTTTAGCAAATAGTATCTTTGAAGATCAGAAATATAAAAAAGGTAACAATGATTGATACAAATGAAACTTACCGCCAACATTTGGGAGCGTACATTTCCCTTCTGGGAATATAGCTCTATAGAGTACACGTTCAAACGGGGTGGTACTGGTTTGCTCACTCAGCGTGTAAACCACGGAGCGCTTTAATTGTAACAAAGAATGAATCGCCGACACGCGTTAAAGAAATTTATCACCAATATTAGCAAAGGTGTACACTGTTTTAAAGATGAATACCTACCGATCAAATTAGAATCGCTTGTAGAACTGTAGCCGGACTGTAGCCTCACTGCACCATGTTGAATGGTATCACGTTACGGTACGTGGAAATGCAAATTCATCTCTCTCTATGGTTTTTATCTTGATTAATTTCTTGTAATATAGAAGAATTTAGTTTTTTATTTGTCATTGATTTATGAATTTATGAATGAATCCCTGGATGCAATATTCAATTCAATGAATTCTTATATTTCGGCAAAAGGCCTTAGGCCCACGTACAAAACATATATACAAAACAACACAATTATATTCGACTTTCCTAAAAGTGTTGGCCGTTTAGAGTTATCCCTCTTGAATTTTGCTCTTCAATTTTGAAGTTAGCACTTCCTGTGAGTACTCGATGACGTTCACGTGAGGTCAAGATAGCGCGAAATGGGCAAACAGTACTGTTGCGTGTGCAGCAATCATCGTGGAAAGCAAGTGGAATCAAGAATTATTTCTCTTCATTCGATACCTTCCCGGAAAACACTACGACAGGCATGGCTTCGTCGATTACGGCTTGTAAGGAAAGATTTCTGCTTCACTAAGCACACGAGGCTTTGCTCAGACCATTTCGTTGGTTCGACGGGGCCATCTTCGCATGTCAATGTACCATCAATCTTTCCCAACAAGATTTTCAGCAGCCATTCTGTAAGTTTTTATTTGTTTGAAACAATTTGCTACAATATATTTTATTAGTCTTCAATCATGACAGCAATGGTAAATCATTTTAGCTTACCAAAATAAATAATTTTTTACTTCCGCATTGACGTTTTTTTTAGTATTACTGACGGTACTACTGCATAGTGAAAGTGTGAGTCCTTTGATAAGATTAGACACAGCTTTTATTTTCAAAGTACGTTAATAGCGCATTATCATTATTATATTTTTATTTTATATTTTTTTTATATTTTTAGGCTAAATGTGTGTGGAAATATATCTGACCCATGACCTTTTTAGACAGGATGCTCAATCGATATTCAGGTAGTCAACACCTTTGTGGTAAACGGTTAAGAATATTAATTGTTTAAAAAATTAAGATTATATTGAAGAAAAAAATAGTTTGGCCAAATTGAATTTACTCAATCAAAAATTGCAATAATTTATTTGTATTTCAATATTTTTCAAATATAAGGATAATGTTATCTTTCAATAATTCAATTTTCTATTTCTCTACAGATGAATGATGACAGGTCACAGGAACAAACTGAGGCAGTTTCGCTTGATGATGTAGATGCCAGTGATGATAATCCTGATTGTGATGATGACAGTGATGTAGAGGTCCAAACTTCAATTTATCAAAGAAATAGGTTAGTTGTAAATAATTAAAAAATAATTATCCCCATATTTCTGTGTAAGCTGAATGTGAGACTTAAGTGATAAACACTGTAATATGCAGAAAGATGTGCAGACAATAATAATTATATTGTACTCGATTTCTCAGTCCATATACACAAAGGACTTAATGAAGCACCCACTATTTTTTTAACTGGTATGCAGTGGTCTGGGAATGTAAGGATAAAATAAATCAATTGACAGATATAACAATGGCTTATTTAGTGTCTAATTGAACATGTATCCACCATGACAAAGTATTCATGGTTTTATTTAATAGCACTTATTGTTTTTCTGACAAGTTGTCTCCTTCCTAAGAAGAATCATTTTGGGTTGGGGTTTAAAGTAATTAATAATTTTGCATGTTTAATTTTATCTGCAGATCATTTGACGAGTTATCAGTCCTTCTACATGATTACTGTGGGCCAATACCAGAGGATAGCATTTCCCTACACAGGAACGCCTTCTGTCAGACACCAGCTACAGAGGTGTGCACAGCTTCCACCCAGACAGACGACAGTTTCCTGGAAGCAATCTACAGTCGGAGAAAAGACCCAACACCAACGAGCACTGTGGGTATTCAGACTGACTCCAGTCACACTTGTGAAGAAGCAACACAGGTGCTGCTCCCATCATTAACATTTGCCGACATACAGAAAGATCCCGAGCTTGTTAACTTCTACACTGGATTGAACGATGGACATACGTTTTCGTGTTTATTTGATGAACTGTCTGAGGCTTACGAGAGGGATTATCCCTCTTCGAAATTTGGTAGACCAAAATCATTGTTATTAATTGATCAGTTTTTCATGGTTCTGATGAGGCTAAGACTAGGGTTATTGATAGTAGATATTGCTAATAGATTTCATGTTTCCAGATCCACTTGCGCTCAGGTTATTAATAGATGGATTAACCTCATGTACAATAATTTGTCGTTTTTGATATCTTGGCCAAAAAGAAATATTATTGATGCTACTATGCCAAAAGGGTTCAAAGATCTATTCCCCGAGACTCGTGTTGTGATTGATTGTACGGAAATATTCTCTGAAAAGCCATATTCTATTGCTAGACAATCCCAAATGTGTAGTCATTACAAAAGCCACATAACTTTCAAGGGTTTAATTGGAGTAACTCCAAATGGTGTAGTGAGTTTTGTGTCAGATCTGTGGTCTGGAGCTATAAGTGACAAACAAATCACTATTGAATCTGGTATTTTAAACTTGTGTGAATTTGGTGATGCAGTTATGGCAGATAAAGGTTTTCTCATATCCGATTTGACAACCCCAAAAGGTTTACATTTGATTATTCCTCCCCTTAAAAGAAAGAGAAAACAGCTCTCCTTAGAAGAAATTCAAAAGACCAGAAGAATTGCAAATTTGAGAATACATGTGGAGAGACATATGGAAAGGGTTAAAAACTTTAGAATATTGCAAGGCATCATCCCTATTACTATATCCAAATCTGTGAACAAAATTTGGAAAATTTGCAATGCACTGACCACATTACTTCCACCACTAAATCCACATGATTGTGACACAGTTGATGAACACTGTTTAGCCTGATGAATAATGACGTTTGTTTGATCTTGTGAGTATTAAACTCTAGAAACTTAACACATACATAACTGAAATGTTTTTCAATCAACTCACAGAACATATATCTTAAGTGCAGTTCAACTGAACGAAGTCACACATCTAACAACGTGGTTTATAACTCAAACCTGTATTAATTGAAATAATTTTATTCATGTAAACTATCAATGGATATCACAAACCTTGTGTACATGACATATACCAGTGCGTGCCGATAAGGGCTATTCCGTTTACTTTGGGCCACATGGCCAAATTATAAACTGTAATTTTAAAAATATGCATAACATAACATGACTTATATTTATGAATAAGCCTACAGCTAATCAACTAATCTGTTGTAAATGTTGGAATTTTCAGGATAATATTTATTTGTATTTAAAATCTTATCGCTACTGTTTTAAGAAAATGTTTGTTAATATCACATTTTACTTATTGAAGCACAATTCTCAATAGAGTTTATTTATTGTGTTATCATTTATAAATGTGTCAATGATATCTTAATCAAATGTTTTCAAACATACTTGTCATCAGTCAATGTATCATCATCATCACTAATGAGTCATAAGGACAGCAATAAAGTCTCATTTTAACCTGATTTCAGCTGAAACTTTGTTTTTTATTCTCTCTAGTTTTCACTGACATTTGGTTAACACTGTGCAATAATGAGTCAAATTACCTGCTCCTTCACTAGAAGACATGTTTTCTTAGTAAACACAGAATATATTCAGTATAAGTAATATAAAAAGGAAACTGTAAGCTCTCCTAATGTCATAACGACATTCAAATACAAATTTACAAAATGAGACCAATTAAAGTGATCATAGTTTTGTCTTTCATTGTTCATGTATCATGATGATCAAATGTCATGATATGATAGTGACAGTTAATAAGTTCTCAATTTGTAGAATGCTCATTGTTCAATTAAATTAAGACAGGTTAATGGGCAACAAGGTATACAATACACATATAAAATCTGTGTGGGATACACCAGTTTCAGTTTATCAGCACTGAAGATAACATCAATACATTAGACAACTTTGTTACTTATAACAAAAGGTTGAAAGGAAGTTTTTATCTTGTGACATTTCAAGCTAAGGGGCATAGTTTAAATCCACGATACACACGTCTTGAAAACAGTTCTGGCACAATCGCTGTCAAGTAGAAGCTTCTAAGTTTTTGACACATTTCCTCCCACTTGAATTCATCGAACTTAATTCTTTGAATTGACATGCCCTTCAATGTCCAAACAACAAAGTCAACCCACTTTCTCTGTGTTATTGCCATTTGACCTTGAACCTGAAAGAAATATGGATGATTTTCTTTAAGTTTCAAATTGTTGTGTCCATCAACCGTGCAAAAGAAATCTGTGTGCAATGCAGCATCCTGTGGGGTTAAATCTCGCAGAGCAGAAGGGCATTTGATCTCTAGAAGTCCCTGAGGTGATTTGCAATGTTCACAGTTTTCACAACATACAAGCCCATCAGGACTAGCTCCTAAATAAGGATACATGGGGTTAACAATCAGTCCACATTGTGATACCTTAATGTCATGGTGGGTTTGTGTCATCCTGAGAGTATAAAGTTGTCTCGCGGCTGCCTCATGCGTAATGCCCCACTTAGTGTGAACCGATGAAAACTCTTTCCCATATCCAAGAACATGATGGACCAGTCTGTCAGGTTCAGTAGATGATCTTCGAACACAGACCTTGCCAAAATCTGAACTAGTGATCCTCTCCTTCCTGGCCTCCTTCCACTGTTCTTGCTTTTGTTGTCCTCTTGTTACCCTCTCAATTGTGGCTGCATTCACTTCAGAAACTTTAATGCTTTCAAGATAATTTTGGAAAACGTCCTGGCAATTATCTGACGAAAGATCAACATGATCGCAAAAACACTTATCAAGGTCTGGTAGTTGTGGAAGACATGCGCTCTCAGCTTGAATATTGTTAACATCTGGATCAGAATAATTGGAAGTAGTTAAGACATATCCACATTTCTTTTTAGATTCACTAGTACACAGTCTGTTTCGAAACCGTTCTACATTTATAGTTGTTTGAGGCATACCAGAATTGGGAAGACATTCCGTTAATGATGGCTCTTGATGGGTGATGGTTTCTTCTATCTTTCTCTTCAAGATACTCTTTCTGCCACTTGACATGAGATTCAAATTGTCAGATGTTAAGGGAGCAAGTTTTCTGGCTCTAGGGATGATCCACTTGCATTGTCTTGAAGTACAGGACTCTCCATCAGTCTTCTTCTGAGATATGTCCACTAACGCATACAGCAGAGCCGCAACATGGTTGCAAGATTCACCAGCCCTGAAACACAAAATATATCTACCTTATTTTTTACCTCATTCAACATAGGAAGGTAATGTATGTATACTCACTGTGATAGCGTCTTTAAGCTTAATTATGATGATTTGGGTGGCAAAATTAAACATAATTCGCAAAACAGTATCAGTGATTGATTATCAGTGCCAAATTAATTGTGTACTTACTTAATAGCACCATTTTCGGATTAATATAAAGATAAAGTATTTTTTTTATCTCTAATAATTAATTTGGTTGAGTTTTAATTATACAAACATTAGAATTAAAAATTAAAAATACAGAAAGTTGTTTGGTGCAATATATTACATGAGCTGTAGACTTACCCGGCTGCACATGTACAGTAAGCTGAATGAACACGACCTGTCACTTTCGATAGGCACACCCAAACGTGATGATCGGGGTTGTTTCCTTTATCTGTTGTTGGCAGAGATGGTATAACATCACACTTGACGAACATGTGGTCGCATCCATCAGTAATAGTGTGAATAGCGACACTATGTACGTGTCTGTCTTCATAAAAGATGGCGGCCTTTAGCTGGCGAATAGCCTTCAACGGCTTGCTATCAACACTCCGATGAGTGCTTAAAACAAGATAGTTGTACATGTCTCTTTCGTTAAATTCAGGCAACAAATCAAAGTTATCTGTCCATCCGCTGTTTAAGCAACTGGGATCGGGCATATCAAAACCACCTGGTGTACGAAGCTTTGATAAAACTGACTGTTTCACGTCTGTGTCGACAACGTCTGAAACTTGGGTAGTTTTCTTTAATTTCAGTGCATGAGCACCCCGTGCACGTTCAATAAGTTCATCTTTAACACCCGTTACCTTTTGGTTTCGTTCTCTAAGGTAATTCCTCAACTGTTTGACAATCATTTGATTAAAATCCACATCACTAACGTCATATTCGGCCGCCATATTGTTGCGAGTACTCACCGGAAACGGACAACGTCAAGGGGCATAACTCTAAAATATTTTTTAAAGGGAGGTAACAACACTTTTAGGAAAGTCGAATAAGAGAGAACATTGAAACTACATTGTACGTTAATTTGATGATAAAAACATTGAGCGTGGAGCGAGTGCTCCTCTTATAAAACATGAGTATGATGAAATAATTTCTAAGTTTTGATGTTGTAAAACATTTTGAAGGTAACATATATGATTATTTTCAGGTAGGCTAAATTTGGGATATATTTCTTTCTTAATTCATTGAAACAAGGACATTTGAATAAAAAGTGTATTTCGTCTTCAATTACATCATCTTTACAAAGTTTACAAAATCTTAAAAATCTAGGTATTCCTTCTCTTCTTCTGTATTTTTACGTATTGATAAGGCACCTATTCTAAGCAAAGTTATTCTACGACGTGATTATTTCGACTTAACTGTTGTGAGATAAGGTTTATCGTTTTAGTTTATTGTACAACAATATATATTGAGTTGTTTGTGTGCTTGCTAAAATGCGACTCAAATCATGATTCTGTCTGCTTGAAACTGCTTTTGTTTTTACACCTTCACTGAATTGAACTTTATTTACACTCTGGCCGCAGGCAGCGGCATATGGGGATACACATGATACATATTATACAATAAATTAGTTCAAATGGTAATGTACAATCATGAATTTAAAGATTTATATTCAAGTGAAGATTTTATAAGAATACTAGTATGGATATATGTATGTAAATATATATATATATATATATATATAGACAAATAGCACAAACCAAAGTGGTTTTGTGTTGTTTAGCCTTGTAGGAGTTTGGAAGAGTGCTCGACATTTGTGAATGGAGCAAGATAAATGTAGTATACAAGTCGATGTTTTCTACATTATCAATATTTTCTCTTGGTGGAGTAGTAGAAAATATTGATAATGTAGAAAACATCGACTTGTATACTACATATATATATATATATATATATATATTTGAAAATAAAATACTTCAGACGACACTTGCTGTAGATATCATTTTAATGATGACTGGATGCGTCGCATTTCGACTTGTTAACAAGTCTTTTCAACAGTGACTGTCGAAATGCGACGCACTGTTGAAAAGACTTGTTAACAAGTCGAAATGCGACGCATCCAGTCATCATTAAAATGATATCTACAGCAAGTGTCGTCTGAAGTATTTTATTTTCAAATCTACATTTACTTCACGTGAGACCCCTTAATCTTTATACCTATATATATATATATATATATATATATATATATATATATATATATATAACACAGAGGTGATACACTATACCTAAGGTGATGCTGGTAACGATCTTTACCAACATCCCAAGATGGCGGAAGGATTGCTCGCTTCGCGAGTATTTTACATGATTTAACAGTTTTATGGTGTTTTTAATCAATCTTCTATTGCACACATATGCTCTTTGATGGTGTTAATAGATTTGATGAACTGAGTTTGCATATAAAAGTCCACGTCTTGTGAAATGAGCAACTTAAAAATCGCTCTGGGATGCTGGTAACTTTAAAAAAGCTTGACACACGATGTTGGTAACGACAGATGAAAGATGTCAGTAACGACGAAGCAGTTTGATTAGTTCTGTTGTTGATATGATACGATGCTCGTTGTTTCGACGGGGTAAATTATGAAATTGAAATGACATGGCGAAACCAATGATTTTAGCATCAAAATTGTTTTTAATCAAAAGCAAATGTAAATTTTATTTATTGAAATTTCGTTAAAATTCAAACGAAAACCGATTCAGCTCATGTCTTAATGTTGTTGCTCAATACGTCTATATATGATATATACTGTACTATTCCAGGATGTGACCTAACGATTTATTGTATGATTTATCTAATTACATATATTAAGCTTAGTTTGAATCAATCAAACTAGTTTGACATGCAACTATAATCACTAAAATTTGAATTTTAACTGAGAAATTTGACAGATGTTTAGAGGTAGTCAGTGAGTGCTTTGATTCATACATTGCAAACGTTATTTGATATTACTTTCCTCTGAACGAAGGAACAACTCCATAATCGGCTTTAGCAAGAGTATGTACTCATTTGTTAAAAGGTAAATGACAAGTCTTTTAATTTTGTTATTATTCGCTGTCACAATCTGTTAGAATATGGAAGATTTGTTGGAACGCTGTCACCGCTTGCTGAGAAATAATGAAATTTCTATCGTTTGAGCTTGGCGAATTAGAGAGAAATTGATTTCTCATTAGGAACAAACCAGATAAAAAGGGAGGTAATACAGTACTTGTGTAGATGACGCTGTGAGGTGCGGTCATGAAGTCTGCAAAGCGTACTAGTTGTACTTTGGATCCACTTCCAACAAGAATGGTATATGAGAACAGTGACATCCTTCTCCCAGTAATAACACAGATCATAAACTCATCTTTGGCCGCTGGATGTATGCCAGATAGCTGCAAAAATGCATTGGTGAGACCGCATCTAAAGAAAACAGGACTTGACGCTGAGAATCTCAGTAATTACCGCCCGGTGTCCAACTTGCCATACATCTCCAAGATCATCGAGAAGGCTGTATGCATCAGACTAACAGAGCACATGTGTAAACACAACCTGTGTGAGCCACTACAGTCTGCATATAGACCAAGACACAGCACCGAGACAGCACTACTCAACATTGGAAATTGTGCTTTACTTGTTTTGTTAGACCTTAGTGCCGCTTTCGACACAATCGACCATGATGTTCTGCTGAACAGGCTGCAGCTTGATATTGGTGTAACCGGTACAGCTCTCAAATGGATGACCTCATACCTCACAAATAGGCATCAGTCAGTGACTGTCAATGATGTAACTGCAACTCCTGTGACACTCGCTTGCGGCGTTCCCCAAGGATCTGTCCTGGGGCCAAAGTTCTTCACCTTATACACCAGACCAATTGGCAACATTACTTCTAATCATGATGTTCCATACCACTGTTTTGCTGATGACACTCAGCTGATGTCCTTCATAAAGCCGAATCCATCTTCTTCACAAGAAGCTAGCACCACTATATCTGCTTGCTGTTCAGACATCAAGAACTGGATGGGTTCAAACATGCTGAAGCTGAACCCTGATAAAACTGAGGCTCTATTGGTTGGTCCGTCAAAGAGGCTACAAAAGTGCTCCATTGATTCGGTTGTGGTTGACAGTGCGGTTATTCCACTATCTTCTTCAGTGCGAGATCTTGGTGACTTCCTGGACTCAGAACTCAGTATGGAGAAGCATATCAGCTACCTCTGCAAGATATCATATCTCCAACTCAGAAATATTGGCAAAATTCGACCTTGTCTCAACAAAAATACTGCAACACTCCTCTGTCTCTCCCTTGTCATCACAAAACTTGACTATTGCAATAGCATACTTATAAACTGTCCTAAAATCCATCTAGCGCATTCAAAATACGGCAGCAAGGATTGTGACTCTGTCTAAAAAGTTCGACCATATAACACCAATACTCAGAAAGCTTCACTGGTTACAGATCAGATACAGGATCAATTTCAAAGTACTTTGCATAGTTCATCAGTGTCTCAGTAACTCTGCTCCTTCTTATCTGTGTGAGATGGTACAGTGCTACCAGCCAGGCAGATCTCTCCGCTCGGAGCAACAGATGCTTCTCACAGTGCCCAGAGTAAAACTGGACAGATACGGAGGGAGATCATTTGCCTACTCTGCTGCAGTAGAGTGGAACCAACTTCCCATTAAACTACGCCAGTGCCAATGCTACCAGACCTTAAGAAAGATGTTAAAAACCCATTTGTTTCAAATTGCCTTTCCATAAGAAACTCACTTTGAGCGCTTTGAGCACGCTATATAGCATGGATTTGGCGCTATAAAAATTGACTATGACTATGACTATGACTATAAATGCGATGTCAGAGCGCGGGAAGTCCATTCTCGGCTGCGACGACTAGCGCATCAAGTTGATGATATGTCAAATTTTACATTGAGTTGTGTAAATGAGTTTTTTCAGGTAAAGTATGTAAAATTGACAGCAGGATAGTCATATTTGCAAGTTTGCGTGTTTTGAAGTAATAACTACTTTGTATCATCATTGGTTATGTAGAAAGAAATGAAGACGTATTTTGAAGTGAAGGTGTACTATGAAGTGAAGGTGTAATATGATGTGAAGGTGTACTATGATTTGAAGGTGTATTATGAAGTGAAGATGTAATATGGTGAACTTTTTTAAGGCGAAGTGGTGGTATATGCTGGTGAAGTGATGATACACTGTGAGGTGATTGTGTTTTGAAGTTGTGGTTTATGGTGATGTTTTGATGTACTGTGAAGTGATGATGTATTTTGAAATAGGGGCATATGGTAAAGTGGCACTGTATGGTAAAGTTGAAAGTTCATGCTAAAACGGTGGTTTATTGTAAACTGATGGTGTATAGTTTTGTGTTTGTTGACGTTGAGTTGTATGTTGCAGTGGTGATGTAGGGGAGACCAGGGCAAAGCGCGCCGTCGGGGCAAAGTGACTAAGCGTTATTTCTCCTTAACGATCGACAGATGGCGTGGTTTGTCATTATCAACCAATGCAAGCAAACGTTAAGAAACGTTGTGATTGAGGTTTGCATCGTTGGCGTGTGTTAGCAAAGTTGAAAAAACGGCATTTTTCTTTAACGAAAGAATATGTCCGAATTCCATGATTTCACATTAACATAAAACGCAACATTAAACTCTAGGGCACCTATTACACAAACATATATCATCTATTCATTAAATAAGAAAATTTGCAATTCGTTGCTTTAATAATTTTCTATGATGCAAAAATCGAATGCTACCCTCAAAGGGGCAAAGAGAGCAGGGGGAGCACTTTGCCCCGGGTGATCTAAAATAGTTATTTGTGGTCAACACATTATAGTTTCAGAATTATCAATTAATTTTAGAAGCAAATCTAGTAAAATAGAATTGCTATTTTCATTCTATTATTTTCCTACATTTTTTAAAAATAGGTATAAAACTAAAGAATAAAAATATATTATAGGGTTTTTGTTTCGTTTAAAAACACATATATTTTCTTAGATTTGTTTTATATTAGTTTGATATTCATCATATATTTTGTTATATCCCTAAACAATTAAGAAGATAGGCCGTATGGGCAAGTCCGACAGAGATAAGATGTTTGTAAAAGGTTAAATCTGTCTTTCAAACGAATCAATTTCTTTATTTCTTTCATATATTTGCTGGTTTCTGATAATAAATGAGTTGAATTGTCAAGACTCCCATAGTTATTAGAAATTCTTATATAGTAGTCATGTAAGTTTTTTGATAAGAACTTCGAAAATATAGGTCCATGACATATAAAAACATATTTTGTCCTTCTTTGAATACTGAGCTTAGATTTTTATTATTTGTTTAGTTTTCATAAGGGTGCCTGTGAGCTGCATGGCACTTTTAAAAAAAACTTTTTTGTATGGTAATGGCTTATTATAGGTGTTTGACATATCACAATTGTGTGTCTTTTCGCATGGGGCACTTTGCCCCAAACTACGGGGCAAAGTGCACCGCCTTTGTCGAAATACATTTTCGTTAATATCTCTTTATGCAGGCATGGTAGGTTAAAAAGCATTATATTTTAAACATCATAATATGTTAGGGGGCGCGCTTTGCCCTGGTCTCCCCTATATTCATTACATATCAAGGTGCAGTAATTGGAATATACCATATATGTTGTCTCGTTTGAAGTGAAGACGGTTTAAACTTCATGGAATGATGATGCATTTAATAAGATTATAAAGTTCATTAAGTGACAGTTTTGGTTTATGACGTAACTGTTTCGGGGAGTTCGGTGAGGTTATAGCTTTTGGTTCATGAGTGATAATCATTAAGTGACATTTGATGGTTCATTGGTCGCTGGTACATGGCTTGAGAGTTGAATATATATCATGTAGGTAGATGTTACTGTAACATTTGGTATTGTTGGAAATGTTTACATATGAGGCGTCGTGTTCGACAATGCTGCAGTGTTTTGTCCTACTATTTAAGGAGATGTTACTGTAACATCTGGGAATGCTGGAAATGTTTACATATGAGGCGTCATATGGTGCAGTGTTCAGTCCTACTATTATAGGAGATGTTACTGTAACATTTGGTATTGTTGGAAATGTTTACATATGAGGCGTCGTGTTCGACACCGCTGCAGTGTTCGGTCCTACTATTTAAGGAGATGTTACTGTAACATCTGGGAATGCTGGAAATGTCTACATGTACGTATATGAGGCGTCATGTTAGACACTTCTACAGAATTCCATCCCTACCTTGTAGGAGGAATAGATGTTACTGTAACGTCTGGTTATGCAAAACTGTTGACGTATAAGGCGTCATGTTCGACACTGCTGCAGTGTTTGATTCCTACCTTGTAGGAGGACGTGCATACTACCTTGACCTAGGTAATGCTAACCTGATGGATGAATGATGTGACTGACTCAAAAACGCAAAACAATTTCAACAACATGTTCATGGCTGCACCAGATATTAGAGATTTGAACCCTCATACTATAATAGAATGTCCCATATTTAAATACAATAGTGTATAATGTGTTTTTGCATTTACTCCATATTTGATTATAAGTATATTTTATTCTTTATTAATAATATATAATGCTACACGATTTCAAAAGTACTCACGGATGAATTTGCGTTCGCATTGTGCGAGTTCATAGGAGTGATATTTATGCCTTGATAAATATAACTAAACATAAAATGTGTAAGGGTTCATCCATACACTGCTTTAGTTTTATTTTTGCGAACCTAGAGGTTAAGCGCTACGGACAAGTATTCCATCAATCTTTCAATGACTTAACAATGATATTGTGTCGGCTTTACAGTTTAGGTCGACGAGTGAAAGATGACGTCATAAATGATGATTCAGCACTGACCTCCTGTCTATTCAAAGATGAAACAGCTTACATGAGCGAGATATCAAGACTCGTGAAGTGGTGTGAAGATAATTATCTCCAGTTAAATACAAAGAAAACAAAAGAACTTGTAATTGACTTCCGAAGAAATAAATCGACCACCACACCTGTTGTTATCAACGGGGAAACTGTAGAGGTTGTCTCCAACTACAAATATTTGGGTACACTAATTGATGATAAATTAACCTTCTCATCACACGTTGATTATGTATATAAGAAGTGCCAAATGCGACTCCACTTTCTACGGAAGCTTTGGTCATTTAACATTGACTCTCGCTTGTTGTCTTTATTTTATTCAAGTAGTATTGAATCCGTTCTCGCTTTTAACATACAGTCGTGGTGTGGAAATTTGTCTTTGCAGGAAAAGGGAAGACTGAGAAAAGTGATCAACATTGCAGGAAAAATTTCAGGGAGACAATTTGATACGTTAGAATCAATCTATTCACATAGTCTCATGCGTGCGGGAAAAAAGATAATTTCAGATAACGATCACTACCTGCATAGTTGCTACGAACTGCTTCCATCCGGACGACGCTACCGAGTTCCGAATGTAAAATTAAGGCGCACCAAGATGTCATTCATTCCAGCAAGCATTACTCATTTAAATATATAAATTATACTGTTCCAGTCTGCCATACCCATGTACCATGTGATTATTGTTAATTGTCATTATTGTATATTTTAGCCTTTTTATATCCTGTTATATATTCTGTATTACTACTGTGCTCAATTCATGACAATCCAAATTCCCTTCCAAGGGCAATTAAGATTTATCTTATCTTATCTATCTTAATCGCTGTCGTCATCTTGTTGATTCAAAGCGATACGGAATGTCAGCCGTTGATAAGTAAATGGTAGCATTCTGTACCCTGCAACTAGTGTAGGATATGGTCCGAAAAGTCTCTTTTAGTTTGGCACGTGGGACTTGTCTTAGGCCGTTAGGCCCTGGACGAGTCCAACGTGTCAAACTAATGGAGACTTTGAGGACCTTAAAGCAAAGTCACTGTCAACTATTGGAGTTCGAGTGTTTAAACGGTTGAAAACTGTTGTCCGTATCACTCAAACTCAACTCCACATGGTTAACTATTGGAGGGCTATCCTGCTTTATTAACCTTTACTTCACGTGCAGCATCGAATTTCACATTTACACCTGACAGGTAAACATATTTAGCGAAGACAATGAACTTTGCATTACACAAAACAGTTTTCAATGTTCAATATGAATGAAGATTTTGAATATTTGACTGACCGCCCCGAACAACGTTTTGATCAGTATGTTATGTACACTTTCCTCTGCGGATTGACGACAAACACCGGAACCTGCGGGTCGACCAAACTCACATTTTTAATATTGTCTCAGAATAAAACGTTAAAATGTAATTCATTAAAAATGTATTACATATTTCGTACATAATATTGGATTAATTGAAATAACTTTACATAATCACCCACATAAAGCCTTATTAAATGTTTAATCAGTTTATCAATCTTACTAGATAAGAGTAGTTTTGACAGAAGCCCAGTTGATCAAAATATTCAAAGAGATAAAAAAAATAGTTATCATAATATTTTATCTTAAATGAAAGCTATAAAGTTGAATTTTCCTTTGTAGTTTGATTACATGTGTCTTTCGATAAAATATTAACGCATTGTAAAATTGCTCTAATTTTCACCTCGATATTGTACTATCGATAGCTTAATATTTATGAGTTGAAATTGACTAATAAGAATCGACTTTAAATTCTAGATTCCTGAAGTACAAAAAGGATGTTTCGAAACAGAGGAAAATTCACAAAGAAGGCAATAACAAGCCGGAAACAGAACAACCAGAGAAGACTACGACTCAAGAAAAAGTACATGTTACTCAGGTGAATTTATTTCATGGTGCAGTTTTACAATAGTCCTATATAATTAGGTCCTGCGTTACATCTGGAAAAAAAACGTTCGAACACATTCTTGATTTATTATGCTTGTTTACATGATATATCTTAAATGATACAGCAAGATTCAACATAGCGTTTCCTTCAACATTTCATTGTATTGATGTGTACGTAATTACAAATAATCAATCTGTAAAAAAATATATATGAAGATTACACATTCATTAACATACCATATTGTCATTTGTTAATCGGGTGTTTTGCATGTTGTTGTATTTACTAGCTGTGACCAAATACATTACTATTAATATAATTGCGAAGTTTTTGATTGAATAAAGAAGTTGGATATACATGAAAATACTTTACATCTGCTTTCTGCTCCTTTGGAACTACTCTAAATATTGAATTGATCACTTTACATGTTGAAGAAGATATGCTTGTTTTGGAAATCTTTCCTTTAAAGTTGTATTCTTAAGAATACCGCTTCTTTTCAGGTCTGTTTCTGAAATGTGACAATTGCAAGCAATTTGTCTTCGGTCGCATCAGTATGTGAAGTAGGATGTATAGAGAACATCTTCATAGATGGAGGACCGTGTCAGCGAAGTACTAGATGCCCCTGTACACCGGCCACTAACAACAGATGACGTACCTACTCTGACGTCGTCATGGAATACCACGATGAAAAGGAATATTAATTAACTTGATTTGGACCATGGAGGGAACAATTGTGAAAATTTCATCCTGAATAAATTTTTGACTTGTTTTTTTGGTTTTTCTCTTCGTCTCAGATGAACATGGTATGAAATTATTCTTTTGAAATGAAAACAACGATACAAACCGGTTGCGTTTGGGCGATAAACTCACAACTACGACACACATTACTATTGGAGGTTGAACATTAGTTAGAAACTAATGGAAGGGAAACAGACAATACGTAACTTATTGGAGACAGCCATAAAATCATATTATGACGCAATAATACTTATGTTTACACAACTTTGTTTTAACGAACTGGGCCCGGTTGTTCAAAGCGTCGTTATTTTAACGTACCGTTAAACACTAACGACCCGTTAAAATCTTAACGAAAAGTTAGTAAACGGCACGTTAAAATTTAACGGTCTTTTGAACAACCGGGCCCTGATACAGTGACATGTTAATAAGCAAACCGAACATAAAAACTATGATTTTCAATGGACAAATTGTCTTTGATAAAAATAGAATAAAAGCTACCTATGGCTACGCATTTTTTTCATGGAAACCAAGTGGATTCAACTAAGAATCCTTTTGAATATGTTTAAATCCTCAATATCTCAATGACGCTTTACTGCCATATACTATTTAGGATTATATAAACCGAAACTTCGTGTCCTATAGAAAAAGAAATTAATTTAATTGGCTCAAAATATTCTAGTCGATACTCTTATACGGTCGCCATATTTGTTATGATTTCAAAACTGAATTCTAATGTGACATCACTTGGCTACGAAGTGATATATGCCCGTCGTCTGGGTTTAGAGGGTCATTGTCATTTGCAGCGACCCACGCTTTTCTGACATTCTGGCGTTTTCATGATAATTCCATCCTTTTTAGCTATAATCCGCACCAAGAGTCAGTAGAAAACACTGATGTTTATTCTACGGAAATCAAATGCAATATACTCAGAATCAAAGTAATGCTGGCGAAATTATCAAATATTTAAATCAAATAATAAATATACAGAACGTCATACGTGTGCATTTGTGTCGTTTGTATTGAACGAGTAGATGTCATGGACGCGGAGGAATAAGTTCGAAGAACGAGTTGTTTCTCCGCGTCCATACAATCTTCGAGTTCAAAACAAACGACCCAAATGCACACGTATGACGTTCTGTATTTATTATAAACTCTTTTTCAACTTAACTGTGAAAACAAAAAAAAGTGATAAAAGTTATTCCTTTGTAATTGTTTATAAAGTTCTGGACATAATAAACGTAAGTTCAGGATTCCGAGCGACGGTCTTTTTTTAAACGACGTCACGATGGAAATGACGTCATAATCGCTACTTGTAGGATGTCCTTTTTCAAAGTGTTTTGCAGTTTCGTTACCAACGATAACACTTGTTTCGCACTATATTATTCTTCAAAATCATATTAAAAAGTGAGTTAAATTTGTTACCAAAGATACGTCAAATTCGATGTTCTAATTAGGAAAATGATTGTTACTTAGGCCTACGGAAAGTTGCGGGAATTGTCGAAGTTTGAAAAAAGAAGAACCGGAAATCGTGCAATACGGAATTTGCCGTTGAATAATTTTTGAAGAATAATTTGTGACAATCAAGAAATGCTATTGTATGAACAAATGTTTGCGGTTGATAATAAATTTAATGCCGTTATCTAAGTGAAATAATACACTTGACCTCAGTTATGCTTGGGATTCAGAACCGTCAAAAGAAGGCTTCACTTTCGGTCTTACTTACTTTCAATTCAGTTTCTTCACCTAGGGTTCAAATTCAAGCCTAGACTCACTCTCATGTACTACATCCTGTCTCAGGGTATGAACGTTACGCTAACTCCACTAATCTGTCCCGACTTGGAATATAGCCAATCAAATCATTTTCTCGATGAAATTTTATCGAGAAGGTGGCGAGAAAATGATTTGATTGGCTATATCCCAAGTCGGGCCGCGCAAGAGAATCTCACTTCTGAGCCCAGGGTACAAATTAGTGGAGTGAGCGTAATGTGAAAGGATGCGTGTATTATTCCACACATAGCTTTAAATTCTGTTCAGCCTAACTATTTCATAAGCATAAACACTCGGCTATTATTTCCCTGCATAATCAATACAACTGTTTCTGGTTAGTTTCAACCTTAAATGTCAACGGAGAATTTTGAAAGGAAACCCCAGACCAAATGGTTCTTGCATATTGAACGATTAAGCCTTTACTTATGTAGTTACAATAAGTAACAATTACAGGTAGCAACATCAATATAAATTGTATAAATATATTGTGACAAGGTTATTGTGAGTATATTATGAACACCATATTCAATATATTGATGTGATGTACTTGGTCGTCATTTCAGCTCGCTGTTCCTTTCGAGAATTATATATCATATGTTATCGATAAGATGGACAATTGTTTACAGAATATGTCTAATAACCTTCTTCGGTTGGATTTTCTTATGATAAGAAAGGACTCTTATTTATCACAGGGGGTACTCGACTGTACAGGTAAAGCGGAAGTTGCACCGCTGCAACGTCCAATTCCTCACTGTACAGTGAAAACAAAACAACCCCGACTCCACGTTCACGGTTAGTTCTAGTAATATTCACCTTCTGAGAGTTGAAACGTGTAAAATATGAAACTTTTAAGTATTTCTCTACATGTTTATAAAGGCATAATTACGATAATGTTTCAATTCTTGTCATACTTGCCCATTTCAAGTGACAGCCCGTTCGAAGCTAATGTAGTGATCGTGAAATTGACTGTTTAACTCATGTTGCGGACTATGAAGAGGTCATTTGATGATTGTTGTAACTTATACAGTAAAATAATGCGTATTCAAAGGCCCATGTGGTGTATCAATGCTTATTTCATTACATTTAAAGAGAAACAAGACAAAATATAGACTGTACGCCCTGATGGACGTTGCACCGGCACTGTACGGGGAGTTACATATAATAACAGTTATACTGTACGGGGAGTTGGTACGTTATGATACATGTCCCCAATACATTAAGGAGCTTGCAAAATTCACATTAAGGAGCTTGCAAAATTCTGCCCCCCCCCCCCCCCAACTTTTGAACCGCTCTTACGCCTGAGAGCTAGTTTTACTAAATCGCAAACGATTATAATTTGTAAATTTTGATCCAAACAATTGATGTTGTCGTGCTAACTAGCTAATAGGCTACTATATTATACTGGTTTTATTCAGTATTTTTGCTTTCTCACACTTTCAGACCTTGGTTAGTTTGTCCTCTACACTCTTGGTGTGAACTTTAACTATGCAGATCTACCGCACTAAAATGAAGCATAAAACTGACTGTGAACAGCACAGGTTCTGATTGTTCATTGTGAAAATTTTTCGAGGGTTATTTTACTTTGAGAATTTTAGTTTGAAAACTTTTACAGATAGAAATGTTATCGTTAATGTTTTGTGAAGCAGATGTAATGAGTAGACAGAAAAAAATATCAACAAGTCAGGATAATTTTTTTCTGTCCATGACCGGTCCTTGAATATTGCGATTTTTGGAAAATCCTCATTTTTGGAACATTTCAAAATTCCACAGTTTCTTTATTAAGTAAGATATCTTTAAATTGATTGCATTTTTACATGCGCTATTCCAAGCACAACCTTTGCTATGTTGCACTTTATCATGAAAATGTTGATAATTAAGGAGCTAGAGGGATCAACATGAAGTAGTGGTCTAAAACTAATCAAATTTCAGTGTTTTCAACAAAGTTCCAAAGTTCATTACTTCATTACTATTTAAGTTATCAAAACAAAACATACATCACCCGAAACTATTATGCATGTAAGTTCTGAACAGTGATTGATTTATTGCGTTGGTGTTTAGTGCCGCTTGAGCAATATTACAGCCATTAGTGGCGTGTGGATTTAAATGCAATCCTTATTTTATAAACATATGACAGTTCTCGGTTACTCTGTAAATGCGCAACTTCCAGTACAGTCAGCATCCGAGACAGTCGCAACGTCCCTTCAGCGTACAGTTTAATTTTATTCGAAATATTTGGCCGAAACAGTCAGAAATACTCGATTGGGCATTTGTATAACGATATCCACATTCTATCAACATATGAAAGGTTAATTTGAATGAATCCGTTCATCTAAATTGCTGTGATTGGCAAATTTAGACATATTTTCGTTAGGCTTTCGAACGCGATCTCAAGGACAGCTGAAAATCATCATTATGCAGAGACCGAAGTTATGTTACATTATAAATGCAGTAGTTTACAAAGCAGTAAAGCTTCATCGGTCCAACAAGACAGTTTAAATCTGTTATAAACAACGTATTAACTAGAACTAACCGTGAACGTGGAGTCGGGGTTGTTTTGTTTTCACTGTACAGTGAGGAATTGGACGTTGCAGAGGTGCAACTTCCGCTTTACCTGTACAGTCGAGTACCCCCTGTGTTTATGAGGTATTCGTTATTTCGCTATCTAGTTTAGATTTTTGTGTAGTTAATTTATGTGTTGCATATTCATTTATTATTTATTTATTATTTATTTATATTAATTCAAATTATATACCTTGATTTAGGCTTTAAGTCAATCTAGACTTGCAATATGAGGACCTCGACTGTATTAAAGAATAATCGTACACAGTGATGAAGCAGGACATGTTCTATTGTCTGCTACCTTCTATTCTACCTCTGCACAAACAAACTATTACCATGAGAAAGGTCGCTGCAATATTACCCACTCCAAAAATGGCGGAAGACATTTCAGAATAATCTGCGTAACGTAGTGAAGACATTATAACATAATTTTAATGATATTTTGGGTAATATACAAAGAGCAGCGCGACTTTTAGAGTATTTGGGGAGACCAGGGCAAAGTGGCCAAGCCTTTTTTCTTCTAAACGAAAAAATGGGTTAATTTGTCACGATCAACCAATGATAGCAAACATTAAGAAGCGTTGTGACCAACGCTGGGTCTTTTGCACGAGTTGGGAACGAACGGTTTTTAAAATTCGAAAAATAAGAACTGGATATGTCTTGATTCAAATATTTCATAAAACCATAAAACGTAATATTGAACTCTCGTGTTTCTATTTGATATATTGGTATCATGCATTCATTATCTAAAGAAATTTCTGATTAGTTGCTTTAATAAATTTATGTGATGTACACATCGAATGATACCCTCAATGGGGCAAAGTAATCAGGGGTAGCGCTTTGCCCCGTGTGATCTAAAATAGATCTTTTTGTTAACCGATGATATTGGTGTTATCATTTTGGTATTTCGTAAGCAAATGACATAACAAAGAACAGTTATTTTCATATCAGTATTATCTAAGCTTGTATTTTGCAAAAATGAAATATGCCATTTTACCTCAAGGTTTTTGTTTAGTCATAAAGTGCCGACAAGTTACTTTAAACAGAACATATTTTTCTGATGTTTTTTGTTTGTTTTGTAAACATGAGTTATATACTCATTAATATTATCTTTCAATCCTAAAGGATAAATAATGCATGCCGTTCGGTCAAGCCGACACAAGTTTCATGTAGATGTAAGTGTTATCTGTTTAACCAATCCAATTCTTCTTTTCTTTCATGTATCAAAGTTTTCGGTTAGCGATTGACATACATTGTAAATATCGATTTCAATATTCCATATAAACTTTGTAAGAAAGAAATCGGTACAATTACATTGCATTAATGCATAGGAACAAACTAGGTCCAAAGCTATTGGTCACTAATGAAGGATTTTGTAAAGAAAAAATACAAAATAGTGTTTTCGAAATTATGACCCCTGGTCATTTCAATGCCCTGACAAAGTTGTGACGGTTATCTTTAAGGTATGACATACGAATATGTTAACACAAACTGAATTTTAACTTATGTCCTCAAATTTCAATATTAATCGTTTCGTTTTCGTTTTCGCAATGCTAGGATGCCCCAAAGACATCCCAAACTACATGATATTTACACTAAAAACGCAGGTAAGTGAACAAACTTAAGATACGCAGCTGTATGATAGGCATTAGAGGTATGGTCGAAATTGGATTCTGTACATGTTGAGGTGTCGAATGGACGCACTTTCGGGCGCGTTTTGACCTGGTCTCCCCTAAGCTGGGATTCCATTTGTACGTATCGTATCGCACTAAAATGGTACATATTGATTCCATGTAAGCGTGATGCGTTATGCATCAAGTGGTGCCCTTATTTGGTCTGCGTAATAAGTGGGTATTGCGTATTCGGACACTCTCGTGAGCGTTCCGGCGAACACGCACTACGCAATAAGCGTACATGGAATGAAGTTCTACAATGTTAGTGTAAAGTGTTGATTACGCATTGCGCATACGGCCACATAAAACGCCGGCAGGTGAAACAACCTGTTGTTTGGTAAGTTTCCCAAGACATTTCTGAAATGATCAAATGCTGACAGACTCCCGAGACATTACATATTGATTAACAAACACTGAATTAGGAATTAGACAAACTGAAGGACAATACGTCTGACAAAAGAATGTTTCTTTCTCTTTTTATGAATGGGGACTATAGTTTGTCTAATTCATAATTAAGTGTTTGGTAATCGATTTTTAATGTCAATTAGTTTGTTCATGTTCATTGGCTTTTGTTATCGATTATGCATTTTGGTATATATATATAGTATATACTGCTTTAAAATTCTAGTTATTTTTCCGAGAATTTCACTTGAATTCAATATTGACGAATTAAATGAGCTCTCACGTACATGTACACGTACAATATTCTTTTAGGGGGAAGAAAATTATCCTTCTCCGTGTTTCATTTCTCCCTCTTATCCAGATATCTTGCTTTTATGTGTTTTTGAAACATACTGTGATGTATTTACACATTATCCAAAGGCTGACATGTAATTTATTGTACTTGCAAAGATAATGACTGAAAATATCTTAGTATTGATGTGAAATACATTTGAAGGTACAAATGTAACACCATTTAATTCAGGTATGACTGAGTTGCCTCTGTAGCTAATTCAGATATGACTGAGATGCCTCTGTGGGGAGAGAATGGTGTAACACCCGACCGACGATTTTTTCTTTTTCGTCATTTGGTAACCTTTCTCAGTGACCTTAATTAAGATTTGGCATAAGATGAGCAAAATAAGTTTCAATCATTGGTAAGTGTGAGGGTATCATTATTGTTTTGAAGCAGTGTCTCGATCATGTATACGATCATGTATACTGTTGTCATCAAATCACATCAAATACCAAGTTAACACATGAATTAATCAATAACAAATTTATTTAAGCATGTAACACTATATACAGAGTATTTAATACGAAATTTTACAATTACGATTAAGATCGTTAGTTTTGTTCAATTTCTATTTATCAGCACTTTCAGTTTACCCCCAGAATGAACAAAGGTACGGTATACGAGTCTCTTTCTCCTCAGCTTCTAAACAAGCGACAGTACTTCGACTCTCACACGCAACATATAAACCAGTCCCCGTGTGTCTAGTAGTGTGTTGCAACTTGTCCTATAGTTCCGTGTGTTTCTTGCCGTCCTTCCAAAAGGTTCGTATAAAGAAGCCATGTACACGAGACAGATTCATCCGGCATTTGTCTGAGGAGAATGTTCTGTTCTTGTTGTCTGTGGACACCTCTTTCTTCTCTGACATGGCGAGTCGCCTCTTGCTTCGCCTCCTCTCCTCCCTCTGTCTCTGCTTCAGCATCACCCGACTCGGACTCAGGTTCCGGAAGAATTTGCTGGAGAACTTTCTCTTCTTCTTGGGCGGTTCCATCAACTCCATCAACTTTGGCGCCATCCAGCCAGGATCGTCTGCTCCTGCCTCCTGTACATCCTGAGTTGGGGCGTCCTCCACGACCTCCATGGCGTCTAAGGCATCCAGTGCAGTCTTCTCCAGTTTCTCCAAGAGGCACATGCGCAGAACCCACTCTCGGAGACATTTGGAATCGCATGGGCTTGGGCGAGATGTTGGAGTGATTTCAAGCTGCTCAAAAGATTTCTCCACAAGTGCAGTGAAATTCTCGCTGATATCTTCAAAAGAATCGCTGAAACCGGATTCTAAGGAGTTGTTCTTCATCTGAGATCGCTTCTCGGCTTTGACTCGGGAGAATGTCCTTGGTGGTTTGGGCGGGGCCTTCCGAGATCGTGGACGATCCTCATCTAGAAAGTTGTGTTCGCCTACTGGTCCAGGCCGCTTGATGATATCACTGCTAGAAGACATTCTCTTCATCTTGAGAGAGATAAGTTAGGTTTGGATATATGTGAGATGTGATCTGGTTGACAAAGGTGGTTTGAATGAAGACGACAGCTGTCATGGACTTATATACGTTGTAGTGACAAGTAGCCCGCAATCTGGACTGACACCCTTGAGTACTGCTAGGTCGGAGTGACACGCTGGCCAGTTGACCCCTCCTAGCTGACCACTTGACAATCAACACACTCACGCTCTCAAGGTGGCCCCTTTGATTGCTGCCTGATTGGACCCCTTGACGGCTCTAAGCATACAATACCCGACAAGCTTGCAGGCTCATTATACAACCTCTGTGTACGCAATAGTGCTTGATTGTATACACACGACCAGTTACCTCGCGCATCTACACTTGGCACTGTACAAACATAACACCGTTATTCTTGATAGAGTAGTGTCAACTATTAGATAGACCATTTTGTTGCCTAATTGATCTAGCAGCTCGGTAATAAAGTGTCAACAACCATTTGAGGTGCTGCACATTGAATCAATTAAAGCTATCACAACATGACCGTAAATCACTATTTAACACTTGTACTTATGTTTTGTAATCACAATAAGTTTTTAATTATAATTAGCTTAAAACATCACATTTGAACCGTTTCAAGTTATTTCACAATTCGTTTGTAAACAATTTAAGACAAAATATTTGTTTCACGTTCCGAAATAAAATTGATGTTACAAACATAACAATTCAAAAAAATTAATGTAAGCGCTAATTGTATTTTTTTGTATTCACAAGAATAGTGTTTGCTTTGTGGAAACGTTTGTAATATATATGGTTTCTAACATTACAATTAGGTATCAGTCTTTTCAGAGCTTTGGTAAACATTTATTGACAATATCCTCTTTATCGTTTAACCGCTAGTTATTAATCGATGAAAAGACATTTTGGCATATGATAATATGATATCATATAAATGATCACAGTTGTAGATCATTACTTTACCTTCCTTCCAATATTAGGAATAATTCGCCCGACGAGGGATGTTGTTCCCGTAAATGTGAATAACATTTCTGTATATCTATATTTCGTGTAAGTACATTCTCTCCAAAACACAACCCTTTATTGGTAGCTAGGACGTCAAACTAATTTGCTATTCACATCAGACACCCACTCAGAAGATGTTGACACGGTCTAAATAAATATAGATCAACAGGTTTTATATGATGTTATACGTAACTGGTGGCCTGTTGTATTCATTTATTTAGATTGGCGTCAACAGGGTACTAATTTGGAGATTTTACGAGCTCTTCCCGCAGGGCTGATTTCGCACTTGGGTCCTCTTTAGACTGAAAGGGAACATTGGAAGCCATGTCCAAAAAGTTAAACGTTTTCACTCGTGAAAATATCACTTTCTCACTCCACTCGATGAGATAGAAATGATATTCGGCAAAAACGATGAAATAGTCTCTATATATTACTTGGATGGCATGTTAGATTCTGGTCAGGAGACTAGAATCTTTTATGTAATTGCCTTGTTCGTGTTTGATGGGTGTGGATTTGAAATGTGTTTTTGTTACGTGGATTGAAGTTGTTTTGTAGTAAAGTGTTGTAATACAACACTTTACTACAAAACAACTTCAATTGAACAGTTACCAGTCCTGACCAAAAAGTAACCAGTCCTTGCAAAAAGTAGCCAGTCAAGGACTGGCGGACGGGCTATATTTTAAACACTGGTTGTATTGAGTTCACTGTGTATGCGTTTTGTTGTTTCATGTTGCATTCAGTGTGGGCATTTTGATGAAGTGAGTGGTGTTGAGTTAGGGTAAACTGGGCACATCAAACCCAGACAAACGACTTCATTATCCAGTTTTCATGTGTCCAGACATGAAATTGTTCCAAAGCTGACGAAAAGACCAATGTCAGCTCACTGACGATTTAACAAAACATGTTATTTATACAAAGGAAATTTAAGTAAGTGCCTTGTTGGCTATCAAGATGTATATTTCAGTTTTCACAATAACTTGGGACATGCATGACTCATGTCTTGTTGTTTAAATGTTAATACAATGATTAAGATGAATATTCTAATTGGGGAACGTTGTGATATGTCATCTTCTGATGCTGTAGTGAGGTGAAGGGGTGAGTCGCAGGGCCAAATACCCAATTTACAATGTTGTAAATGACAGGCCTTGCACGGTCCAGTGTTCAATAATGTCTTGAATTATTTTTAAAAATATTCAAATAATAAATATTCAAGTACTCATAAAACTAATTAATGAAAGAAAAAACAGCTGATTCAATGAATAGTAGTTTATTTCCAAACCTTCAAAACACAAATCACAGAATTTAGAATATGAAGGCAATTAAAACCAAACATTTAATGATGGTTGATTAATTCTTCTTAATAAAGCACAACTATGGAATGATAAATAAATACAACAGTATATTTTGCAAAGTATCTGAGATTTGAATTAAATTGAATACATATCATAAAAACCCTAAATTAAAGTAAATACAAACAAAATGTTCCTGAGCATAAAGCACAATAATATCACTCATGATTAAGTAAAATATCTAATGCATGCATACATTCACAAAGTAATATGCATCATTGAACTAGAAAGCAAATGCATTCAATGCTCAGAGTGAGAAGCCAGTTGCATGCATATGCTTTCAAGTTCCTTGCCGTCAACAACAGACATATCTTTGAATATATAGAACAAACTAATAAGCACATGAATCAAAATGACTTGTGAATAAAGTACATAAAGAAATAACTACCAACAACCGAAAAAGCATAGTTGACAAACAATAAACCTAGACTTGGTATCACAGACTTTTACTCTTAAGCCACACAGAATTTTGCAACCAACCTTCTTTTGAAACTTAGGTATCTTGCTCATTTGACTAATAGCTTTAGATTAGAATCAAACTAAAATCAAGATTTCCTTGGTCACAATAACTCTTTTAAACAAGAGTCATCAGAAGATGACATATCCCACCTGTTCCACATGATCGTAAGATGTAAACCTTTGAAAGATAATTGTAAATTTTTCAAGCAAGGTTCATAATAGTATAAGCTAATATATATGAAACGAAAGCTTTCATGAACAGAGTCCAAATAAGAGCCGTTTCCATGGAAATAATAAAAAATAAAATTTTAAGAAATGTGAAAATATCAAAAGGCACCACTTCAGTAGGTGAGCAATACACATGTAAAGTTCAAGGAAAATATGTGGACCGGTTTTATATATATGAAACGAAAGCTTTCATGAACAGAGTCCAAATAAGAGCCGTTTACATGGAAATAATAAAAAATAAAATTTTCAGAAATGTGAAAATATTAAAAGGCACCACTTCAGTAGGTGGGCAATACACATGTAAAGTTTCATAAAGATATGTGGACCGGTTTTTGAGTTCTGCTCCGGAAACGAAACCTTTCATGAACAGAGTCCATAAAGGAGCCGTTTCCATGGAAATAATAAAAAACAAAATTTTCAGAAATGTGAAAATATCAAAAGGCACCACTTCAGTAGGTGGGCAATACACATGTAAAGTTTCATAAAGATATGTGGACTGGTTTTTGAGTTCTGCTCCGGAAACGAAATGATTACGGACGGACGGACAGACGGACATACAGACGGACAGGGTGATGACTATATCCCACAGTATTACATACCTGTGGGATAAAAAGATACAATATCAGGTGGATGTGAATGAGCAGATTTGATGAACATAAAAAATATTCAGAAATGCTGCATTTGTTCGAAGAAGAGAAGTGGTTATAAAGAATGTTTCTAAATTTCACTTCTATATATCCTTCAGTGACTAAAATAAACCAAGGGGTCGTACAAGCTGGTTAAGATGGAGGTGACATGAAGACCAATCCCCACCAATCAAGCAGGGACAATAATTTTTGAAAATGCAAGATGACAAACTTGGCTTTTGAAGATAAAAGTTACAATAACTAGTACATCAGACCTTTCTAAGGCATTCTGTGTATTGTTTACATGCAGTCCCATGTCAAGTAATTCTATTTGCCATCAAATGAATTTTAAGAAAAAACAGACCAGAATCGAGGTGATGCACCAGTAAATATTGTCATTTCTATATGAATTAAAGAAAACAAACAAGAGTACACTTCAAACAATACTGAACAACAACAAGAATATCACACGTGTAAATCTCAAACATGTTCTACAAACAACAAAAGTCAAATGAAATATTTGCATTGTGGTTGCATAAGAAACAAATGTATTGTCAAACTCCATAATAGATAATAGATAAAGCACATCAGCACACACCATTTTGCGGCACAGATCAAGCCATGTGAGTCTACTACAGGCAGTGAGTCGATGGGAATCGGTGGGAGGATGGGCAAATTGAAGGAAATAGGTATCATTGTCATCCTGATTTGGTCGACATCTGTCATTGGCAATCTGTCATATGGCAATCTAAATAAATTTAGATCAACAGGTTTTATATTTGGTCATACTGTTGATCTAAGATTGGCCCGTAAGGCGGGTCATCCCGCTGACCTCTGAAATCAGCCGCTCGGCCAATCAGAAAAGTTGCCCTTGCTCGCTGGAAGTTCGAAAAACTCAGCAGCACATCTTTTGAAATGGACGGTGTTCGGAGCTATGTCATTTGGAGCGGAGCAGAGCGACCATTTCGATGAATAATCCGATTGCTTGGATGTATTAATAGATTAATTTTTTTCTTTTTAACTGATTTAGCGTATTTGCTAGTTGTCAATGACAAATGATGATTGCACATCGCACAGATACTAACGTGGCAAATAATAATCACAAAGTTAGAACATCATAAATGTAAATATTTACGAAAATCATGCAAGGGGAGGTAACTCTTTTTTTAATCAAACTCGTTTGCACTAATTTCCTCATTTTCATCCAAATAATTAAAACATAGTGCATTTTTGTCAATCATAAAACTAAAACTATTTCATACAACCAAAATAAATCAACATACTGATATTTTTATTATCAGTATCAAAAGCAAGGTTTATTTTTCACAATGCACACTGTTATTGAGAACAGGCCAAACGTTAATATATGTTTCTTCCGTCCACACCTTCAGGGAGCGACTATGAACTGTTTGTGACATCGAATTTGATTGATCAAATCGCGAATTCCTTAATTGCATACGAAAGGTCACCGGGACGACCTCGCCTGCTTGTCAATCTTAGATCAACAGTATGACAAAATAAAAATCTGTTGATCTAAATTTATTTAGATTGCACATATGGACACTTTGTTTGATGTATTTTGATAAACAAATTATACCTTATTATAAAAACCTAAGCTTATGAAACAAGTTTTGCAAAACCATTTATTACAGGACATTTTAAAACAACTAATGCTTGGTTATCCAGAACATAGAAGGCTAATCCTGATTAACACTGGGCTAGAAAGTTGGTGGTTATACTGATTGATAAAGTCTGATGAAGACGTCTGACCCTCAAAACTACAAAATTCTGATCCTACTGTGGAACACTAAATGACTGTTGATGCCAAAAAATCTTCTTTCCTTTTAACATTACCTAAATAGCTAAAATCTTACATGTATTGACTATTGACAGTCTAAGTAAACCTAGCCTCAATAATACTTGCTAAACTCTGATACTGAGTCTAGTGAGGGAAACAGTAGCAGGTCGCATCAGCCAATCTATCGAATTGACCAATCTTCTTTCGCACATATCACATTGGAGGGTCATAGGTCGGAGAAAGGTCGGCCGATGCGACCCGCTACTACATCTTGCTAGACTTAATATCCAAGTTTAGCGAATATTTTTGAGGCTAGGCTTACTTAGACTGTGACTTGTAATATTGCCTGAGAGATATTTAACGACTCGTCTTACTTTGACTCTTTCTAGTTACTCTCTTGACTTTCCAGCATTAATTGCATGTTGTTTTATCACATAGAACACATCACAGATATACATATTTAGGTGTAATCATCAAGAGCTTTAAGCTTGTCTTGAGACTAAATTAGCAAAATTTTATCAATCTAACAACCATAATACATAAGAGAATAGGAGTATAATATATCAGAGTACAAGAAGAATTACTTTTAACTCAAAGAAATACATGTTTTGCAAATATGTCTTGTACAGTTGTTTTTTACTTAAAGTATTTTCTAAGGTACAGCAAACGCCTAAGAATAAGTATAAATCATCTCTTCATTTTCATCACATATTGAGAAAAGAATTTGAACACAACGCTCATGAATGTTTGATTAGGCAGTTTTATATTGGGACTTAAAAACTATGACTTGGGAAGGCGGTTGTAAGATATTCAAATGAACTTGTATCTTCAAAACATGTCTACAACAGTTTAGAGATTTTGTTCCAAACACTTGAAAATGATGTTCTTTTGAAATCTGTTACTTTACAAAGAAAATACTGGGAAAAGTCCTGTCTTTCTTGTTACCTTCGTTCTAAGCTGACAGTTTTCTTGTGAATTGCAATTGATTGCAATCAAATGTAAATGTGTAAAGAAGTTTTATGCTGTGAAATCTGTTAGTCTTTGTAACTATCTGAGAGACTAGACTCCTTCAGTATATACCTGGTAGTATAAAGTCTGTCATGACCTAAAAAGGATTATCATTCTTTGATTGGACAAAAACATAGCAACAGACTAAGCAGCAAATTTACCCATGTGTGTTTCTATAAAATCAGTGACATCCTTGAATTTTAAGTAGAACAAGAAGACATAGTCATCAACATCCCCCGCCAGATTTGTTCTTATTATAAGTCAGAACCATCTCCTAAATACTCGAGTGTACTCAAAAATATCTTGACACCAAACTCCGGAAAAATATTTGCGCGGTTCTGATTTTCGAACTCCATCAAGGTATTGATACCCTGAAGGCACACATCAAATTTGATGATCCTATCTGTAACAGTTTCTGAGAAAAATTGGCTCCTTTGAAGACACCTCGAACAGAGTCCCAAAAAACGTAACAAGGGCAATAACTCCGGAAAAAATATTTGTGCGGTTCTGATTTTCAAACTCCATCAAGGTATTGATACCCTGAAGGCACACACAAAATTTGATGATCCTATCTTAAACGGTTACTGAGAAAAATTGGCTCCTTTGAAGACACCTCGAACAGAGTCCCAAAAAAAACGTAACAAGGGCAATAACTCCGGAAAAAATATTTTCGCGGTTCGGATTTTCGAACTCCATCAAGGTATTGACACCCTGAAGGCACACATCAAATTTGATAATCCTACCTTAAACGGTTTCTGAGAAAAATTGGCTCCTTTAACTCGGACGGACGGACGCACGGACGCACGCACGGACGCACGGACGCACGCACGGACGGAGCTCAAACCTATATCCCCCTTCCACTTCGTGGCGGGGGATAATAACTTGATTAGAATGACTCAAGAAACCTCTCTCTAGGGAGAATGATTGATATAATCATATATGATAAATTACAAATCCTGAGACAGATATTTAAACACACTGTGTAGATAAGTTAATTGCAGATTCCTGATGTTGACTAGTGACAACACATGTAGTAGCGGAAAAACTTGTGAAGTTGTAAGCAAAGTGTAGAAAATGGTTGATCATAAGAAATATCAATGCTTGAAAAGTTCAAGTGAGTATCATACACACATATGAGTCTTAGAAATCTTAATCCTTCACAAGATTCACCACAGGACCTAGTTGGCTGAGCAAGAAACAAGAACTTTATGAACACTAAGGCAGCTGAAGTTCTAGGTAAAAAACAAAGCCTACATGCAACTTGTAAATCTCATTTAAATCAAGACAATCCTATCAGTCATACATTTGCTTTCCATCTAATCAAATATGAGGCTAAAGAGTAACTTGAACAGTTTATAAAGGAATCTCTGACTGCTTGAATTAACAGAAAGTCATGGGTCACAGACGTGGCCATTGAATAACCATCAAAGAGCAGTACTCAAATCAGACTTCCAGTGATGTATAAGTGACAGGTTTGATCTGACTTAACTGAGATTAGAAATTTGACAGCCCTCTTGACTCATGATTTGTAGTGTCAAGTTGTGTATCAGTTATATTATGCATATTTCCCATAAACAATCATCATCTGGCAGTCAAGGTAAATATTTGATAAATATGAACTAGTTTTCACATCTCATGTAGAATGCTATCTATGGGTTAATGCAAGATATTGTATCTTGAGTTCTATGTAAATGAGATCAAAGTACCATGTATAAACTGACATATTTCTAACAATTAAACTGCTGAATCAATTTGTGCCAAACCATTCTGAGTGGCATATTTACTGGTTAACAAAAGGATAACCCTCGCCACTTTCTCAATTTGATCTATCCTACAGTAGAAGGTACACTTTTGTCAGCACATTTGCCTTATTTACATATACAATTGACATTGTGGATATGTATATGAAATGTTATTGCCATATCGATTTGATGTATTCCTTGTGTTGAAGATGCTCTTTCATCAATGTTTGCTGATCGAAAGTAGCGGAAATTTGATTAATTCATTTATTAAACTATCTGAAATATGCACTCTAGATGTTGGATAACATGAATTCGAAATCCTAATTAAAAAGTAAACGACATTAGTTTTGCCCAGTGTGGAGATTGATTCTGGAAAATGCCACTCAAAATGGTTTGGCCCCTCTTCAGATAAACCCTGTATTCAGAAAGTCCATCTAAGAGTAAAGCATCAAAGCTACTGAACGAGAAACACCAAAATAAGACCTAAGACTTGTTTCTTGTCTGTGTATGTGTGGGCAGGTGACCTATGAGCAGTCACTTCCTGTCTATCAGACACTAGACTTGCTTCTTGCCCTCGCCCAGTTTGCGTTGTTGGTGGATGTGGTACAGCCAGAGGATGACAGACACCACGTGGTAGATGTAGACAGCAGACAGGGGAGACAACTCCAGTTGGTCCGGTAGGTCGAGGACCTCACAGGACACGATGAACACCACACAGCGTACAACTTCCATCACAGGGGCAAATTTCCTGGGAACAATACATCATGTAGACATTTAGCCACTGGATAATCTAGCTGTAATAAATGATAATATCTCATGGTGAAAACAGCTTTTATACAATTTCCTACCCTCATCATAACTACTGACATATTCTTGCAATTAAGTCAAAAGATATGATCAACTTACAACTGTTTAGACAATACTACACTGAAAATCTAATGGCAGTACTGTTTTCAGTGTTATATTATTCTCAAGGAAAGGTAATGTAGGAAGCCTCAAGTTTCTTCATTATTATCAACCTGTGTTGATACATTTGATATCAGCAGATGCTTTGGAGAGATTCTGTATTCATAAACATCCAAATACCAAATTTAAGAGTTACTGTTAATTAGATACTTCATCTATTGTGAATAGCAGTTAATGATTCAAGTAATGGGAGGCAAGTAAGCTACAACAGCCATCTTACCAGTTGTCGTAGAGCAGCCCAAACGCAGACAGGGAGAAGACCATATAGGCAACACAAGCCACAGTCAACAGCTCACTGTAGTCCTGCACATCAACAATTAAAATATTAGGAGACTCCTATCTTCAAAGATTTATGGACGGGTTTAACTTTATATCAAATTTGGCGCTATAATAATTCAATTATATGCCTTTGTTTATGCAGTATGTTTATCACCTAATTACCTGACGCATTGCAATTAGTAAAAGGTGGACTGTGACGTCAATGCATTTTTATGACATGATGTCATGATGAAAAGTGAAAGGACATCATGTGTAAAAGATTAACCCTATAGTTATTAAAGCACAATACAAGGCAAGAAGCTCACGGGTCTGTTGAGGACGAGCTTGAGGTATCCTGCCAGGACTATTGCAAAGTGAGTCCAGATGTACAGAGCAACATGGGACGTCACCGAACTGTTGTACTTCTCAACTGGCAGCTCCACCTAGTGACAGGATGAAAGCAAAAAAAAAGTAAAGTTAGGGATATTTTTCATGATATATGAGCATCAACAAAATATATAAACAATACCACATTCTATCAAATGATGATGAAGGAATCAAGCTTGAAGGTAAATCAGTCTTGGAATGTACTGGTAAGTAATATTCATTTCACTTTTACATGATGTAAGGGAAGAAATCATAACTTTGATGAAATATATTTAGACTACAAAGGCGATAACCTTTTAGACAAGCCTTCTTCAATACAGTGATGCAGTCTCATTGAAATCGACCCTGATACAAGAAATAGAATTGCAAAAATATTGTCTCTATCAGGGTTCAAACTGAATCCAATCAGGATCATCTGAGTTTCTGTCATGGCCTGACTGCAACCATTTTTGTCACATGTTTCTGACAAAAGATCATCTAGCCAGACTCGATGTTGAGGCAAACTTTCTGTATCAGTATCTAGGGGCAGCTAACTCCAGTATACTCATTATGCCTGATCGAATTGATGCACAATTGGAAGGCTGATGACTTGGATTTGTCTGCGCTTAACTGGTTACAGCCACATGTAAATATGTTGGCTGCATTCAGACCACAAGGGAGAAAAATCATGGCTAGATGAAGTTCGAATCCAAATAGAGTCAAAATATTTACAATTTTATTTCTTGGAGCACGTATGACTTTAATCAGACTGTACACTGGAGTTACCTCTGGCAGTTCTTCCTTCAGACCAAGGCGTGGTTTCCCTGGTGTCCAGCCCGGACCCTTCCAGAAGACGGCCATCTTGTTAGCGAATCCCTCGGCAGCCCAGCTGGTCTTGATGATGTAGATAATATGGCAGAGCTGGATGTTGATTGGTTCCCAGGAGGCCAGTGGGTGCACCAGCCCGTACACAACACGATCCTCCTCCTTCTGGAAAGTGCCTGAGGAGGGAGATGTCACTCATTAGCAGTTGTAGTCTTTTGTTGGTTCTCATAATTTTCTTAGGTTTGGGTTGTGGTCATCCTGCTACATCAGCGTATATGTCTCCGCTAATGCTACAACCTATCCCCTGATATCCTCCTATGGTCTTCTGTCGTATCGCTGACGGGTGGTTGCCCGGCTCTATTTAAAGCCTGTCTGTTTTCAGTCAAACTATTCCGAACTCCATACACTGTTGTTTAGTGATGTCGCACGTGGAAATCTAAGAGCGCGTGATTTGGAGCTTAGCAGGAGACTGCAACGTGAATCAGATATATTATCTAATAGCACTCCTATTGGTTAATTTGAATCACGAGGTGAGCACGCGGAACGAAGCCAAGAAACTAGTTTGCCGCTATCGCTGAAAGGGCATCAATTGATTGGCTTGCCATATATAGCGATACGACAGAAGACCATAGGAGGATATCAGGGGATAGGTTGTAGCAATAGCGGAGATATATACGCTGATGTAGCAGGATGGGTTGTGGAAGGAGATTTACTTTTGTAAAATGAAGGGGAATAGGATGGGGGTGGGGGATTATCACTAATGTGGTCTAAAGATTCTCTCAAACTTTTGGTGAAGGGAACCTCAGATCCCTTCTGACATTGAATCTGCCACTATAGTCTTGGCTTGTTTACGGTAAAGATGATAAACCTTTCACCTACTTAATGTTCAGATGGAACATAATTTAGTTGGTTGTTGTTGACTTTCCGGTTAAGGCTTTTAACAGTTATATGTGCAAGTATATAGCATTTTCAATAATCATGATATTCTATTCAATAGCCTTGGCTATACTCATTTTCTTTGCCTTGAAAAGGTTAATTAAATTTCAAAGTCAACCCTTTAGGTAAAATGAAAATTCATGGGAACTGATGTACGAAGTGTTTCTTGATCTGCTTACCAAAGATGCGGTCCCATATGATGAGAGTACCCCCATAATTCTTGTCGATGCAGTAAGGGTTGCGACCATGGTGGACTCGGTGGTGACTAGGAGTGTTGATGATGTACTCTAGAGGTCCTAAGTCTTCTATAGTCTGAGAGATAAAAAAGATGACATAATTTTATTGAAACATTCTATAAATATTTTTTTAACAATGTTTAAGGAATGTGTAAACGTTAAAACTAATGGAAAGGCTTTCTTGTATATAGTGGAGTTCATAGAAAGTAGAGATGTCTATGAGAGACAAAACTCACCAATTGTTCCCATTAGAACATGACTCCATTTAAAGTGGAAAACGGTTTCAAATTTTTTTCTCCTAAATTATGAAAAGCACAACAGTATTTGTCAACTCCTTCGCCATTGTGACCCTGTTCTATTAGATTCTGGTCTGTGATCTTGTTAATTTGACAAAATTTCCTTTTTATCATCATTTCGAAAAGTGAAATATTTTCTGGAAATACTTGTTGATATCTTGAATCACTATACTAACCTCTGTATGTATCCAGAACTGGTAGAGCAGGTTGAACTGGTTGTGTACACAGAAGATGGAGGGAGGGACACACAGCGCCATCGGCATATAGAACACCTGTATACATATATATAATACATCTTATCAAATATTTTCTGAAGGACCTCCTCTAGAACTAACACTGTCTAATGATTGTCAGGATTTCCATTACTGTTTCTACATCAAATAGCATACCAATCATTGAATTGATGTCATATGACTAGAACTATTTTTAATGTTCTCTTTTAAACAAGTTTATAAATGTTCATGCTTTGAAGTTCAACTTTCAATAAAATGGATAAAAAGTTTCCTAAATTTTTTGACACACGTGATAAGATTACATATTTATATACATGCAAACGATTCATTGTTTTTTAACCCTTACGATGCGGGGCGCGTGATATTTACGGGCCAAATATAAAATGGCACGTAAGCCCTCTGGGCGAAATCCGTATCTTTCAGGATAAGGCTATAATTGACTGCAAGCAGTCTTGGCTGCTCCCGGATATAAAATATCAAACCTTTTCTCAAAAATGATTGAGGGTACCCACCTTGCGGCATTCATATCTCACGAACCATTAGAGATAATTCTATAATTTTTACATCATCGTGTAGAAGAAAGAATTGTCTTTATTTCAATGTATCATATGTATATGCGCGCACAAAAACACAGAAACGGCAAGCGTTGCGACAAATGCCGCACATTTTATTTTTTACCTCAAAATGATTGAGGGTACCCACCTTGCGGCATTTATATCTCACGAACCATTAGAGATAATTTTATAATGTTTACATCATCGTATAGAGAAGAGAATTGTCTTTATTTCCATGTATCATATGTATATCCGCGCACAAAGATAAAGAAGCGGCCAATCAGGATATAACGGTGGCTGGCACCGGACAAAACAATTCCGCCACGTGGGCTTGTAGAGCAAAAATATATACCCGCATCGTAAGGGTTAAATACCATTATTCTGGTGATTCTTTTTGGATCGCATATCTCAATACCCTTGAAATGTTTTATACATGCTCACTGTTTGAAAAAAGACACTGTACCAGTAGTTATTAGTACTAAACTCAATAACATGGTTCCCACTATTGTGCTGGTATGACAAAGGTATTTGTGGTCAACTTGAAATCCATGTTTCGATCAAAAGCTTCTAAACAATCTTTCAGGTTGAAGCTTTCAAATTCTCAATAAGCCAAATAATAACTTATCGCCCTCAATTGAACAACCTCTGTTGTTAATGCAAACTGTCATCAAGAGACTCAGCCCTCACCCAAGTGAAGTATCTGAAGAAGGCCGACTGTCTGAGTGCTGTGGTCAGGTTATAGTCCTCCGAGCTGTGGTGAGCCTGGTGCCACGCCCACATGATGTTCACCTCTGTAATAGATTGAAGGAACAATCATGAACATAATAAATGATAAGGGAGGGTCATTCATTCATTCAATTATCATTGTATAGCACAACCAGCTAAGAGAGTTCTGCTCAAAGGCATTTAACTCTGAAGATTTTATCAAGACAGAAAGGTAATGCTTTGAGGTCTGGTGACACCTTCACCAGATCAATCAACTCGGAACACTTGACCTAACTCTTGTTGATTTAGGAAAAAGTTCTAAACCTTTCCATTCTTCCCTTGACATCATTGGCCGTAATTTCTGTGCTAGCATTTCAACCCACTGCACGGAAGTAGAACAGTCCAATCAGAAGACAGTTTGTTACATGAACCGATTTAAAAAAAACCTTTTGTATGCATTTTTACCAAGGAGAGAAACACGTTATTTGAGTGATACATTAAACATCAACTAACCTCGACTTTACTACTTCTCGATTTTCGTTCAAAGATTTTTCAAAAAAATTAAAACTGGGCTTGATTTTTGTTAATTTTTCCAATAAACACCTCTAATTAGCCTTTCATTGAGACAGCGTAATTATCGGCTGTGAAAACCCCACCTGGGCCAGGGGCCATAAAACTCGCGCGTGTGTGACGTAATAAACAGACTACACAGATTAACGTATCATCATTTGAACTGAAATACTGCCTAAATAATTGTTTAATTACCATTGATGTGGATATCTTTTTTACACCAAATGCTTATTAGTGTTACATCGTAAAATGATTTATCTAACTGGGTGGAAAACATTTTCTGAAAATCGTTTATTGTTGGTTTTTTTTTCTGTGGTATTGTTATGATAGATTATAGATATAACGAGACTACCTCTGCTTATGACGTCACAAAAAAGGGGTGTAACCAGTGACGGGCAGTCATGCATTCACTGGTTTGTGGTCAGATAGGTCTAAGCGGTCCATCATAAGTGGCATTCAAAAACGGCTTTCATTACCAAACTGAACATATTTGAGTAGCGACCTTTGGCGCACTATATAATATTGTAATCAGACTTTAATATAATTCAAAGAAAATAGTGAAATATGTGTGTGGTTATATGAACTTTAATGTTTATTTTCTCTGCATTCACGGTGCTCATCAAAAACATGAAAACAACCATGCAGACTGAAGTTTAAAATTAAATTTCACTCGGATAGTTTTCAAAAAGACCGTCTGTTTGAATTTGTTCCGAATGTAAACGGCAATTTCATTGGCTATTGTTGAAAGAGCTGGTAAGGGGCGTAACTCGTGATCACGATAGCTGTCGCTGCTCCGGATCACCGATGGCAAGGTCTAAACGAGGAGTTGCTCGATACGTTTTCACCTTGCCGTGGGAAGATGATAATATAGACATGCCTTAAAGCACCTACCTTTGAACATATCATTATTGTACCAAACCTCCTCCAACCATCCATTTGAGAAAATATCATTTTGGTTCAACAGGAAATTTGAATGTTCGCAAAACTGATTGATATAATTTTATATTTTTACATAATCTTGAAACAACTCATAGGTTGTGCTTTTAATTTACTTGCAATAGCAGTGAAATTCAAGCAGGGTTGGCAATAGAGTAATTGAAAACTTCAATTGCCAGAATCAATAATAGAATTACAGTTATATCTGACTCAAACAGTCATCCCTGTTCAAGGTGACTTCTTATTACCATGTCCTGAGCGGTGGACCCAGTAGTAGAGGAAGTCGACGCTGATGAAGCCGAGGAGCCAGGTGAGGGGAGAGTTCCAGGGGAGGGACAGGAGGCAGCAGTGGTTGTACACCCACACATAGCACACCATCTCCACCGCTCGCAGCAGCAGTCTGCCAGGGTGAGGGAGACATGCATTTAGGGAAGAAGTTTCATCACCATAACTCAACTAGATTAGCGTTTGCGGGATACCGCAAAAGCAGAGCAGCCCCGGAACTTTGGGTTTCGCCTTACCCTGTTCCGCCTTTTACAGGCCTCACCAAATTGGGAATTTTCTCGTGACCTTGACCTTTGACACTCAAGGTCACACAATCAATGAACACATTTCATTGAGTATAACATTATTGCAATGAAATAAAGTGTTAAAAATACAATTAATCCATTTTCTCCATATATGTTGACCTTGCTGTGACCTTGACCTTCGACAGTTAGTACCCAAAACTTTTTGAAAATGTTGAACTTCTCAAGAGATAATATATACAAAATCTAAACTTCATAGCACAAAAACTTTTCAAGTTATTGTGTTTAGAAGGAATTGCAATAACTCATATCTCATGACCTTGACCTTTGACCTTCAAGGTCACACAATAATTGAACACTTTTTATTGAGTATAACAATCATGTATTGATTAAAAGTGATCATAGTTAAAATTAAGCATTTTCGCTAAACCATGCTTAAGTCATGACCTTGCTGTGACCTTGACCTTTGACAGATTGTAGCCGAAACCTTTTCAAAATTTTTTACTTTTCCAAGGATGATTTATACCAAGTTAGAGCTTCATAGCACAAAAACTTTTCAAGTTACCGTGTTTACAAAGAATTTTGTGGTGATTTTATAACTCGTGACCTTGACCTTTGAACTTGAAAGTGAACATGTCATAATGATTCCCTGGAAGTATTAACATTTAGACATGTTCATGAGTTCTGAAAAGCTAAATGGGATAAAGTTATACCCCAATTTAGTGCATTTTGTAATAACTCATATCTCATGACCTTGACCTTTGACCTTCAAGGTCACACAATCATTGAACACTTTTTTTTTAGTATAACAATCATGTATTGATTAAAAGTGTTCATAGTTAAAATAAAGCATTTTCGCTAAAACATGCTTACGTCATAACCTTGCTGTGACCTTGACCTTTGACGGATTGTAGCCAAAACCTTTTCAAATTTTTTTACTTTTCCAAGGATGATATATACCAAGTTAGAGCTTCATAGCACAAAAACTTTTCAAGTTATCGCGTTTACAAGGAATTCTTAGTGTGAATACATAGCTCGTGACCTTGACCTTTGACCTTGAAAGTGAACATGTCAAAATCGTTCCCCCGAGGTATGAGGAGTAAGGTATGAATAAGAGTTCTGGAAAGCTTAGGGGAAAAAAGTTATAGCTAGTAGTACGAGTGCGGCGGCGGCGGCGGCGTCGGCGGCGGCGGCGGCGGCGATGGAAACTTCACAAAAACTGATAGCAGCCCCGTCCTTAGACGGGGCTGCTAACAAGCAGCAGCAGTCTATCATATGAGGCAATAATGCATATAGGGATGAACTTTTATCACTATTTCACTCAACACACAGCAGTAGTCAGTCAGGGTGAGGCAATTATGCATTGAAATGACGAAAGGGAGAACTTTCATCATCACTAAAGGTATTTTGCTCAACACGAAGCAGGAATCTGTAAGGGTGAGGCCATCATGCATTAATATGATTAACTTTCATAACTATTTTAAATCAACACTTAACATGAAGCAGCAAGCTGTCAGGGTGAGGCAATCATTCATTAAGCGTAAAACTTTCATCACTATTTCACTCAACACACAGCAGTAGTCAGTCAGGGTGAGGGAAACATGCATTGAAAAGATTAAGGGGAGAACATTCATCACAATTTAGCTCAACACGCAGCAGCAATCTGTCAGGGTGAGGCAAATATGCATTAAAAAGATTAAGGGGAGAACTTACATCACACTTTAGCTCAACACGCAGCACCAGTCTCTCAGGGTGAGGCCATCATGCATTAAAATGATTAACTTTCATAACTTTTTAAAATAAACGCTGAACATGAAGCAGCAACCTGTAGTGGAGAACTTTCATACCTATTTTACTAAACAAGCAGCAGCAGTTTTTCAAGGTGAGGAAATCCTGCATTGCGAGGAGAACTTTTATCACTATTTTGATGCATTAATTTAACCATAGAACTTTTATATCATATTTTAAAAGAAATGAGCACCAGACCTCCACTTCCTTGTCAAGTATTGAGTATTTTTGCGTGGTTTGTGAAGATAAATAGTATAAACCTGTCTTTTTAATATTGAAGTCATCAAACCGATAATGTATGCACATTGATGAGCTACTGAACATTGGCCATAATTAGGAAACCAATTCTTAAAGTTAAACATATTTGGCTGAAAATTACTTGGCAAATATTTGTGACGTAAATGCAACTGCAGGTCAAATGGTATTTGTCTTCTACGCAAATATGGCAAATGGCAAATGGCAAATATTCTCAAATTTCTATCCATTTTATCATTTATTTTCAACTTTCGTAACCCTGCTCTAAATACAACTAAGTATTTACGTAACTTTAAGTCAATGATCTCAGCAAGATACTATTCAGGGTTTAAAAGACTTTTGAATTCCCTGTACAAATCATAACGGTTGCTTTTGTCTAAATCAGAACTCAAAATTTGTCTAAAAGTATTTAATAGGTATTTCTTAAAACAATGTAAGTGGATAAATTAAAGAGGGAAGAGTTTCAGACTCGAATTATGAAACAAACATAAGTCTAATGATTAAAACCCAACTCACCCATGCATCATAGATATTAGACCTGCGCTGATGGAACTGAGAGCATCATTACCTCGCGGGAGTTCCTTCCCTTGGATTGCAAGGACGATCATCTCAAGGACCAACAACGCTACGAAATAGGGGATTGCCTGTGAAAGAAACGAAAATAACTATCAGAAACAGTTACATCATTAAAACGACAAATCATTAAATAAATTGATTAACTTAACAAGGTCCATTGCATACCAATAACATAATTATGATGTAGACAGGCATTGTATGAAACTAGATAGCGTTTGCGGGACACCGCAAAAGCAGAGCAGCCCCGAAACTTGGGGTTTCGCCGTACCCTGTTCCGCCTTCTTTAAGCCTTAGCATATTGGGCATTTTCTTGTGACCTTGACTTTTGACACTTAAGGTCACGCAATCAATGAATACATTTCATTGAATATAACATTAATGTAACGAATTAAAGTGTTAAAAGTTAAAATAATCCATTTATTCAATATTTGTTGACCTTGCTGTGACCTTGACCTTTGACCTTGAAAGTGAACATGTCATTGTAATTCCCCAGAGGTGTAAACACTTATACATGTTCATGAGTTCTGAAAAGATTAATGGGATTAAGTTATATCCAAATTAGTTGCACATTGCAACAAACACAAATCTCATGACCTTGACCTTTGACCTGCAAGGTTACACAATCAATGAACACTTTTCATTGAGTACCGGGTATAATAATCATCTAATGATTAAAAGTGTTCATTGTTAAAATAAAGCATTTTCGCAAAACCATGCTTAAGTAGTGACCTTGCTGTGACCTTGACCTTGGATAGATTGTAGCAAAAACCTTTTCAAAATTGTATACCCTTCCAAGGATGATACATACCAAGTAAGAGCTTCATAGCACAAAAAAGTCATCGCGTTAACAAGGAATTTTTTAGTGCTTTTATAGTTCGTGACCTTGACCTTTGACCTTGAAAGTGAACATGTCATTGTAATTCCCCAGAGGTGTAGACACTTATACATGTTCATGAGTTCTGAAAAGATTAATGGGATTAAGTTATAGCCAAATTAGTTGCACATTGAAATTACACAAATCTCATGACCTTGACCTTTGACCTTCAAGGTTACACAATCAATGAACACTTTTCATTGAGGATAACAATCATGTATTGATTAAAAGTGTTCATAGTTAAAATAAAGCATTTCCGCAAAACCATGCTAAAGTAGTGACCTTGCTGTGACCTTGACCTTGGACAGATTGTAGCAAAAACCTTTTCAAAATTGTGTACCCTTCCAAGGATGATACATACCAAGTTAGAGCTTCATAGCACAAAAACTTTTCAAGTTATCGCGTTTACAAGGAATTTTTTAGTGATTTTATAGCTCGTGACCTTGACCTTTGACCTTGAAAGTGAACATGTCAAAATTGTCCCCCCGAGGTATAAGCAGTAAGTCATGAATACAAGTTTTGGAAAGCTTAGTAGAAACAAGATGTGTTTGTGAAACACATATGCCCCCGGATGCATCCTGCTCACTGTGTCAAGGTCAAGATCACAAGGTCAAATGTCATGGTGTCATCTGAAAGGTCTCATCACAAGGGATCCATATGTCAAGTATCAAAGACCTAGCTCTGACCAATCAAAAGTTAAAGTTTTTGTGGACAAACGGACAGACAGACGGACGGACAGACGGACAGGTGAAAAACAATATACCCCCGGAATCTCTGATTCGGGGGCATGAAAAGTTAAAGCCATTATTATGAGCGCGGACGCGGCGGCGGCGTAAACTGCACAAAAACTGATAGCACTGAATAATCCCAGCTGATATGGAGCATTCAAAGTTCAGCTATTTAGGTACTTTGCTTATGATAAGATGAAAATAGGTTTTCTCTTAGGGGTCACCAAAATTTCTCACTAGTCAAGGGGTCTGTACACAAGGTTTCAGCTTTCTAGGCATTATGCTTCTGGAGAAGAAGGTGAAAATAGGTTTTGGTTTAAACATATTTATTTCTTTAGAAGAACTGGATTGGTAAACAAGCAATAGCTTATCTGAATACCGCTCCAGGAAGAAGAAGAAGATGAAAATAGGTTTTAAGGGCATGGCCTCTGTGGTCCTTATCAGGAGCTACATAGCCACAAAAGCTATAAATTATAATCCTCACAAGTCAAGGAGTCTGCACATTAGTTTCAGATTTCTAGGCCTAGACTAAGGCTTCTGGAGAAGGAGATGAAAATGCACAAAGTTTACAGAGGAACGCCGGACACCATGCCATGATAAGCCCAACAGGCTGATGTGAGCCTGCAAGTACCTGCAGATATTGAGAAGTGTGGGCCCTTGTGAATAACTGTCGGTGTCGGGCCTACGCTTATTTAAAAACACTGCAGAGATCAAATCATATTTGTCCCCAGACTTCTGTACATCTGACTTATTCAAGACTATTAATATATGGCATACACCATCTAATATTAATGCAAATATTACAGGTAAAAATACAACAGTTGTACAAAGGTTAAATATTGTTAGTTAAACTACTGTTACAACTCATATTGTTTGTATCTGTTTTTGGACTTAAAAGCTTTTCATTAAAATGTACTGTTGCTCAACTTTAAATACTGAATTAGATAATTTAAAGGGGCAGTAGCAGGTTTTTTGATGATTTTATATTTTAAATTTTTCACTGATAATTTTAAGTTAATGCTAAATGTATTATTTTGACAGTGTCAAAAAACTCATTACACAAGCCAATCATCCATAGTCAGAGGACAAAATATGAACATTCACATAAAATCCATTGGCGGCCATTTTGTGTGAACACCTTTAATTCATTTTGTATAAGAAATAGCAATCGCATTGCTAAACTTTATGTTATATATTTGAATAATTACTGCTCCATTTAGTTAAAATGCATTGTCTTTCAATTTGAACCATTAATTTTTATTTTCCTGACATCACCTTATATACCCCCTAAAAACGTGCTACTGCCAGACCTGCCTACCCCTTTTCGGTCCTAAGTGTATACCATATTCGTCCTATTAAGCACCCCCTCCCTAATAAGCGCCCCCTATTACAAATTTCCATATAACAGAGCGGATTTTTTAAAGCTAAGCGCCCGGGGCGCTTAATAGGACGAATACGGTACTTAACATTTCAAAGTGTATTCTGAGATTTCAAAGTGTACAAAGTATGTTTCAATTTGTATATTTCACATTCAAAGTATACAAACAACAAGTATTTGTCACAAAGGTGACATGACCCCCCGCCGCAAATTGATGTTAACGACAAGAAGCTGGACGGACGTACGGAGCGGAATACTATGTCCCCCGTGAAGACTCAAGGTTAATGGGTTCATGAGATATGGCGCTAACAACATTTTTTAAACTGGTCAAAGTCTTGCCGTGACCTTGAAAATGAGGTCAAGGTCACCGAAAAACTTTTCAGGTCTGCGTATTCCCCAGATGAAGACTGGTACCAAGTTTGACGATTCTTGGTTGAGCGGTTCATTAGATATTGCGCTAACAACATTTTCAAAACTGGTCAAAGTCTCGCTGTGACCTTGAAAATGAGGTCAAGGTCACCGAAAACTTTTCAGGTCTGCGTATTCCCCAGATGAAGACTGGTACCAAGTTTGAAGATTCTTGGTTGAGCGGTTCATTAGATATTGCGCTAACAACATTTTCAAAACTGGTCAAAGTCTCGCTGTGACCTTGAAAATGAGATCAAGGTCACCGAAAACTTTTCAGGTCTGCGTATTCCCCAGATGAAGACTGGTACCAAGTTTGAAGATTCTAGGTTGAGCGGTTCATTAGATATCGCGCTAACAACATTTTCAAAACTGGTCAAAGTCTCGCTGTGACCTTGAAAATGAAGTCAAGGTCACCGAAAACTTTTCAGGTCTGCGTATTCCCCAGATGAAGACTGGTACCAAGTTTGAAGATTCTAGGTTGAGCGGTTCATTAGATATCGCGCTAACAAGAAGCGGGACGGACGGACGTACGGACGTACGAACGTACGGACGTACGGAGCTGAATACTATATCCCCCGCTTCGCGCTAAACGCGCGGCGGGGGATAATAAATTATATGAGACAACATTTTGATACAAACTTTTTCAAACAAGTACTGTACATCACACTATACTGTACATCAAAGGCTAATGCTTCAAACATGTCAAATCAGTTACACTTATCAGACTTATCAGTGTCCTTTAAGACTCCTGTAGTAATTGGTGATTGGTGTATAATTTAGAAAGTGGGTGTATAGTCATATTTTATTGCTCAAAATTGTACAAAATACACAACATGTGTACAAGTAGGCAGGTCTGTACTGCCCCTTTAATATCACATAACTTACATTCATTAGCAATCCAAACAGATAATACATATTTTTATAACATTTTATCTGAAAATCCAATTAATGTTAATTAGATTCCTAAACAATTAAATCAACTATTAACAGAACAAGGTAGACAACCAAGCTGTTATATTCATTATTAAGTGTTTAATGAATTTTTTGTCAAATATAATGGAGGCTTATTCAGCTCAAATCAAATTGATCCAAAAATTACTGTATGAAAGTCACATTGCAAAAGCTTTAAAGGTATCTTTAAGTATTTTATTGCTCATTTAAACATTAAGCACCACTCAAGTTGATGATATTTTATCAATGAGTGCCGACTGTTTTTGATAAAACTGATTGACCGCCACCAACATTTATCGACCTTTAATTCGTTAAAAATGGCAAAAGGAAAGCGCTGGAAAACAAAACTGTTGTTTTCTTGAATTATTCAAATTAAAGCAATTCAGAATAAATTGATGGATGTCATGAATAACAACAAATGGAAACGAAGTTGTGAAATATGCAAAGTATTACACAAACACAAAACAAATTTTATTTGTAATGACCGATTCTATGTTACCGAAAGAATTACCCTCATGAGCGGTATTACCCAGACCTACTCTATACATTACTTGAATTTCATGAATGTGTGACAAGGAGAGATAAATATATTTTCTCCACATATATTAGGGACACCATAGTAATTTGCTAAATTGGAAACAAAAAGTCCAATTGTCATTTTTCATGCGGCGGATACAATAACATACCATGAAATTGCTATTGCAAACTTAAAAACTAATCATATTCAACAGATGTGCGTCAATCTCCATGCAAAGCTTTGTGCTAAAATCGGAGACAGCAATGGGCGATTTGCTATGACCTCCAAGCTAACCGGATATCTAAAAATACACCTTGAGTATAAATTCTGAACCTTGAGTCGGAACAGACTGACTCCGTAAATCGCTTTATTTTAAAACATATATTTTATGGCGCTTCTTTTCACATGTTATCTTTGATTCTAATACTTGCTGATAATTTTCACTTTTCCTCTTGTAGAATCTTTTATAACCTTTCGAATTTTGAAAAAACAAGTTGAAGTCATTTACGTAAGTCGATTCCATTACCGTCTAATGACGATTTTTGTTATAATATCTCATTCTTTGACGGAATGAAAAATTGCCTAATTTGCATAGGAATTTCGAATATGCGTAATATGATATCGACAAAAAAGCTATATGTAGTATTTTGTTCACGTTTAGTATTCTCTTGGTGTCAACATAGTTGTGGTAACATATTTAGACTAATTTAATGTTTAATTATCGAAACTTAAAAATTAAGTGAGTAATCGTTTCCGGAACGAGTTCTTTTGGTTACGAAGATGTCGTAGTCTGCTTACACACTCTATCATCTATGTAAACACAGATGGCAACGAGCAAAAAAGACAAGAAAATCTATGTGTAATGTTTAGAAGAATATAATGTTAATTGGTTATTTGTGAGTAAAATAATTTATACATGATTCATTGTTTTCTGCTTAATATAATGTTTGTATTTGTATTCATAAAATCTAAGTCAGGACCGTTTTTATGTCGGTGTACAACAAGTGTTTTTTGGTATAATTCGGATTTACGAAACCTGACTTAAAAGCTTACCAGGTTAGGTTGACACTGGAAACGATTGAGCATTATTTGTAAAACGTAACAGTTATAATTTTATGAATAGAATGAGTCAATCACACTTGGTAAGGTTATGTTGAAAAAAAACAAATACTATGCTAATCAATTGTATTCCCTTGACATGCGCACTAATCATATCCCCGACAGTCCGTTACTCCGTAAATAAATTCATCAGAAAAAATATACCTACTTATAATTCCGTTAATGATCCAGTCCGAAGACATCCCCATAGCATAGAAAATATAACAAAACACAAATATTGTTTTTACAGCACGGCCTTTAAAGTCGCTAATATATTTATTTTGCACGAGAGGTGCATGAGCATTTACTGCATGCGCGCTCACGTCGTGTGCACACGGGTGTCGCTCAGCCTCATAATCGTGAAACCGACAACCAGGTCAGACATTTCATGGTGTCCCTACATATACCCTCGAGTTACCTGTTTTCATTGGTCACCTATTTTCCTGGTATTTACAAATGATGTCATATCTCAATAACTGTACTCTTGTTCCTATTATTCTCATCTCATTGGGGTGCAGCTGTCAAGTTCAGGTTAAATTGACGCGATCAATCGGGAATCATGGGTCATTATCATTTCAAATTCAATAATTATTGATAAGAGAAATCCAGCGTTACCTCCGTCAGATAATCAGGGACCTCTGCGATAGTTTTGAAAGATGTTTCCCCAGGAGTGTTGAGATAGAGAAATCTCCTGATTCCCTGAGTTAACTGCATGGCAGTCTCCATCTTGAACCGTGATATGCACGGACATACACAGACAAAGACGATCAAAGTCTATCTTCCCTACAAAAACAAACACACGTGATCAAACAGGAAGCGTTCATCATTACCGCGCATGCGTAACAAGCAGTGCTCTGTCAAAAGATCTCAAATCATTGTGCATACAAAACCGAAGACTCCAGTGGTTCGAGCCACCTTTAATTTTTTGTCACAAGATTTTATTATTTGTAAATATCATTAAAAGTGTTAATTAATATACATTTTTTAAAGAGATATCAAGAATATTTTATAGTTAGAACAAATATTTTATTATTTACTATTTTATTTGTACATGCAATTAGCATAAAGCTAGGTCTATGAAACATAAAACACTGTAAATATGGTGAAATACTCTGTGATAATACAAAATCAACGATGTAAATGTAAACTATTGGATATATCATTCTGAATACTTAGTGTTATTCATTTCTTGTTTTAACCATGTATTATATACTTCCCCGTTTTAACATAACATTTTGCGTGCCTATTTAATCAAGAGGCGTATAGAAAACGGGATGACAAAAAAGGTAAATTTTATCGTGAGATAACCCATCCATGATACTTAAATCAACAATCTTTCAAATTAACAGGAAGTGTATGTTGAATACACGTTGCAAATGAACAAAAAAAGTTATCAAAATTGTGATGTCCTCTTTTTAAGTGTATGTTTTCTTGCTTTTTGTGGCGTTTCAATTGTCGTTGTCATTTGGCAGGGTAGGCTACACACACAGGCCTCCGTAGCAGATAGGTGTGTGTATATATACATCTATATATACACACACCTATCTGCTACGGAGGCCTGTGGCTACACATGCTACAGGAAATTCCAAATGCATGTAAAACGAGGAAGTTTTGGAACTACGCCCTTTTCATTTGTCAAATTTGTCTTCTTAGTTGGTAAATTTCATGCTAGAAAATATACGTGTATGATGTGGATGCATGTGGACTCAGAATCTAGAGCCCAGTTCATAAAAAAATGTATCTTCTTTCAGTTATCGTACGTTTAATAGTTTTTCATTCTTGCGTTTGTAAATCCTGACAGGCCTGTGATTTTATCAAAGAAATGTTAAGTTCGAGAAATTAAATTCAATATTGTGTGTCTAATACGTGTAATAAAAATGTTTGTCATTCTTTGAAGTATTTAACAAACGTCATTAATATACCAGGCCCTTTAATTGTTAGTTTCATAACTTACAACATATGTAGATTTGATATATATTTAAAGAAACGTCAATATTGACAATATTTTTTATTCTAATAAATGACAACATGTGAGTGACACGCATTGGTAAATCTCAACTTAGTTACAGTGACATAAATCGTCATATTATGAAATGGTTTCATGTGATTTTGAGTACAAGTATTTACTTCATATTTTAAGAATGACCCAAAACATATACTGAATTAAATGTTACATCAAAAATGATTTTAAAATGACATAATTAATATTGATTAGGGTCGATACGGCTAACTTCGGTCACCCAAAACTTTTCTCACAAATAATAATTATATGTCAATAACTACCTTTCTTTTGACTTGTCCAAGAGTTCAAGTGTAATCAATTGTTAATTTTGCTATTTTATATTATGGCCATAAGCCCAATTTCAATCAATAAAACTGTAAAAACGGGGTCTGGCATGGAAACGGGTAAATTCGGTCATGTTCGGGGTTCTTCGGTCACCCACGTACGTGGTTGGCTGTCAGATGGTGCACGAATAACATTTGAGAATCATTATGCGAGAGAATTGTTCAAAACTGACGATTTCTCCAGTGGACCAATTGATGAATTGTTAATAGAGGTCAGTAATTTTATTTTATCATGCTTTTTTTCTTCATTTTCCCATTATGTCATCGATGTCAGTTATCTAGGGGACTAGGACAATATTCGTAACTGTCATACCACTTCCGGTTTATATACCCACTTGGGATTATCAGCTGATCGAATATTTTTAAAAGAAATATTGGTGATTGATTGATCACAAGACAAGAGATCACATATGCAAGTGGTTTTATTTGCTTCATTATTCATATTGGTTTGGACTGACAGGTATTTGATGATTGACATTGTCTGTGAAAATGAAAGTTACACACACACACAAAAAAAATGTTTTATTCGATTGATGAATAATTACCACATTATAATATTTGCATTTTTTCTAAACATTGTTAATACAAGAAAATTATACAATCAATCAAATTACTCCAATGATTCTCTTTAAACTGGACAATATTTTGCAAGTTATTATTTTATCATTTAATTGTGAATGATTAATTCTTAATGATCAAGTTTTGTATACAGTTTAGAAATATAAAAATATGATTAAATGTTGATTAAATAAGATTTAAGTTTTCAACAGATCTCTTCCATTATACTTTTTGTACATAAAATGCCAATGAGAGTGTTATCACAGGATGATGCAGTTATGCCTCATGAAAACCCATTATCAAAAGTGCATTAATTATCATGTTTATCTGCATACATGTTCTGACTTTTTTTTAAAGTTTTCAATAGAAATGTTTATATTATTTATTTAATATTTTGACAATGTACCGTTAAGTCAGAAAATTATGGTTCAAACTGAACTTAAAATGTGAAATCTAATTATCAGTCTAAGTCTTGGAATTTCCATGTATTATATTTCAGAATTTATTATATGATTGGCGGTGAAATACCGAGATCTATCAATGAAAATAAACCGTGTTATCAGTCACTAGTGACAATAACAATGGAACGTGTTATCAGTCACTAGTGACTGATAACAACAATGACCTGACGTCATCGAACAATGCTCTGACGCAATGACACGCTCATGACGTCATGTTGTCGCTTAGGCAACGGGCTCTCATCGGAGCCGACTCAACGTAGATGCGCTTGAATTTCGACAGAAAAACAACGATTTAATCATAAAATAAATAGAAAATTTGTCTTGTCTTGACAAATACCATGTTTATCTCATCGAGTGAGGAAGAAAGTTTATATTTTCACGAGTGGCGCAGTTGTCTTAATTTATTCTCTTAACTTGCTTCATTCAGACCATTTATTTAATTGTATGTATGAAGATGTAAATTGCTTTTAAAGCTGGTCTCAACCAAGAATTATTTCACTGTTCAAATAAAGTGACGATATTCATCTATGTAAATTATCTTAGCATGTAAATCTCAATTAGAAATTTGTTTGACCGTTATATTCTTATATTCTTGAATATTTTATTTATAACTTTTAGAAATTTGCTTTTGTGAGCTATATCATTACATTGCATACAGATTTCTAACATTTCATCAATTTCCTTTTTCATTGTGCTCAATCTCATTTTTATTACTTTTGATTAAAATAATTATCTCCATTCAGGATTAAAGAAAACTGAAAAAATACTTCATTCATAGTTTCTCTGTGAACAATGTGTTTTTTGTTTCTGTTTTCTTATTCTGCTGCTTGTGTTCATTTTTGTTTACTTATTTCTTTTTCTCGGATTGTGTTTTACTTGTTCTCTTTTTGCAGCTGTTTCATGTGCATGATGTTTTATTATGTTTAAAGAAGTCTGTGTCCAGTTACTGCTTTTGACTTTTGTTTCTTTTCAGGGAGTGGAGGACAGATGAAAGAGATACTGTCATGAAATACTTCATGAGAAAACTCAGTACTTGGAGCCTTCTGGCAAAAGCAATATCTGCAGCCTTCAAGGTGTGGGAAACCACTGATGCTTCATTCTGAAAAATGAATAGCTTACAACACGGTTAAATAGGCAAATGACTGTTGAAAGCATTAATGCCTTTAGTTAGCTTTAGTAAGAATTGTTAAGGGCTCCTTTTTTATTTTAATATCAAAGATTTAAAATAACATTTTAGTGAAAAAACTTTCAGGGACTATATGTTAGTCTACACTGTTGTTGACTATAGGCGAAACGGACCATCTGTTGCAGCTTGTTACACGCATATTGGTGGCTAGTTACACGAATCATTATTTACATCTGTGTGGAGAATCATATGATATTACTAGCTGCTGTGAGGCCCGGAAGAAATATATCAAATTAGACCGGTTACCGGATACGAGTTGTTTGATTGACAGGAAGCGCCGCCAATTAAAAAAATGAATCATGATATTCCAGCGGTTTGTTGATTAGGTAATAATAAAAAAGGGAATGGATGATGAATCGGTCGCATTTCTATTCGTTGAATTTCTAGTATAAGGATAGAAAAATCGTGGGATTTCTAGTATAAGGATAGATAAATCCTTTCGACGGATCAGAACTGTGATTTTAGTTGTTAATATTGGCTTACATAACGTTGGACCGTTCCAAAATAAGACAAAAGGGGTCTCGTTGATTTTATTTTGATCACTTTAAGTTAGCAGAATGCGAAACTATCATCTTCATTTCGATGTTCTATTTAATGAGGAAATACATGATCCATATACTCATTTCATACAACTGGTTAAATTCATTGCTTTGTATTCAAGAAAGAGTTTTAAACGGTCGAAGTTACACTGTTGATTGACACGTCATTATCAGACATGTTTTAAATGAATGCATTCGGTTAAAATTACCACACATATGATATATAAATAAAAACTTCCTGTTTTAAATGTTCAATGATACCTCGCTTAATGAATTATCAATAACATAACTCTTAACAGTAGACACAATGATACCCGTAAAAAAATATGAAAGATAGACATATAGGAAAATGAATGAAGTTTAATTCCAAGAGTTTATGTGACGCGAAAACATGAGCAAATGATGGACAATAGGTTTAGGAATGAAAGGCGTCTTCTTCTACCCCGTCTGGACCAGGAAGCTCACTCGGAGACCGTTTCGCCAGGGCCACAATTTGCCTTGCTATACGTATTTTGGGTTTTTTCCCCCATTTGTTTAATTTACGAATTGAGACGATCTTTGTAATACCTGAAAAGAACAACAATGCATTATTGACCGAATTAATTTGTGCATACGTGAGGTCAAATGATAAGAGTTCACATATTTTAACTTGACTAGTTTAATTAAACTTTGTAGGGTTCAAGAAAATTGTTTCGATATTTTAAGATAAGTAAATGAACCATGTCTTTACTTCTCTGAAGCTCAAAAGGAGGTTGATGGTTAGGAGATGACGACTTAATTAGAAATTAACTTCAAATGTTTGGCAAATATCACACTTACCCTTGTCGTGACGTTAGAAACATTAAAAAGTCAACATGTTTAAGATTTGTTGGTTGATGTCTAGGCATCAAATAAAAATAATCATCGAATAGTTTTCGAATATTGCAGTTACCTTTGCTTTGTCCGTTTTATATGATGAGATTTTCATGCTTTTTATGTTAATATATTAGGATAATAATAATCCATTATTTCACTTCTTGTATGTACAGCTTGTGATACTGTAATAAAATATTTTTTCTTCTTCATTAGTAACTAGCTAAGATGCTGTACGTCCAAAACATATATGGTAAAATACCAGAAACACTATCAGTTAAAGGGGCAGTAGCACGTTTCTTGATAATTTTATATTTTAAAATTTTCACTGATAATTGTAAGTTAATGCTTAAAGTATTATTTTGACAGTGTCAAAAATCTCATTACACAAGCAAATCATCCACAGTCAGAGGACAAAGTATCACGATTCACATAAAGTCCAATGGCGGACAATTTTGTATGAACACCTTTAATTCATTTTGTGTAAGAAACAGGAATCGTATAGCTGAACTTTACATTCTGTATTTGATTTATACTGATATATTAAGTTTAAATACATTTTCTTTCAATTGGAGCCATTTATTTTCATTTCCCTGACATCACCTAATATTCCCCCTCAAAACGTGCTACTTCCTCTTTAAGCGTTTGCTAATATTTTAAGATTTTTATCGGTCCTAACGCATGTCGTTAAAGAAAGCATATGGGGCATAGTCTTTCACTTACCAAAGGATGCGGCGGCCATTTTGTGTGAACATCTTTAATTCATTTTGTATAAGAAAAAGGAATCGCATGGCTAAACTTTACAACATAAATTTGAATTATTACTGCTCCATTTAGTTTAAATACATTGTCTTTCAATTGAAACCATTAATTTTCATTTTCCTGACATCACCTTATATTCCCACTAAAAACGTGCTACTGACCCTTTTAAATAACGCCTTAAAATGTAAAAAAAATGGGATAATATGAGCAGTAAACTCCTATTAATCCCTGCTTCATAATCATGTTTTGTTCAGTCGACAATGCAAACAATGATACACTATTGAATACTTTATATTTAAAGCAACTTACTTCGTGTCCAAAGAGCTGTCACTGTTATAGAACATGTCAGCACCAATAGGAACATGAACCTGAAATATGATATACTTGTTACAGCAATTTATGACATAGTTTGTGATGTATATGTCGATTCCATAAATTCTTTTCTTTGAATTTGTAAACTATGTAATATCAATGTTAAAGAAGATGATAATGAGAGAGGGAGAAAAGGAGAGACAGAGTCCTGGGAGGAGAGAGACGAAAGAGAGAGAGAGAGGAAGAGAGAGAGAAAGAGAGAGAAGGGGGAGGAGATAGAACAAGACAGAGGGAAAAGAGAGGGAGTGAGGAAGGGAGATAAAGAGAGAGAGAGCGAAAAAAAGGAAAGAGAGGGAGAGAGAGAGAAGAGGAGAGAGAAAGAGAGAGACGGAGAGAGATAGAGAGAGGGAGGGAGATAGAGAGGAGAGAGGGGGAGACAGACAAGAGACAGAAAGACACAGACAAACAGACAGACAGTCAGAGAAATAAAGAGGGACACAAAACAGAAAAGATGGTGCAATTATCAAACAAATAGCAAAACCATTTAAATACTCACAACTTATTCATCATTCACTTTATGTCTGACCGACAATGTCAATGCTGCGTGTATACCTTCAATGAACACACTGTACATTGCCTGTGGGTAAATATACACTGAGCACCCGGATGTACACGTGTGATGAGGATGGTGTTGTCACCCACGGGGTGTCAGATCGACGGTGCCCTGCTGATAGTGATAGTGCGGGATGGGGGTTTGGCACTTCCGGCTATCCTCATCAAAATGTGTAAATAGACACTAATGGACAGGAGTCGAGTACATTATTAGTATTGTCCATCCTCTACTGTGTGTATATATGTCACCTTGTATATTACAACTTCTTCAGGCAGATTCTTCCATTATGAAGCTTTTGTGTAGTTTTTCTCAATTGTTAAAAAATTCCTCTACTGTGTTTATACGTCACCTTGTACATTACAACATCTTCAGGCAGATTCTTCCATTTTGAAGCTTTTGTGTAGTTTTTCTCAATTGTTAAAAAAATTAGAATATTTTTTTATCAAATCCTCATTGCAAACGTGAATTGACATTATGTTTTGTAAAGATGGAATATAATATTAACCTATGCTATATAAGTATGGTATGTTCTAGTTAGTGTAGTCTTTGACCAATAGATTTCCCCGGCATGGTCAACACGTGATCTCTCTTATCACTCAATTGTCATCTCACGCCATGAAATTAACACTGAAAGGGACATTCATACCTTTGTGCTTCGTAATTGTATTAAAATCTTTAAAAACTCTTTGAAAAGTCAATTTTGATTTGGTTTTAAACTTCCGTAAATGTGACACAATGTTAGGCATAATGCCTTTTTAAATAAGCTTTTGATATTTGCCATCAGAAAATGACACCAAGATCTATCTATTACATAAACACCAATAGTGTGGCACCATAAGTTCACTAGTCCCTGTTTGAGAGACGGCACATGGCTACTGACCTCTTGTTCTTCTTATCAAAGTCGGGGAGTGTCGTCCTCTTTCTTTACAAACTATCTTCAACTATGAACGGTCTAATTGTTTGTCTGTCTCTAGCCCTCTTTTGTAGTGTACAGGTGGGTCCTTTTAAGTAAATACTTTATATATTAATATATTTGATTTGTTGTTTCCATGCTAGTTACACAACACTATGAGGAGGTCTTTTTTCGCAACTTTAATTAAGGCATTGAGCATGATTTACGCTCAAAATGCAAATTTTATTTTTTCAGTTTACTAACGAACATAATTGATAAATTTTCGGGATTTAAAACCTTAACACATTCAACACATTCAAGCATTGATTTTAATATCTATTTTATTATTAACTTGAAGTGATGAAACAGAATATAATAAAAACTTAATGAGTCAATGTCAGAGTAGTGACACAAGCTAAGAAATAATGAGCATTTACGATAGCACGCGCCTTTCACATAATAGAATGCTCGATTAGATTTGTATATTAAACTTGTGTATTTGACAAAATGTTGACAACATACAACTTTGCTAGATTAGCAAATTATTTAGACTAGCTTTATTTATTTAGCGTCTCGATTTGTGTATTTCCTGGTTGGGACCATTGATCCTTAAGCTATATCATACCTATGTAACTTTAATTCATACCGACGGTATTTACTTTATACCGCTGTTGTATACCATTGTTAGTTAATTTCAAAACGACGGTATCTTATGAAATTCTTCAAAGGCATTTAGAAGTTGGTGTGGTAATACCAGACAAATGTTATCAATGGATAACAGCTTCTTTATGGATTTCTCACGACGTTTCTGAGCCAATTCTTGCCCCTTCTTCAGGTGACTGATAATGAATGCCTTTACTTCATACCGATGTATCTTATACCATTTTTTCATGACAACGGTATCTTATACCTTTACTTTATACCGATGTATCTTATATTATTGTTAGTTTATTTCATAAAGATGGGTTCTTATACCTTTATTGGCATCTGATACCTTTATAAGTTTATTCAATATCCAAAAGATAACTTTGAATTAAAATGTTATGCAAAACCTGAGAGGACCTGGTATTTCAGTGTCAAGACGCGAGTACTGTGACACCACCGTCTACACATCATCATCATCATCACTCCCATGCACCGAAGACTACCAGCGAGCCTGGCGAGAAGGAATCAGCCAGGTTTAGATATGATGGACACACTGTGAGTCTATACACTCTTCTTACTCTGATAGAGGTTAGATATAAAAGTCATTTAGATAGTGAATAAATGTAACATAGTTATATTTTGGGTCATAATATCTGCGATAGTACATATTCTTTTCGGGTCGAGTTTATGCGCCGGGGATTCAACGCATATACTCAGAGTCAGACAACACCACCAGCAATGACCATACGGCAGCAGCTATGCCAATTATACCAGAGGTGGTATATGTAGTTAAGGTGGTGGTATTTGAGGTAGAAAGAGAAAATAAAAAAGAAGTACACGTAGCTGTAAACATAGTTGTATAATTGTGGTGTAAATGTGCAATAGCAATCTGCAAATGTGATCTGAGAGGGTACGGCAATGTGGTTTGGTGTTGTTATAGTGGGGCAAGTCGTTATCTCGACAAAGAGGTGGAAGTGCATCAGCACAATTGTAAACTTGCATAAGTGGTAGAGGCAAAGATAGTTGTTGTGGAAGTTGAAGTAGTAGTAGCCTAGAAGTAGTGGTAGTAGTAGTGGTGGTGGTGGTTGTAGTAGTGGCAGTAGTACATGTAGTAGTGGTAGTAGTGGTGGTGTTGGTAGTAGTGGTAGTAGTTGAAGTAGTAGTGATAGTGGTAGTATTAGTGGTAGTAGCGGTGGTTGTGGTGGTGGTAGTGGTAGAAGTAGTGGTAGTGGTAGTGGTAGAAGTAGTAATGACAGCAGCAGCAGCAGCAGCAGCAGCAGTAGTAGTAGTAGTAGTAGTAGTAGTAGTAGTAGTAGTAGTTCAAATTACTTCGGCTAAGTATTAACGTATGGTCGATAACCAACTAGGATAATGTGCTAAAATGATATGCCGTATTGAAAGTATCCTTTGAAAGTAAAATGTTAGTTTCTAATGCCCAGGGACACCTAGTGGTTCGTATCGGAAACGAGTGTTTCCTCATGTCACTCAGCGACGCCCAGAAGAGCAAGGTACATGACCCCATCGCCATCAAAACTGTCGAGGTGAGTCATATAGTCATCGAGTCACACAATCATTGAGTCACACAATCATTGAGTCAAAGAATCACGTGGTCATATAGTCATAAAGCAATCATAGTCATGTAGTCATATGGTCACACAGTCAAATAGTCAAGTGACATAGTGACATAGACAAATATTTATATAGTAAAATGGTCAAATAGTCATATATAGTCATATAGTCTTATAATCATATAGTCTTATAATCATAAAGTCATATAGTCATAAAGTCATATAGTCACATAATCATATAGTCATATAGTCATATATAGTCACATAATCATACTGTCACAGAGTCACATAGTCATATATTTTCAGTTCACATAATCATATATTCCTTTAGCCATATAGTCACATAGTTACATACATTGTGTCATTAGTCAAAGCAGATATCTCCGAGTAAAAAATGTGATTCATTCATTCATCCATTATGCAGGCTGACGCGCTGAAGCTGATCGGGGACAACGTAATGACGGCTGTAGACGCGGCCACCATCGACCACTTCACCACCAGAGACTGTAAGGGAACAACCAAGATCGTCCAGTTGACAACTGTTTGAGCTCTGTGCATTGATGAAGAGTTTTAGTTCGTAATAAACAATGTGAACCTATTTGGAAAATAGTCACAGCTGGTTCCATTCTCTCCCCACAGAGGCAACTCAGTCATACCTGAATTAGGCTCTGTTCTATTACGGCTACTTCACGGGATAGAAAGGTAGAAATCTGATTGGAGGCAATCGAAGTTAGTTGTGCAATCAGCGACGCCGTTTCAAAAGGGGTCATTCGCAAAAGCTCGGCTACTCCCGGCTATTCCCGGTGATTCGGCATTCAGGGGAGATAACTCTTCCTTCTACAAAACATCGCGTTTTTACCTTCTCATAAGTTTTTATTTGGAAGATTATTAAAAAAAAATTATCATAAAACAAAGAACAATTTACACAATTATAAAACAGTATGATTTTAATGAAAAACCCTATCCATATCTGATTTTCAAATATTTCTCTCTCACACTGTTAATGAAAAATAAACCTGAAGGCATGATACTTTCGAAAGTCACTGTACGACCGTTGAGAATTCCCAAAGTCGTTGATATCCAAAAGGTGTTTTCATTGGCTGCAGATAAGGGAGATATCTCAAGTTACAACTTTTTTCCGCTAGGGCAATCTGCCGGAACCCCAGGATCTCGGCGTAATAGAACAGAGGCTAATTCAGGTATGACTGAGTTGCCTCTGTGGGGAGAGAATGAGCTGGTTCTGGTTTAAAGGTTTTAATTAATGGGTTTAGGTCTCAAATACATATGAGCTCGCAGGTACCAAGACAAACCAGGCAAGAGCACATGTTGTTACTCTTATTGTCAAAGTTACTAAAATTTGGATTCACTTGTGGAACATTAAGTTCCTTTAGTTTTGGATTAACAAAAATGAAATATTGGAGGAATAGCATTAGAAATGTACTCCGGTTCCTTGTTTAAACCCAAAAAGTACTCTAGATCTCTCTCTTTCTCTTACATATTTGTTTAGGAATATAATTAAGAGAATCATTAAAGTAATTTCTCAGGGTATTTTACAAGATATGTCAGGGTATTTTACAAGATATGTTTTGTTTATATATGGTGTTGTGTTGGTCGTGGTATAAGTAAGTTATACGACGGCTCCGCGGCTCGTCGTATAACCAACCATGTCGTGGACTAGACGACCAATACTCGTCATATAACTATTACTTATTTCTCTAATGGATTTGCAAGATTAAATTATTGAGGATTTATAACTGACAAAGAATTAGAAATACAATGGTCCTGCTTGAGCAATTTTAATTATACAAGAAACACTTTAAAGGGGCAGTAGCACGTTTTTAGGGGGAATATAAGGTTTTGTCAGGGAACTGAAAATTAATGGTTCCAATGGAAAGACACTGTATTTAGACTAAATGGAGCAGTAATTATTCAAATATATAACGTAAAGTTTAGCCATGCGACTGATTTTTCTTACACCAAAAGAAATTAAAGATGTTCACACAAAATGGCCGCCAATGGATTTTATGTGAATCTTCATAATTTGTCCCCTGACTATGGATGATTGGCTTGTGTAATGAGCTTTTTGACATCGTCAAAATAATACATTTAGCATCAACTAACAATTATAAGTGAACATTTTAAAATATAAAATTATCAAAAAACGTGCTACTGCCCCTTTAAAGGGGCAGTAGCACGTTTTTAGGGGGAATAAAAGGTGATGTCAGGAAAATTAAAATTAATGGTTCCAATTGAAAGACAATGCATTTAAACTAAATGGAGCAAATACATAATATAAAGTTTGGCCATGCAATTCCTTTTTCTTGCACAAAATGAATTAAAGGTGTTCACACAAAATGGCCGCCCATGGATTTTAAGTAAATCTTAATACTTTGTCCTCTTACTATTGATAAGTGGTTTGTGTTATGACATTTTTGACAAGTATCAGTGAAAATTTTGAAATATAAAATTATAAAAAACGTGCTACTTCCCCTTTAACGACAAAATTGCCAGACATAGGCATTTACATAAAACAGAAGTTATAATTGTTTAAAAAAAGAAAATCTACAAATAAGTCGTTAGTTACACTACAGTCTCCATCAATAATGCTACTGGGTGGAAGGGAGTGGAAATTTAGATGCAAGGAAAGATGTGAGAGGCGACAATAGTAGCTTGTAATGGAAAATGCGAAACCGCATAGGAAAAGCACGTTGTACATGGCAGCGGCCATGTTAGAGAAGAGAGATAATTCACACAATGGAGCGGCATTTCAACCCACTAAAATAAATTTTACCAAAACTAAAATGACCCTTTAAAAATATCTGTTTGGTTTGTTGAAATGCATAATACTCAAAAATCGAATCGTGATATTCATTGAAACGTTTAATTTCTTCAGAATACAAATAAAACATCAAAACAATGGTAAATCGTTCATAAAGTACAAATAAATCCTAGAACGTTCCCATCGCGATCATACTGTGAGTCGGAAAGGTGAAGAATCCAGCAGGTGTCGAGTTCCTTATCTCCCTGAGAAAGAACCAGTTTCACAGAACGTCTTGAAGAAACCACCGGCACCATGAACTCGCTGCTTGGTCTTCTGATTCTAGTCCTGGTCTCTGCTGTGTTTGTGAGTAGCAAGCGTAGGAATAGTATGGGGAATTTGAATGATATGTCTTTATTTCAAATTTTGAATATCAACAATCAAGTAAATTCATGCTATTACCTTGATCCTAATAACACTCATCATGAACTCGCTGCTTGGTCTTCTGATTCTAGTCCTGGTCTCTGCTGTGCTTGTGAGTAAGAATGGTATTTAGAATTTGAATGGTATAACTTGAATCCAAATATTATCGAATGTGAATCAAGATAGTGCATGTTATTACCTTGAACTTCATCAAGTAACGGGTGATGTGGCATAGATCCGAATCAAGTACCCCAATGTGATTCCTTATCTAGTACCCCGCATGCTCTAACTTGAATTCTATTCTTCTATCCCTCATGTTGTTGTTTGAATCCGAATCTAGTACCTGCATTCTCTTACCCAATTATATCAAACCAAGAGTTCTTAATCTGTATATGCCTTGAACTATTATTCCGGTATAGTATTCTACTTAAATATGAATCGCATTTTATCATCCTTTTTACAACATCTTAATCGAGAACATGCCAGAATCTAGCTGAATGAGGTAACCGTTGATGAATTTTAATCATGGACAGTTTAGAATAGGATCTGCCAAAGAGGTTTTTTTTTACGTTTCCGAGGAGAGTTTAAGTGAATAGACGACGCATTGATAGCGTTGAGAGTCATTGATATCAAACAATTGTTATTAATGAAGTTAATTTATTTTATCACTCATATCATTTGATAATTCTACACTTTCAATCTGAAGTTCAAGAGTGTAGGTATCGTAAGTATCCAAAACGTCATTTTAATAGTGAGACAACGAAGAGACACAAGAATAAATGCGATCTCTTATTGCACCACCTGTCAACCTCAATCTGATGTGGCAACGACCCCGAGAATTAAACCAGCTGCTTTCTCCCCCCCTCTCTCTCTCTCCCTCCCTCTCTCTCTCTCCCTCCCTCCCCTCCCCCTCTCCCTCTCCCTCTCTCTCTCTCTCCCTCTCTCTCTCTCTCTCTCCATCTCCTCCTCTCTCTCTCCCTCTCTCTCTCTCTCCCTCTCTCTCTCCCTCTCTCTCCCCTCCCTCTCCCTCCCTCACCTCTCTCTCTCCTACCCATCTCTCTCTCTCCCTCTCCCTCTCCCTCTCTCTCTCTCTCCCTCTCTCTCTCTCTCTCTCTCTCTCCCCTCTCTCTCTCCCCTCCCTCCCCTCTCTCTCTCTCTCTCTCTCTCTCTCTCTCTCTCTCTCTCTCTCTCTCTCCCTCTCTCTCTCCATCTCTCCCTCCCTCTCTCTCTCTCTCTCTCTCTCCCTCTCTCTGATCACCTCTCTTTTAGATGGAAACACTAGCCTAACATTTAGTCTCAGAAGTATATTTTTTTCAATATTGACAACAGTTTTAACACTTCATGTATCATAAAAGAAGAAGAAGCTTTAACTTACTTTTCTAATCTGGGTTGGTCATCAATTGGAATGTTTTGCTTAAGGGCCTGGATGACAGACTAGTGGCAACGTGTTAACGCATGCAATAGTGTTGTAAACACGTTAAACCTAAACTCACTCATCATTACACATTGTTCGCTATTCCGATTGTTCACTGTATCTATATTGCTCTATCTACAGTGTCAGGACCCCACCTCGACCACCAAGGCCCACCATTCACACCACACACACGTGCACCACTTACACTCACCCAAACCCACGGTCGAGTCTAGCGAGAAAGACAGATACAACTTCCATTATGATGGACGTCTTGTAAGTAGAGCATCTATTTTCATGAATTTTGAACACTGATATTTGATATTTTTGTATTTATATATGCTATTTGTTTATTCATTTATGATTATGACGTCTTAATGACATTTATAGAAGTGTATTTTCATTTTCGGAGTAATTAAAGCCTTATAGATATATTTATTTTTATCGTGTTCACATTGTGTACTTCTTTTACGTTTTAGATAATCTCCGAGTTTCCCAATTCCTGTATAAGCACCACAAGAAAGAAAACTAGAGTAAAAAAACTGTGGAAAAACGTTTTATTGACCTTCCCGAGTTACCATGAAATTTTACCTAATCTAATATATATTTGAAAATGTTATCAAAATAAAAAAGTTGAATGTCATCGCTACAGGAACATATAACATGATGGTTAGAGAAAAGCAGCATGTTAGATAACATAAGAATTAATTAAGAATAAATTAGCTTTATTTCCATCCAACTATGTTGCACAACATAATTATAATATAAGACGTGGATTTACAGGCTCTCGGCCTATTCAAATAGGGTTTGTGTGGATTAAATCTTACTTTACTTTGAAATACATGTAGATTACAACCAGTTTTAAAAATCTTGAAAAATGCTGACAACACGTTAAACCCAACTCACTCACTCGTAAACCATAGAGTGTGCATCGGATGAGATCTTTATTTAGCCAAAGCCACGATATATATATGTCTTATGGCAACTATTTTATATTCATACTTAAAATCTCGTCCGATGTTCCCTCTACGGTTTGTAGTTTTGGGCATTTTTTGAAACTTCATTTCTTAATACCCTGACTAATATCATCTCTCCTCAGCATGAGATGATCATCAAGTTAGACAATATCTGCTACCTGATGCCCCTTACTGATGCTCAAAAGGCTAAGGTTCACGATCCGTTTGGAATAAAGGGTATTGAGGTGAGATGGTTGTCATTTTAAACGTTGAATAAAGGGGAAGAATTTGTTATTTTTATCATTGATTCTAGTATTGTTCCCGTAAAGATCAAAGGCGCCGCCCACCCTTTATTGCGCAATAAAGTATAGTTTTTGAGTGACGTCACGAAACAATGGCCCATGACGTCAATAAAAATCGGTTATGACGTCACAAGATATGGCCCTGATCGAGGGTTTTCAATTTGCGGCCGAACGTGATTTATATATAATATGTTTATTTGGAGTAGAAATAACTTAAACGCGTAAAAATCGACATACTAGAAAAGTAATAGAGTAGCCCTAGCCATCAGGTGTTTTGCAATAAAGTATAGTTTTGCCCTGAACTATTATAACGTCAAACCATTCGGCCTTCGGCCTCATGCTTTAACTATAATAGTTCAGGGCAAAACTATACTTTATTGCAAAACACATGATGGTTAGGGCTACTTTATTTCTTAAATACAGAGACGTACTTTTCATTGTTTCAAACATTCAAAGTCAACTGTTTAACTAAATTAGCAACCTTTGGTAAGTGAAAGACTATGACCCATATGCTTTCTTTAACGTCATGCGTTAGGGCCAATTATAATATTTAAATACAAGCATTAAGGGACAGTAGCACGTTTTGAGGGGGAATATTAGGTGATGTCAAGGAAATTAAATTAAATGGTTCCAATTGAAAGACAATGTATCTAAACTTAATATATCAGTATAAATCAAATACAGAATGTAAAGTTCAGACATAAGATTCCTGTTTCTTACACAAAATGAATTAAAGTATTCACACAAAATTGTCCGCCATTGGACTTTATGTGAATCCTTATTATTTGTTCTCTAGCTATGGATGAATGGTTTGTGAAATGAGATTATTTACACTTTCAAAATCATACATTTAGCATTAACGTACACTTATCAGTGAAAAACTGAAAATATAAAATTAAAAAAACGTGCCACTGCCCCTATAAGATCTGCGAACATTTTCTCTCATCTCTTTGAATAAAATAGCTGTCCTAACATATATTCTTTTGTTCACTATCCCACAGGCTACAGTACTGAGACTCATAGCAGATAGTTCAGCTCAGACCACTGTGGACAAGTCAACTCTAGATCGCTTCACAACCCATGACTGTTCGAAAGCTCAACAAGTCATCACTTTGAGTCAAAGCTAATAAAAATGATTTATACGAATTTCTGTTTACTTATTTGAAATGATAAACAAAATATTATTTTGATAAGTAGGAAAGCAACAGAGGTAAGATCAACAAGGGCAGGTATTGCTCCTTAAGTACACATGTGGTTGTAAGGGTCAATATTGAAAACCTTCACAGTACGCTGACGTACAAAAGAAAGTACACACCTCAGTTGATTTTATCATAAACATCATTTTCAATAACAAATATTAAAAGGTTAAAGTCGTATTAAAAACTGATAAGTGAAGGAGAACACATACAGTAGAACACGGATATAACGAACATATTTTCAAGTCCCGTCCCTAAATATATTATCATTAAAATTATATGTGTATAGCGAATACGGGATATAGCGAACTTAATTCTTTGGTCCCTTGGAGTTCGTTATATCCGAGTTCTACTGTAGTTGCAAGAGAACACTTCCAAGTGGTTTTTGAATTTCGAAATTAAATCATTTTGATAAAACAAAAACGTTTATAGGCATTAAAGATATATACCATGTTAAAATCAATAAATGAGCTCTATTCTTCACGGGGCGGAATAGCACAGTGGTTAGCGTGTTCGGCTACGGATTAGGAGGTTCGTGGTTTGGAATCCCACAAGGGGCTCGGCAACTGTGTCTGCAGTAGAGAACTGTTCTACACGCAGTCAGGTTTGGGTGCAATGCTACACTGAATTTCAGCGCAGTACCACCCATGGTTCGCTAGTTCCAGCCAATGCTCGCAGGTTTCATCGCATACCCTGAATGGTGTTGCGGTCTTTCTCCCTGCAATAATACTAGCAGCCGCGATATAAGTGAAATACTCTTGAAAGCGGCGTTAAACCCCACCTATTCTTCAGATTTCAAATTTCAAATATGGCGGGGGTCATGTTTTAATTTTTACCCCGGACAACATTATACAAAGATATCATTAAAGAACCATCAACCAGACACACAAAATTCGTTCAAAATGCTGCACATATGGGTCAAGTTGATTCTGTGATGATCACATGCATATTCAATAGATCGAAAATAACTGAGGTGCGTATTCAATTTACTTTGAAGAAGATTTGTTTTGACTTCTCAAATCTAATTTGATAAACTTTATCCTCTGTTTCTATTTTTCGCATTTAAGGCTATACGACAAAAATGTTGAATTATGATTAGCCTTCAACTGGTGTGCTGTCAGTCGTTCAGTTTCTCCATATCACCATGTACCAAGAGGATCAAGGTTTATATGGAATATATCTCCTCTGTACTCCGCATCTCTTAGAATGGACGTGGCAGGACTTACATTAGGGTACCAGGGCAAAGCGCGCCCCCGGGGCAAAGTGACCACGCGTTATTTCTCCAAAACTATCGACAAATGGAGTAATTTGTCAATACCAACGAATGAAGGTAACAGTAATGAAGCGTCGTGACCAACGCTGGAATCTTTTGCCTGAGCAGTAGATGCAGAATTTCAAATATTCGAAAAAACGCGATTTCACTATAAGGAACGGATATGTCTCAAATTCAAATATTTCATAAAAATACAAAACGGAACATTGAACTCTCGTGCACATGTAACATGAATTGGTATCATTAATTCATTGAATAATGAAATTTGTAATTTCTTTCTTTAATTACTTTCTGTGATGTACATAACAAATGCTACCCTTGATGGGGCAAAACGCGCCGGGGGAGCGCTTTGCCCCGTGTGTTATGAAATAAAATATTTTTGGTTAACATATTGGTGTTAAAGTTATTATTTTACATTTCGTAAGCAAATAATGTAAAGGTGAACTATCATTTTCATATCAGCATTCTGCTTTTTTTATATAAAAATGAATATATACCATTTTACTTAAAGGGGTTTGTTTTGTTAAAGAATGACGACAAGTCATATGTTACTGTTGTTTTTTATATCATGAATATATAATTCATTGTATATTATTGTTCAACCCTAAACGGGAAGCGATTTATGCCGTTCTGCCAAGTCCGACACAAAATAGTTGTATGAATTCTTTAATTGGTCCATATAACCAATTCAATTCATCTTTTATTCTATTTTTTACTGGTTTTGATAATCACTAACCTACATTATTAAGACTTTCGTAGTTCAAAGAAATGTACATGTACAAACCATAACGACATTTGGTCATTAAGAAGGTTGATCATGTAGGTCCATGACATGTTACGGAATATTTTGCGCATCCTTGCATATATTGCCAACTTTTATGTTAATTCTATCCTTCATATGGGTTCGATAGTTGCCTTGCATTATCAAGATGATAGCTTTTGAATTGTAATGGCTGATTATTGTTGTGTAATATCTATTACATTCTTTGTTGTTTTTCGAATGGGGCAAAGCGCCCAGGGGATTGGGCACTTTGCCCCAAACTACAGGGCAAAGCGCGCCCCCTTAGTCAAAATATATTTACGTAAATATATCCTAAAGCCGAAATGGTAGATTAAAAAAGCATGTGCCATGTTACAGTCTATCTGATAAGTATTAGAGATAATGTGCAAGTTGCATTCTGTGCATGCCTGGGTGCCCACTAGACGCACTTATATGTTAGGGGGCGCGCTTTGCCCTGGTCTCCCATAATGCTTTTAGTGGATTCAGAGCCAATGGTGACATTTTTTACTTCGTTCTTAAATAACAAAATAATAACACCCGAAATATTTCGTTGAGATAAAATAATTGATTACCAACATACTTAATCGAGAAGTATACATTACATAATTTCATTATGCAAAATGCTCAAGATTGTAACAGGTGTGGCTTTATTATCTCTGGTAGATTGAACCAGTTTCACAGAACGTCTTGAGTTAACAACACGCACCATGAACTCGCTGCTTGGTCTTCTGTTTCTAGTTCTGGTCTCTGCTGTGTTTGTGAGTAACATGAACAGAAACACTCTTGCAGTGAAATCGAGTATCTTAAAGGGGCAGTAGCAAGTTTTTAAGGGGAATATAAGGTGATGTCAGGAAAATGAAAATAAATTGTTCCAATTGACAAACAATGTATGAACTAAATGAATCAGTAATAAATCAAATATAAAATGGAAAGTTCAGCCATGAGATTAGATTTTCTTACACAAATTGGATAAAAAGTGTTCACACAATATGGCCGCCAATGGACTTCATGTGAATCTTTATAATTTGTTCTCTGACTATGGATGATTGGTTTTTTGGAAAGAGATTTTTGATACTATCAAAATAATACGTTTAGCATTAACGTAACATTATCAGTGAAAAATTGAAAATATGAAAATTTAATTAAAACGTGCTACTGCCCCTTTGATGGATCTATAGTAATAGAGCATGTTATTACCAACACTGTATCAGTAACGATATACCTGTGTCTGAAATGAATTACATCATTTCTTGAATCTGTAACGAGAACCTGAATCGAGTAAATACAATAATTGTTACCTGGATCTGAATCATTTACCCGGATGATGTTACCAAATCTGAATAAGGCACCTGCATAATCTTAAAAAAAGATTACTTACTCTTAAAGAAGAGGCTGAATAATTAAATGCTATTTCTTTGATTTTCGTAGATATATTACAAGCATGCTTCCACTTAATCTGGATCAAATTCCTCCATGCCATTATCAAGATCTTAATCAAGTTACCTTAAGAAATTTCCTGCCCGTGAATCCAGAAATGATATTGTAACCTGACTTTCAGTTAAGTTACCCCATAAAAAAACCTTCATGTTATGACTCGAAAATTAATCGAATGCATGCATGTAATTTAGGTTTAAGAACATATGGTTATTATTAAGCTTATCAGCCCAAAGAACTGTTGCAGAATGATAACCTATTATTTCACTCGATTAATGTTATCTTTTCCTTTGACTTGCAAAATTTGTCTGGAAGTGACAGAATTATTAAAAATGGTTAAAAAAACAACATTTTTTGTAAACGTTCATTTAAAAATTCCAAATAATTTCGTTGCATAACGTTTAAAAAGTATGCATTTAAATGTAATTGTTTTCATGTATTGGATAATAAAACGATTAAAAATTGTTTAAAGTTTCTTTTTCTTAGTGTTAATAAAATTTATCACTGTTTGCAATACATGACTATCAAATAAATGGTATCCTATGAATGATATCCTTCGAGTGATATAATATGCATGATACAATATGAATGATATTATATGAATAAATGGTAACCATGATTACAAAACCCATATTTGGCTCCACAGTGCCAGGACCCCACCTCCACCACCATAGCCCACCATTCACACCACACACACGTGCACCACTCACACCCCACGGTCGAGTCTAGCGAGATGGAGAAGTACCTTTTCCACTATGATGGACGTATTGTAAGTAGAGTACCTGTTTTATGTAATTTTAACCTTTAAAAAGGAGACGTATGGGACTTATCAGCTTATTTTACCTTGAGTTATGATACATGCATAGTACCATTAAAGTCGGCCTAGTGGAGAGGAAACCTCTCGAAATATAAAGTTCGTTTCTCAATAATAATTTAAAACGTTTATTCCTCAGAACTAGGCCGATTTCATTCAGGCTGAAAACAAGCATTATTAGCTCATTTACGATATGTTTATGTTTTTGAAAATGAAAGAATGAAAGAATGAAAGAATGAAAGAAAGAATCATTTAACTTAAGAATATCTTTTCTCGCCTCGTTTATTCAAACAAGGTTGATGTGAGAAGAAACCATAACATGACGTAAAAGATAAAATCATTCTGGCAGAACCACTGATCAAAGTCATTAAATATCGTCGAAAATTTAAATATCATCTTTCCACAGCATGAGATGATCATAAAGAAAGGCCACACCTGCTACCTGATGGCTCTTACTGATGCTCAGAAGGCTAAGGTGCACGATCCGTTTGGAATCAAGGGTATTGAGGTGAGGAAGTTGTTTATTTCACTTATTTAAAGATGAACATTATAGTTTTTTATATTTGATGACATGAATAATTAAATCAATCATGCAAAGAAATAATCATCCTTTTAAAAGTGATAGGGGTTCTGGTAAGTTAAAAATACTATTTCTGTATTTCAAAGATTATTATGATATCCCACGTGCAGGATGTCTGCTACAAATTTGAAATCTTTCGTAAGAAAACAGTTGTGATATGTTCAGACGTGATGAAGGGGTGCTTTAACCCAATTTGTTCTCTCACGAACAGAGGGTTGATATTTGAGTAACAAACGAGAGGGAATTTTAAGATTGAATATGTTTCCAAAATATTTTTAATGATGACCAACGATATGCAGTTGTGATGTCCTTGTTATGAATTGACACTGCCTCTGAACATCCCCATTAGCCCTCCCCCATCCCCTCTGTATTTGCTTAAAATAACACTTAATGTACTTTAGCTAATAGATAGAGGATACTAAACGACCTTCCATTTAATACTATTTTTATTAAACGAGTTAATGATTTTGTATAAAACGAGCGAAAGCGAGTTTGATACCATATCATTGACGAGTTTAATAAAAATAGTATTAAATGGAAGGAAGTTTAGTATTCTGTTTATTACTTGCCCTAAAAATCACGCAAACTTGCCGAAAATGTGCTGAAACTAACAGTTCCGCTACTCGGCACACATTGTGACGAAGCTTACATTGTGAAATCATAACAGCTCACTTCTGTGACGTCATACTTGCATTGTGATATTACACTAGTTTAATATTGCCGTATAAATATTACACTGCGGTATCTTACACGGGCGTGTAATAAAGTGTTATATTCTTTTAAAGAAACAGAAACGTATCATTTGGCCTTTATCAAGATATGCTTTCTTTAAGGCCTCTGCAACAAACCGACACTATCACTCATCTCTTTACATCTCTTTATGTACTAAAATCTTTCATAACCTTCATCTCTTTTGTGCTTACATATTCTCTATATCATAATTATACTAACACCTATTATATTGTTCACTATACCACAGGCTGCAGCCCTGAGACTCATAGCAGATAGTTCTGCTCAGACCACTGTGGACAAGTCAACTCTAGATCGCTTCACAACCCATGACTGTACGAAAGCTCAACAAATCATCACTTTGAAGCAAAACTAATAAAAGCTTGTTTGTAACCTGATAAATGTTATGTATTTTGAATGATAATGTGTATTGCGTTAAAGGTACAGTCCATTCGAGGAGGTCATTCCGGTTTATTTATGACATGTTATAAATAAGTGACTATTACACATTCTACATTCTACTTGAATAATGTTACTTTGGGGTCACATTTTTATTTAATGTTTAATATTTGACAACTTGATAGAGAAATAGAGAAATAGAGAAAAACCTTGCTACAGCATTATAAGCCACTGTTGAGTGTGATCATTAGAAATATCTGGATATTCTATCAATAAATACAATTCATTTCCAATAGATAATAAAATTAAGAGAGATCACGGACCGGAAGCTTGTAAGACGAGAAGAAAATGAATTGCATTATATCAGTTATCTGTAACTTTAATAGGTACTCCTGGTTATTGAATCGAGTGTCCATAGGTGTCGTTTTAAAGGGGCAATAAATACATTTTCCTTTTTTCACCTTTAATTGTACGTTATTGCTAAATGTATTATTTTGTTAGTGTCATAAATCTCATTAGACAAACCAGTCATTCACAGTCAGAGTACTTATTATAAAGATTCACATAAAGTTCATTAGAGGCCATTTTTGTGTGAACACCGTTATTTCATTTCGTGTAAGGAAAAGGAATCGCATGGTTGAAATTTACATTACATATATTTGATTTATTAGTACTTCATTTAGTTTAAATAGATTGTCTTTTAATCGGAACCATTTATTTTCATTTTCATGACATCACCTTATATTCCCCTAAAACGTGCTTCTGCCCCTGCTATTGGGAAAATATGATGCTTTAAAGTAATGATTATGATCTGAAACAGGACGGTGACATGGTAATCATGCAACGTATCAATGTTAATTGTTCTTTTAAAATAAACTCGACGAAAATTTGTCAGATTTAGTCAGATTTACCCAAACCACCTCAATGTATGCCTATTTTTCATCAAGTTATAAAAAATCGCACGAGCTACCTTGTATTTGTCTTGTAAGTTCCAAGTTCCTAGAGGCAAGCATTTTTGTTTTGTGTCCCTCGAGGATGCAACGGTCTGTTGCAGCAGTGTCGCCCAATCCGACAAAGATTGTACGGGATGTTGTTAAACCTTTGAATGAGGTGCACAATGTATTCATCTTATACTACTCAAATGAAGGGTCAAATCTTTATTTCTAGCTTAATTTGTTTATGCATGTAGCAGATGTAAACAACAATTCCTCGGCAGAATTGGATTAATTATTTTAGACAACAAAACCTGTGTACAAAGCATATGCCATATTCACACAAAACAACTTTAACTGTCTTCTGAAAACCACAAACCAAAGCTCAAAGCATGAGTCCTCAAAATGTTTGAATCGCCCAAATGCTGAAGTGTACGATCCTTTTTAGTTGAGAATGTCCTTGCATGTGAACTATGCATTTTTCATGAACAGTTGGGCACAAACATTACGTCCCTCAGTTAACATTTCAACATGGTCAGACGTCAGCTGGTTGAACTTGACAGAGTAAGAGCCATTACGTTGCTTCAATATCGTTTCACACAGACGAATAATGTGACACAGGGTGTGATTGGTGGACTTAGGCGATGGTTCCAAGCAACCAATTCCATTCAGAATCGACCACGGTCTGGCAGGTCAAGATCAACGTCACAACGTCAAAACCGGTATGTCGTTTTAAATGGCTTTCCGTCAACCCGTTACAGCGAAATGTCACAGAGATGAACTTTGACATACAATTGTTTTGCGAGTCCACAATATTTTGTTTTGACAACAAGCAGTTCGACCATCTCCTCTCCTATTAAAGCAGGTTCTGTTCTTCAGGATAACAATGCTGGTCCACTGGAGCAAAACTGGTTTTTGGCACCAAAAATGGTATTGAATGAATGACACACCCTATAATACGCACCGTCGACAAATGAAGGCACGCGTAGCTACGGAAGGCTTTGACGCGTTACGGAAGGCGAATGACCACCCACGTGACGGATGTGAGCGGATTGGAGCGCATTCTAACACAAGGTAGGGAGCTATACGTGGGTAAATTGGTGACAAAATGGCATAATTTTGTTCACAAAGGTGTTATTTCAAATATGATACGAGTCAATATATGAATAATACACCAATTGTGGAGTAAATCAATAGTATAGTGATTTTTTTATGTTTACGTGACGTACTAACTGCACAGTATGTTAGATATCTTCTAATATAATTAGAATAGATATACCAAATATATTTCGAACTAAAGGTTTAGTATCAAAGAATCATTTGTGTCATTTTCATAATTATTGAATATGTAATAAAAAATTGAGACGTTGTTTTATCCAAATTGTGTAGAAAAAATGGGAACGAAAGGCTAAAGGTATCTTAATGTTTGAGTACCGGAATGCACATATTTTGTAGGTAAAAGTGTTACGGATAAGTGGAATAGAAATGTTGATGCAATTTGCGAATTATGACCTCAAATGGTACTGAAAGTATCGTTTATTGCTCAATTAGATTTGGGCATATCTAACTAAATTCTTAATGAATGTTATCATATTGTGTTTTTAGATCAATATGGATTAAGAAGCAATCGACGGCTCTCTGTTAGATGTTTCGGCCGTGGAGACAATAACAACAGCCCCTATAGCAAGTAGTACGCCCAGCAAGCATGCCAAAACGAAACACAGCTCCAAGAAGCTTAATTGTTGATTCTTTTGAAAACATTTCTTCCAACTCTGCATGTTATCTATCGTTACAAAGGAACGTCTTTTATCCCCTATAAGCCAGTGTAGCAATTCATATGTGTAATTTTATACATTTCAAAATAGGTATGGGCCATTTCATTTATTTATTCATTTGCACTGTTGCAATATTGAAAGGATTGTGATACTTTTAATAAACAAAACATTATGATGCATGTCATTTGTTCTTTTTTGCGAAGTGAATAGGGAGGTTCTCTGTTGGATACTAACAAACTGTTTCAACGTTGACATGACAAGAATATTTTATGGATGATCAACTTCTTTATTTCACAATGGGGACGTTTCGGTATAGTTTCTTATACTGTTATTAATCATTAAACAGTAAACGTATTTATACAGAAACTTTGCCATTGTAACATAAGAATTTGATGATCAATTCAATATGCTTGTCATCTCTTAATCAGCAACTGCTATCAGGAATGCCTCTCATACAAAGTTATTGAGACATTTGAGAACGAATATCACCTTACATATTCATTACCTCGGTTGCAGCATTAATTACTTAATGACAGTAAAAATTGATCACCAGGCATATAGTAAGTTGCTGGTACGCTCAGTGCTGGCGATAGTTACCTGACTCTGAGGGTGAAGGTTCGAATCCCGCACTGGAATCGGCTCGAAAAAGTACAAGAATTTGTACTATTAAAACAGTGTGATCCCAAATAATATTTGTTCACTATCTAAATAGCATGTATTTCTGGAAATGAACAACCATCATCAAAACAAAAGCTGCAGTCGTAAATTGACACATTTTAATGTTCGATTTTCTGGAACTTGATATGTCCTTAGTGCCAATCACTGAAAATTTAACATGTAAAAAAGCTTATAAGAGCTAATCCATGTCCATTTCAATTCCAAGTCTAACGTGAGGCAATATTTTTGACTCGTCACGCTTGTGGTGTGCTCTCACTGACGAGTGAGAGTGGGAGTGGGAGGTCACTGATGGCGCTGTACATCACCATGTTTTCGTTTCCTCTTTAACCTTCGCCGTGCAAGCTCGTTAAAAAGGTGTTTCTTGTCATCAAAACAAGTATATAACATCAGTCTTACTATAAGCAAGTTGTGAAATGCACACATATACAGCAATACCTTCTCTATTTTCACGAAGCTGGTGTTATTTGATAATGTGAACATTTGGTCAAAGTGAACATGTCATATATAAACATATAAGCAGTTCAACTGATATCACACCTGAGGGAGGTTTTGGAAAGGTTATCACAAATAATATTGGTACAGAATAACTGTCTAGAACCAGTCTAGTTTTTAAAAATATATCTTTATGGCATGCGTTCCGTATCACAATAAAGAAGGGGTTATGCGCCTTCCGTTGCTAGAACAGTTCAGTGCAGTGTGCCCCGTAACACTTTTGAAACAGCACGTTGATGTGATAAATAAATATTTCTTTTTATCAACACGTTTCTCGGTACATATGTTGCAAGGATATGTTTGACTGAACCCCAACGCATGTTAAAACACTCTGAAAATAATATTTCAAAGCTTAATTGCTTGTTAATAAAGGATTATATTTACAAATTATGTTTTAAAATGCCGACATATGTAGCTTGACGATGAATTACAGAGTTTAAAGACTCACTTTAACAGTTTTCTGCATTGCGTCATGAAAGTAATCGTATGAAACGTCAATGGAGGCGATAAGGGTTTTAAATTAAACAATTATTAAGACTTACATTTAGTTTCAAACTGTCGCATCCATCACGTGGATGGTCATTCGCCTTCCGTAACGCGTCAAAGCCTTCCGTAGCTACGCGTGCCTTCATTCGTCGACGGTGCGTATTATAGGGTGTGATGAATTGACCTGCACCGACTCAGCATACATGGGATGAGTTGGACAGACGTGTTAGATAAAATCATAGGGAACCTAATACTCAGCTTTAAGAACTTGTGCAATTCCTTCAGACAGAGTGGCAGGCTATACCCTAGATATTTTTCAACATTTATTGACAGCATGTCTTAACGATGACTACTTACAGGCACGGGTTGTTTCACTCGATATTAACAAAGTGATCGGAATTGAGACAGTTTAATTGCTTGAACTGGATATCAGATCCTCATAATGGTTGTGTATACATAGTGCATTTGATTTGTATAACAGACTCAACACTGAGATATCTTTAACGCAATTTATAATCTGTTTGTCAATTTAATTTACTTCAGTAATATCGCATAATCAATGGTGATCGTATAAATAACCTAAAAGACTAAAAGTATACAACATAAATTTTAAATAAAAATGTTGAACTCTCTGATTTAACAATGAAAACGATAAAAGCTTGAGAAAAAGAAATTCAAATTTCTGAATCACAGTGAACGAGTTTGCTACGAACGTAACTGAAATAACTAGTTTCTCGTTTTAGAAATCTCATGTGAACAAAGATCAATATTCTATATTTATATATTTTATCTCTATATCGCCATGTGTACTGGTTGTTTAGGCTTCACGTATAATATGCATCGATACCTTAAGTTTTTAAATATTAAATTTTAACAAGTACTACGTTTCTTTAATGATATTTTGTTGACGTTTGAAATCCGATATTATTAGTGGTTGAAGTCGGTTACGAACTTCGTTGTCGACGTGCATGGATTCGCGTCTCAGTGTTACAATTTTCACCTTCATAGATGTTCTAATTCGTGCAAACCTACACTCGGTTGGAACTCCTAACATAACAATTGAAACAGAAAAAGTGTATTTTTAGATAATTTATCTTTCCTAATCACGATTCAGGCAGGTGCTCGTTTTCTTATTTGTCTGAAGGTAGACACTGCCTGATATTACACCAGACTATTGTTCTGATCACCAGCAATATGAACTGCCTCTTCGTTCTTCTGTCTGTAGCCCTGGTTGCTGTTGTAACTGTGAGTATCGTGAAATGGTTGGTGTTCATTGCGACGTAGAACAGATGTGAAATTTGTCTGAACAAATTATTTTTCTATAAAATTCTAATTTTTGGCTCAAATCGCAATGAAAGTGAATAGAAGAAGTTGAATTACACTTGTGACGGCATCCTATTGTTCTCAGTAATGGAGCGTTGTATTTTACATCAAGTTTATCACTTCAAATTTTGAATTTTTTAGTTTTTTAAGTTATGTTTTTTAAAGGTATTACCTCGAGTGTAATATTAGTCGATTTATATCCTCATAACTCTCCATTCATAAAAAAATGAGCCTCGGGCCCCATTTCTTTTAGGAATGGAGAGTTACTCAGACATTAACCTATACGTATGTATCATGTTTATATAATTTCATTAAACAACGTCTGTGTACACCTTTCCGTTTATTTCGAAAGAGGCTAGATTGGGAGGTTGAATACATCACTGATGCAAATCATGTACATGTTCATGCTTAATTATTACCAATAGGTAGGAAAATAGTGGTGTCATATTATCAATCTGAAGTCAGATATTTTATCACCTTTTGCCTCGCAACGATTGTTGTAGCGCGACTCCTCATATATTAAAACCATTGTTCTCGCTTCACTCAAGCTGGTCGTCAAAAGGAAAGCAGATCGTTTCCAGGCAAACCCTAAGAATTAAGAGAAAGCAGAAAAGAAGCGGTGATACAGAAATCATTACCCTCGGAAGTTGACCATATGGCATTTACGAAACTAGTTCAAATTTCTTTGAGGGGCATTTTAGAGAGTTGGAATGATGATAGTGAGGAAACATATGGATGACAACTTCCTCGTTCACGATATGCAACGTTTCGTCACAGTTTCTTGTGTCGTTTTCAAGCAGATGAAACGTGACATATAATGAATAAAGACGTAGTCATCCATATTGCTTGAAAACGACTAAAAAACTGTGACAAAAGGTCACATATAATGACTGAATAAAGAAGCTGTCATCGGTATATGGTTCCTCATTATCGTACAAATTTGTGTTGAATCCTCGATCTCCCTCGAATCATACACAAAATCACACTTGTTTCATTAACGTCATATGACACACTTCCTTAGATAGTTATATCTATGTATCCATAAATGAAATATACAAAGGAATGTATCTCCATGAATGTTAAACGTTTTCTGTTTGCAGTGCCAGAGCTCAACCACCATCAAGGTTCATCACACCCACGTCCATCATTCCCACGCTCCTAAACCAACTGTAGAGGCCAGCGAACATGAATTCTATAACTTTCTCTATGATGGACACATTGTAAGTTGGAAACAAGTCTCATTAAAATCGGCCTAGTTCCAAGGAATAAAATATTCAAAATATCAAATCTAATGTTGAAACCTAACAAGTTCGATTCTCGATAGAGCTAATATTTTAAAACATGGAACTAGGCCGATTTTAATCAGACTCGTTGGAAAGAATATTTGTATTTGTCGATATATCATGAACATTCGGGTAGTAACATTATGTAATATTAAGACTTTATCTTTCGCTATGAAGGAAATATTGAAAATTTAAAAATAGAACATTTGCGAAGAACCTTATATTTTCCCTAAACACGTGCTACTGCCCCTTTAATAATGTTAATTATCATTGCAGCACGAGATGGTTATCAGGCACGGACAAACCTGCTACCTGATGGCTCTAACAGACGCTCAGAAGGCCAAGGTGCACGACCCAGCAGGAATTAAGAGTATTGAGGTCAGTAGGATTTTCCTCTTTGTTTTCAGTCACATATGAGAATACATTGTTGTAATCTGTTGGCTGATTTCATAAGGGGTCGACATCTTCAAGCAGCTTAACAGTGAAAATCTTTAACCGACGAGAAATATTCAGTTTTTTATTCAAAAATAAAACTGTTAATCAAATATCAGAGTAGGGAAGGATCCATTCAATTTGGTATTTCCAAGATTTCCAGAGAAAAAGTTCACATCACTTAACTCTACATTAGTCATTGTATGTCGAACTAAGATTAAGGCTAATACACAAATAATACGAGGTATCACAAGAGTTTAACTATATAACAATAAAAAGATTGGACAAATTCGCCTCCTTTTTGAATTTTTGATTTCATTAATTGTGTGCTTTTTATTAACAGGCTGCAGCCCTTGGACTGATAGCTGACAAATCTATGCAGTCCGACGTCGATAAGTCTTCTCTTGATAAATTCACCACCCACGACTGCGCGAAAGTGACACATATCATCCGTTTGAAAAACTGATTAAACTTTAGTTTTGTGTGATTTGTTTGTTTGTGTGTTTAGTTGGTGGAGTTGAATGAAAATCATTACTTTGTATAATCAGAGGTCGGGGTTCTCATTACCTTTTGATATAAGAATATATGTGTAAAGGCTTACTGAATAAGAGTTTAGTGACATACATTTTTGCTCTCGTATAAAATGATAAAAAAGACTCCCATTTATTCTATATGTAATTCTCTTGGGAGGATTGTCGATACCCAAATCCTGCATCCTCCTTCTGTGACATAATTAATATATAGAAAGAATATATGTTCAATCCTGGAGTTAAATATTAACCCTAAACACACTACAGCTCATTCGATCCCCACAGAGGCAACTCAGTCATACCTTAATTAGCCTCTGTTCTATGACGGCTAATACACGGGATAGAAAGGTAGAAATCTGATTGGAGACAATCGAAGTTAGATGTGCAATCAGCGACGCCGTTTCAAAGGTGGTCATTCGCAAAACCTCGGCCATCTCCGTGTGGTTTGTCAAAGCTTTCGTTAAAAATTAACATCCAGGGGAGGTAATTCTTCCTATTACAAACTACGCGTTTTACCTTTTCATTAGTTATTATTTGGTTGATTAGTAAAGTAAAATCTATCATAAAACAAATGATAATTTACACAATTATAAAACAGTTTCTATCCAATGAAAAACCCTATCCATATCTAATTTTCAAATTGTTTCCCTCTCACACTGTTAATGAAAAATAAACATGAAGACATAATATTTTCCATGCCACTAAACGACCGTTAAAAACTCCCCATGTGATGGATATCCAAAAGATGTTTTCATTGTTTGCAAATAAGGGAGATATTTTAAGTAACAACTTTTTGCTGCTAGGGCAATCTACCGGAACCCCAGCATCTAGGCGTAATAGAACAGAGGCTAATTCAGGTATGACTGAGTTGCCTCTTTGGGGAGAGAATGACTACAGCTGCGTATCTTAAGTTTGTTCACCTGCTTGTGTATCTTAGTGCAAATATCATGTAATTTGGGTTTCGTTTTGACGTCCATAAAATTATTCCAGGACCACTTACAAAGGATCATCAATTGTCCATGTGTAAAATAACCATTTTCAAACCTTATTTCGGGATCGTCTCATCACTGGTGTTAGATGTCGATATTTGGCATGGTTAGATATACCGATTGGGTCATATTTGTGAAATTAGGATTTTCTTAAATTTCGATTAAAATAATCCATGTTAACTTTGTAGGTAAAACATCAGCACAGTTACATTGCCTTAGTGCAAAGGGACAAATATGAGTAAGATCTAATGCTGTTGATCACTTATGAAGAGTTTTGTAGAGAAAAATAGAAAACAGTGTTTTCGAAATTTCGACCCCTGGTCACTTCAATGACCTGCCACATTTGTTAAGGTTATCTGTTAGGTATGACATGCGAATATGTTAATGCAAACTGAATCTTATCTTATGCAGTGAAATTTCAACATTATTGATTTCGTTTTCACAATGCTAAGATGCCTCAAAGACATTCCAAATTACGTGATATTTGCACTAGAATACAAGGTAAGTGAACAACCTTAATTAAGATACGCAGCTGTATATATTCTATTTCAGCAAGTTAAGGTTTTCTGATACTGTAAAGTGTGTAGGCTAAATAAAACACAGTACACTCCTTCAAAAATAACATATAATCTACCGTTTACTTTTTCCGTCTTGTTATATGTGAAACTTGTACATACCAAATTATCTGTTTTAAGTGTTGTCACACTATAGTGAGTTTTGTATGTTAAATGGACCTTCTCTGAACACTGATATAAATGCGAGTTAAGAGTGAATGTCGGAAAGGTGATTGTCAATTTACAGGGACTGAAAACAGACAAAATTGTTAAGTTATGGTATGTTGCTGTCAAGTGACAAGTTTAGTTTTGAAAGTTTTACGAAAAGACAATAGTTTGCAATATAACAAATCTTATTATATTTGTTTAAATTATCCATGATTCTTTTGTTTGTGAACTGTAATTATCAGAAGTTCCTATAACAAGTGTTTGTCACTTGAGTAATTCACTTATGCAAACTACCACAGCATATTTACAACATAGACAAATACACAAAATTATTTTTATCTTGGCTGAATACGAACTATTCACATTACAATGGTTAAAAGATTAAAAATAACGAAATAAAAGAACATGCGATCTGTTAGTGCTGAAAAAAGTTGTTCAGTCATGTAGAATTTTAGTTTTCACATTTAAGGGTCAATTAATGCTAAAATGACGGATAGACTTGTACTTTACTTACATCACCCTCACACAAATATAGATCCAATTCATGTAATTGGTGCCATATATACAAGCGTCCAATCACCACGCTATTCCAGAGAGGTGGTAAGTACATGAAAGGGGCAGTAGCACGTTTGTTTTGGAAAATAAGGTGATATCAGGAAAATGAAGAAAATGGTTCTAATTGAAAGACAATGTATTTAAACTAAATAAAGTATTAAGAAATCAAATATATAAAGTTAAGGTTCAACCATGCTATCCCTGTTCTAACTCGAACTGAATTAAAGGTGTTCACGCAAAAGTGGTGGTCAATAGATTTTATGTGAATCTTTATCATTTGTTCTCTGATTATGTATGATTGGTTTGTGTTATGAGATTTTTGACACTATAATAACATATACTAAATATACATTCAAAATAATACATTCATAAAGAGTCACATTAAGTCCATTGTGGCCTTTATTTCATTTCATATAAGAAAAAGGAATTGCATGGTTGAACTCATTCTCTCCCCACAGAGGCAACTCAGTCATACCTGAATTAGCCTCTGTTCCATTACGCCAAAATCCTGGGGTTCCGGCAGATCGCCCTAGCGGCAAAAAGTTGTTACTTGAGATATCTCCCTTATTTGCAGCCAATGAAAACACCTTTTGGATGTCCACGACTTCGGGAATACTCAACGGTCGCTCAGAGACTTTCAAAATAATCATGCCTTTAGGTTTCTTTTTCATTAACAGTGTGAGTCTCACAGAGGGAAACTATTTCAAAATCAGATATGGATAGGGTTTTTCATTAGAAACATATTGTTTTATAATTGTGTAAATTGTTCTTCGTTTTATGATAAATTTTATTTTAATAATTCACCAAATAAAAACTAATGAGAAGGTAAAAAGCGATTGTTTTGTAGAAGGAAGAGTTATCTCCCTTTGGTGCGAATCCACACGGAAATAGCCGAACTTTTTCGAATGACCACTTTTGAAACGGCGTCGCTGATTGCACAACTAACTTCGATTGCCTCCAATCAGATTTCTACCTTTCTATCCCGTATGTTAGCCGTAATAGAACAGAGGCTAATTCAGGTATGACTGAGTTGCCTCTGTGGGGAGAGAATGGGTTGAACTTTACATTACATATCTGATTTATTAGTGCTTCATTTAGTTTAAATAGATGGTCTTTTTATTGGAACCATTTATTTTTATTTACATGACATCACCTTATATTCCCCTAAAACGTGCTTCTGCCCCTTTAAAGCTGTTTGAGAAAATATGATGCTTTAAAGTAACGATTATAATCTGAAACAGGATGGTGACATGGTAATCATGCAACGAATCGATGTTAATTGTTCTTTTAAAATAAACTCGACGAAATTTTGTCAGATTTAGCCAGATTTACCCAAACCACCCCAATGTATGCCTTTTTTTCATCAAGTTATAAAAAATCGCACAAGCTACCTTGTATTTGTCTTGTAAGTTCCAAGTTCCTAGAGGCAAGCATTTTTGTTTTGTGTCCCTCGAGGATGCAACGGTCTGTTGCAGCAGTGTCGCCAGATCCGACAAAGACTGTACGGGAGATGGTTAAACCTTTGAATGAGGTGCACAATGTATTCATCTTATACTACTCAAATGAAGGGTCAAACCTTTATTTCTAGCTTAGTTTGTTTATGCATGTAGCAGATGTAAACAACAATTCCTCAAAACATGAGTCCTCAAAATGTTTGAATCGCCCAAATGCTGAAGTGTACGATCTTTTTTAGTTGAGAATGTCCTTGCACGTGAACTATGCATTTTCCATGAACACTTGGGCACAGAAACTAAGTCCCTCAGTTGAAATTTCAACATGGTCAGACGTCAGCTGGGTGAACTTGACAGAGTAAGAGCCATTACGTGGCTTCAATATCGTTTCACACAGACGAATAATGTGACACATGGTGTGATTGGTGGACTTAGGCGATGGTTCCAAGCAACAAATTCCATTCAGAATTGACCACGGTCTGGCAGGTCAAGATCAACGTCACAACTTCAAAACCGGTATGTCGTTTTAAATGGCGTTACAGCGAAATGTCACAGAGATGAACTTTGAAATACAAGTGTTTTTCGAGTTCACAATATTTTGTTTTGACAACAAGCAGTTCGACCATCTCCTCTCCTATTAAAGCAGGTTCTGTTCTTCAGGATATACAATGCTAGACCACATGGAGCAAGACTTGTTTTTTGCACCCAAAATGGTTTTGAATGAATGAATTGACCTGCACCGACTGAGCATACATGGGATGAGTTGGACAGACGTTAGATACAATCATAGGCAGTCTGACACTTTCAAGAAATTGCATATTCCTTCAGACAGAATGACAGGTTATTCCCCAGATGTTTTTCAACATTTAATCGACATTTTATATCCACGATGACTGCTTACAGGCACGGGTTATTTCAATCTATATTAACAAAGTGATCGGAATTGAGACAGTTTTGTTATACCTTATTGATTGAACTGGTTATCAGATCCTAATAAAAGTTGTGTATACATAGTGCACTTGATTTGTATAACATATTCAAAATTGAGATATCTTTAACGCAATTTATAATCTGTTTGTCAATTTAATTTACTTCAGTAATATCGCATAATCAATGGTGATCGTATAAATAACCTAAAAGACTAAAAGTATACGACATAAATTTTAAATAAACATTTTGAACTCTCTGATTTAACAATGAAAACGATAAAAGCTTGAGAAAAAGAAATTCAAATTTCTGAATCACAGTGAACGAGTTTGTTACGAACGTAATTGAAATAACTTGTTTCTCGTTTTAGAAATATCATGCGAGCAGAGATCAATATTCTTTATTTATATATTTTATCTCTAAAGGCTTCACGTATAATATGCATCGATACTTTAAGTTTTTAAATATTAAACTTTATCATTTTAACAAGTGCTACGTATCTTCCATGATATTTTGTTACCGTTTGAAATCCGATATTATTAGTGGTTGAAGTCGGTTACGAACTTCGTTGTCGACGTGCATGGATTCGTGTCTCAGTGTTATAATTTTCACCTTCATAGATGTTCTAATTCGTGCAAACCTACACTCGGTTGGAACTCCTAACGTAACAATTGAAACAGAAAAAGTATATTTTTAGATAATTTATCTTTCCTAATCACGATTCAAGCAGGTGCTCGTTTTCTTGTTTGTCTGAAGGTAGACACTGCCTGATATTACACCAGACTATTGTTCTGTTCACCAGCAATATGAACTGCCTCTTCGTTCTTCTGTCTGTAGCCCTGGCTGCTGTTGTAACTGTGAGTATCGTGAAATGGATGGTGTTCATTGCGATTTAGAACAGATGTGAAATTTGTCTGAACAAATTATTTTTCTATAAAATTCTAATTTTTGGCTCAAATCGCAATGAAAGTGAATAGAAGAAGTTGAATTACACTTTTGACGGCATCCTATTGTTCTCAGTAATGGAACGTTGTATTTTACATCAAGTTTTTCACTTCAAATTTTGAATTTTTTAGTTTTTTAAGTTATGTTTTTTAAAGATATTACCTCGAGTGTAATATTAGTCGATTTATATCCTCATAACTCTCCATTTATTAAAAAAATGAGCCTCGGGCCCCATTTCTTTTAGGAATGGAGAGTTACTCAGACATTAACCTATACGTATGTATCATGTTTATATAATTTCATTAAACAACGTCTGTGTACACCTTTCCGTGTATTTCGAAAGAGGCTAGATTGGGAGGTTGAATACACCACTGATGCAAATCATGTACATGTTCATGCTTAATTATTACCAATAGGTCGGAAAATACATGTAGTGGTGTCATATTATCAATCTGAAGTCAGATATTTTATCACCTTTTGCCTCGCAACGATTGTTGTAGCGCGACTCCCCATATATTAAAACCATTGTTCGTGCTTCACTCAAGCTGGTCGTCGCAAGGAAAGCAGATCCTGTCCAGGCCAACCCTAAGAATTAAGAGAAAGCAGAAAAGAAGCAGTGATACAGAAATCATTACCCTCAGAAGTTGACCATATGGCATTTACGAAACTAGTTCAAATTTCTTTGAGGGGCATTTTAGAGAGTTGGAATGATGATAATGAGGAAACATATATGGATGACAACTTCCTCGTTCACGATATGCAACGTTTCGTCACAGTTTCTTGTGTCGTTTTCAAGCAGATGAAACGTGACATATAATGAATAAAGACGTAGTCATCCATATTTCTTGAACACGACTCAAGAAACTATGACAAAAGGTCACATATAATGACTGAATAAAGAAGCTGTCATCGGTATATGGTTCCTCATTATCGTACAAATTTGTGTTGAATCCTCGATCTCGCTCGAATCATACACAAAATCACACTTGTTTCATTAACGTCATATGACACACTTCCTTCGATAGTCTCGTATCTATGTATCCATAAATGAAATATACAAAGGAATGTATCTCCATGAATGTTAAACGTTTTCTGTTTGCAGTGCCAGAGCTCAACCACCATCAAGGTTCACCACACCCACGTCCATCATTCCCACGCTCCGAAACCAACTGTAGAGGCCAGCGAACATGAAGTCTATAACTTTCTCTATGATGGACACATTGTAAGTTGGAAACAAGTCTCATTAAAATCGGCCTAGTTCCGAGGAAAAAGATATTCAAAATATCAAATCTAATGTTGAAATCTAACAAGTTCAATTCTCGATAGCGCTAATATTTTAAAACATGGAACTAGGCCGATTTTAATCAGACTCTTTGGAAAGAATATTTGTATTTGTCGATATATCATGAACATTCGGGTAGTAACATTATGAAATATTAAGACTTTATCTTTCGCTATGAAGGAAATATTGAAAATTTAAAAATAGAGCATTTGCGAAGAATGTTAGGTACAGGCAATAAAACGAATTTCGTATACTTGCATGTATCTTGTAATGTCTGTATCTTATTTTTTCATGAACAATAGGGAAGTATTGTTATATACTTTTTAATAGCATAACAATAAAACAAAGTTTTATCTTCTATTCTAGGAATGTTTATATCTCATTGGTTATCCCTTTTTTCCTAAGTTGTATTCATAAAGATTATTTTCATTAGTATTCTGAAAGTAACAATATAGAAATTGAAATGAAAGAAGCAATAACACGTAGTTTGTATCTTTCCATAGGTCCTGATAATATAAATATCATATTGTTTTCATAAACATACATTACATTACACACATGGAAATTATTTAAGCATATAAACGTTTGTATCACAGTATGTGTTGGATACAAGAAGCAATAAAGAGTGTTTATCTGAGAAAATGTCTATATGTTTATATCATTTGTATCTCAATACATGTTCCCATATTGTTTATATCTTACTGTAAAGTCCTTTTCCCATTTCATAGAAGCTGTATAAAAGAACATGTATGTTACTTTAATTCATCCATTGCCAAAGTGAAATTAATTTTTTTAAATGACAAAATGATCTATTATTCTCAAAGTTAAAGCTGTTTTTTTTGTCTTCTGAAAATTTTCGCAGAAATAATTGTCAAAAACAGTTTCATTTCTACCTATAAACGGTAATAGTTCAGCACTCGATAGAAGCAATATCAAAGAATATGTAAATGTATGTAACTTAACTTCAATAAGTGGCAAAATGAAGTTAACTTTTAAAAATTCATTTTTATTATTTTTAAAAACATTATAGTTGGGTTTTTTCCTTTTGAAAATGTTCGCAGAAATAAGTGTCTAAAATATTCTCATTTCTACCTATAAAAGGGGCAGTAGCACGTTTTTTGGAAATTTTATTTTATTCTTTGATAGTGTCAAAAATCTCATTTTTCACAAGCCAATCATCCATAGTCAGAGGACAAAGTATGAAGATTCACATAAAATCCACTGACGGCCATTTTGTGTGAACACCTTTAATTCATTTTTGTAAGAAAAAGGAATCGCATGGCTAAACTTTACATTATATATTTGAATTATTACTGCTCCATTTAGTTTAAATACGTTGTCTTTCAATTGGAACCATTAATTTTCATTCTCTTGACATCACCTTATATTTTCCCTAAAAACGTGCTACTGCCCCTTTAATAATGTTAATTATCATTGCAGCACGAGATGGTTATCAGGCACGGACAAACCTGCTACCTGATGGCTCTCACAGACGCTCAGAAGGCCATGGTGCACGACCCCGCAGGAATTAAGAGTATTGAGGTCAGTAGGATTTTCCTCTTTCTGTTTTCAGTCACATATGATATTACATTGTTGTAATTTGTTGTCTGATTTCATAAGGGATCGATATCTTCAAGCTGCATAACAGTGAAAATCTTTAACCGACGAGAAATATTCAGTTTTTTATTCAAAAATAAAACTGTTAATCAAATATCAGAGTAGGGAAGGATCCATTCAATTTGGTAATTCCAAGATTTCAAGAGAAAAAGTTCACATCACTTAACTCTACATTAGTTATTAATATGTCAAACTAAGATTAAGGCTAATACACAAATAATACGAGGTATCACAAGAGTTTAACTATATAACAATAAAAAGATTGGACAAATTCGCCTCCTTTTTTATTTTTTGTTTTCATTAATTGTGTGCTTTTTATTAACAGGCTGCAGCCCTTGGACTGATAGCTGACAAATCTATTCAGTCCAACGTCGATAAGTCTTCTCTTGATAAATTCACCACCCACGACTGCGCGAAAGTGACACATATCATCCGTTTGAAAAACTGATTAAACTTTAGTTTTGTGTGATTTGTTTGTTTGTGTGTTTACTTGGTGGAGTTGAATGAAAATCATTACTTTGCGAGATCAGAGGTCGGGGTTCTCATTACCTTTTGATATAAGAATATATGTGTAAAGGCTTACTGAATAAGAGTTTAGTGACATACATTTTTGCTCTCGTATAAAAATGATAAAAAAGACTCCCATTTATTCTATATGTAATTCTCTTGGGAGGATTGTCGATACCCACATCCCGCATCCTCCTTCTGTGACATAATAAATATAAAGAAAGAATATATTTTCAATCCTGGAGTTAAATATTAACGCTAAACACACTACAGCTCATTCTCTCCCCACAGAGGCAACTCAGTCATACCTGAATTAGCCTCTGTTCTATTATGGCTAATACACGGGATAGAAAGGGAGAAATCTGATTGGAGGCAATCGAAGTTAGTTGTGCAATCAGCGACGCCGTTTCAAAGGTGGTCCTTTGCAAAACCTCGGCCATCTCCGTGTGGTTTGTCAAAGCTTTCGTTAAAAATTAACATCCAGGGGAGGTAATTCTTCCTATTACAAACTACGCGTTTTACCTTCTCATTAGTTATTATTTGGTTGATTAGTAAAGTAAAATCTATCATAAAACAAATGATATTTTACACAATTATAAAACAGTTTCTATCTAATGAAAAACCCTATCCATATCTAATTTTCAAATTGTTTCCCTCTCACACTGTTAATGAAAAATAAACATGAAGACATAATATTTTCCATGCCACTAAACGACCGTTAAAAACTCCCCATGTGATGGATATCCAAAAGATGTTTTCATTGGCTGCAAATAAGGGAGATATTTTAAGTAACAACTTTTTGCCGCTAGGGCAATCTACCGGAACCCCAGGATCTTGGCGTAATAGAACAGAGGCTAATTCAGGTATGACTGAGTTGCCTCTGTGGGGAGAGAATGACTACAGCTGCGTATCTTAAGTTTGTTCACCTGCTTGTGTATCTTAGTGCAAATATCATGTAATTTGGGTTTCGTTTTGACGTCCATAAAATTATTCAAGGACCACTTACAAAGGATCTTCAATTGTCCATGTGTAAAATAACCATTTTCAAACCTTATTTCGGGATCGTCTCATCACTGGTGTTAGATGTCGATATTTGGCATGGTTAGATATACCGATTGGGTCATATTTGTGGAATTCGGATTTTCTTAAATTTCGATTAAAATAATCCATGTAAACTTTTGTAGGTAAAACATCAGCACAGTTACATTGCCTTAGTGCAAAGGGACAAATATGAGTAAGATCTAATGCTGTTGATCACTTATGAAGAGTTTTGTAGAGAAAAATAGAAAACAGTGTTTTCGAAATTTCGACCCCTGGTCACTTCAATGACCTGCTGCCACATTTGTTAAGGTTATCTGTTATTATATATATAACATTATTGATTTCGTTTTCACAATGCTAAGATGCCTCAAAGACATTCCAAATTACGTGATATTTGCACTAGAATACAAGGTAAGTGAACAAACTTAATTAAGATACGCAGCTGTACATATTCTTTTTCAGCAAGTAAAGGTTTTCCGATACTGTAAAGTGTGTAGGCTAAATAAAACACAGTACACTCCTTCAAAAATAACATATAATCTACCGTTTACTTTTTCCGTCCTGTTATATGTGAAACTTGTACATACCAAATTATCTGTTTTAAGTGTTGTCACACTATAGTGAGTTTTGTATGTTAAATGGACCTTCTCTGAACACTGATATACATGCGAGTTAAGAGTGAATGTCGGAAAGGTGATTGTCAATTTACAGGGACTGAAAACAGACAAAATTGTTAAGTTATGGTATGTTGCTGTCAAGTGACAAGTTTAGTTTTGAAAGTTTTACGAAAAGACAATAGTTTGCAATATAACAAATCTTATTATATTTGTTTAAATTATCCATGATTCTTTTGTTTGTGAACTGTAATTATCAGAAGTTCCTATAACAAGTGTTTGGCATTTGAGTAATTCACTTATGCAAACTATCACAGCATATTTACAACATAGACAAATACACACAATTTTTTTTTATCTTGGCTGAATACGAACTATTCACATTACAATGGTTAAAAGATTAAAAATAACGAAATAAAAGAACATGCGATTTGTTAGTGCTGAAAAAAGTTGTTCAGTCATGTAGAATTTTAGTTTTTACATTTCAGGGTCAATTATTGCTTAAATGACGGATAGACTTGTACTTTACTTACATCACCCTAACACAAATATAGATCCAAATCATGTAATTGGTGCCATATATACAAGCGTCCAATCGCCACGCTATTCCAGAGAGGTGGTAAGTACATGAAAGGGGGCAGTAGCACGTTTGTTTTGGAAAATAAGGTGATATCAGGAAAATTAAGAAAATGGTTCTAATTGAAAGACAATGTATTTAAACTAAATAAAGTAGTAAGAAATCAAATATATAAAGTTAAGGTTCAGCCATGCGATCCCTGTTCTAACTCGAAATGAATTAAAGGTGTTCACACAAAAGTGGTGGTCAATAGACTTTATGTGAATCTTTATCATTTGTTCTCTGATTATGTATGATTGGTTTGTGTTATGAGATTTTTGACACTAAAATTACATATACTAAATATATATACAAACTAATACATTCATAAAGAGTCACATAAAGTACATTAGTGGCCGTTATTTCATTTCGTGTAAGAAAAAGGAATCGCATGGTTGAACTTTACATTACATATCTGATTTGGCAGTGCTTCATTTAGTTTAAATAGATTGTCTTTTAATTGGAACCATTTATTTTTATTTACATGACATCACCTTATATTTCCCCTAAAACGTGCTTCTGCCCCTTTAAAGCCTATTGAGAAAATATTATGCTTTAAAGTAACAATTATAATCTGAAACAGGACGGTGACATGGTAATCATGCAACGTATCGATGTTAATTGTTCTTTTAAAATAAACTCGACGAATTTTGTCAGATTTAGTCAGATTTACCCAAACCACCCCAATGAATGCCTATTTTTCATCAAGTTATAAAAAATCGCACAAGCTACCTTGTATTTGTCTCGTAAGTTCCAAGTTCCTAGAGGCAAGCATTTTTGCTTTGTGTCCCTCGAGGATGCAACGGTCTGTTGCAGCAGTGTCGCCAGATCCGACAAAGATTGTACGGGAGATAGTTAAACCTTTGAATGAGGTACACAATGTATTCATCTTATACTACTCAAATGAAGGGTCAAACCTTCATTTCTAGCTAAATTTGTTTATGCATGTAGCAGATGTAAACAACAATTCCTCAGGAGAATTGGATTAATTATTTTTGACAACAAAACCTGTGTACAAAGCATATGCCATATTCACACAAAACAACTTTAACTGTCTCCTGAAAACCACAAACCAAAGCTCAAAACATGAGTCCTCAAAATGTTTGAATCGCCCAAATGCTGAAGTGTATGATCCTTTTTAGTTGAGAATGTCCTTGCCCATGAACAGTTGGGCACAAAAACTACGTCCCTCAGTTGCAATTTCAACATGGTCAGACGTCAGCTGGGTGAACTTGACAGAGTAAGAGCCATTACGTGGCTTCAATATCGTTTCACACAGACGAATAATGTGACACAGGGTGTGATTGGTGGACTTAGGGCGATGGTTCCAAGCAACAAATTCCATTCAGAATCGACCACGGTCTGGCAGGTCACGATCAACGTCACAACGTCAAAACCGGTATGTCGTTTGAAATGGCGTTACAGCGAAATGTCACAGAGTTGAACTTTGAAATACAAGTGTTTTGCGAGTCCACAATACTTTGTTTTGACAACAAGCAGTTCGACCATCTCCTCTTTTATTAAAGCAGGTTCTGTTCTTCAGGATAACAATGCTAGACCACATGGAGCAAGACTTATTTTTGGCACCCAAAATGGTTTTGAATGAATGAATTGACCTGCACCGACTGAGCATGCATGGGATGAGTTGGACAGACGTTAGATACAATCATAGGCAGTCTGATACTTTCAAGAAATTGCATATTCCTTCAGACAGAATGACAGGTTATTCCCCAGATGTTTTTCAACATTTAATCGACATTTTATATCCACGATGACTACTTACAGGCACGGGTTATTTCACTCTATATTAACAAAGTGATCGGAATTGAGAGTTTTGTTATACCTAATTGATTGAACTGGTTATCAGATCCTAATAATAGTTGTGTATACATAGTGCATTTGATTTGTATAACAGACTCAAAATTGAGATATCTTTAACGCAATTTATAATCTGTTATAAATTTATAATCAATGGTGATCGTATAAAAAACTTAAAAGACTAAAAGTATACAACATAAATTTTAAATAAAAATTTTGAACTCTCTGATTTAACAATGAAAACGATAAAAGCTTGAGAAAAAGAAATTCCAATTTCTGAATCACAGTGAACGAGTTTGTTACGAACGTAATTGAAATAACTTGTTTCTCGTTTTAGAAATATCATGCGAGCAGAGATCAATATTCTATATTTATATATTTTATCTCTAAAGGCTTCACGTATAATATGCATCGATACTTTAAGTTTTTAAATATTAAACTTTATCATTTTAACAAGTGCTACGTATCTTCCATGATAGTTTGTTACCGTTTGAAATCCGATATTATTAGTGGTTGAAGTCGGTTACGAACTTCGTTGTCGACATGCATGGATTCGCGTCTCAGTGTTATAATTTTCACCTTCATAGATGTTCTAATTCTTTCAAACCTAAACTCGGTTGGAACTCCTAGCGTAACAATTGAAACAGAAAAAGTGTATTTTTAGATAATATATCTTTCCTAATCACGATTCAAGCAGGTGCTCGTTTTCATGTTTGTCTGAAGGTAGACACTGCCTGATAATACACCAGACTATTGTTCTGTTCACCAGCAATATGAACTGCCTCTTCGTTCTACTGTCTGTAGCCCAGGTTGCTGTTGTAACTGTGATTATCGTGAATGGGTGGTGTTCATTGCGATTTAGAACAGATGTGAAATTTGTCTGAACAAATTATTTTTCTATAAAATTCTAATTTTTGGCTCAAATCGCAATGAAAGTGAATAGAAGAAGTTGAATTACACATTACACATTTTACATCAAGTTTTTCACTTCAAATTTTGAATTTTTTAGTTTTGTTTTTTAAAGGTATTACCTCGAGTGTAATATTAGTCGATTTATATCCTCATAACTCTCCATTCATAAAAAAATGAGCCTCGGGCCCCATTTCTTTTAGGAATGGAGAGTTACTCAGACATAAACCTATACGTATGTATCATGTTTATATAATTTCATTAAACAACGTCTGTGTACAGCTTTCCGTGTATTTTGAAAGAGGCTAGATTGGGAGGTTGAATACACCACTGATGCAAATCATGTACATGTTTATGCGTAATTATTACCAATAGGTCGGAAAATAGTGGTGTCATATTATCAATCTGAAGTCAGATATTTTATCACCTTTTGCCTCGCAACGATTGTTGTAGCGCGACTCCCCATATATTAAAACCATTGTTCGTGCTTCACTCAAGCTGGTCGTCGCAAGGAAAGCAGATCGTTTCCAGGCCAACCCTAAGCATTAAGAGAAAGCAGAAAAGAAGCGGTGATACAGAAATCATTACCCTCGGAAGTTGACCATATGGCATTTACGAAACTAGTTCAAATTTCTTTGAGGGGCATTTTAGAGAGTTGGAATGATGATAATGAGGAAACATGTATGGATGACAACTTCCTCGTTTACGATATGCAACGTTTCGTCACAGTTTCTTGTGCAGTTTTCAAGCAGATGAAACGTGACATATAATGAATAAAGACGTAGTCATCCATATTGCTTGAAAACGACTCAAGAAACTGTGACAAAAGGTCACATATAACGACTGAATAAAGAAGCTGTCATCGGTGTATGGTTCCTCATTATCGTACAAATTTGTGTTGAATCCTCGATCTCGATCGAATCATACACAAAATCACACTTGTTTCATTAAGGTCATATGACACACTTCCTTCGATAGTTATATCTATGTATCCATGAATGTTAAACGTTTTCTGTTTGCAGTGCCAGAGCTCAACCACCATCAAGGTTCACCACACCCACGTCCATCATTCCCACGCTCCTAAACCAACTGTAGAGGCCAGCGAACATGAAGTCTATAACTTTCTCTATGATGGACACATTGTAAGTTGGAAACAAGTCTCATTAAAATCGGCCTAGTTCCGAGGAATAAGATATTCAAAATATCAAATCTAATGTTGAAACCTAACAAGTTCGATTCTCGATAGAGTTAATATTTTAAAACACGGAACTAGGCCGATTTTAATCAGAGTCGATGGAAAGAATATTTGTATTTGTCGATATATCATGAACATTCGGGTAGTAACATTATGTAATATTAAGACTATATCTTTCGCTATGAAGGAAATATTGAAAATTTAAAAATAGAGCATTTGCGAAAAATGTTACGTTCAGGCAATAAAACGAATTTCGTATACTTGCATGTATCTTGTAATGTCTTTATCTTATTTTTTATGAACAATAGGAAAGTATTGTTATATACTTTTAAATAGCATAACAATAAAACAAAGTTTTATCTTCTATTCTAGGAATGTTTATATCTCATTGGTTATCCCTTTTTTCCTAAGTTGTATTCATAAAGATTTTTTTCATTAGTATTCTGAAAGTAACAATATAGAAATTTAAATGAAAGAAGCAATAACACGTAGTTTGTATCTTTCCATAGGTCCTGATAATATAAATATCATATTGTTTTCATAAACATACATTACATTACACAAATGGAAATTATTTAAGCATATAAACGTTTGTATCACAGTATGTGTTGGATACAAGAAGCAATAAAAAGTGTTTATCTGAGAAAATGTCTTTATATGTTTATATCATTCTCTTTTCTTTGTATCTCAATAAGTGTTCTCATAATGTTTATATCTTACTGTAAAGTCCTTTTCCCATTTCATAGAAGCCGTATAAAAGAACATGTATGTTACTTTAATTCATCCATTGCCAAAGTGAAATTAATTTTTTTAAATGACAAAAGGATCTATTATTCTCAAAGTTAAAGATAGTTTTTTTTGTCTTCTGAAAATTTTCGCATAAATAATTGTCAAAAACAGTTTCCTTTCTACCTATAAACGGTAACAGTTCAGCACTAGAAAGAAGCAATATCAAAGAATATGTACATGTATGTAACTTAACTTCAATAAGTGGCAAAATGAAGTTAACTTTTAAAAATTCATTTTTATCATTTTTAAAAACATTATAGTCGGGTTTTTCCCTTTGAAAATGTTCGCAGAAATAAGTGTCTAAAATATTCTCATTTCTACCTATTAAAGGGGCAGTAGCACGTTTTTTGGTAATTTTATATTTTAAAATTTTATGTATTTCTTTGATAGTGTCAAAAATCTCATTACACAAGCCAATCATCCATTGTCAGAGGACAAAGTATGAATATTCACATAAAATCTACTGGCGGCCATTTTGTGTGAACACCTTTAATTCATTTTTGTAAGAAAAAGGAATCGCATGGCTAAACTTTACATTATATATTTGAATTATTACTGCTCCATTTAGTTTAAATACGTTGTCTTTCAATTGGAACCATTAATTTTAATTTTCCTGACATCACCTTATATTTTCCCTAAAAACGTGCTACTGCCCCTTTAATAATGTTAATTATCATTGCAGCACGAGATGGTTATTAGGCACGGACAAACCTGCTACCTGATGGCTCTCACAGACGCTCAGAAGGCAACGGTGCACGACCCCGCAGGAATTAAGAGTATTGAGGTCAGTAGGATTTTCCTCTTTCTGTTTTCAGTCACATATGAGAATACATTGTTGTAATTTGTTGTCTGATTTCATAAGGGATCGATATCTTCAAGCAGCATAACAGTGAAAATCTTTAACCGACGAGAAATATTCAGTTTTTTATTCAAAAATAAAACTGTTAATCAAATATCAGAGTAGGGAAGGATCCATTCAATTAGGTATTTCCAAGATTTCCAGAGAAAAAGTTCACATCACTTAACTCTTCATTAGTTATTAATATGTCGAACTAAGATTAAGGCTAATACACAAATAATACGAGGTATCACAAGAGTTTAACTATATAACAATAAAAAGATTGGACAAATTCGCCTCCTTTTTTAATTTTTGTTTTCATTAATTGTGTGCTTTTTATTAACAGGCTGCAGCCCTTGGACTGATAGCTGACAAATCTATTCAGTCCAACGTCGATAAGTCTTCTCTTGATAAATTCACCACCCACGACTGCGCGAAAGTGACACATATCATCCGTTTGAAAAACTGATTAAACTTTAGTTTTGTGTGATTTGTTTGTTTGTGTGTTTACTTGGTGGAGTTGAATGAAAATCATTACTTTGCGAGATCAGAGGTCGGGGTTCTCATTACCTTTTGATATAAGAATATATGTGTAAAGGCTTACTGAATAAGAGTTTAGTGACATACATTTTTGCTCTCGAATAAAAATGATAAATAAGACTCCCATTTATTCTATATGTAATTCTCTTGGGAGGATTGTCGATACCCACATCCCGCATCCTCCTTCTGTGACATAATAAATATATACAAAGAATATATTTTCGTTGGATTTCAATCATGGAGTTAAATATTAACCCTAAACACACTACATATTCTATTTCAGCAAGTTAACTTTTTCCGATACCGTAAAGTGTGTAGGTTACATAAAACACAGTGCACTTTTTCAAAAATAACATATAATCTACATTTTTCTTTTCCGGTGTTTTATGTGAAACTTGTACATACCAAATTATCTGTTTTAAGTGTTGTCACACTATAGTGAGTTTTTTTAAGTTAAATGGACCTTCTCTGAACACTGATATAAATGCGAGTTAAGAGTGAATGTCGGAATGTGATTGTCAATTTACAGGGACTGAAAACAGACAAAATTGTTAAGTTATGGTATGTTGCTGTCAAGTGACAAGTTTAGTTTTGAAAGTTTGACGAAAAGACAATAGTTTGCAATATAACAAATCTTATTATATTTATATAAATTATCCATGATTCTTTTGTTTCTGAACTGTAATTATCAGAAGTTCCTATAACAAGTGTTTGTCACTTGAGTAATTCACTCATGCAAACTACCACAGCATATTTACAACATAGACAAATACACAAAATTATTTTTTATCTTGGCTGAATACGAACTATTCACATTACAATGGTTAAAAGATTAAAAATAACGAAATAAAAGAACATGCGTTCTGTTAGTGGTGAAAAAAGTTGTTCAGTCATGTAGAATTTTAGTTTTTACGTTTAAGGGTCAATTATTGCTAAAATGACGGATAGACTTGTACTTTTCTTACATCACCCTCACACAAATATAGATCCAATTCATGTAATTGGTGCCATATATACAAGCGTCCAATCGCCACGCTATTCCAGAGAGGTGGTAAGTACATGAAAGGGGCAGTAGCACGTTTGTTTTTAAAAATAAGGTGATATCAGGAAAATGAAGAAAATGGTTCTAATTGAAAGACAATGTATTTAAACTAAATAAAGTAGTAAGAAATCAAATATATAAAGTTAAGATTCAGCTTTGCGATCCCTGTTCTAACTCGAAATGAATTAAAGGTGTTCACGCAAAAGTGGTGGTCAATAGATTTTATGTGAATCTTTATCATTTGTTCTCTGATTATGTATGATTGGTTTGTGTTATGAGATTTTTGACACTATAAATACATATACTAAATATACATACAGAATAATACATTCATAAAGAGTCACATTAAGTCCATTAGTGGCCTTTATTTCATTTCGTGTAAGAAAAAGGAATCGCATGGTTGAACTTTACATTACATATCTGATTTAGTAGTGCTTCATTTAGTTTAAATAGATTGTCTTTTAATTGGAACCATTTATTTTTATTTACATGACATCACCTTATATTTCCCCTAAAACGTGCTTCTGCCCCTTTAAAGCCGTTTGAGAAAATATGATGCTTTAAAGTAACGATTATAATCTGAAACAGGACGGTGACATGGTAATCATGCAACGTATCAATGTTAATTGTTCTTTTAACGCAATTTATAAACTGTTTGTCAATTTAATTTACTTCAGTTATATCGCATAATCAATGGTGATCGTATAAATAACTTAAAAGACTAATAGTATACAACATAAATTTTAAATAAAAAATTTGAACTCTCTGATTTAACAATGAAAACGATAAAAGCTTGAGAAAAAGAAATTCCAATTTCTGAATCACACTTAACGAGTTTGTTACAAACGTAATTGAAATAACTAGTTTCTCGTTTTAGAAATCTCATGCGAGCAGAGATCAATATTCTTTATCCTACCTCATGTAAGAATCTCGATCTCTGATTGGTTCACGTGACCCTTAACAAATTCCCATATACACCTTCACTGAGGGAGAATAAATACCTTATACCCCGCGAGTAAAGCGTGCTTCCACGTCATTCATTCAAAGTCACGTGATAAGGTCATAGGTCAACTCATGGCAGTCGATCAGTAATTTTCTTCGAAAATGGCAATGAGAAAAAGGTTTGCCAACCATACTGAAGAAGAAATTGAAGCCAAGCGAGCCAATGTTATCCCTAACAACACAAAGAAAGCAAACCAAAGTGCTGCAAACATGCTTAGAGAATACCTTAAAGTGAACGGTAAAGATATTCGTTTTGAAGAATATTCTGTTGTTCAACTGAATGAAACGCTCAGACATTTTTACATGGATATGCGAAGCAAAGGAGGAGAAATGTACAAAACATCTACCCTTGAAAGTGTCCGCTACGGTTTAAATCGTTTCCTGAAAAGTCCGCCTCAAAGTAAGAATTTTGATATAATTAAAGATCCAGAATTCAATGGAGCAAATGAATGCTTCAAAACTATGAAATTAGAGACGAAGTCGGTTGGCAAGGGAGAGGTAGAGCATAAGAAAATAATTGCGGAATCCGATAGAGTAAAGTTGTACAAATCCCTCCATATGAATCCCACTACACCGAATGGACTTGCGAATAAAGTGCAGTTCGATATCCGGCTGTACTTTTTTCGTCGTGGATCGGAAAACATGGCAACCATGACCAAATCTACTTTTCGTGTTGGGACCGATGCTGATACAGGTCTACGATTTGTTGAGCGAAATGAAGGTGAGCTAACTAAGAATCATAGGGCCGACGCAGAATCCTATGGGGCTATGATGGTTGAACAACCCGAGAACCCCCTTGCTTGCCCAGTCAAATCGTTTATCAAATATATCGAAAAGCTCCACCCGCAGAATGAAAGATTATGGCAATATCCAAAAGATAGTTTTACACCAGATGATAAAACATGGTTTACCAATAAACCCATAGGTAAAAACACATTAACTAGGTTCATGGCAGTGTTGAGCGGCAATGCTGAGCTCTCTATGGTGTACACAAACCACTGCATTCGTGCAACAGGTGCGACTATTTTGACTAGAAATAATTTTGCCAGCGCACAAATTATGAGTGTTACAGGACACAAGAGCGTTAATTCGCTTACCATATATCAACGGGTATCCAACCAGGAGAAGATATCCATGAGTGCAGCTATATCTGAAGGTTTTGCCTCCAACACCCCCACTTCCACTCAGCGGCATGTTGTGCCTACCCGTGCGACCTCGACCTCAACCTCGACCTCGACCCATGTCAACAATACACGCGCGATGGAGGTGTCAGTTACCAGAAATAATGAGAATATTCATTCCGAGTTGGAGGGAATAAATTTGGAGGCCTTATTTGACGACTTCCCTCTGTCTGACAACACAATTTCTCCAGATTCAGTAAATCGATCACTGTTTCAAAATTGCAATATTCAAAACATAAACATAGTTTTCAAGAAATGAATTCTCAACGACCAGTGACCTGACCTACGACCCGTGACCTACGATACATGAACTCTAAACCCTGAACCAATATGCCGTGACTCGGACCTTTGTTGTTGTTTTGAAATAAAAGTTTTGTTCACTTCTGATTGTGTTTTTAACAATAGTTCTAGACATTCGGTAAGATAAATTCGTTATCACATTTCATAGCGGGTTACATAGGTATTTATTATTCCCTTGAAAGGTTTTATGCAACTCGCGTTCCGCTCGTTGCATAAAACCTTTCGCGGGAATAATAAATACCTATGTAACCCGCTATGAAATGTGATAACTTATAATATTTATATATTTTATCTCTAAAGGCTTCAGTATAATATGCATCGATACTTTAAGTTTTTAAATATAAAACTTTATAATTTTAACAAGTGCTTGGTATCTTTCATGATATTTTGTTGCCGTTTGAAATCCGATATTATTAGTGGTTGAAGTCGGTTACCAACTTCGTTGTTGACGTGCATGGATTCGCGTCTCAGTATCATAATTCTAACCTTCATATATAGATGTTTTAATTCGTGCAAACCTCAAACTCGGTTGGAACTCCTAACATAACAATTGTAACAGAAAAAGTGTATTTTTAGATAATTTATCTTTCCTAATCACGATTCAAGCAGGTGCTCGTTTTCTTATTTGTCTGAAGGTAGACACTGCCTGATATTACACCAGACTATTGTTCTGATCACCAGCAATATGAACTGCCTCTTCGTTCTTCTGTCTGTAGCCCTGGTCGCTGTTGTGACTGTGAGTATCTTGAAATGGGTGGTGTTCATTGCGACGTAGAACAGATGTGAAATTTGTCTGAACAAATTATTGTTTTATAAAATTCTAATTTTTGGCTCAAATCGCAATGGAAGTGAATAGAAGAAGTTGAATTACACTTGTAACGGCATCCTGTTGTTCTCAGTAATGGAGCGTTGTATTTTACTTCAAGTTTTTCACTTCAAATTTTGAATTGTTGAGATTTTTAAGTTATGTTTTTTTAAAGGCATTACGTCGAGTGTAATTTTAGTCGATTAATATCCTCGTAACTCTCCATTCATAAAAAAAATGAGCCTCGAGCCCCATTTTTTTTAGGAATGGAGAGTTTCTCAGACATTAACCTATCCGTATGTATCATGTTTATATAATTTCATTAAACAACGTCTGTGTACACCATTCCGTGTATTTCGAAAGAGGCTAGATTGGGAGGTTGAATACACCACTGATGCAAATCATGTACATGTTTATGCTTAATTATTACCAATAGGTCGGAAAATACATGTAGTGGTGTCATATTATCAATCTGAAGTCAGACATTTTATCACCTTTTGCCTCGCAACGATTGTTGTAGCGCGACTCCTCATATATTAAAACCATTGTTCGTGCTTCACTCAAGCTGGTCGTCGCAAGGAAAGCAGATCGTTTCCAGGCCAACAATAAGAATTAAAGGGGCAGTAGCAGGTTTTTTGATATTTTATATTTTAAATAGTTCACTGGTATTTGTAAGTTAAAGCTAAATGTAATGATTTGACAGTGTCATAAATCATATTACACAAACTAATCATCCATAGTCAGAGGACAAAGTATGGAGATTCACATAAAATCCATTGGTGGCCATTTTGTGTGAACACCTTTAATTCATTTTGTGTAAGAAAAAGGAGTCGCACGGCTAAACTTTATGTTATATACTTGAATTAGTACTGCTTCATTTACTTTAAATACATTGTCTCTCAATTGGAACCGTTAATTTCCATTTTCCTGACATCTCCCTCATATTCCCCCTAAAACGTGCTACTGCCCCTTTAAGAGAAAGCAGAAAAGAAGCGGAAATGCAGATATCATAACCCTCTGAAGTTGATCATATGGCATTTACGAAACTAGTGCAATCTCATAAAAATGATATCATAACGCAGTAGCGTAGTGTAGCAAATAGATCATATCTTGATCAAATTGGAAACTAGTGCAAATTTGTGTCGAATCCTCGATCTCGCTCGTTTCATAAGAGTCATATGACACACTTCCTCCGTAATATCTATATATGCCTAAATTATACATACAAATTAATGTGTCATCTGAATCTCCATGAATGGTAAACGTTTTCTGTTTGAAGTGCCAGAGCTCAACCACCATCAAGGTTCACCACACCCACGTCCATCATTCCCACGCTCCTAAACCAACTGTAGAGGCCAGCGAACATGAAGCCTATAACTTTCGCTATGATGGACACATTGTAAGTTGGAAACAAGTCTCATTAAAATCGGCCTAGTTCCGAGGAATAAGATATTCAATATATCAACTCTACGGAGATATGAAACCTATCGAAATAACAAGTTCGATCCACGATAGAGTTAATATTTTTTTTAATTATTACTCGGAACTAGTCCGATTTTAGTCAGAATGGTTGGGGAAAAATTGTATTTGAAGTGTATCTCATGAACATTCGGGTAGTTACATTATGTAAAATTAAGACTTTATCAGATTTCGTTATGATGGAAATATGGAAAGTTTGAAAATAGTTGTTTTTTATGCGAGTTTTTATTAGCATTTGGGAAGAATGGTACGTACAATTGAATAACATAGGCAATGAAACGAATATCGTATCTTTACATGTAATATCTGTATCTTATTTTTCATGAGCATTCGGAAAGTATTGTTATATACTTTTAAGTAGGATAACAATAAAACAAAGTTTTATCTTCTATTTTAGGAATGTTTATATCTCATTGGTTATCCCTTTTTTCTAAGTTGTATTCATAATGATTTTTTTCATTAGCATTCTGAAAGTAACAATGTAGAGATTTAAATGGAAGAAGCAATAACACGTAGTTTGTATCTTTCCATAGTTCCTGATAATTTAAATATTATATTGTTTTCATAGACATTACATTACAAGCATGGAAATTTAATAAACAATAAAACGTTTGTATCTCAATATATTTAGATAAAAGAAAGCAATATAAGTGTTTATCTGTGCATATGTCTTAATACAGTTGATTTCATTTTATGTTATTTGTATCTCAATACGTGTTCTCATTATGTTTAAATCTTACTCTTAAGCCCTTTTCGCATTTCATAGAAGCCGTATCAAAGAATATGTATGTTCCTTAACTTCATTCATTTGTAAATCGAAGTAAAATTTGAAAAAATGGCAATGGTCGATATTTTTTTTAAAGGAATTAAATGTTTTATTTGTCTTTTGAAAATGTTAGCAGAAATAAATGTCTAAAAGGAGTTTCATTTCTACCAATGAACGGTAATAGTCCAGCACGAGAAATAACCCGTATCAAATAATGTTACTTAACTTCAATTAGTGGAAAATTAAGTAAAATTTAAAAAAAAAAATTTTTATCATTTAAAAAAAATCATTTTTATCATTTAAAAAAAAAAAGTAAAGTTTGTTTTCCTTATGAAAATGTTCGCAGAAATAAGTGTCTAATAGAGTCTCATTTCTACTTTAACAAAATAATTTTTATCATTTTAAAAATAAATTAAGTTTTTTTCCTATCGAAAATGTTCGCAGAAATAAGTGTCTAAAAAGATTCTCATTTCTACCTATAAACAATAATATTTCAGCATGAGATGGTTATCAAGCACGGACAAACCTGCTACCTGATGGCTCTAACAGACGCTCAGAAGGCAAAGGTGCACGACCCAGCAGGAATTAAGAGTATTGAGGTCAGTGGGATTTTCCTCTTTGTTTTCAGTCACATATGATAATACATTGTTGTAATTTGTTGTCTGATTTCATTAAGGGGACGATATCTTCAAGCAGCATAACAGTGAAAATCTGTAACCGACGAGAAATATTCAGTTTTTTATTCAAAAACAAAACTGTTAATTAAATATCAGAGTAGGGAAGGATCCATTCAATTTGGGATTTTCAAGATTTCCAGAGAAAAAGTTCACATCACTTAACTCTACATTAGTCATTGTATGTCGAACTAAGATTAAGGCTAATACACAAATGATACGAGGTATCTCAAGAGTTTAACTATATAACAATAAAAAGATTGGACAAATTCGCCTCCTTTTTGAATTTTTCTTTTCATTAATTGTGTGCTTTTTATTAACAGGCTGCAGCCCTGGGACTGATAGCTGACAAATCTATGCAGTCCGCCGTTGATCAGTCTTCTCTCGACAAATTCACCACCCACGACTGCGCGAAAGTGACACATGTCATCCGTTTGAAAAACTGATTAAACTTTTAGTTCTGTGTCTTTTGTTTGTTTGTGTGTTTACTTGGTGGACTTGAATGAAAATCATTACTTTGTGAAATCAGATGGTGGGGTTCTCATTACCTTTTGATATAAGAATGTGTGTATGTAAATGCCTACTGAATTTGAGTTCTGAGCCCTACACTGTATCTTCATCATAAATGATAAATACAACTCACATTTACTATACATTGAATTCTCTTGGGAGAAGTGCGCATAACCGCATTCCCCCTCTGAGACATAATTAATATTATGAACAAATATTTTTTCGTAGGATTCCAACGTGGAGTTGGTCATCAATCCTAAACACAGTACATATTCTAATTTAGCAAGTTAAGGTATTCCGATACTGTAAAGTGTGTGGGCCAAACAAAACACAGTGCACTCATTCAAAATTGATATATAACCATTAATAAATTACTTCTCCCCCCCCCCCCGCCCCCCCCCCCCGTCTTTTTGGTAAGTATCTTTTAACTTTACGTGAATTATGTGAAACTGTCTGTATTAAGGGTTGTCAGTCACACTAGAGTGAATTTTTCTTGTGGACCTTCTTTGAACACTGATAGAAATATTAGTTAAGAGTGAATGTCGGAATAGGGGAATGTCGATTTACAGGGAGTCGAAAATAGTATGATATGATGAATAGAAAATATTTAAAACGGTATTTCTCATCCTTTCTGAAGATATAACTTAAATTAAGTTGCGGTAAAACGTCGAGTTTGAAAGTTTAGACAGAAGGACAATAGTTTAAAAAATATAAAAACTGTCTATATTTGTTAATATAATCTATGAATTGTACGTTTCTGAACTGTAGTTATCAATTATTCCTATAATAAGTGTTTATCACTTGAGTAATCCTAGTAAAACAATACTACAGCGATTAATCATACGGACAAATACACAAACAACATTTTTCTTGGCTGAATAAGATGTATCTTAACTAAAATGGTCAAATAATTAAAAATAACGAAATAACAAAATATGCGATCTGTTTGTGTTGAAAAAAGAATCTAGAATGATAGATTTTACGTTCAAGGGTCAATTGGTAAAACGAAGGATCGTTTTTTGTTTACTTAAACCTCCCTAACAAAGATATAAATACAATCCATGTACATGTATGTGGTGCCATATCGCGTCCAATCGCCACGCTATTCCAGAGAGATGCTACAATACATTAAAGGGAAAAATAAACGGTTCCAATTGAAAGACAATGTATTTAAACTAATATATAAAGTAAAGTTCAGCCATGCGATCCCTGTTCTAACACAAAATGAATTCAAGGTGTTCACACAAAAATGGTGGTCAATAGACTTTATGTGAATCTTTATCATTTGTTCTCTGATTATGTATGATTGGTTTGTGTTATGAGATTTTTAACACTAAAAATACATATACTATCAAAATAATACACTTAGCAGCAACATACTATTATCAGTAAATATTTGAATATATAAATTTTTAGAAAAAACTACTACTGCCCCTTTAAAGTAAAATCCGTACACTGTTACCTCATATAAAACGTAGATTCGATTCATGTATCAAGTTATACCAAAATATTAGCAACAAGTTGTACAACTTAAAACATGTACAGGTGAAATCATACAATTTATAACTTGTATAGTAGCGTCATACAAGTTATAACTTTTACAGTCGTTTTGAATATGTTATAACTTGTTCAAAATCATAACTTGTACACGACATATAAATTAAAGAAGGTAAGTGCTTGAAAGCGTTACAGGACAGACTTGGCAGAAAATAAGGTCGTGGCGTGGCCTTAGCAAATAGGCCAACTTTTATCGAGTCATAACTTGAGTTCATAAGAGATCTTGGAGAGTGAAATTCTTCATAGTGATGTAGTTGTTGCTTAAAAAAATCTAATCCGGTAACATGAAATTAATATGTTGTGCCACCAAGTATACTAAGTAAAATATGCAAAAGTTTTTAAATGTATTAGATAAAATAGTGTTCTCAGGCAGCTATACCTTTCAATGGGAAACATTCAAATTTGATTTAACTCTAAAAGAACATTAATTGAATCAAAACATAAATGGAACCATGATATACCAGACTCGAATTGGTTCATGCAGAAAAATACAATCAGGGATGCCTAAATTGCTAAAGAAAATTTACCACTAATTTTTAACATTTAAATGTTGACGTGAAATAAAAATGCACAAGTATTTGAATGAATTAAGTTTAAAAGACTGGCGTGAATCATGACAATCACGATAAATGGAATCCATCATTAGTTGTGTTGTGAACCAAAAATATATCAATGTAAGACATCATAGGTTCTCGAAATACCAGATAAGATTATGACTTTCAGTCAGTCAGAATTCACATGCTAAAGACACAATAACTTAAGAAGAGTTCATCATCGTCCCATATATATGGGCACATTTGTCATCAAGGCAAGCCTTTTCGGAGCCATTATAAAATGTTCGTAGTTATTTATTTGTATGGCAATTTCATGTGTTAAACTTTCTTCTGCGCGGTCGTTCAGATGGTCCATTCGAGTTAGGTGATACATCACAATTCTTCCATCTGTTAATGCCCGTCAAGCAACTCTTTTAAAGGTTTTTAAAGTTTATAAACAAATTTTCATTTTTTGATTTTTGTTTGTGTGAGCTAATCGTGACATTAGCACCTGTCAACCAAAGCACCGTCAATTAGAGATTGCTTTAATGTCGTTCATGAGATAACAAGCTTGAACCTACATACATTACTTACTGTGACGGATAACAATGCATTTCGCCATAGCCCTAGCTTCTATAACTTTTCTGTGCACTGTCAAGGTATTGTCTTTTTATTTTTTCATTACAAACTTGCAAAACATGCAAACTGTATATATCTCTTGATTTGAATTTTGCTTTACATTTGGTAGTTCATTTGTTTCTAAAGTTTCATTTCAAACATTTGTGTTCTTTGATTTGAATGTGAGCGACATATAATGTTAAAAAAGACTTACCTGGTACTTTGTATGTAAAGAGTATGTATATTTTCCTTGTTAATTTGTGGCCAACTACAGAAAAATGTTTAACTATAGAATCAATGTCAGATATGGACAAGATATGAAACCCTGACAGCCTTATCAATTTAAAACAAGATTCCCTTAGAAATTAGGACACTGGCGTTTTCAATTTGTTTGAATGATACTTAATATCTGTATTATTTCGCTCTTATCTAACATTTTGATTATAAAAATTATTTCATTTTTAATGTTAAAATGGCAGGGTGCCAACACCTTGAAGAAATACGGCTTCGTAATTTCAGAAGCGTAAATCGACAGTTTAAGAATTGTAAAAGTTGATATTGCTGTTACCGAAGCCTGGTGTTCTTTCTTCAAGTAGTTGCGACTACTAGGTTTCCAATAATGCAAATTCTGACCAAAATTCAATTTTAAGAAAATTTAACATTTTGCTGGAATGCTACCATCTGGTCCTCCAGGATGGAAAATTGGACTCAAATCTTTTGAGCTCCGTTTGTTAAAAGTTAATTTTTTTTCCAAATTATCATATTTTAAATAAATTGGTTTATGTGAGTGTTGTCAACCTAGAGGCAGGTGAATGCGATTTAAGAATTGAAAGTTAAAATGCCCCATCCCCATCCCCCACCCCCCACCCCCCACCCCCTTAAAATAAGCATTCCTCTATATATACTAAGATATATTTTTTACATAAATGTGATCATATGAACTAAGTTTTATTTATTACAATTGATAATCATTTATTGATTTATGACCCAGTGCCAGTCCCCCACCGCTACGACAACCCCTCATCGACCCCACCACACTCACCCCACCCATCCAAACCACCAACACAATGGACCTAACCAAAACCTAGGACCAACGGACGAACTAGAGAAATATATGTTCCACTATGACCGAATAAAGGTAAGGTTAGCTTATCAACAGGTTATCATTTCACAAACAACCTAACGAACCTTCTGTCAATTCCGATTTAAAACCTTTTCAATGACTTAACGTGGTAGACAGAAAACTCCAGTAAAGTTTGATTTTGCAAGAATCTCATTGAAATAATATCATATTTTTCTTCACTACGTTCGTAGCCTAGTGTAGCAAAGAGATCATATTTTAATAAGATTGATTTTGCAAGGGCGTATTTGTTGATGAAGTTGATAGTATACAAAGAAGACATTGAATTCTATGGAGAACGTCTTTTATAACTGTTAAACCTGATTGTACCAATGAAGAGAGAACCAATGCAAAAACTTTGCTGTTGTCATCAATAAATAGATTGTTAAGCGACATAAGTCATTGGCCTCCCTATTTCTTAGTATAAATCACATAACAAACATTGATTAAAGAATTGGCTTGCAGTGATGTGTAAGTTTAAACATCACAATTTCGTAAACATATACGTAGTTATTTGGATTTATTCGATTAAAATTCAGCATCGACACGAATGATCGGCACCTATTGTTTTGCCAAGAATTTATTACTTGGAAATCTATAACTGGACTTCGCATTTGTGCCATTGCTTTAAGATCCTTAAAAAGACCAAAGATATTGACCATTTCATGCAAGCAACATATGTATGAGTATGATGCGGCTTTAGGGAAACCTTCTCAAATCACTAAAATGACATCGCAAAGGAAACTCTTATAAAGTGTTTACCAAATAAGACCGTCATCTCTTTCCATAAAACGTCCATAAATATTTCTATTGCGATGATTTAATGCTGTTTTATTCTGCCTCCCTCCCAGCACAGTTTGGTGGTAGCACTAGACCATGACTGCTACATAATGCCGCTCTCTGACGTACAGAGGTCAAAAGTTCATGACCCAATTGGTTTGGTAACTTTGGAGGTAAACTTTTAATTTCTTAAGCAATTACTCCATTGACATATCTATCACATGTTAAGCTCAAGAGATGTTCAATTCTACTACGTGAATATCATTTTTCATTTCAGCATAAGGCATATTTTAGAAAAGGTATCCTTCTAATTGTAAAGATTAACAAACCCTAAATATACTGTTTATTATATGATCATTGAGTTGATTAATACAATTTAATACATTCCTTTATTCGCTATTTCTCTTTACATAATCAACATTTGGTAATTGCTAACAATTATGGTAATAATGAATTCTCTTAAAGGGGCAGTACCACGTTTTTAGGGGGAATGTCAGGAAAATGAGAATAAATGGTTCCAATTAAAAGACAATGTATTTAAACTAAATGAAGCAGTATCAAATCACATATATAATGTAAAATTCTCTTACACAAAATGAATAAAGGTATTCACACAACATTGCAGCCAATGTTTTTATGTTTTTTTATAATTTGTTCTCTGACTATGGATGATCGGTTTGTGTAAAGAGATTTTAACACAATCAAATTAATACATTTAGCATTAACGTACAATAATCAGTAAAACAATTGAAATATAAAATTTTCAAAAGAACTGCCCCTTTAATGCTCTAGGCTGACGCCCTGCAGATGATCGCAGACAACCAGGTGAAGACGGACATGAGTCAGGACACCAAGGACTACTACTTCCATCATAGCCACTGTCATCTGGCTACTGCTGTAGTCTTGCTCGCATCTCGCTGAGGTGGTTATAAAGTTATTCATACTCAGAAGATGTCTGTTGTTTCTTTTTTAGAAAGCTTGGAACAAATCCATGTACAGATTTGATCCGTTGACAATAACGATAATTCTTTGTCGGTGTTCTTAGAGATGGCTACTGTTGATGGCGGTCCGTTTCCTATACTTTGTAAAAACTGGGAGCCTGTTCATGAAGTCAAAGCAAAGGAAGTTTGATATACATGTTGGAATAAACTCATATATACAACATGTGTGGGTTGGATCTAGTTTTTGTCGCTACTCAGTTTTTAATAGAATTTGAACAAAGACTCTTGCAAGGAATTCATATATTGAAGTTTTTTATATTTGGAAATTAAACAATGAATATTCATAGTTAACACATGTACAAAGTATTGCAACACCCTATTTTCTATTGAACGATGTGATGCAGTGTAAAGAAGAGATTGGAAACCTAGCCTGTCCTGAAAAATAAATTGGTCAATTCCTTACGGGAAAAAATCTTTTTGGAAAGTTACTAGTCCTGACCGAAAAGAAAACCAGTCCTGGCAAAAAGTTAATGACTGGCGGACAGGCTATATTCTAGACATTGGGTGATGCCGAGGCAATATTTGAACGTTGAACTGAATTATTCATATTTGTCATTGAAGTAGATTCGACAACTCATTTCTAAATTTAAAGGTTTTTTAGTCATAAATGTAAAAGAGACACAGAGTATGTTGATAGGATCACATATGTCAAATTGTGAAATCGATGTTATTATATCGGGAACCACTAACTGTTACTGAAAATAACAAGTTAAAAGTCAATCAGTACATTAGAGCGAAAATACGGCCATTCAAAGTCGGGATTTTGATCGAAAATCAGACAATGTGGCTCGAGTGGCGCGCGCAAATTTGCCAACCGTAATTTTGAAACCTTGTCAAAAGCTGACAGGAAGATATATTCGATTCGATAGTGTTTATTAGGTATTGTAACTAATGGGTAGATTAATTGGATGCATAATTTCGAACATGAAACGTATTAGAGATGTTTTCTTGATTTTTCTATAAAATCAAGCATTCTAGAGATATTATGCATAAATGGATATATTTGCAAGTCCAGAGATGAGATATGAACTTCAATCAGCATATAAGATATTTTGTAGCTTATCAAAACCAAATAAAATTTTAAGAAAGATACTCTGTGTCACATTTAAGACATTGGTAGCGCCATGTTTCTTACAATTTAAGAATTGTATGAACCTTCAGCATCTGACATCTTGTGAAAGTTTGGTAGAAGGAAGCTCAAACTTGGTGCAAACATTTGAAAATTTTGATAAATACTTTTCAATATACCTTAAATCCTTTGAGGAGCATATTTCTGAGAATGATCTCTCTGTTTAGAGTGGAACGTAGCATGGCACTTATAGAGATGAACGACCCGGAAGTCGAAAATTTCAAATACGATGGACATCAATTAGCAACTATACACGTTTGGTTTCTTGTCGTATTCAAAATTTCGCAATGAACTATCTGGTTAAGTTACTCATACATAACAATTAAAGCAGCAGTAGCACGTTTTTTAATAATTCTATATTTTAAATTTTTCACCAATAATTGTAAGTTAATGTTCAATGTATTATTTTGACAGTGTCAAAAATCTCATAACACAAGCCATTCATCCATAGTAAGAGGACAAAGTATGAAGATTCACATAAAATCCATTGGCGGCCATGTTTGTGTGAACACCTTTAATTCATTTTGTGTAAGAAATAGGAATCGCATATATCACGTTATATTTTTGAATTATTATTGCTCCATTTAGTTTAAATACATTGTCTTTCGATTGGAACCATTACTTTTCATTTTCCGGACATCACCATATATTCCCCCTAAAACGTGCTACTGCCCCTTTAAAACATATGTTGTTTGCTAAATAACAAGAGACCATAACAATTCAACGCATGCTCTAAACGTTAAACAAAGGGTGTTCCTTTTGTTCCTAAAACGAAATAGCGCACAGAAAGGAGTGACTCTTCTTTTCTAATTCAACACAACTCTCTTCCATCAAATTCAATTAGGTAAACATGTACATTGTAAAAGGGAACAGTTATTCTGGATGGGTAAGATTTTCAAAAATTCGATTTTCTCTATTTTTAGATAACGGGTCGAATTAAAAGAATGGACAATTTATATTGCCTTAAAGTTCACATAACCACAAACATATTTCACTTTTTTCTTTGGAATATAGAAAGTTTGATTACAAAATTGTATAGTGCGTTAAAGGTCGCTACTCAAATATGTTTAGCTTGGTAATGAAAACCGTTTTTGAAAGCCACTTTTGATGGGCCGCTAAGACCTGACAACAAACAAGTGAATGAATGGCTGGTCACGCCCCCATTTTGTGACGTCATATACAGAATCAGCCTCGTTATCTATACATCTATCATAACAATACCAAAGGGAAAAAAACAATAATTAACGATTTTCAGAAAATGTTTTCCACAATGTTAGATAAATCATTTGACGACGTAACACTACTAAGCATTTGGTGTAAAAAGAGATATCCACATCAATGGTAATTAATCAATTATTTAGGCGGTATTTCAGTTGAAATAATGATGCGTTACTCTGTATAGTCTGTTTATTACGTCACACCCGCGAGAGTTTTATGACCCCCAACCCAGGTGAATTTTTCACAGCCGATAATTACGCTGTCTAAATGAAGGGCTAGTTAAAGGTGTTTATTGGACAAATTAACAAAAAATTAAGTCTAGCTTTTATTTTTTTGAAAAATCTTTGAACGAAAGTCGAGAAGTGGTAATGTCGAGGTTAGTTGATGTTTAAAGAAATAGGCAATTCGAGCACAAAGTTCTTGCCTAAGTGTCGTTTAGACGTAATGTTGACCTTGAAAAATGTTCTGCTTACTAGAATACGTGATATGATATGCATCAATATGTTATCAATACAGTTAACCCGTAGTGGTAAAATAAACGTTCGAATACCAACTCAGTAGAACATAAATATTATTGTCAAATTCTAAAAACACAAAATAAGAAAGCATGAACATTTTCTGATTAACACATGTATAAATATAGACTCATTTTACAATCTGAGTTCTAAAACATTCTTTATTTAGTTTTTCATATATCTTTACTATATTTAGTTTTGCGTTTACCTGATGTATGTCAGTCTTATGAATACTAGCAATATGATCAAATTGTCAAAATAATTATTAACATTTTATAATCATAAATTGATTTTGAAAGTTCTAAATGAACCTGTTAGACAATCTTCAAATCTTAATCAGTCTGAAATTTCTACCAGATGACATATGTAACCTTAAAGTTAAAAACAAAAATTCATATAAGAGATAAGCATTATTTTTCATGTAAATTTCTCCTTCAGATTTGTGCCTTGTAGTATTCATTGGTCTAGGCTCAGAAGTTCAGTAACTGAACATGTATTTAAGCATACCTTGCTGTATTGTTGGAATATTCTGCTTACAGGTAAATATGAAAATAATAATATAATATTATTATTGAACTCTACCTTAAAAGGGGCAGTAGCACATTTTTTGATAATTTTATATTTCAAAATTTTCACTGATAATTGCAAGTTAATGCTATATGTATTATCTTGACAGTGTCAAAAATCTCATTACACAAGCCAATCATCCATAGTCAGAGGACAAAGTATGATGATTCACCAAAAATCCATGTGCGGCCATTTTTTTTGAACACCTTTATATCATTTTGTGTAAGAAAAAGAAATCGCATGGCTAAACTGTACGTTATATATTTGAATAATTACTGCTTCATTTAGTTTAAGTACATTGTCTTTCAATTGGAACCATTAATTTTATTTTCCCTGACATCACCTTTTATTCCGTCTAAAAACGTGCTACTGCCCCTTTAAGTACCTGCCATATTACTCAAAATGGGAAAGGATATTAAACTGTGAATTTACCGAGTCCGAATATGAAAGTTTTAACATTATCAGTAACAAATGTACTCCTTGCACAGATCTTAAATGGCTTCAATATAAAATTATCCATAATATTCTGCCTACAAGAAAATATCTACACAAATTAGGCTATATAGAATCACCCATTTGTTCATTCTGAAAAACGGAAGTGGAATCACTAGATCATCTTTTTTTGAACATGTGATATTATTTTGAACATATGGAAAGATTTGGAAGCATGGATGATGCATTCTGTACAGACCCCTATTGATCTAACTATTGAAAAAGTTATCTTAGGGATAAAAGGGAGAAATAATAATCCCTTGAACGCTATAATCCTATTGACCAAGAACATAATCTACCGAAGTAGCAAAAAATGATTTATTCCATCGACTTCTTATATCAAAAGTGAAATAATTAAATATTACAATACAACAAAATGTATTTACCTATCCAACCAAAATGAAGAAAAATGCATACGATTCAGGTCAACACTACATCTTCTCTTTCGAAACTCGTAATCTTCTGTTGCATTTTTTTTGTCATATCCATACTAGATTCGAATGTGGTTAAATGGCTTTTTTCATGTACCGGTGTAGTAATATAACGCATATAAGTTGTATGTGGCAGTGCACTTTGACTTTTTGTTTCTCTGTAATTCCGTAATATGTTGTCATTGTATGTTTGTATGTCATGCCTACGACATGCCTGTATCAAAAATATTGTAATAAAAAAAAATAAAAAAATATAATATTATTTCATTTAATGTGAACTCGTAAATGTTGAAATATGGTATTTTCGTATGACAATGTTCATTTGGGATCAATAAGAAATTTTTGAATATATAAATAACAAAATAATATACTTTAAATTTCATTCATGCAAAGGTGATAAATAATAAATAAAATCATTACGTTATTACGCCCACTTTTCAAAATTGGATATACAAATATGTTTCTGTTTGTTAGAGACATCATTGGCCTCACTTATAAGGTAAAATGACAAAATAATATTCAGTCACCTATCGAATTTGCGTTTACAACACATTTTTCTACTTATTGTTGAACATGGCAAAGGTGTCTTTCTTTGCCGAGAATAATTTTAAGAAGATAAATAAAAATAAAAATATACCATACATATGCAATTATTTTAAAAACGTTTTCTAGTTTTAAGGCTGCGTAACTGACAATTATCAGTGTATTAAAAGACTGCTTATGTAACTGAGCTATTTCCAAAAAAGATACCTCTACTTTTCAGTGTGATTTGATTCCCAACAACAATGTAACCAATGATGTGAACGAACTCGAAGCCTACGATGTACATGAGGTTGGTATCTTTAAGCATAATGTTATTCCTATTATCGTTTTTTTACTTGCGGTATCTAACACATCTCAAAATATATGATTATGTGACAAACTCAACTAAAACATCATGTGATGAAATTTGCAATAAGATCTCTTCCCTAAGCAGTGAATGACCGAGCGCCCGGAACGATTCCGATTCCAAAACCCTTCAACCGACCTTACGTATTAACGATTCTTCAAATCCTTTATTGACAACATCAATTACACATATAAGTTTCTGTAAGGTTAAGCCAAGTTCTGCTAACATCATATTCTTCCTACATATACCTGTTTTCCTCCAAAAACACCTAAAGATATTGAAATTACTATCACAAATCATTTCAGTTGGTGTGAGAGGGTTTAGAATGTTGGCAGGAATTTTTTTTTTTATTTACCATATATTGGACTGTGAGAGCCCTGTAACTCTTATCTAACTAAGAGGATCATTTGAGGCCTAAACGAGACACTGATCTACATGATAAAAAAATCTTTTGAAAAGGAATTGTTTTTCCAATATAGACTAAATTAACACTTGTCAAGTTTTAAGCTACACAGTAACAAGATCAATATATATATAAATATGATTATCAAAGTTATTTCTAGTTCATGACATACTTTACTTTATAAATGTTTCACTTTTTGTGTAATTGCATTTAATCTTTATTGATTGCGATAGACAGGATCTTAAATCTTAATCATTCTGAAATGAATTCCGAATGGTATATGTATGGTATATATAAATTAATCGTCTGGACTGCCAATAAGATTAGGACTGGTCGGGTTTCTCTCTTTGTGTCTTCTCTGACTTTCCTCTGAGCTGGGCCCCGTTGCACAAAACACTATAAGGTGACCTTAAGTCACTAAGGTAGCCTGAGTGCAATCATTCTCTCCCCACAGAGGCAACTCAGTCATACGCGAATTAGCCTCTGTTCTATTACGCCTAGATCCTGGGGTTCCGGCAGATAGCCCTAGCGGCAAAAAGTTAAAACCTAAAATATCTCCCATATTTGCAGCCAATGAAAACAGGTTTTGGATATCCATGACTTGGGGAGTTATTAACGGTCGTATAGTGACATGGAAAATATTATGTCTTTATGTTTATTTTTCATTAACAGTTTGAGAGGGAAACAATTTGAAAATCAGGTATGGCTAGGGTTTTTATTAGATAGAAACTGTTTTATAATATTGTGTAAATTATTATTTGTTTTATGATAGATTTTATTTTAGTAATCAACAAAATAATAACTAATGAGAAGGTAAAAAACGATGGTTTGTAATAGGAAGAATTACCTCCCCTGGATGTTAAATTTCAACGAAAGCTTTGACGGACCACACGGAGATGGCCGGGTTTTTTCGAATGACCACTTTTGAAACGGCGTCGCTGATTGCACAACTAACTCCAATCAGATTTCTACCTTTCTGTCCCGTGTATTAGCCGTAATAGAACAGAGGCTAATTCAGGTATGACTGAGTTGCCTCTGTGGGGAGAGAATGGAGTGCAATGTTAAGGATGGCCCTAAAGTAACTTTAGTGTTACCTCGTTTCATGCAAGAGCCCCCTGTCGTCTTGTTTTCGAGTGCCTAGCTCTAGTTCTACATTCACCCCGATTCTCTTCCTCGCCCTTTGCTCCGTTCTTGCGCTGGAATACAGACAGAGGTAAAACACGAAAAGTAAATGGACACAATACCTTCAAACTCTTTTGACACAATGATTTATATGCAAACAAAACAATGATACATCTCTGTGCCATATGGATGTTTTGTTGTTTGTATACAAAAATGTATATATAGAGAATACTAAACGACGTCCCGTTTCACAACATATTTATGAAACGAGTGAATGGGTTGGTATTTAACGAACGAAAGCGAGTTAAATACCTATACCATTCACGAGTTTCATAAAAATGTTATGAAACGGGACCGAGTTTAGTATTTTATTTATACTTGCTTAATAACATCGTAAAAATACAAAGAAAGTCGCCAACATGACTGTTGCGGCCGGCCCGCTGACATTATGACGTCATACTTAACAATTGTGACGTCATCATTACGTCACGTCATTCGGTCAGCGCGCGATGTTATGACACATACATGTAGTGTAATAACATGGTTGATTTATCAAACAGCAATATCTTCAACGGGAGAGTAATAAATGTGCATACAATACGATGATACATATCTGTGTCATATGGATATTTTGTTGTTTGCTAGATATCAATATTCATTTCAGTTTGTAAATTTTTCTTCCGCTTATGTGCATCGCTTGATTTCAATTGTCTGAACAAAGGACTAAGGGTGTTACACAGATTTATTTACCTCGAAACGAACAAGCACTCTCTTAAGGCAGGCATTATCGTTTCTAATTCATAGGGTGTCCGTATTGTACCACTTTCTAGTCTCATATAATCGGTCAAATCATGTTACATTGTAAATGGGAACAGTTATTCACTATAAGTAAGATATTTAAAACAAGATCAATCTCACGATTTATTTTACAATTAAGGTTTAAAAATGGTAATATACTGTTTCATATACTGAGCTCACACCTTAACAGTCTGAAATGTGCTCCAAAACGCCATATGTTGTGTTATATTTAGAACAAATCGTGTGGATTGACTGATTAGAAATGTTCCACTTTCTCTCTTTCTCTTAGTCTTTCTATTGAGTAGGTCTTGAGTGCCAGTCATTCTCTATAGTCACAATGATTCTCTTTCTCGCCTGCTGTGCCGTTCTTGTTCTTGGAACACAGGTAAATATACAAATAAAACATATGGGATCTGTCATTGAAAAAGAAAGTGAAGATAAGGTAATAAAACAAGACGGCTTGAAAGTGACGTAACAAGATTTGTTGTCACCAAGAATTAAGCTCTTGAATACGGGCTCGTAGACCTTTCCATTTGAATTCCGCAAAACATAAAGATTAACAAGTGCAACGATAACCTTGATTCGCATTTGTTTCATTTCTTTAAAAATATGAGAGAAAATCCTATTGAATCCATGCACCGTGTACTAAAAGACATTTCAGTTGTCGTCCATGAATCTCTACATAACCTCAGACCTGTGGATGTATCAACCTCATTATTTCACTGAACGATGTTTGGGTCATATATTGCCTTTGTATAAGATATGGTTGTTAACACTATTGAATGCATTGGACGGAAACTGTTTTAGTTTGTTGTATAGACCCATTTCAGGATAAACACTATTTTAACAATAACGACATTGCTTGATATTGTTGCTTGTGGTATCATATAGCAACAGTAATAAGGTAATCTACATTCTCAGCCAAACCAATGCCGTTTTAAAATAACTTTGTTAATGAGTGACTGCCCATGGCACATTGCTTAAGACCACCTATTTTGCCTTTACAAGTGATATTCCACATTCCTCAAGGCAAACCATTCTTTCCCCACAGAGGCAGCTCAGTGCGAGCTTGTTCGGGTTTGACTGAGTTACCTCTCTAAAGCAAACATGCTGTAGTAAAATTTTCTGCATTTACATAGCCTCTGAAAAATTGCATAAAAGGCTTTTGGATACATATCTTTAGTAGATTAAACGTTATCAAGCAGAGGATTAGGATTTTTAAACTGAAAATCAAATCAAAGATATTTACAAATAATTTATTCTAAGAATAAGTTTTTTTTGATTATTTCCCACATTGAGATAGTCAACAATCATCCCAAGTCTAACCATATCGCGTACAAAAAGCAATCAAACTCAAGAAAGCACAATTGAAAATACCGTTGAAGTTCCTACAATTGTGCTTTAAGTTGCAAATTAACATGATTAGAATGACTGTTCCATATATATCAAATCAAATTAAATTAGGATCAACAGTTTTTTATATAAAACCTGTTGATTTAAATTTATTAAGATTAAAAATTATCAATCACACCAAGTCAATTCCCTATTTTCACTTTGTAAGCAATATCTCAAAATATAAATAAAGGGTCTATAAAGGGATTATATATTACCATATATGACTTGCAATGGTCGTTTTTAAAGGAAGCCTATCTATAACATTTAAACCATGGATAAGGTCACATATAACATTGATGTATAAATATTTATCATGTTACTTACTGACCAAGTAGCACTTCATTTTACAGCACAAATATCTACATCAATATATACTGCTCATATTATTTATTTGTTCCGGCAGAGTGCAACAACGCCCTCTGCTACTGTGACCCACCCACATCACTCAAAAGATCCAAACGAGAAAGAGTCCTTCCAGTTCAAATACGATGGAGCCAGGGTGAGACCTTACTTTATATATCTATTTTCTGGTGAAAACAACTGTTTATGATATCTATACTGTTATTTCACACTACCGTATTTCCTTCATTACAAGCCGGATGTCTATTATTTTCAAACGGTTAACACCATGGGCGTCTATGTGAGGCAGGCTTCGATTCAAGGCAATAAGTAATAAGGAAAACCGTACAGACTATTTTGTAAAATTTCAGATAATTCAACGAACAAATAAGCGTTTTTATATATGAAACTGGCTTTACCTTGCGTTAATTAAGGCCATTCTCTCCCCACAGAGGTAATCAGTCATACCTGAATTAGCCTCTGTTCTATTACGGCTAATACACGGGATAGAAAGGTAGAAATCTGATTGGAGGCAATCGAAGTTAGTTGTGCAATCAGCGACGCCGTTTCAAAGGTGGTCATTCGCAAAACCTCGGCCATCTCCGTGTGGTTTGTCAAAGCTTTCGTTAAAAATTAACATCCAGGGGAGGTAATTCTTCCTATTACAAACTACGCTTTTAACCTTTTCATTAGTTATTATTTTGTTGATTAGTAAAGTAAAATCTATCATAAAACAAATGATAATTTACACAATTATAAAACAGTTTCTATCTAATGAAAAACCTATTCATATCTGATTTTCAAATTGTTTCCCTCTCACACTGTTAATGAAAAATAAACATGAAGACATAATATTTTCCATGCCACTAAACGACCGTTAAAAACTCCCCATGTGATGGATATCCAAAAGGTGTTTTCATTGGCTGCGAATAAGGGAGGTATTTTAAGTTACAACGTTTTGCCCCAGGATCTAGGCGTAATAGAACAGAGGCTAATTCAGGTATGACTGAGTTGTCTCTGTGGGGAGAGAATGAATTAAGGCAGGCGTTTATTTTTTTCAAAAAAGTCATATGCACAGGTGTCTAATCGAGGCAGGCGTCTATACAAGGCAGGCGTGTAATTAAGGAAATACGGGGTTTGTTGTAACGTCGCATTGTTGTCTGATTTGACGTCATATATATTGTCGATAAGAATTGACGTCATAAAGTTTTACGTCACTATTTTATCAATAAATGAATAGAACATGAAGATATATTTTGATTAATATATATCTCATCAATATCTTCTTGTATTTATAACGTTGGTTGCAGCACACCCTCATAGTCAAGGTGGCCCACGAGTGTTACATCATGAAGCTCACAGCCGAACAACGTACAAAGATCCATGACCCAGATGCAATGAGAACAGTTGAGGTAAAGTCGAATTTCCTTTCTCCAACACTTGTCCAATAGGACACCTATTCTAAACTAGTTATTTGAAATGTCACTCATCCGATAGTAATGATAACATACATACAAGAGTCTTGATGACATCATTCAGACTCCTAACCTCTTAAAGAGGGTCTGCGTTCGAGATAAATATGAGACCCATCGTTATCGAACCTGGCTAATTAGTGGCGGATAGAGAGAATTCTTGACAGCGCCTGTACACCCTGTCCTATCGGTTTCCTGTCTGTGATCTTGTTGGTTTGGGAATATGTCATAAAAACGCTATTATTTTTATTATTTACTGGAAAAAATATATGTTTAGATATAATATCAACATATCATGATATTATAATGATTGATAATCAGACTTTCCAAAAATGCCTTGTAATACCAAAGCATTACTTTTCACTCTCGTAGTGCTGGCGGCTCCACTTTTCTTTGTCAAGTTGCCAAACATAAATTTAAAAAACTGTTATACCCAGTAACTGGGTTGTGCCCTGTTTTCATAACACCTTTTGTATAAACCGGACCCACTTGAATTTCGTTTCCACAAAAAGTACCCCTCTGTTTTCTGTTTTTCACTTCGAACTGAATTATTTGGGTAAAAGTCAAAGAATCCTCACGTATCAATGGTGACTAAAGCTTTTTTTGTTGGTGTAATAGTGAAAGTGATTAATAGTGATAGTTTTAATAATTTATCGCATGAAAATAACCATGAACAGAAAGATCGGGGTAAACGCCATATAAATGTTGAGATGCTAACCTAAGTGATATAAACTGCAGTGCGATTTTCAGAAGGTCACACTATTTCACTGCCAAAACTCAGAACTCTAAAACTAAAAAGGAACATGATGTAGAATTGATAGGTTCATTGGCAGGCTTGCAACACCTTATTTAATCGGAACTTTTCTCCAGGTTACGGTTTGGATTTCATTTCAACTCCTGCAATCGCCATCACAATAAACAATTATACAGTGTTTTCTCTACACCGACATCCATCTGACTCTTCTTTATAACGTACACTGCCATTTGGTCCATAAAGTGAATATATGAGTAACCCCATTTGATCAGAAGTACCTCTAAAGCGACTTATTTGTATGGTTTCGTGCAATGTCAGTTTACATTGAGTACACTGTTATATTCAGTATTATAAACCGATGCGATTTTGGGTAAATTTTGAGCATGTGACCAAACTATACGGTGTTTATCCTACTTTCCACAATATTAAAATGCCAAGCTAAAAGGGGCAAGTTTCCATAAGCTGTAGGAGCACCTGAAAGGAACAACATGTATACTACAATATTACTAAACAAATTTAAAAGTTAGCAAAGTTAGCAAGTTTTTCGCCAACTCTCCTCTGAGTCATAGTTTTCGATCAATTCTTATCCCTGACTTATATGCATACTTTGCTATGGTTTTCAAGCTGATATTCTACCATATGATAGTTGTAACATTTTAACCTCCCAATGTTTGCTGCATGATAGTTGTATCATTTAACCTCCAAATGGTTGCTGCATGATAGTTGTATCATTTAACCTCCCAATGGTTGCTGCATGATAGTTGTAATATTTTAACCTCCTAATGGTTGCTGCATGATAGTTGTAACATTTTAACGTCCCAATGGTTGCTGCATGATAGTTGTAATATTTTAACCTCCCAATTGTTGCTGCATGATAGTTGTAATAGTTTAAACTCCAAATTGTTGCTGCATGATAGTTGTAATATTTTAACCTCCCAATTGTTGCTGCATGATAGTTGTATCATTTAACCTCCAAATGGTTGCTGCATGATAGTTGTATCATTTAACCTCCAAATGGTTGCTGCATGATAGTTGTAATATTTTAACCTCCAAATGGTTGCTGCATGATAGTTGTAATATTTTAACCTCCAAATGGTTGCTGCATGATAGTTGTATCATTTAACCTCCAAATGGTTGCTGCATGATAGTTGTATCATTTAACCTCCAAATGGTTGCTGCATGATAGTTGTAATATTTTAACCTCCAAATGGTTGCTGCATGATAGTTGTAATATTTTAACCTCCCAATTGTTGCTGCATGATAGTTGTATCATTTAACCTCCAAATGGTTGCTGCATGATAGTTGTATCATTTAACCTCCAAATGGTTGCTGCATGATAGTTGTATCATTTTACCTCCAAATGGTTGCTGCATGATAGTTGTATCATTTAACCTCCAAATGGTTGCTGCATGATAGTTGTATCATTTAACCTCCAATTGTTGCTGCATGATAGTTGTATCATTTAACCTCCAAATGGTTGCTGCATGATAGTTGTATCATTTAACCTCCAAATGGTTGCTGCATGATAGTTGTATCATTTAACCTCCCAATTGTTGCTGCATGATAGTTGTAACATTTTAACCTCCCAATTGTTGCTGCATGATAGTTGTAACATTTTAACCTCCCAATGGTTGCTGCATGATAGTTGTAACATTTTATGCTCCAAATTGTTGCTGCATGATAGTTGTAACATTTTAACCTCCAAATGGTTGCTGCATGATAGTTGTAATATTTTAACCTCCCAATTGTTGCTGCATGATAGTTGTATCATTTAACCTCCAAATGGTTGCTGCATGATAGTTGTATCATTTAACCTCCAAATGGTTGCTGCATGATAGTTGTAATATTTTAACCTCCAAATGGTTGCTGCATGATAGTTGTAATATTTTAACCTCCAAATGGTTGCTGCATGATAGTTGTATCATTTAACCTCCAAATGGTTGCTGCATGATAGTTGTATCATTTAACCTCCAAATGGTTGCTGCATGATAGTTGTAATATTTTAACCTCCAAATGGTTGCTGCATGATAGTTGTAATATTTTAACCTCCAAATGGTTGCTGCATGATAGTTGTATCATTTAACCTCCAAATGGTTGCTGCATGATAGTTGTATCATTTAACCTCCAAATGGTTGCTGCATGATAGTTGTATCATTTAACCTCCAAATGGTTGCTGCTTGATAGTTGTAATATTTTAACCTCCAAATGGTTGCTGTATGATAGTTGTATCATTTAACCTCCAAATGGTTGCTGCATGATAGTTGTATCATTTAACCTCCAAATGGTTGCTGCATGATAGTTGTAATAGTTTAATCTCCAAATGGTTGCTGCATGATAGTTGTAATATTTTAACCTCCCAATTGTTGCTGCATGATAGTTGTAACATTTTAACCTCCCAATTGTTGATGCATGATAGTTGTAACATTTTAACCTCCAAATGGTTGCTGCATGATAGTTGTAATATTTTAACCTCCAAATGGTTGCTGCATGATAGTTGTAATATTTTAACCTCCAAATGGTTGCTGCATGATAGTTGTATCATTTAACCTCCAAATGGTTGCTGCATGATAGTTGTATCATTTAACCTCCAAATGGTTGCTGCATGATAGTTGTAATATTTTAACCTCCAAATGGTTGCTGCATGATAGTTGTAATATTTTAACCTCCAAATGGTTGCTGCATGATAGTTGTATCATTTAACCTCCAAATGGTTGCTGCATGATAGTTGTATCATTTAACCTCCAAATGGTTGCTGCATGATAGTTGTAATAGTTTAATCTCCAAATGGTTGCTGCATGATAGTTGTAATATTTTAACCTCCCAATTGTTGCTGCATGATAGTTGTAACATTTTAACCTCCCAATTGTTGATGCATGATAGTTGTAACATTTTAACCTCCAAATGGTTGCTGCATGATAGTTGTAATATTTTAACCTCCAAACGGTTGCTGCATGATAGTTGTAATATTTTAACCTCCAAATGGTTGCTGCATGATAATTGTAATATTTTAACCTCCAAATGGTTGCTGCAATATAGTTGTAACATTTTAACCTCCAAATGGTTGCTGCATGATAGTTGTAATATTTTAACCTCCAAATGGTTGCTGCATGATAATTGTAATATTTTAACCTCCCAATGGATGATGCATGATAGTTGTTACATTTAACCTCCAATGGTTGCTTCAGGCTGTTGCCCTGTCTGCTATCGCTAACCACCACCACCAGAAGGACGTGGACCAGGCCACCCTCAACCATCACCTCCAGCAAGACTGTCATGGCGCCACCAAGATCATCCAGCTCGCCAACAGACAGCACCATGGCCAACACACCACACTCATGGCGTAATGTCTCTAATAAAGAGGATTTTGAATTGTTTCTTTATCATTCATGATAATTTCAAAACGTTATGTGGTAAACAAGATTTCGTCCTGACATCTTGAAAGGGGCCACCGTATGTGGGGCTGCCCAAAATGGTTGGAGTGTTAAAACCTCTTTGTGCAACCAACCTGAAACCATACAATTGTTCTCAATGGTTCTGCTATCAAGATGTACTTGCTGATTTTTAACCATGGCGAAATTTCAATTAGAGCAGGATGACCAATGATAATATTTTGTCAGAAACAGAACAGAAAATACATATATGACGTCAAAGGACAAATGCAACTCGTAAAAGTCACACAAGTTCGCTTTTTGACGATAAAAACAGTCACGTTTACTCCTGTTTAATCTTGAATTTGTGAATGCTGTGCTCGTGTTTAAATATACAGTTCTGTCGTCAGGGCATACTTAACTCAAGATTCAACATTATGTCTTACATTTTAATTTCTATTTCATCTTCGAAAAAGAAACATGTCAGGCAGAAAATCAGGATTGCCACGTTTAGTAATTTATATACGTATTAAAAAAATGGTAAACGACATTTATTTTTAGAAAAGTCACCATTCTGATAGGGAGGAAGAGGTGTTGAGGAGTGCGTGGACACCATTCTGGATAGGTATTTTTCGATCTTACGGTTACTCTATACTGTAAAACAACCAATCGCTTAACGATCCTCTCCTTGATTAACATTACATACTGTTTTTCTTTGAAACGAATGTAAATGGCATAATTCATTATATAAATTCAAACTATCTAACACATCCATTTAAACACATCAATTATATAATAAATAATTACTGCATAACTCAATATATGTAACATATCCATTCTAAAACAGCAATTATATGATAAAATGCTTGTTTAATTAAAATCTTTAGGAAAGTCATATCCATGTTCGCGGAAGCCAAATTCACACGTTCATTATTCATGGACACTAGAGGGTTTTGCTCCCATGGATATCAGAGTGTGTGTTGGAGCCCAAAGCAGAGATGTACACACTGATGTAGAAGGATGTATTTCACCTTAAATTCTCTCTCTGTATAAGTTTTTTAAGTCAAATGTTCCAACTCTGATACGATTTATATCTGGTCGAGAAGATTGATTGTTCCTTTAATCACGGTTTCAATCCGTGACGTTGATACACAGTGACACTTCGGAGAGTTGTTGTCTCTGTATCTAATGGATTACGGATAAATACACAGAAATACAAAATAAAGTTTACGTCTCGGTTGGTTTTATCATTTCTATTATTTTCAAATACACATATTTCAAGTTTTTGACTCACTTACCCTTAAACTGACACAGGAGATAACATCCGTCAATGAAATATTCAAAGTGTTTTTCCTCTTTTTTCCCAAATTTGCTTTTTTGATAAAAAGTGACTCTTTATTGGCCTACATGTCAAGTATAATAAAATCAATGAATGATTCTTTTTCTTCAAAAGTCCAAATCATTTTGATCATTGTGGGGGACATTTTGGTATATTTTTTTAACCCTTTCAACATTAAACAAAGGTATTTTGACAAAACATAAACTAGACACCACAATATTGAAAATATGTGTTCATGTGATTTTCACCACATGCCTTATAGATATTTTATGAAAAACTGTGATGAAAACTTATTTTTGTACCTCAGTGTATCCAAGTTGTATAACTTGTACCCAATCCTTTTCTGATGAATAAAATATGTTTAAACTAAAACTAAAGAACTAAGTGTATCATTTTGGTGTCGTTCACACAATGTGAAACGAGAAGGAGATAACAGAGGGTTTGACCCAATTGTTCATGAGAAGACACATTAGGGGATACTAACTCCTAATTAGGATATAGTAACTGCTTATTAGGAGATAAGTTATAACGGTGGCGTTCATTAATGCCTACATGGAAGAATGCCTACAGTCTTATCAAAACATCTTCATGCACCAGTGGCTTAAAGTTAAACAACCTTCACTCTATCAGCAAAGTGGAATGTCCCACCTATGCGTGCAATGAAAACAAAACACAATGTTGTGAGCACAATCGATATCTTATGTGACCTAATCAAACTGTCTATCATAATGTTGTTGTTTTTAAATCAAAACCAGGATACTTCACAAATTTTCTACTATCTTTGTAGTAATTTGTGTTTCTAGTCACTCAAACGAATTTATTGAGATGTCAAGCATATACATGATCTTTGTAGTACTTTCTTAATTAGGACTTAGTTATCACCTTAAAAGGCGATACTAAGTCCTACTTAGGACACAGCTATTTCCTGATAAGGACTTAATTTCAGAAATAGAGTAGCCCTAATGTGTTTTGCAATAAAGTATAGTTTTGCCCTGAACTATTATAGTTAAAGAACGAGGCCGAAGTTCAGGGCAAACTTATAGGAGTCCTAAGCAAATTAGGTCTTAGTATCTTCTAATTAGGATATAGCATCTCCTAATTAGGATTTAGTATCTCCTAATGAGGATATAGTTTCTCCTATTAGGTGATAGCTATGTACTTTATATTTCATATTACGGGGTGCTTCCGTATAGGTTCCATACCCAAACGTCGCTGGGTATATTCTGTTATTAAAGAAGATGGATATGACGCAGCAGATGGTATTTCATAGGATAGCACAGATGTTTTTTCTACGACCAACTTCTTTTTGTTATGCAAAGCGTTCATAAAATCACAATCGACAACCGAAATATCTTCAAAAACTCTATTACTATTTTCATTATTTCACAATATATTAGGGAACTGGGACGTTGGATCAAATTACTAAACTACTGAGAATTATATTGGATATTGGTGATATTAGTTCTATGCAATTATCATTCGCTTGACGTATTGATTTTAAAACTCCATACTACAGACACTTTGGGCCTGGAGAACTAATCAGACATGATATTTACGTTATTTTCATCCTTCTAATGGTATTTTATCATTGGACAATATGGGGTAAGGTATCATCTATATGTGCTTCTTGAATTCTTTCACGTTTATTTATTTGCTTAACAGCTTTAAATTTACATCTAAAGGCATTTAACGTAGATCTTGTCTAGGTAAATATTACGAAATGTTATCAATAATAAGACAATCTTTTTTAAATAATTTGAGAATATACAAAAATACATTGGGTAGGCTACGCGAATTTATTTCCCTAGTTTTAACTCATTTCATTAAGGGGTGTTCACATAAAACTGGCCATATGCCATTTTCGCTGAACTCGTCACAGTTTATACTATGACTACATTATACTTAGATCGAATAAGAAGGTGTTTAAGAAAAAATATATATTTTGCATGGAATAATATTTAATTGGGAAAAGTGACTAATTGTAAAAACGCACAACAGGAGCAAAAGTACTTTTGAAGGGACGGTGACACGTTTTTTAAAAATCACATATTTTTAATTTTTCATTGATAATTGTACGTTAATGCTAAATGTTTTATTTTGATATTGTCAAAAATATCATTAGACAAACCAATCATCCATAGTTTGAGAACAAATTACAAAGATTCCATTCGAAACCATTTTTTGTGTAAACACATGTAATTCATTTTGTGTAAGAAAATGGAATCGCATGGCTTAACTTTAAATAATATATTTGATTTATTACTGCTTCATTGCATACATTGCCTTTCAGTTGGAACCATTTATTTTCTAGACCTTATATTCCCTCTTAAAACTTGCCACTGTCCTTTTAAGATATAGCTGATAGTTACACTCTTAAACAATCTACTATTTCGAACATCCTCAAAGAGATGTGCCCTATTCTTAAGAATTTGCGTCAATATCTGACAAGTACTACATTCAATTCCAACACAATATCCATAATATTACAGATTACGGCCGATTTAATCATCTTCCCTGCAGGTTAATTTGTTCCGCCTTGTTGAGCTGTCTCTTCCTGACTATTTTTACCAACCCAATTCCAACTTGTTCTTCACTCTCATAGCAAACTAAACCATGCAAAATGAAATTGAATTGTCAAATAAATAAGAGCAATTACCGGTGAGATATCCTTATTTTAAACTTGACAGATATAAACACTTTATAAAATCCTCTACTGATACTTTTATTGGTATTGATTTCTGGCTAGGAAGTGTCATCATGACCCCGTATCGGTAAGATTGTATTAAAGGGACAGTCCTAATGAGGTATTTATTTCGGAAACGAAGTTCAAGGGAATATTTCAGTTTATGCATATAATGCTATTAGTAAGGGAAAATAACAAAACCAAGGTGAAAGATGTTACATGGGGTAGAGTTTTGTTGATTTATATTTGACAACTTGATAAAGATGAACACACAGGCGAAGTTCGTTTCCACAAACAATACCCCCATAGTACTGTCCCTTTAAAGGGGCAGTAGCACGTTTTTTGATAATTTTATATTTTAAAATTTTGAGTGATAATTGTAAGTTAATGTTAAATGTATTATTTTGACAGTGTCAAAAATGTCATTACACAAGTCGATCATCCATAGTCGGAGGACAAAGTATGAAGATTCACATAAAATACATAGGCCGCCATCTTTGTGTGAACACCTTTAATTCATTTTCTGTAAAATCGAATCGCATGGCTAAACTTTATGTTAAATATTTGAATTATTACTGCTCCATTTTCCTGACATCACCTCATATTCCCCCTAAAAACGTGCTAATGCTCCTTTAAGGACGTCGATTTTCGTATAGCTCTCTCAGCGTAAAGGATTTTTTAAGTTCCAATAGCTTAACTTAAGAGTAATTTTTTTATTCTGCGAACAATTTTTTTAACCGATATGTATTATCTGCTGAAATTGTAAAATATTTCGTAGCATCAAGTTCAAAAAGTACAAAGAGAGCAAGGTGTAAAAGGCTATTTTTCAAAAGTATTTTTTAAATTATTTGATTATAAGTATAATTATGCTTATGATTAAATGTACAATACTTCCAAGGGTTTTTTAAACTCTAAACGACCTGATGCGTGTGTCATTGGGAAAATACATGAAGGAAATAGTACATTGAATTCACTGTACGTTGAAACCATGACAGACATTTGACAGATTGACAGATTTTCCAAAAAATATTTTCAAATTCATTAAAATTCTTTAAGCATATGTGTATGCATATATATACGTTTCTTAACGCTTTGATCTTATTAATTCATTTTTGGGGAAATAAACCAAAGAAATTATGCTTTAAGACACTGAACTAAAATACCATGCCTGAAAATGCAGTCTTAGTCTGCCTTGGTTCCAATATCGCTCCAATATCAGATCACACGCGGGTTGTCTTCTGACCAAAGCTTGATCAGTGACAGGTTTAACTCGATCAATGGAGAGAAGGACTCCATCAGCTATATTTGGATAGATTTGTCGGTGGAGCGATGAATAGTTCGCTCTATGTGTATCACTCTGTTGGTGATTCTATCAACATGATCGGTAGTTATAAGCACTTGAATGCAAAATGTCTTCAAATTCATGCATGAAGAGGATATTTCTTTAGGTTTTACAAAATGGTTTTCAAGCTCTAAACTTCTTGGTTGGAAGTTTATGTTATTATACAATATTTTCACATGCAGAAGAACTTTCTTCTAGGAATACCTGTGATTTAGATAGCGAATCCTCGCTTTTATGACAAAAGTTTGAATCATGCTTGCTGAGTTCTTATGTTGAGACCCATGTGTCATGCATTTGTCAAAAATGGATCTTGATAAACATGTGCATCATGAAACTTAATCGTCATAATATTGAAATATGGAATATTATATCACGCACTGTTCCACAATCAATGCGTGCTAAAGATACCACTCGCAATTATTACCCTAAAGGAGTTGTACTTTCAGCAGTCACTAAGCGCTCGATTCGTACATCGATTTTTCTATACCCCTTCGAACAGCTGGGTATACTGAGTGTAATGTGGATGAAGTGTCTTACCGAAGGAGACAACACAGCAGAAAACCCAGGTTACAATGGACATCATAAGAAATGTTCGTACTTAACGTCATTAGGAGACCCTAGAATCGGGGACCGTGTTTCATAAATAGGGTGAATAGATAAAGAGCGAAAAATTTACTTGTTTACCCCCCAAACGAAAATCTTGGATCATCTTCCTACGCAAAGCCTATTGGGCACTATAGCAGCACAGAAAAATAAAGGGTCTGTAGCAAGGCATAAAATGACAGTTCTGAAACTGGCGTTTTAGGCTTTGAGTAGGAAGATGGCTCCTAATAAGAGTAATTAGCTCTTACGTTAATTGCGCTAGAAAATATAACATCATAACCAACACTAAGTGTAAACATTTGTCGAGTGGTAATCGAGTCGTATACCACCACGGATTTCCAGACTGACTGATAGGTACAATATAGTCTCTTTTACGAATTGCAGATCAGTTTTATACTGTTTGAAGGATACTGTATCATCCAAATTCTACAGAAGGCCTATATTTGCTTGTATAAGACCAATGTTAATGCTTACTTTCTTTGGTTGGATTATTTAACGATAACGATATTTATGTAACGATGTGATGTAAATTGAACTTTGACCTTCCGGACTGACTGTTTGCGAACGATTTAGTCACTGAATTAGAGAATCACATACCATATATGTATGTAAGTAGTGCGTGAATATACTGCATTTACTTCTACTTTAAAATTATGTTGTTGTTGTGCGTCTGTTAATAGAGATGCAAAATCGTGTCATTTACACTTCAACAAGTGCATGTCATTTACTATTTTCAAAGGTTTTAGGACTTTCGTCAATTTCACACTCTGTAACATTGTAGGTTTAGTAACTTTATTGCACTTGGATTGGGTTGGGTTGGGTTATACAGTTAATGGCAACCTGTCAAACCACACTAACATACTATTTGAATGACATGATGCGCAACTGATCTGCCAGTAATAACATACTTGAGCAACTTACAACACAAGACATGTACATGTATGTATTATTGTACATGCAGTGCAGATAAGCAACTGAAGCATTGACACTAGCTATAAAAACCTATTATATTCAAGTCATTTTTCAAAATATTTTTGAAAGCTGAATAGCAATAGTCAAAGGCATGAATATTTACTGCTGCTGTTGAACGAGATGAAAAGCTGAAGGCTTAAAATTCATCTATTCACAAAAGTTGTTTTCTGTTTCTGCGTTTGGTATAACTTAAATCTCAGTGTACCTAAGCGTTTTGAATTTGGTAATGAGATGTTATACCCTTTAAATGAAAGGATGAAAATATATTTTCTACAAACTATGATCTATTTGGGTCAACTTCTTATAAATCTTAAATGTAAGGCAGTATCAACGCAATTGCGTAAACGTAAGATTAGGTCCAAATATCGAGGACTGAAAAATCTCCCCAAAAGAAATGGTTATTTTCAATAGACGGGTAGTCATGTCTAAAACATCATGGGTATTTTTAGTAGATGGTCACAGTTATCAGACATGAACTATCACAGCTGTAATACGTATACAATAACAAAGATGAAGTAGTTGTGTTTTTCAGGTTCAATGCTATTTGAGATGAGGATACCCAGCCAAGGACACATCCCAGACGGATTGGCCAAGCTCTTGTCCTTGATTGTCAGTGACTAAGTCACCTTCTGAATACCGGACCCAAGTCATTAGATAACTTTTCATACCAATTATATGTTGTCTGCAATAGTTATCAGTATAAGAAACTGAGTTACCTTATACGGATCCAAGTCAATACATAACTGTTGGTACCTGAAATGTTGTCTTCAATAGTTGTCAGTTCACTCTAGAAGAAACTTAATTTTAGAACTATAACCTACTCATGTTGTCAGATCTTCTTCGAGGTTCAATTCTTAAGCATTGGTATCTAACTAAATATATGTGATAATGCAGAGGAACATATGGATGACAATTTCTGTTCATTACATTTACTGTTTTCATTATTTTTTTACTTGCATTGTATTACTTATATATATTCTCCTACTTCATTACTCTTCCTCTGCTTGAGAACGACACAAGAATCTGTGTTGAAACGTCACATACAATGAAGAAGAAGTTGTCATCAATATATTCCTCTGCATTATTATCATTCGAACTTCTAAAATGCCTCTCAAAGAAGACAAATATATGTGATAAACTGACATTGTTAATGATTAATTCATTGCATTCTTTACAACTCATTCTCTTCTCATATAGATTGTATTTCAAGTCAAAATAGCAATACATCGTTGCCTTCACTTCTTACATTTCTCATTGCCTTGAGAATTGACAATGTAAAGTTAAGATATTAAGCTTTTCTTGGTTGACCTCTATAGTCCGTCAACCTAGCTTTTGGAACACGGTTTATTGCAAGTTACATCTATACAAAATAATTCTGCAAACTTTATTTGGCTCATACTATAATAATATATAGGGCGACCTAATATGGTGTTGAATTTCCTCATTTTATCTCAAATATTAAAGATGTTAATCTAAGAAACTTTCATTGGTAGTTTGTAACAACAATGACATTCTCACAAGGGAGTACTAGCAAGTACTAGAATAGCAAACAACAAAGTCACAATGTGTGTCAACCTGTTATTTACTTGAAATGCACGTGCACTTCAAGGAAAGCGAGTGTGGCATAATGCGTATTGAGTCGGGAAGATGTTTTCCAAAGTGCACAATAAGAAAGGAACATACACAATTAAAGCATAGAGCTAAAAGGCAAAGCCATTAATTTCTCCTAATCGTTTTATTAAACATACTTGTCATGCCACGAACACTTCAAAACCAACACTTCATATCATCATCTCAATTGACATTGAAAAAGAGTCTGGTATTGAAATCACACAGGGGTCGGGACCATCTCAAAACGACCCTAAAAATGTAAACCTCAATAGGAGAATTGTCATGGACGTAATTCAGATATCCATATATTTTCTACTTTTTACATAAATGAACTCGGATAATCCAATGAATCACTACCGATTGCCTTTCAAACCCTATGAGTAGAGATTATTGGTAGCATTGAAGTAAGGTTTTAGAAACAACCCCTCACAACGTGTCCTTGCACAGTCACAATCTGCACATGCGACACACATTGTGACTTTGTTGTTAGCTATTCCAGTACTAGCTTGTGCTCCCTTGTGAGAATGTCACTGTTGTTAATAATTGTAAATGATAGTTTCTAAAGTAACATCTTTAATAGTTGGGACAAAATGAAGAAATTCAAAACCATATTAGGTCGCCCTATATTATTATAGTGTGAGCCAAAGTTTGCTGATTTGTGGTGTATAGATGTAACTTACAATAAACCGTGTTCCAAAAGTCAGGTTGACGGACTATAGTCTAGGGTAATAGATGTACCCGGTCATGTATAGAGGTAATTAATCATGGATTATTATTCAACTAGCTGTTCGTGACCTGACGCCGATATACACTACAAACATCGTCACCTTTTGATTTTTATATTCAGTATATATATTATTAAGTTTATACGTTTAGTGCTGTGTTAATCCAACGTCTTTAATCTCATATCTAATATTATCCGACTTCATCAAACAAAATCTAAGAATATAATACCTTAACATGGAAAAAACTTTCAATCTTGATTCTTTTAGCCACGAACTGCAGCCTACTTTTACCATTTGTTGATACCTCTGAAACAAAACATATTGTACCCTTCGATGGGTAATTTTCACCCATTAAACCATTTTCAATTACTAGCTGGCATGTGTAATGTATTTTAGTTCATAAAGGTATAGATAACAACATGTAGAAGTGTTATCATTTTTTGGAAAACATTTGACATTTTAGTATCTAGTATCAATTTCAACTCAATGTTTCACTCTTTAAAGGGGCAGTAGCACGTTTTTTGATAATTTTATATTTTAAAATTTTCACTGATAATTGAAAGTTAATACTAAATGTATTATTTTGACATCGTCAAAAATCTTATTGCCCAAACCAATCATCCATAGTCAGAGGACAAAGTATGAAGATTCACATAAAATCCATTTGCGGCCATTTTTTATGAACACCTTTAATTCATTTTGTGTAAGAAAAAGGAATCGCATGGCTAAACTTTACGTTATATATTTGAATTATTACTGCTCCATTCAGTTTAAATACATTGTCTTTCAATTGGAACCATTAATTTTCATTTTCCTGACATCACCTTATATTCCCCCTAAAAACGTGCTACTGCCCCTTTAAACCTATCCTTTTGATTAGTACAATCAGTTATCCCTACTGAATATAGAAATCCTACCTATTTAAGGCTATTTTTCACTTTGTTTTGAAAATAATGTGTCGAGATTTACCCCTGGGGTCTGAAGGAAGTTGATCCCATGAGTGTTGTCTATTCTCATTGTACTGACTTTATATAAGGTCTACTTATTCACACTCATGTACTTGTTCACTTGTTTCCTGTATACACATATTCATGCACATGTACTTATTAGCATGCCATGACATAACGCACTGATTTATAATCGCATCTTGCATTCTGGACTTGTGCCAGCAAATACATATGTGTATGCGAACTGTGTATATCAATGTGTACTAAGACTCAGTGTGTGTGTACTTTAAATTGGTTTGGTACTTACTGCATCCTGACATCGAAAATAGTTGACATTGGAGTCATATAAAGAACCGGGATAAAAACTTTCACTACATTTTCTTTGATTTATAAAAAAAATCTCAAATGAAACCCTTCATACAAATGAACATGTGTTACAAATTATACAATTCTTACTTAATTTCTGTTTCGCCGTTTATCGATCGATCATAATTTGCCCATAGCCTAGATCATAATCAATTCAGACATAAAACTTTTTAACTTTTTCGATATGAAAAAGATGATATTTAACATTTTGAAAAATAAAATTTGACTTTTGTAAAGACAGGTATTTCATGTTGTAAGAGTTCCTATTTGGTCCCTGAGGGAGGTGTGGGGCACAGACTATTTACATAAGTACTATATCTGATAAAAAGAAGGCCATCTGACTGTCTGTTTTGTGGGACAAGGAGGATATCGGTTATCTAACCGTCTCTCTGTGGCCTAAACCTGAACAAACATAGCGGGTTGTGGAACCAAGTAACTAATCTGCGTTCAACGTTCAAGGAATAACAAGTTGTTTTTAGGTTTATATTGTTCTTGATGACATCAGTTCTTACTTAAAGTAGTAATGTTTATGTTTACCAATGCCATAATTATCCCGTTTTTTGCATGGTCGCCGTTGGCATCCCCATGATAATAATTGTCATCATTATGATCTTCGTCATCATCATCATCATTTCCATTTGACAATTTACATTCAAATAAAGGTACTTTTTCTTTTATCCCAAAGTGTGTTCTTGTTAAATCATACACCATAAATGCCTATATGCAGCCATCATGATTATTACTGATTGTTGACCGACAAATGGTGTTAGAATGTTATATTGGAGTGAAATCATAATTAAACGTACTGCATACTTTTTGTAAACGTCCTTACAACGCCATAAACTTGTTAATGCAGCTACTTTAACTTACCACTCTGTCGCACTATAGACAAGCGTTCTTTTGGCGTTCTCAGTGAATTCTAATATTTAGGAAAGCGCGAGACAAGCGTAGTGATATCTTCTTGAACGTGTTAATGTCGCATTGGAAACTCACAAGGACGCACTGAGAACTACAAGAGCGCCAAACCAATTGGTAAATGTGCTTCTTCTTACCTCTCAACCCCCTAGGAAACATACAACTTAAAAAACGTGAAACACATGAAATTGGTCAACATGAAGTATTCACTTTAATCAACTTAATCAATTTAATCAATTTAATATCCAAGTGTGATAAATGATGATTAGGGTCAGTGATACATTTATGATCAGTGGCACAATATTCTTTTCAAGCTGTGTGAATGTAACTGTATTGGCTTAATGCACATATCAGTCTGCTAACCCTCATACGGACATCGTTATAATCGGAAAAGGTTGTATTTTATACAAGTTGAAAACTTTTATCATCGGACTGGATATCCTTGTAAAGTAAAGAAAAGGTTAGCTACATTTTGTGTAGAAATGTGTGGTTTCATAGAAGATATAAAGCATTTATAATCTTCTCCCTATTTATTCCTATCACTCACTCGTAGAAACCACTTACAATTCCAAACAGTTTCGGTTGACTCAGCTATACACAGGTATAACGTTTTTTCTTAGTGCCATAACTATTTCTGCCTGACAGTGATGCTTTTATTTAGAACCAGATGATACTAACAAGCGTATACCACTGGAACGTGGTTAGACTCAATTCTGGAAAACGTTGAAACAAGTTGGCTATATTTTTTTTAATGCAACTGATCCTAGCTCATGATTTATTTCATTGATAGAACATGCTTTAACAACTTATAAGAACATGATATGTTTCGTTTAGATCTGCATTCTATGATCTTAAAATATTGTCTTGCAATTGGCAACAATTATTTTCTTTTTAATGAGATCATTTTATTAACGTTAAAACGAATTGAACGAATTGAACGGTTAGGGTCGAGTTATTTGATCTAGCAATCCGCAAAAAGGGTCTAAAGAAATCAGGAAGTTGTAACATAATTTATATAATACTATTCCAAAAAAGTAGGCGATAATGGATTTTCAAGATTCATGAAGTGAAAAATGATGAGGCCAAGGACGAAACAACATATTAATAGAAAGTGCAACAATTAATTCCATTCCTCTAGAATTGCCGTTAATGAGGTGTCTCAAGTCATTTTGACCAAGGTTATTCCACTCTTCTTGCAACGCAGCACCACGTTCTTGAACATGTTCCAGACGTTTTCGATGGGTCACAGGTCCGGAATCGTCGCTGGCCATGGTATTGTGGAATTATTCTGCTGTTGGAGTTAATCTGTAACAATCCTGACCCTGTGACATCTATCATCCTGGAACGTGAAACGACAAGGGTGTCGACGTGCAAACTACACCACATGGGCTGCCTGATAGTACTGGCCTGCGACTGGCCAAATCGATCCTGTTGAATAACGTTGAAGTCATATCGTCTTGTGTCTGTCAGGGAAATCCACTGTGAACTGACTTTTCTGAAAACATTTACATTTATCCAACGTCGTCATCCCATACACGGTGATCCTGACACCATCTTTCAAACATGGGATGGATGCCACGGTGACGTCGTGCCTGTAAGTGACGTGTGTGTAGTTGAGTTCTGATTTTGTGCCCACTTAATGTCAAACAAGTGTCTGTTTGAAGTGGAATTCCTATCTGATTACATGTTATGACACGATATCTCAAGGCCATTGTTCGAATAAATCTATCCTAAGCATTGCTGTGATCTTGGTCGACCTGAACGTCGTTTATCCTTTATAGAATGTGTGGCATGGTTTCTGGACCATAATCTGCATGTGACAGACTGTGAAACACTAAGCGTTCGAGCCACAAGAGTCTGTGTTGTGTCAATCTGTAGCATACCACGCAGCATACGCAAGCGGTTATCTTCTGTTAGTCGACGCATGTCAATCGTTTAGTAAAAACGGTAGAGAAAGAGCCAAGCTGCTTCAATTTGCCTTTTACAATGAGTATGCAATTCGAAATCAAAATCACGAAATTCCGTGGTCAACCCCTTTGATCATCAGTTGCATCACGTGAAGATACTGAGGTGTCCAATGTTGTGTTTGGGTTACCAATTTTACTGCAAATGTTCTATCTGTATGGATATGTATTACGTTTTCTGCAATTGCATTTGTTATTGTAGCATGCTCCATAATATCCTCTTCTCTTTTTAACAGTATATAACTATGACCATGAAATGGAAAAGGTAGATAATAGCTCCCTTCACATTTACTGATATATTTAAAACACAAACCACAACCATTTAGTGACACCGGAAAGTCTCCAATTAAAGCGCACAAACGGTGGCTATAACGATGAAATTCATTTCACGACAGATTGTTTAATCTCCAATTAAAAAAACAAACTGAAAAGTATGCCTGTCTGGGGAAATCAATTAACCGATTTTTCATAATTGCGTCTCATAACACACAACAGCTGTTAATTTTATTCAATTTTATTGTTACAGAGAAAACAATTATTGTTGTGACACATTTAAAGCATTCGTTACATTTATAATGTGTAATACATTTAATATAAGTTGTTCACCTACTACATCCAAACTGATCAATGTCTGACTTCTGGGGGACCATTGTGTGACTAAAAAATATGTTCAAACAAAATAACCATTTCAGGTTAAATCCTCATTGGAATATATATATGTTTCTCCATTTTTTGTATCCAGTGTAGTTAAAATGTGAAATTTATGTAGTAAACGATATTCATGAGACAGTTTAATAACTGCGTCATCTGTTTCAAATTGTAGAATCAGAAACAGCGCTTCTGACAATGTGTATAAATAAGGTAAGTTACCTGATTGAGTTTGTTTTGGTTAAAAAATGTTAAACAAAGTTATATTAAAATCAGTCAAACACGTGTAGTCGCTTTGGACTTATATTGATCGATTAAATACTTATTTTTCTTTCAAAGTCCCACTTACTCAACAAAGACAAAATAAAGACGGCTAAAGTCACTGGGGGATATCAAAACTCGCAAGTGTCGACTGTGCGCCAAATAAGAAATATTGCATTAATCGTTGAAAACGGCTATATTTGGGATTGGTGAAAATTCTGAATATACCCTAATCACAATATGAAGTGTTCTTTAATACGATATATGAAATATATCACATATATTAATATATATCTTATGGATCATATCTTTATTTTGAATACACTTATTGAAAAACTGTTTATGTCAGAAGAAGAATAATCGCTTGTTGCTTTTATTGACTTTTTTTTAATTCAATAGACAGAATTCAATTTTTGGGTTGTTATTTATTTATCGTCTAACTGAGAAAATGATCCAAGCGTTAAAAGGTATTTATTCTTCTGTTAAATCATTTGTATGCTATAATTCATATTTAACAAACCTTTTTTGGTCTTAAGCAAGGATGTTTCCTAAGCCAAATTCTCTTTTCTTTATTCATTAGTGAGCTGTCTTTGGAAATTGCACAGAATGGAAAACATGGAATTCAGTTGTTTCCGAATATGATTGAAATAATGATGGTATTATTCGCTAAAGATGTAATATTATTTTCAAATACAAAGTGTAGTCTTCAAAACCAGTTGAATTATTAGCTTAATATTCGGATAAGTGGGATCTAAGCTTTAATCTTGATAATTGCAATATAGTTGTCTTCAGAAGATTTTAAAGACAATAACAAAAAATTTTTAAATAGTTATAAATATCTCGGTTTTGCATGGTTGGCCTTGGGAAATCACTTTCCGAGGGCATAATGGAAATTTGAAAGTAATTCAAGCAAAATAGGTGTACTATCTCCTAATATCTTTTTCAAAATATTTCACAGCCAAATTCAATAAATATTGTCGTATTCTTCAGAATATTATTGTGAAGTTATTAAGAAATACGATAGGAGGGGAGAGAAATCACATTCCGAGAAAGTAAATTATACCTAAATGTTGGACCTCAGACACCAAATGCAATTGTGTAAAGTGAATGCGGACGTCTACCTATCTTTGTAAATACAGCGGTCCGTTGTCTTAAAGAGACACAGAGTGTGTTGATAGGATCACATATGTCAAATTTTGAAATCGAGGTTATTACATCGGGAACCACTAACTGTTACTGAAAATAACAAGTTAAAGGTCAATCAGTACATTAGAGCGAAAATACGGCCATTCAAAGTCGGAATTTTGATCGAAAACCGGACAATGTGCCTCGAGTGGCGCGCGCAAATTCGTCAAACGTAGTTTTGAAACCTTGTCATACGCTGACAGGAAGATATATTCGATTCGACAGTGTTTATTAGGTATTGTAACTAATAGGTAGATTATTTGGATGCATAATTTCGAATATTTAACGTATTTGAGATGTTTTCTTGATTTTTCGATAAAATCAAACATTTTAGAGATCTTATGCATAAATGGATATATTTGCAAGTCCAGTGATGAAATATGAACTTCAATCAGCATATAAGATATTTTGTAGCTTATCAAAACCAAATAAAATTTTAAGAAAGATACTCTGTGTCACTTTATAGGAATAACAACAATGCACAGTGACCTTACACCTAAGAAAGCTAAGAAATGTTATTTAATCTCGACAATTTAGGCTATGACAAATGAGCTTCCAAAAATCGCTTTTTGCTATTCACTTGTGGTTTTTACATTGAAGACGAATATACATATATCACTACATTTAAGTTTGATAAAAGTATCGTTTAATTGGCGTAAAATAAATTTGAGAAACTTTTTTAAAATGTCCAACAAAAATCAAGTTCATTCACTTACAATATAAGATTAAAACGTCTAAGTTGTACACAATTTATAAACAAAATAAATTCAAATCACTTCGAAATGTCCTGCCCCATGAATTTGAAAGCAATATTGATGAGGTCGCCTAAGCTCAAGTCTTATTTGAATAAGCTTTCTGACGCAATACGTAATCCTAAGTTTTGTTTAAATAGCTTTGTGATGCAGCTTTGTGGTAATGTGTACATAAAGTTTCAGTCAGATATTTAGATATTGTTGATGATAAGAAATAGCACACCTGTTACACATTCGTCGATGAGTGACGCTTTTTCTATCAGGGACAATGTCTTTTCCTTTAAATGATCTACAGAATATTATAAGATAATCTTTATTGTCCCAAAAGTGAAATTTGTTTTGTATGATACAATTCTCCAGCAATGTGATGATAACTTATAACATGATATTCAAAACAATTAAAGAGACACAGAGTGTGTTGATAGGATCACATATGTCAAATTTTGAAATCGAGGTTATAACATCGGGAACCACTAACTGTTACTGAAAATAACAAGTTAAAGGTCAATCAGTACATTAGAGCGAAAATACGGCCATTCAAAGTCGGAATTTTGATCGAAAACCGGACAATGTGCCTCGAGTGGCGCGCGCAAATTCGTCAAACGTAATTTTGAAACCTTGTCATACGCTGACAGGAAGATATATTCGATTCGACAGTGTTTATTAGGTATTGTAACTAATAGGTAGATTATTTGGATGCATAATTTCGAATATTTAACGTATTTGAGATGTTTTCTTGATTTTTCGATAAAATCAAACATTTTAGAGATCTTATGCATAAATGGATATATTTGCAAGTCCAGTGATGAAATATGAACTTCAATCAGCATATAAGATATTTTGTAGCTTATCAAAACCAAATAAAATTTTAAGAAAGATACTCTGTGTCACTTTAATGTCAAAACAATTTACAGAGACTAGAATAGAGGAATGACGTATCCGTGAAAAATATATTGCAACACTTGTCAGAATGTATTTTTCTAATGGTGCAAGGAATGAATGATTGGCGGACCTGTTTGTTCGAAATGTCGGCATAAGCCTGCGCCCCCGTTCAGAATGACGAATATTAAAAAGAAAAAAGAGGATGAGAAGAATCAACTAAATTTTTATCCTTTTTTTTTGACAATTGCTGCTCATTGAAATTGCCGATCGTTTCAATAGGAAGACCAATAATCTTGCAGTATATTCACAATTTGTGTCAATTGGTTTCTATTTTGATCAGACAAGTTCCCAAACTAACTTTAAAAGTTAAATGTCAGGACAGAATGAAGTCTACAAAACTATTATTGTAGTGACAACTTGGCGAAAAACAGAACTGTATCAATTGTAGACCAATTCAATCATGTGATGATACACAATGTTTCTAAATGACTAGCTGTATTACTTCTGCAAATGTCTAAACGGCGGAAATCCCTCAGCAACCACTAGTTTTAGGGGTTTTTTTACCACTTGTTCATGTTTTAATCTATTATATATCTTAATCTATACTGTATTAAATGAGTTTCGTAGTCCTTAGTAGGCCTGTCAGGTGTACATTTTTAATTGTATCAGTGTTGCTCCTATCTGTATTGTACCATCCTGGTGACACAATAATCAAATAATTTTCTTCTTCTTCTTCACTATCATGAGGTTTTGTGACAATCAAACATCGTTACGTCATAAAGGTTGTGATGTCATAAATAGAGATTATTACCCGAGGAAGTGTGTAATATGACTTTTACGAAACGAATGTGAATTCGCTCTCGCTCGGGTTATACACAAATTTGCACGAGTTTCGTAAAATTCCTATGGCACACTCCCGAGGGTAATAATTTCTTTATTACCGATTATAATTCCATTTTACCATCTAAGAAATATTCAAGAAACTGGCCGCTTCCCTTGCGATGGACGGCTACAGTGACTTTACGAACAATGGTGTTATGACGTCACAGGCGTAAAAATACGATCACTCGCGCTACAACAATCGTTGTTAGGCAAAAGTGATACGTGCACTAGTGCTCATATAGAAAATATGTCACAACTTATTTTAAACCATATGGGTAATAAATAGATTATAGCATTGCTACGTATGTATGTATTATGCATTGTAACACATTGTTGTGGTATCAAAATGTTATTAAAGGGGATCAACAACCTGGCTCGTGAAACCTCATTGACCATCGTTAACAAGAGCATCAAGACGGGTAAGGGGGGTCACATGACACAAACTTGGTACTTGGTACAGCTGTAAGCGGTTCGCAACCAAACGATTTCGTTCCTACCGAGTATTAACGACTCTTTCAGGGCCCTGCTAATAAAACATTGAAAGTTAAAAATTTAGGTTGCAGACCCCCTTTAACATCAGAAACTACTACTGTGAAAGCTAGTTTTAAGATAAGATGGTTTAATTATGTGTGGTTATCAGTAAGGAAAGGTTCAGTAAGGAAAAGAGATAAGTTAATTTGGTCGGATGCAGGTCCACTTTCAACAGTAGTTCGATCATTGATCCTAAATCTGACTCTGTGACGTTTTGTTTCAAATACCACATTTATATTCATATACCAGCACAATGGAAATTTAAAGAGAAAAATGCATCGTTACAGTAATAATGAATCAAATATTGGTCAATTGCGACATACGTAACACAAGGTTTTGATATATTTTAAATTCACATTGGAAACGTTGCTAAAACGGTATTATGCAATACGTTAGATCAGCATATAGCTTTATATTTACAATGTGTTAGAACGAACTATCGATACAAATAAACAGTTCAGTATGGTACAAAGTGCACGGCGCAATGGGATAGATTATGCTATAAATAAATGACCCATGCTGATTATAACAAAAACAACATGTGATCCGCCCATAGGTTGGCTTTGCATATTTTCCACACAACGTAAACACGCAAAGAGAAGGTCGGTCGCAATGTTTACACTGTTTTTACATAAAAGGCGGAGTGAGAACTCCGTATTGATTTTCTATTGGCTGAACGTCTGTGACGTCACAATGGAGGTTCAGTAATGTAAACAGTGCAGACGAGCGGCTGTGACACGATCTTGCTTCGGTCAGCTCTCAACCGCCTAGCTCTGGATTTTAGTCAGTGATAAAAGTTCAGTCTGTACGTTTGAGCGAGATTCTGCAAGACGAATGAAGAAACGGTATTTGTCTTTTTATATGGAGTTTTATTCCGGGGACAGTTTACACCATCAACATGAGGGGGAGTCGGAATGCACGTGTGTGCGTGCAGCAACTGTCCCACATGCTGGAGCATTACTCCCAGTACAACCCTTCACCCCTCTCAATCAAACAGTTCATTGACTTTGGTAAGTACTGTACGTGCCACATGTAGATGGAGTAGTGTGTATGATTAGATATATGTCATCTCACATATATAAGCTCCTGTTATCATTGAACTCTGTATATGCATACTCCATTTGAAGTCGTAGCCTTTCAAATCTGCTTCAAAGTAAACATGCTAAGCATTTCGTATATTTAACTTAGAAGAATACGTCATACCATATATCTCGATATGAATAACCGTATAAAACGTCATACCATAGATCTCAATATGAATAACCGTTTATTCGCTGGAGAAATTTAATAAGAAATGATGAAATAGATGTTCAAATATTTAAATGCATCTGTGATAAAAGTGGCTATTGCTTAAATACGTAGAAAGAACATGACAACTAAGCTATGCGACTACGTGAGAAGAAAGCATGAATCCCAACAGAATTTTTTGTTAATCAAAATTCATGGATTGCTTTTAAATAAGTATGATTCTCGAAAATATCACAATCACATAAATTCATGAAGACAAGGTTTATTCGAATGAAAGTGAAACATTTAAAAACACCGATTAGACCGTCATTAATGAACATTTATCTTAAATTTTGTACTATCATTATAAAGCTTATTCGATGACATAACTCAAATCATATCTCATTCTGTGAAACTATTTGAATTAAAATTGTCAACCAACTGTTTTTAAAGTTGCTTTCTAATCTGTTAATTTCCACCGTGGACCAGATGTAAAAGAGTCCGATCATCCTCTTACACTCATTAGAATATGATCGAAGGGTTTGAATAAATCCGGCAAATGTATTGATAGTACGTGAGTACCGGATGTCCGGTGCAGTCAATTGTCTATTGCATGTGGCCGCAGTTGTTACTTCGGATTACGATGGTGGAATTCCACATGACTTTTTCGACAAAGTAAGCCTAAAAGTAAGATCTTGTATGAAATATGATGTTTTTAACATAGTAAATATGGAAACAACATTTATAACAACAACAAAGATTTAGACTGCAGACATCTGTTTCCATCTACAAAAAAGTTTGAGCTAGTCTCAATACCTGGTATAGCTACCACTTACAGGAACAATAGGCACACAACATCTGTGCACTAGGGTGAATAATATTGTCATTATAGTGTTCATTAGGATACGTTTTTACGTCCAGGACACTCAGTCCGGAATCAAGCGTCACTACGCTCCATCCCACACGTGTTAAACAGGGTTGGGATCTGGATTAAAAGGGTTACCTGCCATTCATTTCGATTCGGAACAAAATTATATAATTAAAGCACACTGCAATATAGAAATACAGTCGCGTTTCTTTTGTTGTTCACTATATATAGTACTACCTAAAATTCAATCAAGTGATGAAGTGAAATAGAATGGAAGCAAAAGTCTTAAAATTGTTTCATTCGGCAGGAAAAAGATGGATGTAAGCGATTATTTTTTTGTCGGAGGTTTTAGAACTTTGCCCATGGTACTTATCTATTGGCCTTCATGACAACCTTAAAATAATCTTGATTTTCATTTTGTCTTACCTTTTAAATTTGTGTAATATTTAAATCCATTTTTACCCATTGAAATATAACGGTTAGGCCTATGTTTTGCAGAAATAATGCGTAATTTTTTTCGAAAACGCTGTCCGGCTCATATATAACTTGAGTCTATTTAGGTCATGTAAAGGTTACCTGTCAAATTAACATGGTAGCTTTGCAACTTGCATGCATTAATTGATTGTTCCGAAGTTGGGTAAACGCCATTCCTAGAGAGGTTTGTATGTCCAAGCGATCCTTGCACAGCATTGTGTCTTGGTATATTTCCACAGCATAAGAAACATTGGTATTTCGTTATCGCCAAAACGTCACCTGGAGGTGTGTCGTAATTGACCAATCAAAACACACCCGATCAGCTGTTCAGTATTAACATAATGGCCAACACAAGGTGAACTGTTTTGGAAATTTACTCACCGAAATATGGAAGTTTTGATTTAATCGACGGCGACATTTTTTTCGTTTACAAACCAAATCAGTCATATTACCCAATAAATCAAAAGTAGGCCTATATGTAACTTGGTCAAGTTACACAACAATGCAGATCTGTTATCTGTCAACCGGTCATTATTTATGATAATTAGCCACGACTTACTCGGTTAAAGTCGTTCATAGTTTAAATTCGTCACTTGACCCCTGTGAAAGAGGTTATCATACCCAAAGATGGTAACAGGGAAAAAGCAAGGGGTATGTTGTTATTTTTAACAACGGTGTCTTTTGCGACTTCAGCATGCACTTATCGCCCTTGGAATTAGAACAAAGTCTGATAATGTTCCCCTAACACCGGTTTGAATCTCTTAATCGCGTTTCTCCATGTATACTTGAATAATATATTGAAATTGTGTCGATTCAAAATATTGTTAAACAGAATTATAAAATCAATCCTTAAACTGTTTGTGTACGACGACTATCAGTTCCTGTGCAGTAGTAAGACGCTTAACCTAATATCGATAGAAAGTAAACAGGAGTACGGTATCATCACATCCTTTGCCTTAATTTTAATAACTATTAACTCTTTTGAAGGAGTTGGAGCTTTAATTGTAAAAACCTTTTATTTTTTTATGTTGAATCAACTATCAATTTCCAACGTATTTCATCCGAAGTTCACTTAAATGTGCGTTACACTTGTCATGTGTTGTTGGGAAAATAGCATAACGAACATAAACAATCTCTGGCAGCATCAGCAAGGTGTTTGTTGTGTATATGAGTTTGCGTACATGTGTCACAAATCCTGCAACAGACCGGAAAGTCGGTCAACCATAGCTTGTTGTTAGCGTTGTGTTATTTGTATACCAATTTCAAGAACTTTGCAGCTGCATTAATGCGAACATTCAAACCTGAATGGGATGTTGACAAGGAGAGATAAAAAGTCACAGTTGTGTTTACGTGCATGTTTCCCCGTTCTGCAGTTCATGCAGTTGAATCTCTTTTCTTGGACCTGACATTGATTTTGACGCTTTGCCTTCGCGAGACTCAAGATGAAGATTAGCCAAAGACATTTATCAAACATTGTTTCGGGGATGAGACGAGCGTCTCTGGAGAAATATGCAACTTTTAACCCATCACCCTTGTCTCTGAAACAGCTTCTTCAGTTTGGTAGGTTGTCATGACTATGTGAATGTGTGTGTATATTATATGTTGTTACATAACAATGGTAGCATACAAAGTTTCCAAAACAAACTGAACTGTAAGATACTAAATCTAATTGGGAAATTGAATTCAACAAATACAGAGTAAGATTATAGTTTATTAAAACAAATCTCTCACTACGGATGCATTGATTATAACATGGGGATTGTTTATCTTTTATGTTTTTCATTTGACAATAATTATATGATCTGTATTTTAGAAATTGCTGAGTCATCATAAAAAAACTTCTTTTTTTTTTATCTGAATTTGTCGAGTTGAATGTTGGAAATTATGAGGGCAGAGGTAGAAGTCAAGGCTGATCAAGATGACGCAATGTCACTTTGGCTGTAAATGTGGATTTTGCCTTAGAAATGGTACATATATGATGTCCATTGAGCAAAAGGTATATACATCACTACAAGGATAAAGTCATTGTCTCCAATGGGATCTGGTCAAATGGGCCGAAGGATGAAAAGGCCGATAAAAATAGTCAAAAGGGCCGAGTGAAAAAGTCAAAAGGGCCGAAGTAAATAGTCATAAGGGCCGAGGAAAAAGGGCCGAAAATATAAAAAATTATATATTCATTGTATTCAACCTACATTTGATAGTTGTAATATGTTAATTTAGCCAAGTCATTCCAATCAATTCCAAAATTAATCCTTGGCTTGTGCTATGTTTTTTTAAGTGATTGGATAACTGTTTTCATAAATAGTAATTTAGTATGTTTCCCTTGTTAATTATCGGAACTCAATGTAATGACAACAGAAATGAATAAAAACCAAAATAGTTCAACTAACAGAAATAGCAAGTGTTAGAGGAAACAAAATTGGTGGAATGGAACTTTCTGTAAGCTTTGGAATGAGATGTGCATAGCAGAATAATCATGGTGTAAATGTACGACTTTGAAAAAACTGTTTAAAAATATGTATAAACGAAAATTATTTGATACATAAAAGCCGTCAAAATAAGTACATTTACATTTTATATATGAAGACGTAAATTCAACTCAATTGGAAGATATGTGTGATTAAATCCCAGTGGAGTTTTGGAAATCTATTGAGCGTATATTTGGTGTAGAGAATGAGCGACGTAAACTCTTGAAACTTTTAAAAACTGAATTGTGTTATATTATAACCATCGAGCTGACTCTACAACAACACGTAATTAGTTAAGAAAACACATAATCAATCGTCTACTGCAATACCTCGTTCGTTAAGAAAACAATTAATTTGATTGTGACAACTACTCTAAAAGTACAATGAGTAATTTATTAAGAAAACAAATCAATCAATACGAAATCGAAAATTCAAGAGTTAGAGTATTAGTTATAAGTCAAGTCAAGTTTATTTTCATAAATAATAAATCATGACATAGAGTTATCAAATAATATATTGAAGTAATTGCTCATTGTACTTAGAGGTTCTAGATCTAAATTATGTGATATAAATACTGAAGCCTGTAAATGTGAACCAGAAAGATGTCTAAACCTACAGTCTAAAACAGTACTGCAGTACTGTATAAAACTATTTCTACACCTGAAAGTGTGAAAAGTGCTGAACAATAATAGTGCCACAATAAAAATATTGTTGAAATGTTGTTACGATGTCAATAAAAGATGAATATGATATGTTATTTGTTGGTATTTTTTGGGTTCGGCCCTTATGACTTGGAACACGGCCCATTTGACTAAATGGCTCGGCCCTTTTGACTTTCACCTCGGCCCTTTTGACTTTTTCCTTCGGCCTTTTTGACTATGCAGTTCTCGGCCCTTTTGACATTCGGCCCTTTTGACTACAACCCTCTCCAATTTGCAAAGCTAATCTTTAAGCTTAAATGCAAGTTAAAAGTCTATCGAAGTATATTAAGAAGAATGAAAAAATAGAATTTTAATCAATGATGTGAGGAAATATCATTCATCAACATTGGAATATGAAAAAGGGCTAAGAATAAGACTTATCAAGTAAATTGACAGCAAAAAAACACTGTCTGATGCAGGCAAGTGTCACATTGCATGCCTCCACAACAAGGGGTAAGAATAGTATTGTCTTAAATCATGTGATAAATTGGGCTACAATCCATGCAAGAGTCTTGAAATTTTACTGTTTTACTGTTACTGTAGGTAAAAGATTAATGTTAGTGCCAACTTAGTGGTGAAATATTTGCCTGAGATGCTTGAATATGCATACCGGTATGTGAGGGTTTGTATTGCATAAATTCATTAAATTGTTACATAGAATTAAATATTTTCCTTGCAAAACTTTATGTAAGAAATACTTTGTACACATCACTTGTCAACAATCTTTCATCTCCAAGTGATACCCACTAACCAAAAATTTAAAGGCAAGTTGCTTGATAGAATACTAAGTTTCTGTTACACCAACTTGAAATAAACTTGTGTCTTTTGTATTGGATTTACTTTACCTTCCAGCAATGTACATATTTGTCAGCTGATCAGGTCATGAAGCCAGATGGACCAATATGATACAGGCCATCACTGTCAATGCCTGTCATCTATTTTCTATATAATTGTTGAGGCGAAAACTCAAATTTAGTTTTTAGTTAATTTTTGATAAAAGTTTGAATTGAACTGGTCTTTACCCCTGCCCCACAGGGGTTCAAAATTCCCATTGCCCGACGCCCGGGGCAAGTATATTTACAGTGTTGGGCAAGTAAACTGCTTACTTCAGCTTGCCCGTGGGCAAGTAATGAAAATATATGACTGAACTTGCATTAAAAGTTCCCTACGTCAATCTCTGTGTCTTTGTTGTTTTTTACAATGAAATTGATTGAAGTTTGATTAAACTATGAATAGTGAACAAAGTCGGGCAAGTATTAAAAAAAACAGGGCAAGTGGAAACATGGGTTTGACTTGCCCTGTGGCAAGTAAAGTTTTCAGAAATTTTTTAACCGCTGCCCCATCTTCAAATATTGGCATAGCAGACATTATCCTGTTCAGTTTTAATTTCATCTTTTTGAAACCATTTACCTTGTAAGGAGGATGGTCAGATCTTGAACTGTAATCTTCATGTGCCACTGTCAATCATTAGTATAAGAGAGTACTATAAGTTGTAGGTGACCTTCAGTAAGTTAAATTCTGTTATCTGCAGAGTTATATAAGAAGTGCGCAGATTATGCTAAATAAGCAATTCACAGATGAATCTTAAACATAACGTAACATTTCTACAGATGTCAATTATTGAAGTCAGGTTAATAGCTCTGTTTACACTTTGTATTCTTTTGTTTCTGCAGGTAGCAAGACAGGAAGTCAGAAGATGTCCTTCAACTTCCTGCGCAATGAACTTCCTGTTCGGATGGCAAACATCATGAAGGAGATCAACCATCTGCCGGACAAACTTCTACAGATGCCCTCCGTCACTCTCGTTATGAGCTGGTCAGTTTCCAGAGCTTGTTTTCATCTAATTTTTATGCTCCCGAATCAGAGATTCCGGGGATATATTTTTTTTCCCTGTCCATCTGTCTTTCTGTAGCTGTCTCTGTCAGTCTGTTTGACACAAAATCTTTCACCTTGCTCATAACGTTTAATTGCTTGGGGGTAGACCTTTGATATTCCACATGTGCGTCTGTCATGATAAGACCTTTTCAGATGTGGTCATAATTTTTGACCTCGTGACCTTGGCATGGCAAGCATTTTTTGAAAACCTTGGCCATTACTCGTGATGGGATAGAGATAGACATTTGATATTTCACATGTGCATCTATCATGATAAGACCTTTCAGATGAGATCATAATTTTGACCTCGTGACCTTGACCTTGACCTTGGCGCAGCAAGCATTTTTCAAAATATTTAACCTTGGCTGTTACTTGTGATTGGATCGAACTAGACCTTTGATTTGTCAGAAATGTCTCAGGTACATATTGACACAAATAATATTTATTTACAACTTACTGATACCCGGGGGCATCAGTGTTTATTAAACACACCTGTGTAAAGTAATTACCCGGTACCTGAGTGATTTGTCTCTGGTTAGATTGACAAATAAGGCTTAGATTATAATGTTTGTTTTATTTGTTTATAGGTTGGGGAAGGGGACATTACAGTGCATCACATGCCCGTATTTATTGTTTTAGATTACGTAATTGACTCTGACTCTTTATCAAATGATTACAACTGATAAAAGGAATATTGTTTCATTATAAGCAGTGGGGGGACCACTTGTTTTTATTGAATTTGAATATAAAAAGTATTCAATTTCATAAGTAAATATTTTGAATGAACCTGTAACCAATGTGATTGCTGAAAAAAGTCTCCATCATAATATGGTTTTCTTCCTCTTCATTTTGTACTTTCACATTCAACATGCAAAAAAGACCCTGTCTTAAATCGAGAACATTTTTTCTGTAGATTTTGTAACGAGATATGAAGACTTCGAACTGACATCCATGTGCTGTGTGTTGAGCATGTTAAGTATGAATAGAAACAGGCTTACACTTTAATGGCTGACAAAATTTCACCTTTGCCCTTTGTCAATATCAGAGCTTGAAGTTACTTAGTAAGGAGAATATAAGCTACTGCCTCAAAAATTCAGATAAAATTAAGTATTACTCAGCAGGCACAGCCATCATAAATGGATGAGAATTTGGACAGTTGTGGGTTTATATTACCCATAAGCTTACTATTGGATAGATCTAAGCAAATATGAATAATCTCAATGTCAACATCATTGCACAATCAGCAGCTGTCTGTGACGGGTACGTGGGTACCCATACCTCGGTAGCGATGTTGACAGTGGACTTGAGGATTGAGAGATGGCCGGTATGCACTATGGATCTCGGTCAGAGAGATAAGTCTCTCGTCCAAGGTCCATGACTTATCAGTGAGTCTCAACCCTTACCTCAGGTTGAGGTCAGCTGTGACTACATAAGGTCTTTGAAAAATAAACAAAATGAGGATATTATTAGAATGTTGAATTGACTTGTCAGTAAAAGTTTAAACTGTTACCTTTGGAAGGTGTCTTGAGGGTTCAAGGGTCAAATAGTTTAAGGCTTTTTCACTAAATTTGGTTTTATAATTATCTTTTTGTATTTATATTAAAAAACGTACTGTTTAAAGATTTTGCCATGTACTTGTAACATTTTGCTGAAATGTTCCAATATAACTACTTATATTAGTACAGCTGTCAAATTAATTACATATTCTTAATTGCAGTAATATAAATTCATATATATAACAATGTTAGCAGTGCAATGGAATAATTATTAATCATACTGTTACATATATTTCCATAATTAAAGCATTGTCATAATTGTGAAAGGCGTACCTGTACCTTAATTCGGGCAATGTCATACATACAAATAACATGTAAAATTATCACAGCCATTCACAGGTACATGACATAGGTCAAAGGGGAAATAATAATTCAAGGAGGTGTGTAGGCTCAAGTTTGGATTATGAGATTAGCATAACGGTCAACTACAAAGACAATTACTCTGTACGGTCTGATATGAGTGTAGGTTGATACTTGTTGATTAAGAGGTCAACTGGAGGCTTGTCTACTCAGCCCTTGGTCACCGAGTTAAGTGTCATGAATAGGTCATTTACATTTTTATCTTCAATAAGATGAAGGCTTGTTTGTTGTAGCTGGTAAACATAACTGCCTGTACATTTGGTAATCATTTATCATAAATGCAACATGGTCATATACATAAATTAAGTTAACCATATTCATCAATGTTTATGAATTAATGGAATAACAATATTGACTTTTGAGGGGGAGCTGACAATTATCGATATGCAATCTCGAACTAATTGTGAGATTTTCTGATCTACTTTATCCTTCATGTAATACTTCATGGTCATCAAGTTTAGTATGATAATTGATAAGGTAACCATCAACAGACAGAGATACAGATAAACTGCAGCTTTTTCCTTTGTTATGTCAATAAATTCTAAGAATTGATAAAAAAATTAAAAATAACAAAATAACTATTAGGTGATATCAAATTAATCCCAACAGTCATAAGTCAGTGATTTATTGAAGTTAATTATTTCCTATTAGCAATGAAAACTCTATTTATGATTTATAACTTTCTTTACAATATTATTTTTCCGTGTTCAATAACCTTGAGATCTACTTTTACAATATTTACAATTTTACTGCTATGATGGAAATTATTGAACATAAAGCAGTTATAAGGTTTTAATAACTATAAGGGTAAAGCATTACACATAATAGCGACACTATTAGTTTTCCAAGTCATTTTTCAAGTTACATGTGTCTTTGTACTTTTTGTCTATTGTACTTTGAGTCAATGTCAACCAACTGATACAAACATACAGACTAAATCACTACCTGCTATGGTCCAACTGTTTTACTGTATACCTGCAGTGCTATAAATTAGGGACATTCTTTTTATGTTTAAGTATAAAAATAAATATATATATGAATTAAATTATGGTACACTGTCGCTCAGTCTTTTTTAGGTTAATACTAGATAGACGATTATGTTAAAAGCTTAATAATTATACCCCCGCTACGACGTAGTCGGGGGTATATAGCGGTCCGTGCGTGCGTGCGTCCGTCCGTCCGAAATCGTTTCCGGAGCATTACTCAAAAACTATTCCACTTAGAAACTTAAAATTTGGTATGGAAGTAGCCTATATGGTGCTGTGGTGCCTTTTAGGGGTTTCAGCTCAATGGTCCAAATAATTTTTGAAATTTTGACCAAAAACGGTCCGATTTTTGGACTTTGTCTCGTTTCCGGAGCATAACTGAAAAACTATACCACTTAGAAACTTCAAATTTGGTATGGAAGTAGCCTATATGGTGCTGTTGTGCCTTTTAGGTGTTTCAGCTCAATGGTCCAAATACTTTTTGAAATTTTGACCAAAAACGGTCCGATTTTTGGACTTTGTCTCGTTTCAGGAGCATAACTGTAAAACTATACCACTTAGAAACTTCAAATTTGGTATGGAAGTAGCCTATATGGTGCTGTTGTGCCTTTTAGGGGTTTCAGCTCAATGGTCCAAATAATTTTTGAAATTTTGACCAAAAACGGTCTGATTTTTGGACTTTGTCTCGTTTCCGGAGCATAACTGAAAATCTATACCACTTAGAAACTTCAAATTTGGCATGGAAGTAGCCTATATGGTGCTGTGGTGCCTTTTAGGGGTTTCAACTCAATGGTCCAAATAATTTTTGAAATTTTGACCAAAAACGGTCGATTTTTTTACTTTGTCTAGTTTCCGGAGCATAACTGAAAAACTATACCACTTAGAAACTTCAAATTTGGTATGGCAGTAGCCTATATGGTGCTGTTGTGCCTTTTAGGGGTTTCAACTCAATGGTCCAAATAATTTTTGAAATTTTGACCAAAAACGGTCAAAAAATTTTGCTTTGTCTTGTTTCCGGAGCATATATAAATACCAAATGACTTGCACACTTCAACCCAGACTCCGTATATCCATAAATCTCACCTTACGGACAAAGATTTTTCAAACAATGTGTCTAGATTTGCTATCCGGACGATTTTCACCTGTAACCAAAACAAGGTTTGACTGTATAGTGCTGTTGTGCCCTTTAGGGGTAATTCCAGGGTTCCCAGAATTTTATTCAAAAACTACATGACCGGGGATGTTTTGAAGTGAAATAGTTTTTAGGGTTGCAAGATCATTGTGTTCTAAGTCATAATCATAAATTTTCAAATTAATGTTACGTGAAGGCGGTCAAACTCAAGCGGGGGTATGTGAGCCGCGCTCACTTTTGCCTTGTTTTGATAGTATATTGACAAGAAATATATTTTTCTCGAATAAATGTAAATTTAATATTTATGTCCAAACTTGTTTTCATGATATTTATGATTTTGTTAAGATGGAAGGATTATAAAATCTGAGGTTGTGAATCAAACTATAATTATCATCATTGATTAATCAAAGAAATATGCATGGAATAATTAATCAGCTTTGCTAAATGATGAATGAATATGAATGTAATAATTAATTAAATATAAATGTATTGTTATAGTGTTTAAAGCAAAAAGTGCTTGGAGAACCAGGATAGTGTTCAATGTTTTCTTGTGTCATGTGAGATATACAGTTAGGAATAGAATTTTATTGAGCTATGATCTATCTGGTGATTGGAAATGTGAGTCATGGTATTTGAAAATTTTCAATCTTGTCGATAAAAAGTAACAGTATGGATGGTTGCATTAGCCAAGGCAGATATTGGAACGATAGTAAGTCACAAGCTAAGAAAGGGTTAGTTGGATAAAAATGAAAAACTATATCAGGAGAACCTGAGGTAGATATGTGAATAGATGGATGTTTAATCAAAGGTGAAAATAAGATCCTGCAGTAATGAAAGACCAGGAGCTGTATATATATATATTTATAACAATATCCCTGCTTGAGACGGAAGTAGGATAGACGTTTATGAGATTGCATCATCTTCTCCATCACACAGCTTCTCCCAGCTTCTCTCTGTGCTGGCTGGCATCTCAACCTGTCACCAGCCAGTCAAACTGGTCCATTGTACTCTAGTCCACAAATAGGACTACCGCTCAGCTGGGTCAATGTGATGCAACACTCTGCAACATGCATCTCCTGCAACATTCCTGACAGTGCAGATTTATGTTAGCATTTGTAAACCAGTCAGGAACAGTTTTTGTTTTTCTTGGTGTATATGCATCATTGATTTTTGTGCTGAATCATGCTCATGTTTTGGAATCTGATTGAGTAGTGACAGCTTTATTTCAAAGTCAATACAAATTGTAAGGTGCAAATAGGTTGCTTGGCTGGTTTTCACGTAATGACTTGTAAAGAGCTTCACTAACGGTAATATATACATATGATTTTCACTGTAGAAGTCCCAACTCAGGATAACTATTAACACTAAAAGTGGACTATTGTGACAGCAGTAGTCTATATCAATCTACTTATTGCTAAACAATAGATGTTTGTGATCAACTCTTTTGATAGTTTTGAATCAAAGCTTAACATTTATCGAATGTAATTGCTGAAGGTTCTATAAGAATCGTCTGATTGATAAAACATTCTTTGCCATTTTGTCCCATATTAGCTAGTGTGCATCCCTCTAAACCATTCTCCACCATTTTGAAATTAAATCAATATGCATGATCAAAATACATGCAGGAAACACTAAGGTATCAATACTATTGATAAGTACCAGTTGTGTTTTCAAGTTCCCTATCTTGTGCATATTGATAGTGTACTATAACATAACGAGAATGAATCAATACTTTAATGTATAATACACCTCTATACCAACTATTCATTATCAAATAATGACAGTGTCTTCAAGTTGTATTCTGAATTTATAATATTTTCCTTTGATTCCAAGACCACATACCACAACCCCAATATGTACATTAAATGAGGTTATGATTCCAAAGTGTTTAGAAATATAGACACTTCTTCAGTACATGTCTAACAATGGAATTTTTCTCAAGTTTTTGTGTTGGTCATTCTTGTTAATGATGCCTTCCAAAGACAGGTCCTATGAAACTACAGTAGAACACGGATATAACGAACTCCAAGGGACCAAAGAATTTAGTTTGCTATATCCAGTGTTCGCTATACGCATATAATTTTAATGATATTAAACGAGACGGAACTACTGTAATTAGCATTATTAATGTATCTAATGTATCTAAGGTAAAGGTTTTTTTTGCATGAATGAACAAACTTTTAAAATATGATTTTTATTTAGATCATTTGTTAAAAACGTATTTGATCCATGTTTATATCTGATGCATGGGTCAATATCAATGTTGTATGCATCTTCCTACGCAGAGCCTAAAAGGCCAGTTTCCAAACTGTCATTTTATGCCTTGCTGCAGAGACTCTACTTTTCTGTGCTGCTATAGTGCCCCTACAGACTAGAGAGCAAGCACAGAAAACTCAAGGCTATGCAGCAAGGCATAAAACTGACAGTTTGGAAACTGGCCTTTTAGGCTCTGCGTAGGAAGATGTGTTGTATGTAATGTCAATGTAACTAAAGGATAGTATTTTCTTCCAGGTATGAACAGAGTTTTAAGGAAATGCTTCACTTTGAAGAAGCAGAGTCCAATGACAACATGCTAACAAAGTAAGTTCTAACTAAACATTATTCCTTTGATTGTTACTTCAAACACTCCCAGGTTTGGAAGATTTCAGTTATATGAGTGACTTACTTTATTTCATGATATATGTTACCTGAATTACAAGATACCTTTTCCACAAAAGTAATATATTGTTCAAACAGTCTTTACATTTTTGTTAATGTGAAGATAATCATAAGAATGGCATGTTAACAAATCTCTGTTTTTTTGGTTAAATACATTCATTATGTCACCTGCATTCAAATTATGTATGATAATATTGATACAATATTAAGTGACCCCGACTGTCATTCTCTTCAGTGATACAACTGTTCAGAGTAACCCAGTTTTGCAGCTAAGGTCACCTAAAAAATGAATCTACTTTGTATAGATATGGCCTTTATCTGAAAGTAATGGCCTAACTCTGACCTGAATTCCCTACATTAGGACCATTATGCTGTACATCCTGTGAAGAAGCCAGTTTCAACGGCAAGGGTCACGCTTAGTTCGTCATTCACAAAGAATACCTTATTTACCCATAGTATGAAGGGGGACAAATTCTATGAGTTCTATATTTCTCCTCCTCAGATGTTTTTAAGCTCCTCTCTTAGTGTTTAGTAAATTATGGGCCTGTGGCCTCTTTTACAGAAATAAACTATCTATCAAACAAATAGCAAAATATTGCTGACAACATGTTGAGCCCAAATTTATTTGGTCAAACTTTTTCTTCTTTTGAATGTTGTGATCTGATTGTGATGAAAAATTTTGTTCCAGTTTTACAGATACTCTGACCCATATACGAAACAGACATGCTAATGTGGTTGAAACCATGGCAGAGGTAGGACTTGTGAATTAAATTGTTTCAAATATAATTAAGCACTTGCAGTGTCTATTGCCTATTATAACTGTTCTTTTAAAAGAGTTTTCTTACAGTAGAAATTTGGTACCATAAATGTCGGGCTTGCTTATCGATATTTCACTTTACTAGTATATTCAGTCAAAGTAAACCTTGCCTCAATAATACTAGCTTCATACTAGCGACCATTTGCCAACCCATGACCCTCCAATGTTATCTGTGTGAAATTGAAGCATTCTATTGCGGCTTGGTAAGACGATCCCTTATTGGTCAATTCAATAGATCGGCTGACACAACCCGCTACTACATCTATCTAGACTCAATATTGGGAGCGAAGCGAGTATTATAAGGCTAGGTTAACTTAGAATGCTAGTTTATTATAAGACCAAATCAGTAATTTTATTTTTAAAAATTAGGACAATATTTTGATTTGTTAATGATTATTGGGTAATCTGTTTTCCAAAAATAACTCAAACGGTTTTCCGGGATGAAATATATAGGGCCCAGAAATAAAGTTATTTGTATCTCATTTCCGCCCGAGTCAGATTCATACTCATACATCAAGCCTTTCTCCAAGATGTTGAGAGGAGAAAAAAAGGGATCTATTCGCATAGCCTAGATCCCGCTAGGGGCTCGGCTTCTTTGTCTGCAGTAGAGAACTGTTCTACACACAGTCAGTTTTGGGTGCAATGCTACACTGAATTTCAGTGCAGTACCACCCATGGTTGCTAGTTCCAGCCGATGCTCGCAGGTTTCATCACAAAGCATAGCCACATGAGTGTTGCGGGGGAGGTCCTGGCTAAGAAATTTTTAACCTTAGCTTAATTGTTACTGTGTTGAGTTCAGAAAGAGAAAGACAAAATCTGGACTTAATCTTTATTCAATCTGCTCTGGAGATGAGACAAAATACTTTAATCAAGTTATGATGCAGATTAGTGATGTTTAGACTTGAAATATGTTCATTGGCTTCAAATGTAAAGTAAGTCTCATTGGATAACCTTTTCCATCTGCAGGGTATCATCGAACTGAGAGAGACGTACGGGGTGGACACCAACACAAACAACCGCATCCAGTACTTCCTGGATAGGTTCTATATGAGTCGCATCTCAATCAGGATGCTCATCAACCAGCACAGTATGTTATACACCACAGCACTTGAATAATGCATAGAGTTATTTAACAAACTTTAATCTGGACAATTTATTTAATATTACAGATAAAATATATTGGTTTCTGCTTTTGATAATGAAAGTAATAGCCGGTGATGAGGAAATTGGCAGAACAAGTTTGAAAAAGTTAATTTAGTTCTAGTTCTTATCTATAAAATAGAATAACATGTGATTAAGTGTAAGGATACAAATCAAAATCAATGAGATAGAGAAAACACATTACACCTGTGAAAAGGTTGTAATGAAAACAGATACGAGGAAATCAATTGATGTGGTATGTTTGTTACAGCTTTACTGTTTGGGTCTCAGCTAGCCCACCCACGACACATCGGTTGTATCGACCCAAATTGTAATGTGCTCGCAGTTGTACAGGGTAGGTACAGTGTAGTGTTATATAACAATATTGTTTTCTTTGAATATCAGATTTGAATTTTCTTGCATTAATCAATAAATTCCATACTTACTCTGTAACTTACAGATATGTTTTACTATTCCTTATGTGATTAGTGAGAAGCAAGGACCTTTGCTTCATTTTACATTTCACAAGCCCTTTTTTTTCATGAGTAAAGATTTCATACTTCACACATAAGAGACAATGATTTTTATAGCTGATCAGGTTAATATGATGTATGTGAAGATGGGCAGAACAACCTTAAAAGTCATTAAATACATATTGCTGATAGACAAATGCTAGCAAGTGATTGTGGTTGTGTGCATGGCTCAACCAGACTTCAATTGACTAGGTGTAGTGATATATCTACAAACATAAGGTCCAGGAACTTGCTAACACAAAGTCTTTTAGTCAGGGCAGTTATAATGACTAGTCCCACAATACGTTAACAAATAGTACCACTGAAAAACACTGCATACTGCGACTCACGAGTTGTTATAAAAGGTCCTTTATGAATGTTATCTGTATTAATTGAGGCGTTGGTAAAATAAACAACTGTAGCTGTAAGAGAAACATTCAATTGGTGTGTGTACTGACCCTGATACGTCATGTTGACAGATGCGTATGAGAGTGCCCGGTTCCTCTGTGATCAGTACTACCTCATCTCACCAGAAGTCGACATCATCACCAAGAACTGTAAGTCAAACTTATTATGAAAACCTTGTAACTGACCTAACACATTAAAAACAAATTGATTTAAAATCTTTATTTCTAAGAATTTTAAAATTATTAAATTTACAGGAGTAATCTGACAAGAATGGAATGGTCATCTTCCTACGCAAAGCCTAAAACACAAGTTTACGAACTGTCAGTGTTATGTCTTGCTGTCGACCCTTTAATTTTCTCTGCTGATATCAGAGCTCCTTCAGGTGATTGTTAGCAATCTCCAGATGCTTATGATTGGACTATTGCTTTCTCTCATACTAAGCTAGAGAGCAAGCACAGAGGGTTGCCAGCTAGGCATAACAGTGACAGTTCAGAAACTGGGGTTTTAGGCTTTGACGTCATAATAGTGGGTAGTCGTGACAGTACAACATGTGATGCCTCACACAGGTAGTCAATTTGCGGAAACCTTTCTGGAATTAGGTTTCTTGGCCATTAGTAAACAGATTACTTAACTTCCCTTCATCTAATACTATGTTGATTAACTTGTGAATGATTCGTATCACACTAATTTTGTAAACTCCATCATTAACAATATTGGTAAATATAATATTGAATGGAAGGTTGTTTCTATCTGTATTAGAACAGTCGTGTAATGGTAAGCATGCTGGCCTGGGTTTCAATCTCGGTCAGACACCAAACGTTTGTGACCTAGGTCTCATACTATACTATGTCCCTTGGCAAGGCACTTTATTCACATTATACTCAGTCCACAAAACTGTGTAAGTGGATACCTGACATAACGGATAGTTTTGTCTGCACTTCTGGAGCACTGATTTTATAATTCCAACAGGGTAATGATATGAAGTGCTTTGAAAAAATTATCTGCAGATGAATGTATGTGCATTAGCGGCAGCCTATCATTAATAGTACTGTGTTTGACAGCACAAGAAGGCGAAGACGCAAACCAGATCCACATGGTGTATGTCCCCTCCCACCTCTACCACATGGTCTTTGAACTCATCAAGGTAACACATTCTTACAAGTGTATACATCAGCATCATCAAAAATGTTTCAAAGATTTTTTAAAATAATTAAATAAAACCAAAATGAATTTTACACATTCAAACAAAATTTCAAAAGAATACCAACGTGATAAAGATAGGGTATTGCAAAGCTTAATGGTCTTTTATCAAATTTGAATGATTTTTAGACAGAATTTTGTTTATTGAAATTCATTCATTGTTGAATACTAATTCTGCTCCAATGAGCAGAAACAGAGTTATGTTTTGAGACTCAGTTTACACCATAGCCTTAGAAGTGAAATAGTCTTTATATGTTTGATATATTTCTTGTATTTATCAGATACTGAAATATTTTTATACATAGTATATGATGATGTATAATGTCAATAAAAGTAACATGTTAAAGCATTTAAATTAGATTGAAACTTTCATGTTTGTGGTTATTTCCTCAATTATTTTAAAGAATGGCCTGTCTCTCTTGTAGAACTCTATGCGAGCTGTTGTTGAGAAGTATTCAGCTGACAACGAAGTTCCAAAATTGAATGTGATGATAGCGAAGGGTTCTGAAGATCTGACCATTAAGATCTCTGACGAGGGTGGCGGCGTGCCGAGAACAAAGGTGGACCAGCTGTTTCAGTACATGTACTCTACCGCTCCACAACCTCAGAGCTCCGGGGAGGGATCTGCTCCACTTGTTAGTTGTCTCCCTTTCTTACTTATTCCTCTTGTCTGTGTTTGATATGATGACTTCAGTCAGCAAAATTCAATTACGACCAAGTGGACTCTTGAGTAAAGAATTATTGCCTAATTTTCAAATGAAACAAAACACTTTGTTTAACCTTTGTGAAGGCTTATGCAATTTCACTGTGAAAAGATCAAATGTGTTTGTTTTCTTCTGACAACAAATCTGACCCATCTATTTCACTTTATTTTTAAAACCTAATTATATAGAGAATAATTTATGTATCTCCAAAGTTAAGTTTTGAATCTCCAAAGATAAGTTTTGACTGGCCAAAATTTCATCAATACACTTTGAAGTTTAACCTCTGTCATCTGTCTAGCTTACACAAGATATGCTCAATGGTGTTGTTTTCTTGCCAAACAAAACATGGATCTGTGTGATTTTTAAGAGATAGAACATATTCACCCCTGGATGCTCCATGTTTCAGGCTGGCTATGGATATGGGTTACCACTCTCCAGACTGTATGCGAGATACTTCCAGGGAGATCTCGTTCTCAATTCTGTAGATGGGTATGGAACTGATGCTGTCATCTATCTCAAGGTGAGTACCGGTACATGTTGAGATGGAGACCTAGAGATAATTAACTGCTACATAGGATTAACACTAAACCTTTTGAGTATATCTTAAAGTAATACTCTAAACTTAAAGCTTACAATAAGAAATAAATGATAAGTATTTATGTCAGTCAACACAAATCATTGTCTGTAAAGCAGCTTTTTTGTGAAGTGTTGAAACTGTCTAGAAGAAAACAATCTAAGTAAACCTAGCCTCAATAATACTGGGTCTACTCCCATATTGAGTCTAGCTAGGTGTAGTAAGGTAAGTAAGACCAATCAGGGCTCACCTTACCATGCCGCAAGAGTGTGCTTATGCACATGTAATGTTGGAGGCTCATAGGTTGCCGTAAGGTTGTCTGATGCGACCTCTTACTGTATCTAGATAGACTCAGTATGGGAGTATAGCGAGTATTATTGAGGCTAGGTTAAGTTAGACCGAAGAAGAATCGAAGGCGACAGAATAATATTCTCAATCTTATATGAACAATGCCGTTTCACTTTTGTTTAAAAGATTTATATATATCAAAAGTAGAATAAGGGAGGTAACTCTGTCTTTCTACAGGTGTTATCTGACGAGGCCAACGAACACCTGCCGGTATACAACAAGACTGCATCGAAGGTTTACGAGACCGACATGCCCATCCATGACTGGAGTTCACCGCTTCCCCAAGGTGGAGGGTCTCATCCCTCCCGTAATTTCAGCACCTGGTCTCGTGCTCGCAGCTGATCGTCAAGAGTTGTCTACCCCTGACTGTATCAACTTGGACTAGCAGCTGATCATTAAGAGTTATCTGCCCCTGAATGTATCACCTTGGACTTGTAGCTGATCATCAAGAGTTATCTGCCCCTAATTGTATCAACTTGGGCTAGCAAGCTGATCATCAAGAGTTATCTGCCCCTGATTGTATGAATCTGGGTAATCTGTTTTGAGTTATATCATGTAGCTGAGATTCATCTAACTGCTCTTCATCACCGTTAGAATTTAATATATTTTTGACAGAATTGTTTTCATACACTAAGCCCTTATTTTTAGAATATTGTTAGCACGAAGAGTTCTACAGTATACTTATGGCTACAAAGAAACTATCGCAGCATGCCTATCAATGTTAAGTTGCAATGGTGATTAAGATTATACTCAGGCTATCATTGCTTTGTGAAACTTGTCAATATGGTGTAGCTGATTCACATCCTGAGTTATCTGCCCTTAAATTATGTGTATGTTATTCTCTCTATGATATGTCATCCTTCTGACAAATGTCAAAGAAAACATAAATTTCAAATTGGGTACTTGATGAAAAACTATGAAATGTTTTGATATAAAGCACTATGAAATTGTGGACATGATATCATGTTAAAAAATTGAAGAATCAAACAACAAAGATCAAAATGTTCCAAAAGTGAAGAAATATTATTTAGATGTCTGCATGCTGTCATAGTGTTTCTTTCATAATACATTATTATTGAAGTACATGACTTGTTAAATGGCATTTTGTTTCCTCTTCAGAGCTATTGCTTAAGATCTTATCTTTTTCTTTAAAAAAATAAGATCATGAATTAAATAACATTTGAATAGCAAATAACAAATCAAATGTTTCTCAAATTTATAGGTTTTTAAAAAAAATATTTCTTACAAATATTTATGGACGTAAATATAACAAACTTTTTTTATTTTATTTTTTTTATTCTTTGTTACCTCTTTGTTCAGTTATTGAATGCATCATTCCCTTGAAATACATGAAATGTTGAGTTTCCCTTGCTCAGCCGATACGTAAGAAGTTTGTTCCACGGTTTATATTATTTGTTGCTTAATCACTCATAAGGATAAGTTTAAAGTTTATTTACGTCAAAGAAGTGTCCTCCTCTTCAAATTTTCTTATAATAAGTATCTAGAAGTTACCAAAGTTTTAAAATTGAGTTTTAATGTTGTCTTCCTTGTTGTTGATTTTCGTATCATGAAACTTTATCATAATTCATAAGTCATAGAGTGTTTGTATTTCTAAAATAGAAAATATCACATGACAATCACATGATGAAATCCAGGAAGAAAGCATTCCCTTTAAAATGAGATTTCCATAGAAACCACAAGCTATTTTCTTTCTGGGATATCTTGCTTGAATTGTTTGTCTTCAAAACTTGAAAATAAAAAAATATTTGTTCTTATTAGCCCTTTTCCTGCTTGAGATTTCTGAACACCTTTTTGGTTCTAAGACAGTCATAAGCTAATGTTAAAACATTGTAATTATGACTGCGTTAGTGCTTAGCTCCAGGACATCAGTAACATCAATCATTGAATCATATCTATCTTTTCTTCCTGGTTACCTTAAACAGTTCTTAATTTTCATAAGCAATTCACACAAAATTGTTTGACACAAATGCTTTGAGCAGGCAAAGAATGTTTGGAATTAATTTTTATGAGCAATTCACAAAAAATTGTTTGCCACAAATGCTTTAAGCAGGCAAAGGGCTAAGAAAGATGTCTTGATAAGAGCATATTTCACATTTGTGTCCCCTAAACCAGAGTCTTTCAAGCTCTATAGTAATGTGATATGAAAGGTTTTGCAGAGCGCTTTTTTTCTTCTTGTAGGCTTTAGAATACACATTGTAAGTTTCAGAATACACAGGGCAAGATCATTGTGGTGATTTCAATGTTTATGACACATGTAGTAAGTAAGTAAATGAGTGTGTATGTTTATGCAGTATGCTGGTATGAGAAGTCAGTATCAAAGTTGACATACAGTATTGACAGGATTTGATGTATCACATGATTGTGTTATTGTTTTGACTCTCTTGCTGCTTGTTTGGCGGTGTTGTCAGATGTACAAGGCATAATTCTGAATATGTAATAGGTTTGCTGATCAGTGGGCATTTTTGCCAGTGTGACGGTATGATAATGATGTCCCTGGAATAATTCTTTTGTAAAATAGGGCAGAAATCCTCTCATCAATACATCTGTACATATTCAATCCCTTATCATCTCAGTCAAAGCATCAGTGTGTTGTGCTTCCCTTTAGGGTCTCAGTTGATCTGTATATCTGTCTTGTACTCTTCTTATGTTTTGTTTTTAAGCCTTGAGTAAATCATTTTTTAAATGAATAAATGTATAATGCCCTTAATGCGAAATTTGAAATCTGGAATACTATATAAGATTGTTGTAAATAAAGGTTTTGACTTAAAATGTCATTTGATTGTCATCAAGACAAGTTAGAAATTTTCAATGTTTTCATATTTCCCATTTGTTTGTATTTGTTATACATATTTACCATAACTGGTTTAACTTCAGGCATGGCAAGGACTAAATAATCCGTTGTCAGCAATTCTGCATAACAGGGTTCATATGGGTCATGGAAATTTGCAATTATGTTTCCAGGCCTTGAAGGTGTGGAAAATGGATATGTAAGTCATTGAAAAGTCATCAATATTGGTTTTCTTTTGAAATACCTTGTTTCTAATGGGGAAACTCTTGCATCATCCTTGAAAATCATGGAAAAGTCGACATTGAATAAGTTGCTTTAACGTGTATGAACCATGGGGTAATCTATTTTAGTTTGCTACAGTCGGCCTGTGATCGACCGCTGCAATGCATAGCTGGCACAAGTCTCAACACTGGCTTAGTTTTGAACCAAACTGGACCCTCATCAGCAATTAAAACCAACCTGCGTGAATTTTTCTGATAAGACCATAAAGCACAGCTAAAGAAGGCTAAAGAACTGACACAGGCAATTGAGGACTTGCAGCAAGACTATAATTAGTCAGTCGTATACTGGGGTGATTTCTGATGTGTTGGGAGGGTTTGGCTGGTAGCAGATTAAATAAATAAGCCATGCCTGAAGTCAACATCAGCTGTGGTCGTTGAGTTAAACTGATGCATGATGGTTGTAAAATCTGGTACCTAAGTTTCTAGTCCTTGTATGTTGTAAGTTCCCACATTGAGTTCTTTTATTATGACTTCTTTAACAATGTTAACCATTTTAATTTGATGTGTTACATAATATGATATGAAGAGGATGTATCGCTGTGAATATTTTTTAATGAGAGTAAATATTTTAGCATCCACAATGTGTTTGTCTTCATATTTTGATACTTTTGTTCATAACGTTTGTATCATATTTCTTCTGTCCATTTATGTAGCACTTGGGTCATCATTTTCATCACAAATTAAGCTTAAACAGTTAGTTTCCAAACTTACTCATTTACGCCTTGCTGCCAACGCTGTCAGTGATTGGATGAAGCAAGGAAGATAACTATAGGTAACTAATAGGTAACATTCTCTTATGAGAGGGCGCTGTCAACAAACCAGAAAATCAAGAATTGACAGCAAGAGTTAATAAAGCCCGGTTAGCGACAGGCATTTAATTTTTGCGTAGGAAGATGTCCTAATGTAGGGTAAGGTATATTTGTCTATGTTGTATATATATATATATTGCTGTCTCCAAATAATGCATGTTCTTGAGAGTACAAACTCGAAACGGATACAATGCCAAAGGTTACAACAGATACAATCAGATATTATCATAATTATACATTCTTAATGCATGGTGGCATCTTCATGACATCCCTTTTTAGAATTTTCTCTTGTTCTCTTTGATGCTGACATATTTATAAACAAAATACTTCTGAGATATTCAAATAATATCATGCATCTTGTGCAAATTCTTGAATTGTTAAGTGAGTTGTATGTTTGGAAGGAGACATCTTCTAAATTAATTTTGGAAATGTTTTCTGAGTAAGTTACCTATGGCATATCTAGAATTCACTACAATTCATCTCTGGGAGGTTATTTTAGGTTTTGTTCATCCTATATTTGTGACAGTTAATCATTCTTTACACACGGAAAAAAGTTGAGCACCCCCTAAATTTGAAAACTGAAAAATGATGCTATGACAAAGTTACGGTACCGTGAATAAATTTATGACTCTTAACATAAAAATGTAGATTTTGTTAATAATTTCTTCAAAGAAAGATCATCCATGTAGACATTTTATGAAATTACGTTTGAATTTGTAATGGTACTGAAATTTCACCAAAAATAAGTATGACTGTAGTGCCAAAACTAGGCAATAGACAATGTGTTTCAGACATCAAAAATAACATATGTGTTACCAACTTGACTTCCACACATCAAATCATCTCTTATCTGAAGAAACTGGTCGTTGAAATGGCATCCCCTTTTTCAACAGTTATTGTCAATTATTGACGAAATGGCTGGAATCATACTATTTTGGAATAATTTTGGATTCTTTTGAGTTTAATCTGTTTATCAAACACGTCTCATTGATTTCTAGGGGTCATTACAGTTGACACTGACCATCTTTTGTTATTGAACCAGTTTCCTTGAATTTGGTTTTGGAGAATTTGCGACTTTGAAGATTATTAGAGGTCTAAATGGTGACTTTTGACTAAAATGTTGATACTCAAGTTTGACTGGAGGGCTTGACAGAATTGAATTACCCACATCACAACTACCTATAACAACTTTCTTTTCTCAGAATAATGTAACTTGTTTTTTACATAAAACTACGACATTTTTATGATTACAAATATCCAAAAGATGCGAAACGTTATCAGGATAAAACGTTCTTCCCTTGACAGCTAAATTATGGTTCTATCTTACCATACGATTATTTCTACAACAACATAACCTTCTTTCTTGTCAGGCAACTTTTGCAGTTGAAAAATCGTGGGGGTGCTTAACCTTTTTCCATCAAAAGGAGATTCAGGAACTAATTGATATTTTAGTTATGTAGTTACATCTTGAATACAATAGAACGAAATAAAACATAAATATCAATGCAGAACAAAGAATGTAGATTGATAACTTGACACACCATCGGAAACCTTGGGAGATTTCTACTTGTCCTCTCGACTTTCTGGAAAAGTCTTCAAGAATTTGTTTTTCCTATATTCGTTAAAGGGAAATGTAGAAACTGAGGTAAAAAGTTAATTTAGTATTTATTTCTATAAACACAATGAAACATTTATAATAATGCGATGTCATCACAACAACGGAACCCCGCCAAAAAGAAGTTCTCGACAGACCATCAGTAGCCCTGGGAGACGTCCACCAGTCCTCTCAAGCTTTCTCCTGCCTTGAAACGATTCAAATTGTCTCGGACGAAGAGGGAAAACTGAAACATATAACATTCGATCTTATCAATCTTGTTTAGGAGTCCTCATTTAAATCCTCTTAAAACGCGATGTGCTTATTCATTACAAGGCGTCCGTAAGAAAGTAATTTCTCAGGGCAAAAACTTGGAAACTGAAACAAGTTTTATTTGACCAAGATAAAAAATGCTCAGTGGGCCAGACCTATAAAACTTTCCATTTGGTTGTGTTCCTCTCTTAGTTGACTCAATATGAATCATAACAGGTAGACTGTTTAATACAGTAACCAAGCAAATAATGGTTACATGGATAACATTTTTGGACAATATGCTTCAAATAAAAACTATGAGATACGGTTTATGCATTCTGGTGAATGTAGCTGTATGTTTAACAAACAGCCTTAAAGAATAATAAGGTTCCACAAGATGTCTCCTACAACCTGTTCAACAGTCTTGGGTTGGGCCGTGCGACCTGAGATGTGAGGGGTGATGATTACATCTGGGTGAGTCCACAATGGACTGTCAGGGGGCAGAGGTTCTTTCAAGAAGACATCCAACACAGCCTGAGAAACCCATCCGTTGCTAGAGATAGAGATTTAAGAAAACAAGTCCGACAAACAATCAATTTCTTAATAAATACAGAAGCTTGGTGAATATACAGTTATACTATTCAATACAAAATATTAAGTGCTAGTATGACATTAAGAAATGCTATAGGAACAGACAATTTATATGTATAAACTTTATGGGAAATTCACAAAATGACACAGAAGCGTGTTTGTTCTGGTTCAAGAAAATTCGGTAAAAAGCAAATTGAGACAAGAGCTAGCTTCTGTGCCAGCCAGTCAAGCTCCGATGCGTTCTCTTTTGAATGGACATGTTCTCAAAACGGGGTATAAATGTCAAATAAAAGCCTAAGTAAAGTATGAATTATTGTCTCCATTATATTCTCATTGCATTCCAAAAAATATGTTAGTGAAGATAATAATCTGTCATTCTTCAAAAGAACTATTGCCTCACCTCTTAAATGCTTACAGCAAAACAAGTTTTTAACAATATCGAGAAAAATCAATAAAAGAGATCAATTAAAAGAGAATGCGATTTTAACACAAAAGATAAGTTCTTCTCCAGAAAGTTGTAAATACAAAATGTAAAATAATTTGAACAATGTGTCAAAATAAACTGTCAAGTTCATCAAGACTGTAAAATGCCAACAATATGGCAATGAGAGGAGGTAGGAACGTTCAAATTAAGTTTGATTAAAATCGGTCTAGTTCCGAGGAATACAACATTCATAATATTAACTTTACAGAGATATGAAACCTATGGAAAAAAATAAATTAGTTACATGATAGAGATAATATTTTTAAACTATTCCTCGGAACTAGGTCTATATTAATCAGACGGGTTCGACTTTCATTGTTTAGAAATAAAAAATCGGTAAAAGATAACGTGAGCATAACTCATAATATGAGCATTACAGTACAGAAATGAATTCTATGTCTGATTGCAGTTTCATAATGATCTAAGATGTTGGAGTTTTATAATGGGGTCATCTAAGATGTTGGAGTTTTATAATGGGGTCATCTAAGATGTTGGGAGTTTCATAATGGGGTCATCTAAGATGTTGGGAGTTTCATAATGGGGTCATCTAAGATGTTGGAGTTTCATAATGGGGTCATCTAAGATGTTGGAGTTTTATAATGGGGTCATCTAAGATGTTGGGAGTTTCATAATGGGGTCATCTAAGATGTTGGAGTTTCATAATGGGGTCATCTAAGATGTTGGAGTTTTATAATGGGGTTATCTAAGATGTTGGAGTTTCATAATGGGGTCATCTAAGATGTTGGAGTTTCACAATGGGGTCATCTAAGATGTTGGAGTTTCATAATGGGGTCATCTAAGATGTTGGAGTTTCAAAATTGGTCATCTACATGTAAGATGTTGGAGCTTCATATCGGTGTGAATTATTTTCTCAAAAGAAGTTTATATAACAAATGAGTGGACGAAGCAACGCAAGTAAATTACCTGAGTGCAGATAAAATGTCCTCATCAGAGATGACGTCACCACGACCGACGTTGATAAACAATGGTTTCTTGAAAAATAAAATTGAGATTTCAGATGATTCCTCTCCCCACAGAGACAACTCAGTCATACCTGAATTAGCCTTTGTTCTATTACGGCTAATACACGGGATAGACAGGTAGAAATCTGATTGGAGGCAATCGAAGTTAGTTGTGCAATCAGTGACGCCGTTTCAAAGGTGGTCATTCGCAAAACCTCGGCCATCTCCGTGTGGTTTTTTAAAGCTTTCGTTAAAAATTAACATCCAGGGGAGGTAATTCTTCCTATTACAAACTAAGCTTTTTACCTTTTCATAAGTTATTATTTGGTTGATTAGTAAAGTAAAATCTATCATAAAACAAATGATAATTTACACAATTATAAAACAGTTTCTATCTAATGAAAAACCCTATTCATATCTGATTTTCAAATTGTTTCCCTCTCACACTGTTAATGAAAAATAAACATGAAGACATAATATTTTCCATGCCACTAAACGACCGTTAAAAACTACCCATGTGATGGATATCCAAAAGGTGTTTTCATTGGCTGCAAATAAGGGAGATATTTTAAGTTACAACTTTTTGCCGCTAGGGCAATCTGCCGGAACCCCAGCATCTAGGCGTAATAGAACAGAGGCTAATTCAGGTATGACTGAGTTGCCTCTGTGGGGAGAGAATGGATGATTCCTTGATTTTAAAAATATATATACCTTAAATTTATCAAAAGCTTAATTCACCATCAATTGCTTTGTTTAAGTGATAGTATCTACACAAACCGTCGCTTTTCATGCAATAAAGCAGTTGACTATCGATAAATTCTTCTCCAATATCTGAAATGCCTCTCAAAGATGGAATACATTCAGTTTAAACATGACATGATTGTATTACTCAATGAAAATGGAATGTTTGTGTGACCTTGATATTATCAGTCTAGGTTACAAGAGATTGATATTTGTAAATTCTGCCCTTTAATCAAATTTTGAAATATAAAAATTCATTACAATCATGTGTTGACTATACCATCTTTGAATTAATCGTTTGTTGATTTTACCGACTTTGGAGGTTTTTGACATGTTTACATTCAAGGTGAAAGGTAAAAAGAACTTGCGCATTTTGTAAAATTCTATCGGGCTTTTATTATGTATATTGTAACTATTGGGATTACCCAGGTCTTCAAAGATTTTCAACTTTCAAGGTCAAAGTTCAAGGTGACCTCTGAAATTTGTCTTTGTAGTATGTCTCCAAATCCAATTTTGTTTTCATTTTTAAAGGTGTAACAGGGGGAAGGCGCAGTCCTTAGTTTCGTGGTTGCTCTGATTGTCTCGGAAAAAAGCTTATCTTGTCAGTTGTAATTTTATATAAGAATGTAGTTCTCTATATTTTATGTTCAGTACCTGTTTACATGCCGAGAGTGCCTGGCCTCCGAGCAATTCCGCTGTCGCGGGGGTTGATGGGAGAATGTTCACGATAACGTCACATCTCGCAAGCACTTCATCCAAGTCATTTATTTGTCTGAAAATCTCAAACATCTTTTCAATTATTGAGTGTTGCTCAAAATATTTGTAACATACATGTTCATTGGTTCATTCAGTGACAAACATAAAGGCGTCCTCTTAAGGATTGCAACCGAACAATGTATCGCCACAGGCGCTTATCAGTCAAACGTTACCAATCTTTTCTTAAGCAACATTAGAAAAACACAGATATGGTAGACTGATTAACATAAAATAAAACCATTAAATATTGAAATGGGGCGTATTAAGTCCACTTTCTGTCCATTGAAAGCCCTGAAGCTCGGTCATTAAGAATTCCGTGACGTGACAGAGCTGAGATCCCGGCTGGATTACGTTAAAACCTCGAAAACATGTTTACTGTTTTATGCCTCGGAGAAAGGTCTATTTTAATCGGTTAGCTTGAGATATTTCAAATATTGTTTGACTGGTTCACATAATTTCATGTGCACACACCTGTATTCATCAACGCACTCTAACTGCTGGGTCGATATAGCACTGCTTCTCTTCACACCAATAATGTACATCCCCGCAGCTCTACACAGCTTTGATACTGTAACAGATATCCTGTTATATTGGTTTAGGTTCCTGCAGTGTGACCATACAGTAGTACGCTAAACATTGTTGGTCAAGTTCTTGATGACGAAAACTCATTTTGACTTGACGCTTGGCTGTTTAACTGATGAGGTCAGGGTTTTGTACATAGTCATTTCCAAAAAAGATATTTCAAAGGAGATATGATCTTTTTTATTAATTTATCTTGTGAAACTATTTTTGAACAACATACTATATTACGGCTGATGGGAAGAAAGACCGTCATGTCACGGAGGTTACATTGCTGTAAAACCAGCGATTGTTGATATAGACCATCGTGGGTTATAATTCCTGAAGCAACGTACTAAAACCTTACTTTATGTGTAACATTTATCTCAGGAAGATAGTTGTCTGAAGACCTTGTCGAATTCGAATCACGGACCACCTGAGAAAGTCTCTGTGTGCTTTTATAAGAAGCTTTTATAGCAAACGATGTCCTATACTTGAATAAATAAAGAATAAAAACAAGAAGTCGCAAACAAGCATGCACAAATCAAAATGTTTGATTGAGCGTGCAGATATGGACATGCCGGATGAAATTCAACCTGTAACTTACCACACTGCCCAACCTCCCCAAGTCCAAGGATAAGCACTTTCTTCTCTCTGATTAATCCGGAGTTGTCCGAGACAATCCTGTAATCGAACTCATAAATGTCAAGATACATTTCACCATCATGGCACTTTGAACTTAGTTGCAGATTATAAAGAGTTTCTCTGGACCAACAAGCATACATTCAGTCTTAACAGAGCTTGTTTGCAGTCACTCATGATTGAGATCGCCAAGGGCTAGTTTGGAATCTGCTGGGTTGGGATGGAAGAACTTGTATTTGTTCAATGATGGATCCAAGCTCTTTGATACATAATTTGAATAGAATTGGCCAAAGCACAGAACCCTGCGGTATCCCATATTCTCGAACAGTTGTTGAGACCTGTTCCCATCAGTTACACGAGAGATCTATTTACTTACAGACCCTACCCTACTTTTATAGACCTTCTATATAGTAGGGTCAATGAGTATATTATGTAGGTCTTTCTGATGCTTTTAAGCGATACGTGTACATGTGTATAAGTAAGGTGGGCTTATAAGTATGTATGTATTTCTCACATTGTTTAAAGCGATACGTGTACCTGTGGTGCAGACTTGCCACGATGTGGATAAAGGTACGAACTTACAACGTCACGGTTTCACTCACGGGTCAAATTGGTTTTGCGCCTGCTTGGAGTGGTAGAAGAAAAAGCGTCTGCCACACGCTATGATCATCCCCAGTACGTAGTCTGCTATTGCTTCTGGGAATGTCAACGGGAATCGTGACACCAGAAACTTGGGACATTTCTGGGGGTAGAAAAGTTCATACCAGATGTGAAACACAGAGAAAGAAACAAGGTACTCGTTGCAATACGGAGATGCATTTGTCTTTACCGGAATACCAGTATTTTGTGACGCTTTGTTGCCCTTGATCACTTGAGCTCATCCTCTCCTATGCTAGTAGTTATTTATTGACACGTTACTCAAATTAAGTTAACAAGGTCATAGTCGTATATTTTATACAGTCGGTTTTGTCCGCTTTCAATCGAAGACGTTGCAAAAGAAAACAAGATGTGTTTGTGAAACACGAATGCCCCCGGATGCATCCTGCTCGCTGTGTCAAGGTCAAGGTCACAAGGTCAAATGTCATGGTGTCATCTGAAAGGTCTCATCACAAGGGATCCATATGTCAAGTATCAAAGACCTAACTCTGACCAATCAAAAGTTATGACCAACTTAAAGTTTTTGTGGACAAACGGACAGACGGACAGGTGAAAAACAATATACCCCCGGAATCTCTGATTCGGGGGCATAAACATTAAATGTTCCTTTGTTTCACTTTTTGATTCATCATTATATATTTCCAGCAACATGTTAGCTTAGCATTTATGAATAATTGGATTGCCAGAAATTTACATAACGATTTCGATATTGACAAGAGTTTATTTTCTTTAAACATGTGGATTTCGTTTTGGGAATAGTTCGTTTCGCTTGATTAACTGTAGGAAGCATAACATACCTTTTTAGGAAGGACCTCAAACAATATTTCGTTGCCTGTAATAAATGGATTTCTCACATTGAATTCAAATTTGAACTGCATTTAACTGTGTTGTATTTCCTTGGTAGTGATACTTTATGATATCTTATGAAAGTTGATATAACAAATAATGTGCAAGTGACATCAACGAATAAACAATTGAAACATCATGTATAGGTTAGAGGTACATCGGGAGAGAAAACAAGAAAAATTCAAGAATATGTTTGGGACGGAAAAAAGTTCAGTATTTAAGTAGTCGCTCTCCTTCTTAGAAATCCCATTCTATCCCAATGGCGGTAATTCAAACCATCCGAAGCAAGCTCTGTGAAAATGCAATAATTCATAGTTCTTTCAAAATTTCACTACAATTAATTACAGTGATTTTGTCCCTATATGTATCTTATTTTTTCGGAAATATGAGGGCATTGCATCGAGGAAGGGCAGTTTCTACGACTAATTACATTACACATGGTGGATGGCAATCGAGGTTCTACATTTCGAGACCATAAAATGTTCAACACTGAATCAAAGGCTAAATTACTTGATAAACCTCTGTTTGAAAAAAAGATGACAAAACCCTTAATGCATATGAAGGCACCTGAAGTAGATGTCTGCAGCCACTGAAGATTGGGCACCTTGCCGTCCTTGATGAGCTGAGATATGATGTAGGGCTGACCCACGTAGATTTCCACTTGGCTCGTGTCCCCCATGTCAGATGCAGAGGGTACGTCACCTGACAATATTAGAAATCCGGAATATCAAGAATTCAATATGAGTATTGAAGAAGGTAGAAAAACAACAATATTCAAAAATAATTATCACCATTTTGACGTAATCTGTCAAATATCAAATGAAGCAGAATTTTAATTCTTCTTTATTCGAATTTCGAAATCAGTTATTGTGTGGCTACACGCGACTTTACACGTGCTGCACACTTCTCGTGTGCTATCCGACATCCTCTGACGTGCCGTTGAGTAGCAAGCAGTCCCAAATTGCGATGCCACGTGGTTTATTAACCAACCAATGGCAATGGAATATACGTTTGGGTTTATTACACACGTGCAATAAGTAGGTATTTATATCAAGAAAACAAAAATATTTTATACATATGTGGTAAAATAACCGACCAATTTTGCAGAAACTTGCTTTCTATTTTTCAGTACACTTTGATGCAGCGTATAACCTCATAGAAAAAGTTGTAGGCCTACTCTTCCAATTGATTCATCAATCAATCGTAGAATGGAAGAAATTGACATTATAAGTTATACCATTTAGAGGCGGGGTATTGGGGATAATGTATGCCTTTCCTGCTCGTCGCATAACACCAAGCTCGAGGCGGATATCTCCCCATGACCCCGCCTCTGAATGGTATAGCGAATTTATCTAACCGAATGTTTAAACAAAAGGCATATAATATGTAGATAAAGAGTAAGCAAAACGTTAACTGCGTAAGTCATTCTACTATAGTTTGTTCAAAGCTACATATCGGTTGATCAAAAGTAACCAGCTTGATCATGTGTTCGAGGTAACATACATTGTACATTTCAAGACGCTCAATCTGCACGCTTTTTTCATGCTTTCATGTGCCGGGGTATAAATGATTTATCAACCCGCTCAAGAGGTTGATATCAGTATTTATCAAGGGTCACGTGGACCAATCAGAGATCGAGATTCTTACATGAGGTAGGATAAACGACTTTTATCATTCATTTAACGATGTTCATAGAAGATGAAATGATAAGTTAGATGAGGAAAAATATTTGTTTCGGGCAAAACTTACGGAAATGCTTGTAGTCCTGTCGAACAAAATGAACGGAATACTCGGAAAAAACTTGTCCAATTTTTTCCCAGAAGGATTCATGAAGACCGACCAGTACCCTTGGAACTGCCATCTTGTCCGTGTTTCTGTACATGTGACCTGGAGTTTGTATGATGTCTAAGCCTCCGTTTTATGTTCAGTCACGGAGTGTCACTTGGAGGTCACGTGTGACGGGTCTTGGCGTTTTAAAGGGGCAGTATCACGTTTTTTCATAATTTTATATCTTAAAATTTTCACTGATCATTGTACGTAAATGCTTAATGTATTATTTTGAAGGTGTCAAAAATCTCATTACACAAGCCAATCATCCATAGTAAGAGGACAAAGTATGAATATTCACATTAAATCCATTGGCGACCATTTTTGTGTGAACACCTTTAATTCATTTTATTTAAGAAAAAAGGAATCGCATGACGAAACTTTACATTATATATTTTAATTTATTTCCATTTATTTTAAATACATTGTCTTTTGGAACCATTAATTCTCCTTTTCCTGACATCACCTTATATTCCCCCTAAATACGTGCTACTGCCCCTTTAAGGTTCACTATTTACGGTATTTATGGATAACCCTTGTAGTGTTTAAGTGTAGAACTATTACTTTCTAGCTTTTGCGCACATCAATCTTTATCAGAAATAAATAAAATTATTTAAAATATAATTCAAATTATTATGTAAACAAAAAATAAAGCAACAGTGTGGACATATTTAAAATTTACAATAACTGTGCTGATGAAATTGTATTTGTATTTTTGAATCTTGAAGAAGGTTGTACACCAAAACGTATATAATCAACTCTGCGATTCTTTAAGAAACAGAAAATTTCTAAATACAAAAGCTCTTTAAAGGGGCAGTAGCACGTTTTTAGGGGGAATATACGGTGATGTCAGGAAAATGAAAAGAAATGGTTCCAATCTTTAGACAATGTATAAAAACTAAATGGAGCAGTAATAAATCAAATATACAATGTAAAGTTAAGCTATGCGATTCCTTTTCTTACACAAAATGAATTAAAGGTGTTCACACAAAAATGGCTGCCAATGGATTTTATGTGAATCCTCATACTTTGTTCTCTGACTATGGATGATTGGTTTGTGTTATGAGATTTATGATACTATCAAAGTAATACATTTGGCATTAACTTATAGTTATCAGTGAAAAATTGAAAATATAAAATTGTCAAAAAACGTGCTACTGCCCCTTTAAGCAGTGTATATTGATAATTCGTTAATTTCCATAACAATTTTGAAGTATTCGGTGACAATGTATTATTTCATATTTAACGTCACGAGTACATAGTGCATCTTCACAACGCCACGCTTGAAACGAGAAGATTTCAAATTCTTCCCGTTACGTTTTCACCTTGCCGTGGGAATATGTACTTGAGGTACACTTTTTTATACCCCCGACCAACGGTCCGGGGTATCTAGTAAAATATGTGTGTGTGTCTGTCTGTCTGTCCGTCCGAGGAAATTTTTTGTCTGACCTATAACGGGAAAACTATTTATCCGATTAAGTACAAATTTTGCACATGTCTTCTACCCTACTAGGAGGGGTGCAGAGCGTAGTTACAGCAAATTTCTTTAATATTTGAATTTTTTACAAATTTCCATGTTTTGAACTTAGTCATTTTCCGATATCAGATTTGTCCGACCTATTACGTGAAAACTATTCATCCGATTTATTTCAAATTTTGCACATGTCTTCTACCCTACTAGGAGGGGTGCAGTGCAAAGTTACAACAAATTTCTTTAATATTTGAAATTTTTACATATTTCCATGTTTTGAACTTAGTCATTTTCCAACATCAGATTTGTCCGTCCGAGGACATTTTTTGTCCGACCTATTACGGGAAAACTATTAATCCTTTTAATTTCAAATTTTGCACATGTTTTCTACCCTACTAGGAGGGGTGCAGTGCGAAGTTAGAGCAAATTTTGTTAATATTTGAATTTTTTACAAATTTCCATGTTTTGAACTTAGTCATTTTCCAATATCAGATTTGTCCGACCTATTACGGGAAAACTATTCATCCGATTTATTTCAAATTTTGCACATGTCTTCTTCCCTACTAGGAGGGGTGCGATGCGAAATTGCAACAAATTTCATTGATATTTCAATTTTATACAAATTTCCATATTTTGAACATATAGTCATTTTCCAATATCAGATTTATCCAACCTATTACAGGAAAAACTTTTCATCTGATTCTTTTCACATTTTGCATGTGTCTTCTTCCCTACTAGGATCGGTGCAGTGCCAAATCAAAACTAAAATTGATACAGGTTTTTTGTGTTGTTTTTATTTATTAAGTTCCATTTTTTTTATTAGTCATTTTTCTCAATCTCTCTTTGGGGGTCAAATGCTGTGCAAGAGATGACTACATTGAAGGTACAAAATAATTACTTTAGCCAGGGATGCACGGTCGGGGGTATTAGTGAGCCACGCTCACTTTTTTACTTGTTTTCGATTATTATCCACTGTTTGAGAATTATTTAGGTTTTAGGAACTGAACAAGATGTTGCTGAATGATAATATTTTAGTTTAAATTAAGAGTTAGCAGGAGAAGGTAGAAGCAGGGGGACTTTTATCATCAAAACTTTTATCATTCTAAATTCTTTGAAATAATACATCGAGATTTATCTACATAACTCACGCACCTGTGGCTAATAGTTTACGGGTGTAGACTGCGACCTAAATAACAGTTAGAAAGGGTACGTATTCGGCTTATGAACTTTGCTTCAATTCCAATACATTAATGAACGACATTGCATAAATTTACTCTTTATTTAGGTGAGTAAGTAGATCGGTAGGAGGGTTGGTAGGCAGGCAGGTAGGTAGTCTGTTATCCAGACCCTAAAGCAAAAAAAATTAAAGGAGCCTTCTTAAGTCTAGAAAATAATGGCAAGCCTAGATGCCTCAACTTTAGCTGAATTTAAGTATAGATCAGGGCTCCTTTTTATTTCTTTTTTAATAAAAATAAAAATAATAAATAAATCTTTTTTCAGGGACTAAATGTTAGTCTAGTAGGTAGGTAAGTAGGTTGGTATGTAAAGGATTTAATGCCTCGAAAGTACAGCCTCAGGTAGGTAGGTTTGAAGAAGGTTGGTCGGTGGATTTACAGCCTCCTATGCACAGCCTCATTTCGTCTAACTCACTTCTGCGGTAACAATTATCTTCAAAATGCTCTTTTTGGAAGGATTAACAGTTTTAGTTATTGAAGTAATTTGAAAGCCAAGTGCATGATAATGCAAAGTTGCATTACCTCGATTGTCGCGCCGTCTGTCGGTAAACCTTCACTTCAAGCAAAAGCTACACAGATCTTTCCCTTGGGGTGAGTTTTAATTCTGAATCTGAATTTATTATTAATAATAGATCATATTGGGCTTCACACCTTGAAATAATTTCGAACTCAAAATATTTTTTTCTGATGCAAGTTTAAGTAAATAAATACGGTCATAGTCTGTTTTCCTCCCTATGTCATTTCCAAGATAATTTTAGAAAAAAATCAAATCCCAAAAAAATATTTGAAAAATATACGTTGTTTGTCAATATGTTTGCACTCCTAAACGAGTGTTAAATTTGTTTATTCTTACGAGTTCGTTCATGATTCTTGATATTCATTGCACAAATGTTGTGTCAACTCAGTGATGTCTGTATTGTTATTTTTCCAACATAAAAATATATATATATAGGAAATAGTGAACGTCTCAATAGTTGGGTTCTTACCTAATGAATAGTTTTAAAACCTTGTTTAGGGTTGTATTGTAATTATCTAATTAATCTAGTTCGACAGAAAATATAAAGCCGCTGCTATATAATTCATTCTTCACTTGCATTATTTAAGTATGCATCACCTGTCCACTGGTCTTTTAGAGAATACAAATATCGTTGTCCTTGTATCATCAAACTTCAAACAACCAAGGACTAGAACTCTTTTAGACAACGAAGAACGTACGACATTTGATCATGAAAAATAATACGTACATTATTCACAAGTTTCAAAGGCATAAAGGTATATTTAAAGAGCACCTGACTGTTAAAGGATATTAAATGACATTATTTGAATAACAAGGAAACATCCCATTATCTCATATTAATTAAGTATTTTAAATAGAGTAATATTTGTTAATGATTCATGAGCAAGTAATTTACTTCGGGGATTCTAATTTCAATTGGTGATAAATTTATAAATAAAGATTGAATGAACTAATTAATGAATGAAATGATTTCATAAGCAGATTATTATTTTTGAAGAATTAATGAGTTTATAGACTTTACTACTGCCAGAAGTATAACTACGTTATTTCATGATATCATTTGTATTTCATAAGTTTTTATTACTAAAAGGATTAATACTCACATACAATACATAATAAACAGACATATCAGTGGCAAAAAAACAATCATGCCTTAATAGTAGCAATGCTATATTTCAGAAATTTGAACACTTTGTTGTCTTTGAGAAATCCATTCTATCATAAACGGAACATTCACAATGGACAATCATCACATTACAGTAGTCGTTGTGCTGGATGTATAAGTTATGAATATTTATATAATTATCATCAAAAGCCATTCACATTTCAAAATTAAACACATTACCAGAGAATGACTTTGGATATTTGGAAACAATAAGATCACAATGAGTGGGAAACAATAATGGAATTTGCGTGTTATCAAGAAGTTATAATTTCAATATCATTATCATGTGTAACCATCATAACAAGGGCATGCCTGTTCACGTCGCTCCGTTGTAGATGCAAGATGATGTTAACTTATTTTATTCAAGGCATGTTGAAGTTCCTTGACGTTTCCTTGAAACTTTTATACACCAAGCACAAACTACAAAGTTTATATGAAACTTTTTAACAACATTTGTGATTATTCAATATTTCGGAAACATACAACATAATAGGTTTAATAGGTGACAAATGTGACTTCAACAACTTACGGAGTGCCTCTTTAAGTGCCCACATGCATTACGGTATGCCTGGTCACGATTCAAAATTATTTTACATGTGCTTGTTTGGATGTCGTTTGATTGTGTGATTTTTGCCAGGATTTTTAAGAGTTTGGTGATATTCGCCAGGCAATTCACTATTCCCTATTGTCGCACAACTATAACTAGAAGCTACCACAGTAAATGTAAGTATGATGACTCCTTTGTAATAAGACAACACGATATTGATTGTTTGTGTATGATATCTACGTCTGGAACTTTAAACTACTCGTAAACCAACGACAGAATCACGACTTTCGCATGTGTAAAGGCACATGTACAAATAGTTTGAATAAGACCGTGTGTGTTTTTCACAATGTTAATGGTTTTTGTTTTATCGTGTGTGGTTTCTGTCAAATAATATGTTACTGATTCAGCCAAAGCAACACAACAAGTGCCAGTCTATTGACAATTTCAAATGTAGTTTATGTATGTTCATTGTTATAATTACTAGCATAGTAAATGACATGTATCGGACAATGGCATGGACACTTTGCCCGAGAGGTCCGCCCAAAGCGTAGCCGAGGACTGACTTGAAGACAAGTGTCCCTGCCATTATCCAATATATCTCATAAACTATGGCAGAAACTGACTTACATCTCAATTGATCAAAGAAAACTCATTCATAAAAATTAAAGGCTTTTAGATATTATATCAAATTTCTACAAACCTTAAAATACCCCTTCACTGATTTATGAATGAGCTGTGTAGTATTATAAGGTGTATGGGAGCACCTTATTCGTGTGTGTCATAGCGAGAGGCACGTACTTCTTAGTGTCAAATAACGTCGTTTATTTGATGTTTGAAACTTTTAGTACTTTTTATGTACATTTCGTTGAAAATTGATTTCAACATTAAGGTAAAAGAATTAAAGAGTCCTCCATCAGATATCACAGGGCCGTAGGAACGATTTTGAAAGTGGGGGGCTTCAATGTAAATTGTACAACCAAAAAAAAAAAAAAAAAAAAAAAGGGTTTCTGTAGTTTGCTAGGAATAAGTATTCCCAACCTTACACAATAACACACAAGTTCATGTTCTTTCTGATATTTTTATTACTTACCTTAGGACATGGTTTTGTTTATTACATACCATCTACATACAGTGTGTGGGACAATTATGACAATTGCAATGAACATTGTTATGTGAACCGTACATTACACTTTATTTTCATCATATCCATAAACTACTTATTCACTGGCTTTAATGAACAGATTATGAACTTGTGCAGTGTATGCACCTGAATTTAACATCATTTACTTTCCAAACAGATTGACTCTGTGGTCCTTGTACCCAACGAACTCCTGTGCCATGTCGCACACATTCAGTTCATCAGAAAGTAGCGCTACAATACATGATACAGTACCAAAACCGTATTTGCCCCAGCAACATATAGTGTTTATTCAAATGATGTTGAATAGACAAGATATATTGACAATTCCTGACCGAGTATTTATATACACACCATTCTTAAATTGTTTTTAAGTTTAGTAATCAGTGAGTTTAGGGAAAATAGATATTGAAAAAATATATATGCATGGATTTTCATCATTAATTATATGTAAATAATTGTGAAAATTCGCAATGGCCTCGTTCATGGCTCCTGATAGGGAAAGTTGCCATCTAAAAAAAAAGGTCATGAAAAAAGTGCCCCCTGTTCCTACGCCCCTGTATCAGGACTGATATCTAAGAGTTCCCGATATGGATCATGAACAGGACACTTTTATGAATGGTTGCCATGAACAACGAGGTCTAAGTTGGTTGTAAAAGTTAGTTTGACCGCTTGTCTGTTTAGGTGCAAGATATAACCTATGGCACTCGCGGGCAATCGAACTGATGTTTTCTGTGGAACTGTCGTTGTAAAAACAGAAAATTCTCTTTTTGTCAGATCATGGTATTATATGTAAAATGACACCTTTGCTAGGAATTTATCATATGCTAATGAATTTTCAGCTAATAAACTGTTGCCTTGCAGAATATACACGTTCATCAAAGACTGTTATATTTGTTTACAGCTTATCAGAATAACCCGTCTAAAGTATCAGATCACGCAACCTCCAGAAGCAGCGCTATCCAGCTGAGGGCAGATAGAAGCCATGTCTTGTAGCGAGCCACTGATTCTCCTAGCCTTTCCCAAAGACCTGGCCAAGACGTCCCTCCTGAAGAAGTGTCCTGGTCTGAATGTTACAAGTCTCGACGTTGACTCATGGTGTACGTGAATTCAACATAGATTTTTTAAATTTTAACACGTTCTTGCTTCAACTCTAGAACGTTCGAGCGGTTTGGTGTTTGGCAAACCTACGTGGTCACGATTAGTTTTAAGACGTAGGTGTGAAACAACAATCCTACAGGAAAAATTCCCAAATTTTAAACATGTTAAAGAAGACATTAAAACTGCATATTTTGTTGACGTTTACAAACTGTTACTATGACACCTTCATAAATTTCGGATCAATTTGTCTAAATATAATCTGGCTCGTTAGATTAGTTTTTTCTCACTACTATATTCCAAGTACTGTCAGATTTAACTTTTAATATAAGATTTATTTATTATCAAACCATGTATACATTTGTTAAATATTACTGTGTGAGAATTGGTGACTTTCTTTCCTATTTTCTGTATGAATATAGAACGCCGCTAATGGCAATAATATTGCCCAAGTAGCGTAAAACAATAACTCACTCACTCTTTTTCTGAATATTGTCATACTTATGAAAGAATAAATAAAGTCGGACTGTATAAAAATCACGTACGAACGTTTCCTGAGAGTTATTAACCCTTTTGGCTTTGCTTTGCTTTCATACACATACACCCAATGTTCTTTCTGAAGGGCTCAGCGACCTGAGTGAGATACACAACCTGGATGAGGTGAACCTCTCAGATGTGCAGATATACTACGGGAGTGTAGACATCCTCTATCTTGTACTGCCGCTGATGCCTCGACTCAAGTGGGTGCAACTCCCAGAGGCAGGTAGGTGCAACCTTTGTGAAGCTATCTGGCTCATCTGGCTCTCTGATGAGTTTCGACAACACAAATTACAAGATTATACTTTTACTTCAACATCTTTTCCTCTCGGGTCCCCTTTTCGTTGTATTTGTTCGTGTATTTCTAAGAGTCATATGTTTTGTTAAATGTTTTAAATCTAAGCGTTCTTTACAAACAATACATCTTAACATCTGAGTATATCTCGTGTTTCTATTCTGTTCTGGTATTTTAACAAGGTTTGTACGAAAGCCAACAAGGGCCACAACTGAACACTTTTTTCGTCTTCTTTGCCAGAAGCACGAGACCTATAATACTGAATTGTTGTGTAGAGACTCCTTTGGTTGTACTTGTACATGTGGTGACCCTGTGGCCCCTACTAAGTGGGGAACTACATTTGCCACACCTTCAAGCAAAATTGAATATGAAATCTGATGAGCCACAGAGCAGATAGCTCTATTTTTCTACATTTTCTACCATTTTTGAAACCGATATAAGGTGTAGGGGGCTACATACAAAAAATATTGCAAGAGGTTTCTGCTTGAAACTCTTACGAACGTGTGACTGCTCAAATTGACCTTAATGTGATATATAAATAGCCTGTTGCAACAGAAAAGTTTCAAATAAATGAGTATATTACTATTGTATTTTCAGTGATTTAATGCTCGTATGTCAAGCCTATTATTCAGAATATTATCAAAATTATGAAAATAATATTTGAAAATTGTCAAATCGTTAATGTATCTTTTAACGCTTTGGTTTTTATTTATTCGCAATGTCCTTCTTTCAGGTGTGGATGTATTGCTCAAGGACAACGTCAAGGAAACGATATCTACCTTTATATATTTATAACTGTAACGTCACTTGCAAAATCAGCGGAACTATAATCTAATAAGTTGTTCGCTGCACTAAGACACGTTTGTGTCATTACTTATATTTTGGAAGGAAATGAAGGAAATTCATATTCATTTATGTCACACTATTAATATGATGTTCTTAAATTGGTAATTAAGAAATGAATTTCACAATATAGTTGTCCACTCGGTTATAACCTGTTTGAAACTTGTAATATAAACTTGTATAATTGGCGAGCTTGCCGAGCCAATTATGCAAAAGTTTATATTACGAGTTTCAAACAGGTTATAACCGTGTGGACAACTATATTATGAAATTCATTTCTTATAAATTCACACTTTGTATTTAAAGCCAGAAGTTGTTTTTATATCATTCGAAAAGCGATTCTGTAGTAACTTCTAAGCTGCTTGTAGCACTGACCTAGATATCAGTTAGACCCAGGCGGGTCTCTACCGGGTTCAAGCGCATGCAAAAATAGTTCATAACAAAAAAGGAAAAGATGCACTTCTTTATTCCACAAATAATCCTTTATGAGTATCATGTTAATAACAATAAAATGTTTTGGGAAAAAAACTAAAAAATATGTAAAGTTTGATTTCAATATTCCAAAATTAACAATTTGCACTCGCGTATTGATACTGTCCTGTATCGAGTGTAGAGTATCAGCTCTAAAAGCTCGACGTGCTTGGGAAAGTTGGGTTGTTTGTTTGACAATGAATGTATAAACATAAAGTTATTCAAAGTCCCTCGAGAAATAATGCCAATTGCAGGCCCGCCTATGTTCATTGACAATGACGAGTACATGTTTTCAAACACGGCAACATCGTTTTGATCATCGGGGGCCTCGAAACTGCCGTAGAGAGCGCGCCACGACACTATTAATATGTTGTGTATGGAATGGGGTGCCTTGAAACTGTGTTGTCGCAAGTCAGGTCATTCAGAATAGAGCTCAACTCATGCTTTTGAAATGATGTACATTACATTGTTTAACTTTGCCCACTATCCTCATTTCTGTGACTGGAGATGAACATGTACAACCTTATTTTTTTACAACTTAATGTTTATTCTTCAAACATCAAAAACAGATTATTAGGGCGAGTGTTGCTAATAAACAGAAAAATAATATTTGCAAAAAGTGAGTCTCAGTGATGACCATCAAGACTGGGGTCAGGCTGGAATGTGGCTGTAAGATCAGGGGAATCCCCGAGAAATGTAGTTCCGGCACGATATCGTATAAACTTCATTTACTGAATGTTATTTTGTATAACCTGCGATTTAGGGTTCATTGAAATGTATACCGATCACATGACCTTGTAAGATCTAATCAGAATCGAGCATATCGTTTACATTTCAAAGTCTGAATTTATTTCAAAATATTTCCATGATAAACATGTTAAAATTACATGATACATGGCTTAATGTTAACATTTAGAAAATATGCAGATTATTGCATATTTTATCTACAGTTTGACCCTAAACCAACAGAGTGGCTCATATAATCATAATTGCAGATACCCAAAGGTGTGGTAATCACAAGAAATGGTGGCACATCTCGCGGATCTATATCTCAGTATGTCATCAGTCAGATCATAGCAGCTTCCTTCAACTTTGAACTCCATTCTGAGAACCAGCGGGCTAACAAATGGTAGGGAAGTTAAAAATTAGTTAAGGGTTGTCTAGTAAGTATAGGGTGGTATAGTATAGTGTGATGTGGTATGGTATGGTATGGTATGGTATGGTATGGTATGGTATGGTATGGTATGGTATGGTATGGTATGGTATGGTATGGTATGGTATGGTATAATACAAATTCCACTCCTCCACCAAGTTATTTTATTACTGTGTTTTGCAAATCACAAGTAGGTCTAGTTGAAAAAATATCAATATCTTCAAAATTTTAGATGATAAATTCCCCTTTCAAATTCCAATAGTCTTAAGGAAAGACAGCAACCATTATGTTAGAGCTCTTCAAAACATGACCACACTCAATTCATTGCTTATATCCAAAACCCTTATAACTACCCTCTGAAATAGAAGAAAGGGTATTCTTTTTTTAAGTTGTTATGTTTTTAAGTTTAAATGATAAAAGGTACTGGTTGTTTTTCATTTTTATTAAGTACATTTGTATTTATCTCTATATTATCAAACATTTTTGACATTCGTATTTAATGATTACTAATTATTAAGATCACACATGTAAGACACAAGGCGGAGGGTTTTTTATCTGAAGAGATCAATAAGATAACGAATCCTCTGGTTGATCTTATTTCCATAGTTGTACTTATCTGCATCATTACAACGTCTTGGTTATCATCTGATAAGAAATGACCCGTGTTCATGTTATATCTGATTTGAATTAAAAGGTGACTTTGTTCTAGGTCAGAGGACGTTGATTCCAGACCGCTCTCTTCTTGCACTGTGGCTATACTTGGGCTTGGTATAATCGGAACTGAGAGTGAGTTGAAGATTTGGATTAAAATAGAAATCGATGTATCAAAGAACAGAATTCTAAGATCCGTGAGATAGATAATGGTTAGCTATTTCATCACATTGGTTTAATAAGCTGTGAGACATGGCTTATTTTTAGCTTATCAAGGCAAAGTCTCATGTGAACTTTTGTATACAAATGGATTATAAGCAGTCGTGTCCAGTTGACTCATGTTGACTTAGTTGTGTAAGTACAAAGTACTACTAAATCTCTGTATACAGCTGCGTACCTTAAGTTTGTTCAATCAAATGCGTAGTCTAGTTAAATCCAAATATCATGTTGGAATGTCTATGGGGCATCCTAGCATTGCGAAAAACAAACGGATAATGTTGAAATTTCACTACATAAGTTAATATTCAGTTTGCGTTAACATCTTCGTACGGCATAACCAACCGATAACCGTACCAAATGTCACAGGGCATTGAAGTGACCAGGGGTCAAAATTTCGAAAACACTATTTTTTATTTTTCTCTACAAAATCCTTCATCAGTGATTAACAGCTTTTGAACTAAGTCATGTGTGAACCTTTGCACTAAGGCAATGTTATGTTGCTGATTTCTTTATTACAAGGTTAATATGCAATATTTTAATCAATATTTAAGGAAATCTTAATTTCACAAAATATGACACGTCTGTCTATTCAACCATGCCAAATATCGAAATTCAGCACCAGTGACAAGACAATCCCGAAATAGGGTTTGGGAATGTTTATTTTTCACATGGACAATTGATTAATTTCTGCAAGTGCTCGTGGAGTAGTTTTGTGGACATCAACACGAAACTCAAATTACATGATATTTGTACTCAGATACATAAGCAAGCGAACAAAGTTAAAGTACGCTTCTGTAGATATGTAATCATTGCCAGTTGCCAGGGCACGCAATATCAGGTTGAACCCTTGCTTGAGTTGTCAGGGTCAAGTTGAACCCTTGATTCAGTTGCCAGGGTCAGGTTGAACCCTTGATTCAGTTGCCAGGGTCAGGTTGAACCTTTGCTTCAGTTGCCAGGGTCAGGTTAAACCTTTGCTTCAGTTGCCAGCGCATGCAATAACAGGTTAAATCCTTGCTTCAGTTGTCAGGGCTTGCAATTAAATGTATATGGTCCTTGCTTTAAATGCAATCGTTTCTTCACATTCAGGGCTTGTAATAACAGGTTAAATCCTTGCTTCAGTTGTCAGGGCATGCAATAACAGGTTAAATCATTGCTTAAATTGCCAGGGCTTGCAAATAAATGTATATGGTCCTTTTAACCTCGAGGAGTATATGATTCTTGCTCAAAATACAGGGGCATGCAATAACACGCATGTAGTCATTGCTTCAAATGCAGTGCATGCAATGACAGATATATTATCCTTGCTTCAGTTGCCAGGGCATGTAAATACTGGGGCATGACGGTGTGGACCCTGACGAGGTCGAAGGTCAAAGACAAACAGAGACTGGAATATGTGGACGAAGTCAGGTAAGGTGTTGTTAAAAGAAATGAAAGGTTTTTAAACTGAAGTGATTAAAACTTAATCCAGTTTATGGTTCGATTCTATTGCAGCTGAAGTTGTAGTTACCTAACTTTGTTTTGATTTTGAAGGCGTTTCGCACTTTTAATTAACTTGAATATTACAATTATGCTTTGAACCCCTGAACGGGTATGTCATTACTACTGTCTAGTACATGAAGGGCAAAAATGTCAAAATTAAACGGGTATAGCAATTCTTATTGCAACAAGGCATATGACTGAAGTTTGATATCCTTTTTGACAAGAAAACTGAGCCAAAATCTTCTGATATTTTATGACAACTCTGCCCTTTAAAGCATATCAACATAAAGAGCTAGTTTAAAGACGGCATACGAAATATCAGATTGAACATCTCTAACGTCTTTTTCTGACCACTGAATGTTGTTCATAAGCAGTACACATTTGTTAAAGAACGTCTTTTTCTTAAGTCACTGACGGTTGTTCACGAGCAGGACACAGCTGTTAAGGAACCACTGTATATAGACATCCAGATGGACGCTTACTACAATTTTGTTCCAGACAGGTCCCAGAGCTGAGTGAAGTTCTCTCCCACTGTGACTACCTGGTCAACATGTTGCCCGCTACTCCAGCTACAAGGGGTCTTCTCGATGGTGACGTGCTGGCTCACTGCGCCAAGAAGCAGGTACCCATTCATAGTTATAGTTCCATAATCTCCTGAATCATTATATGCCGATCAGTTCACCTTTTTACTGTCTTGGTTTTCTTAGGGACAGTCCTATCGGGGTATTTTTGTGGAAACGGAATTCGCTTGTGCACTCTTCTTAGTCAAGTGTTCAAATGTATATTAACAATGTAGGATGTATGTAATCCCCCATTGAAATGTTTCAACAAGGTTGTGTTATAATCATGTATTAATACCATTAAATGCATGAAACTGAAATGTCCCCTTGAATTTTGTTGCCACATAAATACCCCGATAGGACTGTCCCTTTAACAAAGTCAAAACGCTCATGAAATTTTAAGGGAAATTGTTCATTTATCAGATTTGCTGGAATGCAAGTTTTGACTTGCAACGGTGATTGTCTGTCCTCTTTCAAAGGTAACACTGAACTTAAATCAAGGCGATTAAAGTAATTTGATTGGAGGTTTGTTCATTGTAATTTAATGTAAGTTATTTAGTTGTCATCTGCGCTAGTTTCTACCACTGCGCTGTATCAGTGTAAAAGTAAGATGTTCTTATATTGCTGTTAGTTATAAGCTAGGTTTATGAGTACTTGTTTTGAACAACTCCTAACTTCCTATCATTCAATTAAACAAAAACAGTAAAATCATATTGAGCAAAATGACTTTAAAACCTTGTGTATATTGCAGCCTGTTTTCATCAATGTTGGCCGTGGTGACATAATTTCTGATGAGAGCCTCATCAAAGCTTTGAGGTTAGTGTCTACAAACTTACAACTTTACCATGATATACTGGCCTCTGTCCCCGAAATGAATATATTACATTGAATGTTATTCATTGAAAGTATGAATATGTTAATGAAATCCAACATTTACAAATGAAATATAAAATGGAAAAGTTAACTAACATCCAAAATAGTGTATTATTGTACGACAACGAGCTTTTTGGATCGATATATACGATTTTGTTTAAGATAAGTGTATATTGACAGATGATGTTGAGTGAGACACGTGGTCTTGTTTAAGCTTAGTTGATCGTTATCTCAAGTTCAGCAACAACGGATCAGTTAACAATTCATTGATGACTAAATATTACTTTTTTGCATCTTTGGAAGAGCAAAACGTTCCCTTCACCTTCACAATCATCCTTAGGGTAAGCTATATGCAGAATGGTAGTTAAGATCAATATTAGTAAAATTTATTTTGTGAAAGGAGGTCCTAGAATAGTGTATACCTGATGAAGGCTGTGGTGTGGTAAACTTTCAACTGGTTTGAAAAACAGCAAAATGAAGACTTTAAACAAACGATGTAGTAAACTTTGGAATAAGTTGTTTGGGAGGCTTTTACAATAACATCATGAGTAAGACCTTGATGTTGAAATGTGGTAACATTAAACCGGGTTGAATCAAAATAAGTGTATTATAAGACCTTGATGACGTCATGTTTAGTATAATTACAACAATAATGATATTTATGATGCAGAAACCAGTGGATATCCCGGGCAGTGTTGGACGTGTTCAGGACGGAACCCCTCCCCTCATCCAGCCCTCTGTGGAGAGAGAGAGGCGTGGTCATCACACCTCATGTGGCGCATGGCATCAGTGCAGATAGCACGTACGATGAGGTCACTACAACTATCATTCAGATTTAAACATTTTATTGTCTTGAATGTAAAACCCTACGCCATAATTTAAGTTTTGTTCAATTGTCTTTTAAATAAGCCTTTCTGTCGATATCAGAATTACATATACATAAAATTACATATAATACAATATCATTCAAATATGATCGTTTCCTGCATGACATATTGAACAAATAATTAAGTTTAATGAGATCGATATAAAGTACTATGACACTCACGTTTAGTAAATCTGTCGCCGCTGAGGTATTCAACCGGATTACCAAGTGTCAACATATTATTGAATCAGATTCTTCAAACTTAGACTATATCTTTATTTTAAAATAAACCATTTGATTTTATTAATCAATAAAACGTTTTTACTTTCACAAAATATATAATTTATAATATAATTTGAATTTACTGTCATGAACTGTCATGTTTACAGCTGGCTGACATGTTTCTAGACAACTACACCAGGTTTACGAGTGGACAAAACTTGAAGTACGTGGTGGATATGGATAGGGGCTACTGATGGCAGGCTTTGTGACTGACAATGGTGTTCTGGATAATATCTAAAGGAAAGGATCCAATGTGTGTTCTACTTGTAAAGCCTGCAATAGTTCTGCTCTTGAGGCTGGTATACTGGCAAACATGAAATACCGAGAAGTTATTATTTAATCATACTATTGTAGATTTTGTTATTGTCAAAGAGATTTTCTTTGAACATGAATATTAAGCAATAAAGTGTGAACTGTTAAACATTCATCTTATGATGTATGGCTTATGGTGACATATGGAGTCATCTATTCAGGTTTCCATTGATTTAGCCAACTTCCTTATCAACTCTGCAATTTCAGAGGGCTTTCTCCGATGGATCTTGATCCCATAGTAGATTATAGAACCAATGTCAATCACCACGCCCACTCCAGCTAGAACCACGCCCCCTATCTCGACAACCTTTGCACCAGTACTGAGGGCTCTGAATGCCTCATCTCCGCCCTTAGCCACATCCGAACCCACACTGGCCACCCGAGCCGCGGCTGACCCCCCTTCCTCTAGACCATCAACGGTTTCTTTGACTTGTGAGGCTGCAGTCATCAGATTCTTGATATCCAGAAATGTCTCCACACACTTCCGCACATCTGACACTACTCCCCCGAGCTCCAGTTCCATCTCCAAGTCCTGCTTGAGCCACTTCCACACCTTCTCCTGGTCCTCAGCACTCAGCAGCTTGCAAAAGGATTCCAGAACTGCCCCGAAAGATTTAATGGAGTCGGAGTAGTCCTGAACAGCCTGTTTCGCTTCCTTGACCTTCTTGTTCTCGACTACCCTCTCTGCTATGGTTGTTGCCAATCCTCCCGCCCCACTCACTGCCGCTATCCCGGCCCCTACAGCTGTCAGAATGAGTGAAACCCCGAAGGTGACGAAAGAAAGACCGAAACCCACTAGAGCAAGACCACCACCGACTGCTCCAGACCCAGAGAAGCCCATCTTGGCCACGTCCATGGACCGCTCTTCCTTGTCCAACTCGTCTGCCAGTTCCATGAGTGTCTTCACCACAGCGTCATGACGGCGGACACATTCCTTCGTTTGATCAGCCAGATCATCCAGGCGGGCGTCTACTGATGTCATCCTGACCTCTGATGATATATACATAATTATACATCTTTGGTGCGTGTGCCAAAGTGTATACATACATGCTTCGAAAACGAATGTGTATTATTTATAATAAATGCAAGATTCTCTTTATATATTATGAAAACAACGCGAAGAAGGTAAAAACACATAGTGGTGTTATCCGAACATATATCAGCTCTTCTTTGGACTACGACACTCCTATAAATGACCTTTTAACCTTCAAGATCTACATCTTAATCATATTTGTATATTTTTTTATCAAATCATATAGAGCCTTTGTCGAATTTCTGAGTGAGTGAGTGCGTTATTGTTTATAAGCCGAAATATTTCAGCCATTAGCGGCGTTCGAATTTCTGTCTATATCATTACTGTATAATAGTTTTATGAAGTATACATACCACTGTTTGTCTGTATAACATAACCTGATCCGTCCACTCACCCTACTGTCTTGTCAGAGGAGATAACACCATCTGTTATCACCTAACCTTTAGCAGCTCTCGAGTTTCCTTCCGGTTGCAATGATATAGGTTATACTCAAATCCTGTTGTATCTCTAAAGCTGCTGACTAAAGCAGAAACCCTTGATCGCATTTAACAAGTCTATGTACACATCAGAGCCGATGAACCACTGTAAATTGTTTTATTACACTGAAATGCGAAATCTTGAAGCTACATACAGAGGAGATCAATAGCATATAAAATGAAAACAAATAACACATCTGTAGTCTCGGACATGCAAGGACGATAAGCATTCACATAATAATAATAATAACTCCACTCGAGGTGTCAGTGCCTTATAAAGTATATAAACCATTTCGAACCGTTGAATAAGCATCTTTTTTCTTGACGTGTATAACTTTACATTTAAGAATAGTTTACTAATTAATTTTGAAACATGTGAATAATTAATGTTATGAGATAGGCCTAATTCAGCACAACAGCAACTGCTACGGTCGGGTCCGATAGACAATCGATCAAAACACACTGCAAAACAAATGCCAAACAGTATTTCCATGGTATATTCCATTCTCGATATCCAATACCACCATTACGGACACGAGGAGATGTCCACCTGTTCTAACCAACACGGGAGCGAATGCATTTGGAGTATCAAAACGATTGGACGTATGAAACTATCTATACAAACACGGAGATCAGATTTATGTAGAGCTAACCTCAAAGCAAAACATTGATAGGAAAATATCAAATTCATGAAGATTCCATAAAGTTTCACATTCTTTAAGGTTGACATCAGTTACTCCACATATATCAACATTGTACATTCCGACTGTGTGTAGATCACCAGCAATACCGACACAACATGAGTACAAGCTGTCACAGTACAGTTGTCTTGTGAAGACTTGGGTGCCAGTTCACTTGAATGGATGAAATACCTAACAGTTGGACGCCACACACTTTCAACGAATATTTTCCGGACCAAACTTAGGAAAAGGTGATTTAGATGCGCCCCACTACCTTGAACCTGATCCACGAAGCGATGAAGCAGTATATGTACACATCCGGGCATTGCATAATTATCAAAATGTTCAAAATGTATGTTACACATTGAATCACAAACTTTATCATAAACTTGATAATCATTTTACTGTCTGAAAGTCAAAAGCTTCAGCCAACTTCCGGATGAGGATAGCGACGTCTGCGGGTTGTTTGTTGTGTAGTTTGATGCTGTAGTGGACGATGGAGCCGATGTCGAGTATAACTCCTACACCTGACAACGCCACATCGCCGATCCGTATTGCGCGAGAAGCTTGGTGAAACGCTTTAAACGCTCCTTTGCCGAAGGTCGAAGCGTCCGTCACGGCACCGGAAGTCCAGCTAGCGATATCGAGGCCGGCCAGAAGCATGTCGTCTTCCTCTTCCATGTCGGCCATCACCTCCCTAACCCTGACAGCCGCCGCTATTATCCGGTTTCCCTTAGCACACGCCGAACACAGTTTGTCCCCGGGCTTCACCTCGCTCACTAGAATGTTGTTGGAAGAGATCCTTGTATCAACCAGAATCTGACGCATTCTCTCTCGATCAACCGGCGTTGCCAGTCCCTCACAGAAGTACTCCAGGATAGGACCGAACTGCTGCACGGCGCGGGTGTACGCTTTTACGGCCGCTCCAGCTTCCTGCACCTTCTTCCGTTTGGTGATCTTCTCGGCAATGTTAGCGGCAGCCGTACCCACGCTACTCGCTGCAGATATCCCAGTTCCGATGTAGGTCAGAACGAGAGAAGCTCCAAACGTTACGAAAGAGAGTCCGAACCCAGAGGCCGCCATCAGTCCGCCGACCAGACTGGTTGCCGTCAGTCCGACTTTGGCCTTCCGGATCTTCCGCTGCTGCTTATCGAGATCTGCGGCCAGCTCATTGAGTTTCCGGACAAGAAGCTTCTGTCTAGCCAGCACCTCGTCAGCGATAGTGTTCAGCTTACACAGACGGCCATCACAGGACAACTCTGCAAAGATCGAATAATATTAGCATGAACATTTTATTATTTTGATCGGCATTCATTCGTAAAATTTTACAAAATATTTCTGTCTCCACACTCGTATTAATTATAAAAAAATATTAGTTTTACACTGGCTTTTTTTCACATCAGCCATTTACCTTTCAGAGTTCTACTTGAGTAAAATATTGAAACTCTCTTTTTAGATTATCCGTTTGTAATGGGGTTTCAGTCAGATAAGGAATAACGACCTGTTTTATAAAACTTACCACATGCATTAAAGAGAAATCACATGCAACTAAGAGAAAATTGAAGAAACCCCATTTAAGTTAACATTTGTACAACATTGCATGACTTTAACATAACTTTTTAAAAAACATGGATTTGGAAGTAGTGTCATGTGTTTTCAGTCAGAATATACAGGACAGTTTTTCACTGTTAATGTTCCATAATGACACAGAAAGTTACTATAAGTCTGACTGAAACTTTTTAATTGATATTTCTAAATCATTTGAAATATAATAAAAATTCATAATGAAAAATTGTAAATCGTGAAAGATATGATTTAGAGGGTGAACTAATTATTTCTCCCACAGGAATATCAGTTCTGATAGTCTCAGGTGCTTTGATAAATGCCTCTCTTGGAGTTTGTCCATAGTCCATATTTTCGTAAAATGTATGGTGCACATTAGGAAAATCATTAAAAATCACAAGATAACTTTTAATGTTTGGAAAGTAAATTGATAAGAAATAACACTGTAAACGATGAATAATATTTTTCTTGAAATGGAAAGTGGCAATAAATATTATCAGATCAAGATATTGTATAATGTTAAGAATTACAAGAAAAAAAGCTGGTAAGTTATGAGGGCAAGGTTTGAAAAAAAAAATCCCATAAAAAAATGTTATTAGTAAATTTTCTTTAAAATGTGACGTCTTTTATGTTTTGCCGTTATATGTTTTCTTAAGCAAATTGTATTTTAAACGACTATTCCTAGATGTACATATGAACTCTTTGCTGCAAATAACCCACAAGGTACTTGAAAAACTTTTTGGATTTCTTCACAAAAGAGAAGAGAAAACAGAAAACTTGACGATATCATTAGCCGTTTGAATAACAGAATATCTTATTGCAGCAAATGAATCTTGCATATAAAGGATTGTCTCCCTTGTCCCGTCAGCACAAAACCATTCACTTTTCATAGGTTTGGTATAAATACAAAATACTATTAATTTATAAATGTACAAATGTGTGTTATATTTTTATAAGAGGGGACCATAATGTACACATGTGTGTGATGTTCTCTATCAGTAGGCACCACCATGTACAATCGGTTGTGATATTCTCTATCAATAGACAACACAATGTACAAATATGTGATATTCTCTATCAGTAAGCACTATGTACAATCGTCTGTGATATTCTATATCAGAGGGCACCACATTGTACAAATATGGGCCTAAGAGTAATTGAAGGGTCCGGATGGCGGGGTGTCAAAAAGGACTGTAAAATGCAACCTAGCTCTTCAAAAAGACTCAACATCGAATTTTCTGAAAGCTGAGATAATTATATATACACTGATATATGGAATGGCACCATTGAATTTGGTTGCAGAAAGATTAATCACAATGAAATCGCATAATTTTCGAGTTTGGTTGCAGTCCCCTATAGGCAACTGCAACCAAATTATTTTTCCACGAAAATACATGTTTTTATCAAACAAAAAACCTGAGCTTGAAGAAATTTGGTTGCAGATGGAATATATGATGATTTGACAACTGTTGATCACTTACCTGGCTTTTTATTTACATTTCAATGCCACATCAGCAACTTACCCATCGCTATCGAGTCCGGTTTTCGATCATGTCACATCATGTTTTGAAATCGTTTCTGACATTATGGATAGAAATATTTCACTGACCTTGATTATTTTAACAATTTCTATCATACAGCATGTCATGGTAGGTACTTTAGACAATCTTTGACCAAATTAATCCCTAAATTTCATTTCTGTGTTTCAACGTGCTCCCGTAGCAGATTCGAATTGTTGTCATATCTCAAAAAGATTTTCATTGACTGTCACAAATTCCTTTAATTGCCAAATGATTTTGATAGAAAATAAACATCAATAAGTAAGTTTAACAAATAGTTTCTATCCAAAAACAGAACAAGATGAATTATCAATCAAAAATTAGGAAATTTGAAAAATTGTTGGAAATGTTTGAGACTGAATCAACCAATTGTAGGACACGTTACATACCGCATGGCATTACGTCACACACAGAGCGAGAGGGAACCTGTCAAAATGGAACTGTTGATTTGTTTTGTTTTTTCACGTCAAATAAGGTAAATTATAAAACTCCTGCAACCAAACATGTCTCTTTGCTATTCAACAAGCAACTACAATCTCTGCAACCAAATTAGTGTTTGTCAAGACACGAAAAGTGATGGATATTTGCTAGAAAACAATTTGGTTGCAGTTGCCTATAAGGGACTGCAACCAAACTCGAAAACTCCTCGATTCATTACCATTATACATTCTGCAACCAAACTCAAGGCTTCAAGGAAATACTTAATTTATAGTAAATCATATTAGCTGTCAGAATATCTTCATTTCAATCATTTACAAGGAAAAGGTTGCATTTTATTGATGTTTTAGATACCCCGTCATTCGGACCCTTCAATTATTCTTAGGCCCAAATATGTGATATTCTCTATCAGTAGGCACCACAATGTACACATTTGTGATATTCTCTATCAGTAGGCACAACATTGTACAAATGTGTGATATTCTCTATCAGTAGGCACCACAATGTACAAACGTCTGTGATATTCTCTATCAGTAGGCACCAGATTGTACAAACGTGTGATATTCTCTATCAGTAGGCACCACAATGTACAAATATGTGATATTCTCTATCAGTAGACACCACAATGTAAACACGTGTGATATTCTCTATCAGTAGGCACCACATTGTACAAATGTGTGTGATATTCTCTATCAGAGGGCACCAAAATGTACACATATGTGATATTCTCTATCAGTAGGCACCATGTTGTACAAATATGTGATATTCTCTATCAGTAGGCACCACAATGTACAAATATGTGATATTCTCTATCAGTAGACACCACAATGTAAACACGTGTGATATTCTCTATCAGTAGGCACCACATTGTACAAATGTGTGTGATATTCTCTATCAGAGGGCACCAAAATGTACACATATGGGATATTCACTATCAGTAGGCACCACATTGTACAAATGTGTGATATTCTCTATCAATAGGCACCACAATGTACAAACGTCTGTGATATTCTCTATCAGTTGGCACCACATTGTACAAATGTGTATGATATTCTCTATCAGAGGGCACCAAAATGTACACATATGTGATATTCTCTATCAGTAGGCACCACATTGTACAAATGTGTGATATTCTCTATCAGTAGGCACCACAATGTACAAACGTCTGTGATATTCTCTATCAGAGGGCACCACATTGTACAAACGTCTGTGATATCCTCTATCAGAGGGCACCACAATGTACACATACGTTATATTCTCTATCAGTAGGCACCACATTGTACAAACGTCTGTGATATACTCTATCAGTAGGCACCACATTGTACAAACGTCTGTGATATTCTCTATCAGAGGGCACCACATTGTACAAACGTCTGTGATATTCTCTATCAGAGGGCACCACAATGTACAAACGTCTGTGATATTCTCTATCAGTAGGCACCACAATGTACAAATATGTGATATTCTCTATCAATAGGCACAACAATGTAAACACGTGTGATATTCTCTATCAGTAGGCACCACATTGTACAAATGTGTGTGATATTCTCTATCAGAGGGCACCAAAATTTACACATATGTGATATTCTCTATCAGTAGGCACCACATTGTACAAACGTCTGTGATATACTCTATCAGTAGGCACCACATTGTACAAACGTCTGTGATATTCTCTATCGGAGGGCACCACATTGTACAAACGTCTGTGATATTCTCTATCAGAGGGCACCACAATGTACAAACGTCTGTGATATTCTCTATCAGTAGGCACCACAATTTACAAATATGTGATATTCTCTATCACTAGGCACCACATTGTACAAATGTGTGATATTCTCTATCAGTAGGCACCACAATGTACAAACGTCTGTGATATTCTCTATCAGAGGGCACCACATTGTACAAACGTCTGTGATATCCTCTATCAGAGGGCACCACAATGTACACATATGTGATATTCTCTATCAGTAGGCACCACATTGTACAAACGTCTGTGATATACTCTATCAGTAGGCACCACATTGTACAAACGTCTGTGATATTCTCTATCAGAGGGCACCACATTGTACAAACGTGTGATATTCTCTATCAGTAAGCACCACAATGTACAAATATGTGATATTCTCTATCAGTAGGCACCACAATGTAAACACGTGTGATATTCTCTATCAGTAGGCACCACATTGTACAAATGTGTGTGATATTCTCTATCAGAGGGCACCAAAATGTACACATATGTGATATTCTCTATCAGTAGGCACCATGTTGTACAAATATGTGATATTCTCTATCAGTAGGCACCACAATGTACAAATATGTGATATTCTCTATCAGTAGGCACCACAATGTACAAATATGTGATGTTCTCTATCAGTAGACACCACAATGTAAACACGTGTGATATTCTCTATCAGTAGGCACCACATTGTACAAATGTGTGTGATATTCTCTATCAGAGGGCACCAAAATGTACACATATGGGATATTCTCTATCAGTAGGCACCACATTGTACAAATGTGTGATATTCTCTATCAGTAGGCACCACAATGTACAAACGTCTGTGATATTCTCTATCAGTTGGCACCACATTGTACAAATGTGTATGATATTCTCTATCAGAGGGCACCAAAATGTACACATATGTGATATTCTCTATCAGTAGGCACCACATTGTACAAATGTGTGATATTCTCTATCAGTAGGCACCACAATGTACAAACGTCTGTGATATTCTCTATCAGAGGGCACCACATTGTACAAACGTCTGTGATATCCTCTATCAGAGGGCACCACAATGTACACATATGTGATATTCTCTATCAGTAGGCACCACATTGTACAAACGTCTGTGATATACTCTATCAGTAGGCACCACATTGTACAAACGTCTGTGATATTCTCTATCAGAGGGCACCACATTGTACAAACGTCTGTGATATTCTCTATCAGAGGGCACCACAATGTACAAACGTCTGTGATATTCTCTATCAGTAGGCACCACAATGTACAAATATGTGATATTCTCTATCAATAGGCACAACAATGTAAACACGTGTGATATTCTCTATCAGTAGGCACCACATTGTACAAATGTGTGTGATATTCTCTATCAGAGGGCACCAAAATTTACACATATGTGATATTCTCTATCAGTAGGCACCACATTGTACAAATGTGTGATATTCTCTATCAGTAGGCACCACAATGTACAAACGTCTGTGATATTCTCTATCGGAGGGCACCACATTGTAAAAACGTCTGTGATATCCTCTATCAGAGGGCACCACAATGTACAAATATGTGATATTCTCTATCAGTAGGCACCACATTGTACAAACGTCTGTGATATACTCTATCAGTAGGCACCACATTGTACAAACGTCTGTGATATTCTCTATCAGAGGGCACCACATTGTACAAACGTCTGTGATATTCTCTATCAGTTGGCACCACATTGTACAAATGTGTATGATATTCTCTATCAGAGGGCACCAAAATGTACACATATGTGATATTCTCTATCAGTAGGCACCACATTGTACAAATGTGTGATATTCTCTATCAGTAGGCACCACAATTTACAAACGTCTGTGATATTCTCTATCAGAGGGCACCACATTGTACAAACGTCTGTGATATCCTCTATCAGAGGGCACCACAATGTACACATATGTGATATTCTCTATCAGTAGGCACCACATTGTACAAACGTCTGTGATATACTCTATCAGTAGGCACCACATTGTACAAACGTCTGTGATATTCTCTATCAGAGGGCACCACATTGTACAAACGTCTGTGATATTCTCTATCAGAGGGCACCACAATGTACAAATATGTGATATTCTCTATCAGTAGGCACCACAATGTAAACACGTGTGATATTCTCTATCAGTAGGCACCACATTGTACAAATGTGTGTGATATTCTCTATCAGAGGGCACCAAAATGTACACATATGTGATATTCTCTATCAGTAGGCACCATGTTGTACAAATATGTGATATTCTCTATCAGTAGGCACCACAATGTACAAATATGTGATATTCTCTATCAGTAGACACCACAATGTAAACACGTGTGATATTCTCTATCAGTTGGCACCACATTGTACAAATGTGTGTGATATTCTCTATCAGAGGGCACCAAAATGTACACATATGGGATATTCTCTATCAGTAGGCACCACATTGTACAAATGTGTGATATTCTCTATCAGTAGGCACCACAATGTACAAACGTCTGTGATATTCTCTATCAGTTGGCACCACATTGTACAAATGTGTATGATATTCTCTATCAGAGGGCACCAAAATGTACACATATGTGATATTCTCTATCAGTAGGCACCACATTGTACAAATGTGTGATATTCTCTATCAGTAGGCACCACAATGTACAAACGTCTGTGATATTCTCTATCAGAGGGCACCACATTGTACAAACGTCTGTGATATCCTCTATCAGAGGGCACCACAATGTACACATATGTGATATTCTCTATCAGTAGACACCACATTGTACAAACGTCTGTGATATACTCTATCAGTAGGCACCACATTGTACAAACGTCTGTGATATTCTCTATCAGAGGGCACCACATTGTACAAACGTCTGTGATATTCTCTATCAGAGGGCACCACAATGTACAAACGTCTGTGATATTCTCTATCAGTAGGCACCACAATGTACAAATATGTGATATTCTCTATCAATAGGCACAACAATGTAAACACGTGTGATATTCTCTATCAGTAGGCACCACATTGTACAAATGTGTGTGATATTCTCTATCAGAGGGCACCAAAATTTACACATATGTGATATTCTCTATCAGTAGGCACCACATTGTACAAATGTGTGATATTCTCTATCAGTAGGCACCACAATGTACAAACGTCTGTGATATTCTCTATCGGAGGGCACCACATTGTAAAAACGTCTGTGATTTCCTCTATCAGAGGGCACCACAATGTACACATATGTGATATTCTCTATCAGTAGGCACCACATTGTACAAACGTCTGTGATATACTCTATCAGTAGGCACCACATTGTACAAACGTCTGTGATATTCTCTATCAGAGGGCACCACATTGTACAAACGTCTGTGATATTCTCTATCAGAGGGCACCACAATGTACAAACGTCTGTGATATTCTCTATCAGTAGGCACCACAATGCACAAATATGTGATATTCTCTATCACTAGGCACCACATTGTACAAACGTCTGTGATATTCCGTATCAGAGGGCACCACAATGTAAAATATGTGATATTCTCTATCAGTAGGCACCACATTGTACAAACGTGTCTGGTATTATCTTTCAGTAGGCACCACAATGTACAAACGTGTGATATTCTCTATCAGTAGGCACCACAATGTACAAACGTGTGATATTCTCTATCAGTAGGCACCACAATGTACAAACGTCTGTGATATTCTCTATCAGTAGGCACCACAATGTACAAATATGTGATATTCTCTATCAATAGGCACAACAATGTAAACACGTGTGATATTCTCTATCAGTAGGCACCACATTGTACAAATGTGTGTGATATTCTCTATCAGAGGGCACCAAAATTTACACATATGTGATATTCTCTATCAGTAGGCACCACATTGTACAAATGTGTGATATTCTCTATCAGTAGGCACCACAATGTACAAACGTCTGTGATATTCTCTATCGGAGGGCACCACATTGTAAAAACGTCTGTGATATCCTCTATCAGTAGGCACCACAATGTACACATATGTGATATTCTCTATCAGTAGGCACCACATTGTACAAACGTCTGTGATATACTCTATCAGTAGGCACCACATTGTACAAACGTCTGTGATATTCTCTATCAGAGAGCACCACATTGTACAAACGTCTGTGATATTCTCTATCAGAGGGCACCACAATGTACAAACGTCTGTGATATTCTCTATCAGTAGGCACCACAATGCACAAATATGTGATATTCTCTATCACTAGGCACCACATTGTACAAACGTCTGTGATATTCCGTATCAGAGGGCACCACAATGTAAAATATGTGATATTCTCTATCAGTAGGCACCACATTGTACAAACGTGTCTGGTATTATCTTTCAGTAGGCACCACAATGTACAAACGTGTGATATTCTCTATCAGTAGGCACCACAATGTACAAACGTGTGATATTCTCTATCAGTAGACACCACAATGTAGACACGTGTGATATTCTCTATCAGAGGGCACCACAATGTACAAACGTCTGTGATATTCTCTATCAGTAGGCACCACATTGTACAAACGTCTGTGATATTCTGTATCAGAGGGCACCACAATGTAAAAATATGTGATATTTTCTATCAGTAGGCACCACATTGTACAAATGTCTGATATTCTCTATCAGTAGGCACCACATTGTACAAATGTGTGATATTCTCTATCAGTAGGCACCACAATGTACAAATATGTGATATTCTCTATCAGTAGGCAGCTCACTAACAACTATACAAAATAGTTGATAATAAGAAGTTGCTTACCAAAAGGAATACGTAAATTATAAATAAATCTGCTAATTTTAAAAACACTCCATTTCCTTATATCAATCTATATTTTAAAGTCCCCCATTATTCCGTCATGCTTAGGGTTCAGAAATAAGACATTTCGTTAAATTATATTAGGCAATGAAAACATTGAACGTTGTAGTTTTGTGATTAAGAAGAGGTTTAATGAAGTGTTTCCCTAAAAGGGTGGAGCCTTCGGAATGACAAAATATTGATTTAGTTTTCAACCAAAATTAATGAATGAATGAGATGAGTGTTTCCCACAATTTAGTGCCAGGCTTCGGAATGACAACATATTTATTTCATTTTACAACCAGAATAAATGAATGAATGAATGAATGAATGAATGAATGAATGAATGAATGAATGAGGTTTAGTATAGTGTTTCTCACAATTTTGTTCGAGGTTTCGGAATGACTAAATATTTAAATCATTTTACAACCAGAATGAATGACTTTATGAATGAATGAGTGAATGAATGTCAATGAGGTGTAGTATAGTGTTTCTCACAATTTGGTTCGAGGTTTCGAAATGACAAAATATATAATTAAATTTTCAACCAGAATGAATGAATGAATGAGGCTTAGTATAGTGTTTCTCACACTTTGGTTCCAGGCTTCGGAATGATAAAATATTTATTTCATTTTACAACCAGAATGAATGAATAAAAAAATAACTGAATGAATGAGGTGTAGTATAGTGTTTCTCACAATTTGGTTCGAGGTTTCAAAAAAACAAAATATTTATTTTATTTTACAACTAAAATGAATGAATGAATGAGTTTTAGTATAGTGTTTCTCACAATTTGGTTCGAGGTTTCAAAATGACAAAATATTTATTTTATTTTACAACTAAAATGAATGAATATTCGAATGAAAGAATGAATGAGATTTAGTATAGTGTTTCTCACAATTTGGTTCGAGGCATCGGAATGACAAAATATATATTTCATTTTACAACCGGAATGAATCAATGAATGAATCAATGAATTGATGAGGTTAAGTATAGTGTTTCTCACAATAGGGTTCGGAATGACAAAATATCAATTTCAATTTTTTAACCAGAATGAATGAATGAATGGCCGTCCATAATGTAATGTATAGAGGAGCGTATCTCATCGAGGAATCATATGGTGAAGTAAGGTAAACTACGAATGGACACAACGTGCCAAGTCAGCAAGAAGCGAGACGAGAGGTGAGGTGAGCGTGTACAGGTCACATCATCATGACGGTAATCCTCCCTAGCCCGTGTAGCACGTCCTCGCTTGTTTGTTGCCTCTCGCTTGACGCTTCACTCTGGCCTATGTGTATTGATTGTGAAATATTCCTCAGAGACGTTATACGGGATTAACATATTTAATTGTATTGCGCCTTAGTATTATTATAATGATTGAGTTAGTGACTGAGTTATTGTTTTATGCAATATTTCAGCTATTAGCGGCGTGTAAAATTATTGAAAGAATTCGTTTAAAATTTTGATATGAAAATTATGTTATGACAACCAGATACTTTAGCATCTCTATTTATGTCATATTTGGTCACCTCATTTTATCCCATCTCACTTCACGAAAGTAGTATTTGTTTTGTACGTTTAAGTAAGGTCAAAACTAGTTAAATTAGATATCAAGCTTTAAAAATTATAACGTAAAATCAGAGTTATTACGGTTGACTTATGAACATAATACCTTCAAGAAAATGTATTGGACAAAGTTACCATTGGACGAACAGTGAAAAACGAGTTGCTAGGTCTATGCTAAGTATACTTGATGAAATTCTTGCAGAGCCAGTGAGGCTAAACCGTACCATATGTGTTACTATCAATAGATAGAAATATTCTGAAGCTTCAAAGGGGCAGTAGCACGTTTTTAGGGTGAATATAAGGTGATGTCAGGAAAATCAAAATGAATGGTTCCAATTGAAAGACAATTAATCTAAACTAAATGAAGCAGTAATAAATCAAATATATAATATAGAGTTCAGCCATGCGATTCCTTTTTCTTACACAAACATGGCCGCCAATTGTCCTTATGTGAATCTTTATCATTTTTTCTCGGACTAAGTATGATTAGTTGGTGTGATTAGAGTTTTGACATTATCAAAATAATACAGTTAGCATTAATAACTCTCAGCGGAAAATTGAAAATTTCCAAAATGTGCTACTGCCCCTTAAAAGGATAAAGATTTATTGTGCTAAGTTGTTTAAATGATTAAATACTCGCTATGTGTAATAAGGAAATTGTTGTGTTTTTGGAAATGATATTACAGAATTGTGAATTGAACTGAAATAATTGTTTAATTTCTACATACATACCTGAAAGAATCTTCTTGATTTTCAATCCAGATTTCTTCAACGAGTTATATATATTTAAAGGCAACCGTTGAATTTTGGTGACATTTATTTATGATGTTCTTGTAAAGCTATTTCTTTTAATAGCTGTCATGTAAATAAATAATAAAGTGTAACCAAACATATTTGAAAAGAATATTTTGAACTATTTACATCCAATAAATAATAATTTCAAGTTACTTGATTTGGTCTATTAAATATTATTCATCGTCTTAATAAATTAAATAATTGCATTTGTTGTTTAAACTGCCAGGCAAAAGAAAGTTCACACTTCAGTTGATTTCAACACATGTAAGATTTTTAGTTGCATATACAGTATTTCGACTTTTAGATGTCGTATTCTTTAACTGATAAGAATAATAGTTGAAATATCGAAAGAATAATTAAACGTTTTTTTTCGAAGAGGATACCTTATGTTAATAGATTGTTCAAAATTTATTTTGTTATAACGATAATGTTCATCAACAAAGAAGACACTTAGACATATTTTATCTGAAAATCGATAAATGTGCCTATTTTTTCACATATTGAGTTACTTGTATAAATAGTGTATAAATTGCTTGGTGTTATACTTTTTGATATGTCTATTGGTTTAAACATATTTTATTCACGATCATGAATATATGTAACGGATTGGCAAACAAGCCATATGCCTTATTCATTTCTTTATAGGGCTACTCCTTGATAGAAACTAATATTGCATATATGAATGTATAATTACTACACATCTCACATATACATCGTTATATCCATAACTTGTTTTCTATGGAATAAATCGTATAATGAATATAACAATATTTTGAATAGGTTTTTTATCGGAATTGCAGTACAATAAACCCTATCAAGAATATTTCATTGAAACATTGGTTCTACGTCCAGTACTATATTTTGTTCATGAAATTTCTTCGCTTTGCTGTTTCGTAACTTGTATTTTTAAACCAATATTGACACAGCATTGTCATAGTATGATATGTTGCGATTAATTTAAATTGAGTTAAAGTTTGTATCAAGTTGGCAAGTCAAAAAGATGATATACTCCAAAAACTATATTTTCATTTAACATTATTTGATTGAAAAATCTAATTGTAGCAGCTTGTTTGTTTCGATTGTGTCTCAGCAGTATTCAACGTCCATTAATCCACCTTTAGTCGATTTGTATTTCATATCGTCTTGCTTTCCTTGTAGTAAAGTTTGATGTTCTAAACAATTTACAAATCAGAAAACAAATCAATAGTTTATAAATTGATACCTGCAACAATTAAGTATCTGTTCTGGTAGTTATTTTATTAGGTTATTTTAAGTGTCTCTGAATATTTGCGGTTTTGCAATAAGCTCAGATGATACAGATCGAGAACATTTTTCTACCATCTCGTAAAGACTGATAAAAAGGTTTATCAATTTGGTTAAAGAATGCAGTCTCCTTTCAGAGTAGAGGACATACTTAATCTAAACATAGAAATGACACGTGGTTATTCCTCCGATCTTCTTTCAGACCGAAAGGACCGAGTGTCTCTAACTACGATACTGATGAGACAAGGTTATATTCCATCAGTCTCCTTTCAGGCTGAAAGGATTGAGTAAACATAAAGATAGAAAAGACACATGGTTTTCCTCGGGTCTTCTTTCAGGCTGAAATGATAAATGTCTCTAACTACGATATCGAATAGACAAGTAGAAATAATTAATAAGTCTTCTTTCAGATTCAACGGACTGAGTGATTCTAAAGGTGGTTATATATTCAATCATATTTCAGGCTGAAAGGGTAGGGTGAATTTAAAGATAGAAAAGACACGTGGTTATATAATAATTATTCAATAATACTTCAGACTGACAGGATAGGGTGAATCTAAAGATAGAAAAGACACGTGGTTATATATTCAATCATATTTCAGGCTGAAAGGATAGGGTGAATCAAAGATAGAAAAGACACGTGGTTATATATTCAATCATATTTCAGACTGAAAGGATAGGGTGAATCAAAGATAGAAAATACACGTGGTTATATATTCAATCATATTTCAGGCTGAAAAGATTGAGTGAATCTTACTACGAGAAGAATTATAAGATCTCCCTTCAGATTAAACAAATATACCTAAGATGAGAAACGTGATTGCATTCCATAATTCTCCCTTTCAAATTGAAAGGATTGAGTAGTCTTTAACCAGGAAATTCACTATTATGTTTAGCAGTATCCTCCAAAAGTTCCCGACTGACAAAGGTATCTTGTAAGGTTAAAACACATGGTTCCATTCCTTCATTGATCTTGTCTCCTGTTCACTGTATAACATGGATAAGCTTGCACAATGTCTCTCTGTCCGCCTGTTTGCTCTTTTGACAGCGCATCCAAAATGGCTGTCTTTCTGTCTCACTTCAACAATCCTCTCCTAAACACACACGCCGCCATTTTGATTCTACAAACCTCGTCTGACTTTTCAAAAGTTACTTGAAGTCATCTTTGAAAGTCAATTTGAAATATTTTCAAATTCTTTCCTTAACGTAAATCGTTTGAATATATTTTCAGTGGCTGAAATTTTATGTCATAGAAAATTCGGAATTCTGGCGCAGTCCCAGGTATCATGGGTTTAAATAAAGATTTTTTAGTTATAGATATCATATAAATGTATGCAGAATTAAAAATAAAAATTGATGAAATGTTTTTATCATCATTATTTCAATTAAATTCAAAAAGTGTTTTCGTTGTCGTTTCCCTCAAATTAAGGACTTTACTTTACTTACTCTATCTTAAATCAGAACATTCCTGTTTTTCATTTAACCTACATCGGTAGGGAAAGACATTTCAATGTTATCTCTAGAATTTCTTCGTTTTTGTAAGAATTGTGTTTTGATAAGTAAACACCTATGCATTCGTAACAAATTCTTTTCATATTATAACATGACTCGTTTACCACACAAACCAACATTATCTCATTTTACAACAAATTAGACAAGAACTATATTTTATCAGTGCCATGCATGAAAAGCAAGCGACGAAAGCTACCACCCTGTCTCGCCCAGACATGTCTGAATTTCATCTCACCTGAATGTCCCTTAGAACTGCCGTTCCCCATTCCTCAGCAACCTGGCTCGGCTCGATATTTAATACATTCCAATGTTATCCTCAACTTGGAGATTAAGCGTTCACTTTCGTCTCATTATGTAAATCCGCTTAAGAGTGATGAAACTCATATTTCCAGCTCTCCTCTCTTCTCTCTCCTCTCACTCTCTTCTAGCTTGGGGGAATTCAAACTCGCTCCTTGTCAACATTTCAATTTGATCCCTCCAAACAAAGGCTTTCGACAAGTCGGCACAAATGCATTGGATACAGAAGCTAGGCCTTCTTACCGTTAAATCTGTGTCCGCTTGTTGCTGATGATCGCTGATGTTCGGTTAGCCGAAGGTTGCTCGGGTCTCTAGCCTCTTTTTTCTGTATTTGTCTCCGCCGTGAGTAAGTCTCCTATCATTCGGAGAGTTTTGTCTCGGTATTTCTGTGCCTGACCCGCCTCTATTTTAATCGATTATGGATTTTAGAAACATAAAAGAAAGCTCGAATGTAGGTGATGAAAAGTTTCATTTGTCCTTATCTTCCTTCTATTAAGGAAATATTATTTTTTTGAAGAATTTTAAATGAAAGAATTTTCGATATTTATAGTGTTATTGAGAAGTTAGTTAGATCTTGTCATTTTTATAAAACTACGCCATTCACTTAAAACCATTAAAGGGGCAGGAGCACGTTTTTTTAATTTTATATTTTAAATTTTTCACTAATAATTGTTCGTTAATGCTAAATTTATGATTTTGATAGTGTAAAAAATCTCATTACTAAAACCAATCATTCATATCCAGAGAACAAATTATAAAGGTTCACATAAAGTCCATCGGCGACTATTTTTGTGTAAAAAACTGTAATTCATTTTGTGTAAGAAAATGAATCGCAAGGCTAAAATTTTCATTATATATAGTCTTAATACATTGTCTTTCAATTTGAACCATTTATTTCCATTTTCCTGACATCACTTTGTATTCCCCCTAAAGCGTGCTACTGCCCCTTTAAGAAGTTGAACACACCTGAAACAAATTTTAACAATATACCCCAGTATTTAATTTTATGCGATCCGATTTTAACAGCATTTAAAAGAAGTCACAACTAAAGAAATATTAAAGATATTCAATAAAGGATAATATTGACAGTAGTTGCGCTGTGTCATCTGAACAATGAACTGAATTTCAACAGTCACTCATGTTTACTACCTAAAATTATTAATACAAAGAGTGAAGAGGAGATGTGTCATCAATTCAATGCTGTATTTGTCTTCAATATTTTTAATTCGGCGCCCACCCTTTATTCAGCAATAGCTAAACATTTTAGTGATGTCATGAAACAATTGTCCGTGACGTCATATCACCATTCTAGAACTTTATTAGCCATGGCCCACCACCATCCTCCCCTTTGTCAAACCATTTACCATTAACCATAACTAAAACAGTTCTGGGCTCCACCATTTCCTAAATATATAAATAACAATGTTTTGTATTCTTATAAACCAAAGCACCTGTACAAGTTTATATCGTAGTCTGATATAAATATCAAAGAAATCGATATTACAGTCCATCACGATTATCAATTTAATTTTTTTAGGAAATCAACATATTGACGGTCATTTATCATTTGAGAAACGAAATGTACGTCTCGAAAAACATACTTGAATAGCTTAGGGTTATGGATCCAGATATGCGTGGCTGTGTGTTGATATAACATTTTAAGTTTAAGATATAAATAATTTTCCCCTTGAAACAATATAATAATTGGACAGTAACGGTTATTGGATGTTGTCAAATACGTGGGAAATATTCAGATAATAGAACACTGATCTCTAGATAACGCTACGTCGGCAATGCAGGATATACAATTTGAAATAAATGACTTTGAAATGTATGTCGAAAATTCGCCTATTTAGAATAAAGAAGTAAGTGTATATTATTTTCAATAACCAGAATCCCACTTTCTGGAACGCTAATAAAGGAAGAATATGTGCAGGTAAAATTGTTCTACTTATAATCTGATATGTCAGGAAAACTACATTTTATCGTAAATGCTATTTTATTATGTTGATTAATCACATATATAGAATACATATACGTATTTCTCACACTTCTGGGTTGATAGTGTCGACATATACTCTAAACAAACCAATCTAAACAAACCCTTTTATTTTGTTTATCGTTAAGGTTTTACCGTTTGAAATTCAGCTCAAATAGAGAATTGAGTTAAAAGATAAACATTGGAACACGATCACGTAGATGCTACAACTAATGGTTAAACTATTTAATAAGATGTAAAGAAGAGTTCACATATTAAAATGTCATTCATACACCCGTCACAATAACTCTCATTCTACATAGAAAGCATCAACAAATATATAAATGTTGAAACAGTCCCCTCCCCTCCCAGTATTTTCTTAAGTTTCAAATAACAAGAACATCGCTTTTCTTTCATTACTTTGCTTTAACGAATTTACTTGCATAAACATTCATCATGTTTAAAGCAAAGCGACAACTGCAGGAAAAGGACCAATAGGTACACTGCAGGCCTATCATTGATCGCCAACAGGCTCAGAAGAATCTTTGTTGACCTTTCTGGGTCAGCGCGTGCTCTATTGACCTTGTTGACATTGCTGGGTCAGCTGTTTTTAACCTCCAGAAAGTCCAAGGGCGGATAACTTCATTTGACGTTTTTCAGGCTCAAGCCTTGTGTTGTTAGCAATAGTTACACGTCACAGGCGACGGTTTAAATCGGTGGACCAAGTATTCAAACATTTCTATGACGATAACAGATGTTCAGGCGTCTTTTATTTTGCAAAATGTTCATATTCCTTTATTAAACCTATATTTTGGGGGAAATAAGTAAGGGATAACATAATGTTTAAAATCAATATTTTATTTGGTTTTAAATGAAGATATGTACATCATCAATCATAATTTCAAACTTTTCACAATAATCTTGTCCATTGTATGGTAAATAAAAGGTTTATGTTTCATAGGGAATAGAATCACTTTTATCTATTTGCATCTGTGAGAAGTCCAAATGCTTTTGTAATGGGAAATTTATAGATTTGGGTGATTCGCTATTATACGAAGGTGGGTATTTGTATCTTCATTCATGCAAATAAAAAGTTAATAATACTGATACCCATTAAAGGGGCAGTAGCACGTTTTTTTATAATTTTATATTTCAAAAAATTTACTGATAATTGTAAGTTAATGCTAAATGTATTATTTTGACAGTGTCAAAAATCTCATTACACAAGCCAATCAGCCATAGTCAGAGGACAAAGTATGAAGATTCACATAAAATCCATTGGCGGCCATTTTTGTGTGAACACCTATAAAATCATTTTCTGTAGAAAAAGGACTCGCATGGTTAAACTTTACATTAAATATTTGAATTATTACTGCTCCATTTAGTTTTAATACATTGTCTTTCAATTGGAACCATTAATTTTCGTTTTCCTGACATCACCTTATATTCCCCCTAAAAACGTGCTACTGCCCCTTTAAAGAAAGAAATAAAAAGACAATAAAGGATTTGATATTTTTTTAGATCTTTTGTAATATTTGAAACGTCCACTGTTTTTGGTTTGGTTTCCTGGTCTCAACTTATGTTTTACTTTCAATCTCCCTCGGATAATGAAAACAGATAAATAGCAAAGAAGCTTAATCGCGGTTCCAATGAACTACATTTAATGTTGAATTGTCATTACGTCTAAATTTCGTTTTAATTTCAATAAGTAAAATATTGATCACTGATGCAAAAAATAAATTTGTATGTTTGTAGCATATTAATTACTTGTTTAAAATCTTGAAGAAAATCTTAATCTTCTTTATTTATAAGGGTACAATAGTGTTTTTTAATAAAAGGCATATTTTTGAAATGTGAACAAAGATATTAACACAAGATTCAGTGTCATCATTCAGATTTTATTATGTTAAGAGTATAAGTAAAATGACACTTTAAACAACATTACATGTGACCAAAGGACCGAGCATTGTGTTGTTTCTCTCGGCGATCAATATCAATACATTTCGATTTGAAAACAAGAGTCATACATGCAAATGGCGTCACAGTCTAGTCATTTGGAGGTCACTCCTTGAATGCTTCAGCGATAGCCCTCAATAACTGAGCAACTTCAGAGGGTTTCTTCTTTTGTAATTTTAGACTCTGGTGAATGATGGTCCCTATGTCAATAATCAATCCAACTCCAGCCAGGGCGTGGCCGCCGATAGATACAGCCTTGACCAGAGGGGTCATCTTACCAAGGGTTTGCCCGGCCAGGGTGGAAACGTCGGAGACGGCACTTAAGGTAAATTTTGCAGCAGCGCGGGGGGTTCCCCCTCCCCCTTTCGGTATACCAAGTACCTTCTGTACACGACTTGAGGTCATAACGATGCTGTGCCCTTTAGAACAAGCTTCGCACGCTTCCCTTCGACTGGACACAGAACGGAATGTGACATTTTCTGTTTGAATCGAGGAGTCCGTCAACACAGCGTGAAGTCTTTCACGCTCTTCTTTCGTTGCCAGACTGTCACAGAACTTCTGCAGGAGTGGTGCGTACTCGATAACGGCTTCGGCGTACTCTTGGATTGCCTTGTTGGCTTCTTTCATTTTCTTATTCTCAAGGATCTTCTTGGCAAGAGACGCAGCGACCCCACTCACCCCTGCAGCCGTACCTAGTCCTACTCCAACTACCGTTAACACTAGCGAACAGCCTAAGGTGAGGAATGACAAACCGATACCCGTGGCTGTAAAAGCTACACTAGCTGAAGCTAAGGCGATGTTGGTCTTCACGACGTCTCTGTTCAACTTGTCCAGCTCGTTGGCCAACTCGAGGAGAGTATCTGACACACGGAGCTGCTGTTCGTAACAACTCCTCGTCGCCTCCAAAAAGTCACCGAAAGTTTTCTGGCAAATCTGCGGGGAATCTGAAAAAGGAATATTACATTGAGAGGTTAAAGAATTTTGTTATCGAAATCAAAATGTGTAAGAAATAAGAAGAGGTGCAGGCGACATTCTAGTATGACATTTCGGTAAGTTGGTTGGTAAGATGAAGAACAGGGTATACGTAGTGTAACGTTCTTCCTTCTACTAAACTCATCTTTCATCAAGCATTGATTAAACCTGTATCAAAATATTTAGTGGTCAAATTGTGCTGCCTTTGATGACGATTTGAGACAGTCATACGATAGATCTATTAAGATTTAATTAAATTCAATCGATATTATTTTAATTAGATATACTACTATGGTTGATGTTTAACAAGTTCATATGGATGAAATCATTGCTGTTTTTTAACAAGTTCAAACTGATGAAACCAATAAACGATATCACAAATAAAAGTGTATCGTGAGAAGCCCCCGTATATAATATAGTAGTAAATAACAACAGACAACATTGGACCAGATAATAGTTTGAGGAATGAATAACAGTTTTTTATCACTAACTCGATTCAATTATTCAATAATTTGCTTACATTCCAGTGCATTCTTATCCAATGTTATCTATGTCAGAGTTATGCTTTAATTTCTTATTGATACCTAAACGTATGAATAATTCAAGAAACAATTTATAGTTGTATGGTAATTTACAAGACCGATGAAATGTTTTGCACAATTTAAACATTATCTTAATTTAGCAAACTAAGTAGGAATTGACTTTGGGTAACCTTGGAACATTAATTGGATATCATAATTATGTTTTATTGAAAAATTATTTCACACTTCTAAACCAATGATTATAAATTATCATGTCAGTATATCTCAACTAAAATAGTGGAACTTGTAACATTGAATTTCAAATCGCATTCCAAATTTTGTCGAATAAATTTATATGGTCCATTTATAGTTAATGGCACCTCGAACTAAACGAAATTTTTTTTTCTTATGTTTAAAATTATTAATAAAACCTTTGAAACTGATTAAATACTTGTATCCCTCTGGTTATTTGCACATGGCCAATACTTTGATGCTTTGAAAGTTGAAGAAAAGTATTAAAGAAAAGTAATGGTCTGTAAATGATCGACTTTTAACTTGTCATGACATATAACCTTCCATAGTTATATCTTTTTGCAATCTTAATACATTTATAAACAACAGGTATTAAAAGCGTTGCTGTTGACAGTATTTAAAAAAATATGGAACTTTCGATATAAAACATATATTTGTTTTAGTTTCCTGATCTACAAAAATAGAGCCATTGGCTCTGTAGCTCATCAGGCTTCATCATCAATTATGCTGTAGAGTGTGGCCAATCATTCTCTCCCCACAGAGGCAACTCAGTCATACATGAATTAGCCTCTGTTCTATTACGGCTTACATACGGGATAGAAAGGTAGAAATCTGATTGGAGGCAATCGAAGTTAGTTGTGCAATCAGCGACGCCGTTTCAAAAGTGGTCATTCGCAAAAGTTCGGCTATTTCCGTGTGGATCCGCATCAAATGGAGATAACTATTCCTTCTACAAAACAATCGCTTTTTACCTTCTCATTGGTTTTTATTTGGTGAATTATTGAAATAAAATTTATCATAAAATGAAGAACAATTTACACAATTATAAAAAAATCAATCTTATTAAAATATGATCTATTTGCTACACTACGCTACGCATGTAGATCTTACCAGTCGTCAGAGTATCCTTTGACTCAGCCAATCAACGACTTTGCCCCGTAACTCGGGTTGCTGGTGATGGGTATTCATATCTAATCTTCAGAACTCGAAAAACGAACATTTCCGACTATTTTTAAATGTGGACAACAAATATTTACTGTCATGTCCGAATGAATTACTCAAACTGTGCTTTATATCGCTCCTATCAATTTGTTGGTCCAAAAACGTCCAGGTAAATACTTTAATGTTACCATTATCGAAGAAATCACCGTAAACGGGGCAAATTCAAACAGCAAGCTCTATATGCTATTTTTGGAACAGATACGTTATATAAACGTTTCCCTTTAAATTTTATATAAAACGATTTATGTTCATTAAATTCGTTGTATTTTGTATCCATAAATATACTGACACAAATGAGAAGACCAGAAGTGACATAAAAACATTAGATAAAGTCTTGTTGATTTGATATCACACATATTTGACGTACATATGCAAATTAGAAAGAATCAAGTTCTGTCAAATAGTCAAACATTACAAATGAATTAGTGAATGTTACGACCTATGCAAATTACCTAACACTGCTTTTTGGGAAAATCGTAAGGTCATAAGTTATCATTTTCTCATCTGGGCTGTACGGTGTTAAATCGCTTTAATCTCTTGAATTTCCTTTAAGGGACGTACGATTTGATTGGAGGATGAAATCTTCCTCACATCAAGCGGTCAAAGGTTACCCTGACGGCTAGTCTTACGGGGCCTTGTGAGATCTTTAATCTGCGTAACGTAGTGAAGCAATTAAGATATCATTTTAATGAGATTGATAAAACAATATGTTTCTAATGAAAAACCCTATACATATCTGATTTTGAAATACTTTCCCTCTCTGAGACTCACACTGTTAATGAAAAAGAAACCTAAAGGCATGATTCTTTTGAAAGTCACTGAGCGACCGTTGAGTATTCCCGAAGTCGTGGACATCTAAAATGTGTTATCATTGGCTGCAAATGAGGGAGATATCTCAAGTTACAACTTTGTGCCGTTAGGGCGGTCTGCCGGAACCCCAGGATTCTGGCGTAATGGAACAGAGGCTAACTGGGGTTGACTGAGTTGCCTCTGTGGGGAAGGAATGGTGGCCAATGTGATTCCCCCTTTGTAGAGGCCACAGGGTCACCAATCACAAAATTAATTTAAGTATATATGCGACAAGTTTCAGTTTTCTAGGCCGTATACTTCAGGAGGAGAAGATGAAAATAGATTTGAAGGACGTTCCTGTTGCCTTAGTCAGGGGCAACTGGGTCACCAAAGCAACAATTCATAATCCTCACTAGTCAACGAGTCTGTACACAAAGTTTCAGCTTTCTAGGCCTTATGGTTCTGGAAAAGAAAGTGAAAATAGGTTTTAAGGATGTGGCCCCTGTGGCCCTTATTAGGGGTCACAGGGCCACCAAAGCTCAGTACAATAATAATTAATCCTCACTAGTCAAGGAATCTATACACAAAGTTTCTGCTTTCTAGGCCTCATGGTTCTGGAGAAGAAAATGAAAATAGTTTTTTAGGGTGTGGCCCCTGTGGCCCTTATTAGGGATCATAGGGCCACCAAAGCTACAATTTATAATCCCCACTAGCCAAGGAGTCTGTACACAAAGTTTCAGCTTTCTGGGCCCTATGGTTCTGGAGAAGAAGTCGAAATTCCTCAAAGATTACGGACGGACGGATGGACGGACGGACGCCGGACACCATGTCATGCCATAAGCCCATCGGGCCTTACAGGCCAGATGAGCTAAAAAATGTTTTTTAGGATTGTGACCCCTGTGACCTGCAGTCTTTCAGCTCAATAGACCTTTTGGAACTGAAGATGATGATGAAAATAAGTTTTTAAGGTTGTGACCCCTGTGACCCTAATTTGGTTCATGGGGTCACGAAATCTACAATTTAAAATCCCCATTGGCCAAGGAGTCTGCACATATAATTTCAGCTCTCTAGACCTTTTGGAACTTGAGAAGAATATGAAAATAGGTTTTTAAGGTTGTGACCAAAGTTACAAATTAGAATCCCATTGGCCAAGGAGTCTGCACATATCATTTTTAACTCTCTACTCCTTTTGGAACTGGAGAAGAAGATGAGAATTGGTTTTTAAGGTTGTGACCCCTGTGACCCTATTTGGGGTCATGGGGTCACGAAATCTACAATTAAGAATCCCCATTGGCCAAGGAGTCTACACATATCATTTTTAACTCTCTAGTCCTTTTGGAACTGGAGAAGAAGATGAAAATAGGTGTTTAAGGTTGTGACCCCTCTGACCCTATTTGGGGTCACAGGGTCACCAAAGTTACAAATAAGAATCCCCATTGGCCAAGGAGTCTGCACATATCATTTTTAACTCTCTAGTCCTTTTGGAACTGGAGAAGAAGATGAAAATAGGTTTTTAAGGTTGTGACCCCTGTGACCCTATTTGGGGTCATGGGGTCACGAAATCTACAATTAAGAATCCCAATTGGCCAAGGAGTCTACACATATCATTTTTAACTCTCTAGTCCTTTTGGAACTGGAGAAGAAAATGAAAATAGGTTTTTAAGGTTGTGACCCCTCTGACCCTATTTGGGGTCACAGGGTCACCAAAGTTACAAATAAGAATCCCCATTGGCCAAGGAGTCTGCACATATCATTTTTAACTCTCTAGTCCTTTTGGAACTGGAGAAGAAGATGAAAATAGGTTTTTAAATTTGTGACCCCTGTGACTCTATCTGGGGTCACAGGGTAACCAAAGTTACAAATTAGAATCTCCATATGCTAAGGGACCTGTACACAAAATTTCAGCTCTCTAATGTGTATGGTCCATGAGGAGAAGTCGAAAGTGTCAAAAGTTTACGGACAGACGACGGACGACGGACGACGGACGACGGACGGACGGACGACGGGCCATGCCATAAGCCCATCTGGACTTTCAGTCCTGATGAGCTAAAAAGTACATCGATAGGTTCACCGACAATCTTTGATCGGAGATTTGAACACGAACATGATATAATTTTGAATCTAACAGACTTATATGATGAGAATGCACACTAAGCTTCATTTTCTTTCCAACTAAATCATCCGAGCGTGACTGGGTCACGAATCGAAATAGTCAGGGTTGGGTGTCGTCGCCATACCAAATTGCAAATGTGCGTAAAGGTGGATGGCTAAACGTTTTCGGCAGATAAGAAAGAACAGGGAGTATTCCATATTGAGGACGAGGCGTGGTCGAAATGTCTGACCTAAGAGTTACCCGCAACTTACAAAAGATACCTTACCTTCATCTGGAGTGTATTTAATGAAATTAATCTTGAATAGAACGAACATTTTTCGTCATTAAGTAGATAACTACATTGAAAATAACACACGTATGTTTACAAAGGCTATTTGTATTTCAGGTATGTTTATTGCAGAAAATTCATGTTAGCCCTAGGCAAAGTAATAACGTTACGGTAGGGCTGTTTTGTTTATTCGCAAACATTTGTATATTTCTATACAAACCAATAATACTATTTCATGTTATATATATTTTGGACCTTAATGGTTTTAGATATAATATATATATGATATAACATTGAATAAGAGTATTAGGGTGTATCTCATGTTTATTATTTCGTGTATTACATGTTACAATTGTTAATTATCTAAATGGTATGTATCTTATGTTTGGGTTACATGTTACAATTTTTCACTACCTTAATTACATGTATAATATGTTTGGGTTACATGTTACAAATGTTCACCACCTAAATTACATGTATCTTATGTTTGGAATACATGTTACAATGGTAGACTATTTAAATGGCATGTATCTTATGTTTGAGTTATATGTTATAATTGTTCACACTCTAAATGACTTGCATCTTATGTTTGGGTTACATGTTGCAATTGTTCACTATCTAAATGGTATGTATGTAAATATTACAATTGTTCACTATCTGAATTACCTGTACATGTATCTCATGTTTTGGTTACATGTTGCAATTGTTCACTATCTAAATGGTATGTATGTAAATATTACAATTGTTCACTATCTGAATTACCTGTACATGTATCTCATGTTTTGGTTACATGTTACAATCGTTCACTACCTTAATTACATGTTTAATTAGTTTGGCTTACATGTCACAATTGTTCACTATTTAAATTGCATGTATCTTTTTTACCTGATGTTTCGCCGCTCCTCCGACATAGTAAGTTGACTAAGTTCCCCATTTGGTCGGAGGTAGATTCACAGGTGTTTCCTCTCCTACCCAGCTACACGACTTCAATAAGACAGGTGAAACTGCCTTAACGCTAAATGTGTATAATTCCTTTCCCTACCTGTCACGCAACCTGTGTAGTTTTGTAATGAAGAACAGCACACATGCTGTGATCAATCACGTGTTTCAAGCATAATATATGTATGTATGGTTTTGTGCTATTTTTAACTATACGTATTTTCAATTTCCTTATACGCCAAGGCCGGGGTTTTATAACCAGTTTACGGGTAGGTGTTAAAATTTATGAGTTACCTCTAGATAACTCAATGCATTTGCTTTAAAATTTGTCTTTATCTTGTACAAAATTAGTTTTTCAAATAACAACAGGTAATGAATATAAATATAACAATGACTCTTTTTGGGGGGGTTTAAAGAAAATTAATGTTGTTTTTTGTAAACATTTACGAAATGAAAACAAAATAACACAAAAACTCTCAAGGCCTCGAACAAAGAAAAATTTCTGAGGTGAGGAGGTTACTGTGGGATGTGACATCGTTGTAGGATTTATCACAAGGAATGCCAAACTAATTAATTTGTCAGCACAGTAAACATCAGTAAACTATGAAAATGAATCTAAACATAGGAAAATTATGATGAGTGTTAAATAAACGTCCTTCTCAGAGAAAGAGGTATAAAGTAGTTTTAGGACAAAAGTAGTATAAGGTGAGTCAGTTGAGTCTGGATTTGATTCAATCAGATTCAATCAGTCAATTCATGCAAACAACTCATGAATATGGTATTATATGCATGACGTCACAGGTCAGAAAGGTCGACCAATCAGTTGAGAGTAAAATGCAAGGATGCTCATTAAGCTATTCATCGTCATGACTGCAAAACAAAGCTTTCTTTAAGCCAACCCTCAATCACACAAGGTCGTCAGTCCAATCAGAAACCGGTTTTGAATTGGCGCGCCAGAACTATCTTTAGCGACACGTGTCATCACTCAGAGCCGAGAGAGTTGGCTACAGCGCTGTTTGGAGGACAAAGGACCTTTATTCATATCGGTTCATCCTATCCCGTAGAAAAGTTTCTTTCATATCCATATATTATAGAGGTCAAATGTTTATTTCTAGTTTTATTCCGAGTCCTATCTCTAGAAATTGTTGACAGTTAAAATAGTCTGAAAAATAATGTTCATACAGTGATTTCATTTACACAAATCTTACAACTGTTTTTTCTAGAATGATAGTATACGTTTAAAGACGTTTTATCATAGTTATATAGCTTCATTGAAACGTGTTAAGAATCGTATTGCCTATTTTATAACAAGAACTTGGAAAGAAGTGTATATCTTAGAGAAAATAAGTCGTGTACTTCATCCCTAAATAATCTAGACTTGACTGGGATCAGTGATCCCTAAATATAAACATAACCATGGTGAAGAAACAGTAAGTTAATTACGAAAAGCTTAAACATAATTTATAGCATGTCTGTCTATGTAAAATGAGTGTCAAGTTTATGTCCAAAACGTATTTGTTGAAGGCTGAAAGTTTACCACATAGAAGAGAGGGAGTAAGCGAAAGTCCATCTCGGCTTGTCATGTTTGCTTGACCAGTTTTCATACCTAGACTTGGGTCTATGCACTATAACGAGGCAGATACCCCTCTCCATTCATATTAATGAAGGTGTTAAACTGGTAAGATGATTCAGTTTCAAACGACACACAACCAGTATTTGCTCGCCATCCAAGTATATATTCCTCACATCCCATTGGACAAATATAGCATAAGTTATGAAAGCGTGTCTTATTTGCTCTGACCTCGCGAGGACAACGTCCATTGCTCTGTTGACGAATCATTCACCCGTAACGTGCTAACTTAAGGGGAGACTGCTTGGTGAACGTCTATTTCATACAAAACATATATTTCAATTTTCATGTTTGTTCCGATAGTTGTCGTATTTCATTCACATCTTCAGTTAAAAAGGATATTTTTCTATCAGGTATATTTTATGGGAATGAAAACCTAAAGAAGAAGACAGGAGAACGTTTGCTTTGTATTGCATTCATGTTTCAATTGGTACAGGTTCAATCTCGTTGATGGGTACAGATATTTTAGGTATTTTAGGTTTAAACATTCAGTTTGTTATGTAAACATATAAAGCAGTTCTTATCTTACTGAGCTTTAAATATTCCATATGAGTTATATCCACACTGATCATATGTTAAAGACATAAGTAAAATACATCATGGAAAAGGAATAGAAACCCTGACTTTGAGTCCAGGTCGTATTTTCTCCGAAATATCCCAAGCAACTAATAATGCACTGTAATGTGTTAAATATAGGGTTTCATGAATACAGAAGAATTTCAGCATAACCTTTAAGGTAAACATTGAAGGTGTCGTTGTCATGACAACACACTCCACTCGCCTCACCTTTTGTGGACACTGTTCATGGACAGAGAGGTTTAACATACATGTGTTGGAGCGAGTCAGTAATTTTCATATGTGATAAATTAATTTTCATTTTACAAGATAATGTGTTGTAATGTTACTGTGAGAATGTAATAAGCCTTTTTAACAAATAAAACTCTGTCCCATCTTAAACTCCTGTTCGGACTAGTGTAGTGAGTGAGTGAACACTTTTCATCCTGTTTAAACTCTAGATCACAATGGGTGGTATAAATTTAAGAGGAAAGCCCACAACAACCCTATGGTCATGCGTTCTGATGAAACCTGCTTTCATGGGACGGATCTAGCAAAACTAATCATGATAATTGCATGACTTTCGATGTATCAAGTCATGAAATATGCTTATACAGGGGTGATATTTTTATTTCATATATAGACAACTATGTACAGACAACTACATTTGTGTTTTATACAACCATAGGTTTATCGTTGAAATGATTGTATATGAATCATATGTAAGTCTATAAGCACGGGTAATATTTGCTTCACTTGGTTTTATATGTTCTATGACTCCCTGACTGTTTCGAGTTTGAATACCATCCACATTGAGAACAAACAAACACATACATTCTTCTAACATATTTATTCAATCTAGGCATAAGTCAGGATACAACATTAAGTCATTAAGTAACTAAATCATGATACAAACAGTTAATCGGGGTATACATGTTAGGAACACGTTTGACTACACCTATTTCCGGATATAGGGTTTGTACACAGGTAGATGAATTATAAAATTGTCTCTTTTGGATGCATATCTATCTTTTGATTTCTATCCTTTGGTCTCTATCCTATCCAATATCCGTCGCCCAGTCGGTCCTCGCTTAATCACCCCTTTGACATAGAGAGAAACAGGTTTTTTCTTATCGTTCTTGTGGGTCTGTCTTTGGAGTGGGTTTGGTGATTTCACCACATGAAGCAAGCTTCGTTTATACATCCTATCTCAGCAGAGGTAAAGACTGAACTAACAGTGGATGAGTCTACGCCTTCTGTAATAAATCAGTCCTGATCACTCTCCTCATCACCAGCCGCACTGCCATCTGTAGCCACGTCTGATTCCGCGTCAGTGTCCAATTCAGGCCTATCCAGTCGAGTGAGAATGTCTTTCAATTTAGGATTGATAAAGCGTTTGATTTTCCCCTTCACCATGCTCTGTTCTGAGGACGGATCTATCTCATCCAGACTGGTGAGGATGGGTACAAACAGGAGCGCTTCTTTAAAATATTGAGTAAATTCGAGGACGCTGTTGAGAGTGTCCATCAATTTAGTATTCCAAAGCTGTTTCATTTTTCTGTCTATGCAGTCTGCCGTCCGACCCAGCCGCTTATATTTCCTCCTGTTGAGTGCCATGTCAACTTGATAAAGCTCGTACACTCGCTTCCAGATACGCTGCAGGCCCACGTTTTGCCACTCCTCGGCTGCCATGTCGTTTATGGGTTTCCAGTAACGAGGAAGTGGTTTTGAATCATCAATACCACTCCCTTTTTGCACAGGCTGTTCCTCATCCGAATCTTCACTGTTGTATCTGACCCGTTTTCTCTTGTTGGACGTCAATGCCTTGTCATTAACAGCTGGACACCAGGACTTGATGTGACGTTGTAAATCGTGCATGTTGTCTATGAGTACACAACAATCGGCGCAAGCTGTAGCCATAGTGAAGGGTCCCGACTCCTCACTGCTCGTAGGGGAAGCTGTTTCAATGGGGTCGTCGAGAAACGTCTGTTCAGCAAGAAGGTCTCGACCTGACTGTTTGTCTAAGGCTGGTGGGATCGCTTTTATCTCTCGTTGGTGGTCTTGAACTAACGTCCCACCCTGCTGATGACCTGTTGTTGTAGTTGTGGTGGTGGCTGGATGAGATGTCGAGATATTCATGTGTAGCCTGTTCTTCTCGCTCGTAGCAGGTTTAAGATCCACTGTTAATTAGTTTCCAGAAGGCGTTTCCATCGCTGTTTCGTAAAGACTCATAAATTTAGATATGTCCTCGGGGAATATTCTTCTGGCAAATACCTTAATCTGCTGTCTGTCCACGGGTGAATTAAATAAAGTCACATAATGAGAATTGAGAGCAATATCACGAGATTCCTTGCCTCTGGGGAACAGGTTTTGCAGGAGTCAAAAGATCAGTACATTTTTGTGATGTGAGGTTTGAGTAAACAGACGAGAAATTCGCTTGTCATTCTTGGCTTCAGCCAGAAAGTCGTCCAGGATCAACACGTTCTGTTGGTGGGCATCAAAGTAATGTTCATCCTCGAGATTATAAGGGAGTCCTTTCACAAACTGCACATAGGGTAGGACTTGAAGAATACGATCGTACAGAGGTTGCCATACATTATAACACCAGGTGATATGGTCGGGCTGGGGCTTGATCAGTCCCTGTCGTAGTACGTTGAACATGAAGGTTGTCTTACCCGAGCCACTCGGACCGACCAACAGGCCGTTGGAGGGTATCCCAAATCGGAAGGGTCGTTCTAGAGAGGATGTGTGCGGATGCGGTAGTGATGAAGTCACCAGGGATGACTTGACCTCCCCTGAGGGCGGCGGCGGCCGCGGTGGCGGCGACGTAGTGTACTGCACTGAGGATGGCGGCGGCGACGTAGTGTACTGCACTGAGGATGGCGGCGGCGACGTAGTGTACTGCACTGAGGATGGCGGCGGCGGCGGCGGCGAAGTAGTGAACTGCACTGAGGATGGCGGTGGCGGTGGTGGCGGCGGCGTAGTGTACTGCACTGAGGGTGGCGGCGGTGGCGGTGGCGGCAGCGTAGCTGTGTTCGAGTGTATATTCCTCCTTTGTCGATACATAACATCTTTTCTTGAAAAGGACTTCCCACAATCCGGACAGGTGACCACCGCCATGGCGACCTAGAATGTATAAAGAGTTAGTGTTTCTCAAGCTTCCTTTTATACCCTTGCCGGATCCGCTGTCGTTTCAAGGCAGCTTTAGCCCTGTTCACAACGCCTTGTGTGATCGAGATGCGTTTTATGTGAAGTTCAGTCGGTTTGCTTTGCTTATTCCTTTTAGAGGTACCTGTTTCGTCTTGATTTGTCTCTTCAAAGTACTCTTTGGTTTCCTGGGTTTTATGACCTTATCACCGGTACTGAAAATGTCCTTGGGTCTCACTACTGACGTTCTCTTCCTTTTCATAGGTGTGATCTGTCTGCTGGTTACAGATAAATGAACACCTAGAACCTGTTGTGACCGCGTTTTATGCTGTCTTAGGGCTGTTACAAATACACGAGGGAATGTGACGTGATAGTTTTCTTTTCACGGTACATTTATCGCTGTGAACCAAGAACCGGTGGTAAGTATACTTCAACTTAGTCTTGCAGTACACACAAGTAAAACATCCACTGTTATCTTCCCCAAGAACATCTACAGAGAGCAAACCAAGACAGACAGTACACTGAAAGGACATCTTGAATGATAACCGCTCTTTCTCATGGATGATTACATTTAAATGAGGCGCATGCGCCGTGTAGATAGTTGGACGCATACTCAGTTGGCCTTGTTACTCTAAAAAGAAATCTCTGGGATGATTGGATGGGTTATCCACAAAAGACCGTTTAGCCGAGTTTTGCCCTTCTGGAGATGGTCTGTCTTCGACTTTGCGTTTTATCATGTTGGTTCGCTTTGGAGATCTCTTAGTCTTTTGGCCTTCATGAGAGTTCTCGTCAGCATTCGTTGGGGAAGTCATGGTGATGATACGGGAACAAGGTTGAGCTTGGCCTCCTTTCTGTCCCTCGCGTCGACGCTCAAAAAACTTTATAAACTTTTTGGGATCGGCAATATACAATTTCCTCTCCATGATCTGTTGAGAACTGCGAGCACCTAGTGATAACTGATCCGTTGTTGAACTACGCTGGAAATGAACTCAAAGTAGATGTCACACAATTTATATAGGTCTCAGTTGACCGTGTCGTGCTTGTATAGATAATAGGGTTGGTATCTGCTCCCCGTACGTCACCCACTTGTATGACCACACGTTAAACACCGAAAGATAAGTATTTTAGAAGGTTCTCGACCACATCAAAACCAATTTTCACAAGTGCTGCATTGACATGAGCGGCTTTCAAACCTCTCAACCATACCCTCAACTTGACAAGTTGGACAAGTACGTCTTTTCCTCATAGTTTCCCATGCGCTTTGGTAGAGTTCTGATTGCTTCAATCTCTTTCCACAACCGTGGAGTCTCAGAGAGATGATAAGTTGATCTAGTCTTTCACGATGCTGAGCTTGTCGAAACCACACACTTCCAGTTCTTAAGATTTCGTATGTTCTTTGAAGCAAACCGACGGGCATGTCGTTTTAGCTGTGACCACAAATATGGAGTTCTCCCTTTTTCATAGTTTTTCAAGGAAACATAATAACGTCCATTTGATAATTTTTCGGAATGAGCATAAGAGCCCCAACCATCTGAGCGTTTCAAAAACTTTACACCTTCAAAGGTATACACCTTTCTGCCTCGATACATCTCAACCGTTTTCACCTTCTTTCGACTCATGATCTCCAACTTAATGTATTGCTTCTAGTGGACAGGAGACTGTGTAAGTCATGTCATTCGTGTCATGGAATGTGCTTTCTGTGATAATAGCTATCAGTCTGTTGATCCACCAACGCTGTACTTTCTAAGCGATTCTAATGGTTGTCTGGATCAACTGTGCTCTAAGATGAGAAAACGGGATTTCATAGACCGCAGCTGTAAGTTGGGTGATACAGTCACGTGATTGAACATGTCTGAACATGTTAAAATAAATTAATGCGAGTCTTAACACGTTTCAATGAAGCTATATAGGTAGGATAAAACGTCTTTAAACGTATACTATGATTCTAGAAAACCAGCTGTAAGATTTGTGTAAATGAAATCACTGTATGAACATTATATTTAAGACTATTTTATCTATCAACAATTTCTAGAAATACGACTCGGAATACAACTAGAAATAAACATTTGACCTCTATAATATATGGATATTAAAGAAACGTTTCTACGGGATATGAATAAAGGCCTTTTGTCCTTCAGTAGGTCAAACCTTTGCAAACAGTGCTGTAGCCAATTTTCTCGGCTCTGAGTCATGACACGTGTCGCTAAAGATAGTTCTGGCGCGCCAATCCAAAACCGGTTTCTGATTGGACTGACGACCTTGTGTGATTGAGGGTTGGCTTAAAGGGGCAGTAGCACGTTTTTTGATAATTTTATATTTTAAAATGTTCACCGATATTAGTAAGTTAATGCTAAATGACTTATTTTGACAGTGTCAAAAATTTCATTAAACAATCCAATCATTCATAGTCAGAGGACACAGTTTGACGATTCACATAAAATCCATTAGCGGCCATTTTTGTGTGAACACCTTTAATTCATTTTGTGTACGAAAAAGGAATCGCATGGCTAAACTGTACATTATATATTTGAATTATTACTGCTCCATTTAGTTTAAATACATTGTCTTTCGATTGGAACAATTAATTTTCATTTTCGTGACATCACCTTATATTCCCCCTCAAAACGTGCTACTGCCCCTTTAAAGAAAGCTTTATTTTGCAGTCATGACGATGAATAGCTTAATGAGCATCCTTGCATTTTACTCTCAACTGATTGGTCGACCTTTCTGACCTGTGACGTCATGCATATAATACCATATTCATGAGTTATTTGCATACATTGACTGATTGAATCTGATTGAATCAAATCCAGACTCAACTGACTCACCTTATACTACTGACAAACAATCAATTCTTCCAACCGTTTTATTACCAACTAACACACGCCTGACGCTCACAATTTTAAGCCAGGATAACGACATGACAGAGAATAGAGATACTGAAAAGTATTTATGCGTGAATAGTTTCAAAACCTTGAACGCCAGCTTTCTAAGTGTCACCACCCACTCACACACAGTATTGCATCTGCTCCAGGATCAATCTAGATGGATATTCCTCAATAATATTTAGGTTAGGTCATACTGTTGACTGTATTATATTCCACTCGACAAAAGTTAGGGCTGGTTGTAATAACATTTTTTCTAACCGGATTACGTTAAAATTCGTGACTATTATGTACATGTTTGAACATGAATGCAGCTACCATGATGTAGGTTAACTTTAAACACTCCAATCGACCTAAATAATGTAACAGGGCTACGTTGCAAAGGAGTCCATTAAATGAAAAAAAATGACTTCTCCTTCAATTGTCAGGAAAGTTTCATGATGTACGTGTTTTCAAGATCCATTAATTTTTTAATACATAGCATTTTGGTGTAAAGATAGATTCTACACTTATATATGCCCTCATTTGACAGTGAATTGACTTTTGTCGGGCAGCACATAATCAATATGATATACAGCTGTCGATCTAAATTTGTTAAGATTGCCCAAGAAGTGACTTCTACTGTTCTTCATCAAACGCCTGGGCTATGACCCTGAATAGTTCCGCGACCTCGGAAGGTTGTTTCTTGTGGATCTTGATACTATAATAAACGATAATCCCAACATCAACAATCAGTCCAACTCCAAACATGGTTGCCCCGCCAATCTGTATCACCCTAGCGGCCGAGTTCAGAGAGGTGAATGCCTCCTTACCAAAGGAAGAGAACTCTGTGACCATACGAAGTGACCAGCGAGCCACCCGGGGTCCGTTTTCGGAAGACAGATCACTGATGGGAGTTAAACTTAATGCTTCCTGTACACGGAGCGCAGTTGCCACGATTCTGTGGCCCTTTGCGCATGTTTCACAGAGTTTCCCGTCATTTTTAATTCCGGCAAACCTCACACTGGATGATGGTATAGACGAATCTGTTAGTATACTACGCATGCGTAGTTTCTCTTCCTGAGAAGACAGACGATCACAGAAATGTTCTAAAACTGGTGCAAACTCCATAACAGCATTGCTATATGCCAAGATGGCATCGTTGGCCTCTTTAATCTTTTTGGTCTGAATAACCTTTTCCGCAATTGATGTTGCAACAGACCCAACTCCACTAGCGGCCGCTACAGAAGCTCCAACAATCGTCAGAACTAGAGAAGCCCCGAAAGTGACAAAGGAAAGTCCAAAACTGGCCCCAGCGACCGTGATGCCCACTGCAGCCAGCCCGACCTTAGCCTTGTACATGTCGCCCTGTTGTCTCTCCAGGTCTGTGGCCAGTTCACGGAGACTCCGCGCTACTGCCATCTGTCTCTCGTAGCATCGTCTCGTCACAGCACTCAAGCTACACAGGGTCTTCCCGCACATGAGGATCGAACCTGCAGACAGAGTTAATAATTTCTGAACCAAATGTTTTTTAACATAAAAGTTTAACTTTTATCAATTATTTTCTAATTTGCTATTTATTTCTTAATCAAACATAGCTTCCAGATAACTTACTTGAAGTAAGGGATACTTCAACTTATATATATTATTTTTATATTTGATATTTTTTGCCTGAACTAAAACATTAATTTGATATAAACAATTTAAAATATGGAATTCTTCAACCTGTATCAATCATTTTCTAATTTAAAGAAACACCATATAGCATTAGTCTGTCAAATAATATAGTTATTATTACCATCGGAAGTATGTCATATGACTTTTACGAAACTCGTGGAGCACTTCCGAGGGTAAGAATTTCTTAATTACCGATTCTGTTCCATTTCTTTCTCTTAAAAATATCCAATGATGTTATGACGTCACAGGCGGAACAAAGGGGAACTCGCACTTTAGCTATGCACTTGTGCTCATATTGAAAATATGTCACTACTTAGTTTTAACCATATTCGAGTGATTAATTGAGTAATGGTTAAAGAGGTGACTCAAAGATGTGCTTATAACGCTATTTCTTGATTTGAAATTCTAATTTTGCAAAACACCTACCTATATCGAGCATTTATAACTGAATTGTATCAACAGACAATTGATTTTTGATTCCATAAACAAAGTAAATTCGGCAGCAGCAGCATGGTTTTGAATATTTTTTTCACTGATATCAATTGTATGTTAATGCTAGATGTATTATTTTGATAGTTTCAAAAATCTCATTGCCACAAACCAACCAGCAATAGTCAGAGAAAAAAATATAGAGATTCACAAAAAGTCCATCATTGGCCATTTTTGTGTGAACACCTTTAATTCATGTTATGTAAGAAAGAGAAATCGCACGTTTGAACTTTACATTACATATTTGATTTATTACTGCTTCATTAAGTTTAAACACATTTTTTTTTCAATTGAAACCATTTATTTTCATTTCCTGACATCAACCTCCATTCCCCCTTAAAATGTGCTACTTGAAAATAAAATAGAAGCCCATGGGCTTTTATATTTTTCGAATAGTAGCCCATGGGCTTCTGAACGAGAGGGCTTGCTTTCGGAAACCCCGATATGTATCCAGTCCACATTCAACAAAGCTTCTGTTGCAGAAATTGGTATCTTTATTTGTTATGAAGGGTATATAATATAAGAAATAGATCTATTACATGAATGCTTTGTACGGGGTTTTATTGAAATTGTATTTCTGGATAATATGAATTACGTATTTTTTAATTTGCAATTTGGTAAACATTTTAATGATAAATTGAGAGTGAAAAAAAGCGAGGGCACGTACAAAAATTACCATTAAAACGTCGTAAAAGGCGCATACGCTTCAGTGACCAAAGGTTCTGTTCAACGGGGCTAAGGTTGGTTATTTTCCGATTTCATAAATTCAAAGTCGAGTTTGACTGAAATTGCGATCCCTTTTTATTGATCACGAAAATATCCACAGGGCACAACAGTCGATCTTAAACACCTGTATTCTCAATCTGCGATTACGGTAAACGCTTCATATTCAAAAACTATGTTTGTCATGTTATCACAAATTCCCTTGAAAGAATAAAAGATAAACGTTTTATGGCATTGTTTGATATAAGGATCTGTTTGAGAAAATGAAAACAGACATCGATTCTATTTAGAAATGAACTGATATGATCTTAAACACCGAATTCTCAATCTGCGATTACGGCGAGCGCTTCATATTCAAATACAATATCAGCCATGTTTTTACAAATTCCAATGAAAGAATGCAAGATAAACGATTTAAACAGTGTTGGATATAAGGCTTTGTTGGAGAAAAGGATGATAAAAAACATAGATCGATCATGTTTAAGAAAGGAGGCGCAGTCGACTATTTGCCAGATGTATTTGCCTGTTTTCAAAGAATTTAATGTGTAGAGAATAAGGTTACATTTCAGAGACGGCTTCCGATAAACGATTAGGCAGCGTAGCCTTCGCCGCATAGTTATGGGGCAGTAATATTTTCTAATATTGATGTATCGGAAAATCTTTCAAACACAGAATTCGGGTGTTTCAAAGTATGTTGAAACGTGACTTTTGTGTGATTTTTATTGCACACATATCCTTATTTTCATTATTGTTCGCACGTGAACAGTTAAATTGTGTATATATGAAAGAATTTAGAAGCTGTGAAAGGGTATACCTCTATTATGGGTTTTAGTCGTTTGTCTGAGGTTGTAAAAGTATGTGGTTCATATGGCGTTATGCTTAGGAATTATTAGTTAATGCCAATAAGTTGAATGATTGTGTCGCTTACAACAAGATTTTGTTTGCTAATAAATCGTTGCAATAATTTTCATCAAACCAATCTCCAATGAAGGTGGTTATCGGTAACGTGTTTGACATCAAAGAAATATTTATTGACGTGCATTGCCTCGGGGATATGTTTTACTACTCACAGGTCGTCACGCCTAATGAATTAGTGTGGACAAACCTTAACCTGTATAATAAATTAAGCGTAATTAAGTATAATATACCTAGCCGTTATGTCACAAGCTATATGTCTATTTTCACATTAGAAAGCAATTGAAGGGGTCTCAGTACCCAACCTTGCCGCTTACCAACATCAAACCGTCCTCGCTTATGTTATGATCATGAGTTGCATAACAGACCATTAAATATGTTTTTAATTTGAACAGAGTTTAATTAAATCTTTGACCTGACATAACTTAAAGTCAAGATGCTATTAAAATAGATACCTTAACTGCTATCACGGACCTTCTTTGAGACAATTGACACAAAAGGGTATACCGAAAATAGTATAAGACAGAAAACATGAGAAAACACAGTCTTAGAGGCACCTGCAATTCAAAGTGGCAATCTGCAAATTCTTCAATTCAATTTTCAATTCGTTAATTCTTTAATTTTCAATTCTTCAATTTAATTTAAATGACATTTCAATAGATATCCCGAGGGTCTGATATCAATTTATGGCAATGGATTCAATACAAGTGTGGGTTCTGGACTAGATATTTCGCCAATTTCTTAAGCACACAGGAGAGGTGTGTTTGTTGTTTTCAGTCTAGACGAGTCTAACACTTGGAAGAAAACATTTCTTTTTTTAATCCAATATACACAGTTAACAAAGTCCCTAATCTATTGGTGCCAGTCGATGTGTGCTTTATTCGCTTGAAGAAGGAGTAAAACAACACTTCGTGTTAAAAAAGCAAATATGCTATTAACGAAACAATAAAGCACTCAGCAGAACACTTGTTCACAGACATATGAAAACGTTTTAATATCATATTTATCTTTAGCATTCATGTTACTTATGAACGTCCGTAAATACAAGTTGAGTACTTTATACCTCAAATTGTCACCATATGTGCATTTAACTGAGGAGCAATCTAATAACACACTGACAAACTAATTTCATATCTTTGAAATCATTCATCATTACTTATAATTAATATTCTTAGCAAAACGTCCCTTTTTCGTCAGGAGTTTTCATCGAATCATTAACCTGTGAAATATCAAATAAAGACAAAGCCTGGATGATAAATACCTTCTTTTTTGGTTGAAGAGTTCCCCATGTGGTTTGATAGGAAATCTTTTTTTCACAAATGTAAACTATTTTCATCCAAGTAATATTGATCCTGTATGCCCACTTTAATGTTTTACATAGCGGAGGTATGTCATCCTATAGCGAGGGGCACTGACTTCTATGTATGGATTATCTCGTTATAGGTGTGTGGTGAAAAGGAAGTAAATCTTGCTCCGAGCAAGTGATCTCATGATTACGAAAAGACTTACTCATCAATTTTATCTGACACGACTAAATACTGTAAAGTAAACGTTATGATTTCATCCTTTTAGATCTGTTTTCTGCATTCTTAACCACACACCACAGACAAATTAATTAGGCATTGCTTTGTCTAATACAGACAAATGTTATCAATGTTTCACTAAATCTGCTTATACGTCAATGGAAATAACACCATTGTACGAACTTACGACGGAATGTTAAAATAGTTAATCCTAGTGCAGTTTGCATAAAGAGGTTAAACAACCTATGATACGCCCTTGAAGACAAAGGTTTATCAAAAGTTTGACATATACGCATCAAAGCATACAGCCAACAGCCCGCATCCAGAGTAATCTCTTTAAAGTATAGCGAAATGATAAATTCAATATCGGGTCGTTATGACGTTTTCAGTTCTGATAGAACAAGGGTTGTTACCAATGAAGAGTGACATGACCCAGTTGCTTAAAACACAACAGGAAGAAAGAATTCTGTATTTGGATTGATTACCGCAAAACGTTAGACACTGCAACTGACTAGGACGACCGTTGTTCCAGTCTGTCTTTGAAATGCATTTGTAAGAAGCACGCCCTGTAATACAATGTACGCTACTGCGTGAGGACGTTTGCTACAGGTCGATACCGTTTTCCATGGCGCTTTTTGGTCGTTTAAATCGTCCAACTAACATTTAGTCTCAAAAGGTTTTTTTCAATATTGACAATATTTTAAAACAAATCATGAATTATAACAAAATGGAGCCCAGAGGATGCTTTAACTTCAGAAAGCTGAGCGATCTAGACTTGCTATACTTTTCTAGACTGGGTTGGTCATCAATTAACTTATTTTGCTTTAGGGTCTGGATGACAGACTAATTTCGTCCACTTTACAAGACCGGTTAAAATGTTTACATGTATTGGTTATACTGCTGATTTATTCATTTACCTGATTCTGTCGAAATCTTTTCCTTAGACCACCTATCAAATACATTTTCACATCTCAGTCGGTAATTGAATTTAACAAAACTAAATTGACATAGTGCTTTGCAAAGAATTTACTGTTAGTCATAAATAATTGGAAAGTTGGTGTTGTCATAATTCTTCCAGATGTATATAGCCTGTATCCAATGTAAATTGGCCGTGTGACTTATTCAAACCCCAAAAAAAATCATTTAGAGCGTTAAGTTCAAATATTATTTCATTAACTTATGAGTTTTGCAGTATAAGTGAATAATAAATTCCTTTTTTTAGTGATCTTGCATTTGATAATATACTACTCAAAAGAAATTAAGGAACACTCAAGTAATACTATCATTTGCACTAACTTTACATGTCAGTAGCTCAAAAAGAAGGTTTTTGTTTGAAGTTTTGTTCATACCCACATGCATGCATACCTGTCATTGTGCTAAAGACTTTTAAGCTTTTAAGAATTTTTTGAAATGTTGATTTATTTTGGACAGTTCGATTTTTTAATCATATTTGTTCAGGAGAATGGCTTCACCAACTCCTTCTCTACCAGGGATATCCCTTCAAAAGCAATAAAGTCTCCCAAGACAAGACCACAAGTTTTTGAACCTGAGCAATCTGACATCATGTGACTTTCATTTTCGACCCCAGCCTTGTTTCTGACTTCGAAGCGCAAAACAGAAACTGTGTCAAACGCAGAATTTGATTCCAATATGTCAGTAAGATTGTGTTTATTTCATAGAATACATCACCATGGGCTGAGGTATTATGTATACATGTATATGGGACACTACACACATTTTCCTTAAATTCTTTCGAGTAGTATATTTACTCAGAGAGTAATCTTGTGTCATGTAAAAATCGAGCAAATAATCCTATACCTTGTCCGGTGTGCAAATACACTCAAATAAGCAAAGATACATAATTACATCTCTTCCACCAATGTAAAACGATTGTGGTAAAATGTACAGCCTTTTTATTTATCTTTCCTTCAATACAGTCACACTATAACCTTTTTGTCGTACTTTCAAAGATTGTGTCTCATTTGAACACTCAGCAACAGTCTCAGTGCATTACATCCTGTCTCCGGGTAGGAACGTTACGCTAACTCCACTAATCTGTACCCTGGGATCAGAAGCTAGATTCGCTGGCGCGGCCTGACTTGGGATACAGCCAATCAAATCATTTTCTCGCCACCTTCTCGATAAAATTTGAACGACTTCTCGATAAAATTTGAACGAGAAGATGATTTGATTGGCTAGTCCGGCCGCGCGAGTGAATCTAGCTTCTGATCCCAGGGTACAGATTAGTGGAGTTAGCGTAACGTTCCTACCCGGAGACAGGATGAGTGCATTAATCATTCTCATTATCCATGGGAAGTGTTATGTAGCGGCGGTACTGTATGTGTATCCACGGTAAGGCTAATATCCACTCAGAGAAACCAATACGTATTTCACAGGCTCGTTGTTCATGTAACTGCGGTACTCTATGGTATTTCAAAGATCCCTTGTTCATGAAACCACGCTGCTCTGTTTGTTTCCATTAATAGGCTAGTATCCCTTCTGTATACCAACGAGGTAGTGTTTAAAAAACCGGCGGTACTCTCTTAATTTGTATCCACTAATAGGCTATTATTCACTCTGTACATCCACTAGATATTTCAAAGGTTCATTGTTCAACATATAACCACGCTGCTCCGTTTGTATCCATTAATAGGCTAATATCCACTCTGTACATCCACGAGGTATTTCAAAGGCTCCTTGTTCATGTAGCGGCGGTATTGAGATACAAACATGTCGGCTCTCTGAAACGAAGATATGGGGGCAACATGCAACATCAACATAAACTTGTGTTCTTATCTTTAGGTCACGGTTATATACAAAATACAAACTGTTTTTAGTAATCATTGCTTGGATAAAAACGGATCTTTTCTTTAAAAGATGCATGTACATGTATTACAGTAACGCTTCTGGATTCTAAATCTATTCACGACCATAAATCCTAAATTAGAAACATGTCTTAAATACAAGCCTGCTTTGAACAGACGTCCTTCCTCAGAGCTTTATGAAACATCTAACGCCTGTCTTGATTAAACGCTGGATAAACCGATTAATTCTTTTGCGGTGGAAATATGTCCAATTTTAATAACGACAAGTAAAATATAACATTTGAGAGATAGACGCCTGCTTTGAATAGAACCTTGAACAAAGGCCAATCGTCGAGACCGATTGGAAACTAGAATTTGAGGAATTTGATATTTTGAGAATATAGAGGATTTACGGCATAGTATAGTCTTAATTTTAATTTTCATTTTGTTCGAAGTCTAGAAAGATATATGAGAGAAGACCACTCACTTCCTCGACATGTTCTGGGTACACGATCATCCCCCCAGCCACGTGGGGGGTGATGATAACGCCGGGTTCCCCCCAGAGAGCGCTGTTTTCAGGCAGAGGTTCTGGGTTGTGTACATCGAGGACTGCGTGTTGTAACCACCCCTCCCTGAGATCGGGATAAAGACGATATCAGAGTTGTCACGACTTTTATTTACAATTTATATAGCATTTGTCTTACGTTAAATTATGACAATTAAACACATGCAACAGTATTAAGTTTAACTCTCCATTTTTAAACACAACTTAATGTTCAAACAATTAACATTGTTATTTTGTTATTGCATTGTCACAAACATTTAGCAAAAATGTTTTCATAAAAAACTTTAAAGGTAAATTGTTAAGATTTTCAAAACTAAAAAGCTCAACGAAGTGCCAACTTGTACATTGATTGATGCGGAACAACAAAACAGACGCAAAGTGAAAAGAATCAAAAGTGCAGTTAGTGAGATACGACATCAGTTCTTAATATCACGAAAATAGGAGACCAATGAAAAGAGCTAACTCGCGCTAGTGTAATGCAATCAAATACCATATCTGTACACACCTGAGTGCTTTCAACAAGCTCGCCTCGTCAGTAACGTCCCCACGTCCCAGGTTGATGAAAGTAGCTTTCTGAGAGAAAAAATAATTAAACATATTAAAAGATTTGTTACAAAAATGATATGAATTTGAGATATATTTTTGTTCCATCAATATACCGTTGTAGGTGTGCCTTATTTCCATGAAATCGACATAAACAACAGAGACATTTTCTATATCACAATCTCATTGAAATCACTACTGTCTCGCTCATCGGTACGAATAATAGATTCTACCTGAGTTAAATGAGATTGTCTACATTATGGGCATGACATACCCGTTCTAGTTTCATTCAGATTTAAATGAGAATTCCTACAGTATGGATATTACTAGTCTAACACTTGGACACTGAAATATAACTCACGGCTATTCAGAAAGCTGTCAGAGGATAGTTTCTTTAACATAAATATACTCAACGAAAACATCAGTGTATCCTTTTAGTTCCTGATAAGGCGTGTGGAACTATCATATATTTTAAGTATCACTCTACACATGGCTGTAGACTGAAACCACAGACAACATGGAATCTTTTCATAAAAAATAGAGCCATGGGCTCTGTAGCTCATCAGACTTTTGATGGAAATAGGTTTTTGAGGTTTTGACCCCTGTGACCCCATTTGGGGTCATGGGGTCACAATATCTACAATTCAGAATCCCCAGTGGCCAAGAAGTCTATACACACAACTTTTCAGCTCTCTAGACCTTTTGAAACTGGAGAAGAAGATGAAAATAGATGTTTAAGGTTTTGACCCCTGTCACCCCATTTGGGGTCAAGGGGTCACCAAACCAAAAATTTAGAATCCTCATTGGCCAAAGAGTCTACACACAACTTTTCAGCTCTTTAGACCTTTTTGAACTGGAGGAGAAGATGAAAATAGGTTTTTAAGGTTTTGACCCCTGTGACCCTATTTGGGGTCATGGTGTCACGAAATCTACAATTTAGAATCCCCATTGGCTAAGGAGTCTACACACAACTTTCCAGCTCTCTAGACCTTTTGGAACTGGAGGAGAAGATGAAAATAGGTTTTTAAGGTTTTGATCCCTGTGACCCCATTTGGGGTCATGGTGTCACGAAATCTACAATTTAGAATCCCCATTGGCTAAGGAGTCTACACAAAACTTTCCAGCTCTCTAGACCTTTTGGAACTGGTAAAGAAGATGAAAATAGGTTTTTAAGGTTGTGACCCCTGTGACCCCATTTGGGGTCATGGGGTCACAAAATCTACAGTTTATGATCCCCATTGGCTAAGGAGTTTTCACAAAACTTTTCAGCTCTCTAGACCTTTTGGAACTGGAGAAGAAGATGAAAATAGGTTTTTAAGGTTTTGACCCCTGTGACCCCATTTGGGGTCACGGGGTCACGAAATGTACAATTTAGAATCCCCATTTGCCAAGGAGTCTGCACATAAAATTTCAGCTCTCTAGAGTCATTGGTTCTGGAGAAGTCGAAAGTGTGAAAAGTGTACGGACGGACGGACGGACGGACGCCGGACGCCATGCCATGCCATAAGCCCATCGGGTCTTTCAGACCTGATGAGCTAAAAAGTAAACTTAAAATCTTCAAAGGACCAGTGTGAGAAGGTATCAACATTTTGCTACCTAATAAGCAAATCTTTAACTATGATACAGTTATGCTTGACCATTATCCTGTTGCGATTGAACAAGTATAATGTCAGCAAGCAGACCCAGCCATATAAACAATAGATCCTTATCTCATATCTGTCCTCGATGTGTCAGCTTAAATGAGGTCTGCTCTGCCTCACAAGAGCAATAAAAAATCTTCATCCCGGATGAAGGAGTGCGGATTTAACAAATCCAAAAATTGGAAAAAAGATGGAGACTGAGTTTCCTTCACTTTCAGAACATCTAGCTCTCGTGTCAACTTGAAGACTTGTTTGGTTTTAAAGGGGCAGTAGCACGTTTTTTGAGGATTTTATATTTTCAATTGTTCACTGATAATTGTAAGTAAATGATAAATGTATTACTTTAATAGAGTCAAAAATCTCATAATACAAACCAATAATCCATAGACAGAGAACGAATTATAAAGATTGACATAAAGTCCATTGGCCGCCATTTTTGTGTGAACACCTTTTATTCATTTTTATAAGAAAAAGGAATCGCATGGTAACTTTACACTTTATATTGGATATATTATTGCGTCTTTTAGTTTAATAACTTTACCTTTCAATTGGAATCATTTATTTTCAATTTCCTGACATCAACTTATATTCCCCCTAAAAACGTGCTACTGCCCCTTTAAAGGGTCTGATTGACAGACTAGGATATGAACTCACCTTAATAGTTTCGGTCTGATGAAAATAAGATTGACAGCCATCTCTTAGTTACCAAGTTAAGGTTCGATCTGATGTAAATGAGGTTGACAGCCTTCTTTCAACTAACCGTACTAGTTTCGGTCTGATGTAAATAAAATTGACAACCAACTTTGAGCTACCAGTTACAGTTTTGATCCGATGTGAATGAGGTTGACAACCTTCTTTAAACTATCCGTTAATGTTTTGATCTGGTTTAAATGAATTAAAAGATTGACAACCTTCTCTGAACTACCAGTTTTAGTTCGATCTGATTTAAATGAGACTGACAACTTTATGACAACAGTTTTAGATTCCATTTAATTAAAATGAGATTGACCTTTTCTGAGTTACCAGATACAGTTTGATTTAAATGAGATTGCCTACATCATGTCGGTGAGTGTGACCTACCCGGCAGTGAGACAGCCGCTCCCCGGCCAGCAGCCCGCGAGTGTCCGGAGTCGAGGGAAGCAGATTGACCACATAGTCACTCGCAGACAGCAGCTCGGACAGACCGGACATCGTCCTGTCGATGTTTAGACATCAAAATATGGTTGTCTGTGTTCGAAGCTTTAGGTTTGGAAAATGTCTCCATTGGGTATAACAACCTAATAACCTAACACAATCTCATTAAAATACTATCCTAATTTTCTTCACTACGTAACGCAGCCTAGTGTAGCAAATATATCATATTTTAATAAGATTGATATGCCTAACACATTCACTCGGTTATTGATTGAATGTACGAGAAATCGTTGTGTTATTTGCAATAAGTCTCAAGTTTGAAAACCTTTTTCAATTCCAAAGTTTAGTTTGGTTCCACAATTCAGTTCAGTCAATTCCGATACCTTTTTTAATCTGAAAAACGTTTTCATATCAGGATATCTAGAAAACGCGCCATGACAGAGACGTATTAATTCCCTTTGAGATACCGTTGAGTAACAATCAGTTATCTCTAGCAGTCAATATTGAATTAGCTTGTCATCATACCTGTATTCATCAACATCCGGGCTTTTTTGCTCATCCGGGACTTCAGACCGCGTTAGTGCCCAAACCTTCATTCCGAAAAATTTGCATTTCCTGGCAACTGTAAAAAATATTGCTGATTGATGAGAGTCGTGTACAAAGGGTTATCAGTACATGCATGTTTCAATTCTAAGATTACCCTCTAATTTACCTCACATCACTTTTTTTACCATACTCCATTAATCACAAAGTGTATTTATACACACTCGGTATGCTAACATTTTAAGAGAATCCACAATCATCTTTGGCCTCTCTACAAATAAACATCTTGAATCTTGAATAGTGTAAAAGATTATCCTCCTTTTTTTAGATAACCAGCAGTATCTTTTTGTTCCAACTGTAAACTTTCTCTCTGGAAAGTGATTTCTTCCCGTACATCTGACACATTGAAATTATTATTCAAGGCAGGCGGTAGACTAACATTTAGTCTCAGAAGTATTTTTTGTAATATTGACAATATTTTAAAACAAATCATGTATTATAACAAAATGGTACGGAAGCATCCTAGTGCCACAGTGAGAATTTTTTTTATCTCCTAATTAGTAGATACTATCTCCTAATTAGGAGATACTAACTCCTAATTAGGACTTAGTTATCACCTAATTAGGACTTAGTTATCACCTAATTAGGACTTAGTTATCACCTAATTAGGACTTAGATATCACCTAATTAGGACTTAGTTATCACCTAATTAGGAGATACTTACCTAATTACGAGAAACTAAGTCCTAATTACGAGATACTAAGTCCTAATTAGGACTTAGCTATCACCTAATTAGTACTTAGCTTTCACCTAATTAGGACTTATTATCTACCTATTAGGTGATTGCTAGGTCTAACTTCTAATGACCGATAACGCCCATACTTTAAAAGTATATTATACATGAGCTATGCTATAAAAGACTCACAAAAGCACTAAAGATCATAATATATTTTGTCTTTCATATAATAATAAAAGTTTAGGAGAAAGTTTATAGACTCGTGGAAAACATTATTGACCGAGGACGAAGTCCGAGGTCAATATTGTTTTCCTCAGATCAATAATACATTCACCATTGCATAATTGTTTTATTATTCAGAGATACAAAAACGAAAAGACAACAAAAACTACGGCTAACTACGGGAATTTGGTTCGATTCTGATCATGACGTCATTGTCCACTTGTCCCAAAGCAATTGAACCTTATTGCTGTAGATCACGTAGTCTTTTTCGTATTTTCCTTTTTGTATCAAAGCGTAATAAAATAACTGTGAACTGGTGAATTCGGTCCAGCTCTCTTTCTATGAACCCGAGGAAAACAATATTTTTTGTAATATTGACAATATTTTAAAACAAATCATGTATTATAACAAAATGGAGCCCCGAAGATGCTTTAACTAAAACTGAGCAATCTAGACTTGCTATACTTTTCTAGACTTGGTTGGTCATCAATTTAATATGTTTACTTTAGGGTCTGATTAGGCAGGCGGTTATTCAAGGCAGGCAATTATTCAAGGCAGGCGATTATTCTTTTCGAAGTCGTAATATGTATATGCATTTCATAATAAAAACACCACGCTACACATACACGTATATTTAGACTCGGGCGCCCGTGGTTGCGTGCTTGTAAACTAATATTTTCTCACCTTCTTTACCAATGCAGCCAAGACCTAGAATTCCTACAGCACTTGCTGAGACAGGCTTAGAATCGAGTCGCGTCCTGCAATATAAACCATATCAGAATTACCTTCATTATAGTTATCAAAATACTCTAGCACCTTTTCTTCGAGTCAGCCAGCCAAAGAATTCTGGCATTTGTTAGTTTCAAAACCAAGACATTATCGCATCTACTCAAACAACTAGCTATAAAAAGCTGAACTTATAGTTTTTCAAAACTTCAGCATATAACAGTTTACATTTTGATGAATAATCATGTCGTATCCAAATATTCAACCTCTTTCATTTTCGTATCGTTTTATTCAAGAATGTTCTATTATAAACAATACTTGTGTGTAGTATGAATGTTTGTTTCCAAAGTGTAAGCTTTCTGAGTTACTCGGTATATCATCGACATCATTCCAAGTCTTATTGTATATATACGCATGTGAAAGGACATCCAGCCAATCAAATCATTTTCTCGCCACCTTCTGGATAAAATTTCAACGAGAAAATGATTTGATTGGCTATATCCCAAGTCGGGCCGCGCGAGCGAATCTAGCTTCTGAGCCCAGGGTACAGATTAATGGAGTTAGCGTAACGTTCGTACCCTGAGACAGGATGGTGAAAGGACACAGTTAGGCTAACACCGGCGATGCAGTATACTCAGCTGAGACACGAGATACGCGTCAAGGTTCAAGCTGACATTAATGAGATTGATCTTACAGGACGGGTCCTACCGTGTATATGCTCGTTCTCTCTGCTGGTCCCGCCAGTGGTAGAAACACAGACTCACAGCCAGGATCTGACCCATGACATACTCAGACATTGGTCTCGCAAACGTCTCTCCATTCCGACTTATTATAAGCTCTCTTCTTTGCTTCATGAACAAAGAAAAGAGCAAAAGGTAGAGAAACTTATTTTCTCAACTGGGTTTAAGACATGACTCATTTGATCATTTATCTCGATTTTTAAAAAAGAGAAAATTGTCTTTAGACCTGTACAATGCCTATATGATTACCTTTTCTCATTCATCTGTTTTCAAACCATACTGATAACCATGAACCATGATGTTTACAGTTATACCCATTTTAAGCCTAAAACCACATTACAGTGAATAACAAAACAACAGATTGAGATCTCATCTTAAACAAACGTTCGCAAGGTTATCACTCCCAGTAAAAACAAGGTTCAATGTTATCAGTTTTGTTTTTAAAGTAAAAACTGATAGACTTTTACAATTCTCACCTCTTCAGAAAAATCTTTCAGGACCTTGAGTACTCTGTCGACGCCTGAATATAAAATTTGTTTAACAAGCATTACATGGATATTCACTTAGTCGTGTATACTTTCCAAGCAGTCATCACTAGATTCTTTCGGATCATGAATAGTTAATCACATATTAGCCCTCCTTTTCCTTATAAATCACTTTTTCGTTATTAAATCAACGACCCCTATGAAAGTAGAATCAACAAATGATAATAAGATAACACGCAAGCAAGGAGAAAATCTGGGTCATCTATACACTGGTGGAACACTCAGGTAATTGTTATGGTATTCAAATTGGATTTACCCGCTGATCCAGTCTGAATCCATTTCAAGTTTTTGCAATGCGAGAGAATATTCTCGAGGGACCGAGGCCATCCAAATATGATCTCGGCTTCCTTCAACACCTTGATGTCCTCTTCTGACGGATCTGTAGACATAGATTGAATTTATAACTAATTTAAGTCTTTAATAAATGATATAGAAAGCGCATAACACATAATCAGTATACAGTGAGTGACCCTTCAGTTATATTGTGAAGACATCCCAGCTAAAATAGTGCTCGATTGAAATGAAGTTGCCTTTCTTGGGGTCGTTTTACATAAAAATTTGCTCACAACTCTATCCTTACATATATCATTCGTGATTCAATTTCGTCTTAAGACTGTAGGATCTATTTACTGAAACTGTCAAAGCTTCAGTTTATGATTAAGGAGTCCTCGAAACTGATGATGTCACAACCACACAACAATTTCAATTAAGTCTTTCAATGAATATTTCAGAGGCACTGCTTAAAAAACAGTCCAACATGAATAAGATAAAATTTAGGAAAGCTTAACAGATTAATCATTTAAAGGTACGTTAAAGGGGCAGTAGCACGTTTTTTGACAATTTTATATTTTCAATTTTTCACTGATAGCTATAAGATAATGCTAAATGTATTGCTTTGATAGTATCATAAATCTCATAACACAAACCAATCATCCGTAGTCAGAGAACAAAGTATGAGGATTCACATAAAATCCATTGGCAGCCATTTTTGTGTGAACACCTTTAATTCATTTTGTGTAAGAAAAGGAATCGCGTGGCTTAACTTTACATTGTATATTTGATTTATTACTGCTCCATTTAGTTTTTATACATTGTCTAAAGATTGGAACCATTTATTTTCATTTTTCTGACATCACCTTATATTCCCCCTAGAAACGTGCTACTGCCCCTTTAAACAGTGGTTACATAACTACCTGAGAATCCGGAAGGAAAGACCGTTATATCAGCCCCGGATAGTTGGGCCTTGACTCGATCAAGTATGGCCGTGTTTCCATACAGTATAGCAATTTTCGGATGAGACATCGCTTTCTGCATTATCTGCACATTAATATGAAAAATTATACGAGGAGTTATCAACATGTCTTCTTTGCATGATATTGACAGCTAGAGAAAAGAAAACACTCGTTAGACAAACACTTGGCACGAACAGTCGACGAGACATGAACATTCTATGGTAGACATGTTAGAAGATGAGACAATATTTTACTGTACTCTTCCTAGGAGCACGATGCTTTTTAATCAGACTGCTATAGGAAGTAGTTTCCCCTATTTTCGTAGTGTCGATAGGTACAGTATGAGGGGGGAAGTTAGTCTGATTGTGAAGAAATCTTTATTCGTATTGAATTTTTATTACTTACAGTTAAAAACATATCTTCTACCCCTAAGAAATTGCCATTCATCTAGACGTGGATTAGTTTTTGAGTGACATATACCTTTGTAAGCATATTACCTTCTCGTTGACGACCATGTTGAATGTTAAGTTTGCTGTTTTCTTCTGTATATGTATTGTGTATTGTGTACTATATAAATAGCTTCAGTTTTCTGAATAATATTATATAATGAAAATTATTTTTGAGTACCTGAGGTGAGTCCAACCTTGTCAAATTGCAATTTAACCATAACTCATTAAGAGATAATCATTCTTACATCAAGTAAGTCTCACCTTTGCCAAGGTATGTCTGCAAGGAAAATGTTTGGGTAGTGCAATTTTTTATACAATCAACTTAACTTGAGAAAGTGCCATCTGATCATTGGATCGGTTTCTCTCTTGCATCGAATACATGTTTAAAAAAATCATGATCAATGAATAAACATGATATTGAAAAGATGAAAGGACAAGAAAATTCCGAAATCTCGAGTATTAATGGATGTACAATTATTACATTCCAAAAACACGCACCTACCTTAAGTTATCACACACAATACACTGCCAATCATCAGGTAAAAAAAATCAGCAAAGTTGTCTACATCAATGTTACACAAGCATATTTATCTTTCTAGTCATGTGCACAGATAACCTTGATAAACACACGCAGTTATGTTTGGTCATGAACCAGCCTTGTGACATACATGTACATAAAACCGAAATACGACTCTAATACCGTATTGCCACGAAAAAGACCACTGTCAAAGTATTGATTTTAAACTTGGATCCCGTTGCATAGGAAGAGTGCGGGGTTTCAACGGAAAAAAGAAACTTCGGGTTTTATTCTGAGAACTACGGTTACCACTCTTGGTTTATGGTAGAGTAAAAAATTATTCGTACACGTGTACAATGATTTCACACACATTTGTTCAACAACTGAATTTATTCACGGTCAACAATGCTTTATTCATACAACTACAAGTATTATCAAGTATTAAATATCAAAGCTTGTGGCGTGGTCGTTCTATTATCATCGTTATCCATGTCTTATATAAACAACACTCGAGATAACGGAGGCTCATATATAAAAAGAGAAAAAAACATCGAACACAAAATTTGTATCGTACTTGTTCCTTGAATTTTTTTAAAGATCCGAGTAGGAAGATTTAGCCATAATTTTCAAACTGATCCCTGTTTAAATAACTGTTTTATCTGTTGTAAAAGTGTATATCATGTTTTTTATGTTTATTGTCTTCTTTCACACTGTTAGAACCAGATTCCGTTGCAATAATTAAAAGGCAGATGCCAATGTAATGGTTATCTTTATTGTATAGCAAACGTTCCCTTTTGTTTATGAATAAAGGTAAAGATATATTTTGTTTATGTTGATATCAGAAAGTAGCATTCACCGGCTCGGAAGCATTGTGTGATTTTCTGCCTTACTTCAGAGAATTAAAATGATTCATAAGAGAAAGATAATCTATTATCTATGTCAATAATGTATTCACTTGTTAAATTGATGAATGGCACAATTATAAATAAATCAATTTCTTCTTCTTAGTCTCCAATTGCCTTCAGAGAAATCGTTGGAACATTTAGTCGAAAAATTGTTTTGATTGTGTCAAAAATATCATTACACAAACCAATCATCCAAAGTCAGAGAACAAATTATAAAGATTCACATAATGTTCATTGGCGGCCATTTTTGTGTAAACACTCTTAATTCTCTTCGTGTAAGAAAATCGAATGGATGAAGTTTACATTATATATTTGATTTATTTCTATTTTTTTTATGTTTGAATACATTGTCTTTCAATTTAAAGTTTGTATTTTCATTTTCCTGACACCATCTGATATCCCCCCCTAAAAACGTGCTACTGCACCTTTGAAAGTTGAACTAATTTTACAAAATTTTATTTTATTAGGGACAACAGGGCCACCAAAGCTACAATTTATAATCCTCACTAGTCAAGGAGTTTCAAGGTTTCAGCTTCTGGGCCTTTTGCTTCTGTAGCTCATCAGGCTTCATATCAATTTTGTTATAGGGTGTGGCAAATGTGGTTCCCCCCTTAGAAGGGGCCACAGGGTCACAAAATGTACAATTTATCTAACTAAGGAGTCTGTAGACAAGGCTTCATCTTTCTAGTCCTTAAAGGGGCAGTAGCACGTTTTTCGGGGGAATATAAGGTGATGTCAGGAAAATTAAAATAAACGGTTCCAATTGAAAGAAAATGTATTTAAACTAAATAAAGCAGTAATAATTCAAATATATCACGTAAAGTTTAGCCATGCGATCCCTTTTTCTCACACAAACTGAATTAAAGGTGTTCACAAAAAAATGGCCGCCAATGGATTTTATAGGAAACCTCATACTTTGTCCTCTGACTATGGGTGATTGGCTTGTGTAATGAGATTGTTGACACTGTTAATATAATATATTTAGCATTAACTTACAAATTTAAGCGAAATATTTAAAATATAAAATTATCAAAAAACGTGCTACTGCCCCTTTAAGCTTCTAGAGAAAAAAGATTAGAAAATAGGTTATATTACAATTTTTTAAACCTCACTAGTCAAGAAGTCTGTAGAAAGAGTCTGAGAAAAAGATGAAAATAGGTTTAAGGGTGTGGCCAATGTGACCCTTATTAGGGGCCACAGGGTCACATTAGCTATAAATTATAATCCCCACTAGTCAAGGAGTCTGTACACAATGTGTCAGCTTTCTAGGCCTTATGCTTCTGGAGAAGAGTTGAAAATATGTTTTAAGGGCGTTGCCCCTGTTGCCCTTATGAGCCACAAGGCCAACAACGCTATAAATTATAACCCTCACTAGTCAAGGAGTCTGCATACAAGGTTTCAGCTAGGCCTATTGCTTCTGGAGAAAAAGACGAAAATGCACAAAGTTATGGACGGACAGACACCATGCCATGTCATGTGCCCATCGAGCCTTTCAGGCAAGAAGAATATGAAAATAGGTTTTAAGGGCGTGGCCCCTCTGGCCCTTTAAAGTGGTCAAAAGGCCACCAAAGCTACAATTTATAATCCTCACAAGGCAAGGAGTCTGTACACTAAGTTTCAGCTTTCTAGGCCTTATTGTTCTAGAGAAGAAGATGAAAATATGTTTTAGGGTGTGGCCCTTATTGGGGGCGACATGGGCACCAAAGCTACAATTATCAATCCTCACTAGTCAAGGAGTCTGTACACAAAGTTTCAGGTTTCTAGGCCTTATGCTTCTAAGAGAAGAAGATGAAATATGTTTTTAGTGTGTTGCCCCTGTGGCCCTTATTTGGGGCCACAGGGCCACCAAAGCTATGAATTAGAACCCTCACTAGTCAAGGAGTCTGTACACAAAGTTTCAGCTTTCTAGGCCTTATGCTTCTAGAGAAGAAGTCGAAATTCCACAAAGTTTACGGACGGACGGATGGATGCTATATATCATCAATATTCTTTTTATTGGCTGAGAAGAGGCATATGTTTACCTATCGATATATTGAATGTTCCTGATAGATTTAAAAGATGATCACTATTGAGTGAATGCCACTCATCACCAAACTTCTATCTGCTATCACAGGGAGTGGTAACAGTCTCCTCTATGTTGTGAAATGTCAAAAAGAGTACAAAACGTTCTTGATTGTCATAAATTTTACGACCACTGTACTATTGATCTCATGACCAAACATACGAAGTAAACTCTGATTATAGACTAATCAAGGGATTCATAGCAATTACAGTTCAATTAAATTTCTAAATCATAACTTCGATCGTTATAAACGAGAAGAGACATTGGTGAGGCATTTAAAAGATAAAACTTTACAATCGGGTGAATGGCTGAATACCGCTGATCAGATTGCTATGACAGGAATTTGCAATTGATATTTTTTAAAACACACATTTTGTCATAAATGTCTCACTTCACACCTGAATATGCCAATGGCTTAAATTTTGGGCATGTGTTGCTAAACACTAACAGTTTCCTGGTATGTAAGATTTTACTTAAATCAATATTTAATGTGAGGTGAAATGCATTGTGATCATAAGGTAGACTACCAACAAATTAGGCTCCTCATACCTATGAAATTATATTGCAGGGAATCTTGACAAGGTAACTTCACATGATCACTTCTCCAAGGCAACAGAGCTTCTGAAAGACATTAAAGGGGCAGTAGGACATTTTTTGAGCAATTTATAATTTAAATTTTTCACTGATAACTGTACGATAATGTATTATTTTGATAGTGTCAACAATCTAATAGCACAAACCGATCATCCAGTCAGAGAAAAAATTATAAAGATCAAAATTAAGTCCATTGGTTGCCATTTTAGTGTGAACACCTTTAATTCATTTTGTGAAAAAGGAATCGCATGGCTTAACTTTCCATTATATATTAGATTTATTACTGCTTCATTTAGTTTAAATACATTGTCTTGCAATTGGGAACATTATTATTCATTTTCTTGGCATCACCACACATTACCCCTTAAAACGTGCTTCAAACTTCTTTAGCCGAAGCTAAACATGCGTCACACACCAAAAAGTGTATACATTGCCCTCTTGTTTATTGGACCTTATGCTACATCGATCATATTTCCATAACAACTACTAATGTGACGAATACTTTTGCTTGCGTAATATTTATTCTATGGTTGTTTTAAATTTATGCAATAAGTCCATATATTCTTTTTCCCGAAATATTACTGATCATGTCATTTTTAAACAGAACAAAATGCACAGGTAATATGTCTTCTTGCAACTATTACGACCACATGGTTTGACGAATTTACTTTGTGGTTATGTTATCGGACATAGTTTCTCACATTAGTTTGAATTTCTAGCTGCATTTAAAATATATAATGAGAATCTAGGCATCCTTTTGATAGAAGAATTAAGAAGGTAATTTTAAGACTCGAACCAATTTCAACCAAACCTTTTTTGTCAAGTATTATCAATGTTTTGTAAGACATGTTTAAAACGAATAATAATAAATACGTTTTGTTATCATTATTCTCTATTATAATGAAGCCAAAGGTTTCTAAACAAATATTAATTTACTTTTATGTTCATATAAAGGAAAAACAAACAATACCTATCATTTTATTCATAAATAAATAATACGTCCGGTTCCCTGTTTTTGGTCTAAGTTGAAATGTCAGATTGGCAAAATTTTTAATCTGCATCCCTGCCACGAACTGCTGAGAAATATATATCAACATTCTCCTCCAGCAACATAAATAAAAGACAATGACCAAGAGGTTTGTTCTGAGAGTTTATATCTGAGAATGACAGTATAAAAGTGACAAGCATTGATGATGTTATACATTAACAAAGATTATAAATAACTACTTGATAATTACAGGAAACATCATCCTGTCTCAAGGTACGAAGCTAGATTCGCTCGAGCGGCCCGACTTGGGATATAGCCAATCAAATCATTTTCTCGTTGGAATTTTATCGAGAAGGTGGCGAGAAAATGATTTGATTGGCTGTATCCCAAGTCGGGCTGTGCAAGCGAATCTAGCTTCTGAGCCCAGGGTACAGATTAGTGGAGTTAGCGTAACGTTCGTACCTCGAGACAGGATGAGGAAACATCTCAATTTGTTGTACAGCTAAGAAAGAAAGTCTTCATAAATTAATAATCATTATATAAATCCTACTGCAAATGTTAGAAATACACTCTGTAAGTATAGATTCCTTCTTCTATAACAAAACAAATAATACTTTCTTAAGTTATAATGATTGACAATGGACATGATTACTGGATTAATAAGATTAACAACATATGGAAACTTTGTAAATTGTTACAAATCATTAACTGTCATATTTTGTGTTTACCATTGTTTCCTTGTTGTTGTTATAAGATTGTTTCTTTCTCTGTGAGCCTATTGAAGACTAAAGCATGACATAAACATCTTTTGGAGGAAACTGTTATTGAAAATCTGTCATATACTTAAAATTGTTGCGTGTGATACGTTATTAGCAAATTTGAGAAATAAAACTTTTAAAAGCAAAAGTACAATTTTGATACGAAATCAGCACTTCAAGATCACATCTTACCAATAAATAGGGCTAAAACATTAAAACAGTGAGTGTGAGTCTATACAGGGGTTACATCTCTTTCAGTAGTTAAAAGTATTAAGCATTTTATATGTTAAATTATAATTTAATTGTTACAAGTAATTGCTTTTCTTTCATAAAACAAAATATCCATTATTTGTCAGGCAATATGATTTTAATGAGCAATTCACAACATATTTATGAGACTGCAAAAATATGGGGGAAAAAAACCTTTGTCTATAACATTAGAGTCAACATGGTAAAATGTTGACAAGACTACACAATGTTCTTGATACAACCATGCAATATATCTAATCAAAGGTCATAACAGTTCAATCATATTTATAAAAAATAACTCAATACAAATGGATATTCATAGGAAATAACTGCCTTCAAATGTTTATTACTCACCCACTGTAATATCTACAAGACAGGTTTAATTAGTATAATACCACAATGCAAGTATCAAGCAACAGAAGAGTGTTATTGTGACATCAAAATGTAAGTGTTCTGTCACAATGTGAGCGTCTAAATGGCTTCTGAGTCGCGGTAATCTTACGTTTAGCACATTGTAATTTTACTCAAGTTTTAGGGCAAATAATAAACAGAATACTAAACTTGCTTCCATTTTGATACTAATTATATAAAACTCCTTTGCTCATTTGATGAAGAAAAAACCCTAAACGGAAGTTTTTTTAGAATCCTCTATAGAAAAATTACATTAAAGTGCTAACGATCTACTCTCCATCACTGTCGATGACTTTTTTCCTGATGACTTTCCGCAGGGGCACATGGTCATCCACATCCGAGTCCGACTCACCGAGAGGCTGGGTCAGCAGGGTAGCTGGGAAACTGTCTGTACACAAACAGAGAAATGGCTTATGTACTTCCATTTACCAGATCAGTATTAAATGTTGAGATCTGGGCCTTGATTTTGGAAGCTAACTTAGTGCTAAGATTCTTACTTGGTTTATTGCTATCTTAGCAGAGCTTTGCAAAATTTGACCCTGGCACTTGATTATTTAAGCAACAGCTCTTTAAGTATATCAATAGTCTTAGGTACCATACATTCACATTAGGTAATAAAATCTTCGAAAATCCAGGTCCAGCATTATAATTTATTGCCATGTTTAGAAAAAGTTAATTCATTATCAAAAATATGCAAGCAACACAAGTTACGTTAATATGAAAGTGATTGATAATTGGTTAAATGGTTTCTACTCAGAAATCCAATATTAGAATGATAGCATTGAAAGATTTACCAAACTTGAAGTCTGCGATCAATCCTTTTTCAAATATTATTCGACACACCCAAATAATTCACAAAAAGGTCAATGACTTCTTGAGTTTAAGACATTTGCTAAAATAGTAGATCCTACAAAGCTAAATGACTTTGTCTGAAAGCCGTTGTAAGACACTGACTAAGTGACAATGAAGGTACTCTTTCCATGGAAAAATTCTATGCTGGTTTTTTTTTAGTTTGTAAAAAGTTTAGGGTTCAAAATTAGCACTAGCCAAGAAGCCCATAGTGGTATGAAACAACTGGTAGTGCGAAGGACTAGTGACATATTAAGGATAAGAAGATCAATCAAAAGTTTTGGGCTAGCTTGAATTGTGTTTGGGCTATTAGTTTTAGAAATCAACAAGTCCAAATGGCTAGTTGTGCGATAACACTAATTTTGACCCCTGAAATTTAGACTCACTGTTTGTCTTTGCCATCTTTGCCTTGACTGTGTTTAACAGTGGTTCATCCTCACTGCTGCTGTCCTCAGAGTTGAAGAGTTTGCTGGTGTCCTGTGTCACATCCTGAGTGGAGACAACATCCTGGCTCATCGACATCTTGAGGGGTGACATGGTGTCATGAGACATCTTGTTATGTGACTGTGTCACCGACAAATGGAGAGGTGACATAGCATCTGGGGACTCGCTCATTGACAGTTTCAACGGCGACATTTCAGTGTCTGACTCCACTACACGAGCTCGTTTAGCTTTTGGTTTCTTTGTTTTCACAGATGATAGAGCTTCGTCCTCGCTACTAGATACCTGACGCTGGCGCTTGGCTTTAGATGCAAGAGTTTTGGCTAGAGGTTCCTCTTCAGAGCTACTAGATTCTGCCATTGTGTTGGGTTTAGACGATGGCTTCAGTGGTTCATCTTCACTATCACTTTCAACCTTTTTCTTCTTTTTGGATGCTACAGGTTTTTTCTTTGCAGATTTGTTTTCTTTTTCTTTTGAATCTTTTTCTTTCTTAGCTTTCAGTTTCTTTGTCTTCACAGATGAAAGCGTCTCGTCTTCCCTATTTGACTCCTGGCATTGACGTTTGGCTTTAGATGCAAGAGTTTTGGCTATGGGTTCCTCTTCAGAGCTACTAGATTCTGCCATTATCTTGGCATTAGAGGATGGTTTCAGGGCTTCATCTTCACTATCACTCTCGACATTTTTCTTTTTGGATGCTACAGATTTTTTCTTTGCAGATTTGTTTTCTTTTTCTTTCTTAGCTTTCGGTTTCTTTGTCTTCTCAGTTGATAGCGTCTTGTCTTCCCTACTGGACCCCTGGCGTTGACGCTTGGCTTTTGATGCAAGAGTTTTGGCTATGGGTTCATCTTCAGAGCTACTTGATTCTGCCATTGTGTTGGGTTTAGAGGATGGCTTCAGGGCTTCATCTTCACTATCACTCTCAACATTTTTCTTATTTTTGGTTGCTGCAGAGTTGTTTACTTTTTCTTTTGTATCATGTTCTTTCTTAGCTCTTGGTTTCTTTGTTTTCACAGTTGATAGGACTTCGTCCTCGCTACTTGATTTCTGGCGCTGACGCTTGGCTTTAGATGCAAGAGTTTTGGCTATGGGTTCATCCTCAGAGCTACTAGATTCTGCCATTGTGTTGGGTTTAGAGGACAGTTTCAGGGCTTCATCTTCACTATCACTTTCAATCTTTTTCTTTTTGGATGCGGCAGTTTTTTTCTTTGCAGATTTGTTTTCCTTTTCTTTTGTTTCTATTTCTTTTTTAGCTTTTGGTTTCTTTGTCTTCACAGATGATAGAACTTCGTCCTCGCTACTGGAATCCTGGCGTTGACGCTTGGCTTTAGATGCAAGAGTTTTGGCTATGGGTTCATCCTCAGAGCTACTCGATTCTGCCACTGCGTCTGGTTTAGAGGAAGGCTTCAGGGCTTCATCTTCACTATCACTTTCAACCTTTTTCTTTTTGGATGTTGCAGTTTTTTTCTTTGCAGATTTGTTTTCCTTTTCTTTTGTATCTTTTGGTTTCTTTGTCTTCACAGATGAAAGCGCCTCTTCCTCACTACTGGACTCCTGGCGCTGACGCTTCGCTTTAGATGCAAGAGTTTTGGCTATGGGTTCATCCTCAGAGGTATCTTCACTATCACTCTCCATCTTTTTCTTTCTGGATGCGGCAGATTTTTTCTTTGCAGATTTGTTTTCTTTTTCTTTTGTTTCTGCTTCTTTCTTAGCTTTTGCAGTTTCTTTTCCTTTCTTTTCGCTATCTTCTGGCTTTGCCTTCTTCCCTCGAGGTGTTTTCTTTGCGCTTGCAGGAGCTTCAGCATCTGAATCTGTTGGTTGAACAGCTTTCTTGTTTTTTCTAGGATTTGGAGTTTCTTTCTTTGCTGATTCCATTTCATTGTTTTTTTTCTTCCTAGCCGATTCAGTGACATTTTTCTTAGTAGATTCAGTCAAGCTTTTCTTTTTAGCAGATTCAGTCATGTTTTTCTTTCTAGCAGATTCAGTCACCTTCTTTCTTTTGGGAGTTTGAGACATTACAGAACTGTCATCAGAATCAGAGAGAATTCTAGTTTTCTTCTTTCCCTTTTTGCTCGAACTGAGAGCATCAAGTGCAGTGTCCACTGACTCAACCTCACTCTCAGAGTCTGACATAATTGCTCTACTTTTCTTTCCATGGTTAACAATAGATGAGGAGACAGATGCTGCATCATCATCATCAGAATCAGCAACAGATTTCTGGCTGGACATAGGGTCTGCAACTGAAGCCTGAGTAGATCCTAAAGAATTCTGACTTGCACTGATAGAAGATTGGTTTGCTCCAGAAGCATGACTTGATGCAACAGAATCCTGACTTGCTGCTAGAGAATTCTGACTTGATGCAACAGAATCCTGACTTGCTGCTAGAGAATTCTGACTTGATGCAACAGAATCTTGACTTGCTGCTAGAGAATTCTGACTTGATGCAACAGAATCTTGACTTGCTGCCAGAGAATTCTGACTTGCGGATACAAAATCTTGACTTGCTGCAACAGAATCTTGACTTGCTGCTAGAGAATTCTGACTTGCACTGAGAGAAGTGTGGCTTGGTGCAGAAGCCTTACTTGAAGCAACAGAATTCTGACTTGCTCTGGAAGCCTGTGAAGCGACTGACCCTTGACTGGAGTTAACTGACTGACTATGAGATAAAGACTGTTGACTTGATGCAACAGAAGACTGGCTGAGAGCAGTTCTATCTCCAGGCACTCCATCCTCCTCAGACACTGGCTCAGTTCTACCCTTGTCTGACCCTTGTTCATCTCCACTACTGTCAGAGTCCGAGTCAAACAGTTTGTTCTTCTGTTCCTGTCTCGAGACCTGTGAGTTGGGCTGTGACTCTTGCTCACTGTCAGAGTCAAACAACTTAGGGCGTTTGGACGGAGGCTTGTTGGCATCTGTTCCACTCTCGCTGTCCTCTGCTATCCTCAGTCTGTTATCGTCACTGTAACAGATTTTACATTTTGTGGTGAAATTCTTTTTCTTTCATAAAATGGAAACTCTTAACATGTTACACACATGAAAAATATTTAACCCATTTAACATTAAGTGAGTGAGTAAGTTATTGTTAAGTGCCCCTTGGGCAATATTTCGGCCATTAGCAGCAGATAAATATTTAACATAGTGGACAAAATTGAAGACAAAAGAAAAGATCATTCATTGTATTTTAATATTTTCAGACATCAGTTCTTTTTCAATATCTAAGCATCAAAGAAGAACTATCAAAGCTATTTCATACCTGTCACTATCAGAGTCAACGATCTTCTTCATGCGAGATTTCTTTTTAGGTTTGGTTGTCTCCCTTGACACAGACGTTGCTTCAGATTCCTCCCCATTCACTGAAGGTTCACTTGTTTCCATGGCAACATTTTCCTTCTCAGAGTTGCTGTCCTCTTCAGAATCTGATTTATCATTTGAGTCTTTTCTGAAAGAAGATAATACAAAATAATATATATAACATTCTTGTATCTGTAGCCATTTCTTGTTTTTCAAAATGTCTAGTCACATTTCTAGTCACATTACAAACTCAATACCTTATACTTTATGAAAGTGAAGTTAAGACCTTATTATGTGTTACTGTTTTGTTTCTCTAAAAACTTTTTGTGGTCAAGGGAATTAGCTATTTAAATGGGAAAACTGACAGATTATTTCCAATGAAATAATAATCTTCAAACTGCTATATAAACTAGTAATTATACATTCAATTTGGCCACTATCAGATATCCCGAATCTAAACAAGGGTCTAATTTGTTTAGGGGGTCTTGGTTTTTTTTTCATCAGCAGATAAACTGGTAGAGCAAAAAGAAAGGTTTATTTCCTCAGTGGGCTATAACTCAACGCTCACCTTTTTCTATTTCCTGATCCCTTCCTCTGTTTAGCAACTTAATAGCAAGAGCTTTTAATGTTATAGGTAAGGAGTAAAATGGGCTTAAGAGGGGTTTTCTTACGTCAGCAGATAAACTGTTTGATCATCATGAAAAATAACTTATGCTGTTCTTAATTCAGTGGCCTTGAACTCAACACTCACCGTTTTCTCTTCCCTGGATCTTTCCTCTGTTTAGCGAGAGCTTTCAATGCATTCCTCCTATCCTTCGACTTCTGTTTCTCTTCCTTCTGTTGCTGTCGTTTCTCCTCGTTTTTCTTCCTCTTCTCCTCATTCCTGTCCAGGTTAGTCGATGATGATGCTTTCTTTGTTTTTCTCTTTTTCTTTTCAATCTTCTTTTCCACTGGTTTTATTTTATCTGCAGCCACTGGATTTCCTTCCTCATCAAGTTCAAGACCTTCGACAATATTGCGCAGTTCAGGGGCAGACAACTCTGCTGGGATACGCCAGAAAGCTTCCTGTAAAGTATCTTCTTGTTATCAATCAATCTGTTTCATTGTGTACCTTATTATATTACTTGAATAAACAAGAAAAAAGTGAGCATGGCTCACATACCCCCGCATCCCGTCTGATTTTTCATCTACCTCAAGAGTCAAGAGTATCATCAGGTGAAACAAAAACCACAATTTCATCTACCTAACTGTTAAAGTTCAGATAAAACATGTCCAAATTGGAGCATCAGACTAGTCATTTGCACCAAGTTCAAACCCAAACCCAAGGGCGTATTTGGTAACAGCTTTCAAACTCAATGGAAAGTATCATCAAGTGGATCCATTTTCATTCAAATTGCAGAATCAAGGGCAATAACTCTGTGAAAAATAATATTTCGGGAATATCTTTCGAACTCGATGAAGAGTATCATCAGGTGTACCCATAAATTTCATTCATCTAGGTGTAATAGTTTCTGCGGAAATCTGTCCCCATTGCAGCATCGGACCTGTTAATCGCTCCAAATCAAATTGCGCAATCAAGGGCCATAACTCTGTCAAAAATAAAATTTCGAAATTGCTTTCACACTCGATCAAGAGGATCATCAGGTGTATCCATAACTAAAATTTCATTTACCTAGGTGTTATAGTTCCTGAGTACATCTGTCCCCATTGCAGCATTAGAATGTTACTCGCTCCAAGTTCAATTTCAGAAACAAGGGTCATAACTCTGTCAAAATTAAAATTTCGAAAATGGCTTTCAAACTCGATCAAGAGTATCCTCAGGAGCACCAATAACCAAAATTTCACTCATTTAGGTGTTATAGTTTTAGAGCAAATCTTTCCCCATTTGAGCATCAGACCTGTTACTGGCCTGAAGTCCAATTTCAGAAACAAGGGCCAGAACTCTGTCAAAAATAAAATTTCGGAAATGGCTTTCGAACTCGATCAAGAGTATCATCAGGTGTATCCATAACCAAAATTTTTTTATCTAGGTACAAAAGTTTCTGAGAGAACTTGTCCCCATTGAAGCACCAAGTCCGCTGTTTGTACTAAGTCAAATCAGAGATTCAAGGGCGATAACTCCGTAAAAAGTAATATTACGGAATGGGCTTTCGAACTCGATCAAGACAATCATCAGGAGCATCCATAACCAAAAATTTTATTTATCTAGGTACAATACTTTCTGAGAAAACTTGTTCCACTTGAAGCACCAAGTCTGCTGTCTGTACCAAGTCAAATTGGAGATTCAAGGGCGGTAACTCCGCAAAAATTAATTTTACGGAATCGGCTTTCGAACTCGATCAAGAGTATCATCAGAAGCATCTATAACCAAAATTTTATTCATGTAGGTCCAATAGTTTCTTAGAAAATTAGTCCCCATTGAACCCTATTAAACTAAGTCCAAAAAGTGACGTTTCCATGGAAACGGCCAAAAATTAAAATTCCAGATGGTCAAGAATTGATGAGAATGACATGTTTAACAATTCTGCAAAGTTTGGTTGATGTAGACCAAGTAGTTTTGGAGATATGTGACCGGACGGAAGGATGGATGGACTGACGGACGGAATGACCGCTATATACCCCTGCTTACTTTGTAACGGGGGTATAATTAACAGATTCATGTAGGTAAACAAGTTACCTCAGAAGAATCTCTCCTAAACATGAACAAAATTTCTAACCAGTCAGAATTGTCAGAACATATTTGACACGTAATGTCTACAGGCTATCAAGTTGTCTAACTGAACATTTTACAATTCACAACTGCAAATTCTTATGATTGAATTGAAAAGAGCTCGGCCAAGATCTCAGTTTTGAAATTTTTATGTTTTGAAGATTTCTAATAATCAGATAATGGAATAGTGTGATAAAATCTTTTACAAACATACTAGTATGACCAATAAAATACAGTTAATCAAATCCAACCAAATGTGTAAACTGAATTAAATTCCTAATCTCTACTTCAAATATCAAGTCAAATAAATAAAATAATGAAATTAAAGAAAAACATTGTGCTAATTTCCCTTACATAATCACTGATTTGATCACTTTTGTGAAATATAATTGAGTCTTATCAACACTAGAATTATCTGATGAATACAAAGAAAGCTGACCTGTTCATTGGCTGGAGGCGAGACTCCGATGATCTGGAGGAAGTCGAGAAACATCTGATCCTCCATAGCCGTCTCATTCTCTTCCGACAAGGGAACTATCGGAACTGCTACATGGTGAGCTGTGGACATAAACATCACAAACATAAGGGATTTGACATGAAAACACAAGGACACTAAGCATATGCAACCACTTAATAAAATCTCTAGATGAGTATAAATTTGTATATCGGTCTTTTCTTCAATCGTTTACTTTTGCTTTTAAATAATTGTTCAGTTATCATTTATAAATTCTCACTCAAATGTAAAAAGAATTTCAGCAACAGGAAAACAAAAATGTCTTATTTATTTTATAGATATTGAGATATTTTCTATTGACAACCATCGTGATCTCTAAAACTTCTTTTACATTGACAGAAAAAGTCATTGGATAAAATATTGTTTGTTTTGAATACCATCTCGTTCACGGTCCTCAGCTGATCTGCAGAGACCACGTTGTATCCATGCAATCTGGTCTCTGTATCCCTTCCCAACCAGACCACGCAGCCTCTCTCCAACTGACGTCTGCTCACTGTCTGTAGTCTCTTCGGGTTTTGGCTTCTCGGACTCAGTCTCACTCTCACTCTCACTCTCAGTCGTCATAAAGCCGGGCAGGTTGTCATCAATTGACCCTGTAAAAATATTTAGGAGGAATAGTTTGTAATCTCAAGGAATTTGAGATTATAACTGAATTTCAGGTTGAGAGAAATACAAATGCTACTAATAGGGTGTGATCTGACACCAGCCATCATTTTTTCATTAGGTTTTCAGGTTCTTACTATCTTGTTTAACAAGAACATTCCAAATGAGAGACATTGCATGGAAGGAAAAGGTTAACAAAAGTCCTTGATACACTCTGTAAAGGGACTTAACTCTGTCATTCCTTACTTATTTAGCTACTTCACAATTTCAGATTGGAACCCAAAGGTGCCTTCCATCATATATCAATCTTTTAATATTTCACATTTGCCAGTAATGAGTTTATACTTTCCGAGAAACTTTTGTTCATTTTTTGTTCTGGGTCGCCTTTAACAAAGGTTTGGAAGTCACTACATTAGAGAAGCATTATGTTTAAGAATTGAATTGAATTGAATTGAATTGAATTGAATTGAATTGAATTGAATTGAATTGAATTGAATTGAATTGAATTGAATTGAATTGAATTGAATTGAATTGAATTGAATTGAATTGAATGGAATTGAATTGAATTGAATTGAATTGAATTGAATTGAATTGAATTGAATTGAATTGAATTGAATTGAATTGAATTGAATTGAATTGAAATGCAAGCCAGTGCAATGTTGAGTGATGGAAGTTAAGGGTAACCTTAGTAAACGTTTGCAGGCTCTATTTTCAAACAATGCCTTTAGTCCAAATGCCAATTACATCATTAAATATGATAAGTTAAATTACCATCACTGAATCTGCCACCATCCTCCATCTCTCCCCCCTCCAAGTGCTTCTTGCGTCTCCGGACGTAGAGCTGAGAGCGGTGCTGCACTAGCCCCATACTGAGTAGTTTGTCCATCACCTTGTTCTTAGACCTCTTCACACTCAGGGACCCAACGATCTTCATCACCTTGTCTGGAGATACACAGGATAGTCAGGATTGTAGACAGATTGCTCAAAGAACAGAAGTCCTAAATCATTAAATTGAGTGAGTTAGCAGACTGATTAGAATCGATTGTGCTTTGAGGAAAAGGAGTGTAAAAATATCTCTGTTAAGGTTTGAACAACACCCAGTCTGGCTTTCTTCTCATTCACAGTCTGAAGGCACCCCCATTACCCGCATGTTCTGATGTAAGTTCATCTAGCCAATCACAAGGACTGGGGTGCTTTCAGAGCGTTGTGGAGAGGAAAGCCCTGATACATATTTTTTTATTTTGTTTCCCTAGAAACACAGTCTATTTTAACAGACTGAGTTAGTGCTTAACACAGCTTTGGCAATATTTCAGCCATTAGTGGCTGAAAACATTTAAAGACAAATGTAATGGATAACAATTATTTTCTTTATTTCGTTTCTGGCCAACTCTTTGCCTCTACTTCAGGTGACACACCAACTTCTTAATGCTTTTGAAGAATTCAGAATCCAGTCATTTGCTAAAAGGGTGGTTTTAAATGACAAAATGTACTCATTCTCTTACCTTTAGAGTCCTTGAACTGGTTGAAGAGATCTGTCAACTCAGCTTCCTCCTCCTCCGTCCACCGCTTGCTGTACACAGAATTATGGGTATCAGGCATGCTCTATCAGGGTAATCATGTCTACTGCGTTCCTACAACACTTTGTTATCCAGGAAATGCTTTGCTTTGTTCAACAAGCATAAAAGTGAGCGTGGCTTACTAATACCACCGACCGTGCATCCCTAACAAACTGAATTTTAAAAAAAAATTCATTTCCTAAGTCGATGAATGAATGTTTTTTCTGCAATTGGTCAGACAAAGTACTTTCTCATAAAACGTATATTACTATTTCTTGTTACTCTGCATCTTTTCTTTTGTTCTCTCCATGAGGTAAAACAAATGTGCAGAATTTAAAAAGAAGATGAGGATGAATAGTTTTCTACAATCAGTCAGATAAATTCTGATATTGGAAAATGACTACCATTCAGAACAAAACATGAAAATTTAAACCAAAAAAAAAGAATTAAACCAAATTGGATCTTAATTAGCACTACACCGTTCCTAGTTGATTAGAGTGCATGTACAAAATTTGAAATCAAATAGATGAATAGGTGAATAGTTTTTCAGCTATAGGTCTGACAAATTCTGATGGAAAAGGACTAACTAAAAAACATGGAAATTTTTGAAAAAATCAAATATTAACGAAATGTGTTGTAATTTCGCACTGCACCCTTCCTAGTAGGGTAGAAGACGTGCATAATTTGACAATCTGAGAAATAGTTTTTCCATAATAGGTCGGACAAATTCTGATATTGAAAATGGACCACGTTCAAAACATGGAAATTTAAAAAAAATTCAAATATTAACGAAATTTGTTGTAATTTCACACTGCACCCCTCCTAGTAGGGTAGAAGACATGTGCAAAATTTGAAAACGATCGCATGAATTGAATTGACCTCCAGAGGTTTCAGATTCTTTGAAGAGCATCCTCCTTTGGGTACTTACTGCATAAAATCTGGACTTTTGCTAATATGACAGGTTGTGACTAATTTTAGAAATAAATATATAAAAAAAACAACAACGTAAAAATGTGTTTTGTAATAATTTGACCACCCTTAAGGGACCCCCCACCAATTGGTAGCTTTGGCAAAAGGGGCAGATAACTACAACCTCATCACTTATCAATCTGTCATCGGAAAAAGATTTTGAAGTTTATAATTCTAAAACAAGTATTTGTCACAAAGGTGACAAGATCCCCCGCCACAAATTGATGTTAACAACAAGAAGCGGGACGGACGTACGGAGCGGAATACTATGTCCCCCATGAAGACTCAAGGTTAATGGGTTCATGAGATATGGCGCTAACAACATTTTCAAAACTGGTCAAAGTCTTGCTGTGAGCTTGAAAATGAGGTCACGGTCACTGAAAACTTTTCAGGTCTGCGTATTCCCCAGATGAAGACTGGTACCAAGTTTGAAGATTCTAGGTTGAGCAGTTCATTAAATATCGCGCTAACGACATTTTCAAAACTGGTCAAGGTCTCTCCGTGACCTTGAAAATGAGGTCAAGGTCACCGAAAACTTTTCAGGTCTGCGTATTCCCCAGATGAAGACTGGTACCGAGTTTGAAGGTTCTAGGTTGAGCGGTTCATTAGATATTGCGCTAACAACATTTTCAAAACTGGTCGAAGTCTTGCTGGGGGACCTTGAAAATGAGGTCATGGTCACCGAAAACTTTTCAGGTCTGCGTATTCCCCAGATGAAGACTGGTACCAAGTTTGAAGATTCTAGGTTAAGCGGTTCATTAGATATCGAAGCGGGACAGACGGATGGACCTGAATACTATATCCCCCGCTTCGCGCTAACTGGCGGCTGGGGATAATTACTGAAGATGACCCATTTTCAAAGACAGCTTTTCAATATCCCTGGAGGTGAGGTGAGGTGAGGTGATATCGCTTTCACGAGTATCCCTGGAAAATGATTCACAATTTACTCACTCTGGTCTCTTCTTGGGCTTCTTAAGCTCCTTGGCGCTCTGTATATAGCCCTGCTTCTTCAGCTGTTGGATCACATGAAGACGAGTTTTGCTGGGGTCCGTCAGTCGACCTAGGATCAGGTCCGCTATGTCTTGTCCTGTAAGAGATTGAGAGTCAGGTAACTGTCAAGTAATTAAAACTATTTTTTAAATGGCGAGATCTTAATCTTGTCCTTGAGTAGAACAAATCAAAGTTAAGAGCAAGTCTTCTTTAGGATTTTTAGCCTATTTGAGTTATAAATGAGAAAGTATTCCGATATATTTGGTAGCTTCAAGCAAAATTTGGATTTAATGGACAGTTCATGTTAGGGATTTACATCTCCTGACCTGTGTAATAGAACTCATCAAGATCTCTCTTAGGTCAATTACAGATAATGAAATCTAAGACAAGGAAAATGATGTTACTTGTTTCGGAGTCGGTTGACTCCTTCATCAGACGAATGATGAAGGTGTCAACCGACTCCGAAACGTGTATCATCATTTTTCTGGCTGTTTTGCGGATATCTGCCTGGATTGATGGCGGCCCTCTCCTCCCTTTAATTTGTACCCAACTCCCGTTGGTACCGTCTCAGTATCCTTAAGTGGATCCTCATGTTGCTATCCCATAACAAGCCATAATTTACAAAGGTCGTCAAGCGCCGCCTTCTCATCTCAAATCTAAGACAAGGTGAAAAGGAGGTATTTGCTACGGTGAGCGAGATCAATAGTCCTCAGGCAACAGGATCAGTAATGATTTGAATGTTGTACCTGGATCTTGATTGTCCCGGAACTCCTCCCACAGTCTCTCCAGCTCTTGTTCTAGTTCCTCCGACCACTGGGCTCGACCCTTGCTGGAACTGGATCACACAGCAGGATATTGTTAGAAGCAACAACAGGGCATTTAGAGGTGTAACGATACGGCAATACAATATCGTGATATATGGGCCAAAATATATTGTATTCATTGTATCATAGGATGCATATCGGGATACGTAAAATAACAAGAAGACATGGTCATCAACTTTCTATTCATTGAAAGTAGCCTGAAGGACTAGTAAAATCTATAGATAATAACATTTAAAGATAAATTTTGATACCTGAAAATGTTGTACGTAAGTAAATACAGAAATGCAGCTGTCCTTATGGCCAACACTTTGAAATGGCTAATTCCTACCCCTGTGATGCATCAGCATTCCCATTCAAAGCAGATCGATAGAGCACATGATCATAGGGTAGACATAAGGTTTGTTCTCAAATTCAAAAATGCTATGCATGGTTTTTCAAGACCAAACTCAACAATGCACAAAAAAATGTCAATTTGAAAATTTGAGTTTCATACCTTAACTGGTTTTGGAAAGTCGTTTATAGGTTTCAACGAGAACTTGACCCAAAGAAGTATAAGAATTTGCTTTTGCACAAAGCGTGATCCCGCATTACATTTGTATGTGGCCAGATACATCTAAGTGGTCCATCAAAAGTGGCATTCAAAAACGGCTTCCATTACCAAACTGAACATATTTGATAGAGGTGTAACGATACGGCAATACATTATCGTATCGTGATACATGGGCCACAATATATCGTATCGTATCGCAGGGTGTGTATACATAAAATAATGGTAAATTCTCAATGTAAGTGTTCAAAACTGAGATATACATTAAAAAGATACTTCGTTATGCACACAAGAATCTCTTCTAATATTTGCAAGTTTGGTTATATTACAATTACATAAAAAAAACTTCAAGTATATTCTTAATCAAGATTAACTGACTCCAAAAGTTTATGAAAAGATCATTATGTCAGGAGATAATATGTATCGGGATACGTATCGTATCGTGACCCCCATATCGGGATACGTAACGTATCGCAACCCTCCTGTATCGTTACACCTCTAATATTTGAGTAGCAACCTTTGACGCACTGTACTATATTGTACTCAGACTTTAATATATTTCAAAGAAAATAGTGAAATGTTTGTGATTACCGTATGTGAACTTTAACCAACTCAAGCAACTGACCTGACGGTGCCATATCCCTCTAAGATCTCCTGTGCCTCCCTGCTCCCCTTCCAAAACAACATCTCCATAAACACCTTCTTGTTGTGCTCAGCAACCTCTACAAACTTGCTCACTACAAACGTCGCAAACTTCATCATTTCCTGAAACATATACCAAACATTGAGTGAGTGAGTTAGTGCCTAACGCCGCTTGGGCAATATTTCAGCCATTAGCGGCGATACTAAACATTGATGCATAGCATAATCCTTATGCTAAGCATATCTAATTATAGTTTCTCACTGGCCTCTCGAAGAAAAGCACATGCTGATGCACATTCTCTACGCTTCTCTACCTTTTTAGGTAGTCAAGATGAATTTTATGAAAATATAAGCTTCCTATGGCAACTGGTTTTACATAAGTCGTTTATTCTTTAGCAAAACAATTTGATTTACAAAGATAAATGTAATTTCATGGCTTATATGTTTAGGAGGTAGAACCAGAATACAATTGTTAAACTGTTAGATTAGTTAGTGAAAATACATGTAATAGGTCACTTTAAAGGAATCAAAACCAGGAAACATCCCTCATAACCCAATTACTGACACTAAATTAAATTTAAATTTTCCATATCCTAAGAGATGCCGAAAGCGATGCCGACATCATTACCCTGAAGATAAACACAGAACTGCAAATAAAGTAAGGGAAGTTGAACTCAAGTATCACCTTGAAGCGAGAGATTTTAGCGTACGGTCCGAGGAGCACCTTCTGAAAGACTCGGAATATTGACGCCTGGAAGATCATGCCAGGGAAATAAAGGTCGACAGAGACTCTGTGCAGCATCTTGACGATGCAGTGGTTCGTGTGGTCAGTGTTCTTCTCAAAATCAGCCAGCAACAAACCATATGGCTTCAGAACATCAGGCTTACAGAACCTGGAAATATTTAATTAGTTGTAACAAAATATCAATACATTGAGAATCATGATACAGTAGAACACGGATATAGTGAACAATCGGATATAGTGGAACTTATTTTTAAGTCTACTCAAAAGCCCTATGTATGACAGCTAACCGTGAGTAGCGAAAAGCAGATATAGCAAACTAAATTCGTTGGTCCTGATTCTTCTTGAGAAAAGTTGAAAATAGGTTTTAAAGGTGTGGCCTAATTAGGTCACAAAAGTTTCTTTAAGAGGCATTTTAGAAGCAGGTTTGATGAAGAAGAGTTCCTATGGATAATCAATCATCACTTGCTTGATAACGGTGTTAGTACCTACACCGAAACGTAGCATTTCATGCAATAAAGAATTATCCATAAGAACTTGTTCTTCTTCAGGTCACAAAAGCTTTACCAAAGCTTCAATTATATCTTTCAGGCCAGATAAACTTAAACTTAAATGCCAACTCCAGACTTTAATGCTGAGGAATATATGGATGACAACTTCTTTGTTCATTGTATGCAACGTTTCGACACAGATTCTTGAGAACAACACACGAATCTGTGTCGAAACGTCGCATACAATGAACAAAGAAGTTGTCATCCATATATTCCTCAGCATTACTGTCATTCCAACTTCTAAAATGCCTCTCAAAGAAGTGAACTCCAGACTTACGACAAAAGGAAACCCTTGAGATCGAACTCCTGCTCCGACACAGCAGATACCTCTTCTTCATCTTCTTCCTCTGTGGATATAGAATGAAGTTTCAACAAAACTGTAGTTGCTTGGTTATCATGTAGAGACTTGTCAATAATGAATTCCACCCATTACCAAGATGCATGCCTAGATTTAATTGGAAATTAGGATTCCATTGTAGTCTGGTTTACAAAACACAAGTTTAACAATTGTGACTCACACTGTTGATTCGTTTGAGTATTTTAAGTATTTAATGCGTCCAATAGTCATATTTTCAGCCTCAAGACAAACACTGAGCATGTTCATCATTTGTTTAGTGAGTTACTTAGCTCCAATTTATAAGGTATTAGCTGCTAACATCATTCAGCAATTTTTGATTTGTGATACTTCTCCCAATTGATTTTAAAGAATCTCTCTGGTTCTAAGGTCTTGACCAGAAACCAGAAAGAAGAACTCACCGTCCTGTATTTCCCCCGCCGCCTCCCCCAGCGCCCCCTCCTCCAGATCCCCCTCCTGCGACTGGGAACCTCTCACATTCCGCTCTGAAACACAACGTCATACATGTAAATACAAAACCTCTGCTCCTTATGTTCTCCAGCAGCTAACTTCATGTGTTGATGACAGATTTATCCCCCTTTTCCTCATATTATATACCGGGTAAATACATACACACATATAATGTCTACAATCTGGAGATTATTGTTCAGCTTTCGGATATTAAATATTGAAAATATGTGAAGTCAGAAGTAGGTATACACTTTACTGACTAGTATTTTCAGTTCGATTTACAAACCCCTTCATGTTATACATCAGTGCTCATAATGTATGTACATATATAATTATATACACTGATTAAAATATAAATATAAACTATAAATCAATCTCTACAATAATGATATATCATTTCAAACTGTTCTTCAAGATAATAACATATTTTTATCATGACTTGTTTACAAATATTTTCATTATTCTCTAGATCAATAAAGCAATCATGTAGAACAAATAAGCATTAACTTGTTCAAAATATGCAAAAAAATGTTTCTGACGTACAAAACAAAAAAACTGTGTACATCATTGCACAACATACCAGTAGTACTAATCAGTATATTATTGTCCTATAGATAATTTGATACTATACATGTTGACCGTACAAAATGACTAATAGCATTACAATAAATGAACATCTGTAAAGTACAAAAACCATGAATTATAGAGTTTGTATGAGGGCATTAGTGTATACATTTTCCAGTTTAAACACCAATATATTAATTATATTTTTTCATCTCTAACTTTCTCATAGCACTTATCAGCCCAATCTTGACCAATAATAACCAACACTCGAGCTGAACATCCTGCCGGGAAATCTACGTTTTGAGTAAATTGACCCTTGACCTCCCAGTTTCTGACCCACCAGCAGTGGTGGATAAAGAACGAAAAATATATTCTAAATATACAGATGCTTATGTCCCGCTGACTTGTTCATTGCTTGATAATTAAATGAAAATACAGGTTTTGCAATTGTTCTCCAAAATCTGAATGTAATGTTCATGTTGTTTGATTGTACTGCTGCCTAAAATCTTTCTAAGGTACAAACTTTGTTAACTCTATTTCTATCCAGAAAATGTCTACCTTAATGAACAATATTCTTAACAAATATGACACCATTTATTTCCAATTTGTGTATAATATAGGTTTGTTTATAATGAATATGTTATGGTTATTCAATGACTTTTAACTGGATCCTCTGTGAGAAATATTGCAAAAATACTGAAAAATATCCTTGTTAAACCTATTGAATACAAAAATCTTTATGTATTTGGAATTCAAGGCCTTGACCAGCCTACAAACCCTGTACAAAAAATGATATTGTTGGCTGATTTTCACACAAAAGAAGGAAAATGCAACCGTAGGTTCAATTGCTACACTTGGTATTTAGCTAGTCTTATGCCAAGTAAATTTACTTCATTATGTACATTTATCTATCTTGTATTTCTACAGTGACATTTTTCTTAATAATGTAAGCATTCATGACTTTGATTGATAACTATCACATTCATGTGTGTCACATAAATCATTGATATGTATTATTTAACAAAACTAAAAAATTATTTCATAAGATTTTTCAGGGAGAAAAACATACTAATCTGTTACTGATAATGTTTTTAATAGATATAACAATGGATAAAAGGATAAATATATTTCAAACACTGATGTTAAGTCAGTTCTAAATATACATGCTCAATAGCAGGTTTCATGTTTAATGTCAACGCTTGTTGATCGCTGGTTGCGACAGGAAAACACGCTTGCTTCTATAGCTGTTAATTAGGATATACTTGACCTACTGTTGACTCCATGTGAATGGTGATACATGTACTGTACTCGAGTGCAGCCTGAAAATCAGCTCGGACAAATCGTAAATTCCTGTGTATTCGCAATTTAGTTAAATCACATGATTTTTCCTGAAGCCACATATTCAAATTGTTTCTTTAATTTCAAACATAAGATTAAATTAGATGCTCCTATGATTCAACAATTGCTGAAAATCATTATTTTATTTGCGAAAAAATGATAATTGCAAAGTGTCATCATGTTCAATAATAAGGCCTACTTGACCTACTGTTGACTATATGTGAATGGTGATACATGTACTGTATTGGAGTGCAGCTTGAAAACCAGCTTGGACAAATCGTAAATTCTTGTTTATATGCTGGATATACTTTATTTTGCCATTTATTTGACCTCTTGAATAGTTCAATCACATAATTTTTCCTGAAGCCATGTATTCTAATTGGTTTTTTAAATTTCAAACATAAGATTAAATTTGATGGTCCTATGATTCAACCATTGCTGAAAATTATTACTTTATTAGCGAAAAAATAATAATTGCAAAGTGTTATTATCTTTATTGCAGCAATCATTTAGAAATATCTATGTAATGAAGACATTGTCATCATAATGTGTTCATCTATAAATTAGTATAATAAATCTTTATGCAATAAACAGACGTCCTTGATATGACTATCAAACACGACAACCAAGATGCCATTGGGCAATCAGCTGTAAACAATATTTTCTGAAAATCTTTTGAAATTATGGTATTATTATGGAAAATATTTTTTGGTCTTTGTTACCATTTAGATTACATTAACTGTCAATTCTGCTATTAACAAAACCACACAATCACTGAATTCTGATACTGGAAAAGTATTTAATGTCATTGAGCAAAGATATATTTTAAGAATTAATATTAAAAGGTCTAAAAAAACATATCCGGTGTTTACTGAGAAAGGGTATTTTTAACAAAAATGAGTTGAGACATTTGTTCCATGAGAACATCCAAATGCAATCTTTTTTTTTGTTTTATTTATTAAATTTGACATTAATATAACCAACTTAACACATCCAAACCATTTACCTTTGCAGAAAGAGCATAATATTGTGACATTATAAAGTTAATGAACTCATAGCATTTTGTTGTCATCAGGTTTTTGTCATTTTAGCATTGTTATTACCAATCATGCCAAATGTCATGTCAAAGCATTTCATCATTCACAAACATTAAAAGACGAATCTGACATTACCGAAAGTGGACATTTTTACAGATAAATGAAGATTTGTGATGTGACAAGCTCTCTAACATTTATCAGAGAAAAATAATTAAATCTGATGAATAAAAAACAACAGTATGCACCAAACACTGAATTGTTGACCTTTTAGGGCTAATTTCCATCTTTAAAAATAACCAAGATGTGCTAGCGTACAGAGAGGCATATAAATATAGTGCACTACAGTCGAGCGTGCAAAGTGGCCGCCTTCCTTTACTCCAAGCAACCAATGATCATTATCAGCACACTACAAGTCCAGATTCAAATTTCATGTTTGAAAATAACGAGTCACATCCTCTGTTTTCCAATTTGAGTCAGTCTCACAAATTGGCCCAAAGCTGAGGGAGTGACAACTTGTAGAGTTAGAGGACTTTGTTGAACAAATAATTTTGATAAGAATGGTGAAATTTCAGTGAATTCTAAATCACTTCTTGATTGTGGACCATAGGTTAAAACAAGGAAGCAGACTGTCTTCAGGTGTTTCAGCTAGAAACAGCGAGACACTCCTTGTTGAAGGAGTGGATGGAAATAATGGGAGTGTGATATTGTGTACTGAAGAACACTCTCAGTTCAAAGCGATTGACTTCGGTGGTGAGTGTGCTGTGTGGAGACTATACCCCCCACTATGATTGTGTTCCTATCCACAATGCTGGTGCTCACGGGACTCTCAGGCTGGATTGAAGCTACCGAGTGTCCTGCTAAGTGTATGTGTGCCAATCAGAGGGTACAATGTGCCGCCAAACAGTTGCCAAGTATTCCAGAAGGAATTCCTTCCGATACCATCCATCTTGACTTGCGGAGTAACAATATTCAGGTTATAGACAGAGACCGCATCAAACACTTAACCAATCTGCAGGAGCTTCTGCTGGGATACAACAAGATCAGCTCCATAGATTCAGGTACGTTTTTAGGTCTCGGTAAATTGATGACACTTAACATGGAGATGAACAGACTGGGCTCTTTGACTTCAGGAGTGTTTGACGGATTATCCAGTCTCACTTATCTATACATCACAAACAACCAAATTGTGTCCCTTAATGAAGCCTTCCGGAACCTGACCAAGCTTGGACACTTGGACCTCAGTACCAACAGAATCACAGAAATAACGAACACTAACTTTAAAGATTTGAAGAATCTGGTTTACCTGACCTTAGAAAACAACCAGATAAGCCAAATTTCCTTAGCTGCATTCTCACCACTTCAGAGCCTGTCTTCTCTGGTTGTGAAGAACAATCCCATAAATAATGGGAACAAAATGTTTGTGATGAACCATCGACTGTCATACATCGACCTCACAGGGTGTCATCTGAAGGAGGTTCCAAGCGGGTTGCCATGGGCAACACAACATCTCCAACTTGGCACTAACAACATCACAAGAATCAGGAAGAATGCTTTCCAAGGTATTCGTTCATTGGTTATTCTTGTTTTGGATGAAAACCAGATTACGAAGGTTGAAAAGGGAGCATTCAGAGGAGTCAGGAACTTAGAGCAGCTTTGGTTAAATGACAATCTATTGAAGAAAATTCCTTCGCCCTTCCCGTCCAAGGTCATGAAATTATACATCAGCAAGAACAAAATTACTAAAATATCTTCAAAAGATTTCCCCAAAAACTCTGGACTGACAACCCTTACAATGAACAGCAACATGATAACGTCCATAGAGGCAGGGGCCTTCAAGCAGGTCAAGTTTCTCAAAGAGCTCTCTCTCAATGGAAACAAACTCTTCCGTCTTCAGAAGGACATCTTTGCTGGTTTGGATGAGCTGGAGACACTGTCACTGAACAACAATAAGATGACAAATATAGACGAAGGAGCTCTCAATGGGCTCACCTCCTTGACTAAACTGGAGATGGCTTTCATTGTGGACATTAAAACAGCAGTAGATGGTAACTTGTTTGCAGAAATGCCAAATTTGAACAACCTTGACCTTCAGCTAAGTTCATCCATAGCCAAACAGATTGTCAACTCAGAAGAAATGATTTCCTCACTGACTAACCTCAGTACAATCAACTTGATGGACAATGAGCTGACGACCTTGAGCCCGAACCTAAGGACGTATCTGACGAGTGTGAAGGTGATTAAGCTGGCAGGTAACCGATGGCACTGTGACAAAAGACTACAGTGGCTCAGCGCTTGGCTTAAGTCCAACAAGAAGCTGTTCTTTAAGGGTCGAAGCATTGAGTGCCACACCCCGGCATCTCTGAAGGGACTCCCCTTGTTCCTGCTACGTCCCTTCCAGTTTGCTCCAGTAACATCAACACTGGCTCCATCAACAACCGCGGCAACAACTTCGACTACTGAGCCAACAACAGTTTTAGCTACTACAACCAATGTGAAAAAGACACAGCCACCAAAATCTGGCAACAAACCTAAAGGGAAACCGCAAAAGCCTAAAAAGAATTCTGCAATACCAAAATATCGGACAACCCAGTTGGTCTGGACAAAGATTAAGCTTGTCACACAGACGCAGCGGTTCTTTGTGTATGCCAGTACATCCCCAGCTCCAAAGACCACAAAGGGAGCTAAGAAGAATGGCAGAAAGAAAACCAGACAACCAACAACTCAAACTTCACCGATTCCAACCTCATCAAAATCTCACCGGACGTCAAAGGCCACAAAGAAACCACCAGCAGTAAATGACTACAGTAAACCAACGAGGAAACCATCCTCAAATCCAAAGCTTCAACCTTCAACAGCTATATATTCAACTCAAGAATCAACAGCAGCTCCCTATAACAACAGTTTGGACACAATGGATAATAACCAAACAGAAACAGGTGCTTCTAACTCAACTGAAACCAACGATCCATCTCTCCAAGCTACTGTCACGAGTTCAGGAGGCGTGGATATGACGACCGTCATCATTGCCACGTGTGTTGCCGCTATACTGCTCCTCATCATCATCGGGGTCGTCATCTTCTTTGTGATTCGCTACCGGCAGAATAAGCTTGTGTATCACCGAGCGTTGCAGTATCGACAGGATTATACCGACGTTGTCTTCTTTGTGGGTGAGCCTGCGCAAGACTTTGCTGAACTCAAGCAGAAGGTCGCGAGGACTAGATCGGACCGTGGATCAACCTCCTCCCGGCCGAGTGAGGATATCACAAACGATATCGACACCAGCATGAAGGTTTATACATGGGACCATGAGTGAGCTTTTACTTAATTAATTCCTTTTGGTAATCTTTGAACATATCTGATAAGAAATTTTACAGTCAACATTATTTTGTAACCTTTGACATGTTACATGCAGTGATTGTTAATTAATAATGAGAAAATGACTGAGAATGTGCCTTATATTGTGAAAATGACTTTTACATATTGTAGTTCTGTTTTTTACATTTCTATCTCAAATTTTTTGTTTGTTATCAACAGACAGAATAACATCAAATCTGATAATTGTGGAATTATGTTCAAAGTGAAATTAGTAATATTTTCATCAATTTATCAATATTATTACTGCATTTTATGAGGTGGTAATCATTGTAAAAAGGCCTGCTTAAGATACAACATAACATGTATCCTTTTTTTTAAAAATACTTTGCTTTGTTGTTGTAAATTTATTATTCCCATAACATAATATAACCCATACATGTATTTATTCATATAAGTAGCATCTACTGTCTTGTTTTATTTTCATCATCATTGTAAATGGCATAAGTTTAAACATGTATAATATTGTCAATCTTTACCAAAGAATTCTATCATTTATCAAATCATAAAGACTTGTAAATATGTTATGTAGGAGGATAAGTTTTATTCACATTATTTTCTCAAATCATGAACACTCTCACGTCATAAATGGAATAAACTTATTTATCATACAAAGAAATTGTTGATTATTTAACTAGAAAACTAAGTAAAGATTGCGGGAATTTCCTGCCAGTAGGGCTTAGTTAATTAATAATAGCCAATTTTATAAATTAACTTTTTATGATACTTATATGATCATTTGAATAACTTTGCTGGATGAAATCTTGTCAGCAGGATTTTCAGCCTTTAGAGAGAGTGGAAAGATTTTACTGCACTTCACTTATTATTGCTCATCCAAACTTGGACCAGAAAATATTGATTACTTGTCATGCTTTTATTTATTATATTATATTTCAACAGAACAGTCTAAGTAAACCTAGCCTCAATATTATCCGTATCACACCTATACTGAGTCTAGAAAAGCTTAGTAGAGGGTCGCGTCAGCCCACAGATTGAATCGACCAATCAGAACTCATCTTACCAAGCCACAATAGTCTGTCTATGCACGTATAACGTTGGAGGGTCATAGGTCGCAGAAAGGTCGGCTGACGCGACCCTCTACTAGGCCTTTCTAGACTCAGTATAGGAGTGAAACGGATAATATTGAGGCTAGGTTTACTTAGACTGTCCACAGAGCAACATAATTCCTAATGGTCCAAGTCACTTCGGTTACAATGTGGCTTTTTTTCTAACAAAATCTCATGTTAGCTAAAATAAACCAAAAACAATACTATCCCTATTGATATGAAATAAAAAATCTACCCTTTACAGAATTTTGCTTGTAAGATGGAGTTATAAACACCACTTGGCAATATTTCAGCTATAAGCAGTATTTTGTTTTATGTGTACATTTGATAGCTGAATAAAAATCAGTCATGTTGGTCTCAAGAACATACTTAAATTCCTGGTTGCACATGAGATTTGATTACAAGCAATTAGGACAATCTATTGTAAACTCAAGAAATTGCTTAAAATATTGACAGAGTTCAGGCGACAAGAATAAACTGTAGTAAGCTCTGCCTTAACAAAATGGTCATAAACAAAAATAGAGCCATTGGCTCTGTAGCTCTATAGCTTCAAATCAATTTTGTTTTAGGGTGTGGCAAATGTGGTTCCTCCCTTACTAGGGAAATACCGTCACCAAAGGTACAAATCAAAATCCTCACTAGTCAAGGAGTCTATACACAAGATTTCAGCTTTCTAAGCTTTTAGGTTCTTGAGAAGAAGAAAAAAAGTATTTTTTAGGGCGTGAAAATGCACAAAGTTTACAGATGGACAGACGCCGGACACCATGCCATGCTTTTCAGGCCAGATGAGCTAAAAATATGAGAAATGAAAGATTTTTGTATTTCTTGCATTTGAAATTTACCATTATTGTTATACCAGTAACTATTCTCATTCTTATGTGCTTTGCTGTGCATGTTTTATGCACAATCTTATTTTAATCACGTTTCACATCCACCTTTGTGACAGACCAAAAGGACTTTATAGTCTATCATAGGTGATTATTAACATGCAGATGACCATTATAACCGACCACAAAACTTTCACCTGCAACCAAACTGTGTGGATAAACAGGGTCCACTTGTACAAAAAAAATTGGCCTCGAGAACATGATTAGCTAAAATTCATAATGCACAAATCTTGACATTTTCTCATAATGAACATTTCACTTACTGGGTAGGGGAGCCATGAAGATCTCTCGTAGAGCCATGAACTCGTCCTCCGGCGCCATGTCTTGAGTTCCAAACTCATCTCGTTCCGGCCACACCTCCCTGAAAAGCAGATTCTTGGTCAACATTATCAACACTTTTACTAAATACTTTATATAATCACCTCAAACTTACTTTACGTCACTGTAGGCATTCAGGCAAAGAATGACATGTAGGAATGCTACAGGGATTATGATCAACATATCAATCTTGTTATTGTTAGAAAAAAATATTTCTTTTTATAAGGCATGTTTTTTTCTACATAAAAATCAAACTCTGAATTTCTTTTTTGTCCTGGATATTGTCTTTTTCACCTCGGAAAAATATTAAGCCAAATGATGAAGATGTTAAATCCTTGTCTAAAAGTGAAATCACACAATTCAATATCAAGTCTTACCCATAAATATCTCATTTTCTTCCTGCGCCCATTATTTCTTAATACATTCAAACAAATGTGGTGCTAATGTTAAACACCTTAGTTGTGCTATGAAGTTTTTTTATTGTATAGTCTTCTTTAGTCTACGAGAGCCTCATTAAGTCCCTCACACATACCTGGCCGCTCTGAAGATGGCGACTGCTTCACCGGGAGCCCGACTCCTCATGCTGTCCTGGATGCGGCACATGGCGTCAACCCTGAAGGTGAGGAGAAAGAATATCTCTTGCTTAGAAGTACAACACTGTAGAATTATGCAACTCATATTGAATATTTTTTTTTACCAAAACACATACTTGCCTCGAATATTCCTGGTTCTGAATACCGTAGGTTTAAATGATAGAATTAAAATTACTTGCACCAAGTTATGGATGGATATGCAAATACTCTGCCGAACTTGGATAAGAAATCAAAATGCTGAGTGTAAAAAATCAAGGAATGAATAATGTGAAAATGGCCAATCTCAATTCGACATAAACAAAATTAACTTAAAACCTTACTTTTGAATGCACAAAATCTTCTAATATTCATATTTCAAGTAATTCATTTATTCGGGTATTGTTTGCCTTGATTGGTAAACAAAATGTAAACAAGGGTCAGTTGAACAGCATAATTGCCAGATTGCACCAGGAAACAAGGAAATTTAATGTTACAGCTGTAACATAGATAACCCTTTCATCAGGAAATCAGGAAATTAAATTTGTCTCTTGCATGGAAAACTCTCATCTATGAAATACTGACCTCTGCTGGTCGACTTCGACCTCTGATGCAGCGTCAAAGGGCGCCACCTGGGGGATATCCTGGCGACCTTGGAAGATGCCGGACAGTGTCCCCGATATCTCGTCCCACAAATCCTCCAACTCCTGTTCCGTTGGTTCTGATGCTTCCACAGGTGCTGCAACACATACAATTATGTAGGAAATCTGTATCTGTCTTGGGTTGTGACAAAAAAAATGTGATGAGATAATTATGGTAATTAAATAATCCAACTTTTTTCTGCAATGTGGTATGTTTGGTTGATTTGTATAGGATTATTATTTGTTATTAAAAGAGAACCAAAGACTTGCAAAAAGAAAAGCAGCATACCTTTTGGTTTTGCTTTCTTTTTCTTCTTCTTTTTCTTTTTCTGGACAACTAAATGAGAACTCCTTTTGCAGAAATGTTCAAGCATCTTGACAAATAGATGTGTTGTCTCAACCAGGTCTCGAAGGTACGTCCTACAAATAGGTTAAGAAAAGATAAAATAAAATCCCATTTATTTTTTACATAAGCAAAATCCATTCACATAAAATGTTTGTCAACATCACTACTCAACAAGGAAGTTTTTTTTAATGGATAATCAACTTCTTTATTCTCTGAAAGCAACCAAAGTTGATTATCCATAAAATAATCTTCCTTGTTGATCATCACAATGATGCCAATCAAAGAGAACATCACTTCTTTCAAGAGTATTTCACATATATCCAGCTTCTTATATTGCAGGGAGAAAGCTCGCAATGCTATTGTGTCTTTGTATTGCGGTGAAACCCATGAAAATCGTCTGGAAGTAGCAAACAATTGGTGGTACTTCGCTGAAAACCAATGAATCAGTGCACCTAACCCTCACTGCGTTAAAAAAAGGCCTCTTCTGCAGCATAAGTTACTGAGTCCCTGGCAGGATTTGAACCCTGGACCTCTAAAACCAAAGCAGACTATGCTATCCCGCCCCCCTTTAAAGGATTGGGAAGACAAAGATTCTGCACTGATGGTCACGAGCAATGTTTTAAATAAAGATCTTAGTTATCATTAACATATTCTTGTCTCCCATGATTAAGTCTTAAACATTTACACAAATTACAGAACTGATAATGTTATTTCTATCTCAGGAAAAAAGCCCAAACTGACAAAAAGCATCTACCCATTCCAGTCCCCCTTGAAAGCTGATTATTTCTTACCTTGATTGTTTTGACTGATCAAATTTCTTGAGGAGAGTCACAAAGATATCTCGGTATTCCATCATGTAGAAGACATTGCCTGAAATAGAGTGACAAGGGGAGATCATAGATTTTATATTTATTAACATGATCCACTGTCAGATTGCACTTTCTATTATACAATATGGCTCGGTCACTTGGCAAATACAGGAAAAAGTGGGCTTATACAAGATAACATTAAGCAGCATTACATGAAGAAAGTGTGAAGCTATCGCTTCAAAACATTCAAAAGTTCATCAATCATATTCATAATTTAACATTGTTCAAATACAGGGAGGCTAGAATATACCATATAACTGTTTAATACCATTTTAATGAAGTGTGATTTGACACTTGAGAATCGAAGAGTACACTGGAGAACTGGAATAAGTCTTTTATCTTATTCATTACACAATGAATCTAATCTAAACTAAACTGCAGGAATTCTTAAAAAACATATAAAACATCCTACTTACTTTTAATTACTTTTGAGGACTCGATGAGCTGAGGGTTCTTGCTGCGGTCCATCATATCAACCGTCATCAGCAGTTCCTGGTAGGCCTTTAGAGCCAGGTGAACTCTGAAACAGGTGAAACTTGGGTTACAAGAGTTTTCTAGAAACATGTCTATAGAGCATAGACCCTGACCCAACTATTAAGGTACTGACAAGACTTTTGGGCCTCACAGAGTCTATCACTAAGTCTAGCTTTCTAGTAGCATATCCATAGACTCTGACCTGACTATTTGGGAACCGAAAGACTATTGTGGCTGTTGCAATAGAAACTCACAATCAGTGTCTATTGACAAGTTTCTGTATCAATGACATACATCCATTGCGAGAGGTAGGTTTCTGAATTTTCTAGTGAAGATTTGGGTAAAAATAAGCCTTATCACGTTACTAGCCATTCAGCTATCTTTACTTTAATCTTAGTGCATTCCAGCTAGCATAAACATTGAATTAAAAATATTGTCTGAAAATTGTAACTAGTCGTACTACAAGTTAAAATATTTTTTTAGCTTAGCATATCTTTACTAGCAAAGGGCTACTGGGCAAGTGCTTATTTCGAACCCTGAATGGTCTAAAAAGTAAATGTCGAGATAAGTTGCTATACTAGTTTACACCACCCTACGTGGGCAATGTTGAGATGTCTTACCGTTTACTCCAAGTGATAGCTTCTGTTTTCTCGGTCATTATCATCTCATAGTAGGTGACGAGGTTGGTGTAGATGTAGTGGAATGTTGGAACAGACAGGGTCTCGCTGGAGGAACAGACAAACACTCATAAAGAAATATTTTAATCTGCACTGAATTCATTTAGCAATATAGTGACTAAACATTCATCAAACAGGCTAATGCACATTAAGGGCATTTTCTGTATAAAAAAGACTTTTATATTCTTGTTAAGGATGTTTTAAAGTATAATATCATCAAATCAAGTGATTGTGTGACAGGGTGAGATATAAGCATTCCTACTGGCTTTGGCTAGAGGGATATCTCTTTGGCCGAACAGGTAGAGTGCAGGACTCTCAACCCGGAGGTCCCGGGTTCGAATCCCGGTGGAGGTGATCTGAAAATCACTTCTGTTACATTTGGCACCCAACATGGGGCCTGGGGCAACTCCCTTGTGTTCACAACACCCTGAGTACGTCGAACTGAGGTGCTTTGTAGCTCCAAATGGCTTGACTCGAGGACGAGTCACTTTGTGGAGGGGGTGTATGTGACAGGGTGAGATATAAGCATTCCTACTGGCTTTGGCTAGAGGGATATCTCTTTGGCCGAACAGGTAGAGTGCAGGACTCTCAACCCGGAGGTCCCGGGTTCGAATCCCGGTGGAGGTGATCTGAAAATCACTTCTGTTACAATTGTTTCCAGTTGATAATGAGATGAAGACCAAATTCAAGGAACCAAATTGTACCTGACAAGTTCGACACGTTTGCTGTGGTTGCGACAGAACTCCATGAAAAAGCGAAGAGCCCACATATAGTACGTCTCGTCATGCTCCTGTGTCCTCTCTCTCGTCAAACTGTCCTGCAGACATCATACAACATTATGTCAGTAAAAAATATCTAAGGATTGGTATTGTTCCTCATATTTGTAAAGCAATATTTTACCATACAGAAGACCCTATTTCGATATTTTATTGCAATATATTGGTACTTTTCAAATTAATTATTTTGCATTCTGTAATGATAGAATAACAGCATTTTGAAATGACTGCTGAGGAGTTTAAACATATATAAATCTACTTTGTTTTATGTGCAATTAAAGGATACATTAAGTCGCAATATGTGTTGTTTTCTACTCAATAATGTGTGAGTATTTTTTTAACATCTTTATTAGTTATCAAAGACAATCTAAACACAGTTCCATTTGAGTAGTCATTATTTTTCGGTTGTCATTCACACAACTTTAATAAGCGCCCACCCAAGTCAATATTTTAAGCGTCCTGGGCGCTTATTACGTCGATTACGGTAATTTTAATTTGAACAAATGTCAGATGGTTATTTTTAGGATATACGCTATCTGCAGTTACATAACTATACATTCATTATGGATAGAGTCCCAAACTAACACCCTTAGGGTTTTGCAACAATTGTCAGTACTAACAGTGCCATCAGATTATCCAATTAACCCAAAAATAAAAATACCTATTGTACCGCGATATCTCACCTTCACTGCATACATGAGAGGATTATAAGCATTCTCCAGGAACTGAATGCAGAACTCTTTGAGACTGAGCCTAATACTGAGGGTGGAACGTCTTGATATCTCCTTGTCTTTGATTGGCTGACGGTTCTTTGGCTTCTTCTTGGGCCGTTTATTGTTATCCAACGAGAAGTTCTGTACCTCAGCTTGTGACTTGTGGTAGATGAGGTCACGGTCGCTGATGGATTTCATGTTTGCCACAACATATGTGCCTCCAAATCGCGAATGTCTGAAAGATAGATCATTGGAACACATACCAGATGTAATTGGCTAGAATTTTTCAATCGTTGAGGACTTAAAATGTGGCTTGAAATCAGAGCTTCCAAAAAATATATGAGATGACCCAACACGATTTTGAGGTTTGATGCAACTTTCAGGAGTATTTCACTTATAAATATCCGGCTGCTACATTATTGAAGGGAGAAAGCCCACAACACTATTGTGGCTATGCATTGCGGTGTTACCTGCAGGCATTGGCTGGAATTAGCAGTTAATGGTTGGTACTGTGCTGAATTTCAGTGTAGCATTGCATCCAAACCTTAATGGATGCATAACAGTTCTCTACTGCAGACAAAATTGCCGAGCACCTGGCGGGATCGAACCTAATCAGAAGCCAAATATATATCTTATTAATCAATATTAGTGGCCACAGGGCAACCAAAGCTGTAAATTAAAATCTTCACTAGTCAAGGAGTCTGTACATAAAGCTTTCTAGGCCTTAAGCTTCTGGAGAAGAAGTCGAAAATGCACAAAGTTTACGGGCCCCGGACACCATGCCATGCCAAAGGCTAAAAAGCTAAAAGTACATTTTTCTATTTTGTAAGAGCAATATTACAAACCTTGTACTGTGTTTCAACATTGCCATCTTCTTCATAACTCGCTCCTTTTCTCGGATCATTTGAAGCTCCCTGTGACATACATGAGAGAAATATTGTAGATTTACATTTTCCATGAAAATATTATTTACGCATCTTAAAATAATGCAATGTACAATTGTGTTTCCTTATAATGAATGCATAAATGATGTAGGATCATGACATTAACAAGAGCTAAATGATTTATGCATTTTACTGTCATTCCTCCTAATAGAAAAACAAAACTAAATAGTTGCAGCAAAAACTTTCTCCTCAAAATAATATTGAAGAAATGTGTCTACAAAGTAGAGTGAAGGCAAAATAAAACACAAGACAGAAAAAGATCAAATTTGTTAGCAATTCAAGACGAAAACTAGAAAGTGGGGAGACATTCATTTCAAGATTTAGCTCTAATAAAATGATTTTACATGTAAATATCTGATTTGCCTAAGTCCCAGTTTTGCAAGGCAAATCTTCAAACATAAATGCAGATCTATTTGTACTAAAGTCGTTTGAAACATGGGAAATATCAAATATGATTTGCCAATGTTAACAAGTCATTGGAATGTTGTTTTCTAAGGTGCCCTCCATAGACAAAGTGTGCAGCCAAACTTATGATTTGATTCCATAAGGGTAGTCTTACGAGAAACTAGCACCAAAAACGTTGTTTGATTATCACTATTGAGCGCTAGAATGCAAGTAAATAAGGGAAAATGTTTGTTAACAGGGGGGAGAAAGATTGATGTAATGTTGAACTATTTTCCTGAGGTGCATATATATAACTTTGCCTTGCAAAACTGAGTTGATAAGGTTAATCTTATAAGCGACTAAAGGGGCAGATCAAACTGGGAAAAAGATATCAGGAACTGTTCTCACTTCTCGTCCTTCTCTTTCTCACTGAGAGATCTCTGTACTCCAGCACACGCCAACGTCTCCGCCGTCTAGAGGGTCATAAATAATAGATTTGATCAATTGAATACAGGGCTCGAATTTAGTCCTTCATGCAGCACTAGTCAAACAGACCAGTGCATGTCTGTAAGTACTTGCCCAGACACATTCGGACTAGCCATAAATATAACATGTTCATAATTTCTTTAAATTCAACTAATCCACAGGAATTCTATGCATCTTTTTATTAGCTATTGGTCATCCGGACTAGTGTTTATTTTGAACCTTGTGAATATCACCATTTTGAAACTGTAGCTTCAAAAGCCTACAATGAAAAGTGATAATGACCAAAGATTAGTGTCTCCTTTGTCTCCAGGTTTTAACAAAAACTTCAGTCATTGTGAATATGAATACCATCCATTTTGAAAATACACAATTGAATAGTGATATACCAACAAGACACCAAAATTCACTAATATACGACCTCATAAGATTTATGACAAAAGCAAGAGATTATTAAAACAATAAATTCATAAATATCAAATCTTTCTATTTTCATATCATAATATTTACTTCAAGATCCCTGAAAATATCATACAAGTAAACTTATTGTATCCTTTTATCAAAGATTCTTGTCTACCTGAGAAAATTTATGCACAAAATGTATCATTTCCTCATCTGTTTTGGGCATTATTTAGATTCGAAAAATTTATAATTCTGCAGATAATACAATAAATGATTTTTCGCTAAAGGAAGAATGGCTGTGCAGCAACACATTAGAACAAAATCGTTAGTTCTTAGATAGACATCATACCTGTTCTCTGAACATAAGGGAGACAATTTCCAGCAAGTGCAGACATAGGTGGCGCTCATTCTCGGAGCTTGCAATGTAAAGAATCATATCCTCGAGACCGCTCACGTGGATCACCCTAAAACAGAACATGCAGTGGCTACATAAACTTGGAGAGTTACAAATGTTGTTTAAGACAATATTGTTCATATAACATCAAAAATGTTTCAAAATATTTTGACTTCTCAGAATATAGAAATTGCAATCTGAAATGAGTCATGTCTAGAACAAATATTAAATATTTAAAAGGACTTACCATAAAACTTGATCATGGAGACTTGCATCATCATCTGTTCGCTGCAAAGTTTTTTTTCAAAATATTAGAAGAAACTAAATAAAATTGCATTTTGACTAACACTACAAATTTCAACCGAGGCATGATCATGAACAATCAAAATCTGCCAACATATCTGCTCAAATAGTTGGGTTTTTTTTATTCCATTTCAATTCATAGTATACAGATCATCAAAGATAGACAAGGCACTACAGTAAGTTCACAGACATTTGAATTCAATAATAATAGTTGATAAAAAAAACTTTCACAATCACCTTTTTCACTTCCTACGTCCAAAGTTATCAGCTAGTTGACTGCCATTTGATGGCGATACATGTATACATTGTGACATCACAACTACACAATACTGTTAGGTCATACGTACAGCGGTGTTACACAAGGGGCACTACAGGCAAGTAACATAAACTTGTACGACACCAGTAGAATGATCAAGGGAACTTTGACGCAGTTACCTCCCCTACACACCTCACTTTGAACTTTCCATATTGATTTCTACTAAACAGTGTATCATTCATTGGGGCCCTAAATACATTAATGTGCAAATTACCAATCTTCATCCTTTAAAATCTTTAAACAACAGTGGTGCACTCTACAAAGCAAAGATGATGTTTGTGTGACCTGTTCCAGATCCGGGTTGGGGGGGATGTGGAGAATGTTTCTGATGAGGATGAGCAGACGTTCCAGCAACAACTTGTCTTCCTCCTGGCGAGTTTCCCAGTCCTGCAATATAAATGATTGATTGATTGAAAATGATTGATTCATTGATTGACTTTGGTTGCTAACTTGATTTGTATTGAATGATTGATTGAGCTTGAATGACTGAAATTGATGGAATAAATTTGATTGATTGCGAGAAAATTGTGATTTAACAGGAATATTTCAGTTATTCAACACAAACAAAACAATTGCTTGAGTAATTGAATTGATAAGTCTCAAATCAATCTAAATCTAAACTTGTTCATACATTGAGAAAAACAATTTATTGCTGACAAATTACAGAGGTTCACGTACCAGCTTCAGAATGTTCCCAACTTTTTCTGCCAACACGGCAAAGAGCTCTTCGTCAACAAAAGTCTAGAAAAGAGGATATAAATCACAGTCAGTTTATCTGCAATTATGAAAATTATTATAAAATTTTCAAATGAATTTAATAAGTGTGACAATTCAAACCCTTTCTGATAATATAAAATTTGAGATAAATGCTTAAAATGTCTCATTGTGTAGTATTGAGCAAGGCTATACTCAGAATAAACAGTAGGGTATCAATCTCACATTCTCACCTCTTTATAAGCCTGCAGGTGGGTATCAATCTCATAGTCTCACCTCTTTATAAGCCTGCAGGTGGGTATCAATCTCATAGTCTAACCTCTTTATAAGCCTGCAGGTGGGTATCAATCTCATAGTCTCACCTCTTTATAAGCCTGCAGGTGGGAATCAATCTCATAGTCTCACCTCTTTATAAGCCTGCAGGTGGGTATCAATCTCATAGTCTCACCTCATTATAAGCCTGCAGGTGGGAATCAATCTCATAGTCTCACCTCTTTATAAGCCTGCAGGTGGGAATCAATCTCTTAGTCTCACCTCTTTATAAGCCTGCAGATGCCTATCAATATCATATTCTCACCTCATTATAAGTCTGCAGCTGCCTATTAATATCATATTCTCACCTCTTTGTAAGCCTGCAGACCTGTGCGTATCAACATCATATTCTCACCTCTTTGTAAGCCTGCAGACCTGTGCGTATCAATATCATATTCTCACCTCTTTGTAAGCCTGCAGACCTGTGCGTATCAATATCATATTCTCACCTCTTTGTAAGCCTGCAGACCTATGCGTATCAATATCATATTCTCACCTCTTTGTAAGCCTGCAGGTGCCTATCAATATCATATTCTCACCTCTTTATAAGCCTGCAGATGGCCAACAATCTCATAATCTCACCTCTTTAAAAGCCTGCAGATGGCCATCAATATCATATTCTCACCTCTTTATAAGCCTGCAGATGGCCATCAATATCATATTCTCACCTCTTTATAAGCCTGCAGATGGCCATCAATCTCATAGACTCACCTCTGTGTAAGCCTGCATGTGCATATTAATCTCATAGTCTCACCTCTTTATAAGCCTGCAGGTGCCTATCAATATCATATTCTCACCTCATTATAAGCCTGCAGATGGCCATCAATCTCATATTCTCACCTCTTTGTAAGCCTGCAGATGGCCATCAATCTCATATTCTCACCTCTTTGTAAGCCTGCAGATTGGTATCAATATCATATTCTCACCTCTTTATAAGCCTGCAGATGGCCATCAATCTCATAGACTCACCTCTGTGTAAGCCTGCAGATGGCCATCAATCTCATAGTCTCACCTCTTTATAAGCCTGCAGGTGCCTATCAATATCATATTCTCACCTCTTTATAAGCCTGCAGATGGCCATCAATATCATATTCTCACCTCTTTATAAGCCTGCAGATGGCCATCAATATCATATTCTCACCTCTTTGTAAGCCTGCAGGTTGGTATAAATATCATATTCTCACCTCATTATAAGCCTGCAGATGGCCATCAATATCATATTCTCACCTCTTTATAAGCCTGCAGATGGCCATCAATCTCATAGACTCACCTCTGTGTAAGCCTGCATGTGCATATTTATCTCATAGTCTCACCTCTTTATAAGCCTGCAGGTGCCTATCAATATCATAGTCTCACCTCTTTATAAGCCTGCAGACCTGTGCGTATCAATATCATATTCTCACCTCTTTGTAAGCCTGCAGGTGCCTATCAATATCATATTCTCATCTCATTATAAGCCTGCAGATGGCCATCAATCTCATATTCTCACCTCTTTGTAAGCCTGCAGATTGGTATCAATATCATATTCTCACCTCTTTATAAGCCTGCAGATGGCCATCAATCTCATAGACTCACCTCTGTGTAAGCCTGCAGGTGCCTATCAATCTCATATTCTCACCTCTTTATAAGCCTGCAGGTGCCTATCAATCTCATAGTCTCACCTCTTTATAAGCCTGCAGGTGCCTATCAATCTCATATTCTCACCTCTTAATAAGCCTGCAGATGGCCATCAATCTCATATAATCACCTCTTTGTAAGCCTGCAGATTGGTATCAATATCATATTCTCACCTCATTATAAGCCTGCAGATGGCCATCAATATCATATTCTCACCTCTTTATAAGCCTGCAGATGGCCATCAATCTCATATTCTCACCTCTTTGTAAGCCTGCAGATTGGTATAAATATCATAGTCTCACCTCTTTGTAAGCCTGCAGATGCCTATCAATATCATAGTCTCACCTCTTTATAAGCCTGCAGATGCCTATCAATATCATATTCTCACCTCTTTATAAGCCTGCAGATAGCCATCAATCTCATATTCTCACCTCTGTGTAAGCCTGCAGATTGGTATCAATATCATATTCTCACCTCATTATAAGCCTGCAGATGGCCATCAATATCATATTCTCACCTCTTTATAAGCCTGCAGATGGCCATCAATATCATATTCTCACCTCTTTATAAGCCTGCAGATGGCCATCAATCTCATAGACTCACCTCTGTGTAAGCCTGCATGTGCATATTAATCTCATATTCTCACCTCTTTGTAAGCCTGCAGACCTGTGCGTATCAATATCATATTCTCACCTCTTTGTAAGCCTGCAGACCTGTGCGTATCAATATCATATTCTCACCTCTTTGTAAGCCTGCAGGTGGGTATCAATATCATATTCTCACCTCTTTATAAGCCTGCATGTGCATATTAATCTCAAAGTCTCACCTCTTTATAAGCCTGCAGGTGCCTATCAATATCATATTCTCATCTCTTTGTAAGCCTGCAGGTGCCTATCAATATCATATTCTCACCTCTTTATAAGCCTGCATGTGCATATTAATCTCAAAGTCTCACCTCTTTATAAGCCTGCAGGTGCGTATCAATCTCATATTCTCACCTCTTTATAAGCCTGCAGGTGGGAATCAATCTCATATTCTCACCTCTTTATAAGCCTGCAGGTGGCCATCAATCTCATAGTCTCACCTCTTTATAAGCCTGCAGGTGGCCATCAATCTCATATTCTCACCTCTTTGTAAGCCTGCAGGTGGCCATCAATCTCATAGTCTCACCTCTTTATAAGCCTGCAGGTGGCCATCAATCTCATATTCTCACCTCTTTATAAGCCTGCAGGTGGCCATCAATCTCATAGTCTCACCTCTTTGTAAGCCTGCAGGTGGCCATCAATCTCATAGTCTCACCTCTTTATAAGCCTGCAGGTGGCCATCAATTTCATATTCTCACCTCTTTGTAAGCCTGCAGGTGGCCATCAATCTCTTAGTCTCACCTCTTTATAAGCCTGCAGGTGGCCATCAATCTCATATTCTCACCTCTTTGTAAGCCTGCAGGTGGCCATCAATCTCTTAGTCTCACCTCTTTATAAGCCTGCAGGTGGCCATCAATCTCAAGTCTCACCTCTTTGTAAGCCTGCAGGTGGCCATCAATCTCTTAGTCTCACCTCTTTATAAGCCTGCAGGTGGCCATCAATCTCTTAGTCTCACCTCTTTATAAGCCTGCAGGTGCATATCAATCTCATAGTCTCACCTCTTTATAAGCCTGCAGGTGGCCATCAATCTCTTAGTCTCACCTCTTTATAAGCCTGCAGGTGGCCATCAATCTCTTAGTCTCACCTCTTTATAAGCCTGCAGGTGCCTATCAATCTCTTAGTCTCACCTCTTTATAAGCCTGCAGGTGGCCATCAATCTCTTAGTCTCACCTCTTTATAAGCCTGCAGGTGCCTATCAATCTCTTAGTCTCACCTCTTTATAAGCCTGCAGGTGCCTATCAATCTCTTAGTCTCACCTCTTTATAAGCCTGCAGGTGGCCATCAATCTCTTAGTCTCACCTCTTTATAAGCCTGCAGGTGCCTATCAATCTCTTAGTCTCACCTCTTTATAAGCCTGCAGGTGGCCATCAATCTCAAGTCTCACCTCTTTATAAGCCTGCAGGTGGCCATCAATCTCAAGTCTCACCTCTTTATAAGCCTGCAGGTGGCCATCAATCTCAAGTCTCACCTCTTTATAAGCCTGCAGGTGGCCATCAATCTCATAGTCTCACCTCTTTATAAGCCTGAAGGTTGCCATCAATCTCCAGGGCATGGTTACGCATCAACTTGTCACTAGGTAACTTGTTTCCAAAACACAGAATGGTTGGTTGGGTCAGGTTCACTAATAATCTGTCAACAGAAGGTATATATATACAATGCAAGCTCATTTCCAGCAACCCAATTAGTTGAGAGCCGATCACGTGTTTAGTTGCAAAATGCTGTTTACTTGACTGTAGGTCCGACCATAAGTGATACTGAAATGAGTTACTTAAAGGAATATTAAAGCACATAAGCCATGAGGAAACCATTGTTTTATAGTGTCATACTAGTAATATCATGTCGTTGGCCAGTCTTCGCTAACAACTGAGCTGAAATGCCATTCACGGCTGTAGTATTTTGTTCTCCTAAAACAATTTTGGACTGGTGGTTTCTGTAAAATTTCTGTTTCAAAACTGTGCTGTAGTGTACAAGCATGCATTATGTTACTGAGGGAAGGTTAAGCTTTCCAAGGGATGTTACTCTCATCTAATCGAGTTACACTTCTTGGGGAGGTCCGGATGTAGTGTGTAAGTAGCCACTTGACTAACTCAAAATATATTTCTAGAATATAAAAAAACATGGCTCGCCACACCCACCTGAGAACAGTTTCAAACAGAGTTGTCTCCTCCTTGTAGTGCTTCAGTATTGGCAGCAGGTCTTTCTGTAGGATCTGAGCCTCACCCAGCTGGCGTCGTATATCACATGTGTCATCTTCTCGCTTCAGGAACCGAATCAGGTCCTTGATAGTCTCTGGATTTAAATTTTAGCATGTATTTTTCTATTTTTCAAGATTTACTTCCTAATAAACAATGCAATAAACATTTAGAAATCAGATTTAATCAGTTCATTTCATTGGTTGTTTGAATGGTTTCATCGTCCAACTTGATGAAGGAGTATGCATATAGATTATACCCAGTGTTGTCCCTAAAGGCGGTCCTGGGGAAATTTGCCCACCCTTTTGGCTTAGTGTCCCTTAAATATATTTTATGTAGAATTCCTTTGCAATTGCAAAGGGTCCCATCTGTTTTATACCGGTAGCTCAAAAACTCATGATTTATTCAGTTAAGTTGTTATGAAAAACTTTTTTTTTAATACATGCGTTTCAGACATAAATGAGAATTCAAAAGAGATAATAGAACCTGTGTAGAATTAGACATACCAAGACAGTCCGGTTCCCGCACATACTGATCCCCCTCCTGGTAGCCGAGGGCGCTGCATGTTGCCTGCAGCTCCACATGCATCACCATGGTGACGCAGCGACACCTCCCTCAAGCTAAGAAGATAGAGAAACCAATGAAGTTTTTTACAATGGTTGATATTCGGATACTTCATTTGTTACAAGGTGTCAAAGAATTGTGTGCGGAAAGATATGATGGTTGTCAAGATTTTCAACACTACAAATTTGAATAAAATATAAGTAAAATATTATCACTTTTTTTATAATGAATCAAGAATTAAAGTCGAACATTTCTAGAATGATGCTAATATAGTCAAGCACACCATGGTTGTCTTTATCTGTAGAATTTGTAATTATAAGATGGATGGCATTCAAATTTCAAATCCATGAATTCATTGCTCGACTTGGTTTTGCCTGTGACTAGTGTTAGTGCTTATGTATTTTCTACATTCCTACAATATTAAAACTTTTTTATTAAAGATTAAAGCCAACAAAAAAAACTTCTGACATTCTCTTATTCCTAACCCTCAAAAATTATTTGTTATTATTTGGTCTTTTCCATTATGACATTAATGTACGGTAACAAAAATAAAAAAATAGAGCCATGGGCTCTGTAGCTCATCAGACTTTTGATGGAAATAGGTTTTTAAGGTTTTGACCCCTGTGACCCCCATTGGCCAAGGAGTCTACACATAACTTTTCAGCTCTCTAGACCTTTAAGAATTGGAGAGGAAGATGAAAATGGGATTTTAAGGTTTTTACCCCTAGCTGTGAACCTATTTGGGGTCATGGGGTCACCAAATCTACAATTAAGAATCCTCATTGGCCAAGGAGTATACACATAACTTTTCAGCTCTCTAGACCTTTTAGAACTGTAGGAAAAGATGAAAATAGGTTTTTAAGGTTTTGACCACTGTGACCCCATTTGGGGTCATGGGGTCACAAAATCTATAGTTTAGAATTTCCATTGGCCAAGGAGTCTACACACAACTTTTCAGCTCTCTAGACCTTTTAGTATTGGAGAGGAAGATGAAAATGGGATTTTAAGGTTTTTACCCCTGTGACCCCATTTGGGGTCATGGGGTCACCAAATCTACAATTTAGAATCCTCATTGGCCAAGGAGTCTACACATAACTTTTCAGCTCTCTAGACCTTTTAGAACTGGAGGAAAATATGAAAATAGGTTTAAAAGGGTTTGACCCCTGTGACCCCATTTGGGGTCATGGGGTCACCAAATCTACAATTTAGAATTTCCATTTGCCAAGGAGTCTACACACAACTTTTCAGCTCTCTAAACCTTTCGGAACTGGAAAAGAAGATTGAAATAGGTTTTTAAGGTTTTGACCCCTGTGACCCCATTTGGGGTCAAGGGGTCACCAAACCTAAAAATTAAGAATCCACATTGGCCAAGGAATCTACACACAACTTTTCAGCTCTCACAACCTTTTGGAACTGGAGAAGATAAAATTAAGATTTTAAGGTTTTGACCCCTGTGACCCCATTTGGGGTCATGGGGTCACTAAAACTACAATTTAGAATTTCCATTGGCCAAGGAGTCTACACACAACTTTTCAGCTCTCTAGACCTTTTAGAATTGGAGAGGAAGATGAAAATGGGATTTTAAGGTTTTTACCCCTAGCTGTGAACCTATTTGGGGTCATGGGGTCACCAAATCTACAATTAAGAATCCTCATTGGCCAAGGAGTCTACACATAACTTTTCAGCTCTCTAGACCTTTTAGAACTGTAGGAAAAGATGAAAATAGGTTTTTAAGGTTTTGACCACTGTGACCCCATTTGGGGTCATGGGTTCACAAAATCTATAGTTTAGATTCCTCATTGGCCAAGGAGTCTACACATAACTTTTCAGCTCTCTAGACCTTTTAGAATTGGAGAGGAAGATGAAAATGGGATTTTAAGGTTTTTACCCCTAGCTGTGAACCTATTTGGGGTCATGGGGTCACCAAATCTACAATTAAGAATCCTCATTGGCCAAGGAGTCTACACATAACTTTTCAGCTCTCTAGACCTTTTAGAACTGGAGGAAAAGATGAAAATAGGTTTTTAAGGGTTTGACCCCTGTGACCCCATTTGGGGTCATGGGGTCACAAAATCTATAGTTTAGAATCCTCATTGGCCAAGGAGTCTACACATAACTTTTCAGCTCTCTAGACCTTTTAGAATTGGAGAGGAAGATGAAAATGGGATTTTAAGGTTTTTACCCCTAGCTGTGAACCTATTTGGGGTCATGGGGTCACCAAATCTACAATTAAGAATCCTCATTGGCCAAGGAGTCTACACATAACTTTTCAGCTCTCTAGACCTTTTAGAACTGGAGGAAAAGATGAAAATAGGTTTTTAAGGGTTTGACCCCTGTGAACCTATTTGGGGTCATGGGGTCACCAAATCTACAATTAAGAATCCTCATTGGCCAAGGAGTCTACACATAACTTTTCAGCTCTCTAGACCTTTTAGAACTGGAGGAAAAGATGAAAATAGGTTTGTAAGGGTTTGACCCCTGTGACCCCATTTGGGGTCATGGGGTCACCAAATCTACAATTTAGAATTTCCATTGGCCAAAGAGTCTACACACAACTTTTCAGCTCTCTAGACCTTTTAGAATTGGAGAGGAAGATGAAAATGGGATTTTAAGGTTTTTACCCCTGTGACCCCATTTGGGGTCATGGGGTCACCAAATCTACAATTTAGAATCCTCATTGGCCAAGGAGTCTACACATAACTTTTCAGCTCTCTAGACCTTTTAGAACTGGAGGAAAATATGAAAATAGGTTTATAAGGTTTTGACCCCTGTGACCACATTTGGGGTCATGGGGTCACCAAATCTACAATTTAGAATTTCCTTTGGCCAAGGAGTCTACACACAACTTTTCAGCTCTCTAGACCTTTTAGAACTGGAGAGGAAGATGAAAATGTCATTTTAAGGTTTTGACCCCTGTGACCCCATTTGGCGTCATGGGGTCACCAAATCTACAATTTAGAATCCTCATTGGCCAAGGAGTCTACACACAATTTTTCAGCTCTCTAGACCTTTTAGAACTGGAGAAGAAGATTGAAATAGGTTTTTAAGGTTTTGACCCCTGTGACCCCATTTGGGGTCATGGGGTCACAAAATCTACAATTTAGAATCCCCATTGGCCAAGGAGTCTGTACATCAAATGTCAGCTCTCTAGAGTCATTGGTTCTGGAGAAGAAGTCAAAAATGTGAAAAGTTTACGGACGGACGGACAGACGGACGGATAGACGGACGGACAGACGGACGGACCCCTTGCCATGCCATAAGTCCATCGGGTCTTTCAGACCTGATGAGCTAAAAATCAAAACCGCATCCAGAGAAAAGCTAGGTTGAATTGCCCCTTTAAGTTGACAAAAATAGAGCTATGGGCTCTGTAGCTCATCAGACATTTGATGGAAAAAGGTTTTGACCCCTGTGACCCCATCTAGGGTCATTGGGTCACAAAATCTACAAGTTTGAATCCCCATTGGCCAAGGAGTCTACACACAACTTTTTAGCTCTCTAGACCATTTGGAAGCGGAGGAGAAGATGAAAATAGGTTCTGAAGGTTGTGACCCCTGTGACCCCATTTGGGGTCATGGGGTCACAAAACCTAAAATTTAGAATTCCCATTTGCCCAGGAGTCTACACACAACTTTTCAGCTCTCTAGACCTTTTGGAACTGGAGAAGAAGATGAAAATAGGTTTTTAAGGTTTTGACCCCTTTGACCCCATTTGGGGTCATGAGGTCATGAAATCTACAATTTAGAATCCCCAATTGCCAAGGAGTCTACATACAACTTTTCAGCTCTCTAGACCTTTTGGAACTGGAGAAGATGAAAATAGGTTTTTAAGGTTTTGACCCCTGTGACCCCATTTGGGGTCATGAGGTCATGAAATCTACAATTTAGAATCCTCATTGGCCAAGGAGTCTACACACAACTTTTCAGCTCTCTAGACCTTTTGGAACTGGAGAAGAAGATGAAAATAGGTTTTTAAGGTTTTGACCCCTGTGACCCCATTTGGGGTCATGAGGTCATGAAATCTACAATTTAGAATCCCCAATTGCCAAGGAGTCTACATACAACTTTTCAGCTCTCTAGACCTTTTGGAACTGGAGAAGAAGATGAAAATAGGTTTTTAAGGTTTTGACCCCTGTGACCCCATTTGGGGTCATGAGGTCATGAAATCTACAATTTAGAATCCCCAATTGCCAAGGAGTCTCCACATCAAATTTGAGCTCTCTAGAGTCATTGGTTCTGGAGAAGAAGTCGAAAATGTGAAAAGTTTACGGATGGACGGATGGACGGATGGACGGATGGACGGACGCCGGACGCCATGCCATGCCATAAGCCCATTGGGTCTTTCAGACCTGATGAGCTAATAAAAGCGAAATCTTAAGATTTAAAAAGGTTACAGAAAACCTGACAATCGTCATCGATATCGCGGGTGTAGGTGTTTTCATAGACATGAGGGCCGGGTTCGTAGACAGAAATATTGGTGTGTTCGTAGACACTAAAAAAATGGGCAATAAAATGAATCTTATTTAGAATTACAAATTTTAAACATGACTTATGATCAAATATCATATATTCAGAATTACAAATTTTAAACATGACTAATGATCAAATATCATATTATCTAAGTATGCAAAGGATCCCAAATGATTATGGTTTGGTGCATTGTGATGGATTTGGATGATCGTTTTCTTACAATTTTACAATAGTGCCAGTCCCATGGGCCCCTCTATCATAGACCTCTTATGTGTATATATACATACTATTGACAGGGTAACTCACTCACCATAATTGATCTCGTAAATCTAATTCTTTGCTATTTTCGACTCAAATTTCATCATGTAGTCATAGAACACATTGCCAGAGAGACTCCGCCACTAACCTTTCATTCATTTTTTTCTATTTATGTCTGCTTTTAATCTATTTTTCGCGAAGCAGGGTAGGTCACATTTACTTCACCGGGAGTTTACAATGGTTGGCAACACGACCGCATCGAAGTCGCTTCTTAAATCTTATTTGTCAACCATCCGGTATGACATAACTTCAGCTAATGAGAATTCAAGAATGTGTTCAAAGCAAGCCTGGTTCAACACTTACGGCTGAAGTAAATGTAACCAGATCTGCTTCGGGAAAAATTAGTTAGAAATAGTCCTTAATAAACAAATCTAAAGGTAAGATTAGAGGCAATCGAATCATGATGAACTTTTAATTGAAAATTGCGATTAAAGAGTATTTCACACCCTACTGGCTGGGGACCAGTTATCGCCGTTTTTTCGAGGTTTATAACTTTTTACTTACTTGCTTTTCAACCAAATCAAACGTTACTCATATTGATGATTGATTAGCTATTTGCCTTTCTTATTTGCTTGTTTACAGTTGCCGATCGTGTATTTGAGTAACGCGAAAAGCGAAGCGAAAGTTTGAGTGTCTATGTTGTGCTTTCCAACCAACTAACAGGACCAGTTTATCGGCACTTCATAATTTATTGATTTTCATGTGATGAAACGTAATTTTTTTTTAATGAAATTATTTCTTTTTTCATTATAGAAGTATTGTACACATTTCATAAATGAACATTGATTTCCAAAATAAAAAACAACACTATTGAGACATACATGACATCCCCCCGACCCTGTTGTAAATTTTCTGAATATTTTCTTATGATTCATCATATTATATTTTTATGGTTAACACACCATGGAATAGTTTTCCGATATCCAAGTTTCCCGTGATATTGCTGTTCTTTTCACACAAAAAATGACGCGATCAGATATGCGCATGTGCAAAAACGAAGTAGTGGCGATAAACTGGTCCCCGGCGATAACTGGTCCCAAGCCAGTAGAGATCGACAACGACTGGTGAATTACCCTGTCAATAAGTTTACATATGGGATCTCTGATAGCGGGGCTCATGGCCAGTCCTTTTTGTTGTTGTTATTATGTTTATTTTTCTCGTATTAATTCTATTATAATTTGAATTTTTAATATTTATAATTTATAATATCAAAAGAAACACGTTTTTCACAAAACGTCGAATGGTAACGGAGAGAAGAAAGTAACAATATTTACTAATATGTAGTTATATTTATTCATAGTTAGTAACAAAATATATAGTGTTGAAATATATTTTTGTTTCTGTCTACGAACCCGCGGTTTTCTCTGTCTACGATCTCACCGTGTCTACGAAAACACCCCGTCTACGAAGAATCGACATCGTTACTTTTTGTCATTCGATCAGAATGTAACGACAGCCAAAGCGCCAATCACAAACAAAAACCTTCTTCCACCATCATCTAAATCAAAGCAGCACACTAAAATCATGGTTGACAACTTAATAATATCACGAACAACTCTCTATTTACCTTGAGCGTATTGACAAATATCAACCTCCGACTCCAAGAAGGCAAATTTGGCGGCAATTTTTACACATTTCCGGTCAAAACAAATTCAGAGTGGCCTCCCTTAGTTAGGAGAAAGAAGCGTACATAAAATATCTCACTTGTGACGTTTGTTTTCCATTCTATATACCACCGAACATTGATTCATACGTTTTGTTCTATGTAACCTCTATCACATGTAAATTGCTAGCTAAAGTTATTTTCAGAATCTTATTTTTAATACTGAAATCAAAAGACGGTTGAATTTTAATAACCTTTAACTCCTTTAGAAGATTAAATGGACATGTAATGATGCTTTAGAGACCAAATTTATTTTATCAAAATTATATAATTTGTTGTTCACATCTTCAGGAAAGATTTTGATAAGAATCGAATTACGAAAAAAATAAAAAAAATTTAATTATGAGTTAAAAGTCATGGAAACTGGTTCAACAATATTTTTTTGATCAATAACATTTTAAAATGTATTCACAAGAGCCTAATTTTATCATAAAGTTATGGACACGCTTAGTAATGAGTTATGCAAGAGGTTATTAAAGTTGCTGTTTGTAGATGTACATGAATAGGAACAACTAGGCACAAATGTTTTGACTTTTTATAAAAGACTGCAAGGAATGCAAAGATAAAGCAAATCCTGTATTATTATTTGTTTACAATTTTAACCCCAACATAACTAATAATATGATAGCCCTATTAGCTACACTACTCAAAAGAAGTTAAGGAACACTCAAGGAGAAACAGGAAAACTCGATGTTTTGTTTATACCCATTAACATACCATCTTCCTACGCAGAGCCTAAAAGGCCAGTTTCCAAACTGTCATTTTATGCCTTGCTGCAGAGACTTTACTTTTCTGTGCTGCTATAGTGCCCCTACAGAGTAGAGAGCAAGCACAGATAACTCAAGGCTATGCAGCAAGGCATAAAATGACAGTTTGGAAACTGGCCTTTTAGATCTCTGCGTAGGAAGATGTTAACATACCTGACATGGGGATACTGATTTTTTAACTTTGAAGATGTTTAGGAAAACTTGATTAATTTTGTATTTTCTAAACATTTGTTTTCTTTAAAATGTCTTCAAGCTTTTCACTACCAGTGATGTCCCTTTCAAAGCAATAAATTCACCAAATATAAGAACACAATGTTTTGAACCTGGGCAATCCGACAGGAGAATTTAATTTTTTTACCCTTGCCTTGTTTCTGACATCAAAGGTACAGCAACTGTGTCATTCGCAGTATTTGAATCCAGTATGTCAGTAACATTGTGTTTATTTCATAGAATATACATCTTTAACCATACACTGTTGTATTAAGTATATAGGTGACCATAATACTAATTTCCCTTAGATTCTTAGTATTTATTTCATAGAATATACATCTTTAACCAATAACCATACACTGTTGTATTAAGTATATAGGTGACCATAATACTAATTTCCCTTAGATTATTAGTAGTATACAAAAACCATTATCTTTATGTTTAAACATGAAGTATGAATTTTTGGCCTGGCCTTGTTTTGTGACAATCTAAATAAATATGGATCGACAGGTTTAATATTTGGTGATACAGTATGCTCTAATATAAAGTCTGTTGATATAAATTAAAGATTAGTTCCGCCAGTCTAGCATGCAGGAGGGATTCAAAGTAATCTGCTCAATGTGAACTTGCCATTTCTGTAATCTATGCAAGAGTTTGCTTGATTGTCCACTTATCAAAACACCACCAAACTTATTTTTCAGACACCAATTCCTTTATATAAGATATAAGATATGATATATTATAGTTTTACATATCTATTATAATGGTGAGACACCTTCAGGTTAACTCCATGACAGGAAATATTAAAAGTTCTCTGGTTGTATCTGAACCAATAAATCTTTGTACAATTATCGCAGTTTTAACTTCTGGGCATAGAGCAGACTAACCCTTGTCACACTTTTTGTGTTATATAGCATTTTAACAAAGAAAAGACATTGAGGATGTATAATATTTCTCTCAGCATGGAGATCGGTGTTGAGCAGCATTGTCCTGGGCTCCCGACAGCTTCGTGTCAGTCAAACATTCAGAAGAAAAACAAACGAAGGTGATTGGATTCTTGACTCTGTACAAATGTTTATTTATTATTCTCATGAAAACGTGGTGTGCACACACTTGACACCTCCATATCACAGTTCATTGCTCAATCTCTAACCCAGCCGTGCTTTAAGGGGAATTCTCACTACATGTATACATACTCACAGACGGACAAACAGACGGACAGTCAGCAGATACTCTCTCCCCTAGCAAATCACACTACAGGGCCAAACTCAGTTTTACTTCACTAATATTGGTTCTGATGGTTTGCTTTCTTTTGAAATATATTGAAGATTCACTTCATTACGGTAATATTGGTCCAGATAGTTTTTCTTTTGAAATATATTAACAGTCGAACAAATCAACCTGGTTTTATATGTGCTTGAAGCAGCTATTTATTTGTTTATATGTAAATGTGTAAATATGAATTGCATCTTGGTAGTTCACATAAAGTTTGATTTTTAATGTCTTGATATTTTCTTTGAAATTTGGTAGAGTCTGAGTTTGGCCAATTATTCGTACTTAAGGTAAAGGAACGCTGATACTTAACTATGAAAGTGATTTCATGGAATGTTGGAGGATAAGTGAGAAATATAAACAAATCGGCAACAACTTCAGTCTTTCATTAATGAAGTTACTACTTAAAATACTTAGGTTCTTCATTTTACCTTCCCTTGCTGAATGTCACATATATGATGCCATTTAAATAAATACTTTTTACAATTGTAGTTAAATATTTTTCACAAATCAAAATTTGACTAAATAAAGTATGTTGATGAAAACCAAACCCTTTTAAGTACAAGTACATTGAATGTCAAACACATGAAGCAAAAATCCTGTCAGCGTCAAATCTTATCAGAGCAGAAAAAGTTCAACACTATCAAGTGAGATGATAGCTTAAAGAGTATTTATCTTGACAATTTGTTTTTCGTAATTGCCATTCAAACTTGAGCCATCACACATGAAATCACGAAGTAGGGTGTTATCACTTGTACGTCAACAGTACACAGTTTGATATCAATTGCTTTAGTCTCTACTGCAAGAACACATCTAACAGAAAATCAACATGCACAACATACAATTATGTTACGTAACACTTAACAAAGCCACTTCTTGAATAAAAGGTAACAAATGTAATACAAAGGTAGCAGTGATAACTAACTCTGTAATTCAACCAATAAACAGACGAGATGTAGATGTGAAGCATATGCCTAAGTAAACTTGTTCATTCAAGATGCTACACTAGCAAAGGCAAGAACAAATAGATTCAGATACTTTTAGAATACAATTCTTCATTTCAATTCAATTAAAATGTTAACACTAAACACCTAATAGATGATTGAAAGTATTTGAAACAAAAACTACTTTACAACAAATGTGAACGTGAAAACAGAAAAACATCAGCAGTTTCTTATTAAATTCGGATGATCCAATATAATTATTGATAGACCAGGATAGCTAAATAAGCTTTTTAGATGGTGCAAGGGTTTTGTTAATATAAGTTGTCCGTTTTGTCACACAAATGTTGAATGTTGAATGTATAACATGATTATGACGCCATCATTAGACGTATAACATTAACAACCAGATAATCATTTTAGAACAATTTTTTAATTTGGTTGCCAAGGTAAGATTTAAGAAATGAATCATGATATTCAGTTAGAAGTGTTATCAGCGTTCCAGTGCCCAGTGTATAAGTATGTAACCACTTTAAATGTTTTCATTCTTGAAGTCAAAAGCAAAATCAAGCTTACATTTAAGTTGGCAGCCACAAGTGTTCAATATGGAAGAATAAAAGGTTACAAGTTGTTCTTGCGGAGAAAGTTAAGTAATAAATAATGGTCTTTTTCTAGTATCTTTTCAACAAATCTCAAAAATACATGTAGGTTATTAACGTTTCAACAATATTTTTTACACACTTTCAGTACATATTCTTCCATAGATATCTTATACTACAAGTCACTCATCTAAAAACTTACACAAGAGTGAGTGGAAATAACGCTAGCCTCCTAAAACTTAGCCTCGGAAAAAGCACTTGACATCTTGTTTTTTCATCATACTATTTGGAACATAATGGCTAAGCTTTGGGAATTTCAATCTATCAACAACCATGATAAAATTTTCAAATTATATACAAAGACAAGAAGTCTGGTTAACAAAGGGTTTCAGAAAGGCGACTCAAAACAATATTGAATAGAAATCTAGACCCTGTATTCCCCTGTCTGGATGCTCTAACTGTGAAGCACAATCCGTCATTCCTATTCAGTTAATGACAAAGACAATATATTTCATTCAGATGAAGGACATATAGTCATAACAAAGTTACCACTCACATATTTGTTTTAGAAAGAAATCACTGACACCTACAACATATTGAGTCACTCGGAAACCTTAAATTGTATTCCCAAAGCTGTGTTTAGGATTCTGAAAATCAAGACAGGAAGTGCAGATAATGCTTTTCAAAGTTATTTACATTTACAAACTACATTCAAATACCGTAATTAACGTCTGATTGAATATTTCAAAAACCTCATTGACTTTACACTAAGAAAACAGTGAAGATATAACAGTGTTTTTAATGATTCTAATGTCACCGATTTACACGACCTATGTGTTAGTTTATATTAGATTACCACAAGGCTATAGGACACGGAGTAGTTACATACACTGCTACCAACATACGTCCCAAGGTTTGAGTCTCACACATCCATTATAGGTACCCGTAAATCTGCAGCAGCTCTCGCAGCAGAATCTATGAAGGAGGTGGATCATGGCTTGATCAATTGTTCACTTGACAACATTGTATCATTATGGGAGAAGGGTGGAACATCAAACAACGGCTGAACTTAGAGAAGCATCTACACATTTTCAAGCACTTCACACGTTAGGACACATGAACTCGATGGTAACGCTCCACATCAACTTATGTACGGGATTATATGAACAAGTCTAAACACAACACAAGTAGTCCTGCCATTTCCCAAACCAAGTTTCTATGGACAGTGCTGGTCTTGGCCTGCATGTAGCTGACACGTGCAGAGTGGAGGGTTTGAACAGATCTGCTGTAGCACTACCTCCGTATCCATCTCTCTCTCGAGTGACTCGACTTGCACTTCGCACACACGGAAAGACAGACAGACGGACAGTCAGCCAGGCCAGCAGAGAGCCAATGAAGGTAATGGCTGTCAACCACTGGGTATATTATCCACAGACTATGTTCTACAAGCATCAAGTCACATCCATGGGTACTACTTGATCTTTGTTGAAAGTGCTAACAGCTTTGTGATCTTCATGGTTTTGCCTGAAAGAATACAAAAATACTTCTTTAGACTGAAATTTAAATCAGTGGTATATTGGAATATAATTTGTAATCAATTATCAAACCAATTTGAATCAATTATCAAACAACCAATAAATCGAAAGATAACGTTTGAGGAGGAACACAATTTTTAGGATTGACCTAGGTATTTCATACAGTGCAAACCTATCAAATAAAAGGAGGTTACTGTATGGAATCTGGATTTATTGGATGTTCAATGAAACATCACAATGTCTTATTCCCAGAAGAGGCTGTTGGCGACATCATTTAGAAGAGGCCTTAGTAGACTATCAAGGGAAATATTCATTAAGTAAAAAGATAAAGTACACTTATATCTAGTCTATAGATGGATGGTTCTCAAAAATACATGAGTTTTTAAAAAATATTCATAATTCAAACTGTATCTAATTGGGCTTCTAAAAAAGATGATAACGTGGCTCACAATAAAAAGCTCCTGAACTCACTTTAACAAATTCAGCGCTGTGCCAGCAGTTGCCAACTTGAAAGTGCTGGTATTTGCAGGCAAAACCTTGTTGTTCACCACAGGTTTCATAAAGGTGGTTGTCGTGGCTGTTGCTGTTGCCACTGGGGTTGCGGATGTTAACACTGTAGTCCCGGCCGACGCTGCTGTCACTGAACACACATTGAGGGGGAAGTTAAGTTGAAGAATGTTAGCTGCTGGAGAGGTTGAAAGCCCACTTGTTTTACCTGCAACAGGTCAACCAGTATATGTAATAACCTTCTCACATGACGAACAATTCCACATTGAAAGTCACAGGCCATTGTTTTACTTTCAATTATTTGCTTTATAAGTTAATTAAATGATTTTTTTTTAAATGACGAACAAATCAAGATTGAAAGTCACAGAACTTCTGACCATTGTTTTACTTTCAATAGTTTGCTTTATATATTAAGTAATCAAATTTTAAAAAAGATGACAAACAATTCCAGATTGAGAGTCACACAACATCTGACTATTGTTTTACTTTCAATAAATTGCTTAATGAATTCTGTAATTAAATCTTTCAAAGGACCAAGCAGCTCAAAAAGATTACGGATTTTCAACTTTTTAAAGGTATACATAGACTACGAAAGCACCTAGGAGATTTATTGTGAATGAATTTGATTCCTCAAGCCTCAATTAGAACTAACCATCTTTCAGTGGTCCATTTGTTGTGACAGGAACAGGCCCCGGTAAGGATGTTGCTGTCGATGTCAAAATGATTGGAGGTGCGGCGAGAGAGGCCGACAACAGTGATGTAGATGTTGATGACACGGTTGATGACACAGATGGGAGGGTTACAGGAGGGGAAATTGTATTGTTCGATGAGGACGATGAAGACGATATAATAGCACCAACATTTGCACTTGGAAGCTGAGAAGAGTTCATGACTGCACTGACGGCAAACTCTGCACTTGCCGAGTCTAGCGTGAATCGGGATGTGGGTTGAGATGAGAAAGATTGTCCGAGACTACTGCCGACAGACAGGTCTATCTCTGATGCCTCAAGACGGAGGAGTTTTTCTTCCTGTTCTCGCTGCATTTCAAGAAGCTGCTCTCTGTGTGACTGAAAACTCTCCATATTGAACTCCATGGACACTGGCGTACTCGAGTGGGATCTACTCCCGTGTCTTGAGTCACTCTCTGGAGGAGGGGTTTTTGGACGAAAATGAGGACTGAAAGATAATGGTGGTTTATCAGTTCATAATTCATTTCAAGTGTAGCTTGAAGAGGCTCAAGCAGCAATTCATGACAAATACAAGGCCTGATTGTTCGACTTATAATTCTAAAGGCACTAAAAAAGTATATCATATTATTATTCTTTATAAGAAAAAAGACAGTTCTTTTCATTTTCTTTTTAAAATCAATCAATATCCAGGCTTGAAGCATTTTCTCCATTTGAATTATAATACAGGCATTTCAACAATATGATATATAACATATGATATGATTATATAATTTCAGTAACTCAATTGTAAGCAAGGAACATTTATTTACTTACATTTTTCTATCTCTGATGAATGTGACGTAATCACCAAGTACTTCAGGTTGAGACGGATTAGACAAATCAAGTCGGTCCAACTCGTCATCCCATGCAGAGTATGCCCGGTCTATTACAACACTGCAACAAATTTTATAATACATTAATAAAACAAAATAAGTTGGATTTACTGTAAAATCATTATATTTCGCAGGAATTTAATTTTCGGGCAATTCGCGCTAAATTATTATGCGCGAATATTTAACCTCGCAAAAATATATACAGATATATATGACATGATCGTGGAAACACATTGAAACAATCACAGGCAAGTAAGATGGTTTACATCTCCCAGCCGAGCCAGTCAGGCGAGTCGATGTTTACATAAAAGCATTGATGTCATTTCAAAACAAACCTTGTAAAATAAATTACTTTAGTCTAAATGTTGCATTTTAATGAAAATATAGAGAGAAATGATAAGGAAAATGCAAAATAATGTATCAATAAATAGTATTCATGTACCGGACTACAGGAAATATTCAACACGTGTTAGCTGGCAATATCGATCGATAACATGTGCTTGTTAGTGACGGTGTCATACGAGATGAAACCTCGTGACATAAGGGTAATAAATTTTACATAATGAAATATTACAAGAAATTATCAACGAAGTACTCATCTTAGTATTTTCTGTGATTACTGATTTTGATATTGGTTTATTAATTTCTGCTAATCTTACAAAAAGTTCAACTGAAAAATTAATTTTGTTTAGCCTTATCTTTTACAGTTATTAAGTAGGCATCCATTTCTCTATACACCGGTTAGGTCATCTCCAGCTTTGTCAATAAGCTTTTTGTCCTCGACTAACTGATTGGTCGATTTCAACTAAAGAGCCAATGGAAAGGCTTGTAACAAAAACATCATGACCGCTACGTTCACTGAACGTTTGTTTGACTGACTGCCATATCGCTTTTACTGTGATGAAAATGATAATGCATTAAAAAATTAACAAAAAAACGTAAGTTAACAAATGTTATTTTCATTACAAGCATATGTCCTTTGCCGAGCGGTTCCTTCCTCGTGCTGGAAGAGGGTCACTTTATAAATAAGATTAATGATTTTGACAGCATTTTCGGAGGATGAGATATAAAATAATATTCAGTAGGTATGATTTGCGCGAAAAATACACCACGCGAATTTGTCACTTTTGATAAATGCGCGAAAATAATGCCTAGCGAAAATAAATGATTTTACAGTAATTTATTTTCAATTCATTTCTCAAAAGTTGATTCAGATGTAACTCACATAAGGGAGTGAGAGAATTTTGAACTACTCAAAATCATCGGTAATTAGAAACATATCTCATTATTTTGTTTAAATCTTGGCAAAGGGACGTTGATTAAATTTTACTCTCCTTTCTAATTTTATTCTTATCCACAATTTTTAAAAAACAACCTTGTAGCATGACTGTTGATAAAGCTAGTTTAATATACCCTCTTCAAAGAAAACTCAGAGAAATTTCTTACCGCCCACCCCGGCCTATCCGCCGCCTCGCGAATCCAACACAGTTTCTTGGAGGAGGTAGAGACAGGAGAGAATATCGATATTTTTTATCACCGAGGCCACCTTCTTCTGGACCACACCAAGACCAGTTGCCTTGACGACCCATCAGAGGCTGTAATTAAAAAGACAACATGGATAACAATAACACCAGTCAAAAATCATTACTGGCACATATTTTATTGCCTTAAAATTCAAGAATCCGAATTTTTTATATCTCTCTCTCTCAGCACTAAATGTTTACATACCGAGTAATACTTATGGTTATCAAAGTTCTAAGCTATCTTTGAAAATTTAAGCCCTTGTATGCTGTAAGTATTGATTGCAACGTAAGGTAATATATTAGATTGACTTTTCTTAAAGGTACAACATGCTCAGCAATGGCATCCAAATAGCATCATTTTCTAATACTGAAACAACCTAATTTATGGAATCAAGTTTTTGAAGTTTCAATATATTGCCATAAATATTTTTAACTGAAAAGTATGCAAAGATCGCACATATTTGTTGGATGGAAGAATAAATTAAATATGTGGCTTTTTTGTGTGCGGAGTGTTTATTTAAATTCATCTTCCTATAACATTAATCGATTAATTATATGAATTTCTATATGTTGGATTGAGGATTTCAAGTTCAGTATGTGATGGGAGTCAACAAAGAGACTAAAAGTTTGTTTAAATACATCATTTAAGAAATTTCATTCTTTAAAAAGAAAATCATCAGAACTTAAAATCTTTGAAAAGCACTAATATTTTTTTATTTTTAAGTATGATTGATGGTCTGTACTCATAGAAACTATGCCAAAAATGATTTAAAAGAAGTACTTACTGTAAAATAATTACAATGTTTCCTCCTTTTGAAAGCAAAAGGACCATCAGGATCGTTCTCATCTTCATGATCTGATGGAGACATTCCCTGGAAGAGAAGAGTTTGCTGTGTTAAAATAGATTCTAACTTCATAACCTTACAGAAATATAAAGACATCACATAAATGAGAAATCAAAAGAATAGAAAGTAGAATTTCTCAAAAGAATAGAAAGTAGAATAAACCTAGCATCGTCTATGAGGACCTTGCTGACAAGCATCCTCTTTGAAAGCTTCCTCAGTAGCAATGTGGCAATGTGCTGATTCAAGTTATTCTCCTCGATGCACAATAGTTGGTGTAATCGCAGAGAGAAAACGCAAATAACAACATACAATGAATATAAAGGCAATCAATTTCCCTACAATATTGCATCCAATATTAAAACCTATGGAAATATTTTCAAAAGTTGACAAGTTGTCGAACCATGTCACCTAGCCATCAGGTTTCATTTGGATTTTCTTAACAGAAGACTGACAGATATTTATCAGGATGAGAAATAAACCCTTCTCTCATAGCTCATGGCTAATAGAAATTATTCTGTACCAATAACAAGTATCTACTGGTAGTTTGAAAAGATAAGTAATATAACAAGGAGGATATAATCAAATCTATTTTATTGGCTTCCTTTTCTGTTAAGGCTATTAGCTTTAGGACAAACTATTTCATTTGGCTTGAAATGAGAAAGGACTCATGGTAAAGTTCTACCTCCAGTTATAAAGCTGAATGGCAAACCTAAGGAGGAGTGCGAGATGAGGAGAAAAGAGAGAAACACTTACAGGAGACAGTCCATCATCGTCGGAGCTATCAATGTCTGGATGTAGTATGTGTACTTCACTGAAGTGGGAGGAGGTGATATTTGATGTTTGATGATGGTGATGGTGATTCGGGTGATGATGGTGGTGAGAGTGATGAGTGTGATGATGTTGCTGCTGCTGTTGGGCTTGCTTCCGTTTCCGGTATGCACGCTTCTTTGGCTTGGGAGCAATGTCCTACAATGAAAGGTTGTCATCTAAAAACAGCATGTTTCAATATATTTTTGACAGAAGTTTTATAGTATCTTTTTTTCAAGATATTATCATTTTGAGCAGTGTTCTTAAGTCGAAAGTAAATTCTGATTAAACTAGATTAGCGTTTGCGGGATACCGCAAAAGCAGAGCAGCCCCGGAACTTGGGGTTTCGCCTTACCCTGTTCCGCCTTTTACAGGCCTCACCAAATTGGGAATTTTCTCGTGACCTTGACCTTTGACACTCAAGGTCACACAATCAATGAACACATTTCATTGAGTAGAACATTATTGTAATGAAATAAAGTGTTAAAAATTAAATTAATCCATTTTCTCCATATATGTTGACCTTGCTGTGACCTTGACCTTAGACAGTTCGTACCCAAAACTTTTTGAAAATGTTGTACTTCTCAAGAGATAATATATACAAAATCTAAACTTCATAGCACAAAAACTTTTCAAGTTATTGTGTTTACAAGGTATTGCAATAACTCATATCTCATGACCTTGACCTTTGACCTTTAAGGTCACACAATAATTGAACACTTTTTATTGAGTAACACAATCATGTATTGATTAAAAGTCATCATAGGTAAAATTAACCATTTTCGCTAAACCATGCTTAAGTCATGACCTTGCTGTGACCTTGACCTTTGACGGATTGTAGCCGAAACCTTTTCAAAATTTTTTTACTTTTCCAAGGATGATATATACCAAGTAAAAGCTTCATAGCACAAAAACTTTTCAAGTTATCGCGTTTACAAGGAATTTTGCGGTGATTTTATTACTCGTGGCCTTGACCTTTGAACTTGAAAGTGAACATGTCATAATGATTCCCTGGAAGTATTAACATTTAGACATGTTCATGAGTTCTGAAAAGCTAAATGGGATAAAGTTATACCCAAATTTAGTGCATTTTGTATTAACTCATATCTCATGACCTTGACCTTTGACCTTCAAGGTCACACAATCATTGAACACTTTTTATTGAGTATAACAATCATGTATTGATTAAAAGTGTTCATAGTTAAAATAAAGCATTTTCGCTAAAACATGCTTACGTCATGACCTTGCTGTGACCTTGACCTTTGACGGATTGTAGCCAAAACCTTTTCAAATATTTTTACTTTTCCAAGGATAATATATACCAAGTTAGAGCTTCATAGCACAAAAACTTTTCAAGTTATCGCGTTTACAAGGAATTCTTAAGGTGAATACATATCTCGTGACCTTGACCTTTGACCTTGAAAGTGAACGTGTCAAAATCGTTCCCCCAAGGTATGAGTAATAAGGTATGAATAAGAGTTCTGGAAAGCTTAGTGGAAAAAAGTTATAGCTAGTAGTACGAGTGCGGCGGCGGCGATGGAAACTTCACAAAAACTGATAGCAGCCCCGTCTGCTAATAACGATCTCAACAGGTTTACGATTAACCAAATTATTTCATCATTTGATTATATCCATTCAATATTGTTATTGCTTCAGCTTCTTTCAATAGAATATACCAGTAACTAAGGATTTAATAGAAAAAGAAAACTTTCTTCAAAGGTATGTATTCATTATTGCAGAGAAGAGGATAGTGGCAACACTTAATGAACATTTTTTAAGACTAAATGACAATTTTTCATTACAAGCACTTGTCAATATAAAAACTTTTCAACTGATCACCAAGGAAGGAGGTTCTTATACTTCTCTTAAACCATATTGTCATGGATTTGTCAAGTACCACACAGAAATACTGAAACTCAAATAGCAACTTACCCCATTGATGCCCTGGACCCATTCCCCAGATTTGGTGAGAGTGAACGGTGGAATGAAAGACGGATGTTTGTGCCGTTCAGCCTCAGCATGTGCCAACATCTTGCCCTCAAAGTCTTCACTCTGATACCTGCAACAGGCAGTTTCTAATTAGAAAACCTTGTTTTTCCACAACCTGAGTTTAATTAAGTGAAATCTTCCGATGCTAAAGTTTTAATTCACTGGTATATGGATGGTTTCTCAGAAACACCCTTAATAGAAATTCAGATTAATCCTTTACTTTCCAAAAGTTTTACCGACTTCTGTCAGATGTGTTCAATGATATATGTGTGGATCATAAGTGGAGGAGAGCTTGTCATTCTAAAGCTGGAAGTTTTACAGGCAGTTCACTCAAGTTTGAGAAATGTTGTCATTTGGATTAAATACAAGCAAACAAAAGTGCTTTTATCAAAACAGATGTTTCATCATACATAGGATCAGATGATCTTAGCCATAAAACGTAAGGACATAATTATTTACTATGTGCCTTTCTTTTCCTTCAGGATCAAAAGGTACAAATATTAGAAGCTAGTTATAAAATACTCATGCAAACCTAATCAAGGATTTGTAACATTTTGATTAAAAATTTGATCCATTGTTAAACGCAAAAGTACTCAACAAACCTTTTTTCAAGAACTTCAATTGTTAACTGGAGAAGCTCTTTCTTGGACTTTTCTCTCCTTTTGATCACTTCCAGCAATGTCCTGCAAATAAAGTTTCATATGTTCATCACTCACAGGCATACAATACCAGCAATAGATATAAGTACGGTTATAGACTGGCAAGCAGACCGAGTTGGGTTTTCATTTCATTTACCCATGAATAGCATTCAAAATGCCAGTTTACCATTATCAATTTAAGATCTAGGATTCAAAACGTAACTGGGACCTTTCTCTAAAAGTTTCTGAACCAAAGAATCTAATAGTTCTCAAATATTTCATGTTGTAGGTACTTTGTAGGCTATATATTACCTAACATGAGGCAGAATAATTGCGCAAGAAAATAGTGTCAACATCAATATCATTCAAAATACCTTTAGTGCAGTAAACTTTCAATCCTAAAGTCTAAATAAATGAGTGGTCAACAATATGAAACTGATACTTACACAGCCCTGCTAAGATCCCTTCTTAATTTCAGCATCTTCTCGTAGGAAACTTCATCATTTTTGCGGTTCTGTGAAAATAGAAACCAAATTGAATACATCATAACTGTATTGATCATGTCAGTTCCTCCTTTCTTCTTTTCAAAATAAAATTGGAAATACTTTTTTAAGATGCATTATCTTCCACAAACTTTTCACCAACCTTTCTTGTCTGCATTTTTTCTGTTCTTCTCCTAAAAGCGACATAAGGATTGTTAGTTGTGGACCCGTCTCTCTTTTCCGTTTTCACAGTAGCAATCAGTGGTTGTTGCTGCAAAGGGAAAATCAAATTATATCAAATCTTAAAATTCTGATACTTGTATCTATTTGCAAACAAAAATTTGGTGAACCTTGTTTTTCAAGAATTTGCCTTTTAAGGTGTTAAGTTACCTGTTTTTGACTCATCTTCTTGGTATACTTTCCTCCTCCTACAATACTTACATAGTTGAGTAAATTTATAGTTTAATCAAGAAATCATCTGACAGCATTTTGTTGAAGAAGCTGAAGTAGTGTTACAGATATGCTTATCTGTATCAAGAGCACTTCGTTAATTATAATAGCTGTACTTACTGTGCGTAACCTCTTGTTGAGCCAGTAGTCGTAGACAGCGATAATAAGGTCGTCATCTTCCTTCAGCAAGAGTTTCGCCTCTTGAAGAGTCACAACCTGATCAACAAACACTTCAACAGTTAATACACCTTATTGCATTATAAAAATACTTCAATTTCAGACCATTTGTGAATATAATCAACATCAACATATATTAGTGTTGCACAAGATGTCGCTGATTTTCCGCTTGGTAACATGTGACTGAATGAATGTACCTGTGTCGATTTCATTAAATATTATGGCCCATGATGAAGTATATCGATATGAAGGCGTTTATTGCAGCTTGTAA